>CP139506.1:353485013-354836947 GCA_021014915.2 Artemisia tridentata subsp. tridentata
TCATCACCACCATCCACTCAGAACCTCCATCCACCCAACTTGCCATTTCCTATCACCCATCACACATCTGATGCTCACTTCCCACCATCACCATCCCACACCATTCTTTCCAATACCTTGGGCATTGCTTGAAGCCCATGGTGACAATTCCCTTTGTTGCATCCATAATCGGAACCATAATCTTGCTTAGAGATGAATACACTACATGTTTTTCATCACTTGAACACATGATTACCATCCCACCACCTCCACCACCTCACCTACTAAACACCACCACCTCCATTTTCACCCAATTAGCATATGCAATGCTTATAAAAATTTTTCAAACCCTTTTTGTATGCAAGTTCCATGAAGATCATGTACTCCTAGACGATTATGTATATCATTAGTTATTTTTTGTTTGAAATGTTTCCATGCCTTATGTTGTAATCTTCTTGGTTGTGTATTCATACACAACAATTTTAACAAATGAATTTCTTATTCTATATGCTTGCTTATTGTTGTTACATATACTTGTGCTTCTAACATTTTTCTTGCAAGCATTCCAACTCATTTCCTTGGTGCCCCCAAACGAGGGGGATACAACATCAAGGGGGAGTTCTCGTCCCGACAAATTTAGATTCTAAAACTTGTCGGCATATGATGAACTCAAATAAGTACATTTTATTATCATCATTTATCCTATTTATTTGACTTTTTTTTATTATATTATATATGAGAATGATACGTTAATGTTTACTTTTGTAATTCTCAGGTAAAAACAAGTATTATGTGAAACTTGCGATTTTGGACTAATTATGGAGCAAAACAAGCAAGATGTTAAGAGTCTACTGAAATGTACAAGATCAAGATCATTCTGCTCCAGATACGCCGCAACTTACTTCTTACATACGGCGTATCACTATCAAGATTTCACAAGTTACAATCCAAGACAGCAAAGGACATGCGCCGCATAGAGAAATGGAGTTTACGCCGCATCTTAAGGCGGTGTACGAATATTCCTGAATATATTAATCTTGGACCCCACCGAAGTTAAGTCAATGCGCCGCATCTACTTATCCTATGCGCCGCATCTAACCCCAGACAGAAACTATAAATACCCCAAAGTCAGACGAATTTTGTGTGCAAGATACCCAAACGTACGAGTACCAAACCAGAGACGAATTCAGACGTATTAGCAGCACAAGACACAATCCCGAACGAAGATACAGAAGCTGTAAGAAGGTCCTGCATGTATTCAATTCATTAAGTAGTTTTGTTTATTGTATTAGTACACTTTAATTCATCAGGATTGATGGCTGATGTCTTGTGACTACGGAATATCATGCGCACCCCTTAAAAATGCTTTCCCCATCAATTAAAGTTTATATGTTGATGTCTTTGGTGACTTTTATTAGTGCATTGATAACCTCTTTGTCTAGCTGAGCATTGCTTGGGTTCGCCATGGCCCCTTCCTCGCTTATTTATTCTATCGTTCTAGGATAGTGGATAGACATAAGTGATCATTAAGGTTTACCTCGCCGATAAGATTAGAGCCAACGAGAAAGGTTAATTATATACACTTCATATAAAACTAGAAATAAAATAAGTGACAAGCTACTTAATTATCAGGACATGTCTTCTTATTGTCTCAAGTATCTATCTGTGTACGTGTGTGCTAATCTCTAATTCGTGCTCATTAGTTTAGTTTACTATTTAATCATAACCAAACCGTGCCAGTCTCTCAGGCTGAACCCCCCTTGCGTTAGATTAGGTTGTACAACTAACTTAAGATATTAAAATACTGATTAGAATAACTAGATAATACGTTCCACTCTTAGTGATCGACACTCTACTTACCATTATATTCATACTGACCGGGTACACTGCTCGTTAAGTGTGTGTGTTATTGATAAGTCGGCTAAATATAAATTTAAAACTTGAGTAGGCATTAATACTGCTAAACCGCAACGACACATCACGCGCATCAAGTTTTTGGCGCCGTTGCCGGGGATATAAAAGAATTAGAACATAACACACGCCCATCAAGTTTTTGGCGCCGCTGCCGGGGAGTGAAATGTTATTATCTGTTAATTTGATTAGTATTTTAATTAGGTTTTTTTTTTAGTTTTTTTTATAGATTCTAACCACTAACCCGTTGTATATTAGTTAGATTGCATTCATTGTATAATTTGCATATTTTTTGTTTTTGTGTGTTTTTATTTTCTGTAATTTGTGTTTCTTTTTGTTTGTTTTATTTTTGTTTTTTGTTTGTTTTTCTGTATTTTTCTGCATTCTGCTATCGTTGTATTGTGCTGATACAAACGATACGGTGCATCTGTTTTCACAGATACGGCGTATTGCGTTTAATTTTTATAAAATACAATGCGTTTAATAAATTCGAGTACGACGCATCTTTCCCCAAGATACGGCGTATTCTGTTTTTAATAAGAAATTTTTCTAAACCCTAACGCCATACGACGCATCTGTTTTTGCAGATACGGCGTATTTATTATTTAAATTAAAAACAGTTTTCGAATTATTAAACAGATACGACGCATCGATCCCTGTCGATACGGCGCATCTTCTGAATCAAAAATCTTGTATTTTGAAACGTAACGAAAATACGGCGCATTAGCTTCTGTTATTACGACGCATTTAATTTTAATAAATATAAACGATTTTTGATAATTTAAAACTGATACGGCGCATTCTAATTCTAAGCGGCGTATCTATTTTCTGAATAAAAGTCTGATTAAATTTTAACGTAATAAGATACGACGTATCCAACTTTCTTGATACGGCGCATCATCTGCAGATATCAGTTATTTTTATTCTTTATATATCCGTTTCTAAATTCATTAATTTCTCTTCTAGCGAACAAATCCTACTGACGATTTTACCTATGATGACAGGTTTTGCTATGGAAGACATGTCAGTGAACGGATATCTTGCTAAGGAACTTATGGATGATAAGCACAATGAAAAGTCCCGCACCAAAAAGCCGTTAATTCTGGAAAGTGATGAGGAGTGTGATAACTATGAAGTTAGCTTGAGCAAGTTCCCAGCATTAAGCATTACTAAAAGCTCAGAATTGGAAAAGGAACTCTTGCTTTCGGATTCATTCGAAGGTTTCAATGCTATTACTTGCAACTTACCTACGATCGATGCTTTACTATCTCAAACCAACCTGCCCTGCAATCAGTGGAAGTTTATGAAGATGTCAACTTCAATGTGCTCATGATTGATGCCGATTTATTCTCTTGGGAGACCCCTCTTGAAGCTACTTATAAGGAATTCAAACGCTTATGCAATATTGAAGATGGGATATTCTCTTATGATTTACTAATGAGCTACACTGAAGATGAATTGTTACTCTTATGGCCCATCATTGAATCTAAAGGATTAACTTGGACTACTATCGAAGAAAAAGATGGGAAATTCCAAATTGAATACATGAACTCAGCAAATGCAGTCAACAAATCAAGCAACAAAAGCTATGAAGTCCAACCTATACAAACTTCTTATATGCCTTATTCCGAACAGTATTGGGGATTAGATAAAAGCTATCTGGATAACGAAAGAATGTATGCTGAATCGGAGATACTATTTCATGGAAAGTTGGTAAGGTTGATGGATATCTCTTTAGAAGAGTGGCTTGAACTTAAATACGGCGATCCCAAATTTGCTCCTATGAATGAAGTCAAACGGATTGTGACCTCATGGTTGACACGAAGTTTTAAAGAACAATTTAATGAGTTCATGGAGATAAGAAGGAACATGATTGGTAACACTAGCTTTGACGTTAACCACGATCCTAACAATGTTGATTTTTCAAATTGGTTAGCTAGTAAGTTCAATAACCATAAGAGCATGGACCGAGCTACTAAAGATGTGTTATGGGTATATTGGATGAGAGGGGAAGATGAGGAAGTAGAGAGCAACAATGGATCGTCAGATGAAAATTCAACAATCAAGGAAGGCATTGAAGAATTATTCAGCATAGACATTGATCTGCTCAATTATGAGACACCCTTGTGCGAACAGTTCAAAGAATTTAATTACCTTCTTCAAGTCGACGCTGATGTGCTAACTAGAGATCTACCGGGTTCAAAACTTATGATGAGTTCAAAAACACCTGGTACTACGAATGGAATGACCAAATACCATGGGTTTGGGATAAACCATGGGAATTTGGGCATATTGATCACACTTGTAAACCTTTCCGCTTCAAGGATGGATTTAGTGAATGGCCAACCTGTGATTATAAGAATGATGGAACCTGTAATGGGGGAAGTATAATTGGAATGAAACGGGTTGGAAACGATGTATACTTTGAAGACGATGATTGGTATGAAAAAGTTGAAGACTGCCCACGTAGAGCAGAGGCTTTGCAAGAAAAAGGTAGAATCAACTACTTAAAAGAACTTAAGGGAGCATCGAACACTACTTTCTGGGAATGGGTGCATGGACAATTTGATGATTACACAAAGCTTAGTCGACGCTTACAATGGGAATTGAAAAAAGAGTGGGACGAGATTCAAGATAATTATCAAGCCATTAACATGGTTAATTGTGATCCCTACAATGATGACGATGAGTCACAAGAAGAAATAATTGATGAACTTGATGACTATTTATATAAGGACCCTTATTCCAAGTTTGTTGATGAAGACGAAGAAGAATTCGTCGAGAGAAAGTGTCGACCACTTGGGATCCCTTATAATGACCCACCCATGATAATTTCTGAAAAATTTAAAATCATCAAATACTCTTTGGGACCATATGAGGAATATGTTGCGACGAAGACCAAAGAATATATTAGATTAAGTCGAATGGAAGAAAATGTTGCGGAGCTATACGGTAACATCTTTCGGATGAAAGAAGAAGGATGGCGCGTAACAAGAACTAATTAAGGAGCTGAACGTGAGTCTAACTTGAAGACTCTGGAATAAAGACAAGTGCTGGCCGGGAGACAACCCGGAGAATTTTTACATTCTGTTCTGTGTCGAGTCTTTCAGACCTGCATGAGATGCGGCGCATCTCCATCGTACGATGCGACGCATCACCTGCAATGGTCATATCTTATTTTATTTTTTGCATTTTTATTTTTGACTTTAAAACTTTCTGTCAGTTTATTTAATGCGGCGCATCCCTGGTTAAGGATGCGACACATCTTTTATTCTGATTTGTATTTATTCCAGGCTCGATACGGCGTATCTTTTTCCATAAGATACGGCGTATCGACTGACCTGATGATTTTCATTTTAATTTTTTAGTTTTATTTTTACTAACTACTAATGTATTATGCAAGTTTGAACCTTCTTAACTCAGGTGTGTTAAAGTCTGAATGGTATTATAGATTCCTGCATTCTTGTGGATACATCATTTTTGAAGCTTAAACGTTCTCATCCACAAGAATGATGATTTTTGCTCTTATACGAATAATGGAGGATCATACCGAGCAAATCTCAGGGGAGTTATTCTGCTCTAATTCTTTTATTTTCCAGTTTTTAACCTTTAACACAAACAACGAGGACGTTGTTTAACTTAAGTGGGGAATGGAGAATTAGAACACTTACTTGTCCTTATTTTTCAAAAATATGCTTAATATGTACTTAATATGCTTAAATTTAAAATTTTTCTAGCATGTTTTTTTTGTTTAATCTAAGTTGCATAGCTGCACACATAACCTTATTTTCAAAAATTGTGAACTTATAAAAATTCACAAATCTATGAGTGTGCCGGTGACTTGTAAACTTTAGAACTTGGCTTATATACTATTCGAGACCACCATAATAAGTATTATCTATATAATTGGAATGACTTGTCTAAATTGGTAAATTTCTAGGATTACACCCAAATAGCCTTTATATGTTATGTGATATTAACTAACTACACTGGTTAGTTAACCCCCGTATAAACTCTTTGTTACTCTCACTTTTAGAGTAAGATGCCCCTAGAAAAACACTCAGAGCCATTCCTTTCGTTTCTTACACCTTTGTTATAATGTTTCGATACACCCTTACACCTTAGCCTACCCTGTAGATTAAAATCCGTGGTTAATTGCTTTAGGCAAAGTGTGTTTCCTTACATTACCTGTGTTCGCGTGTGTAATTCATTATCTTTGGTTAGGTCGGGAAATTGCACAATGCAATTGGTATGAAAGTAAATATTGTATAACTTTGAGTTTATTTTTCGTGTGTTTACTACTTTCACTATTACAGTTATTTCTGAAAGTATGAAGAGTATGGAAAAATTATCCGGAAAAATAGTGATAGAAAAGTTGTGAAATTTTACACATATGTTGATGTCAAAAAAAAAAAAAAAAAAAAAAAAAAAATCGAAAAAATAGAAAAGAAAAAGAAAAAGAAAAAGTTGGAAGTTTGTTTTAACCAACTTATGTAAAGTTTTGCATTAAGTGGTTGATATCACCACTAGTTGTTGTATATTATATTTATGGATTGAATGGGAGTTGGCCGTTATGGGAACGCCAACTAAGGTTATTCTTTGATTGAGATCTTGTTGAGTATAATTCGTGTCTACCTAAAGCGTGTGTTTCAAGTGTTAAAGCGTGAGTTATTCAATGATATGAGTCTTATTCATGGGATGGTTGGGAAAGTGATTAACCACACTTAGGATTTTAATTTATCTGTTTTGTTTATTTTCATTTTACACCAATTTGTATCCCAAATATTATCCATACCCTATATCATTCTTTATCCAAACCTTTGATTTATTGAGATTAGGGATTTGAGCAATCTTAAGTATCGTAGTCGTGGATTCGGCTATGTATTTATGATTTTGTCGCCCTTTTTGATATAATATTATTGGTGAAGATTACTTGGTCCTATCTTTAGCCCATTCGAGTTAAGGATTTGAGCAATTGCAAGTATCGTGGTCGTGGATTCGATCATGTATTTGTGATTTTGTCGCCTTTTCTGGAATGTGAGATCGATAGAGATTAAGAAGAATGATTAACCCTTAACCAACAAACCCTTTTTACCGCTTTAGACTTGTCATTCCTTGGCTTTAGTGGGGGAGATGCGTATACTTGCCAAGCTTATGATAGAATATTCGTCACGACTGGACAGTTAAACGATTAGATTTGCTTTTATCGAAATATTTTATTTTATTTCTAATTCGTTAAGTGTTTGGTTGTGCAATTATGACAAAACGAATACATGCTTAAATATAAAAATAAATCCTAATATCTTTTAGGATACATTTTCATAAGATTTATTCTAGGGTTTACTTGGGGACAAGTAAAGTTCAAGTGGGGGGATATTTGATGAACTCAAATAAGTACATTTTATTATCATCATTTATCCTATTTATTTGACTTGTTTTATTATATTATATATGAGAATTGATACGTTAATGTTTACTTTTGTAATTCTCAGGTAAAAACAAGTATTATGTGAAACTTGGCGATTTTGGACTAATTATGGAGCAAAACAAGCAAGATGTTAAGAGTCTACTGAAATGTACAAGATCAAGATCATTCTGCTCCAGATACGCCGCAACTTACTTCTTACATACGGCGTATCACTATCAAGATTTCACAAGTTACAATCCAAGACAGCAAAGGAGATGCACCGCATAGAGAAATGGAGTTACGCCGCATCTTAAGGCGGTGTACGAATATTCCTGAATATATTAATCTTGGACCCCACGCGAAGTTAAGTCAATGCACCGCATCTACTTATCCTATGCGCCGCATCTAACCCTCAAACAGAAACTATAAATACCCCAAAGTCAGACGAATTTTGTGTGCAAGATACCATACGTACGAGTACCAAACCAGAGACGAATTTAGACGTATTAGCAGCACAAGACACATCCTGAACGAATATACAAGAGCTGCAAGAAGGTCCTGCATGTATTCAATTCATTAAGTAGTTTTGTTTTATTGTATTAGTACACTTTAATTCATCAGGATTGATGGGCTGATGTCATGTGACTACAGAATATCATGCGCACCCCTTAAAATTGCTTTCCCATCAATTAAAGTTTATATGTTGATGTCTTTGGTGACTTTTATTAGTGCATTGATAACCTCTATGTCTAGCTGAGCATTGCTTGGGTCGCCATGCCCCTTCCTCGCCTATTTATTCTATCGTTTCTAGGATAGTGGGATAGACATAAGTGACCATTAAGGGTTTACTCGCCGATAAGATTAGAGCCAACGAGAAAGGGTTAATTATATACACTTCATATAAAACTAGCAATAAAACAAGTGACAAACTACTTAATTATCAGGACAGGTCTTCTTATTGTCTCAAGTATCTAACTGTGTACGTGTGTTGATGTAGTATTTTTGTTTCCAAATGAAAAGGCAACGTATGCGTTTTCCCCGGGTCGTGTCCCAACGAAGGTCGAATATCGAGTTGTCGTTAACGTTGTCGAATACGTGTGGTGAATGTGTGTGAAAAAGAGTGATTGATTGGTGATTTTACACTACGAACAATGAAATATGAAATAAAAACAACTAATTATGCTAAGAAAACAACTAAGCTAAGCATACGAACCTAAAAACGAATATTAGAATTTAAAAACGTTACACGACGAATTTTAAAACGTAAATAAAATTGATTTTCTAAAATTTAAAACCTAGAAATATAAAAATAATTTTCCTATATTAAAACTGATAAAAGAAAATTTTTGGAAAAAGAAAAATATTTTTTTGACTTTTTAATAATTTTTTATGAATTAAAAACTAATTTAAACTAATTAAATGCTTTAAAAATAGTAAAACTGTTTGGAAAATTCTGAAAATTTTTGAATAAATCTAAAATTGAATTAGTAATCTGAGAAAAATAAATTCAGACCCAGAATAAGCTCAGATAAGCAAAACAGCCCAATAAGCAGTTGTGAAATAAGCTCAAAATAAGCAATAGTTATCCAAAAATAACAAAAAGCTCAGATATGATGCAACAGACTTATATAAGCTCAGAACAATTGAAATTGACCAAATAAGCACAAGCTTTAAGCAGAAAAGTAGCTGAATCAGCAGTGATGGTGAGACAGAAAAGATGGTGAAACAGCCAACTTGTAATCCCCAATTAGCAGTCCAATTAAGCAGATAGATTAAATCTTAAGGGGGCAAAAGTCTCTCAGAACTACTGGCTACCCAAAAGTACTTCAAAATCCAAATTCCAACCTAATTTGCTTATCTAAATCTATCCTTGAAAAAGTGCTTTTTATCTGAAAATGTAACAAGCAAATGAGCAGTCCTGATGAAGGGTTTATCAGACCTAGAAAAAGCTATCCAAATAAGCACAAAACTCTAATTCCAGATATCACACCTATAGCTTATTATACTAACTCACTACAACCCAAATTTCAAGGCAAAAGCTTAATTAAATAAGCTACAAAATAGCTCAGATCAGCAGACCAAAACCAAGGTCTGCACTAAGGTTTTCTGTAACAGCAGTACTAGAAAAAATGGCGCAAACAAGTTAAATTCTAAACCACAGCAAACCAAACTTTGCAATCTTACTTAAACCACTAAAGTGCACCTAGAAATATGAATTGGAACTTCAGATAAGCTCAGCTTATTGCTGAGCTTATTGAAGCTGAACTAATGCTTAATATTCCACAAAAAGGCCAAAAGCTTATAGTAAGCTGTAATGACTTAACTACTTCTTGATCTATGCTCAAAACACTTAATCAAATCCTAATCAAGTCACAGATGGTGCAATAGAACAGTGTACTAACCTAACAGCTGATAAGCCAAACACCCTTTCAAAACAACTTATGCAATTTTAACACTATTCCTAATGAATTAAAGCCAAGTTCTATACTACTGCTATAATTATCTAGCTTATATATGATCTAAAAAACCAAAAATGAAAAGCCAGAAAGCAATTAAAACAGCTTATCACCAATAAGCACAAAATGAGCTAGAAAGTCATATTAGAGCTTACAAGTACTCCTGCTGTAAAACAATGAACTCAGAATCAATATGAACCCAGGCTTATCTTAATAAGCCAATAATATACCCAGAACCAGCTTATCCATCCAGCTTAATCCAACAGCTGAATCAGCTTATACAGTTGACTTTTTGGATTTTGTGAGATAAGAACTGAATTGAAATGAACAATCACTCACAGCAAGCTATTAAGCTTGTATGAGCTTATAAACAATAGAAATCAGCTTATTGAAGCTGGTAATTCAATAATTTTTGTATTTTTTCAATATTTTTGGAATTATTTTTGGATTTTCAAATAGATTTTAACAAAAGCTGAGATTAAAACAGAAATAAACTAGAAATGATTTGTAATAAACTAATAACAACTTTAATAGGCTAAATTCAGATAAACAATTTAACTAGAACAGGATTAAAGTAAATCTAAAATTAAAATTTCATTAACAAACTTAAAGTTTACAATAGAATTTAAAAATTACAAAACAGAAAATTAAATTTGGCAGAGTAACATTACATCAAAAAACTAACTCCCTAAACAATGAAGATCGACCTCCTATTTATAGCCAGGTGAGGAGCATTCTAGACCTGCCAGCTTGGCAATCCGTGTGCATCATCAGCTCTTATCAACCCTTGATCATTTCTTGGATGCTACTCAATCAACCTCAGCCGTCTGATCAGGTATTGTGAGGTGTCCCAGCCAATAGAGGCTTGCCACGTGCCCCATTTGTGCTTCTTCTGTGCTTTCTCTGACACTGACACCCAATGATTGGACTAAAACACCCTTAATTACTGTAAGAATGTACGGTAATTGATTAGGGTTCTAGGAACAGTGGTAACTTCTGGAAAGGATAAAAGGGGAAGAACAAAAGGCGGGGTAAGTGATTTTATTATTCTTTGACTGAGGTAAGTATTTGTTTGACCGGGTTTGTTTGTAAATGGGTTTAGTGAACGGGTAGGAGTAGTGGGCTCGGGTCATGGTTTAGATAGTGGGCTTGGTTTTGGTGGGTTTTATTTGTAATTGGGTTGGGGTGGATTTTGTGTTTGGTTTTAATACTTGGGTTGTGGCTTGGATAAAACAAATATCCGGATAATGGTTTGTGTTTTATTTGAGATTTGGTGATGTAAAGATATAAGGACCAAATGTGTATTTTATGAAACTCAAAGGACCATTTTTGCCATAATTTCCAAAGTACAATCAAGGGTCATTCTTGTCAAATGATGATTCTTCACGGTTGACTTTGACTTTTTGCATCCCGGCATCGGCTAAAAATAACACTTCCATATCTCGTGCTCGGTTTCCCGGTCTTTGCTTGATTTTTGTCCTTTTCTTCGATATTCGTGCCTGCATATGTAAAAACACAAAAACACAATATATTTGGCATTTTGGTCGGGTTTTTGGTCTATTTGGGTCCGGTTTTGGTCAAGAAAAGGTATGTGTTTAAGCACATACCAAATTCCCCCAGACTAAGATATTGCAATGTCCTCATGCAATGTTATAAGAACACTTTTTTGGAACCGAAAATTTCTAATCTCTTTTTACTAACTTTGAGAAGTAGCAAAATTTTCAAAAGAGATTAAGAAATCTTAAAGTTCTAAAAACTCCCCGATTTTCCTTTTATTCTATTTTTGTATTTTTCTCATTATTTATGTGACGGCTTTTGTTGACAATCATTATCTCACGATAACTTTTAGGGTCTTCGAGCAGGAAACACGACTTATAAAGAAGTGACCATACGGATAAAATTCGTCGTCCCTGATTTTTCATGAGTCCCCAAACTAAGCTTAAAAACGAAATCATTGCTATTTACAAGTTAGATTGCCAACACTACTCAGAAAGCTAATTGTGGATTCCTTGTTCCCAAACTCCTATTTTCCTCTATTTATTTTATTTTTGGTGAGAAATGAATTTCTTCAAATTCTCGTTTCGATAATTTTTAAGCCGATAAAGATACCTTAGTTTAGACGCTAAGTAGTTTTCAAACCTTCCCTCGAAAACCGTTGCATACAAAAATGAGGTCCACATCAAGGTCTCTGATTTAACACGATTTTGAGGATATCCCTTTTATATACGACCGAAACAACTCATCTACGAGTCCAGAGACAGAAGCCTTTATTAGGATACCCCCGGAGTCGAAGTTTGGCATTTTTTTAACATTTATACAGCACATTAACGTATTTAATCCTTGGCCCTTTATAACAATCACAACATCGGCTGCGAACCGGCAAGATGTGATAGTCTATTATGACCTTGGAATTTTTCCTCTGCCTTTATTAGAAGTCTACAACATCGGCTGCGAACCGGCAAGATGTAGAAAACTTTTTATAGCTTTGGATTATTATTATTCATTATCATATTAATTAATTATTTGCCAAACCCCAAGTCCTACGGCTTTTATAACAATCCCAACATCGGTTGTGAGCCGACAAGATGGAATAGTCTATTACACCGTAACACTGACAGTACCTTGATGTGTACCCAACTTTCATAAGCAAGGACTTTCTAAGGAAGAAATAAAAACTAATTATCGCCAAAACCAAAATAGCTTTAATTATTCCTAGATTACTATTATTGGGTGAAACAAGCTTATGGGAACAAAAAGCCACAAGTAACTTCGATGAGCTCTAAAGAGATCCATCTACTCCACGTTTAGCAATCTAACTTATAAACAACTCTATCATTTCTCGTTCTTCGCAAATTTAAAATCTTAAATAATAAGATCCGCGAATGCTTAGCCAAATAATCAAGCCATGCATATATAAAGTCGAATACGGGAACTTGCAAATTCTTAAAAAGAATTCGCGTTTTCTAGCTCCTTGTGTAAAAGACTAGCACGAGCTTATAGATTATAAATGGTTAAGGGGACAAGCTAGGGCTCAACACGCCCGGTCAAGTCAGAATTTTATTCCTACTCTCACCAGCGGAAAATCAACAAAAATGTCAAAATTTATTATATTTTTGCAAAAAAATTTTAAATTTTTCTCTTTTTTTTTGAATTTTTTTTTAATTTTGGAGGAAAAACGGGGTTGCATGAGAAAACGGCAAAAATGCAAGGCAAAAATCAAATCGCAAGATTACCCCCCCAGACTAAAACGAGACATTGTCCTCAATGTCTTAAAGGTAAGGGCTCTCCTACATAAACCTAAGGCCGTTTATGAATTATGCCAAAAGATAGATGTAAAACGATAAGATTTAGGATATCGGATGAGCAACGAATGATGAAACTCGAGTAGCGTGAAGGAAACTACGAGCACGAGAGTCTTCAATCATCGGGCAAATCCTGGACACATCACAGAAAACACGAAACACAAGATACGGAAGAGGAGACCTCTTCATGTTTTATTAGAAATAAGATAAGAGGATAGATAGATAAGCATGGGGTGCCTCCCACGAAGCGCTTGTTTTTGGTAACCGAGTCACATGAGCTTGACTCGACCCCGAATTTATTTGTCCTTGGGGAGCATGTGGAAAAGATAATCTCAATCGGACTTTCGTTCAAGATGTTTGGATAAACACTGAAGCATACGAAAGTTCCACTCCGACGAGATACCCGCGGTATTTCTAATAGTGAAAACTATTAGAAATGATACCGGGGTCAAAGATAGTATCCTCACTCCCAACGGAGTGAAGGATGGGAGAAGCCACAGTATATGTGATGAAGAGCATAAAGATTTTGATAATGATCATGAAATGCTCTTCATCATCAGTAGAAGTTTTGTCAAGAATCTCGGGCGGGAGGGTCGGGATTAAATCTTTATGAGAAGGTACACCTCCCCCCAGACTAGAATCTTCCTCCAGATCAAAATAGAATTTATCATATTCTGGAGGAGATAGAAAGAAAGAAAGTTCATCGGAGAACTTGTCGAGATAAAGATCATTCATATCAAAATGAAATGATTCATATTCGGGAGGAGAGATATGAGCATGAGAAGTGGTACTGCCACTACTCGTCTCCTCCGAATGATCAATATCGAAGAAGAAGGTTTCAAAAGATGGGATAGAAAGATTGAGATCAAAAGTGGGATTGCCACTAGCCGTGTTAAACGTAAAACTCTCATATTCGGTACAAGCATCCTCGAGCTCGAGCTCTAGAGGATCTGACGGCTTTTCTTCAAGAATAACTTCTTTATAAACTTCCTTCGGGGGAAGGGAAAGGAACGGTTCATCAATTATTTTTAATGAATCATCTTCCCCCGGATCACTGTCAGTCTCAACAATTTCTGGCGAAATTGGAGTTTTATCAAAGAACACCTCGACCTCTTCCCTAGAGATAACATTTTCTTCAATCGTAGAAGAAGGATGGGAAGAGTCGGAATTAAGAATCTCGATGTGATAAACTTGTTCTGGAGGTGGGACAAGTGGTGTGCTCTTAGAGCTAGCAATTTCCACCTCTTCCGTTGTAGTCTCCGTTTCATCTTCATCATCGTCGTCAAGAACACTCTTAGCATTTGTAGCACAACATTCAAACCATTTGTTCGATCCAGGATTAATTTTCATGGCCTTGAGCTCAGCACGTTTTTCTGACATACTCTTGACCGTGAATCTCGAAAGGTTTGGATCAACTCTTTTAGGAGCAATTACGGGATCGGACTTTTGATCAACCGTAGCGACATTGCATTTGTCGGTTTGAGGTTTTGAGTTCGGATTAATATTGAACGTAACTTTTTCCTTATCGACCCGCAAAGTAATTTCTTCACCATAGACATCGATCAGAGCACGCCCGGTCCTCAAGAATGATCTTCCGAGAATAAGAGGAACCCGGGGGTCGGCGTCAAAATCAACTACCACAAAATCTGCTGGAAAATGGAACTTCCCCACCTTTACAAAGACATCCTCGGCTACACCCTTAGGAAGGGTTATGGAACGATCCGCAAGCTCGAGGGTCATGCATGTGGGGTGAGATCGGGTAGAGAAAGTTTCTTCCAGATGGATAACGGCATTAGGTTGATGCTCGCACCAAGATCGGCCAAGGCGTGGCATTCAACCATTCCCGGAAATTCACATGGGATGAGAAATTTTCCAGGATCTCCAAGCTTTTTCGGAAGCTTTTTGAGAATTGCCGCGGAGCAGTTTTCGTTCACTGGAGTTTTTGTCATTTCAAATAATTTTTCTTTATTGCTCAACAAACTTTTGAGTGTGGAAGTGAATTTAGGCATCAGAAGCAAAGCGTCCGCGAAGCTTATATCAAAATGTAATTCTTGGAATATTTGAAAGAATTTTTCCATTTGACTCGAAGATTTCTCACGGAGCTTTTGATCACTAAATCTTGAAGGGTAAGGAAGTGTGGTCTTAACGGGAGCTTTTTCGGGCTCAAGCACAACTTCTGGTTCAGATGGATGGACGACCGGAGGTTGGACGTCTTTGGTTCCTCCGTTGTTAGTAGGAGGTTCCGTGTCCTTGGTCACCTCGGTTTCACGGACGACAACCTTGGGAGGTAGAGAAGAATCGGTAGTCGGAGCCGTGGGTCCATCATATGAAACACCGCTCCTAGTAGTGATCGCCTTAGCATCGCCCCTCGGGTTGGCGATCGTGTTGCTTGGAAGAGTAGTAGTACCCGAACCCGAGGGTCGATCATTTAAACGTTTGTTCAATTCGGTTATTTGATTAATCATCATTCTATTCATTTCCTCTTGTTTCTTTTGTTGTTGTTGGTTTTGAAGAATGAATTGCTTTAATAACTCATCCGAGGGCGATGGGTTTGGCACAAATCCTTGATTTTGATTGTTTGGAAGATTTGGCCCTCGGTTGTTTTGAACAAAACCTTGATTATAATTCCCATGATTTTGGTTTTGAAAATTCCCTTGATTCGGGCCTTTTTGAAAATTTCCCTGATTTTGAAAGCTTTGCCCTTGATTAGCCCGATTTTGATTTTGATTTTGTGTGAAACCGGGTGGTCCGAGAAAATTATTAGAATGATAGCTGAGCAAATTTCGGTCGCCTTGGGGCTGGTAACCGTTACCACCCGTGTTGTAGGTTCCCGTAGCAGCATAAACATTCTCTTGAGTGTAGCCACCGGAGGCTGGGCACTCGAAATACGGATGTGGTCCACCGCAAGTTTCACAACTATGGTTAACAACATTGACTTGATTGTTGTTGTTCTGAGTTGAAATCTGATTTTGATGAATTCTCAAGATAGCCGTAGACAAATCATTCATTTGTTTAGAAAGAGCGGCTATCTCGGAGGTAGAGGAATCAGTGCTAGATCTTGTTGACTCATTCCTCTCGGCAGAGGAATCCCAGAAATTATGGTGGGCGGTCATGTTTTCAATAAGATCATAGCACTCTTCGGGTCGACGTTTCATAAACGTACCACCGGCAACAGCATTAATCGTATCACGGTGTCGTAATGTCAAACCGTTATAGAAGGTATCTATAATAGTGACCAATAACATATTGTGGTTCGGACACCGATCAATCGATAACTTGTAGCGTTCCCATGCCTCAAACAATGATTCATCGGGAAGCTGACGGAAATTGCTAATCTCATTCCTTAATTTCGTCACCATCGACGGTGGGAAATATTTCGCCAAGAACTTCGTAACCATTTCATCGAAACTACGGATGGAGTTCTTGGGAAGACGATCAAACCAAGCGGTGGCATGATGCGTCAAGGAATAAGGAAAAAGATATAGACGGAGGGCGTCATCGGAGACCCCATTTTGTTTCATACTTTGGGTGACGGTTATGAATTTGTCAAGATGCTTGTTCGCATCATCACCCGGCAAGCCATGGAATTGGCACGAATTTTGGACTTGTTGAATCATATGGTGCTTAAGTCCAAAATCGGCGGCTTGAATATTGACGGGGGCAATCGGGCCACCACGTCCGTGCATTGTGGGTTGGCACAGCTCCTCCATCGTTCGAAGATCGGGAGCTGGCATGTGATTTTCACCACCCATCGGCGGGTGTTGATTGTTTGGTTCATCGGCCATTTCCTCAACGGTTGAGAAATGAACACGGTTGTTATGATGAATAATCCTCTCGGGATTTGATAGTGGTGAAAGAAGAGGGTGAGAAGTAGAAGATCGGGTGTGCATACACCAAAAACAAACACAAAATCAAAAAGGAAAACCAAATTTGAAAATAAAATATTTTTGGATTTTTATATTTAATGAAAAATTAGATTTATTTTCTTTTTGGTGATCGTTGATCAACCGTACTCGTTTCTTTCAAAACTACGCGCAGCGTGGCGGAGAAGCAAAGGTCCACTCGAAAGTGATTAAAAACCCGCCTCTTTCGGTCTGCAATTTAATGTCAAGACCATCCTTAAACCCCGTGTATAGGTTGTAGTAAAGAAATAATCCGAGAAACGTTTAATTTCACGATCTCTTTTGTTGTTTATTCGGAATGGTTTACAACGCCCTCTCGAGAGCGAGGATTTATTATTAATGGTGAAAACACTTTAGGAAAAGTGTTTTTTAATTATTATGTTTTTGTATTTTTTTATTTTTATGAAAACAAAAACTTCCGAGGAAGGGTCTTCAAACACGATTCTATGGCGAAACTCCAACTCTTTTCAAGCCTTCCCCGGCAGCGGCGCCATTTTTTGATGTAGTATTTTTGTTTCCAAAGGAAAAGGCAACGTATGCGTTTTCCCCGGGTCGTGTCCCAACGAAGGTCGAATATCGAGTTGTCGTTAACGTTGTCGAATACGTGTGGTGAATGTGTGTGAAAAAGAGTGATTGATTGGTGATTTTACACTACGAACAATGAAATATGAAATAAAAACAACTAATTATGCTAAGAAAACAACTAAGCTAAGCATACGAACCTAAAAACGAAAATTAGAATTTAAAAACGTTACACGACGAATTTTAAAACGTAAATAAAAATGATTTTCTAAAATTTAAAACCTAAAAATATAAAAATAATTTTCCTATATTAAAACTGATAAAAGAAAATTTTTGGAAAAAGAAAAATATTTTTTTGACTTTTTAATAATTTTTTATGAATTAAAAACTAATTTAAACTAATTAAATGCTTTAAAAATAGTAAAACTATTTGGAAAATTCTGAAAATTTCTGAATAAATCTAAAATTGAATAAGTAATCTGAGAAAAATAAATTCAGACCCAGAATAAGCTCAGATAAGCAAAACAGCCCAATAAGCAGTTGTGAAATAAGCTCAAAATAAGCAATAGTTATCCAAAAATAACAAAAAGCTCAGATATGATGCAACAGACTTATATAAGCTCAGAACAATTGAAATTGACCAAATAAGCACAAGCTTTAAGCAGAAAAGTAGCTGAATCAGCAGTGATGGTGAGACAGAAAAGATGGTGAAACAGCCAACTTGTAATCCCCAATTAGCAGTCCAATTAAGCAGAGAGATTAAATCTTAAGGGGGCAAAAGTCTCTCAGAACTACTGGCTACCCAAAAGTACTTCAAAATCCAAATTCCAACCTAATTTGCTTATCTAAATCTATCCTTGAAAAAGTGCTTTTTATCTGAAAATGTAACAAGCAAATGAGCAGTCCTGATGAAGGGTTTATCAGACCTAGAAAAAGCTATCCAAATAAGCACAAAACTCTAATTCCAGATATCACACCTATAGCTTATTATACTAACTCACTACAACCCAAATTTCAAGGCAAAAGCTTAATTAAATAAGCTACAAAATAGCTCAGATCAGCAGACCAAAACCAAGGTCTGCACTAAGGTTTTCTGTAACAGCAGTACTAGAAAAAATGGCGCAAACAAGTTAAATTCTAAACCACAGCAAACCAAACTTTGCAATCTTACTTAAACCACTAAAGTGCACCTAGAAATATGAATTGGAACTTCAGATAAGCTCAGCTTATTGCTGAGCTTATTGAAGCTGTACTAATGCTTAATATTCCACAAAAAGGCCAAAAGCTTATAGTAAGCTGTAATGACTTAACTACTTCCTGATCTATGCTCAAAACACTTAATCAAATCCTAATCAAGTCACAGATTGTGCAATAGAACAGTGTACTAACCTAACAGCAGATAAGCCAAACACCCTTTCAAAACAACTTATGCAATTTTAACACTATTCCTAATGAATTAAAGCCAAGTTCTATACTACTGCTATAATTATCTAGCTTATATATGATCTAAAAAACAGAAAATGAAAAGCCAGAAAGCAATTAAAACAGCTTATCACCAATAAGCACAAAATGAGCTAGAAAGTCATATTAGAGCTTACAAGTACTCCAGCTGTAAAACAATGAACTCAGAATCAATATGAACCCAGGCTTATCTTAATAAGCCAATAATATACCCAGAACCAGCTTATCCATCCAGCTTAATCCAACAGCTGAATCAGCTTATACAGTTGACTTTTTGGATTTTGTGAGATAAGAACTGAATTGAAATGAACAATCACTCACAACAAGCTATTAAGCTTGTATGAGCTTATAAACAATAGAAATTAGCTTATTGAAGCTGGTAATTCAATAATTTTTGTATTTTTTCAATATTTTTGGAATTATTTTTGGATTTTCAAATAGATTTTAACAAAAGCTGAGATTAAAACAGAAATAAACTAGAAATGATTTGTAATAAACTAATAACAACTTTAATAGGCTAAATTCAGATAAACAATTTAACTAGAACAGGATTAAAGTAAATCTAAAATTAAAATTTAATTAACAAACTTAAAGTTTACAATAGAATTTAAAAATTACAAAACAGAAAATTAAATTTGGCAGAGTAACATTACATCAAAAAACTAACTCCCTAAACAATGAAGATCGACCTCCTATTTATAGCCAGGTGAGGAGCATTCTAGACCTGCCAGCTTGGCAATCCGTGTGCATCATCAGCTCTTATCAACCCTTGATCATTTCTTGGATGCTACTCAATCAACCTCAGCCGTCTGATCAGGTATTGTGAGGTGTCCCAGCCAATAGAGGCTTGCCACGTGCCCTATTTGTGCTTCTTCTGTGCTTTCTCTGACACTGACACCCAATGATTGGACTAAAACACCCTTAATTGCTGTAAGAATGTACGGTAATTGATTAGGGTTCTAGGAACAGTGGTAACTTCTGGGAAAGGATAAAAGGGGAAGAACACAAGGCGGGTTAAGTGATTTTATTATTCTTTGACTGAGGTAAGTATTTGTTTGACCGGGTTTGTTTGTGAATGGGTTTAGTGAACGGGTAGGAGTAGTGGGCTCGGGTCATGGTTTAGATAGTGGGCTTGGCTTTGGTGGGTTTTATTTGTAATTGGGTTGGGGTGGATTTTGTGTTTGGTTTTAATACTTGGGTTGTGGCTTGGATAAAACAAATATCCGGATAATGGTTTGTGTTTTATTTGAGATTTGGTGATGTAAAGATATAAGGACCAAATGTGTATTTTATGAAACTCAAAGGACCATTTTTGCCATAATTTCCAAAGTACAATCAAGGGTCATTCTTGTCAAATGATGATTCTTCACGGTTGACTTTGACTTTTTGCATCCCGGCATCGGCTAAAAATAACACTTCCATATCTCGTGCTCGGTTTCCCGGTCTTTGCTTGATTTTTGTCCTTTTCTTCGATATTCGTGCCTGCATATGTAAAAACACAAAAACACAATATATTTGGCATTTTGGTCGGGTTTTTGGTCTATTTGGGTCCGGTTTTGGTCAAGAAAATGTTTGTGTTTAAGCACATACCATGTGTGCTAATCGCTAATTCATGCTCATTAGTTTAGTTTACTATTTAATCATAACCAAACCGTGCCAGTCTCTCAGGATGAACCCCCCTTGCGTTAGATTAGGTTGTACAGCTAACTTAAGATATTAAAATACTGATTAGAATAACTAGATAATACGTTCCACTCTTAGTGATCGACACTCTACTTACCATTATATGCATACTGACTGGGTACACTGCTCGTTATGTGTGTGTGTTATTGATAAGTCGGCTAAATATAAATTTAAAACTTGAGTAGGCATTAATACTGCTAAACCGCAATGACACATCGCACGCATCAACATAACCTTTTTGATTCTACAAAAAGGGGGAGAAATAGATGTAAACTCACTAAATACTTGTCTAAAAACTAATTTTTAGATTTAATGAGTTTAGATTTTGTAATCATCAAAAAGGGGGAGATTGTTGATATAAATAATGCCTAAACACGTTATTAATATTTTTCGATATCTCTACGTTTTGATAATCACAAAATGTAAAATCATTAATCGGAAAATTATGACGTAAACAAGTATTTAGTTATAAATATCTATTTCTACAACTCAAATCACTTAAGGTATGAATGAACTAATGCTTAATGCATTGTATGATCAAAGGAATATTTTCTTAAACACTAGATTTTTTATAAAATGTCAAAAACATTTTATATCTTTTAGAAAAACATTTTTGGAAATAAATAAAAAGGTTTAATTCATTATAAATATATGAATTCAAATTTTCAACCAAAATCAGTAAAAATGTTCCAGAAAAACCTTCCCCACAAAAAGACAAAACTGGGCAACGGCTAGGGAGGGGTGGCCCCCTTAATTTTACTAGGCGGCCCCCTTAAAATTAAGGGGACCGCCCCCTATTTAAGGGGCCGGCCACGCTCCAGTAGGCTCCAGCTGTCTAGATTTTTCTCCTATAAATACCAGCCTTCCCCTGGATTTTTACTTACCTTTTGCACACCCAAACATTCTGTTTTAAATCTTGTAAATCCTTTCAAAAACCCTTTGATCATATTCTCTTAAGCATTGGTTTCTAAGTGATCCAAGCTTCCACCATCAAAGTGCAAAAGAAGAATACTCCTTCAACTAGAGAAGAAGTATTATAGCTTAACTCATATCATCATTGTTGTTGTGTAAAGTGTTGTATAGTTGTGATAAGTAGATCTAAGTGTAAGTAACTAGTTGTGTTGTAAAGAAGTAGTGTAGAAGTAGTTGTGAAGTTGTCGTGAAGTAGTCGTGAAGAAGAAGTCGTGAAGAAGTTGTGAAGAAGTCGTGAAGAAGTCGTGAAGCCGTCGTGAAGAAGTCGTGATTAAGTCGTGTAGAAGTTGTGTATAAGTTGTGAGATTGGTTCTAGCTACGATTAGGACTCGACATCTAGCTTTGTGTCGTTAAGCCGGTGTAAGCTAAAGTTGTGTAAGGTTTTCTTCGCCATAAGGGAGTTTGTTGACATAAAACTCTCGAGTAGGTGACTTGAGGAGTGGAGTAGGGCAAGGAAGGTGTCCTTGTAGCCGAACCACTATAAATCTCCGTGTTGTGGTTTGATCTTTCCATCTCTCTCTTTTATTTCATTATATTTACCTTACTTGCATTACTTATCTATATTTGTTTATATATGTTCATATTGATCAATAGTTGAATTCACATAAGATAGAATCGAAGTTTTAAAAAATAAACAAAAGTTTTCATAAATTAAAAAGACGTAAAACTATTCAACCCCCTTTCTAGTTTTCCACACAACGTTTAGTCAAACTTTTCCCAAAAGTCAATGAAAGTCAACAAAACTTCATATTGGGCCGAAAAGCTCATTAAAGTCGTGGTTTGGGCCCGTTAAGCCCAACGGAGCCCGAAAACGTCTAAATTCGATATTTAACGTACTAGTAAGTTATAATATGTATAGTAGGCCGAAAAATAATCCAAAACTCGTTTTTGTCTCCCGAGACCATAATTGGGCCGAGTAGGCCACAATGAGCCCAAAAGTTTAAGTTTAGCCCGACACCAATTAAACCTTTTTAAGTTACGTTATACATATCGTAAAGTTTCTAAAAATCAAATAAGCACGTCAAATAAGCCACGGGGTCAAAAAGTCAACGAAGGCCAAAGGTTATTGGGCTCGGCCCAAACCTTGTCGAGACCAAGGTAAACCCGAAACTAAAACATAAAATCAATTACGTTATCATTCGTTCCGATAAGTCGTAAAAATAAACAATAGCATAAAAATTTCACAATTTCACCACTAGAGCCAAAACTTTATGTTTTTCAAAACCCCAATTTTTTTTTGGTAAAAAATGTAACCGATTGGTGTGTATACTTGAAATAGTGTATATTCCGTTTTAAACTTGCGTAATTAGTTCTAAACACATTTGTACCAACAAATTAGCATAACATGCAACAAGATTCACCACACAAGCAAGAAATAACATATTTTGTATAAAACTTTCAAAAAAGTCGAGTACTAGTATTTTGTATATCAAACCTTAGCTTTTTCAAATTACTAAAATATACCCATTAAGCACTATGTATCACTTTTAAGCATAATAAATACATGAAAAGTACAAGATAATTCAAGTTTTGAAAACCTTTACAATGCTTGTCTGTTTAACGAGAGCTAGGTTATACCAAAAGGACCAAACTTGCTTCCAAATCACCCAAAGTATGTTTATCTTGACCCAAAACACTTGAAAGTACACTTTGATTATCTTGAAACTCTAAGATTTTTTGTAGATATTGAATTATGTTTGTGTCGTGTGTTTGAGATGAAGAAAAGAAGAGAGGAAAGTGTTTTGAGGTTGTATGTGTGTGCGTTTCATTATGTGAATTTTATGGGTAATAAAACAAATTAGAGTGATGTAACATAATAAGCCAAAAATTATGATCTCATTTTGTTTCTTAGCCATTTGGGCGGCAAAACCGACTAGGGGGAGGGGAGGGAAAATGTTTTGAGCATCGTGGGTGTATCGTGTGTCGGTGTTGTAACAATTCGCATTTCAGGTTAATTTCTATTTTCTAAATTTTTAATATTCATTTCACTATTCATTTCACTATTCATTTTTACTATTCACTTGCACTATTCACTCCCAAAATTTTTATTTCATATTCGCGTAAGTTAAATTATTTTCATGATAAAATGAAAGTTTGATGCTCATCGGGTCATTTTAGCAAATGTTAATAAGAAACTATACGTTTGGTTTAAACGTCGTTTAAACATCCTGCGCATAACGAAAACCAACTGCGACAATTTTTCTCACATCAGATTAATTTTTAATACACTCACAATCAATTAGGGAATTTTTGATAATTAAGTTAAAATGTTACCAAACAGACCCTGTGTCTTACAGAACTAAACTTGCGTTTTAAGCACTTTTACTTATCCGCAACCTTAGTCTATACCTGCACCATATTTTCTAAGACGATTAGAAGCTTTTATGTTGTTTGAAAAGTCAACATATTTTGCCTCCTCCTTTGACAAAAAATCATTCCTTGATTTTATAAATCATTCCTTGATTTTTAACACTTACGGTTTTAGACCTAAAGAACGTTTAACACCAACCGACACTAGACTAAGCCTAGCCTAGACATTTCAAGTCTTTTAAGTTCGTTATAATCATATTAGAAAAGTTACATTTTACTTTTCTCAGTTTTACGCAACTTTCGTACGTTTTACGTTTTACGCGTTTTAAACCTACGTTTCCAGCGTTATCAGCGTTTTCGCGACCCATTAAACTTATCACTCATTTTTATAAGATAATAATGAGTATATTGATGATTTTAATCATTTCTACAAGTTTCGTATTTTTACGATACCAGGTTTTGCGTTTCGTGATTTAAATACTTACCGTTAGCAATTACCGGGACCAAAACTCACTCCGTAAAAGCAAGATAATGCAAGAAACTTATCAAGCTTCTCATGAAAGCTTCATGAAGCTTATCAAGGAAGGAACCAATGGCATGTGGCTTGATCCTAGCCATTGATTCCTAAGATCATTACAAGTGTAAAATTTTATTTACAAAACTATCCTAAATTTTTCCTATAAATACCAAGCTAAAACTTCATAAATTCTTGCACCACACCTTCTTATACCTTCAAAGACCTCAAACCAAAGACACTTCTCTTATATTTTGTAAGAAATTTCATGTGTTCTTGAGAAAAGCTAGCATTTGATCTTATTTTCTCCGAGTTTTCAAGAAAGAGTCGTTATAATCTTCAAATAACTTCAAGTCTCCAAAAAGACTTTGTTATTATCTTCAAATAGCTTCGTGTTTCCAAGAAGGCGTCGTTATAATCTTCAAATAGCCTCGGGTTTTTGAAGAATACAAATTTTACGTCGAAGCTCCGCTTATATTCCCTTTTTCTATAATACTCAAGCATTCTAAATAAAGGTAAGTAATTATAAGACTCAAAATTATTTAAATACTTATAAACTTTGTTAGTTTATTTATTGTATTTATAAACTCTTAATATGTCATATAATCAAGTAAGCAAAATATATGTTTCACATATAAATACTATGTTAGTAGGGAGCTTCATGTGAGGGGTTTCATTTGGGTGAACGTATCGACGAGTTGCTGGATTTACGAATTAAAGTGTCCTAGCTCCTCGAACGTTTACTGCATGACCTCTGGATTATGATGGCCTGAACAGTAGTACGAGATATATAAACTATATATGGCATTTTAAATATTCACTTCGTTGTTTTAGAACCTAAACACGATATCATATTTCTAGGTTGCTCGTAGAGATTCTCCCGGCTTATCCAGCGATTTCATTATATCCTTAACATCATTTACTCTGAGGTGAGTCATGGCCCCTACTCTTTTTATACTTGTTTTAAACTCTTTGGGGAGATACATGCTTAACTATTTTTGACAATCACTATTATTTGCAACTACATGTTTATCTGAACTGAATGTTTATTTATGCTAGATAACATTATTGTCATACTTAGAGTTCTATATCATGGACCATTAAGCATTATGCATAACTAGTACGAATATTGTGGTCAGATCTATTGGGATTAATGTAACCATTAAGTTGACCCAGTTAGAGCAAATAAACCCAAACAAACATTGGAGAACACTTGGTATAAACAACAGATTACCTACTAGGCTATGATTGCAACAATTATTCCAATTTCTATTAGTACGAGATTTACATTTTGGTTTTCATAATGATAGTGCAATAACAAACAGGACTTGGTCCAACAAAACAATGTTCAACGCTTTGGGTGTATAACAACGTAACCCAGACCCAGAACAATCATACCACGAGGTTAACCTAGTACCTTTAGGTTAACCAGAACAATCATACCACGAGGTTAACCTAGTACCTTTAGGTTAACCAGAACAATCATGCCACGAGGTTAACCTAGTACCTTTAGGTTAACCAGAACAATCATACCATGGACTTGGTGTAATCTCGAAACTAATAGAATTGGTATAATAACAAACCAACAGACTTGGTACAAATTGTGAACCAGTCAGAAACAGAAACTTAAGGTTTCGATGTCAGGAACTAAAAGCAATGGAAACGCTACCTACATGTGATATTGTATTTAGTACAATAGTCATACACTTGGAATCCTAGAAATCTACATTTAGTATTTACCTATACTAGTCACGATGATTTTTACAAGGTTTTCTCATTTATTTCCACAAACTCTATGAACTCACCAACCTTTGTGTTGACACTTTAGCATGTTTATCTCAGGTCCATAATGATCGAGGATGGCACGGAGGAGCACGGATATTCAAGAAGGCTATAAATTTTATTATCATTCGAAAACTCATTTGATGTATTTTGTAAACATGGAACCATCTGGGACCTCATTTTGTAAACTCTGATATTTATAAAATTCGAATGATAAATCTTTTAAAACGACTCCATTAGAGTTTGTTTTCTGTTATTATAACTGTCGTACCATGAGGTAACACCCAGTTTGAATTCCGCTGCGTATCACGAAATTGGGGGTGTTATAGGTGTGAGCTTAAATGTTACCGTAAAGTCCCGTTTTGACGTTTTTGGACACGTATACGTAAAATAATTTTTTTATCCTTGGTTTTTGTCAGAATAATAATAAAATATTATTATTTGCTCATAAATGTATTTATTTGACTTCTGCAATGTCTACTGTAGTGTCGGTGTGCGTGTGGGGTTGTTTTACAGTAAATGTGAGAAAGCTTCTCGGTTTATTACGTGACTTGTCAATAACTAACAGTAATAGAATAATTTATGTTTACTGAAAAAAATAGACAGTTTCAATAGTGACTGTAAGCTATAGTTTGCGGGATAGCTTCCCGAAATGCTCAGAAAAATAAAAAATGTTCAATTATGCATAGAAATGCTCGGTTTAGTAATAATAAATAATTATTTATTATTAAAATAAAGTTGAAAATTACCATTTGTCACAGTCTCCCAAGCAAATGGGGAAATCCGTCCTGGATTTTAGTTTGCGTTACTCGATGAGTTTGAAAATAAATGAGGGTACTTTCGCTTGATTTTGTCTTCTCGCTCCCAAGTGTACTCGGGACGTCTGCGAGAGTTCCAACGGACCTTCACGATTGGGATACGGCTTTGCTTCATCCGTTAAACTTCCCGGTCCATGATTTCAATAGGTTCTTCGACGAAGTTCAGTTTCTCATCGATTTGGATCTCTTCCAAAGGAATAGCAAGGGTATCATCAGATAAACACTTTTTCAAGTTGCTTACATGAAGAACATCATGCACAGCTAGGGGTGCAAACGAGTCGAGCTACTCGCGAGCTACTCGAGCTTGACTCGATAAAAAGCTCAAAACGAGCCGAGCCTTGTCGAGCTCGAGCCGAGCTCGAGCCTGAAAATCAACTCGTTTACTTATCGAGCCCGAGCTCGAGCTTCGCTTATCTAGCTAGAGTAGGCTCGTCGAGCCTTATCGAGCCTTTGTTAAATCCAATAATAAAAAGCCCAAGCCCATGTCTTTGTTAAATCCAATATAGCCCGAGTCCAACACCAATACTAACCCTAAATACGCATATAAATCACCACTCACTCTAACCCTAATCTCACTCCACTTAAGAAAAAATGCAGTCAACACTTTCTTCTCTCTTCTGTCAAGTGAACGCAGCCACATAAAAGCACCAAAGTAAGTATGTGATTTGCTTCATTTTTTCGATTTAAACCGAACCAAAAGAGGGATAAGACGATTTCGTTTTGATCTTTTCTTTGAAAGCTTCGTATATTGAAGAAGTGTGACTTCTTTATAGATCTATGATGAAAGTGTTTTAGAAATCTTATAAAGATTTGGTATATACCTTTTGAAACACGACCTGAGATCTAATTTCTTTTCTTTTGATTCGATCAAACGGACTCAAGGAAGAATGAAACTTGTTAGTTTTGCTCGTTCTTTGCTACTTTCAGATATTCAAAAGAAGATTATCTTCTAAATTGATCTATGATGGAAAAATATCTTTGAGTGCAACGATCGATAATGGTCTTAAATTATCAAAGAAAAATTCTGAGATCTTCGAATCTATTTATTTATTTTCGTTTTGTTTTGTTCGTATATTTGTTTTGTTCTTTCTTTAAAAATGATTCAGATATTAAGATGAAGGTTTGTTCTTCAAAAGATCGATGATGGTTATAGTTCACTCACGAAAAAAATCAATAAAGATTGATACCGTGAACAAAACTGAGATCTATGAAATGGTTAGGAGAAGTTGTGAAATGGTTAGGATTAGAGATTGTTGACTGTTGTTAACTATTGTTAGATTGTTGAGGTTGATCAGGCTCGGTAATAATGTGAAGCAGATAAAGCGAGCTCGATCAGGCTCGTTTAAGCGAGCCGAGCTTTGTGAAAAGTTTACGAGCCGAGCTCGAGCACAAAAATAAAGGCTCGGATCGAGCCGAGCTCGAGCTCGAGCTCGTTAAAAAACTGACGAGCCAACTCAATTATAGTGAAGCTCGGGCTCGGCTCGGCTCGTTTGCACCCCTATGCACAGCGCTGAGTTCGGATGGTAATTCTAGTCGGTAGGCTACCGGCCCGATCCTGGCAAGAATTTTGAATGGTCCAATATAACGAGGATTCAGCTTCCCATGTTTTCCAAATCTTAGCACGCCTTTCCATGGTGAAACCTTTAGCATGACCTTATCTCCCACTTGGAACTCAAGGGGTTTTCGTCCCTTGTCAGCATAACTCTTTTGACGATCACGAACCGCTTGCATTCGGCTCCTTATCTGAACAATCTTCTCAGTAGTCTCGTGGACTAGTTCAGGCCCGGTAAGTTGGTTGTCTCTGAATTCATCCCAACATATCGGTGATCTGCACTTTCGACCGTAAAGTGCTTCATATGATGCGGCTTTGATGCTAGTGTGATAGTTGTTGTTGTAAGAAAACTCGGCTAAAGGCAAATTCCTATCCCATCCGTTTTCAAAATTAATCACACAAGCCCTTAGCATTTCCTCTAAGGTCTGGATGGTCCTTTCACTTTGACCATCAGTCTAAGGATGGTATGCTGTACTCATGTCGAGATCTGTTCCCAATGCGTCCTGGTGTGACCTCCAAAAGTTAGATGTGAAACAACTATCTCGATCAGAGATGATAGTGATAGGTACACAGTGTCTTGCGACAATTTTCTTCAAGTACAGTCGTGTAAGTTTGTCCATGCTATCGTTCCCTTTGATAGGTAAGAATTGGGCGGATTTAGTGAGACGATCGACAAATACCCAGATCGTGTCATAACCGCTCGACGTTCTAGGCAGTTTGGTGATAAAGTCCATAGTTATGCGCTCCCCACTTCCATTCTGGAATCTCAGGTTGTACAGGTAAACTTGGCACTTTCTGGTGTTCTGCCTTGACCTTTGAACACGTTAAACATTTAATGACATACTTTGCTATGTCAGCCTTCATGTTTGGCCACCAGTATAGCTTTTTTAAATCCAAGTAAATCCTGTCGGATCCGGGATGAATGGAGTATTTGGACTTGTGGGATTCGTGCATGATCAAGTCACGCATTCCTCCTTATAGTGGGATCCAACTTCTGTCCCCAAAACACAAAACTCCATCGGATCTCTTTACGAAGCCATTCTCACTCTTTGGCATTTCGTAAAGCTTCTCACTTGGTCTGTTTCCTTCCTTGAGAGCCTCGACCTAAGCCTCAAGAATTTTAGCTGGAAGAGGTGAATTGATCGTCATTCCTAGCGATCTGACTCTGAGAGGTTTGATTCGCTCTTTTCTGCTGAGGGCATCGACAACTACATTTGCCTTGCCTGGGTGATAACGGATCTCATAATCGTAATCACTGAGCAATTCCAACCATCGGCGCTGTCTCATGTTCAGCTCCTTTTGGTTCAAAATATGTTGTAGGTTTGTCGGTGTACACTACACACTTGGTGCCACAAAGATAGTGTCTTCAGATCTGACTCTGAGAGGTTTGATTCGCTCTTTTTTGCTGAGGGCATCGACAACTACATTTGCCTTGCCTGGGTGATAACGGATCTCAGAATCGTAATCACTGAGCAATTCCAACCATCGGCGCTGTCTCATGTTCAGCTCCTTTTGGTTCAAAATATGTTGTAGGCTTTTGTGGTCGATGTACACCACACACTTGGTGCCATAAAGATAGTGTCTTCAGATCCGGAGCGCAAACATGACTGAGCCTAACTCTGGGTTGTGTAGTTTTTCTCGTGGGTTTTCAGTTGTCGAGATGCATAAGCTATCACCTTCTCTCTCTGCATCAACACGGCTCCCAATCCTTTGTGTGAAGCGTCGCAATAAACGACAAAGTCTTCACTGCCTTCGGGTAGGGCTAAGATGGGTGCACTACACAACTTCTCCTTAAGGAGTTGAAAAGCTTCTTCTTCCTTATCTCCCCAGTCTTACTTGACATTCTTCTGGGTTAGTTTAGTTAAAAGCTTCACTATCTTGGAGAAACCTTCAATAAACCTTCTGTAATATCGAGCAAGTCCCAAGAATTGGCATATTTCAGTGGGTGTTATGGGTGTTGCCCAATCCTTTATTGACTTGATCTTGGCAGGATCCACGTGAATGCCTTGACTATCAATCACGTGACCCAGAAATTGTACAATGGATTTCCAAAACTCACACTTTGAAAACTTGGCATACAACTCCTCTTTCTTTAGTAACTCTAAGATTAGCTTGAGGTGTTCCTCGTGCTCTTTCTCACTCTTAGAGTAAATCAGAATGTTGTCAATGAAAATGATCACAAATTTATCCAAATACGGTTTATACACCCGATTCATGAGGTCCATGAATGTCGCTGGTGCGTTGGACAAACCGAATGGCATAACTTGGAATTCGTAATGACCGTAGCGGGTTCTGAATGCGGTCTTCGGGATGTCTTTCTCCCGAACTCTGAGTTGGTGATAACCTGACCTCAGGTCGATCTTTGAATAGACAGAGGAACCCTGAATTTGATCGAATATATCGTCGATTCTTAGGAGTGGGTATCGGATCTTAATGATCAATTTGTTTAGTTACCGATAGTCAGTGCACAATCCGGAGGATCCATCCTTCTTCTTTACAAACAGGATTGGGGCTCCTCAAAGTGAAGCATTCGTTCTGGTAAATCCTCTTTCCTAATGTTCAGCCAACTGGTTAGACAACTCTTGCAATTCTGTCGGTGCTAATTGATAGGGTGATTGATTCACTTCTAAGGTTTGGTTCAGTGAGCAACGATGTTTCTATAAATCTCATGTCCTAGTCAATCTAGTATCCCTAAGGAATGTGTGAAGGGTTAGGCAATTGTTCCAAATATAATGTCTCGGGTTGCACCGTATGCTATTGAGGCTTCTTTTGGCTTACAAGTCAACTTTTGGTAAGTCTCAAGACCCTTAAATGTTTGGTGGTTCACTCATTGTTTAATTCTGTCGAGGGGTCCTTCTTGTGTTGCTAGGATCCTATTATCATAAGGTACGCGGACGAGTTTCCCATCGTTGGTGATTACGGCGTGGTATTTTGACATCCAGTCTACACTAAGGATGACGTCGAAGTCTCCAGGTTTTGTGGGCATAGGGTCGCTGTTGGTTGAAGAGTTTTGCAGATCTAGAGTACGACCTTGAAAGATGGTGTTGATTGCTACTGTAACACCCGGTAATTTTTTAAACTTATTTTACTAGCCAAAATATTTATTTTTGAAATTCTTTAGCTTTTAAACTTATATGAACCTGTTTGAGTTTGAAAAACAGAGGATGTCTTGTTAAACATGAGCGTTATTCATCTATCGATCCGGCATAACCTAAAATACTTAAAATATTTTAAATTATTGAATTAAATTAACTCCGAGAAAGTTAAACGTATTAATACTCGATCTTACTGGAAATATTATTTCGGACTCAATGGCGCAAATCCCGTATTGTAAAACGTAAGTTTGATTTACTAAATGGGGCCCACAACAGTTTTTATTAAAAGAATTGCAAAGTTACAGTTTCTACCCCCGCCCCATAATTACGCCGCCGCACCTCCTTCTTTACCCTAATTATAACTTCAGTCCCTCCATGGGATATAAAAACCCTTTAGGGTTTTCACTATTCATCATCTCTCTCTCTATCTACCCTAAATAAAATCCGGCGCCGCCAGGGTTCGCACCTCCGGCCACAATTCGGCCACCCTCTTTCGTTACCGACGCGAAGATCTAATATAGGAGATGTTTCTGGAGCACTTGGGCTCAAAAGGAGCATGTTTTTTTGTCCTTGAGTAACACCGCGCTCACCACCTCACCGCCGTGAGCCACCACCACCTCCCACCTCTTCCTTTCATTTGGTATGAAACACGCGCCCTATTTCCTTTTATTTTCTTCATTTCTTACAAACCCTAATCGGTAACAATTAAACTATAACGATTTCGAACTAAAACCTTACGTTTTCTAATCAAAATCGTGTGGATCTATCTTTTAAACGCGAAACTCGTTTGAACTCGCTACCGAGTCGTGTGACTGCTAAGAACTCACAGTTATTGACTCGGACCCGTTTCTTGTTTATCTTTCATATTTCATTTATAATTCGACTTGTTTATTATTGTTGTGGATTTATTTGTGAGGTTTGATGAGGTTTTGGTCGAGTATATGTCTTGGCGATTGTGTATAAGGCAAATAGGGGGTGGAGTCACGACTCGTGTTGTTGAGTTAGCTGAGTCTAGGAGAGTATTTGTGGTCGAGTTGGGTTGAAACCGTGGGTTTGGGTTGATTATTTGTGGCCGAATATGTTGAGCCGTGGTTGGTTTGATTGTTTTGAGCCGAGGTGAGTATTTAGTTTGAAATGATGCGTTGTTGAGATTATATGTTACCGTGGTTATGAGTTAAGCTCCTTGGTATAGGCCTGACACACAGGGAGTCACGGCCACAAGTTTTGGTAACCGAGGCGTTTAATCAAGGTCGAGGTCTCGTAAAAATAATTTTGGGTAAATGTTATTGATGTTGGAATATTAGATTTGACCGTAGTAAATTGTTGTGAAAATATAGAGTTAACGACACTCACGGCGAGTGTTGTTTTGGGTACCACGACGCACGAAGTGTCATGGGGACTTGTATATACTTTTTGGTCTAAACGGAATGTCATTTGAGTCGTTGACGAGGTTTAGGTAACCTCGAATTGGTCGCATACGTTAATGTCGAAATATATTATTTTTAAACTAAAAGTTAAGAGTCGGGTTATTTTGGTTTGGTTAATGGGCTAAGGAGCCCGTTAACATAAATTTGAGTCTTATGGTGATATTGGGCCTAAAGCCCAACAGTGTGTGTTTATATGTTTACATTTGTCGTTATTATTTCATTTAGCATATGCTAACTTAACTTATTATTTTGTTTTGTCAATGATGTTTCGGATGCCATTTGGGGAGTACTTGGATATCGATATGGATTTTGAAACATGTGTTACTATTACCTAAGCTTTGGATGAAACGGATGCTCGTCTATTGGATTTACGGTATTAGCCGAAGGACTTATGGACGATTTTGGACACAAAATGGTCGATAAACCCGACACTAATATATACGCGAATGATAACGACGGATTAATATATGAAACTTGTAAAATTTGTAATATTTGTATTTAAGTTGCAAAATTTGTAAATTTTATTTGATTTGTATTAATTGGTAATTTGTAATAAATAAAAACTTGATATTGAATTAGTCATAACGACTTGGGAAATATTGTATAAACGGACACGTCATGTCCAATTTGTATAAAAACCATTTTATAACTTAAACGATTAAGATTGATAAATGATATAAACTTTTCTATTTTTACCAAGTTATTAACATTCTAAACCTTTTATCAACTAAACGATTCTTTTCTAATCCATAACGTTTTCTCAACTATTTGGGTTACCGGGTAAAAACACCGAAACAACATGTTGACGTTTTATTTCTTTTAATTCTTTTAATTCTTTTATTTTTCCTTTACTTCTTTTATTTCTCTATTTCTTATTCATTCTTATTTCTTTCTTCTCTTATTCTCTTTCATTTGATGCTTCCTTTTCGTTCTTGATCCTTTTATTATGTGTTTGAGTGTGTTTCACCGACTTTCTTCGTCTTACCCTCGAAACTGTATTTTTCCTAAAAACCACACGAGAAACAAATGATTTCAACTTGTCTCCGCCATTGAAACTATTCTTTTAAAACAACATACGAGCATTCTTTCAGCGTTACTTTTATAAAACACTTTTGTGGATTTCTTTCTGAAACATGTTACTTAATAGGTTGTGTCGATCCAGTACCGTTGTGCTTATACTTCATGCATGCCGTTGTGTCTTACTACTTGAATTCTAGTTGTGATATCTTGCATTACTGCATACTGAGGTGAGTTCATAGCCCCACTCTTATTTATCTTAACTGTTTTATAAACTACTTTGGGTGAGATACATGCTACTGTTTTTACTATGATCACAATTATTTGAAAACTGTTCTTTGAACTGAAAACTTTGCTGAACATCTGATAAGCACTAAGTACCACTATTGCCAAAAACAAGTCCCTCGATCATGCACCATTAATCACTTGCGAGTGAGCGCGAATATAGTTTATAGGCCTATAGGAATTGACCAGCTCGCCATGTTGACTGGGTCCGGTCAACATGTCATGTGCTATATTCGAGTTACCTAGGTATTTGGCAAGATACCTACTTGAGGGCAACTATTATTATAAATTCCGCGGTTACTGTCGACTTACGCCAAGGTTATTGGTGTCGGTTAACGTTTTGCGTGTCATGAGCTTAGTGCAGTGGTAACATCTGAACTTTCGGGCGTATAACAATGTAGCCCACTTTCTTCTAAACTTGAAATATTGTGATCAACTATTTTTACTTTTAAACCTATGAATTCACTTAACCTTTGTGTTGACTTTTAGCATATTTTATCTCAGGTGTTAGATCGTTTCCGCTGCATATCTTACTTTTGGAGGAGCTTGGCGAAGGGCATGGCATGGTCATAGATGTCCTGAAAACTATTTGGACCCGCTTTAATCCTTTTATGGGCCTATATTTTCCGCACTACTTTTAAATGATGTAAATTAAATGTTTTCAAGTATGAAATTTCTTCTAAAACGGCTTAAGTAAAACCGTTCTTTGTAACTTGTGTTGTGATAACTATTGAATAGCACCTCACGACCTATATGCTTCCGTTGTACCGATTTGGGGGTGTTATAGATGGTATCAGAGCCACGGGTTATAGAGAACTGGGTATTTTCGAAAACCTGGACTATAACCATTTTTACGAAAACGTAATTCTATGACCGTCACGTGCATGCCTGCCAAGCCGATCCTCGCTTGTAATTTTGTTTGGATAACATAATTGATGAGATATTTAATGACATATTCGATGAGATGTGTGCCTTGCTATTTGATGATTTATATTCCCTTATTTTTACTATTCACTATAAGTATTTTCATATACTTACGCCGATGCACCAAACCTATCACGAAGTTACGCTATTTCCTTGCGTAACACATTATTAGATTTCGAGTTTGGACACTCGTCATGGTTTTTCAAAACGGATTTAAAAGTGAAGGACATACTACTAGTGTAACTAAGCTGAGTATTTCAAAAATTCACTAAACCTCGGCTGGATGTAGACTGATCAACTATATTCAACTAGGGACAACGATTTTGCAATACTAAGAGTAGTTATAATAGAATTATGTTCAAATTGGTTTCATACTTGATTTTTGGAAATGGTAAATTTTTGCATATGTACACGAGCACCGAATATCACGAAAGTTTACCCCTACACACGACGCACCGACATCACAACACTTCACGAATCGTAATACTCTTCGAATCGCCATACCTCTCCGCTTATATGGAATAATTGTTCGTCGCCGTCTGATTATGTTCGCACCGGATCAGGTGAGACCCGATCGGTCGCCGTTTTAAGTTCAAGCTATTTATTTTTAACTCGTTCAATATTGTATTTAGCACATTTAAGTTTATTGGATTGTTTGGTTTTGGCTTTGTTTGAATTTGGATTGCTTGCTTTCGTGATCTTGGGTCTAGTTGTGGTTTTGAATTTGTCTCTATAGCCTTGTTTTGTTCTTGGTTATGTTACAGTCACCGCTACCCCAAACCTTACACTCAATGGATGAACTGGGTTAGATCACTAGTCGTCTGAGAATGACCCTTCCATAGCACTTGTAGGATGAACCTCTTGATGGAAGTAAACAACGAAATAACCAATGAATCTTTGTCAAGACCTAGAAGACCTACAATAGGTTGATTTGTAACCTAGCAGAAGCCTTAGGAACTCATGTAGCAACCCGAGCCACTATTTTTGGAAAAGATACCTAACCCTTCACTTATCCCTCGGGAATACCAGTGGTCTATTTTACTACCCCCTTATAAAGCAATGAACTGCGATACATTATTTTACGAAATATATATATATATATATATAAGTTGATACGATATTTTGAAAATGTCATTTCGGGAAAACAAATTTTTGGATACCTTATTTTGGGTACGCTATTTCGACATACTATTTTGAATACTGTCGTTGGACGGTCAACATTAGTTTCACTATTTTGAAGACATGTCATATTCATATAATATTTTGAGAACTGTTTTGGATACACTATTGATATAATATTTTGAGAACTGTTTTGGACACACTATTTCGTGATACGCTGTTTTGGAAGTATTATTTTGGAAACACTATTTTGAAATACGATCCGAAAACTATTTTGAAAATAGGATTACTATGGTATTGCCCTAGGCCATTATGCCACACGCCTCGTTTCCCCCGACCCCTCAATTTATAAGAAAGCTTGAATACACTGCATTATAAGCCAATGAGTCTGATGACATCATTAGTTGCCCTAGGAAGTAACCCGTCAATTGAAATGGACACCTTAATGGTTTAGTCGTACGAATTGGACCTTATAGACTGCAAATGAGATAATAGCACTTATGAGAAAGTAGTAAACTTAACTTTGTAAGTAGAGTTACTTGTATTGACAATGTTTGTGTTCCAAAGATAGTGTTGATTTAGATAATTCAAATTCTGTTGGTCAGGATTCTGTACAAACCATGGATCATTAACCATTTACCCCGAAGGATCATTGACCGTTTCACACCTTTACACTTTAATCGTGGGCCCATAACCCACATATCGACAACTATAGCACACTCATTAGCAATCATTATCCTTTTTTACACAACCTAAACTTGTTTTACTTTTCAAACACTTACGTTTTAACAGTCACAACTGTTGGGGCATATTAGCTGCGATATAAATAGTTTCAAATCATTACCTTAACTTCGTACATACTTATCTCATTCTTACTTATATTCGAAACTTACCTCATTTTCACTCTCATATTTTGACACATCTTATTTTAGTTATTTACGCACTTAAGCAATACAGTTTTATTTCAACTTCTACATATCATTATACTTCAATTACGTTCTATATTTTCACTATTTTTGAACATTTAGTAATTACAAATCGAGTCCATAGAGGACTGTGTCACTATCTAACATACAAACTGTTTTCAATTATTTTGCCGACCATTTTGCGGCAATCCTACAAAATGTTTTACTACTATATCATAAAAACAAAATCTTTTGACCTAACCACTATTTTATAAACAATAAATTGATTTTCTTAATGTCACTCCACCAGTTATTTTATAAATTGATTTACCGTCCTACTAATATATTACAAATTGCGGTTTTGCTACTATTTTATAAATAACAAATTGTTTTCCTACTGCTCTATAAATTGTTTTACAACTCATTGTACAGGTTACCCTATTGTTAAGTAATAATCTGAGTCGCCCCTTTACTACTATTTCATAAATCAATGAACAACTTCACAATTTCTTTTTTTTGCAAACTATGTTATAATTACCTTACAAGTTTTACTATAACCTTATGGACCATTTTACTCTCTTTTGAGATGGATTAGCCACTGCTTGATTTAAAAACAATAAAACTATGTTACTATTATCTTACAAATTATTTCGTTATTACTTTCCAAAACCATTCTACTATCATCCGATGAACCGTTTTACGACTACATCGATAAATAAATTACAGATTTACTAACATTTTACAAATAACAAATGATTTTCTTATTACTCTATGAACTATTTTACAAATTATTTCACAAAATATTGTATAAACTGATTTTGTTTTCTTGCTAATATATCACAAATTTAACTATGGTTTTGTTATCATTTTATAAATAATAAATCGTTCTCTAGCGCCCTATAAACTGTTCTACAAACTATTTTATAAAGTATTTTAAAAGCACCATGTGAACCATTTACTTTCATGAAAATTAGTTTCATACTATTACTTCATAAGCACAATAACCAATATTTCCCTTTTGAAAATAAACCAAACCTTAGAAGTGGATCCCACACATTTGCCTGAGACTATAAATAACAACCTACCAAGCCTTGATACTATTTCATCACTAAATAAGTTACCTCATTCATTCCAAGCGATTAGATTCCCTGATTGGTAGTACATGCGTTGAACCAGGTTATCAATATACCATCACCCTTATGACATTTTACCCTCTAGGGGTTCTAGGCAACACAGACTCAAAACCCATTTCTTTTATGTGACCCGACTTCAACACCAGGATGCCAAGAGATCTTAGCCTACCTAGCTACTATTGATACCCGACCCCACCTTTTAAACAAGAAGGACTTCTCTCAAAATAGCGTCGGCCTGACTTATGCCTCTCAAATCACTAGTGCAACCGTTTAGGTCATGATACTTCTTATCATTGAGTTATTCCTTCAGACCTTCAGTACAACAATTTCGGTCAGGATGCCTTTTAGTACTGTTCAAACAAGTTGGATACTTACATATATGAGCTTCGCCTGATATTAAACATCGAACCTCGCTCAACATTGGCAATTAGATCCTTTTCCTTGGATATTTAGAAACATCGGTGGACGTACGTGCTCGACTATCATTTTCTTTGATATTCTTACTTTTAAAGACCTTTCTTAAATGCTTTTATATCAACCTTGAAACCCGTAGTGATATTTTTCTGAAATACCTATTTTGATGGTTAAATTCCCCTGGTCAAATTTTATCAAACTTTTGTTGTGAAATGTCAACACGTAAACTTTTTTAAAAATTATCTTATCCACACCATGATTAAAAACCCGTCTTACAAAATTTTCAACCTTTTAAAAATGTGTCATCTTACATAACTATTAAATTCCCAACAAAGAAATGCGTAATACTTGGAAGAGAGATTTTGGTCGAATTCGTACAAACGTTTGCCAATATAAGGTTTTCAAACAAAAATTTTGTCCATTCCTATGAAGAGGAAAACACACAATTTCAAAACAAATCTTGAAGACCAGTCACCCCGCCATTTTTACCACCTTACATGTATCAGGTTAGGATTTTTTGTTACTAGAGTATAGGCCATACATTGGAATTAGACCGAGAGAATTTAGAGGAGCCCACATTAACAAAAATGTGAAACATCGCATAGTTAAGACTTAAACTGTTTCCCCCTATTAACTTACTCTAAGAAACATTGCACCTCACCGAGTCATCAAAAGGGAGACAACTTATGGAAGGCCACCTAGGTACCTTCCCACAGGGAAGCAGAAACCCTTGGAACAGCCTAGTGAGACCTAAATCTGCTACTAGTGCCATCACCTTTTCATCGACATTATTCTGACCTATAACTAGAACTAAATCGCGAGGATGCGATTCCTCTTTAGGGGTATGTGCTGTAACACCCGGTAATTTTCCAAACTTATTTTACTAGCCAAAATATTAATTTTTGAAACTCCTTAGATTTTAAACTTCTCTGAACATGTTTGAGTTTGAAAAATAGAGGATATCTTGTTAAACATGAGCGTTATTCATCTATCGAGCCGGCACAACCTAAAATACTTAAAACGTTTCAAATTATTGAATTAAATTAACTCCGAGAAAGTTATACGTATTAATACTCGATCTTATTGGAAATATTAATTCGGACTCAATGGCGCAAATCCCGTATTGTAAAACCTAAGTTTGATACACTAAATGAGGCCCACAACAGTTTTTATTAAAAGAATTGCAAAGTTACAGTTTCTACCCCCGCCCTATAATTACGCCGCCGCCCCTCCTTCTTTACCCTAATTACAACTTCAGTCCCTCCATGGGATATAAAAACGCTTTAGGGTTTTCACTATTCATCATCTCTCTCTCTACCCTAAATAAAATCCGGCGCCGCCAGGGTTCTAGCCACCTTCTCCGGCCACAATTCCGGCCACCCTCTTTCGTTAACCACGTGAAGATCTAATATAGGAGATCATTTCTGGAGCACTTGGGCTCAAAAGCAGCATGTTTGGTTGTCCTTGAAGTAACACCGCCGCTCACCACCCCTCACCGCCGTGAGCCACCACCACCTCCCACCTCTTCCTTTCATTTGGTATGAAACACGCGCCCTATTTCCTTTTATTTTCTTCATTTCTTACAAACCCTAATCGGTAACAATTAAACTATAACGATTTCGAACTAAAACTAACTAAAACCTTACGTTTTCTAATGAGAATCGTGTGGATCTATCTTTTAAACGCGAAACTCGTTTGAACTCGCTACCGAGTCGTGCGACTCGTCCGAGTCAACTCACGAGTTGAGTTGACTCGGACCCGTTTCTTGTTTATCTTTCATATTTCATTTATAATTCGACTTGTTTATTATTGTTATGGATTTATTTGTGAGGTTTGATGAGGTTTTAGTCGAGTATATGTCTTGGCCGATTGGTGTATAAGGCAAATAGGGGTGAGTCGTGACTCGAGGTGAGTCACGACTCGTGTTGTTGAGTTAGCCGAGTCTAGGAGAGTATTTGTGGTCGAGTTGGGTTGAAACCATGGGTTTGGGTTTATTATTTGTGGCCGAATGTGTTGAGCCGTGGTTGGTTTGAGTGTTTTGAGCCGAGGTGAGTATTTAGTGTTGAAATGATGGGTTATTGAGATTATGTGTTAGCCGTGGTCATGAGTTGAGCTCATTGGTATGAGCCGTGACTCACGGGGAGTCGCGGCCACAAGTTTTGGTAACCGAGGCGTTTAGCCAAAGTCGAGGTCTCGTAAAAATAATTTTGGGTAAATGTTATTGATGTTGGAATATTAGATTTGACCGTGGTAAGTTGTTGTGAAAATATAGAGTTAACGACACTCACGGCGAGTGCTGTTTTGGGTACCACGATGCACGAAGTGTCATGGGGACTTTTATATACTTTTTGGTCTAAACGGATTGTCATTTGAGTCGTTGACGAGGTTTAGGTAACCTAGAATTGGTCGTATACGTTAATGTCGAAATATATTATTTTTAAACTAAAAGTTAAGAGTCGGGTTATTTTGGTTTGGTTAATGGGCTAAGGAGCCCGTTAACATAAATTTGAGTCTTATGGTGATATTGGGCCTAAAGCCCAACAGTGTGTGTTTATATGTTTACATTTGTCGTTATTATTTCATTTAGCATATGCTAACTTAACTTATTATTTTGTTTTGTCAATGATGTTTCGGATGCCATTTGGGGAGTACTTGGATGTCGATATGGATTTTGAAACATGTGTTACTATTACCTAAGCTTTGGATGAAACGGACGCTCGTTATTGGATTTACGGTATTTGCCGAAGGACTTATGGACGATTTTGGACACAAAATGGTCGATAAACCCGACACTAATATATACGCGAATGATAACGACGGATTAATATATGAAACTTGTAAAATTTGTAATAATTGTATTTAAGTTGCAAAATTTGTAAATTTTATTTGATTTGTATTAATTGGTAATTTGTAATAAATAAAAACTTGATATTGAATTAGTCATAACGACTTGGGAAATATTGTATAAACGGACACGTCATGTCCAATTTGTATAAAAACCATTTTATAACTTAAACGATTACGATTGATAAATGATATAAACTTTTCTATTTTTACCAAGTTATTAACATTCTAAACCTTTTATCAACTAAACGATTCTTTTCTAAACCATAACGTTTTCTCAACTATTTGGGTTACCGGGTAAAAACACCGAAACAACATGTTGACGTTTTATTTCTTTTAATTCTTTTATTTTTCCTTTACTTCTTTTATTTCTCTATTTCTTATTCATTCTTTTACTTGATCCTTTTATTATGTGTTTGAGTGTGTTTCGCCGACTTTCTTCGTCTTACCCTCGAAACTGTATTTTTCCCAAAAACCACACAAGAAACAAATGATTTTAACTTGTCACCGCCATTGAAACTATTCTTTTAAAACAACATACGAGCATTCCTTAAGCATTACTTTTATAAAACACTTTTGAGGATTTCTTTCTGAAACGTGTTACTTAATAGGTTGTGCCGATCCAGTACCGTTGTTCTTATACTTCCTGCATGCCGTTGTGTCTTACTACTTGAATTCTAGTTGTGATATCTTGCATTGCTGCATACTGAGGTGAGTTCATAGCCCCACTCTTATTTATCTTAACTGTTTTATAAACTACTTGGGGTGAGATACATGCTACTATTTTTACTATGATCACAATTGTTTGAAAACTGTTCTTTGAACTGAAAACTTTGCTGAACATCTGATAAGCACTAAGTAACACTATTGCCACAAGCAAGTCCCTCGATAATGCACCATTAATCACTTACGAGTGAGCGCGAATATAGTTTATAGGCCTATAGGAATTAACGAGCCCGCCATGTTGACTGGGTCCAGTCAACATGTGATGTGTTATATTTGAGTTACCTAGGTATTTGGCAAGATACCTACTTGAGGGCAACTTTTATTATAAATTCCATGATTACTGTCGACTTACGCCAAGGTTATTGTTGCCGGTTAACGTTTTGCGTGTCATGAGCTTAGTGCAGTGGTAACATCTGAACTTTCGGGCGTATAACAACGTAGCCCACTTTCTTCTAAACTTGAAATATTGTGATAAACTATTTTTACTTTTAAATCTATGAATTCACTCAACCTTCGTGTTGAGTTTTAGCATGTTTTATCTCAGGTGTTAGATCTTTTCCGCTGCATATCTTACTTTTGGAGGAGCTTGGCGAAGGGCATGGCATGGTCATAGATGACTCTGAAAACTATTTGGGACCGCTTTAATCCTTTTATGGGCCTATATTTTCCGCACTACTTTTAAATGATGTAAATTGAATGTTTTCAATTATGAAATTTCTTCTAAAACGGCTTAAGTAAAACCGTTCTTTGTATATTGTGTTGTGATAACTATTGAATAGCACCCCACGACCTGTATGCTTCCGCTGTACCGATTTGGGGGTTTTTACAGCTACTAGCAGTCAGCTGGTTGGCTCAGTAATGTGCTTAGTACTTAGCGCGGAGGGTATGACCCTGTAGAACGGTGTTAATGTGCTTAAGCACTCAGCGTTCTTCGTAGAAGATATAATTTCGATTAAGGATCTGAATATAACCATCGTAACTATTTGCCACAGTGGCTATAAAGCATAATATGTTTCAGCCACCTACGAGGTTATGAGTTATTCGGTAGCTGTCAAACTTAAAGATTTGTCTGATTGACGATGCAGTGTCTCAGAATCGTAAGTGGGGTCGTCTTATGATAGCTAGTGTTATAAGTTTTCTTTTCGGCTTTGGACGTGGTATGTGGTATAAAGTAGGGTTGGTTCTAGGTGGTAAGTTGGTGTCAAATTCTATTTGGTTGCGGTGTTTCCTAGTACAGATGCCCATGACTTGCACTACTTTTATGTGCTCACACACACGAGTTTCTGATTTCTCGAAAAAGGGAAATAAAAGATTTGACTTTGATAAAAATTTAATGCAACCATTCCTAGCATAGTAGGGTCCTACCCGAATTATACATCGATGATCAGGCTTTGTATAATTGAGGTCCAACGATGCAATGCTGAGTTTATTTACAAGAAAACATATCGGTTTTTCTGCTCGTGAGCTAGCGGCATAAACTACTTTTCAAAAAGTAAATAATTCGCTGGGCGTTAACATAATAGTTTGCAAAATGGTTTGCCAACAATTTATAGAGTAGTAGGAAAGCAATTCATTATTGGCAAAATAGCATCAAAGTTATAGTTTAGCTTATAATTTGTTAGTAAAACAGTTCGTATGGTGACAGCAAAATAATTTGTAACGAAATGGCAAAACAATCTGTGGTTCACAAGAGTGATTTAGGTCACACTGGTACAAATTGCAATGTCAAAGCAATGACAAAGGTACAAAAGCTCAAGTACATGTTGATGTTAGCCAATAAAGAAGAGTCGGGAATACTGTTGTCTGCTGAGGAATACGACTTCATGGTTGTAGCATGTGCAGAGAAGGATGCAGCAGATCTCAGTGTGAGCTACAACTTTATGGCCAATCAGCAGGAAACAACATTAAGCAGTGATTCTGATATTCCTCATACTTACGACACAAAACCACTTCATGAGGTACCAAATTATTGTAATGATGCTAATCCGTTTGCTCATGAGAAGCCACATTCTGTGCCTCCCGAATCTAGTTATGACACATATGTGGGGGAGCAAGTTAATAGCAATGTTAACTATGAAACTCCATATATGGATCCTAATGGAGTTCAAGTTGCACATAATGGTGCTAATGATAGGAAACCCGTGCTTTCTTTGAATCATTACTGAATAATTGTAGCATTGAAAATGAGAAATTGAAAAAGGTCAATCGCGATGTTAAGGCCGCGAATGAGGAATTGACCGCTGAGCTTGTAGATACAAGGAAAATGAAAAAAAAAATCAAATTGATAAACAACTCGAGTGAGAATTTGAAATTGGTTATAAGAAGTTACTTGTTAAAGATAGGCATTTGCAAAACAAATTTGACGAACTTCAAATCAGTTCGAACAAAACCATCAAATCTTTAAAACAAGAAATTTCTGATTTAACAAACCAACTTTCAAAACAAAAATCAGCTTTTACCAATCTTGAAAAAGAACGGGATGAGTTGAAAAAGGACTTTGCAAAGAAAGAAGATAAACTTTTGGACGAAATCATAGAGTTGGAACATAAGATAAAAGATTTGGAAAACACTCTGGTTAAAATGGGTCATTCGATTCAAACAATCCTTATGATTACAAACAAACCAGACTCGTTTTATCATACTACACAGAAAATGGCTCTAGGTTACGAAAATCCTTGTTATCTCAAGAAAGCTCAGAAAGAACAAAATGTTTTGTATAATAGTAATACTATGTTTAAAGAACATGATCATGTTACTGTAACTGATTATGAGGAAACTTTACAACTTGCCGAAGAGTGCCGATCAAAAATGAAAGAAAAAGCTTCTGTATTTACACCAATTGATTACTCAAAGCTTAATAAAATTTCTTTTGTTAAACCAACAGAGAAGTCAAAACAACACTCGTCTTTCTCGAGTATTTCCAAAAAACCGAGTCTTTCAAAGTCAGTTTCTATATCAGTTCTACAAACAAAAGTTGACTCACCACGTGCTTTGAAAAAACACGAGTTATCTTCAGACGGTACTCCTAAAACGAGTCCTGCCAGAGGATTTCTTGATAATCTTGAAACCAGAATTGGGCAACTTCAAAAGACTTTAGAATCTAAAATGAAACTGACTGAGAAAAACTGGAATTCAACTGTTCATTTACAACTGAAAAAGGTTCTTGAAAGTGAATTTGCTCCTCAAATCAACGCCATTAATGCTAGAGTAATTCATTTTGAACAAGCGTTTTTAAAAGAAATAGTAGACTTTGTGAGGGACTACAAATCTCTTGCAGAGGAAGCTGATGAATCTCTTCAAAAAGTAAATGTTTTGGAAATCCTAAATGATTCACTCTTCGAAGCAGTTATGACTACCGATATTATGTCCATTATTTTACAAACATATTCTGTTGAAGACGATGAAAGACTGCGAGCTGAGACCTCCGAAATTGTTTCAGAATATGAAAATGCTCTCATAAAACTTGAAAAAGAAAATGTATCCTATTTCTAACAACTTGATCAAAAAAGCGAGGAATGCAAGTATGACAAACTGTCGTATGAGCATGCCTACAAGGACATGAAAGAGCAAAATGATCTTTTGAGAGCTCAGCTGGACAGTCTAAAAGGGAAGGGTGTGGATACTAAGTTTGCAAAACCATCGACTCCGGAGAAACCAAATGCTTCAAAACCGGTTGAAAAACCAAAAATGTCTATTTGTCACACCCCCAAATTACATGACTTGCAGCGGAATGAAGCATTCGAGGGCGCGACTAATCATAGCACCATAGTTACAGTTATATTGAACGACCTAAAGTGTCGTTTATAAAACACATCGTTTGATCATTTAAAATATTCAGAGTTTACAAAACAAGGTCCCAAAAGGTGTTTCAAGTTTGCGGAAATCAAGTCCATACAAATCAAACGATAAGTAAGTGCATAAAAATAAAGTGAGACGCGTCGTCACCGCGACTCCATGGTATGCCCATATGCAAGCCAACATGCGATACCTTATTTACCTGAAAATACATTGCTAAAAATGGTCAACAATAATGTTGGTGAGTTCAAAGGTTTATGTAAATGAAATGCTTCTACGGTAACCACAAGTATAAAGTGTATGACAAAACAATGCCACATAAAAATGATACATTAGCTCTTAAGCTCATGACCCCGAAGCTAGACTGAAATGAAATGCCCCAACTGAGTGTTGTGCCAGACACTCTGATATGGATCAAATGAAATGCGTTCGTTTGACAAGTTGGCGCTACCAACCCGAACGGAGGAGTCACCCTCAATAGATCTATTCACTCACTCTCGCTTGCTCACAATTAACGGTTCATGATAATAAAGGGGACTTTAATCTAGGCAATGATGTAACTTAAGCAATGTAAATGAGTTGATACTTTGGTCCGCATGTAAAAATGGTGCAATGTATTCTCCCCCGAGAGTTTAGAAATCAAATAAACAATTGAAAGTGGGGCTATGAAAACTCACTTGATGATATAGCAACAATGACAATTATGGGTGTGATGAACCGAAGCTCGGTCTCTAACCGCGACCTATTATGAATGATTTGATCTAAGGTAAGCAATGATACAATGTAACACTTGCAAATACGTATGTTATCGATACCACTCGTTAATTTTGAAAATAACATTTATCGTTGAAAAATACATTTTGACGTCTCGTTAAGTTATAAACTACTTTTCGTGTAATTATGTTGAAATGATACTCCACGATCCTCGTTTGGTGTTCTATCGGAAAATATAATGGTTTCGTCGCAAATTAATATTTTTCATAACTTGTGAAAATATATAACCAAATGACTTTGCAAAACTAGTCATAGAAGTGTGCTCATTAAACGTTAGTGATTAAACTCGACGTTTTGGAAAACTTTGTAACAATATCTCAATGTCGATTTATTTAACTTTTGATCATACGCGTCTCGATTAGTTAGAAAATCGGCTATCAATGTTATGTCTTGTAAAAACACTAGTTTTTATACTTAGAATATATTTCTATTAGGGCTGTCAAAATAATATATGGTTTGTCGGGTTTCAAACGCGTGTATCTCGGTCGTTATAAGCTCGTTTTCTACGTTCTTTATATCCACGGCTTCGTATAAACATGAACTAACATAATCTCAGTAGGTAGGCTCCTCTAGATCACATCTAACGCCTCATTTTGTCCTTTGAATCTCGGCGATCAGCAACTAAATTTTCAGGATTTTAGTTTTCGTCGTCTAACTTTGAAAAATCATAACTTTCTCGTCGTAAGTCGGTTTTTACTCATTCTTGCGGCCACGGTTTCGTTTTTGAAAGTATTTTCTGAATATGAAGGCCAAAATATCCCTTAAGTTACTGAGTTTTCCAGATTACACGTTTTTGGACAGTAGCTATTTCTATTGTTGAAAAATCAATGTTTAAGGTTCAAGACTAGTTCAAAACTTAATCAAACCACTTCAAATCAACACCACAACCTATCTAATCTTACCATACACCTTCTTAAGGTGTCATGGGGTCCTAAACATCACCAACCTTGGTGGATTTCATGGGATTACTAGCAAGACTTATGGATCTAGTGTTAAAGATTATTTATGTGTAATGTGGTATATATAACATAAGTAAGTTGCATGTTTAACTACTAATACTTGAAAATACATCAACATATAAATCAAATGAAGGTATGAAAAGATCAAAAAGTGTTCTTGAAGCCTACTTGAAGATTAGAGATGATTTGGAGATGAATAAGTATGAAACCTTGGGATTTTTATCTCAAAACCCTAACAAGGAATGTAAATGGAACTTGTTTAATGCTTGATCTTCAAAAATTCATGGATTATTGTTGGTGTTCTTGGTTTGGCCGAACAAGGAGGAAGGAAAAGAGAGAGTTTCTTGAACTTTTAGCTAGTTTAATTTGTTATGTATGTGTTAGTGAAAATAAATCCCAAAACATATAGCACCTTTGCATTAATTAGATGTTAGCTAATCAAGTAATGATGGAGAATTAGGGGTGCTGGGGGGGGGGGGGGGGGGCGGCACATGTAGAAGAAAAGAAGAAAAAATCTTGCTAATTAAAGAGCTTGTCCCCCATTATCTAAGTATTAGTTGTTTTGAGTATACATTAGGTGTTACCGGGTACCGAGTTAACTAGAAATAAATCATGACGAGGTAAAATAAAATACGACGAAGTTGTAAAAATTGTAAAATCATATTCCTTGCAAGAATCGGGTGTTAGAGAAATTATCGGGTTGAAATATCGCAAACCGACGGAGTTATAAGCTCCTAACGGAAAATATAGCAATTGATTTAAAAACACCGGGTAAAGTAATAATATAATCTTTATATCATTATACTGAGTATGAAAATATGTTATGATCACTGACGGGAGTATTAGGTATAATGTTAGTAGTAATAACGGAGTGGTAACGTTTATTAAATAATTGAACATACGTTAATGAAAATCACACAAACCCGTGCATGACCTAACATGATAATGATGTTACTGATGATATGTAGACTACTCTAGTCTATATGATGTGTCCTTACTGATGATGCATGAATACGCAGCTACACCATACTGGTTACACGCATTTGAATACCCGTAAACCTAGTTTACGTAATGATGAATGAAAATCATGAATAGTGGTTTCCCTCCGAGAATGAATAGTGTTTCGTGAATAGTAAAATTTTTGAAAACTTCTCAAAGTCTCAAACTGACTTCAAAATGATGAATAGTGATCGGTGAATAGTAAATGATGAATAGTAACTCATGAATAGTAAATTGTCGAGATTTGGAAAATGACCTGAAATTGTGATTTGTCACACGTCTATTTCTCAGTTTACTCCAAAAGTCGATGAGAAAAATGATTTGACAAAACGAGTCACTCCACATTCCTTGCCCATCAAGAAAAGAATATTAAAGATTGATGAAAAAGGTGTTGAAAAAGAAAAAGCGGTTGTCGAGGAACCACAAGTCATTACACCTGATCTTTCTAGGAATAGTACACGGACTATGACTAAAAATCCAGTTAAGTAATCTGTTGGTTCTAACGACATGGTCCACAATCACTATCTAGAAGAAGCTACGAAAAAGGCACAGATTCAAAAAGACGGAATTTTAGGTGCAAAACCTAAGGTGATGAATTCTACAAGATTACAAGGCACTGCTAGTAGTAGTAAACCATTACCTACGAACACTCAACAAAAGAGTAGGGATTGGCTTGCATCTAAGAGTAGTTGCGCAAAAGAAAATGCTATGCACTGTCACACCTCGCCAAGGCGGAAATGCGAGTGCAACATCATGGATATCATCACAACACATAGTGTCTAAATAGAGAATTACTATATGCAAATAAATGGAGCAAAGTACAGACACAAAGTGTCGTAACGATACCCCTAAATAAAAATAACCAAAACAAATCTCCAAAGGTATCTTCAATAAAACATAAAGTACTAGTCGAAAGACATTAAAGTATCACAATCAAAATTCAATTTATTCAAATCAAAACATAAAGATAAATCATCCTTAAATGCAACTAAGTCTCGTCTAGTCGCTTCCCTCTACCTTAGCCTTAGAATGCTCACCTGAAAATGATGCTTAAAAACGTCAATATAACGTTGGTGATGTTCATAGGTTTAAGACACACAATACATCTCAGGCAACCAGTTCACTGTGATTATAAAACATAGCAGGACAGTAAAAATAGTTATTATACAACTAGCATGTAATCGCAACCAACTAACCAGCAAACGGGACATAAGGGACGGAACGTGCCCACGATCCAAATATCAATATCCAACATCAATTTGGGACGGAACGCGCCCACGATCCAAGTTCACAATAATGGGTAATCATTACCCTCTGATCAGACCACACAGAATAATAGTGAGTAGAGCTACTACTCTCCAATTGGATAATGGGAGCATAGCTACCCTCCAAATGGACCACACAAAATCACCACATAATAATCTTATAACATGCAGTACACGTATAATAACACTTACAAGTCCATGCATTTTACGACCACATAATCACAGTAACTCAAAAATAGTTCAACACAAGCATCATTCTCATCCAAAGTTAAAACAAAGTAAAAATGGGACTATGAAACTCACCTCAAACTTCGCAGCTTCCAATTATCAATCACAAATCTATATAACAAAGATAAGATCACATTACACGCGACCAAGCTAAAAGCTATAATCCATGTAACACACATATGATGGATGTATAAGGTTCATGTAAACCACCATGGATCACCTAGACTCCATACTAACCACTACCAAGCACTCACGCTCACTAAATCCCTTGCATATACTTTTCCAGAATACGCAGATTTTTGGGGTATTTTACCCACATAAAATCATGACAAAATACACTCCACAACTCACACCAAAAATTCACCAAGGTCCTTCATGAGCATAAAAGCTTCTCCCAGAAGGCCATGCACTAAAAACACACACAAGTACTCTTTGAAAAATAAAACATGAAAACTATCCAGATTCGGATCTGAACGCACACCAAAATGTTTTGACCCAACAACCATACTTGCACAACTTATTATTAGCTAATTTTTGTTTGAAAGTCAAAGAGAATATAGAACTCAATTTCCCCAGAAGGGCTAACCCAAATTACACATTTTAAACCACTTTTGACCTCAATACTTTTAACCTAAATCTGTCCCGGTTTAACTGTTTTGACACCTTTACTTGCAAAAATCATTAGACTGACTTCCTGACCTCGAAATCAATCGTGGCAGGACTTTTTGGAAAGCTCTTTCTCTGAACTACAATTTAGACTCAAGAATCATCAATTAAATCATTTCCATCTATTAAATATCTTTGTATCTTTACAGCACTATGAATCTGTCCAAACCCTAACTCAATAATTAACATGTTTTATACCCTAATCTCTTCACCAATCATCATAATATTACTAATTATTGATCCTAACATGTTGTATATTATTAATTTACAGAATTAAACATAAACCCTAGATCCATCATAACTTGTATTACATGAATCAAATCAATAATTAAAGAAATTAGGGATTACTAGGCATACCTTAAGCTCGTTTTCTTCACAATAATGAAAACCCTAAAATTTTCCTTCTTGTTTCCCCTTGGTTTGGCCGAAATTCTCAAAAGGGAGGGTTGGGGTGTTTTGGTTTTGTATTTATAATACCCTAATGAACATTCTAGATCACCCTTATAATTGGTAAGTGTATTTAGACTAAAATTTGGTTTTCTTTTTCCCCTAAAACTCTATAATCGACCGCCCCTTTATTTATATAAATATATATATATTTTTTTATTAATATTAATTATTACACTTAAAACCTTGTGTTTTTTTTATTTTATAAAAGCCTATACCGAAACCTAACATCTTACGCGATAAACTTTCGTTTTTACGACAACTCGGAAAAATTATCATTTTCAAAACAAAGTTTCCAAAAGTAGAATTTCACACTCATTATTAGTATAACCCATAAAACCGAACACCACTTAATTTACCAATGCTCACAAACTTGAACACAACTCATTACGCAAAAACCCCAAACACAAAACCATACAAGTCATTTTCCATGTCACCAAAGTTAACAAAATGAACTTGTTCCAAAACAACACTACTCAAGACACACCAATAGAGTCACACAACGGGATTTAGTGCCAAAGCACACGTTTATCACACATATGCCACACAAAACACCTAAGTCACACCAAGCAAAACTTAAATGAGTCAAAACTATCAGTTAGACTAACCTGCTAAAATCACGGTTGTTACATCATCCCCTACTTAGGGAAATCTCATCCCGAGATTTAGCTACTTGTCTCACCAAATACATCAGCAAACAAATTTGGGTACTTAGACCTCATCTGATCCTCACGCTCCAAAGTAAACTCAGGACCACGCTTCGAATTCCAACGCACCTTTACTAAAGATATATTACCACGCTTCAAACTCTTGACCTCTCGGTCCATAATCTCAACAGGTTCTTCGACAAAATGAAGGGTCTTGTCAACCTTAATCTCATCTAATGGCACATGCAGACTAGCATCCGCCAAACATTTCTTTAAATTAGATACGTGAAACGTATCATGTACACCACTTAACTCCTCAGGTAACTTCAATCGATATGCCACCAGCGCAATCCTTTCCGTAATCTCAAACGATCCTACATATCTCGGTGCTAATTTGCCTTTCTTACCGAAACGCACAACACCCTTCCAAGTAGTCACTTTCAGCATCACAAGATCACCAACATTAAACTCTAAAGGCTTATGGCGGTTATCCGCATAACTCTTTTGGCGATCTCTTGCTGCCTTAAGTCTCTCTTTAATTTGAAAAACCTTATCCATAGACTCTTGTACTAGTTCAGGGCCAATTAGTTGGCTTGTCCCAACCTCTGCCCACAGAACAGGCGATCTACATTTCCTCCCATACAACATTTCAAACGGCGCCCACCTAATACTGGAATGATAGCTGTTATTATAGGAGAACTCAGCTAAAGATAAATAAGTATCCCAGCTTCCTCCAAAATTGATGGCACATGTTCTAAGTAAATCTTCTAAAGTCTGAATTGTTCGTTCACTCTGCCCATCCGTCTGTGGATGATAAGCTATACTCATATCCAAACGTGTATCCAAAGCCTTCTGTAGCGACTGCCAGAACCGCGAGGTTAACCTACTGTCGCGATCAGATATAATAGACATTGGCACACCATGTCGTGCCACAATCTCATTGATATAAATTCTTGCCAACTTCTCCATCTTATAATCCTCACGAATGGCCAGAAAATGTGCAGACTTTGTCAGCCTGTCCACTATGACCCATATCATGTCATGTCCATTACTTGTTCGAGGCAACTTAGTAATAAAATCCATCGTTATATTCTCCCATTTCCACTCAGGGATCGGCGGTTGTTGTAGTAATCCAGAGGGTTTTTGATGTTCAGCCTTAACTTTCAAACAATTCAGACACTTACTAACATACTCAGCTATTTCCCTCTTCATTCCTGGCCACCAATAAGCATCTCTAAGATCGTAATACATCTTGTCAGATCCTGGATGAATCGAGTATCTCGTTTTATGAGCCTCGTCCATGATCAACCTTCTTACATCTCCCACCATCGGAACCCATATCCGATCCAAGAAATATAATCCACCATCCTCCTTTTTCTCCATTTGTTGATCTATCCCACGCAGCATCTCAGCTGTTGCATTTTCATCCTTGAGGGCTTCCTCTTGTGCTGCCAATATCTTCCCCTTAATTCCCGATTGCAAGGTCATGCACATAGCTCGCACACGCTTAGGCTTAATCCTTTCCTTTCTACTCAACGCATCAGCCACCACATTCGCCTTCCCAGGATGATAGCGAATCTCACAATCATAATCACTAAACAATTCAATCCATCTTCTTTGTCGCATATTCAGCTCCTTCTGACTGAAGATATGCTAAAGGCTCTTATGATCTGTATAAACAACACTCTTTGTGCAATACAGATAATGTCTCCAATTCTTGAGGGCGAACACTACCGCACCAAGCTCTAAATCATGAGTGGTGTAATTCTTCTCATGAATCTTGAGTTGTCGGGATGCATAGGCTATCACTTTCCCTTTTTGCATTAGTACACATCTAAAACCTTGTTTCGACGCATCACAATACACCACAAAGTCATCTGGTCCGTCTGGAAGTGCCAGAATAGGTGCATTGCACAAATTATCCTTTAATGTCTGAAAAGCCATCTCTTGCTCCTCTCCCCAGACCTACTTCTTATTCCTCTGGGTCAACAATGTGAGGGGTTTGGCAATCTTTGAAATTTTTTTGATAAATCGTCTGTAATACCCTGCCAATCCTAAAAAGGAACGTATCTCTGACGGCGTCGTAGGAGCCTTCCAATTCATGACCGCTTCGACCTTTCCAGGGTCAACATGTATACCTTCACCATTAACTACATGACCAAGAAAATGTACCTCTCTAAGCCAAAACTCGCATTTTGAAAACTTAGCGTACAACTTTTCCTCCTTCAGCAATTTAAGGACCAACTTCAAATGCTCTCCATGCTCCTTCTCAGTCTTAGAGTAGACTAATATGTCATCGATGAACACTATCACAAATTTATCCAAATAAGGCTTACAAATGCGATTCATTTGATCCATGAATACCGCAGGTGCATTTGTCAACCCAAATGGCATAACCGTAAACTCAAAGTGTCCATAACGAGTCCTAAAAGCAGTCTTTGGAATATCCTCTTCATACACTCCTAACTGATGATAACCAGAACGTAGATCTATCTTCGAAAAGAATCGAGAACCTTGCAGCTGGTCAAGGAGATCATCGATTCTAGGAAGAGGATACCGATTCTTAACCGTTAACTTGTTCAATTCCCGATAGTCAATACACATATAGAACGAACCATCCTTCTTCTTAACAAACAACACAGGTGCTCCCCACGGAGAGTGACTGGGTCGGATAAACCCCTTATCCTGAAGTTCTTGCAACTGCTCGGACAACTCTTGCATCTCAGAGGGTGCTAAACGATATGGGGATTTCGTCACAGGTGCCGCTCCAGGAATCAATTCAATACGGAATTCAACTTGACGAATTAGAGGCAACCCAGACAAGTCTTCAGGAAAGACGCCAGGAAATTCGCACACCACAAGAATCTCTTCTATTTTAAGTTCTTTGGATTTCGCATTCTTAAGGGATTTCAAATCAGTCCCTAAGCATTCTCCTTGTATTCGAAGTATAACACCATTCTCAAAAGGTATACGAACTACCTTTTCATGGCATACAACCTCGGCCTTATGTTTAGACAACCAGCTCATCCCTATCACCACATCAAAACTCCCATGTCCAAAAGGTATCAAGTCAATCATAAACGGAATGCCCTCTAACACTATAGTACACCTATGAATAACCTTGTTAACCTCTACTTCCCTACCGCTAGCTATCTCAATCACAATACTAGACCTAAGTTCACTAGGTTCAATATTCAACAATTTAGCAAATTCAGTGGACACAAAGCAGTAATCCACACCCGTATCAAATAAAGTAGTAGCATAATGACCATTTAGAGAGAAAGTACCAGTAACGACGTGCGGGTCTTGACGCGCCTCGTTCGCATTTATGGTGAACGCCTTTCCTCTAGCTGCATTCTTGTTGTACCCTTGCCCTTGGCCTCCTTCAATGGCCAACCTGTTTCCCGCCTGACCAGGTGCCCTGTTCAGCTTGGGACACACATTTCGGAGATGATCCGTACTTCCACACTCATAACACGCCCTACGATTATACCTTGCGCCAACCGAGTTGATTGGAGTCGCTTGAGTAATCACCGTACGACATTCTCTAGCAAAGTGCCCAGGTTTGTTACACTTGAAGCACGTACGACTCGCTGCCGCCACAGGATTCACCGCTACGAACCCTCTCCCATTCCTTGCTCTCTTATTGTCAGCACCAGAACTAACCTGCTTACCTGCTTCAGTCTCCTCCTTCCTCTTCTCACTTGTCTTCGCGAGTACCCCACTCCTAACCGCTTCATCAGTTAGTGCTCCAGCCTTCTGAATAGCACTCTGGAGTGTCACGGGTTCTGTAGCCCTAACCATGCTACGAATCTGTGGAACCAACCCACGAATGTATTTATCGATACGCTTCGACTCAGGAGTTACCAAGTGAGGGACCAACTTAGCTAACTCATGGAATCTGTCAGTATACCCCGCGTGATTAGCTCCAACCATTGCATGGTTCCAGAATTCTTCCTCCAATTTCTGCATCTCATTCCTTGGGCAAAACTCCTCCATCATCAAGGCTTTGAAATCTTCCCAAGTTATTCCCATCGCAGCAACCCTACCCTAGCTTGGACTTGCGTGTTCCACCAAGTCAAAGCCTTATTGATCAGAGAACTTGTTGCATACTTGACTTTTTGGGCTTCAGCACAGCCACTAATATCCATTACTGCTTCCATCTTCTCTATCCATCGAGTGAGCGCTATCGCACCACCCTTACCATCGTACTCTTTGGGCTTACAAGCCATAAACTCTTTGTAGGAGCATCCATTGTTGCCACCCCCACCACTTCCAGCACCATTAGGTTGAGCACCATCACCCATCTGTGCGCTCACATGGCTAACAATCTCTGGCAGTAGAGCTTCCAGTTGTTGATTAATCATTTGCTGGAAGATGGGGTTACTCTCTCCAATAGTGGGCACCTGCTTTCGCTTCTTCGGCGTCCGCTTCATCGGCGTCCGGTAGGCTCCACTCATTGGTGACTTAGTAATAGGGCGTCTCGGTCTTTTTGGTGCCATTTCCTGGACACACAGGTCGTTAATACCATTAGGCGCCGTTCACAAAGTTCACGAATACACATTCTTACTTAACACAAGTACTCCCATCAAATGGGACAATTAACACAAATATCAAGGTTAAACTTAATCCTACTACACGTAAGCATGTCATCATTGGTCAACGTAGCATTGGCCATAAGTCCACATGTGTCGTGATACATTTATAATTATGTTGGCCACCCATAATTATAGATGTATCCTTTCACATGTGTACTCGCTTCCAATACCACGCCTAACAATAATAACACCTCACAATTACAAATACACAAACTCAAAAATTAATATCATATAATACACCCATTAATCACATATCACACACATAAAATATTCAAACTCGCTCAAGCCTTATTATTAATTACTTGGGTAAAATCCCAGAATTCAAAGGAATTCGCGATCCAACATAATACCAAACAAAATCGCACACGGCTCGAGCTCCACCCTAACGTTTGCCCCTCTCATTCAACTCGGATTAAATCTACTACTTGCCGTAGACTCTAGATCTGAATCCACTTCGTACTCTTCCTCTTCACTTATCCATCCATTCCGGTTTCCCTCGTTCTGTGGTAGTGGACGACTGGCAAAACCACTCCTGAGGTTCCTTTCTTCCTCCTCTATATGGTCCACAAACCCATACAGATTATGAGGCTCAGCCCAAACCTCTCCTCCATCTTCTAGGAATTTGGGACACTTTCTAGGGTACCTAATAATGTAGCCGTCTTTATTGGTCACTTTTGTCTCGTACCTTTCTATCTCCTTTCCATCCACGTTCACTAAAGTCATCTTCTCCTCGATCTTACATGGACACATGCTAGCAGGAACTAGGATCCTCTTGTTAGTCTATTTCAAGCTACCAATCCTCTTGCAACCAGTAGCGACAACGGTAGTCCAACGAAATTTGCTACGCGCGAGAGGTGCCATGCGAAAAGTGACATATATAATACTAAGTATAGGGGTTCAATCGGCGTCCGAAACTCGACAAAACTTCTCATAAACTCAAGAAAAATAGATGTTAATACAAATAGCGTCTCAAAAACGTTATTTATATTCTTTGATCTTTCATTAGTTTTGTTAATGACAAATAAAAGGAATATCTTTTAGCAAATAATAAATACTAGCTTAAGTCTCTTAAGTACACATTTTACACTTCACATATTAACTAAGAATTACAAGTTTAGTAACTTGTTTCCTTAAAAGGAAACTTTAATTCTAAAACCATTCCATGACATCATTGCATGCATCACATACAATATCTTTGATATATCTTGGTTAGATTTGCAAGATACATAGTTGACTTTTGAAGATCTTGGATGATTTGGTAAGATACAACTAAGATATGGTAAGAGACAACTAAACCTTAGCTGTCACGTCCCACGGATCCAAATCCCATAAAGGACGGATCCCTTGTGAGGGATCCGTGGGATCCGTGAGCTAAAGATCAGCTTGCCTATAAATAGGAAGCTGATCATTTGGATCTCTCATCACTCATATAGCTTTAACACACATATTCATTCAGTACATATCTTACTAACATCATTCATAGTTGCATTTCACTTTGATCTTTCATTTTGTAGAAAAGAGATCAAGCATTCAAGGATCTACAGAACCGTAATCCTTTAGTTGCATTACTGTGTGATATTGTAGTTAGTCTCACACATCATATCTTTCATTTGTAATCAGTGAGTGTGGTTAGTGCTTTAGTCCTTAAAGCACAAAGAGTGTTGGGAGTAGTTGTACCCGTGTAAAGAACTCGACATCTAGCTTAGTGTCGGTAAAGTAAAATAGGCGACGTCAGGTTGGTTCTACCTTGTGAAAGAACCCGGTGTTTAGCTTAGTACCGGAAAAGGAAGTAAGCGACGTGTAAAGGTTTTCTCCGCCTAGAAAAGGAGTTTGTTTCTTAGTGAAAGATAAACTCTCGAGTAGGAAACTCGGGGAGTGGAGTAGGGCAAGGAAGAGAGTCCTTGTAGCCGAACCACTATAAACAACAGTGTCGTGTGGTTTGATCTTTCCTCTCTTTATCTTTTGTTTACATTGTGTGATTATTTATTTGTGATTGTTTCCTTTGAAATTAACATATAGTAACAAAGCAAATAAAACTTTAAAACGGTAAAAACTATTCAACCCCCCTTCTAGTTTTCCACAATTGGCATCAAGAGCTACGTTACTTAAGATCTTTAAAATATATTGTATTTTAAAACTTAAAACGATCCATGGATTTTGAAAACTTTAAAGAAGGGCAATCTATGCAGAGACCACCTCTATTTGAACCAAGTTGTTTTATTTATTGGAAAAATCGCTTTGAGACTTATGTAAAGTCAAAGGACATAGATCTATGGTATATTATAGTTGATGGTGATTACAAACCTATTAGTAATAATATTTCGGGTGGTCGGGATGAAGGAGCTTCTCTTACTCGTCACGGTGATGAGCAAAAGAAACTAATTGCCAAAAATATGAAGCCAAAATGATGCTTTATAATGCCTTACCTAAGAAAGAATATGAAAGAGTCTTTATGTGTAAAACGGCTAAGGATATTTGGCAATCTCTTATTATCACACATCAAGGGAACTCGCAAGTAAAAGATAACAAAATTGATCTTCTTGTCCAACAATACGAACAATTTGTTATCTCTGAAGATGAGACCATTGATAGTGCGTTTGCTAAGTTCAATACTATTATTACATCACTTAAAGCACTTGATGAATCTTTTTCTAGTAAGAATTTTGTCAAGAAATTTCTAAGAGCACTCCATCCGAAATGGAGAGCAAAGGTGACAGCTATTGAAGAATCTAAAGATCTCTCAAGCATGACACTGGATGAGCTCATAGGAAACCTTAAAGTTCACGAAATGATTATGGAAAAAGATTCAGAAATTGTCAAAGGCAAAAAGGAGAAGATTAAGTCTATTGCCTTGAAAGCCAAAGTCGAGTCAAGTGATGATGATGAGTCTTGTTCAAACAGTGATGATGAAGAGTATGCCATGGCCGTGAGGGATTTCAAGAAATTCTTCAGGAGACGAGGAAAGTTTGTAAAACCACCTCGTGATGAAAAGAAATCCTCTCGGAAAGATCGTGATGATAAGAAAGGTAAGGTTGATAGGAAATGCTATAGGTGTGGTGACTCCAGTCACTTAATAGGAGAATGTCCAAAGCCTCCAAAGACCAAGTCTCAAAGAGCCTTCGTTAGTGGAGCTTGGAGCGATAGTGAAGGAGATGATGATGATGAGCCTAAAAACAACGAAATGGCACTTATGGCTAATGACACAGAAGAGGTACATTCTGATTCATACTCCTCTATAGATGATGAAACCTTAGAAGTAGAATATAACAAACTATGTGACGTTACTTTAAAAATCATAAACAAAAACAAGTTTTTGAAAACAAAGACAACACTTTTAGAAAATGAAGTATTTTGGCTTAAAGAAAAAGCAATACGAATTGAAAAAGGTAAAGATAGTAAAGAAACGTGTGTGTCTTGTCAAGAACTAAAACTTGAATTAGAAACCTTAAGAACCACACAGGAAGATTTAATCAAACAAAATTCAAAGTTTAAAAGGTTTGATAAAAACATAAGTTGTGCAGATAAAATAATGAAAATGCAAAAGCTACCTCATGATAAAACTGGACTAGGCTTTATGAAACTAGGAACCTTAAGTGATTATAAAGAACAGACTGTGAATAAAACTGATTCAACCAAGTTGGACACTCACGGATCCGACGGATCCAAAAATTTGGATCCGCCAAGTGTATCCAAAGGATCCGCGAGTACAGAAGTTGAACAGAAGGTTCACAAAGTCGATCGTTCCGAGTTTGTTAAAGTTACTAAGAAACCTAACAGTAGTATAAATAATAATAAACATAAACCAGCAGTATCTTTAGGAAGAGGACAAGCTAGAAATGAATATAGAATTAAAACGGATCAACAGAGACCTCAAATGAGTTTTCCCAAACACCCCTTTCCAAAGAGTATAGTTAATCCACAACATACTTACCAAAATAATTGGAACCAAAACATACCTAGAAACTTTCATGGTCCTAGTTATATGTCATGGAACAATTGTCCACCATTTACATACATAAACCATGATAATGTCATGTTTAACCCAAACGGACCCATGAGATATTGGGGACCAAATGCTTGAGTCTTTTATGAACTTAGGTATGCTTGAAAGTTGATCTTGAACCTGATGAGTGGATCAAAGATAGTGGGTGCTCAAGACACATGACGGGAAACAAAAATCTTTTCTCAACCTACCAAGTGTATGACGGAGGTAATGCCACATTCGGTAGCAAGCTTAAAAGTAAAATCATCGGAAAAGGTACAATCTCTCATGACTCTCTATCTATTAATGATGTTGCTCATGTAGATAATTTAGGTTTTAATTTACTTAGTATAAGTCAATTATGCCGCAAAAAGTATAACGTCCTTTTCAGTGAAAATGGAAGTAAAATACTTAAAGATGGCATAACCGTAGGAAAAGGTGTTTTAAAGAATAATGTCTATGTTATGAAATTAGATAAAACACCTAAAGATAAGTTATGTCTTACCTCCTTGGACGAAAACTCAACTCTATGGCATCGACGCTTAGGTCATGCTAATATGAGCCTTATTCAATCTTTGTCATCCAAAGAACTCGTTAGGAACCTACCCAAGTTGAAATATGACCAACACTTTTGTGATGCTTGCAAAATTGGGAAACAAGTACATAATAGCCATAAGGCTAAAAACATGGTATCTACATCTAGATGCCTAGAATTATTACATATGGATTTGTTTGGCCCTTCGGCTATACAAAGTTATGGAAGAAATTTTTACACTTTAGTTATAGTAGATGATTACTCCAGATATACATGGACAAAGTTTTTGAAAACTAAAAATGAGGCATTCGACAAAATTGAAATTCTAAGCAAGAAAATTAAAAATCAAATAGGAAATAATATAGTATCCATTAGAACTGACCATGGTCGAGAATTTGACAATGAAATTCATTTTGGAAATTTTTGTGATAATAATGGAATAACTCATAATTTCTCGGCTCCTCGTACACCTCAATCTAATGGTGTAGTAGAACGTAAAAATAGAACAATTCAAGAAATGAGTAGAACTATGTTAAATGAACAAAACATACCACAAAAGTTTTGGTGTCACGCTGTAGATACTTCTACCTATATCCTAAATAGAGTTTTAATTAGACAATTTTTAAATAAAACTCCTTATGAAATTTATCGAGGCAAAAAGCCTACATTAGGATATTTTAGAGTTTTTGGAAGCAAGTGCTTCATTTTAAACACAAAAGATTATCTCACTAAGTTCGACCCAAAGTCGTATGAAGGTGTATTTCTTGGGTATTCACAAAACAGTAAAGCATACATTGTATTAAACAAGGAAACATCAAGAGTCGAGGAATCGTTGAACGTAACATTCAACGAAAGTCTACCTCCCTCTAAGACATCACCTTTGGTAGATGATGACTTAGTTGAAAGTCAAATGGTTAATGATATAGAAAACATTGAAAATGACAATGAACCCGTAAAAGGAGAAATAGTCAATATTAAAGAAACTAAAAGTCATCCATTAGAAAACGTCATAGGAAAACTTAATGAAAGAACATTAAGATCCAAAGCTCAAAATGAAAGTAATTATTTTTGTTTTATTTCAACCATTGAACCTAAAAATATAGACGAGGCAATAAAAGATGAATCTTGGGTAATTGCTATGCAAGAAGAACATAATCAATTTATTAGAAATGATGTTTGGACACTGGTACCTCCACCTAAAAACCAAACCATAATAGGCACCAAATGGGTCTTTAGAAATAAAATGGATGAAAAGGATATTATATCTAGAAATAAAGCTAGGCTAGTAGCTCAAGGTTACAATCAACAAGAAGGTATAGATTACGATGAAACCTTTGCACCCGTAGCTAGACTTGAGTCTATTAGAATATTACTTGCATATGCATGTGCACATGATTTTAAGTTATTTCAAATGGATGTCAAAAGTGCTTTCTTAAATGGTCTTATAAATGAAGAAGTATATGTTGCACAACCTCCCGGCTTTGCCGACTTTGAAAAACCAAATTATGTTTTCAAACTTAAGAAAGCTTTATACGGACTTAAGCAAGCACCAAAAGCTTGGTATGATCGACTTAAGACTTTCCTAGTTGACCATAAGTATACCATGGGCCTAGTAGATAATACTCTCTTCACCAAGAAAAAGGGATCACATATTATCATAGTCCAAATATATGTGGATGACATTATATTCGGTTCAACTTGTCAAGAGTTATGCGACGATTTCTCAAAAATCATGCATGACGAGTTTGAAATGAGTATGATGGGGGAACTAAACTTTTTCTTAGGTCTCCAAATTAAACAATTAGAAGATGGGATATTCTTCAACCAATCAAAGTATATCAAAGATATGCTTAAGAAGTTTGGTCTTGAAGACTCAAAACCCATGAGAACACCCATGTCCTCCGAAACCAAACTTACTAAGGATGAAGAAAATGAATCCGTAGATAGCACTAAATATAGAGGAATGATTGGTAGTTTACTCTATCTTACGGCTAGTAGGCCTGACATTATGTTTAGTGTTTGTCCATGTGCACGTTTTCAAGAAGATCCAAAAACTTCCCATCTTGAAGCCGTTAAAAGAATCTTTAGGTATATCAAAGGTACTACACACTTAGGATTATGGTATCCCAAATGAACGGGTGTAGAAACCATAGTGTATACTGACTCAGATCACGCAGGTGATTATGTTGATAGGAAAAGTACTAGCGGTATTTGTACTTTTGTAGGATATTGTCTAACATCATGGTTCGCTAAGAAACAAACTGCCCTCGCAATCTCAACAACAGAGGCAGAGTATGTGTCTGCAGGAAAGGCGTGTCAACAAGCACTGTGGATGAAACAAGCTCTCGTCGACTATGGAATTGAACTCAACAACATTCCCATTCTTTGCGACAACAAAGGTGCTATCGATCTAAGCAAAAATCCAGTCCAACACGCTAGAACCAAACATATTGAAATACGCCATCACTTCCTTCGCGACAATGTACAGAAGGGAATAATCTCAATTGAGAAAGTTTCCTCAGAGGACAACATTGCCGATATTCTCACTAAACCACTTAAACGAGAACCTTTCAATTATCTTAGACTTGGATTATGATTAATGGAACCTAGTGATTAGGAGAAACATTAGTGTAAACATTAGTTTAGCCACACACGACACCAAACCAAAACATGTGTTCTGATCCGCGGATCCAATCGACAACAAAGACGGATCCTTTGTTTGGGATCCGCCGGATCCGTCGCATGCTATGTGCAGTTTATTATTTAATAAACAAGAACAACTACTATTTATTCCTCACTCCAAAACATATCACCTTACTACATTCGACACACACTTAATCTCCATCACATTTTAGACCATTTTCTTCCACAAATCTGTGCTTCTAACATCACTGTAAGTATTCTTATCATATTTATACTCCTGATCTGCGTCTAGGATTTCCATTTCATGCACAAAACCAAAACTTGGGGTATATGCATAATTCTTGAAAAATCATGAAGCATATTTATTGCATTATACTTAAAAACATGTTTTTCTTAGTTAGGAATTGCATCTCATAGCACATTGTCTTAATTTAACAAAAACCCCATGAAAATTTTTCACTAAAATCTTCTAACGACTAGGTAAAATGATTTTTTCTTACATTGTTCATACAAATGCAAAAACGTTATCTTTTAGACTTCACTTGCATAATGTCTCTTAAATGCTAAAGGGAATACATAACTAATATGTATTTTCGGGTACATTCAACCGTAGCTACATTGAAATAGGAGCGTTTGGGTTATCTCTCGTTTATAAACAAAATTTGCATAAACTAATTTTTCTTGCATCAAAAGGAGTCGAGATAACCGCACCTCCACATTGTCCCCATGTAGGCACACACTAGGAATTTTACACTTCATTTGATCATTTTAACTAAAACTATGTAACTTTTGTACTTAGGAAAATCATGCCTCCCGCAACCAACTACGATCACAAGAAAACCGTTAACTACTTACCCAAAGTCCACAAAACCAAAGGTCTAACCAATGCCCAAATCGAAATTTTCAAAGCCTTAGAGAAAAAGTATGTCCATGAGGGTAGAGCCGTAGATTCATCATTCTATGAAGGAACTCAACTTAGGGAACAATTAGCCGCAATTCGATTTGATTCTATTTTAGACATAGATGAACCAATCATTCCTAGGTTCATACTTGAGTTCTATGCTAGTGTAGGTCTTAGTTCGAGTGATGAAGGTTACTTAAGTCTTCATTTTACTCTAAATGGAAATCTTGTCAACATCCCTCTTGATCAATTTGGTGAGGTCTTAGGAATTCCAAGCCAAGGGACATGTATTTACTCGGACAAATGGTCCTTAACAATCTTAGACTCCAATCTCGATAGGACGGCACCATATGCCACTCCTCTCGAATCAAAAGAAGTGATTAGGGAACATCTCTTCATTCCTAAGAACAACCCCACAAGAATGTTTCGTGGTCGTGAAGTTGCTAGAGATCCATTTGCAATGGAGCTTAATGAACTCAAACCCGAGTTCAAGATGATGGAGGATGTATTAAGGGCTAATGTGATGTGCACCATAGGAAACCGTGATCATATCAATGCTTGTTTATGCCACATGATGTACAACATCTCTACTCATCAACCCTTCAATCTTGCTTATTATGTTGCCAAAAGAATGTGTGACATTCCGGTTCAAAGCAAGATTGCAATGCCTTATGGTATGCTCTTAACCCGACTTTATAGAGCCTTTACACCCGCTCGTCCAAACCATTTAGGCTTTGTTCCGGATTACAACGAAATTGAACATACCTTCGTTCCTTTGAGCGACTTTAGGGTTAGTGTTGATAAGGGCAAACGTCCTCGTGTACCAACATCATCCTCATCATCTTCAATGAGTGAAGATGATGGTATGCCAAATTCTAGGATTCCTCCACCCGAGTACTTGAGCCATCTTCCTCCAATTCAACATGAATCTGCTGAATATCGAAACATCAAAGGAATGGTGAAGAATCTGGGTCGTTGGATGATGAAATTACACAAGGGGATGAAGAAGTTGAAGAAGAAGCTGAGTTGATGGAGTGTTTGGTTTTAAACAATGTTGGATATTGTGTTGTTAAACTTCTATGTGTCTAGAATTTATCTGATAATACTTGTTGTATATGTGTAATAACTAACACTTGCAGGTGGATAACCATCATGGTTATTAATTTTTCGGTTATAGCCAGTGTTTGGCATAACACCTAAAACGGTAAGTTTCTAAGTACGGATTAAACTATGTGCAATCATGTGTTAATGTTATCATATTTAGTTGTTTTGCTATACATATTAGATGCTAAATAAGGTCTAGGTGAATTTTCGGGTTTTCGTCGAAAAACGAAAAATATGACATATGTTCTGTTTAGTTTTTAAGTTTTAGGCATACGGATCCGGCGGATCCCAAAATAGGGTTCCGCCAAGGCTTATCGTTGGATCCGCCATCCGCCATCCTGCGGATTTGGCGGATCGCTAAACATGGTTCCGCATTTGCAACCACTTGGATCCGCATGTTTCCCAGTAAAATTATAAAACTTTTTCGACTTATCCCGATTCTTAAATCTTTAATGTTTAGTATCACTTAGGATTCATTCACTGATCACAATTCCTCTTAGAATCATTTAGGAATTCTTAGAAACTTAGGAACAAAAATTCCCACCAAAATTTAAATTTTTAAATTTTAGGTGTGAGTTACCAAACAGATACAAAGAAGGAACCCATTTTAGGGATCCGTCAAATCCGTGGAAATATCAAATCATCAGACTTTCCACTATCTTCTTGTATTAACTGCAAATCCACAACATATTACTCAACCAAAGCTCAATGGATTGACTTCCTTGATTTGACCTGCACAAATTTTTGTTCCAAATCATTAGTAACCAACATTCTCTATTGGATTCACATCAAATCCAAACACACAGACTCACAAACCTTCTGTCTATAAATTAGCACTTTAGGATCATCCCTTCACACAACAACCATTTCCTCTCCTGTACATCTTAGCTATCATACTTCACCATGACTAAGTCAAACAACTCTTCCACATCTAGACCTTCAAGAAGAACAGCCCGCATTAGTGTTAAACCCTGTTGTTTTATCAACTTATCAAACTCCTCATCTGAGGAAAATTCTCCTCTCAATATATCATCACCCATTGCTAGTGAAAATTTCCTTACACTCTCCACCCCAACACCATCAAATGTTGTTATACAAACACCACCACCAACCATTACTCCAATAGCCTCTACTCCACCACCGGCTCCATCACAGCCTGTTAGATCACCATCACCACCAAAATCACCCAAACTCCAACCCTTGGAATTATTTAGGACTCCTCCTACATCACCACATCTTGATGACTTAGAAGAACTTTCACCAAAATTACCCAATCTTCCACCCATGACCTTTGAAGGTCAACAACCCATGCTTTTTCACCCGGTTTACCCGGATATCCATGGCCCTTTATACCATGATGCACAATCATCCCAACCTCAACAACAACCTCTATCACCCACATCCACTCTAGTTGCCATTGACGAGGCAATGTGGACGAATGTGCCTCAAACCCAAGAAGAGATTAGTGAAGAGCTTAACCGTCTCTACATTCTCTCGGGTATGGTTGACCATCGCCTTCATGAAGAAATGGACATTCAAAACATTCGTATGAACTCCCTCCAAACACCACAACAACCATCACCCAACAACAACAACCAACCACCACCACCACCACCACCACAAAACTTGGAGCCTAGTCTTCCTCCTGGTTTTTCAAGTCATGATTGCGTACATTGTGAGAGAACATCTCACTTGGCCCAAAGGACCAACATTTTGTTCCATGAGCTTCAAAATGAGATGAGGTTCATTTTGAACCATGTTCTCGAGCGTCTCAATGCAATCTCTCATCCGCCTCAATAAAAGTGTTGTTAGGAACCTTCTAGGATGATGTTGTAGTTGTCTTTATTTAGGATTTATTTTGTAATGTAACATCATATCATATTTGTGACTTTTGTCACATAATTTTCAATTAATGAATGTGATGTTTTTATGCTTATGAGTGATCAACATATTGCATATTATCATTATCATTGTGAACTAACATTCTTATATAGCATATATTATACCTTGCTTATGATTACCCTAGGTACATATAATGATCAGACACTTACTTTGACTTTTAAAAGTCAAAACTTATTGAAAGGCTTGTTTGGGAGAATACTTCACAAGCATTCTACTTCTTCATTGAAGTCATTCATTACTAACACTTCATTTGCAGCATATCATACCCTTCATAGTATACGTTGGTACTCGAGAAGTGAGGAGTATACATCAAGGGGGAGCATCTCATAAGCATTTCATATACTAACCGTTTGTTTTGTAGATTCATGCATTATTTCCTTGATTACTCCATCTAGGGGGAGTATAAAACAAGGGGGAGCTTTAAAGTTCTCAAAATCGCATTCCGCTACGCTACTCTTTTTGTTTCGACAAAAAGGGGGAGAAAGGAACTAAGTTTGCATCAACTGTGATTCATCACAGTACATACATTTTTTACAAAACTTTTCTTTAATAAACAAACTTAATATATATTTTTAAGAACTCATGCTATATTTATTCTCTTGCTCAAAAATATACCTTATGTTTTGTCATCAACAAAAAGGGGGAGATTGTTAATACAAATAGCATCTCAAAAACGTTATTTATATTCTTTGATCTTTCATTAGTTTTGTTAATGACAAATAAAAGGAATATCTTTTAGCAAATAATAAATACTAGCTTAAGTCTCTTAAGTACACATTTTACACTTCACATATTAACTAAGAATTACAAGTTTAGTAACTTGTTTCCTTAAAAGGAAACTTTAATTCTAAAACCATTCCATGACATCATTGCATGCATCACATACAATATCTTTGATATATCTTGGTTAGATTTGCAAGATACATAGTTGACTTTTGAAGATCTTGGATGATTTGGTAAGATACAACTAAGATATGGTAAGAGACAATTAAACCTTAGCTGTCACGTCCCACGGATCCAAATCCCATAAAGGACGGATCCCTTGTGAGGGATCCGTGGGATCCGTGAGCTGAAGATCAGCTTGCCTATAAATAGGAAGCTGATCATTTGGCTCTCTCATCACTCATATAGCTTTAACACACATATTCATTCAGTACATATCTTACTAACATCATTCATAGTTGCATTTCACTTTGATCTTTCATTTTGTAGAAAAGAGATCAAGCATTCAAGGATCTACAGAACCGTAATCCTTTAGTTGCATTACTGTGTGATATTGTAGTTAGTCTCACACATCATATCTTTCATTTGTAATCAGTGAGTGTGGTTAGTGCTTTAGTCCTTAAAGCACAAAGAGTGTTGGGAGTAGTTGTACCCGTGTAAAGAACTCGACATCTAGCTTAGTGTCGGTAAAGTAAAATAGGCGACGTCAGGTTGGTTCTACCTTGTGAAAGAACCCGGTGTTTAGCTTAGTACCGGAAAAGGAAGTAAGCGACGTGTAAAGGTTTTCTCCGCCTAGAAAAGGAGTTTGTTTCTTAGTGAAAGATAAACTCTCGAGTAGGAAACTCGGGGAGTGGAGTAGGGCAAGGAAGAGAGTCCTTGTAGCCGAACCACTATAAACAACAGTGTCGTGTGGTTTGATCTTTCCTCTCTTTATCTTTTGTTTACATTGTGTGATTATTTATTTGTGATTGTTTCCTTTGAAATTAACATATAGTAACAAAGCAAATAAAACTTTAAAACGGTAAAAACTATTCAACCCCCCTTCTAGCTTTCCACAATAGACATATAAGATACCATACTTATACATAAGCCCTTAATGCAGCTATATAAGGGACTCCTAGGTTATAGTCTAGGTTCAACCACCTACTTCACTATAATCAAGGCTCTGATACCAATCTGTCACACCTCGCCAAGGCGGAAACGCGAGTGCAACATCATGGATATCATCACAACACATGGGGTCTAAATAGAGAATTACTATATGCAAATAAATAGAGCAAAGTACAGACACAAAGTGTCGTAACGATACCCCTAAATAAAAATAACCAAAACAAATCTCCAAAAGTATCTTCAATAAAACATAAAGTACTAGTCGAAAGACATTAAAGTATCACAATCCAAATTCAATTTATTCAAATCAAAACATAAAGATAAATCATCCTTAAATGCAACTAAGTCTCGTCTAGTCGCTTCCCTCTACCTTAGCCTTAGAATGCTCACCTGAAAATGATGCTTAAAAACGTCAACATAATGTTGGTGAGGTTCATAGGTTTAAGACACACAATATATCTCAGGCAACCAGTTCACTATGATTATAAAACATAGCAGGACAGTAAAAATAGTTATTATACAACTAGCATGTAATCGCAATCAACTAACCAGCAAACGGGACATAAGGGACGGAACGTGCCCACTATCCAAATATCAATATCCAACATCAATTTGGGACGGAACGCGCCCACGATCCAAGTTCACAATAATGGGTAATCATTACCCTCTGATCAGACCACACAGAATAATAGTGAGTAGAGCTACTACTCTCCAATTGGATAATGGGAGCATAGCTACCCTCCAAATGGACCACACAGAATCACCACACAATAATCTCATAACATGCAGTACACGTATAATAACACTTACAAGTCCATGCATTTTACGACCACATAATCACAGTAACTCAAAAATAGTTCAACACAAGCATCATTCCCATCCCAAGTTAATACAAAGTAAAAATGGGACTATGAAACTTACCTCAAACTTCGCAGCTTCCAATTATCAATCACAAATCTATATAACAAAGATAAGATCACATTACACGCGACCAAGCTAAAAGCTATATTCCATGTAACACACATATGATGGATGTCTAAGGTTCATGTAAACCACCATGGATCACCTAGACTCCATACTAACCACTACCAAACACTCACGCTCACTAAATCCCTTGCATATACTTTTCCAGAATACGCAGATTTTTGGGGTAATTTTACCCACATAAAATCATGAAAAAATAAACTCCACAACTCACACCAAAAATTCACCATGGTCCTTCATGAGCATACAAGCTTCTCCCAGAAGGCCATGCACTGAAAACACACACAAGTACTCTTTGAAAAATCAAACATGAAAACTATCCAGATTCGGATCTGAACGCACACCAAAATGTTTTGACCCAACAACCATACTTGCACAACTTATTATTGGCTAATTTTCACGTGGAAGTCAAAGAGAATATAGAAATAAATTTTTCCAGAAGGGATAACCCAAATTACACTTTTTAAACCACTTTTGACCTCAATACTTTTAACCTAAATCTGTCCCGGTTTAACTGTTTTGACACCTTTACTTGCAAAAATCATTAGACTGACTTCCCCACCTCGAAATCAATCGTGGCCGGACTTTTTGGAAAGCTCTTTCTCTGAACTACAATTTAGACTCAAGAATCATCAATTAACTCATTTCCATCTATTAAATATCTTCGTATCTTTACAGCACTATGAATCTGTCCAAACCCTAACTCAATAATTAACATGTTTTATACCCTAATCTCTTCACCAATCATCATAATATTACTAATTATTGATCCTAACATGTTGTATATTATTAATTTACAGAATTAAACATAAACCCTAGATCCATCATAACTTGTATTACATGAATCAAATCAATAATTAAAGGAATTAGGGATTACTAGGCATACCTTAAGCTCGTTTTCTTCACAATAATGAAAACCCTAAATTTTTCCTTCTTGTTTCCCCTTGGTTTGGCCGAAATTCTCAAAAGGGAGGGTTGGGGTGTTTTGGTTTTGTATTTATAATACCCTAATGAACATTCTAGATCACCCTTATAATTGGTAAGTGTATTTAGACTAAAATTTGGTTTTCTTTTTCCCCTAAAACCCTATAATCGGCCGCCCCTTTGTTTATATATTTTTTTTAATTTTTTTTTATTAATATTAATTATTACACTTAAAACCTTGTGTTTTCGTTATTTTATAAAAGCCTATACCGAAACCTAACATCTTACGCGATAAACTTTCGTTTTTACGACAACTCGGAAAAATTATCATTTTCAAAACAAAGTTTCCAAAAGTAGAATTTCATACTCATTATTAGTATAACCCATAAAACCGAGCACCACTTAATTTACCAATGCTCACAAACTTGAACACAACTCATTACGCAAAAACCCCGAACACAAAACCATACAAGTCATTTTCCACGTCACCAAAGTGAACAAAATGAACTTGTTCCAAAACAACACTACTCAAGACACACCAATAGAGTCACACAACGGGATTTAGTGCCAAAGCACACGTTTATCACACATATGCCACACAAAACACCTAAGTCACACCAAGCAAAACTTAAATGAGTCAAAACTATCAGTTAGACTAACCTGCTAAAATCACGGTTGTTACATGCAAGTAGAATGCAACACTAAGAATTCAAATTCCTCTTCGAACAAGAAACAATTTCCAAATGACTGTAGTGATAAAGTTAAGGTTGCTGTTTTAAACAAGAATGTTGAATTTGTCTGTCCTACAAGTCAAAAATGTGCATTTTAAGCTAATCATGATGCATGTGTTGTATAATATCTCAAGAAAGTAAATTCAAGTGCCAAGGCACAATCCACTAAGACACCAAAAAGAAACAAACCCATTGACAACAAGAAAAAGGGTAAAAAACCTAAATGGTAGATCTCTTTACAGGACGTAGCTTTTCTCACAATGAGACTTCCGCTGTATCTGAAAAGAAAACAACTCCTAGATCTTGCCTTAGGTGGACTCCCACGGGAAAAGTTTTTAACACATTAGGTCTTAGATGGATTCCCACAGGGAAGATTTTTAATACTTGCACCAAGACAAATAATAGTGAACATCATCAGGATAAGGAAGTAGAAACCACTACAATTGTTGATAGTCAACACCCTCAGAGGGATGAATCATGTACTTCTAACACTGTTATTTGTGAAAAAACTTCATCATTGGTTGCAGGTGATTCAACTATCTCAGAACCCAGTTCATCAGACGGTTCCAATTCTGTACATTCTTCAACATAATACTTTCAATCTTCTATTTTTGATTTTCCACTTATTTTATAAAAACAAAAAAAAATACAACATTTGAAAAATCAACAAAAACAAAATACAAAAATAGAAAATTTTCAAAAATATAAAAACAATATAAAATAAAAAAAAATACAAAAATATTCTTCTCACGACATGTCTCTCGTATAATCGATATTCTGTACGTTTATAGAAATATCATTCAACAATGATACAGACATGTACAGATGCTTGAGCGAGAGTTCACTAAAATGTTTTTCAAAAAATGTCGTTTCTCAAAATTTTCTTAAATAATGGATTTCGTATACTTCAGTACGAAACCCGGGCATAAAATTATGACTTTTTAGTATTTCAGCTAAGGACTCAGACTTCAAAATAATGGCTTGCAGTTACTTTCGACTGTAACCCGAACTTAAACTGATGGCTTGTAAGTATTTCAGCTTACAACCCGAACTTCAAATAAAGGAAAGTGTTGTGCAAAACCAATATCTTTATCAAACACTTATCCTAAAACAAATGAAGATAATTCTTCTACAATATCTTCAAAGATTTTCAAAATCTTCTTTAACTTGACCAAATTTCCTTCAAGATTTTTCAATACGATTTTTCAAAATCTTTCATAAAGTGCTCAAGATAACTCCATCCAAATATTCTTTCTTTAAGGGGGAGTATAAAATCAAACTGTTTCGATTTCATGCAAAAACAAATCTGTCTATATCTCCAAAAGATTTTCTTTTAATCAGTTGATATCAAAAATATCACGGATATGCTATTTTTGAGAGGGAGAAGACGTGATAAAAATGTGATAAAAAAATGTTTAAAGATCATGGTTGAATCTCAAAAGAGCTCGACTCAGAAATTACCAACGAATTGACGATTCTTAAATGTCAGTAATCGAAAAGACTTGTCCTGGACAGGTAATAATTTCAAGCTGGTCTAACCAGTGATGTAAGCGTGTCTCGAATAGGACTTGTCTAAGTAGAGTGTACCGTCTCGAGAGACTTTCCTTGAACTTGACCAGGACGGGTAATAATTTCAAGCTAGTCTAACTAGTGATGTAAGCGTGTCTCAAATCAGTCATGTTCACTGAAAATCGATTAATTCAAAAGTGCAAACTCTACCCAACATGTGTAAATCTATCTTAAAACTTATGAACACATGTCAAGGGGGAGTATTTCAGAAAATGCAAAACTCTCGAAGTGTTAACAAAATATGTTTTATAATTATAAACACTTTGAGAGATTTTCACAAAAGGTTTTATGGCATGTGATCAATGAACCAAGGATAATCATGGAGTAATAAGGTGATTATGGTTAGGTTTATGTCCTATGATCCGCCAGAGCAAGAGGGATCTACCCAAGGACAATTCCAATAGATTAGAATTAGAAGTCCTTAGGTATGATTGAAAAAAGGAGTAAAGTGATGAAAGGAGAAAGAATGGGTTGAAGAATTAAAAAGAAAAGTTTGTGAAAAGGGTGAAAAGAAATAGCCCTTCAATAAACTTAGGAACAGAAACCGAGTCAATACATCTGCTATCGGTTATCACAAAGATGATACAAGACGTCATGGACCCAGTGACGCGCCGCACAACCCCTCCTAGCCACTCAAGTATCTCTTAAAAGATATTTGTTTCATTTATCATGGAGAACCTTGCACAATCTATCGGCCTCTCACTTCGAGATGTGCTGATATTGAAAAGGTGGCAATCTGCTCTATGCCTCCGACTACTAAAACCAAAACGCACTTATTTAGTCTAGAGCCACGAGATTCAATAAAAGATCTATTATGATACACTTCCAAAACATACACTTGCGTTCACCAAAAAGGACACAAGTTGTATGAGAGTCTTTTATGAGATATTCGGATCTTGCCTTATCTATCATGATGGTTATTTGCTTCAAACGGTCTATAGTCATGGAGTGATACTTCGGTATACTTTCTCTCTTTATACATTTATGTTTTTTTTACAAAACCCTAAATCAAATGTATGTTTTTCTAAGAAGGAAATCGTATTTTGATTATTAATCATAATCTCTAATACAACTCTCTTTCTTCCAAAATCTTTTTAGGGTTTTAAGAATGGCTGCCATGATTGAAGTGTTCATGATATATATATGCTCCAGTGAGTATAAATGGAACATCTAATGAGGTAACTTTATGTTTTATATCTTCTATGAAACTGCATGTAAGAGATTTGCAACACAACTTGCACGTTTTTAGGAGTTTATTGCATCTACGACATCTCAGATTAATATGACAACTAAAGGAAACCTTCCAGATAATGATTCGACATCTCTTATTTTTTGTGGAAAAACTGTGAGAATCTCTTATACTTGGGTAAGATGTTCCTGTTTGGATTGCTATTTTGATAAATTGTTGTGAGCAACATGATAAACTGCTTATCTGATTTTAAATTAATAAAAACATAAGCAAGAATGGTTTGCAGTTATTTAATCCCAGAAGTCCTTCGAGGGGAACCTGCATATGAAAAATAGGATGTGTACAGTTTTGGCATGATTATATTGGAACTCCTAACCATGAAACTTCCATGGAATGGGACTGGGTCTGCTCAGGTTTGTTCAAAGGTGGCAAAGTTGTGGCTCATAATAAGGAAGCAAATGGAGCAAGCAATATCTTGGATTTAGACCATGACAAGTACTTGAGAAACCCATGTTCTGTTGTGGATAAATACGTCATCATCGAGCTTGCAGAAGAAACTTTAGTAGATGTCGTGAAGATTGCAAATTTGGAACACCACTCTTCTAATTTTAAGCAATTTTCGTTGTCGAGAAGTTTGGTTTTCCCAAGTGAAACATGGTACCTGTGGAAAACTAGAAGGAGGGGGGTTGAATAGTTTTACGTCTTTTTAATTTATGAAAACTTTTTGTTTACTTTTTAAAACTTCGATTTGATCTTATGTGAATTCAACTCTTGATCAATATGAACAAATATAAACAAATATAGATAAACAATGTAAGTAAAGTAAATGAAATGAAATGAAAGATAGGGATGGAAAGATCAAACCACAACACGGAGATTTATAGTGGTTCGGCTACAAGGACACCTTCCTTGCCCTACTCCACTCCTCGAGTCACCTACTCGAGAGTTCACTTCACTATGTCAACAAACTCCCTTATGGCGGAGAAACCTTACACAACTTTCGCTTACACCGGTTTAACGACACAAAGCTAAATGTCGAGTTCTAATCGTAGCTAGAACCAATCTCACAACTTCTACACAACTTATTCACAACTTCTTCACACCGGCTTCACAACTTCTTCACGGCTACTTCACGACTTCTTCACGACGGCTTCACAACTTCTACACTACTTCTTTACAACACAACTAATTACTTACACTTAGATCTACTTATCACAACTATACAACACTTTATCAAACACTTTACACAACTACAAAATAATATGAGTTAAACTATAATACTTCTTCTCTAGTTGAAGGAGTATTCTTCCTTTGCACTTTGATGGTGGAAGCTTGGATCACTTAGAAACCAATGCTTAAGAATATATGATCAAATGATTTTAGAAAGGATTTAGAAAGATGAGAGGAGATTTGTAACAGAAGGTTTGGGGTGCAAAAGGTGAGGAAAAAGTCCAGAGATGAACCAGTATTTATAGGCAAATCTGAGGACCTAGAGGAGCGGGGCGGTCCCCTTAAATAGGTGGCCAATCCCCTTAATTTTAAGGGGACCGCCTAGTGAATTAAGGGGGCCGCCAAAATCCGAACGTTGCTCAGATTTGTCTTTTTGTGAGGAAGGTTTTTCTGGAACATTTTTGCCATTTTTGGTTGAAAATTTGAATTCATATATTTATAATAGATTAAACATATTTATTTAATACCAAAAATATTTTTCTAAAAAATATAAAATGTTTGTGACATTTTATAAAAAGTTTAGTGATTAAGAAAAAGTTCCTTTGATCATATAATGAATTAAGCATTTTTTTATTCATACCTTAAGTGATTTAGTTGTTAAAATAGATATTTACAACTAAATACTTGTTTACGTCATAATTTTTCGTTTAATGATTTTACATTTTGTGATTATCAAAATGTAGAGATATCGAAAAATATTAATAACGTGTTTAGGCATTATTTATATCAACAATCTTTCCCTTTTTGATGATTACAAAATCTAAACTCATTAAATCTAAAAGATTAATTTTTAGACAAGTATTTAGTGAGTTTATATCTACTTCTCCCCCTTTTTGTAGAATCAAAAAGGTTATGCCGACAAGTTGTAGATATGAAATTTGTCGGAACGAGAACTCCCCCTTGATGTGTACTCCCCCTCATTTGAGGGCATCAAGGAGTCGAGCTATGGAATGCTTGCAAGAAAAATATTAGAAGCACAAGTATATATATATATATATATATATATATATATATATATATATATATATATATATATATATAGCAAAAATAAGCAAGCATATAGAAGAAAGACATTCATTAAATTAAAGGTGTTGTGTATAAATACACAACCAACTAGAATACATCATAGGTAAATCATACAACATTTAAACAAATAATGCAACTAAGAATACTACATAATCATCCCAAGAGTACATGGTCCTTCATAGAGCTTGCAAACAAAATGGTGGAAAAGTTATTGTTGGTTAAGCATTGCATTTGCTTATTTTGGAGAAAATGGAGGAGGTGGTGGTGAAATAGGTGAAGATGGTGGAGGTGGTGGTGGAGGTGGATTTGTTAGCATGTGCTCAATACATGAAAATATGTATTGCATTTCATCTCTAAGACCAAAGATGATGGTTCGGTTGTGGATGCAACAAAGGCAATTATCCCCATGGGCTTCAAGTAAAGCCCAAGGTATGGGAAAGAATGGTGGTGGAATTGGTGAGGATGAGAAATGAGCATCAAGAGGTGTGATGGGTGATAGGGAAATGGCAAGCTCGGTGGATGGAGGTTCTTGAGTGGGAGGTGGTGGTGATGCTCTTGATGGTGGTGATGATAGGTGGGAGTTTATGTAGTCATTGATGGATGAGGTTGAAGGAATGGAAGAAGAGGATGTACCATGGGTGGAAGGTGTTTTGGATGGTGCATTAGGTGCATTAGGAGATGAGCATTTAGGTGGTGGTGATGGAGTGGTATTGTCTTCTTGAGTAAGATCAATGAAGAGTTGTTTGGGTGGTATGATGACAATCTTTTGTTTCTTAGAGGTCTTAGAGATGGATGATTTTGGTGATAGCATGGTGGATTAGGATGGTGTTTAATGGAGGTGAAGGTTGATGAAATGAGGAGTTATCATTTGGAGGGAATTTATAATATGAAAATGTGGTTGGTTTTGGTATGTTTTTGAGGTTTTGTAGTAATATTCCAAAATCAGTTGGGTCATTAAGAGAAATGGTAGCTGAGGCTAGATAAAAGGGGTCACAAGATGCAAAAGGAAACAGTAGATTTTACTGTCCAGATGGCCGGTCCCCTTAATTGTAGGCCGGCCCCCTTAAAATTAAGGGGACCGCCTAGTACAATTAAGGGGGCCGCCCATCTGGTATTTTCCCAGGCGACCAAATTTGAAAAATTTCCAGAAAAGGGTCAATTTTTAAGGTGTATTTGCAGCAAGCTCCATTTGGAATATGTACACTAAGAATGATCAAATAGTAACACAAGCATATTAAATAATAATGCACATATGTAAACTATCAAAAACATATTATAAGCATATCATACTAAAGAAATTAGTAACAAAGTTCTAACATGAAAGTAGTTAAACTCCTAGCACAATACAAGGTATAACAAAATAAATGTCAAAAAAAAAAAAACAAAAAAAAAAAAACAAAAAAAAAACAATAATACTACACATAATTGTCTAATAACATATCATCAATGTTCAACTAAACCCACACCAAATATATCTATTTCTTCTTTCCAAGAATCTTCCTGAAGGCCTTTCCTATTGACTTGAATCCACCTCGAACCTCCTGATGCATTTGTTGAGTAGTGTTTAGCAATGAGGTTTGTCTTTCGAAGAGGAGTTGATCGTTTCATTGGGAAGGAGAAAGAACTTGATAGTCGGTGTAATCAAGTTCCGGAAGATTATTAATGAAGGTTGTGGGTGATGGGGTACTAACACGTGATGTGCCTTCCTCCTCATCATCATCATCATCATCTCGATGAGATGTAGAACCACGAGGTGCGAATGACAAAGAGCTACGAGGTGTGAATGACAAAGAGCTACGAGATTTGCCTTTGTCACTTCGAGATCGACGAGGTTGGACACGAACGAGAGGACGCAAGACCGGTTGAACGAACTCATAGATATCACTCTCAAGATGTGGGTAATGTTCCATGACATGATAATAAAGTCGAGTGAGGAACATACCGTAGGGAAGGTTGGCATTTGGAGTGTTTTTATCTGAGATGATGCGATGGACAAAGAGATAGGCCAAATTGTATTGCTCTTCCGCAACAACACAATACAACATGTGAGCAATGCTCGCCGTGAGATGATCACGGTGACCACCGGTACCGAACGCATTCTTCCGAATGAGTTCTTTCCAACGCTTCATGTCGGGGCTTAACTACTTAAGGAGGATTTGGTTTGCATGGATGTCAACATTTTTTGACTTAATCTTTCTGCTAGTCGTACCACGTTCTAGCTCAAGAAGTCGACGAATGTCGTCAGGAGTAGGAATCTCAGAATAGTATGGACCATCCTGAGGTCGATGTTGTTCAAGAGAAGAAAGATCCCACTCATTTGAAAAGACGGCTTGACCGTTGTGGGGAATTTTGAGGATTTGACCGAATTGAGCAAGAGTGAGAGTGATGAATTCGTTTTGGATCATGAAAGTGATGAGGATATAACCATAGTCATCGGTTTGCACCGTAACATGGCTATAGAAGTCAAGAATGAAATGAGGAATGATGGGTTCATTGATTTTGAAAAGACAATCGAGACGAACATTGGAGAACATTCGTTCGATATGGTCGGATTGATAGAAGGATGGATCGACAACTCTCCCCTCATGAATGTTTCTATTTTCAATGGTACGATAGAAACATGCAATGACGGGAGATATGCCGGGAGTAGCGGAGACTTTTGGAATGTATTGTTTGGTTTTGGAAACATCACCAACCGTGACTTTAGGCATTTTCACAATATATGTTGCTAATCGAGATATTAGTGTTTGCCCCTTGCGAGTTAAGCCCGAATTGGTGATTTGGTAAGTGGTTTTGGGATGAAGTGGTTCGTTCACAGCAAGTAGGAGGAAAAGGGTGTTTTGAGAAATGGGGTGTTTGGCTAAATTTTCAAGAAGGAAAATCGATTTGGTAGTAGCAGATGGCCGGTCCCCTTAAACATTAAGGGGGCCACCCTCGATAACAAGCTGGTCCCCTTAATTTTAAGGGGCCGCCTACCAAAGTTTGAAATTTTCGAGTTTCGTTTCTGACGGCAAAATATTTATATGTATATAGATAGATTTATTATATATCAAAAATACATTGGGTTGTATTGGCACGAGGAGGGAATACTTGACACATTTTATTAACATTTCGTTAAAAAAAATATTTTGAGAATTTTGGATAAAATGATCAAGATGTCAAGTTGACAATGAGTTTGAGAAATGAGAGGGAATGTGCGTGTGTATATATATATATATATATATATATATATATATATATATATATATATATATATATATATATATATATATATATATATATATATATATATAATGTGTAAAAGTGGGATGTTGAATGTTGTCGAGAGATGATGAGGTAAAGACGGAGATGAGTGCTGACGGCGATGGGAGTTTGTTTCATCCATAGTTTTCTTTGCGCGAAGGTTTAAATTCTACTTCTACGTTGATCCACTTAACTCACTTCTCTTCATCACCATGAGTTTTGCGATAGTGGACATAGAAGATTTTCGTGTTGAACGTTAAAGTCCAAAAGAGCCAAGGGGGAAGAAAATGTTCGAGAACGAACAATTTCTTTTAGTTCTAGATAGTCAACTAATGACGTATCTAGGTTATGTGAGGATATATATATATATATATATATATATATATATATATATATATATATATATATATATATATATATATATATATATATAGACTACTTCTTATGTATATGTATAATAATATAAGTATATATATATATATATATATATATATATATATATATATATATATATATATATATATATAGGGAAGGGTTATTTTCAGAACCAAAAAAAGGTACAGAACTGCGAGAACCACCATCAACCAATCAGATTTTTTTGAACATTAATTTTTATTATTTAATTCAAAAGGGTATAATGGTAAAATTACTTTTTTATTTTCTTTTTTAAATTTTTAAATAAAAAACGTTTTTTTAGTTCCTAAATTTTAGGGTTTTTTTTTTTTTTTTTTTTTTTAGAATAATATTTGTTTCCAGCATGTATATTTAATAAGGTGCATATGTGTTTCTTGTAGTAGATAAATTAAATTTTCAATATAGACACTGAGATGATTTTCAAAATGTGGATACTTTCAAACTTTTAATGTATGAGCATACGTGCATATGTGCAACTAACTCTCTTATAACTTAAACATCTTTACAAACTTATCGACAACATAAATAATAGGAGTAATTCAAAATTGCACAAGTTAATGATTTACAAAATCTAATACCTGCTAAAATTTATACTTTATTACAAATGCTTAATTAATAGAAAAAAAAAATTTAACTGAGGATGCACATGTGTAAACACCATGTTTTTGCAACAGTCTTTAGTGTGCACGTATGCATTCACGTATCCTTGATTATCTTGATGGTTTTTGCATGTATGCACATGCATGTAAACTTTTCGGAGTATTCACATGTACAATGCACATGTACATTCTTCGTCTCTATCATTTTCAGTGCATTTATATTATTCGTCTTGAGCATAAACCTGGATATTTGCAACCAATATTAATTCACAACAATAATACGAAAAAATTATGGATCAGATCTTGTAATAAAGTTATAGACACACTTGTTATTGATACTAGCTGTAAAAACATGTGCACAAAACTTAAAACACATATGCACACATATACTAACTATAAAACACATGTGCACCCTTAAATTGATTATATATATAAAACTTAAAACACATATGCACACATATACCAACTATAAAACACATATGCACCCTTCATTTTTTTAAAAGCTTCTCACTTTTTTTAAAGTTTCCTTTATTCGAAAAGATATCTTAAAAAGGCTTTGTCAAGTTAAAAGATCAGGTAACCCCAAACACCCATAATCAGAATAATGCATGCACCAAGCTTTTGCAAAGGAACATGTTTATTTATATAACAAAATGAATAAAAATGAGTATTTGTTAATCAAAGGAACACGTTATTCATAAAACAACAATACTTGTTCACATATGTTTTGGGATGGCTTGCAAAGATATATGTGTAGTCTATCATGTTTACTCTTTTATCAAGCACACATGGTACTTGTGCACATGTATCCGAGGATGTTCACAACAACAAACAAACCAAACCAAAACTAATCTGGAAATAAACTAAATAAAATTTAAGTTGATTAAAGCTTGTGTACATGTGCACGAGTGTCTACCGTTATCATAAAATATTAGTTACCATCTCTAAAGCTTGTGTACAGTAGGTTTCAATTACATATCCAACCAAACAAAACACAATCATAACTGAACAGAACACAAATATTGGAAAACATGTCCTATTTTTTATATCAACTATTAGAAAACATATCCAACCAAATAATCTCAATCACAAATAACAATCAACATATAACGATCAAACCATATGTAGCATATGTAAGTGTGTCTTACAATGTGTTGTTAAAGAATCTTAATAGCCATTGACAAAACAATTTCACAAACGACAACCAAATCACATTCGACCAAATTCAATATCAATAGGCGACAAACCTTCACGCAGAATAATAGAACGTACCATTAATTCCCATCCAATCAGATCCAATTAATGATACGCAACCAGTTAAATCATAGGACGAGGTAATCAATTCGTCACACAAAGTAAACATACAGATCGAATACCTATTAAAAACAATTAATGATTACCTCACATATTCACCAGATCTGCTCCTGTCGATAATAATTGCTCCAAAACTGCTCTTCAGATCCGGATTTCGTGGATGGAGGTTGTAAAAGTGATGTCTAGGTTTTGTTTGTGGGTGAGATCCAAATTTCAAAATAGGGTATTTTAACTTAAATAAAAAGGGACGGTTTTAATGATAATTTAGGTACGAAATACCAATAATGCCCCTCTTGCTTTTTTAATATATCTATTAATCTTCTAGTTTATTATGAAAGGGCAAATGGCACAAAAAGGTACCAAACTTAGGGTCTATTTCTAATCAAGGTACTCTTCTTTTTTCTTGCATAAAAAGGTACTCAACAAATTTTTTTGGCGGATTTGGGTTTTTTACTAACGTTCGTTAACTTACTTCGTTAGTAAATTACATATTTGGTCCTTGAATTCGTATAATCATTTCATGCAACATCCAAAAAAAATTTCAAAATTTTTTTTTACATGTTTGGTCCTCGAATTCGTATAATCATTACATGCAACATCCAAAAAAAATTTCGAAAAAAAAAAAAAATTTAAAAATAAATATCGAAAAGATATTTTCTTAAAATATTTAAAAAATAAAAATTCTTTTCAAAAATTTTTTTTTTCAAAAACTTTTTTTATCGATTTTTTTTTTTCAAATTTATTTTTGAAATTTTTTTTTTTATAATATTTTTTTCGAAAATTTTTTTACTAATTTTTTTTTCGAAAAAAAAATTTAAAAATAATTATCGAAAAAAAATTTCTTAAAATATTAAAAAAATAAAATTCTTTTCGATTTTTTTTTTTCAAAAACTTTTTTTTTAAATTTTTTTTTCTGACTTTTTTTTTTGAAATTTGAAAAAAAAAATTAATTTAAAAAAGAAAATCTTGAAAAAAAATTTTAAAAAAAAATTATTTGAAAAATTTCGAAAAGAAAAGTCATAGAAAAAAATTTTCAAAAAAAATTTTCAAATTTTTTTTTTTTTTTTTAAATTTTTTTCAAGAATTTTTTTTTTAAATTAAATTTTTTTTTTTCAAATTTCGAAAAAAAAAGTCAGAAAAAAATTTTAAAAAAAAAATTGAAAAAAAAAAATCGAAAAGAATTTTATTTTTTAAATATTTTAAGAAATTTTTTCTATAATTATTTAAAAAAAAAATTCTAATTTTTAGAAAAAAAAAATTTCGAAAAAAATATTATAGAAAAAAAAATCAAAAAAAAATTTGAAAAAAAAAATTCGATAAAAAAAGCTTTTGAAAAAAAAATTCGAAAAGAATTTTTATTTTTTAAATATTTTAAGAAAATATTTTTTCGATATTTATTTTTAAATTTTTTTTTTTCGAAATTTTTTTTGGATGTTGCATGAAATGATTATAGGAATTCGAGGACCAAACATGTAAAAAAAAAATCGAATTTTTTTTTGGATGTTGCATGAAATGATTATACGAATTCGAGGACCAAACATGTAATTTACTAACGAAGTGAGTTAACGAACGTTAGTAAAAAACCCAAATCCGCCAAAAAAATTTGTTGAGTACCTTTTTATGCAAGAAAAAAAAAGAGTACCTTAATTGGAAATGGACCCTAAGTTTGGTACCTTTTTGTGCCATTTGCCCATTATGAAAATGCCACAAGTGTTTTCATCCATTGATCAAATATTAGAATGCTAGGATCGGTTCTCGCAGTTCTGTACCTTTTTTTTGTTCTGAAAATAACCCTACAATATATATATATATATATATATATATATATATATATATATATATATATATATATATATATATATATATATATATATATATATTATATATATATATATATATATATATATATATATATATATATATATATATAAAGGGATTGCATTCTAACTAACACATGAGTATTAACTAAGCTAGGCATTTTAAACTAACGGGGGCATGCAATTAGCTAGTTCATCAATCTAAGCATATAGCATATTAGTGAGCATGAAAGAGAGGCGTACCTTTTAGTCTTCAATAAATAGTCTTCAAGCACTTCAAAGTGTTTATATTGACTTATAAAAGCCAATCATAGAAGAGATACCGATTACTTTGAACACTTATATGCTATATGCTTAGATTGATGAACTAGCTAATTGCATGCCCCGTTAGTTTAAAATGCCTAGCTTAGTTAATACTCATATGTTAGTTAGAATGCAAACTTAACATTTTTAATTTCACTAGTTGAGGCCTCAGCTAAATTAAATCCTAAGCCGGTTTTATCTCCTGATATTCTTTGAACACTTATTATTTTCCTAAGTGAATTACTACTATTTTCGAATTTGTCAAGTTTGCAAATTTCTTCCTTAAGTTTTTCGTTTTCATTTTTAGTTTCTTGACATGTTTTACATTCTGCAAAAATTTCTTTGCCTTTTTCTAAGTTGTGTAGTTTAATTTTTAATTCAAGTATTTCGTTTTCTAATTGGTTATTTATGTGTTTTAGTGATTTGTTTTTAGTTATTACTTTTTGACCTAATTTGCATAATCTATTATATTCACTATCTAAGTCTTTTTCGTCTAATGATAAATTTTCGTCACTAAAGTATTCGGTTTCGGAATGTACCTCACTTGATATCTTAGCCATAAGACACTTTTCCTCCTTTGTGGTTTCTTTCTCATCTTCATCACTATCACTCCATGCTCCTCCAACGAACGCCTTTTGATTTTGCTCCCTTGACATCATTGGACATCTTCCAATGAGATGATTTGGATCACCACATATAAAACACTTCCTCTCGCTCTTGCTACCTTTGTCGTCTTTGTTTCTTTGGAGTGCCTTTCTTTCGTCATGTGGTTGTCTAACGAATCTTCCTCGTCTTTTGAAAAACTTCTTGAAGTCTCTTACGGCCATGGCATATTCTTCGTCATCACTTTCGGAGGTTGAGCTATCCTCGTCACTAGATTCCTTCCTAGCTTTCAATGCAATTGACTTGCTTTGTTCTCTTTTTCCTTTGACCATCTCGGAGTCTTTCTTTATTATTGCTTCGTAGACTTTCAAGTTGCCGATCAACTCATCAAGTTGAGGAGTTGACAAGTTCTTTGATTCTTCAATCGCCGTAACTTTAGCTCGCCATTTTGGATGAAGAGCCCTAAGAAATTTCCTAACAAAATTCTTACTAGAAAAACTCTCATCAAGTGCTTTTAAACTTGTGATGATTGTGTTAAACCTAGCAAAAGCATTATCAATTGATTCCTCTTCCGGAATCGTAAATTGTTCATATTGTTGAACAAGAAGATCTATTTTATTATCTTTGACTTGACTATTACCTTGGTGAGTTATTAGTAAAGAGTTCCAAATTTCTTTTGCGGTTTCACACATAAAGATTATTTCGTATTCTTTACGCGGTAACGCATTATAAATAACCATTTTTGCTTCATTATTTTTAGCAAGTTTTCTTTTTAAATCATCATTTTGTTTTTCAAAAGGTATTATTTCATCCTTTTTAGTTTCTGGGTTATTTTGAATAGGTAAAAAATCACCATTAGTAATAACATACCAAAGATCTAGATCTTTTGATTTCACATAAGTTTCGAATCGATTTTTCCAATAAAGAAATCCATCACTTTCAAATAGTGGTGGTCTTTGCATAGATTGCCCTTCTAAATATTTTTCGGATTCCATAGATCATTTCAAGTTTTAAAATACAATTTATTTTAAAAATCTTGTTTGACGTGGCTCTTGATACCAATTGTGGAAAACTAGAAGGGGGGGTTGAATAGTTTTACGTCTTTTTAATTTATGAAAACTTTTTGTTTACTTTTTAAAACTTCGATTCGATCTTATGTGAATTCAACTCTTGATCAATATGAATAAATATAAACAAATATAGATAAACAATGTAAGTAAAGTAAATGAAATGAAATGAAAGATAGGGATGGAAAAATCAAACCACAACACGGAGATTTATAGTGGTTCGGCTACAAGGACACCTTCCTTGCCCTACTCCACTCCTCGAGTCACCTACTCGAGAGTTCACTTCACTATGTCAACAAACTCCCTTATGGCGGAGAAACCTTACACAACTTTCACTTACACCGGTTTAACGACACAAAGCTAAATGTCGAGTTCTAATCGTAGCTAGAACCAATCTCACAACTTCTACACAACTTATTCACAACTTCTTCACACCGGCTTCACAACTTCTTCACGGCTACTTCACGACTTCTTCACGACGGCTTCACAACTTCTACACTACTTCTTTACAACACAACTACTTACTTACACTTAGATCTACTTATCACAACTATACAACACTTTATCAAACACTTTACACAACTACAAAATAATATGAGTTAAACTACAATACTTCTTCTCTAGTTGAAGGAGTATTCTTCTTTTGCACTTTGATGGTGGAAGCTTGGATCACTTAGAAACCAATGCTTAAGAATATATGATCAAAGGATTTTAGAAAGGATTTAGAAAGATGAGAGAAGATTTAGAACAGAAGGTTTGGGGTGCAAAAGGTGAGGAAAAAGTCCAGAGATGAACCAGTATTTATAGGCAAATCTGAGGACCTAGAGGAGCGGGGCGGTCCCCTTAAGTAGGTGGCCGGTCCTCTTAATTTTAAGGGGACCGCCTAGTGAATTAAGGGGGCCGCCCAAATCCGAACGTTGCTCAGATTTGTCTTTTTGTGAGAAAGGTTTTTCTGGAACATTTTTGCCATTTTTGGTTGAAAATTTGAATTCATATATTTATAATAGATTAAACATATTTATTTAATACCAAAAATGTTTTTCTAAAAAATATAAAATGTTTGTGACATTTTATAAAAAGTTTAGTGATTAAGAAAAAGTTTCTTTGATCATATAATGCATTAAGCATTTGTTTATTTATACCTTAAGTGATTTAGTTGTTAAAATAGATATTTACAACTAAATACTTGTTTACGTCATAAGTTTTCGTTTAATGATTTTACATTTTGTGATTATCAAAACGTAGAGATATCGAAAAATATTAATAACGTGTTTAGGCATTATTTATATCAAGTGAAACAGTACCCTCTTGGAACTTTGTCAATAAAGGGAATTATATTGTACGTGCTTTTAAATAGTGAGAATCGTGAAGCCATAACGTTTACATACCTTATAGTAATGACTTTGGTGTCTATTCGTTCAGGAACAGCTAGGGGGTCGTTCTTACTGGATTCTGATTCAGGTTGCATCCATAAAACGAACAGCCTACAATTTTGTTGTACCTATGTTTTTTTGAAAGAAAGCAATTTATACCCATTTACATATAAATGGCTTGATTTGGGCAATGCTCATCTAAAACGGGTCAAATGGGTCAAAGTAAAAGCTGAATAAGAGGTATACTTTATTCTTAAACCCGAAATCAGTTTTATTTTCTCGCCTATTTGTAAGATATTCATAATGAAAAGAAAATTCAAAGGTTTGTTTATAATTAAGTATTCATATGCCATGTTAAGGTAGAATTAGCAATGTTTAGGCACACATTTTCCTAATCATAAGATGATCTGATCTGATCTGAAGAGTTAAGTCTGCCATATACCTTGCAGAATGAGGTCGAGTATGGAGTGTTCTATTGTGCAAGGCCATGTTTTATGAAGTTGATGCTTCATTTCTGAAGGGATTGCCTGAACATACAAGTGCAGCTCAACAACAAGTACAATCCACACATTCGCTTTTGACAAATGATTTAAGTGTAAGGGATATTCTCTGCATCTAATGCTTAATATCTTATACATTTAAAAAAAAATTATTGTGTAGCAGGCATGTGTAATGTCAAATAGCTGATAATTAGGCAGTTGGACTACAAACATTACACGTATTGTTCAGTGGGATGATAACGTGCGTGGGTTCATCAATGAACCATTCCCAATCATATTGGACGAACAAAGACCATACGCTGATAATCAGGCAGTTGGTATGTAACACTTTTAACATATTATCTGCACACAAAATACAACTTACAATTTATTAATGTCTGTCATATTATTTTATTTTTTTGCCAGACGTGATTGGTACAGTAGTGGGAATTTGGGATGGTCTTATTAATTATAGAAAAGGGCGTAAAGTTAGATGGATCGTGGTCATTGAAGATGCTGAGTAAGTGTGGCAAACAATATTAATTACCAATAAGTATAAAATATTCGGTTTGACATGAAACCATTTTTCATTCACTTTTGGCAGGGGTAATGTGATACGATAGTGTAACTTTTCGCAGGTGGTGATTATAGTTGGTGGCCGCAATATGTTTTATGGGGACACATGGGAAGAAGCTACTAATTTGGATAGAAGTACTTCATATTAGAGTGGGTAATGTTTCTAATTGTTTTTTCCTGCTAATGATAACTCCTCATGTTTCTCTCCTTTTAAATATATAGGAACTTGTTGTATGGTAAATGATTTAGTGTTTCATAATACCAGGAACGATCACTAGGATCTCTTAGGCATATCACTCATGTCCCACTTCAGGATTGCAGAGGAAAATCTGCTCGTATGTGGTTATAGACTGCACATTTTGTCAATGGACAAAGCTTCAAGCATTGGGCTGTAATTCATGCCTAATTCTCCTTGTCTTGTGTTTGGATTAAGAAAATAACTGAAATATAGCAAATTAAGCATATACACAATAATATAAATCAGCATACATTTTTCTTAATTATTAATGGATATCTCACATTTATTATAAAGTGTTTGGTCCGAAAATGAAGGAAAAAGGGCTTATTGAAGCATGACGTTTGTAAGATTTCCTGTGAAGTATATAGAATTAGAAGTTCATGATATCTTTTTGAACTCAAATATGCACTAAAAAATTATCTACCAGTATGGTGGCAACTGTGATGAATTCTATAATACTCAAGTCGGCATTTGAGAAGCTGGGTGTTCATGCACGTATTCTATCTGACACCTAGAAAAAGGGATAGTTTTAATATTTGGTGGCACTGGTGCTGGCACAGGAAATCCGCTATTTTCTACAGACATAGCTGCTGCTCTTCGATTCAAACAAACCATAACGCAAGATGAAGAGATGATTTCGATATTGATTCTAATAGTCAGTTTCAGATGATGATCTGGACGTTGGTTTCGATTCTAAAAACTACATCTTTTTTACCTTTCTTCCTACAACCCTATAGATGATTTATTTTTCTTTCAATTTTATTTCAGGTTGTTTACATGAAGAGATGCGAGTTGTATGTTCGGACCTTTTGATGTATATACATGTTCCCATTTTAGCCTTCTATTTAGATGGCCATGGTTTATCTGAGGTATTTTTTTATAGGTTTTATGGCACTTGCAAACAAGACTCTGTTGTATTGATGATCTAATAAAATTTATGCAGAACATCAGGTTAGTCAAGGCCGCACATTGCAAGAAAAAAGGTACCAGTTGCAAACTAAATCTCATATAGATTCTCAATGGTCAACAAATGGAAGACACATCACAATGCTTTCAGAGTATTGTGCATTCTTAAATCTTTACCACTAGATCAAAGTATAGTATGCAGGGACAAAATATATTAGTAAATGAAAATTGTGTTTTGTTAAAAGTAGAACATTAATTAAATATGGACTACTTAACTTTAGAGTCTCGAAATTATTTAACTAAATGGTTTACAATGTATTAGATTAAGATACATAATAGATACTCTTATGGCTCAGAAAGGAACTTCTCACAAATTTGCAACAAAAATGTTATTTAAAGTGCTTAAATGTATATATTAAGTCATTTAAAAAATGAAATGGCTTTATGATAATTTTGCTACAAAGGCTTATTAAGAATCCATTAATCATTGTTTGGAATCCAATATTGGTTGTTTTAGATGTTGGCAAAGAAATTAGATACTTTAACAAAGGATGTGGAGGTTGAGGCGAAAAAAGCTTTATATATATAAATGTATCTATTGGTAAAACTTCAAATTTAGGTAAGAAGTTAAACGGGAAAAGAGTGAACCGAAGTGTATGTAATTGGTTACAACCTATTTAATCACTACTTCAGACCACAGCGGAAGGAAGAACAGACTTCTCCAAGCATTTGTTGCTGCTGTGAATGGTCGCTATCTTTATGCTCCAACTGAATCACACTATTCCCTCAGTAAAAAATTATCAAGGTTCCTTTATTATACCTTACTCATATATACTTATTCACATTCACGTTTAAAATGAATGTTTCATGATTACAACCATATATATGAAGAGGCAGTGTATCAAAATGATCCATTAAACTTCTTTTTGTAAGCTTTTATTGTGAATAATGAATGCATAATATATTAACCCCAATGTATTAATAGTCTCTTCAAGGAGCCTTCCCGGCAGTTGTAGCTGGGGTTGTTCGCGCGCTTTTTGACAGAATGTGTGAGTTATATATAGAGTGTAGGACACGCCTCATTCTTTGGTTCTCACATCATTTGTAAGTTCACTTCCTTAGTTATTTGATGTTTTTATTTAATTTACATTCCATTTGTACTTATATATGATGTTATTGCATATCAAACTTTCGGTTCATCTGGCCATGGGAAAATTTTCTTTACATTTATTAATTGCTTTACAATTGTGACTTCCCCAGTATATTGATTATCTAATCGCCGAGAAAGAGGTACCGGATGTGCTATTAAGCCGTTTACGCGGGAAAATGCTACATTTGATGTCGCAAGGTAGAATTTGTCTTGATATATTTGATTCTATCTTTTTTAGTTCATATATCCTTCTTCTTATATCTAATCCTGCTTCTAGTTATTACGGTTACACTTAGCATGCTGGCCTAACTCGAGATCAGAGGGTGGTATGTTCTCTTTGCTTCGTCTTTGTTACTGTTGATGAATAAATTTAGTTTCACCATTTACGTACGCTAAGTAACTTCTACTGTTAAGTGCTATTAACATAACTGTCAATTAAAAATTAATGTTAAAATATGGATAAATTGTTACAGAGCTGTAATTTTACATGTTGTGCTAAGCATAGCTTATAGCAGTTACTTAAACAACAATCTCTCTATGATCTTTGATCATTAAAATTTACAAGCCACTGATGTTTACTAATTTGTTCCCATTCCTACTTTTGGGTCTTAAACTCTTAAATATCATATTAAATTTAATTATGATAGGTTGTATGCATATATTTGAATTTATGGTACTTGCAAGTGAACGTTTGGTTTTGTCATAATATTATAAAAACATATGTCTTAACTGACTTAGACATGATTCTTAAATACATGGTATTTCAACCACTTAAAAACCTATTATAAAAGCCAAAGTTGACGTGTTAACTAACCCGCTCGTCATTCCACCTCTACTATTGTGGCTCTAATAAAGTCACTTTTTTCTTTACCTAACATTCAAATTGACTTATTTATGTGCAGGCGTGCCAAAGACAATGAAGGCCACCATCTTTGTTTATTATTAGCTTGACAACTTTTATCGAAACCATCGTCGGTAAGTTGTATTTTATTAATCATCTGCAATAATTTTGTGTGCCTATTGTAGTTAAATATATCTTAATTGTTAATACGAAGCCAAGTAGCTTTAGAATATGTCACAATTTAGTTTAACCATGATCTGTGGATAATGTAAAAAATACTTACATGGTGTGATTTCACATATGTTATTAATAAGTTCATGGTGTCTAACTTATAATATATATTATGTTGTCTAATTGAAGTTATAAATGTTGTTGTAACGGGTCAAGGTCAGGCGCTTCAATAAAATGTGTCGGCTGTCAAGGTTCTGAAATGATGGTGTCAATCAGGCATCTTGGTCCATCTTTGATTTAACAGTTGCAACATTCATGTAAATAAGTTTGTAAAACATGAAGGTTGTAAAGCTTTATATTTTCTGTCATATTCGATAAACGCATATTTCTTTTCGTTCTTAATCCATTCAATATATAATTTAGTATATTTATATCTTTTTTTTGTTAACTTATTTTTTTCGAACGAGTTTTAATTTTCGTTAACATACACCATCAACTATTAGTTAAGCCCCACGTCCTTAAAAATGATTTTTTGTTAACAAACACCATCAAAAGAATAATTATAAGTCATGCGCGCATTAAAATTATAAAAAAATTAAATATACTCGACGTCCTTAAAAATAATTTTCCGTTAACTGAATCATAAAAATTATAATCATAAGTTATGCCCGCCCATCGGGCGGGCTTCGACGTCTAGTGTGTGTGTGTGTGTGTGTGTGTGTGTGTGTGTGTGTGTGTATATATATATATATATATATATATAAAGTTAATAAAAAGACAAATATCCGTACACTACGTAAAAAGATTTTTTTTTTTTTAAAGTTCGCGTAAAAATCTATAAAAATTCCACAAGTTCGGGTATGTTGGTGCATAAAACTTTTGTGAAAGAAGTTTTCTAATTTTAAGTTTTTATACGTTTTTTTTAATGCACAAAAAACGAATTTTGATGCGCAAAAAAATTTTGATACACAAAATTTTCAACTTGTTTTAGTTAGATGCGCAATGTTATTTTGATGAAAAAAGTCAAAAGAAGCTGGGTGCAAAAACGAATTTTTGATGCACAAAAAAACGATTTAATGAACAAACGTATTTTTACATAATTTTTTTTCTGAAAAAATATCCACTTTTAGAAAAACTTCCTTCACAACTTTTTCATGCACCAACATACCTGATCTTGTGGATTTTTTTGGATTTTTTTGCAAAAATTTTAAAAATAAAAAATCTTTTTACGTAATGTACGAATATTTGTCTTTTTATTTGATCTTTATCATATATATATATATATATATATATATATATATATATATATATATTAACGATACATATTTTAAGCCTAATTAAGCCAAAACATGCCTAAAACCCACCACGCACTAAGCCAACTATTAGGGACTTGATCTATTTGGAAATCATTGGTAGAAAGGCATTATAAACATATGATGGTTTCATTGTTCTAACAATGTGAGATAAGTTCTTTATATGTTCCAACAATAGTTGCATGTTCCTTACTCAACCAAACTAAGTACTCCTATGTATGAATTGTTCCTTTAAGTTGCACAATTAAGTTAGTTGTTAAGATCTCCAACATCTAATTTAATTTTCTTGAAATTTCCATGAGTAATCGCCTTTATCTCCTATAAATAGGTCATCTTTGTTATTTCCATTACATTTATGTTTTTTTTAGTTAAAATCCAAAATCAAACATTGAGAATTTACTTCTTTCATAAATTAAAATGCCATATATAACCTCACCCATTAGGACTCTAAAAAGCCATCTTCACTTCCACCTCGTTAATTCCATAGAGAACGATCTTCTTCTGGTGCTTGTCTAAATGAGGCCACCCTAGCACATTGAGTGCTCTACCTCGACTCATCGACAAGAGTTCAAAAACTTCTCATTACAATTGACAAACCTTAGAGACTTCACCATAATAGATGCCTTATGTTTACTTCAAACCTAAATGTGTTTAAGAACATCATTTCTAATGAATTTTTTCAAATAATTTAAAATATATATTTTTTTATGAAAGGAAAAATTGACTATCTCATATATATACATCACAATCCATTACACATGTCACAACCAAAATTTAAACCTGCAACTATCTTGTTGACACGCACCGCATTAGGTAGTGTTAGGCTATTAGTCCTTTGGTAATAGTCCTATTATTAAAACAAAAAATCTAAGAATAGCAAACATGTAAATGACAAACCTTTCATGGATATTTAATCATTTCATTCATCTAATCGCTCTTCAAATATGAAGTATTCTTATGCTATTAACAATCTTTTTCCATTTCATCTCCACTTTTAGCCTTCTCATCCTTAATTAAAATATGTTGTTCTTCTTTCTCTCTTAACGGTCGGATTCTCTGATATGCAAATGACAATAAATATTTAAAACAAAATCTATTACTATGATGTTCAATTAATTACTCCACCTTACATTGCATAAAGATCTAAATCGAAATAGAATATCAACTTCCGTTTGAAGCGCCTTTTGCATCTCAATTTTCTTATCGATCTCATTGACCTTCGTTTCCAATATTAATCGCCTCTCATCTAACATCTTTTGTGTCTTTTCTTGATCTAACCTCAACCTCTCCTCTTTCCCCCACAACCACATTCTCTTTGAGTATTTTAACATGTTTGAACGTTGAATTATTGTAGTTAATAAAATATTTATTACCAATTAAAATATGAGTTGTTTATATGTGATTGGTTATCAACATTATCCCAAATCAATGTTTGTTTCTCAAAAGGTATAAACAAAAACCCGTGGTTAATGTATAGATGTTATGACACATGCATTCCTTGAATATTGGAGTATATTTTTTTGGTGCAGTAATTCTTGAATATTATATATAGCTAGAGAATTATTAGTAACATATTAGAATGGAAGGTGCAAATACGGGGAGATGGTTGTTTATGAAAGATTGGGTATTAACATTGCCCCCAATTGACTCTTGTTTTAAAAAGATGTACAAATTATATGTGGAAGATGTATAGATATATAAGCCATGCATTTCTTGAATATTGAATACAGATAAAAAAAAATAAAAAATCAGTAACATATTAAAATGGAAGGTGAAAATACAAGGAGACGGTTGGTTATGAGAGATTTGACATTAATGTTGTCCCCGATCAACAATTTTTTTTATTTGAATTGGACGGTGATTTGCAAACACTCATTTTTTTTATTTGCACATGTCATTTTATGTTGAAAAGTTGTACATTTGTTGTATGATGCTTACCATGCTTGTAAATTGGTGTGTGCAAATAAAAAGTGAATGTGTGCAAATCAATTCCATATTAGAATTGTGTTACAGTACAAGTTATTGCTTGGCTTGAAAGTTTCATCAAAGGCACTAAACTTGAATCTCATTAGTTGAAAACCTTTTGAGGTCAACTGCCTTAGCCATTTAATTTATAATCGTAGAGGATAGTGGTTTCTCAGGCTTTATGGGTCTTGAAGTGTGATTAGTTGAATCCAGAGTTTACTTTCTTGGTCGATAAGGCTATACGCCGTTGAACGTAAAAACTCGGTCGGTCGGTCGGTTGGGTTGCATCAAACCGACCGATATGAAGGTCGGTCGCTATGGTTGTGACAAATCGATCGCTTGAAGAAGAAATGCAACATCGGTATGTGGAACGACCAACTTTAAAGCAAGCCAAACACACTTCCAAATTAAAATTATATCCGCAATTAAAAAAAAAAAAAAAACTTTTTCAACCTTATAAATACTCACCTTAAACACACAATTCATATTCAACTTATCATCCAAAATCGACCCAACTTTGCCCGAAAATCACCAAAATCATCTTAGGGAGCTTAAGGCAGAAATCAAAGCTCGCTACAATTTAGATGTTTAGTTTACGTTTGTAATCGCTATCGTATTTTTAATTTAGTATTGTAATGTTTTTATTATTAATGAATTTTAAGTTTTTTTTTTTTTTTAAATGTTTGATTAAGAAAAAAAAAAAGTCGGTCATCGACTGTGACACTTTGATAGCTTCTGATTGCCGAAAAGAGAAAGCTGACGTGGCAGCCGGTGACCCAAGTCGCTTGGGTCAACGATTGTGTATAGCCTAAATATGGTTGGAATAAGATATCCCCTATGCCCAAAAAAAAAAAGTTTATTTAGCCACCCATATATCTCTAACTTATTATTATCTTTACTACAATCTTATATACCAAAAGATTGAGTAGTCTTATAAATGTAAAGTGGTCATGATTAATGTGGGAGTCTTAAAGATGTATGGGATAAAGCGAATTTGGGACTGCCTCAAGCAAATTTGAGTCCTTGAATTAAATGTTGAGTCTTAATTACTTGAATTTCTATACTCTAATTTGGTGTTCAAGATTAATATGGAACAAAAAGGAATTAATGCTGAATATGAAGTGATGCGGAATATGAATTGTTGTTGCGGTTTCGAGTATATGAACCATCTCTGCACTTACAACACATAATGATCTCAATACTATAAATAAGAAATGCTTTTACAACAAACCACAATCCCATCTCCTCACACACAAACACCCATTCGATTCGAAAATTTAAAGACACTCAAACACTTTATAATCAACCAAACCCACAACCAACTATCAAACAACAAACTGACACTAAATCCTATCCCATCCTCCTTAACAGATACAACAACAGTGAGCTCCATCTTATTTCCAAACAACCAAATGACTTGAAACAAAATAACAAATCAAAGATCTCAGCTTTGTCTTTTTCGTATGGTATAACAAACCCTTAGACCTCAATGATCAATAACACGAAAAGATAAATCATCACAGATCCCTTTGAAGCTTAGCCTCCTTTAATTTTCGAACTTTAAAGAAAGAACAAGAATAATATTGTTTCATTCATTCTTTCTTTAATTCGGTCATAAAAGCAAAAAACAGAAAACAAATAACACAAGATGAACCTACCCGAGACCCTCCAAAGGATCTTTTGAAGCCAAATATTCGAACTGAGCTAAAAGATAAGGTGGAAGGTACGGAGAAAGAAAGTCAGTATGAATCTACAAAGCCACATAATGTTATTCAAGTGGTGTATATTTCGTGGGTATGTAGAAGCTGAGTTTTTTTTTGTGCATGATAAATGGATATGAGATTTGATGAAATGATAATGATGGAGGCTGCAAAAGATGGGTGATAGAAGATCGGTGAAGATGGAGGCGAGTCAAAATGAGTACAATTAGGGTATTCATATGGTTATATCATAACCGGTTTGGGCTATCTAAAAACACATGGACTGGGATGAGGTTTGCTTATTTCCCGTTTTGTTATGGACAATATTTATGTGCAAAAATCATATAGATAATTTGGCAATATGAATTATACAAATATTAAAGTTATGTTTGGCATGGATTTTAAACACCTGTATATGTGTTGGGTGTATATTTAACTCACTTAACAAACTGATAGATGGTGGCCCACCCAACACATCCATGATCTATCATAAGTAATACGTAATATTTACTACTAAACTTCCTCCAAGGTGTAGACGAGGTTCGATGTATTAACATACATCTGATATAAAAATAAGTTTTTTGACACAAATAAGAGTTTGATTTTGTAATAGCAAACAAAACATGTGCATCGAACGAATGGATATGACTGTCATTTAAGTATGATAACAAATGTATTTAACAAGATACATATACGTGACCATTATATTCCTATGAAATAACCATGATAGCTATCTAATATAAGTGTTGCCAAAACTCTTAGCACTGTTTTTACAAAAGCATTCAGTTACTAAGTTGTAAAATGCCAGTTTTTTGTTAAACTTTATTTTGATTGAGCCGTATACGTTTAAGCTTCTAATTTTATAACTATTTAGCTAAACATTACGCGGCACGTCTCAATTAGATGCACCATCTTACTTACACTTCAACGTAAAGAACAATAAGATATAGCCTGTGTGACGAACGAAAGTAAAAGTTTCAAACATGACGAAAAAATGAAAGTTTCAAACATGACGAAAATTAGTGTTGAACATTACGTTATGAACACTTAGATACAGCCCGTGTGCAACGCACGGGTCTGATTTTGAAGTAAATAACAATGTTTTGTGTTGTATGTATTAATCTATACATAACTCATCTCAACCTTTTAAAATTAGGCTTCCAGTATTTTCATGTATGTTGTTGTTTCTTTTTGTTTATTAGGTTTTAATATATATTCTTTAGCTTAGTTAATCAATGGGTAAGTTTTATAACATATATGCGGATCATAAAAAGTTCAGTAAATTTGTAATATTGTGTTAAAATTTTGATTAAAGAATCAAAGAATTTTTATTCTGAGTTAAGCTACAACAATAAACAATTACTTCAACTTCACATTATGTGCATTTTTAGTCTTCTAAATTAAGTTGTCATTCTAGATTGTTATCCGAGACTACGTATAGAATGAATGAGTGGTGTACGAGATTGATTTATCGTCGTAAATAAGAAGACTCGTGCATCGCACGGGCTATGTTGACTAGTATATATAAAGAGAAAACAATCAAGAGATCTACCTAAAGTATTGGTGTGTTTACAACATAGAGCTAGGAACATTTGGTTCAAGAGATGTTTTGTTCTTGGGTTTATTGTTGAAAGATTGGTTATAGATTAGTGATCCGGGAATCAATCTACTCCTCATCCGAATCAGGATGTACGTTCTCATTTAATGTTTCATGTCATTTAATAATTATGTTGTGATTATCAAATGCATGTGTTTATAATTATGTTGTAATTATAATTGCTTGTCATTAATTAATTTGATGCATAAAGATCATAGATCCATTCATGTATGTTGTTATATTGTATGACATGCTTCCGCTCATTTTGTCTGTTAATTGATTTGATCTATTATAATTTTGTATGTATGCACAAAATCCATTACTTGAGAAATGGGTTCCAACAACTAAGTCATACTTCCTTTGGGAAGTGTTCATACCTTCAGCACACCCGATAGTTATCACTGACATGATTGCTTCGCATAAGATAAGCATGATCTACATGGATGGAGGTAGCTCAGTTAACATCATGTATGATAATTGTTTCAAGCCGCCTGAGAAATCAAGAAAATGATATGTCTTCCAACGACCCCTCTAGTTGGATTCTCTTTGAAAGATCCATGCCTGAAGGAGTCCTCTGACTGGAAACCACGGTGGGAACTCACCCATTTTCAAGAACAATCCTAATGGAATTTCACAATGTCAAGTCAAATAAGTATAACATATTGTCCAGTAGGACATCCATTCAACAACTATGTGTGGAAATGTCCATAATTCTATTACAGGTGTAGAAATACACTTTTTTTCTTAGAAATTAAATACCATAACAATTATATAAATAATTCCTACAACATCAAAGCACAGAGCGGAAGCAAAGAATTAATATTTAACACGTAAGAGATTAACCGAATAATAAAGATACGTACCTTTGATCCTAGCAAGAACAAGGATCTAAACTTCAAATTCTTCTTCTTTAATGAACAAGTGGATTACCGAGAAACCTCTTACCGTTTTGTTTCTCAATCCAAGAGGTATTAACTATAGTGAGTTAATAACCAAGGTTTTGTACACACGTACTATAACCGATTAATGTTTGATGCTAGTAAAAGAACACAATTATTAAACCAAAACAATTTGTTTAATAAAACTTGGATCGATCCCCCCTCCAAAGGGATAGTTCGATCGGCACAAAGAAGAAGAGAGAAAAAACAAGACTTAGGGTTATAGCAAGAGTGCACAAGGTATGAAACCCTAACCCCTAAGCCTTGTATTTATAGAGTGGTAACTTAGAGGACAAGTTTGAGGTGGATTGGGCTTGGTAAAAGCCTTGGCCGATCAGTTGTAGCTATCCCATAGGGATTCTAGAAACTTCTTGTCCTGTAATTTCACCTACAGTCCTTCCTTTATTCACTAACGGTCGTTAGTCAATTCCCGTTAATTACTTAACGTCCGTTAGCCGTTATTTGTGTTCAAATAATTAAATACATAACGTTTATATATATTAATTATTCTTCATTAATCATTCATACGTAAAGTGTGCAATCCCATGGTCCCGAGTTCGATTCTAGTCATACACGTTTAATATTTTTCCACAAACTCTAACAGCTCCCACTTGGAAATCTATTAATAGTGTAATGACATTGGTTAGCGTCTAGCGACACGCCAATGCCCCTAGTACAACTCGGGTGGTGGTCTCCTGGAAAAACCATTCGATGATTCATCATCATACTCATCCTTTTGTTTCTAATACTACATTAATAAAGATATGGATCTTAGTCATTCTTTATTAACCATTCTGTTTCTCGTTGTTTCTGATTGAGCAAGATTACCAAATCTTCTGAACATATTCAGGGGAGATCTTGGGTGTGGCCACACAAACATCTTGTCAACCCTACGAGGGGCCCAGCAGTATTAAACTTCAAACAAATTTGAAGGAACAAATTCTCTCTTGACTACGAGCATAACCCATGAACTTTGCAACACTCCTGAAAACAATCCTAATAGCTACCAGTTACGTATAGCGGTAAATTGCTTCACAGAAATGCACTACATCCATGACAGTTATCTGGCATCTTAAGTCTGAGGATAACTATATAAACATGATTTACTTGATGACGAGATCCATAAAGTAAACTCATGAAGTTGGGATAAGTCCTATATTCAATTCATTGAATATCATGTGAAATTGGTATGACAACGCATCAATATACTTTCAAGTATATTCTACCAATACTCAGATTTGTCTTAGTTTAATGATATTCCCATATCATTAATCGACAACGGACAATTTAGAATAATCTAATTATTCAAGGATTTAAACATGCAAATACAGGATATATTATTAAGAAAATGACAATCAAACATAACAAGTATTTTATTTCATTAAAATAATAACTGTTCATAACATCCCATTATCCAAACACTAATCACAGAAGGGCATGAAACTACTAGCTAAACGAAGTCCTATGCCTTCAGTATGTTGATTAAGCTTTCCACCAGGTAAAGCCTTCGTTAACGGATCAGCTAGATTGTTATCTGTGTGAACTTTGAGTTATTCGATTTCACCTATCTCCACTTGTTCTCTAACATAGTGATATTTAATTGGGAAATGTCTGGTGCCCTTCATGATTCCAGGTTCATTGGCAAATGTAATTGCGGCAGAATTGTCACAATACATCTTTATAGGTTTTTCGATTGAGGGCATAACTCCAAGCCCTGAAACGAACTTCCTAATCCAGACAGCTTCCATTGCAGCTTCTGAGGCAGCAATATACTCATTTTCTGTTGTATACATCACTATAGTACTCTGCTTCTTGCTCTTCCAATCCACAGCTCCTCCATTAATGACAAAGACATAACCCGTCTGAGACTTCGTATCATCTTTATCACACTTCCAGGAAGCATCGCAGTAACCTGTAACACACAGTTCTGCATCTTGATTTCCCCTGTATACTAAAAACATATCTCTCGTAGCTCTCAAATACTTGAGAATATATTTAACAGCAGTCCAGTGGAGTTCACCTGGATTCTGTTGATATTGACTGGTAATATTCTGAGCAAATGCCACATCGGGCCTTGTACATCTCACCGCATACATAATAGATCCCACAGCCGAAGCATAAGGGACTCTCTTCATGCGTGCCACCTCTTCAGGTGTTCAAGCACAGGCTTTGCTACTTAAGCCATGTTGTTCTTGCATCGGAAAATATCCCTTCTTGGAATTTTGCATATTGAATCTCTTCAATATTTTATCAATGTAAGCACTTTGGCTTAATCCAATCAACCTCCTTGATCTATCTCTATAGATCTTGATTCCCAGAATGTATGCTGCTTCTCTTAGATCCTTCATGGAAAAACATTTCCCAAGATAGGCTTTCACCTTTTTCAATCTTGGAATGTTTTTACCCATGATTAATATGTCATCAACATATAGGACTAGGAAAATAACATCACTCCCACTAGCTTTGTGATATACACATGGCTCATCGAGATTCTGAGTAACTCCAAACCTTTTGATTTCTTCATCAAATCTCTTATTCCATTGTCGTGATGCTTGCTTCAATCCATAAATGGATCTTTGAAGTTTGCATACACGGTTTGGAAATTCTGGATTCACAAACCCCTCAGGCTGCGCCATATAGATGTCTTCATCTAGGCGACCATTTAAGAAGGCGGTTTTGACATCCATTTGCCAAATCTCATAATCATAGTACGCTGCTATGGCTATGAGAATCCTAATAGCCCTTATGTCAGCTACAGGAGAAAAGGTCTCCTCATAGTCAACACCATATGTTTGGGTAAAGCCTTTAGCTACCAAACGGACCTTATAGGTGTGTACATTGCCATCCATGTCAGTTTTCTTCTTGAAGAGCCACTTACTTCCAACTAGCTTGGCATTGAGAGGAAGGTCTACTTCAATCCAGATTTGATTATCTTTCATGGATTGCATTTCCTCATTCATAGCAATCTGCCATTTGTCCTTTTCAGGATCATTCATGGCAGCTCTATAATTAGTAGGTTCTCCAAGATTCCCTAATATAGTTTCCTCAACCTCTACGTTGAGACATAGACGTTCAGGTGCTTTCACAGTCCTTACCGATCTGCGAATGGGAACTACTTCAGGTGGAGGACCCAGAATTTCAGGTTCCACAGGAAGTTTGCTAGTGTTTTCAGAAGGTAATGTATCCTCTTGATCATCTTCCAGATCATAGATCCTCCCACTGAATTCTTAAGATATGAGATCTTTTTCAAGAAAATCTCCATACCTAGCAACAATTACTTTGTTATCAGGTGGGTAGTAAAAGTAGTAACCCATCGTTTCCTTTGGGTATTCTACAAAGATACACTTTACAGATCTCTGTTGGAGTTTATCTGCTGAGTCACATTTAACAAACGCCTCGCAACCCCAGACCTTTAAATAAGACAAGTTAGGCGTTTTCCCAAACCATAACTCATAAGGTGTCTTATCAACCTTTTTGGTCGGAACCATATTTAATATGCGAATCGTAGATTCCAAGGCATAATCCCAAAAGGATAAAGGAAGAGTTGTTAGATTAAACATTGATCGCACCATATCCAATAATGTACGATTCCTTCTCTCAGATACACCATTTTGTTGTTGAGTATAAGGAGATGTGAGACGCTGGACAATTCCATTCTCAGCTAAATAATCTTTAAACTCTTGACTCAGGTACTCACCACCTCTGTCGGATCGAAGAGCTTTAATCTTCTTTCCAAGTTGCAATTCTACTTCTGCTTTGAAAACCTTAAGTATTTCAAACACCTCATGTTTATGTTTGAGTAAATGAACATATCCATAACGGCTGAAATCATTAGTGAAGGTTAAGAAGTAGCTAGCACCTCTCTTTGACACATGTCTTAGTGGTCCACACACATCAGTATGTATCAAACCAAGTAGATCATTTGCCCTTTCCATACGATTATTGAAAGGTTTCTTTGTTATCTTCCCAGATATACAAGATTCGCATTTATCAAATGATTCATCATTGATCTCTTGCAAAAGCCCATCACGTTGCAGCTTTTTCATGCGTGTTAGGAATATAAATATTCATATGAAGGTTCGGTCACCCCGAGTATCTAATTAGCATTTATATAGCTCGTAGGCTTATTTATATAAGCTTAGTATTATTAGTATTATTAGTTTTATTAGATTAGTCGTATCTATATTTGTGGAGTGGGTCGGGGCTTTCCCCACTGTCAGCTCACTTCACAGCCCACTAGGGGCACTATTATTAGGAAGTATAAATACCCCTTCCCACACTTGGGAAGGGTTGGAACTCTTGTCACATTTCACCTACAATCTAATAGATCCAGTTTTCTCTCAAGAGTCTCCCTCTCTCTCTCTAACATCTCACTAACTCACCATGGGATTCTTGATCTTTCATGAATCAAGACCACCCGAATCATACACACAATCAAGATGGTTATTTCCTACAATTGGTATCAAGAGCCAAGGTTTCATCTTGGTCAAGATCTGTGGTCCATGGTTAGATCCGGTTTGATTGTGTGTGCTTGGTCCGAATCGTGGCTTCCCATTCTTTCGGTATTACTGGTTTGTATCGAACAATATTCAGTTGAGCCTAATACTTTATGTTAATTTCTTGTCTGCTTAATATAATCCTTCGTCCATTTGTTGTACTGGTCAAGATTTGAATATGAGTCAAATGCTTAAAGCCCATGGTCAAGTCAAATCTTTATATCATATTTAAAGCCCACTTGTGGTGAATTCATTTTGTTCTTGTTCACACCTGTTTTCAACGCAACAAAGATGTGGTGACTATTTTTCTTGACTTTATGTTCAAATTGCACAAGTCCATTGTTTGACGCATTTGTTTTCCTGTTTAACACATTGGTTTGTTGGGTGTGTCAAATGCTCGTATATCATCTTGTTTGGTGTTGTACAAATTATGTTGTGCCCAATATTTGGTTAATACTTTCGGTTGTAGTTTGGCTGCAGTTTCTGACCCTTATGGTGGGTTAAGTTTCGATTTGGATGGTGTAATGTGAAACAGATCTGGGTTTAAAGAATGGGTGTTCTTGGAGGCGGTTTGTGTCAAAAGTGGTGTTCTATGACTCGGTTTGTGTCCAATGGGATTGATGTTTGGACTGTAACCAAAAATGGATAATGGGGACAAAATGGGTGATAGTGACAGCTTTGACTGGTCAAAGACGCGGTTTGTCTATTGGCTCACAGACTCGGTTTGTCTGTTTAACCCTGGACTCGGTTTGTCTATACTTATGAACTCGGTTTGTCTATCTGTTGTGAATGCGGTTTGTCTAAGACTCGGTTTGTGTACATAAAGTGTACTCGGTTTGTCTGCAAAATCATGAACTCGGTTTGTCTGTTCAACCACGGACTCGGTTTGTCTGCTTACCTCTATGCTACTTGTGTGTTTTGCACAGACTCGGTTTGTGTGTTCCACACCCATGCGGCTTGTGTATGATACCTATCATTAGCCAATTCTAAACAAAACAACAAACCACTTGACATCTTAAAGCAAACCATAAACCAAAACAAAACCTCAGTTCAATTCTATAATTTGTCCAAGTAATATAAATAAACAATAACAACAGCAGCCACACTAATATCTCATCTTCCAACCAACAACTAATGCATCAAGCCACAACATCTACCCCATCTTCACAAAAAAAAAAAAAAAACGAGACTACAAACTTAAAAGAACATAAAGATCTCAGATATTCTTCCACGTTTCACAATGATACGAAGATCATTTAAGATCTTAACAGTCGAATGAACAATCATCATAGGTCTTTACAAGTCTCGAATTCAAAATGAATATCACCTACAAGTCCTCAGATTTCTTTTCTTTTCGTGTGGTACAAACCCATGGACCGTTCAAGGATCATATGAACAAAAAGAAATTAACCATCACGGGACATTTTCTTTAAGCTTTGCTTTGTGTTAATATCCGATGATAAAGAATGATTAATAACAAATCTGTTATAATCATTCTTAATATCGTTCTAACAAAATGAAAACAAAGTGATACAACCTTACCCGTGACCCGTTATGGATCTTGAAGCTCAACCGCTTGAAATATTTTCAAAATGGTTTTGGTCTTGTTTGTTATGGTTTTGGTCTTGTGGAGTTGATAGGATCAGATACAAAAATATTATTGGATGAAGGTGGCGGATTAAAGGGGGATTAAGGTTAAGGTTTGTGTTGTTGGTGGTGGCTGAGCAAAAGGATAGAGTTAGCAGCGAAGGGATTTGATGTGATTAGGGTTGTGTTGAGGTGTTTAGTGGGATTTAAATACCCGAAATATTAGGGTAAAGGGTGATTTGGATTAGCTATTGTTTCATGACAAGGGCCGGATTTAGTATCAATGGGCTAATCCGAATTTTTAATGAAGTTGGATTGGGCTTGATCTAGTATTAGTTTTGGGCCAAGTTTACTTGGATTGATTGTGGACTGTTATCCAAGGACGATTTTGTTAATGTTGGTTGGGCTGGATTTGAATTTCTCAATTTATCACTTGCTTGTTGTTGATAAATTTGGTATGTTGTTGAATATCTTCGGGCACAACTTTTGGGCAACGATTTTGATCGAGCTTCATGTTTCCTAGATTGATGAGTAGTGATATATTTGGTTATATGATGGTCAATGTGAGTTCAGCGTTGTGGATTTGTCAGCATTGTTCTATTAGTACCTACGACTTGAGTGAGCCTGCAATTTGATGTTTACGATTTGAGTTATAGTTGTCGAATTACAATTTATTTAATTGCTATTTGTCCAGTTGCGCTTTGACTTGTTGCGACTTGACGGATTGCGATTTGACCAGTTACGATATGACGTTGCGAGTTGACACTTGCGATTTGATTTATTGTGACTTGGTTGATTGCAATCTGACTTGTTGCAATTTGACAATCTGTGACTCGACTTGTTGCGATTTGATCAAGTTGTGATTTAACTCCTGTGACTTGAATTTCGAAGATTAATATTGCACTTCACCCTTAACTGTTCGTGTTGATTTCACGGTTTCTCTTGTAGATTTTAGAAAATCCCGCGAAAGATTCTATTTCTCGGTTTAAATCTCAAGAGCTGTAAAATCCCGTGAAATTAATTTTGGACAAGTAGTCGGGACTTGGATTTAGACAAAATATAACTTACGGGGTTTGACTATTTTTCCGGGATAAGTTTGTGCTTCAAGATCAGCAGGAATTGGGAAATTATGGTAACTTGGTTGGTTTGTTAATTCACGGGTTGGTGTACTTAGTGTCACAAACATCTCGGGATGGATGGATGCACGATGTTTGATGACCCTTGCTCAAGCGTATTTAAGGTGATTAGACCTGGATGTTCAAGAAGTGGATATATACAATAAAGGATGGAAGGTTGGGTATATATCACTACCTATATTTAAAGGAGTTACGTTGTTGTGCTCAATATAGGTTCTAAATCACAATTTGCAATTTAAGGTGATTAGACTTGGATGTTCACGAAGTGGATATATACAATTAAGGATGGAAGGTTGGGTATATATCACTACCTATATTTAAAGGAGTTACGTTGTTGTGCTCAATATAGGTTCTAAATCATAATTTAGTGCAAGTTTAAGTCGCGGACTTGTTCTTTATCAAGCTTCATCAAGTGATTGTTGTTTCTCAAGCTTCTAATGGGATTGTTGTTCAAGATCTTCTCAAGAGGTAGTCAGGCTTAAAGACAAGAGGTGATTTTTTTGGAGACATGTTTTAACCTTTTACTCACTTTAAAGTCATATGCATTTCATCAAGCGGTTTTGGCATATTACGAGCTTCAATGAATTGTTAATCTACTAAACCATTGATGATGAGGAAAGCAAGGGGTTACTACAAGAGAGTCTTAATCACCATCTTCGTTGCAGTAGTTTCATTTGTCTCTTTCCATGTTTTGTGCCTGTCAAATTCACAAACATCACGGACTCTCAGCTTTGGCAAAAAGGTCATTTCATGTCCTTTTTGAGGGGGAGAATTTATCGCAAGTTTCCTAGAAGTTCCGTCTCCAGCGATGTGAATCTTAGCAGTGTCGGTTACAGCGGGTCAGATCGTAGCGATTCAGGATTCAGTGGTTCAGTCTACAGCAGTTTGATACTTACTGTTGTGCAGTTAGTTCTTGAATTTATTTCTCAGATAAATCTCAAGAACTGTAAAATCCTGTACACAGTACGACAACTATGATTGGACTGACTATGAGTCATGGGCACTTCTAAGAATTATGTTTCTTCTCTTTTTGGCTAGTCAACAGCACAAGATGATCACGAAGTTAATCTGGTATTCTTTATTTGTGATTGAAGTTGAATTTCACGAAGGCGTCTACTTATTTTATCTTGAAGTCGGGGTTGGTTGGATGCATGATCTTCAATGATAACTTGCTCGTGCTTAAAATTTTAAGTTGAAGACTTGGGTTATCTAGTTACCAGCAGTCGGGGTAACTATCACTTAAGAGTCATGGGAGTACTCAGTGTCACACGTCAATGACGATGTCGATAATCGCAAGAGGTGTTAATGTTTCATACTTTGGTTGGGTATGGAGCTCTTAGAGATCTGCTTGGAGCATTAATTCTCTACACCGTTCTTCCAACATTAGTGCAAGCTTAAGTAACAAATTTGGGGTCTTCTACTTCAGTTTTCAGTATTGGTATATCGGGTTCTCTTCATCATGTGGTCACTAATCTTTGTTCAAGGTTGGTTAGTTGGCCAAAGGTTTTATATAGTTGTGATGTGATCTGTAATCTTCACAAGATATTCTTAACCCAAACTAATGTTCTCCAATATCAAATCAGTCATGCCACACTCAATCTGTTACTGTTTCACGGTTTCTTCTTGGTTTTGTAAATTCCCGCGAAAGAACTTATTTCTCGGTTTAAATCATAGATTTGTAAAATCCCGTGATGATGGACTATGCGATCTTGACCAGGATCGGGTTGAAACCATTATCGAAGTTCAGTTATAACATCACAAATGGCTGGATCGAGGCATTTAATTGACAAGAAGTGACTACGGCGTTAATTCATTATTATTTATTTGAGGCTGAAGTGAAATTTCATGGGTGCGTGTACTTAGTATCTGAAGATATCGGGGAGGTTGGATGAAGATTCTTCGAGATCCTTGTTCGAGCTTTCAATACAATGACAAGGACTTGGATATCTAGTTATTTTTTCTTTCTCCCTATTACAAAATAACTATCACTTTAAGGAGTCACGTTGTAGTGCTCAGTGTCACACGAAGTTGTGGATATCCAAGAGGTGATGTATGTCTTATACTTGATGGTTGGTTGGTTGAAGAGTATAGAGTACTTAGGGATTCGATGTTGCACGAAATCTCTGCACCGCTCTTTGTCCCGCATTAGCACAAGTTTAAGTCACAAGTTCGGGTTATGTTACTTCAGGCTCAAGTTCATCATATTGGGTTTTTCTCCATCAGTGGTCACGATTTCAAGCCGACAAAATGATAATGGGGTTGGTAACGAGTTAGATGAGAGAAGTTGTAAAGAGAGAGATAATGACGTCTGTACACATCAGTGCAGGCCTCGTTCTTCAGAATAAGGACGTCTGTACACATCAGTGCAGGCCTCGCTCTTCATCAAATGACGTCTGAATACATATCAGTTCAGGCCTCGTTCATCAAAGAAAAGAAAAGTGTACGCTTGAGTGCACTTTATCTTCAAAAGAAGAGGAATCTTCTTACTTATGGCCATTCTCATCAACAAGTTTTACGCTCTTTCCGTGCTTATTCAGTCATCAAGTGGATCGGCGCATATTGGAGTATATTTTTATTCACTTGTTCTACCAAAAATTGCAGTTGACAAGAATATGCAATTTTTGAGGGGGGGAAAGAGTGAATAAACAACATGTCAGTCTTCAAGAACCGTCAAGTGGAGCTACTTACCGTTGATGGTATTCGTATTCACTAGTTCAATCATCAAAAATTGCAGTTGGCAGGCATATGCAATTTTTGAGGGGGGGAAAGGGTGAATATTAATCTACATGTTGGTTGATGATTGAGAAATGGTCATACGACTCCTGAATACGTCAGTTCAGGAGTCGTGCAAACCATGGTTCTCCAACACATCTTCTTCCTCTATCAAGGTGTTGAAGAACATGGTCATGGAATGCTAATCGAGTCTCACGGGTTGGTATAATCAGCAACAATGGGTTTCTAGTCAATGCTTCATGTACACGTCATTAGGCTACATGTACACATCATGATGATGATTCCGATTAATCGTAACCATCATGGGGAGAGAAATGTGTACACCAAGGACGCACAGCAGGTTCACGTGATCGGGCTTAATCATATATTCCGGTATTGATAACCGCAGAGATGATCAGTGGTTCAACTTGTTACCTTGGTATTTACGTTTCACTGTTACGTCATGGGCTGATTAATCGTAACCATCAGGGGAGAGAGAATGTGTACATCAAGGACGCACAACAGGTTCACGTGATCAGGGCTTAATATCCAAGGATGGATACATTCTATAGATGATCAGTGGTTCAACTTGTTACTTTGGTGTTATACTTAAGACTGAAGAAGGTCGAGTCGTCAGTCTACTCTTGGTTCTCTGTTGGGTGTTATCATCTCATGTGTATGCTGCGGGCTGATGGGTTACATGTAAGGTTACTGGAAGGCATTGGGTGAGATGAAGATGATTGGTATTCTGTTCCTCCACATTGGGCAATCTTGAAGAAGGTCGAGTCTTCAGTCTTCTCTACATTCAAAAATGTTGAGCTCTTTTCTTACAACTTGATATTTAACTTAATCCCATGACAGTTCTTGTTTGATGAGTTGTGGAGTTAAGTTAGATTCAAGTTGTTCTGTAGTTTAAGGGTAGGTCCAACTTGATTTTAACCTAATCTCATGACAGTTCTTGTTTGATGAGTTGTGAGGTTAAGCTGAAATCAAGTTGTTTCTGGGCTTAAATTTGTGGTTTAACTTAACCTCATAACAGTTCTTGTTTGATGAGTTGTGAGGTTAAGCTAGATTGCAGTTGAGGCTCAACTTAAACTACCGAAAAGATGCCTAAGGTTTTTGACGGAGTCACTCTAGGACGGGAGTGTTAGAAGATTAAAGACGGCATGCATTTGGTTATCAAAAGACTTCTTCATATTTCGGGCGTTCATCCAAAGTCTTCTTCCTATTATGGGTGTTCATCAGAAAGGTTGTCAGATTGGGGGAGAGCACTAATTCGGGGAGTGTGAAAAGCCAGAATCATTCCCTGATTAAATGTGCTCACGTTACTCTTCAGCAAGTTAAATGATGGAAGCGGAAAAGATTCAGAATGCTGAGGAGTAATGGTTTCTGGTTCGTATCCTTGTATATATTTTGCTTCTTACATTATTTTTCATATATTATACCATTTTTGTAAATAGATACATAGAAATCATGCTAATTGTAAATAGAGAATCGTAAATCCAGAAAAACCATAAAAATTAAAAAATTAGAAAATACCAAAAATAGTTTCACCTAGGCATGTCTTCTGTTTATCGATAACATTTACGGACTTAGAAATGTCATTCAATAATGGCACGGGTCTTTAAATGAAGCTCGAGCAGAAGTTAAAATGGATTGTTAAAACATGTTTAAATGGCTTGCTATTACTTTAGATAGCAACCCGCGCTTCATACTGGGGAAAGCACGTCGCCAAAAAGACGGTTGTTCCTCCAACTGGGTGATGTTCACCTGGGCATGGATTACTTTATATCCATGTTTCTTCGATCTGATGTACGTTTCAGTGCATCATTTCTTGAAAAAGAAGAGAAGTCTTCTTTGCATACAAATAGTTTTCATTCTATGATTCTTCTGAAAATTATTTGTGAGACACTTGGTGAATATGTGTTGTATGAAATTTGTTTAAACTTGGATTATGCATAAAATTTGTCACTCAATCAACGACTACAAAACCTCACGACAGTTCTTGTTTGATGAGTTGTGGGGTTAAGCGTGATTTTAGTTGAGGTTCAACTAGAATACGGGTCATTGATTGAGGGGGAGAGTGAATTCAAATTTTATATCATCAAACGGGTTTCTTGATTAATTCATGACTCTTAGAAAAGGTTTTGCAGTTAATGGGGTATTAGTTGAAGAGGATATTGCTTAAATATATCAAATGACCAAGTGTGTTAGTTGCTAGAAAGTTTAGGACATTATGTGCAATTTGCTTGTAGTATCCTAGCTTCATATAACTAGAAGGTTCATTTGTATCTCTTTGGAATCCTCGTTTAATCCCCTAGATACATTAAAACTCAAAATCTGAAAGAAGTTAGAAAACCCATTAAGTTTGATGTTCTTGAATGCCCCAATGACATTTGTATGATCTGAATGAATGAGTTTCAAATGTTGTTTGACTTATGTTAGTAGATTGCTGCTCAATGGTTGTTGATATTGTGCATATGTTCTCAGGATTCGCTTAGGAAGATTGCTATTATGTTAGAATCATGTTCCTAAGATCCTGAATTAAATATTGAAATCTGTGTGAATTGCCATGTTCATGATTGCTAATTGCTGTTCATGCTAGATAGTGGTTTGACGTAGTTCCTGATTGGGGTTTGATTATAAGATGAACTTGGTATTATAATGTGGCAAGCTGCTGAAGGGTAGCTATTTAGGAATAGTGTATCTGCATGTATGTATATCTGTGTTGATATTCTTATGCAGATTCCATAGCCAAAATGAATGTACCAGTTCCCATTCTAACCATTTGATCAGACGTTCAAACTCTATTGATTGGCTCGGAATTCACCACGACAACAACATCAGCAGCAACAACAACAACAACAACAACAACAACACCGTCATCACCACCACCACCTTCAGTAAAACGAAGCAATATTTGTTCCGATCTCGCCAAGTGGGGATCTACAATTCTTGGACGTACTTGTTGGTGGATGGATAAGCGATGTTGACCACTGACTCACTCAGAAAAACGGGTGATTACATCATTTGCGCAAAAAGTTCAATATCATTTGTGTCATAATAATCAATTTGTGCATAATTAGCAGTGAATCTCCCTCTTAGATTAAGGGGGAGCATAGTATGTTTCATCATCAGAATACATTAAATTGGACACATTTTCTCCCACATTTTCTAACTTATTTAAATCAATTGGGATCACAAATCTCAAAAGGTTTGAAATTTTTGATCGGGGGAGAGAATGTGATTTAAATATGAAACCTGATGAAAATGTGATGTTTTGGACTTAAACGTTAGGCTCTCCCATATGTGCTAAACTCTTTCGTATATCGATGCACATATTGAGGGGGAGCAAATGATCAAAAGGATTTGGCATGCATCTTATGTGAGCAAGGCTCAGACTTCACCAATGAATTGACGATAGCTAAAGTCAGCAGTCGAAAGGACATGTCCTGGACGGGTAATAATTTCAAGCCAGTTTATCTGGTGATGTAAGCGTGTCTCGCAAAGGACGTGTCTGAGTAGAATGTACCGATTTCGAGCGATCTTCCTTGAATGTGATCTGGACGGGTAATAATTTCAAGCTAGTTTACTAGTGATGTAAGCGTGTCTCGCAATGATCATGTTCTTGGAAAATCAATCAATTCAAAAGTGCGAGCTTCACCTGACATGTGCAAATTTATAAAACAATCATTTGAGCACATGTTGAGGGGGAGCATTTGAAAAATATAAAACTCTCAAGTGTTTGAAAAAATTGTGTTTTCAGAATCATGAACACTTTGAGAGATTTTTCAAAGATTTGGTTTGGCAATCGTGGATGAATACCAAAGACCGACCATTTTATTTAATGCATGGAGTTATAAGGATGGTTAGGTTAGGCTCAAGTTCCCACGATCCCGCCAGAGCCGGAGGGATCTACCCAGGGACAATCCACTAGTTAGTGTAGAAGTCCTTAGGTATGATTAAAAAGGAGAAAAGTGTGATTAAGGGAAGAGTGTCGACTAAGATGGAGCTAACACTGGAATAAACCCAACAAGGTGTTAGTTATGAAGTCTCGGTAAGCACTGAAGGGGTTGAAGAATGAAAAAGAATTGTAAAGATAAAGGGTGAAAAGAAATAGCCCTCCTTACAACTTAGGCAGAAACCGGGTCAATACATATGCTGTCAGAATCACATAGTTGATTGCTGGCATTGAATACAAAGTATCATGGACCCAGTGATACGCTGCACAACCCTCCCTAGCCACTCAAGGTCCCTCAAAGGATTCTTGTTTCAATTGTCACGGAGTTCAATACATTCCTATCGTCTCTCTCACTCCGAGTTGGATGATATTGAAAAGGTGGCAGTTCTCTCCAGCCTCCGCTCACTAAATCAAAACGCACTATCGAGTCTAGAGCCACGAGATGCATAATAAGATCTCATAGGGACACGAATTACTTATACACTGGTTGTCCAACATTAAGGACACCAGTTGTAAATTTAAGAGTCCTACGCAGATCTTAGCAATCTGCCAGAACATTTATGAGGGAATTTACATATGTAATTCTCAATGATTGAATGGAAATTCCTGCCAGGGTCAACATCAAGCAGCCCTGAAAGCAGGTCACTTCGGTAGTTCTTTATGGATTACGCTTAGTGGTCACGGCGGTTTCTAACGGTCTACAGTCGTGGAGTGATCTCCAGCGACTCACCTAATCGTTGATGTGCTACGGTTCAATCTTAAAAAGCCCTCTGTGGGTTTTCGATTAGGAACGGTCTTGGTAAGGATTAGAGAGAGTTTTCACACTATGCTGTTAACAATCTCGAAGTCCGAACTTGTAAGTACCGGACGTTTTATTGCTAACTGTCGTATGCAGGAACATCTGGCGGTTGATGCTAATTGCTGTTGCAGCTGTTTGCGGTTGTAGCTGATTGAGGTTGCAGCTGAATGCGGTTGTAGCTGGTTGCAGAAAAGATGCCAATCCTCTACCACATGTTCACACTACATCATCATTGTAACTCAAGAATGTCATGATCAACCTAAAAGACCTTTTACACGGCTTCTGCAAACTCTGATGCTAAAGATCATGACACCAAATAGTGTGAGCATGTCGGCTCAAAGAATAACACATCACATGGAAACATACTGCTGAAAGATGACTTGGAAACAAATGTTGGATGATAAAGTCGAAGAATACTCAAAGATCATCCAAGACAATCAAATAGTCATCTAACGAACACTGCTGAATGCACAAAGATACAAGACTTTGAAGAATCAAAGACTACGAGCTATAAAGACAAGTTCAGAAGAAAGAATGCTAGAATTCAAATTATTATTTCCGGGGTGACCTCCCTTAGGGGGAGATTGTTAGGAATATAAATATTCATATGAAGGTTCGGTCACCCCGAGTATCTAATTAGCATTTATATAGCTCGTAGGCTTATTTATATAAGCTTAGTATTATTAGTATTATTAGTTTTATTAGATTAGTCGTATCTATATTTGTGGAGTGGGTCGGGGCTTTCCCCACTGTCAGCTCACTTCACAGCCCACTAGGGGCACTATTATTAGGAAGTATAAATACCCCTTCCCACACTTGGGAAGGGTTGGAACTCTTGTCACATTTCACCTACAATCTAATAGATCCAGTTTTCTCTCAAGAGTCTCCCTCTCTCTCTCTAACATCTCACTAACTCACCATGGGATTCTTGATCTTTCATGAATCAAGACCACCTGAATCATACACACAATCAAGATGGTTATTTCCTACAATGCGAGTCTTGCCTATGTAAGCAAGCCGACAATGCCAAAGATAAGATGAATCCAAGACATTCTTGACTCTCTTATTATTGATGTTATACATCGAATTATAATCATTGCATTCATTCATATCAATTTCAAATACACCATTCACAGCAATAGCATTAAAATAAAACATATTATTTAACGAAACAGAAATTTTATTGCTTGTAATAGTATGCTGAAATCCAATATCCAATAAACACAAAAAAGAGACCACACCCTTAACAATTGAAGGTGCATCATGACAATTATTCAAATACAGTACTAAGCCCGAAGGCAAAACTAATTTAAATATTCCTATGGCTTCAACAGCTGCATGTGCTCCATTGCCCACGTGCAGATATTGCAACCCATAGGCCAGTCTCCTTTCAACTCTAAACCCCTGTAGTGTATTGCAAATATGAATACCACATCCAGTATCGTATACCCAGGAATTTATTTTATAAGTTAATGAAAATAATTCAATCATGAAAAAGTTACCTGAAGTGCTGGATTTCCCAGCCTCAACCTTCATCTTTTTCACTCGCAACTCCTCGAGATAGAGAGGACAGTTCCTCTTCCAGTGTCCTATCTCATGGCAGTGGTGACAAGTATGATCCTTTTTGATCAGTTATGAGTGAGCTAATGACTTCTACTCATACTGAATGTACTAGAATGTAAATAAGGACACTGAAATAATAAAAACATCATCTTATTAATATCATTACAAGTCCTATAAAAATTAAGTACAAAAAGGTAGTGGTGGTATTCAGGCAGATTCATCAGTTCAACTTAATACCAAGGGCTTCAAGCTTAGGCTTCTTTGACTGCAGCTCATGTTGGTCAGGGTGCTCTCGGATTTTTCTTTTCAGATCTTGACAAAACCTCACATTCTCAGGACTCTTGATTGGTGAGGCCATCATGAGTAAACCCATGTTAGCTTTAAAGTTTTGTCATTTGTGGGAATTGTAATAGCATGTAAAGTACAAGGACTAGTTTAGTCATATTGCTAAGTTAGAACTTGTAGCTTGTAATAAATACCCTCCTATGTCAATACTAGGAGGGTTGAGGATTCATTTGTATCAAAGGGGTGTGTGTGTTTTCTCTAGCTTCTCTCTAGAAAAACATACACACCCCGCCAGTCAATAAACCGAAAATTCAAAGTTTAATCTTATGTTCGTGTTTATCATGTTTCCTCCACCTCCAAACGTGTTTCTTGGTCATAATAATTGGTATCAAGAGCTAACCGGGGGCGAATCGTGGTGTGTTTAAGGTAAAAATGTGATTTTTTTGGTGTGTTCTAACTCGTTACTGTTCATCAGTAGCAGTTATGGATGTTTTTGTGTTCGATTTATGTTTAAAAGAACCCAAATGTTGCGTTTTTGTTTCATAAAAACGTGACCCTTTTGGTGTTTATCTTGAAATCGTACACAAAATAAAGATCAAAGGTTGTGTTAGTTAGTGATTTAAAGAGTTGGTTTGCAAAAATCTTGTTGTGGAAGGTTGAATTTTTTTTGGTGTTCTAAGTCTCTAGATCGACCAAAAGTATTGAAGAATATGCAAGATTTGTTTGTGAATATTTTACTGACTTTCTTTGGCGTGTAATTCTTTCCAAAAGAATTATTGCTCAAGTTGGTGAAAGATTGTCAGTAGCAATATCTTACAAGATATGGTCTGGGCATGTGACACAACAAAGTCAACAAAAGTGGGCAAAAGTTGAGTTTTATCGCAATTGAAGAAAAGCAGCGAGGTTATCGCAATTCGTAGTGATTATCGCATTTCTTGTATGAGAATTGCGATAGGTGTCGCATTTGGCCTTATCGCATTTGGCCTTATCGCATTTGGCATCGCTGTTTAGCTCTATCGCATTTGACCATATCGCAGTTGCAACTCAGAGACTTATCGCAGTTGAGGTTTATCGCAGTTGAGGTTTATCGCATTTGAGATTTATCGCAGTTGACCATCTTCACTGTTATCGCGATTGGACAACCTTATCGCATTTGCAAAAAAAAAAAAAAAAAAAAAAAAAAAAAAAAAAAAAAAGAGTTTTTTGGCGGGAAAATTTGAGTAAAATTTATTTTTCACAGGAGACTTTACGGTCCATTTTTACGCGAGATTCAAATTCTGGTACAAGAGTGAAAATTTTGGCCCAAAATTCAAATTTTTTGGCCAAAATTCGAATTTTTCGGGGAATTTTTGGCGTAAAAATTTCTTAAACTCAAATTTTTCCAGCATCATTATAATGTCATTTTATGACATATTTCACACCAAAATCACAAATAACATTTTTGGCCTACACCTTCAACATCACCACGTATAGCCGAAAAGATCCTGATCAAGATTCACAATCAGATAACAATGGTCAAATTATCAGCTGTGGCTACAAGGATGATGATTCATTATTACTTATTTGAAGTTGAAGTGGAATATCTCGGGTACGTGTACTTAGTATCTTGAAGATATCGGGGTTGGTTGGATGCATGATTCTTCGAGATCCTTGTTTGGGCACTCATGGGAATAGTGATTAAGTCTTGGGTTATCTAGTTTTCATAGGTCAAGGGGAGGATGGACGAAGACCTAGTTAACTATCACTTAAAGGAGATACGTTGTAGTACTCAGTGTCACACAAAGATGTGGATAATTCAAGAGATGTTCATATACAGTTAAGGAAGGATGGATGGGTATATGAAACGACCTATATGCTTTAAGGAGTTACGTTGTAGTGCTCAGTATAGGTTCTTAGTCACACTATCGTGCAAGTTTAAGTCACAAGTTTGGGTTATTCTACTTCAGTCTCAAGTTCGTAATAGTGGGTTTTCTCCATCAGTAGTCACTACATGAAGCCGTTGTTTTTTATTCAGGAGGTTAGATTGGGTATATCGACATCTTCTCACGGGCTGATATGATTCCTTATAAAGGGCTTCCAGTTTGTATTTCACGTACACATCAGTATGCTGATTCCGATTAATCGCAACCAGCAGGGGAGAGAAATGTACGGGCTGATCTCTAATGGGAAAAATAACTGGGATGCATTTGGTGAGATAAAGATGTTGATACCATATTCCCCCGAACTGCAGGGCACTCAGGGCATTCAAAATATGAGGTTGTCAGTTTAGGGGAGAGCACTAATTAGGGGAGAGCACGGGGAGAGCACTCAGGGCACTCTATATTAAACCCTAATTAGATTTGCTCACTTAGTTCGTCTGCAAGTAAAGAAATGGCGGCTGAGAAGATTATGCAAGCTGAACGAAGTAATGAAGTTTGAAGATCTTTCTCATGTTTTTGTATTGAATTTTACTTGTAGGGAACATTGTAAGCAATTCCCATATGACTTCACTTTGGGGAGAGATTGTTAGCTTTAAAGTTTTGTCATTTGTGGGAATTGCAATAGCATGTAAAGTACAAGGACTAGTTTAGTCATATTGCTAAGTTAGAACTTGTAGCTTGTAATAAATACCCTCCTATGTCAATACTAGGAGGGTTGAGGATTCATTTGTACCAAAGGGGTGTGTGTGTTTTCTCTAGCTTCTCTCTAGAAAAACATACACACCCCGCTAGTCAATAAACCGAAAATTCAAAGTTTAATCTTAAGTTCGTGTTTATCATGTTTCCTCCACCTCCAAACGTGTTTCTTGGTCGTATCAACCCATCATTTCCTTGATCCCTGATAGATCAATATCATTCCACCTCTGGAAGGCTGGGTCTCCGAACTCATCAGTGAAGAACAACCCTCTTTCAGGTTGTTCGATGACCACATTCCTCCTGAATGGAACACCTTCAGGGAGAGCTCTGTTGCAGTCCAGACCAGGGACCTTGATCTCAGGCTCTGCTTCAACCTTCTTTCTTTTTCTTGAAGAAGACTGAGAAGGGGCAGGCTGTTCGGCTGAAGCAGGAAGAAGAGAGGGAATGCCAAGTTCCTGAGGTGTTGCAGCCAACTTTTTATACCTCAGACTGAGGGATTTCATCAGGTTTGGCACAACAACATTTTGCTTCTTCTCAATTAGTGGACCCAGTTCATCCAGTTCTGAGATCCCAAAGTCTGCGAATCTGAAAGGGTCATGAACCTCAAAGACTCTCTTGTCATTACTTCTGTAGACAGTTAGAATTGTAGGCTTGGAGTTTTTATGAATCTTGACATCAATGATTGGTTCTGGCTTTAACCTTTTTGTCATGACCCACTGATATCTTGCAATCCTGTTCTGCCTAATCTCTTCAGTCTTTTTTATTCTTTCTTCCCTTTTTTGCCTGAGGGTAGTCATTTCAGCATTCTGAGCTTCCACAAAGCTCTTACCACCTTCCCTTTTAGTAAGGTCTTTTGCCTCAATCCCAATCTTCTCAGCCTCTTCACTTGCAACCTGAATGAGAGCAAGCTTGTTCTGCCTTTCATCTTCAGCAGCTTTCTTCACTGCCTCCTCTTTCTCCATATGATCCTGAATTTCCTTTTCAGTGAGAAGTTCCATCACCCCATTGATTTCATAAGGAACCCTGACTGGTTCATCAGGGTCTGGCCTTCTTTCCTTGGAGGCAGGTACCAAGATTGTGGGCTCAGGCTCAATGGTTGTGAGAATGCCCTTGCCTTTGTCTTGGTGGGATGAAGATGAGGTGGCTTCAGGATTCTCCCCCTCAGTGTGAGAAGGAGGTTGTTCTTGTTCAGGTTGTGGAGGTTCGTCTTCAGTGACTTTCTCCCCCTCAACTGTTGCTTGACCCATAGTGAGAGCAAGAGTTGGTTCGCTCACTGAAGATGAGGGAGCTTGACCTTTGAAGGCCTGATAGATCTCAGTCATCATGGACTTGATGTCTGAGGTGTCCTTCTGAAGAGTTGAGACTTGAGTCTCAAGAGAAGCCTGAGAAGCCTCTAATGTTGTCATCCTTGGCCCAAGAGTCCAAGCCAGGGAGGAAGAAGAAGATGCCAAAGATGCCATGTGGGACTCCATAAGACCCAGGGAAGATCGGATGGAGTCCACTGAAGAGTTGAGTCCCTGAAGATTGGAGGATCTCAGCACAGTTACCAGCTCAGCCAACTGAGAAGTTTGTTGCTGGTAAGTTTCTGAAGCCTGAAGAAGTTTCCTGTTTAGCTCAGGGTCATCTTTCACTGACTCTTGAATAGTGTCAACGCTCTTTTGTAAGTTGGTGAGACACTCGTTGAACATTTTAAAGTTGTAATCAAGATTTGTCAGGGAGAAGGAGATAGATGACTTGTGCTCATTTACATCATCATGATAGAATTTCACTGATTCCTTCAGATTGACATAATGAACAGCTGCTTCAGTGTGCTGGTCAAACATTTCTTCAGTCAGACCTTGGAAGAGAGCCTTGTTTGTCTTGAGCAGGAACTTGACCAATTGTCTCTCAGTGAGAGGAAGAATGTTATCATACTTGCTGAGGATGTTGTCAGTATCTGAAGAACCAGCAGCTTGAGATTCTGATTCTTCACTTGGATGTGGAGATGACTGATGTGATTGTTCAGGTTGTACATCAGTTTCCATATCCTCACCAGCCTCAAAGATTTCTTCCTCACTCTCTTCCTTGAGCTCATTATCAGAATCATCAGAATCAAGAAGAGCCTGAACATCCCCCTTAGACTCGAACTCCAAAAGGTTAACCGGATCCTCCTCATAAAAGGACTTGCCTTGCTTTTGGCCAGGTCCTGAATAAAATTTTTGGGATCCGCATTTAATGCCACCACTCCACTTTCCTTGGTTTGGCGCAACAGTCAAGGTGAACAGTTGAGCAGTTCTGCAAAAGTGTAATTTGCAGAGATGAGTCTCACTTACGCTAAATATTAACTCCAACTGTTTCTTATAATTAGATAGCATGAACTTAAATTTTAGGGTATTCATTTTGATGTGACAATCAAAATATGTACGAAGAAGCATGCACACATCTTCGTATCATAAGTTTTCAAAACAATTTTATTTACCAATTAGGCTAAGAGTTAAATCAACAAAGTTTTAATTGGGGTATTGGGTTCACCAATCAAAGAATTACCTACAATTATCGCTCACTATATCCTACTGCTGCATGAGTCAAAAGACCCAAGTTATTCGGATAATTACCACAAAAGTGGCGCGTAGAATTGAGGTCAATTCACCCTTAAGATGATTTTGTACAAAAAAATAGCATTACTTGGTAGCTCCAATTAGACGCACAAAGGAGCAGAGAGACAAACGTCCGCCCGAAGGCTAATTAAAAACGCGTCCCTTTCGGATGACAATTTAATGTCAAGACTCCTTATACCCTTCTTATAGTTTGTCTAAATTGGGTGAGCCGTTCACACTATTGGTACAAAACTTATCACTCAATCAAAAGTTTATGATTCTAAGTCTTAAAAAAATATGTTATAAACTATAATATTGCTAGTCTCGCCTGGGAGCAAATTACCGTGCGAAGCGAACCACTGTCGGCACATAAGACTTTGCGATATATAATTTATCACATCAAGGTTTCATAGTTATTAGGTCAATTTATTTTCTATTCGAAAAATTACCCTCTTTTTGCCTACAATTCAAAATATAATTTAAACAAAAAAAGCAAGTAATTTAATAAAAATAAATAACCACATAATAACTCATATAATCTTAACAATTAAATCATATAGCCACATGCAAACCTTTTGATAAAATCATATTAATAATCTATATATGTTTTAATATGCATATAATTACTAAGATTCACATTGGTTTTCGAGCTAATGGTACCAATGGACCACATACACCAAACAATTTGGTTGCGTAAGTCTTAGCAAACATATACCACGTTGCACATAAAAGATTCATTAATTTAATTAATTAGGTCTTCCCTAATTTTAGATCTATCTTTTTACATATAGCAAATAACTTAACAATTAATTACAAACCCTAATCCATGATAAACATGCATGTTTCATCATGGATTAATTTACAAGTCAAGGAACGTAACCCTTTACACACATAAACACACATGTTTCTAATTTTAGGGTTACAAAACTAATTTTTTAATTAAAGATGGATCCCTCCCCCCCACCCCCCCCCCCCCCAAAAAATTAGGGTTCGAAATTTTTTAATGTTCTAAAACCCTAAAAAATTCGACCAACATGTTAATCCTAATCAAAGATTTGATTTTTATGTGTTTCGGTAATACAATTACATGTTAAACGGCTCGTGATGCCACTGTTAGAATTTAAATACCATAACAATTATATAAATAATTCCTACAACATCAAAGCACATAGCGGAAGCAAAGAATCAATATTTAACACGTAAGAGATTAACCGAATAATAAATATACGTACCTTTGATCCAAGCAAGAACAAGGATCTAAACTTCAAATTCTTCTTCTTTAATAAACAAGTGGATTACCGAGAAACCCCTTACCGTTTTGTTTCTCAATCCAAGAGGTATTAACTATAGTGAGTTAATAACCAAGGTTTTGTGCACACGTACTATAACCGATTAATGTTTGATGCTGGTAAAAGAACACAATTATTAAACCAAAACTATTTGTTTAATAAAACTTGGATCGATCCCCCCTCCAAAGGGATAGTTCGATCGGCACAAAGAAGAAGAGAGAAAAAACAAGACTTAGAGTTATAGCAAGAGTGCACAAGGTATGAAACCCTAACCCCTAAGCCTTGTATTTATAGAGTGATAACTTAGAGGACAAGTTTGAGGTGGATTGGGCTTGGTGAAAGCCTTGGCCGATCGGTTGTAGCTATCCCATAGGGATTCTAAAACCTTCTAGTCCTGTAATTTCACCTACAGTCCTTTCTTTATTCACTAACGGTCGTTAGTAAATTCCCGTTAATTATTAACGTCCGTTAGTCGTTATTTGTGTTCAAATAATTAAATACATAACGTTTATATATATATATATAGGGGGACTATATATATATATATATATATATATATATATAACGTATATATATATATATATAGGGGGACTTTCTTACGAGAATCATTTTATCTGCGAGAACTGAGAGAACCACAAAAAACATACATGCACGCCTTTTAAAATAAAATAAAAATACATGCAAATCATCAATAATCGTAAGTATCCACCTATGTTCTTCAATATCATCATGAACTCATCCTCTTTTTTCACAAAAACCTTACACAAGGCCGCAATATTGTCGTTGCACGCCTTATAAGAACATACATGCACACTTTCAAAGAAAAATGTTGTATTTTTAATTTCTTATCAAATTCTTTAGAACAACTATGTTTTTTTAAAAACATATATGTTGTTTTTAGAACATATGTGCAAAAATACAATTATTGAAGGCGTGCATGTATGTTTTTGGTGGTTCTCTCAGTTCTCGCAGATAAAATGGTTCTCGCAAGAAAGTCTCACTATATATATATATATATATATATATATATATATATATATATATATATATATATATATATATATATAGGGGGCTTTATTTTCAGAACCCTCTTAAGTGCGGAAACTGCGAGAACCACCTTTTTACAACTAATAATACACAACGTACATCATTTAATGCTTCATAGCATTTTGTTATTTTTATTTAATTTAAAAGGGTATAATAGTAAAAGACATTTTCATATTATTTTTGTTTTTTTTATAATTCCTGTTTTTTATAAATTTTGAAATTCGGATTTTTTTTTTTTTTTTTTTTTTTGAAATTCGGATTTTTTTATTATTTTTTTTTATTTCGAAATTCGGATTTTTTTTTTTCCACAAATAGCCCAAGGTACATACACGTTTTCAATTAGTTAAAGTGCATACATGTTTTCAATTAGTTAAAGTGCATACATGTTTTTTCTCCAAATAGTTAAGGTGCATACATGTTTTTTTAGCTTTTTATGTTCATTATTTTTTTTGAAAGTTTGATACACAAATTAAAGAACATAAATCATTATAAAAAGAAAAACAATATTGATAGACTTAAATGTTACATTTCACTTGATTACAAGTACAAAAACACATGCAATAATCATATATCTTCAAAAGTCGCAAATTATCTTCATGTATATTCGTGTTCATCCATTTCCCGGTCTTAAATGATATCATCATCTTCATCAATCAATCTGAAACAAGCATGCACGAAAACAATTAAACCACAAACAAATAAGAAACGAAAATTAATCACAACAACTAACATAACACATATGCACAATCTTGTTTTGAAAACATACATGTTTTGAAAAGAACATACATGTTTAAAAACACACCTGTTTTAAAACATACATGTTTTGAAAAGAACATACATGTTTAAAAACATCATGTTCTCAAACATATATGGTTTTCATTAATTAGATCCCACTAATGAAAACATATATGTTTTGAACAATTATGTTTTGAACATACATGTTTTGCACAATTTAAATAGATCCCACTAATTAAAACATATATGCACAATCTAAAATATATATGCATCCATTTATCATTGATTTTATATTAACCTTAAAGACATATTAACATCTCATCTTTGAACCCATATGCACAGTTTGACTAATTTTAAATTAACCTTGAAACACATATGCACACCATTTAATTGATTTATATCAGCCATAAAACACATATGCACCCTTTCAATCGATTTTTACCAGACATAAACACGTATGCACCATTTCTTAATTCTAATCTTTTCGCATTTAATAAACAAAATACACTTCTACATACACTTGTAAACCACAAAATTATCAAAGATCACCGTCCCATTTTATCACACTTACCAAAGATACATAAATCATTATATCGTATAACCAATTAAAACCCAAAGACGTATGAATTACTTCTAAAACCTACAAGCAAACCATGTGCTTAACGCTTCATAACAACAAAATGCTAACAAGCAATTGAACCAAGATTTATATAAACTATGGTGTATTTAAGTAGATGAAATCTATAGCAAGAATAAATATATGAGACATGAACCAAGATTTAAATAACAAACACTTTAAACCACGAATCAACTTGAATGTGTTGTAAACCTTGCATATTCAATTGAACTTGCCAACGCAAGTATTATCATTTAACTTGACTCATTCATATCCACAATTAACAAATCATAATTCTGCAATCAATCACTTAAAAATATTATACCTCTAAACAGATCCAACAATGATGTTATTGACGGGAATAAAGATCAACTTGACAAAGAACCCTACAAATCCCATCACAACGAATCCAGTAGCCGCACGGACCGCATCTTTCGAAAACTCTGTTTAAAAAAAAAAATCAGATCAAGATCTATAACTTTTATAAAAATTGGATTGTAAGTGAAATTAAATTAAATGTACCTTTGCGATCAGGTTTATGGCATCTTTTGACTAGACGGTAGCTGTCGTCACGGCGACATCATCTTCTCCGAACAGAATTGTTCATCTTCGAAATTTTCCCGATCGGATTTTAGATTGGAACACCGATTGGTTTTGCTTGTCGTGGTTATTTCATTAAACTTGATTGGTAGACACGAAGAGGCGGCTAGGGTTCTTTGAGGGGAAGAGATATAAAAAGTTAAAGAGAGAGAGAAATCTGAAAGAGATATCAGAAAAGTGAAATAGAAATATGAAACGGTTTTTCGTATATACGAGTAATCCTTTTTTTATGGAAAAAATAAATTCCCATTTTGCCCCTAATTTAATTTTTTCTATCAAATTAAGTTACATATATTTTCAAAAATGCCATTATGCATTGACATGATGTACATTGTCTATTATTAAGAGTAAAAAAGGTGGTTCTCGCAGTTCCCGCACTTAACAGGGTTCTGAAAATAAAGTTACACTATATATATATATATATATATATATATATATATATATATATATATATATATATATATATATATATATATATATATATATATATATATATAATATATATATATATATATATATTAATTATTCTTCATTAATCATTCATACGTAAAGTGTGCAATCCCATGGTACCAAGTTCGATTCTAGCATACACGTTTAATATTTTTTTACAAACTCTAACATTTTTTACCAGGAAATGACCATACCATCGTGTCTTTGATTTACCAGGAAATAATTTCAATCAAGAATTATATAATGCACTTGATCTACAGGTTTAAAATCCTTCTCTCCGAGTAACTTCACATCATGCCATCTCCTAGGGCGTTCCTTGTAAATTCGTGATTTGTCATAAGCATCCTCTCTCAACTCCGTTAACTCATTTAACTGCAAAAAATAAAATTTACATGCACTAGAGAAATCCAAATTACAATTTCTCAACGCCCAATATGCTCGTTGTTCCATTTCAGTGGGTAAATGACAAGCCTCGCCATAAACAATCCTAAAAGGAGTACTTTCTAAAGGTGTTTTATAAGTAGTACAAAACGCCCACAAATCATCATCAAGCTTGTCCAACCCTTCCTTCTGATTATTCTCTACTGACTTTAGGTTCAAAATAAAGAATCATTGCTTTTGAAGAAACTTTAATAAAAATAGGTTTTATAAACATCATGCTACAGTGAAAACTCGATGAATCTATTATATATAAAGAATGAGTTCCCATATTGAATGTTAGCATTAATGCAACAAGCCAAGAAACTCAAATATGATGCTTAAGCTAGAATGAGTTCCCATATTGAATGTTAGCATTAATGCAACAAGCCAAGAAACTCAAATATGATGCTTAAGCTAAAAGTTCGTTGATGTTGAGCTTATTTTGAAAGCTTTTAAGAGCTTTTAAAGCTTCATAAAACCAATACATAAATGAGATATTTCGTTTAATATGAAACCAATACATAGATATACTCCAAGTTACATTGATTTAATATGATACTCCGTAGTTCTTTTGGACTACTTATATGCATTAACTTGCAATAAATGATAATTAAAGTCACCAAGTCTTTTCAAGTTTTTACATTTTTCATTTGCTCACCGAGTCTTCTCATATGCTCACCAATAAATGCTTCATGTAATCATCAGCCTAATGCCTATATATAATGATACATACACAAGCGCACATTGCAGCTTGAAAGATTGTTCTCGAACACTCTTGGCGTGCTTGGTGTGAACAAACTCCTGCTGATCAACATGGTAACCTCTTTTCATTATAAGCCATCTTATTTCCTGCATGTACCATATATGATCCAATCCACTCTCAAAGTATTAAAGATTGAATATTTTCTTCTTGAACAGGGGATCTGAAATACAGGAAATGTTTATGCTTAAGAATTCAAGTAGAGGCTACACTCTGGGAATATGTATTACATCAAAGATGTCACTAATCAGAACTTACTGGTATATATATCCCAAATTTGAATTTACTACATTATACGGTGCTTACTGATTTGCCCTTGCCTTATTTGTGTTCTTTCTCTAGGTCATTTCTGAAAGTTTGTGAAGAGAAGCAAAATGTTACAGTAATAAGAACAAAGGCATATTAGAATGACGTGTGGAGATAAATTATTTGGTTTAGTTTTGTGATGAATAGGTGTCGTTGTCGATTTAAGCAATCACTAAAGCAGGTTTTCCTTCTCAGAGTTATGTTCTAATTTATCTTCCGCTTTTTCAAAAAAGGTTATCACTAAAGGCTTGGTTCACAGATCTCGCATCAAGTTGTTTCTTATGAGATGGATCATTGATTGTTCATTTTGATGTTTTATTAGTCTTAATGTATTGAGTTACTTTTTTCAAAATAAATATATGCTATTCACCATAAGGTGGCCAATGCCGGTGAACTTTATCACCTCTAATAGGTGATCATAGCAAGGTCTGAAGTCTTGAAAGCTGAATTATTTCGCTGTAGTTTAAGTTGTTTAAAAATTGACTTAATTATGGAAAGAGGGATATCTAAAGATTCTTACTAGCATCGCATTATTCGACTGTGAAACACGATCACAGCTTATAATCTTCTAATCTTCTAATATTCAATTTATGCATATAATTATGGCGAGTTTGAGAGCTTCACCTGCACCAATGTTATCCCATCCAATACTTTTACAGTTTCAAAACTCCCTGACGTGACCGAGGTTTTGGATGATGACGCCGCAGATAATAGCAGCAATATTCGCAAGAGCCCGCTTAAGAGACTGGTTAGGCGCCCACAAGTATCTACACCAGCAAAGGCATCTGGGTCAAAAAAGAAAAGGAGGTTAGTCACTACGTTGCAGTATAAAATTCCAAATGTGGGAGAGAATTCAGATGCAGAAGACGAGACTGTTGCATCAACCCAGGTGGATAAGCATGCTAAAGAACATGACGAGTGAGCAACTCTGGTCACGGAAAGTGTCGCATAGGAAATAAGGGGTTTAATAGGTGGTTTCGGTTATAATTTTGTCAAGTTTATTTTTAGTGTCGTGATCTAGCAACTGTTTAGTGTTGAATAAAATTTGAATGTCTTGGTTTGAGTGATGTTTTGTGCTCAACATTGCTTTAAACCCTATTTAATTTTTGATAGCAAACATGACAAGAATAATGAAATCCGCATACTTGAATAGCTCTAGGTTGGCTCCATGACCTCTGCAACCTGACTCAATCACCTCTGTAAAGTAAGAATTTAGATGCCTAGATTAGCGATATTTTTAGAAGACCGTCAACTCTATTTAATTTTTAATAGCACATATGAAAAGAATAGTTTAAACCGCATGCCTACATAGCTCTAGGATGACTTCATGGCCTCTGCAGACTGACTCCATGGCCTCTGCAAAGTAAGAATTTAGAATCCTAGATTAGTGATTTTAGAGAGCCATCCTAATGATATTGGTACCAAATTCACAACATACACAACTTTAAAATATGTCAAAGCTCATAAAGAAAAAAATAAACAAACACAGATAGGATCTTTGCCCTGTACGGTATAATTTTAGTCATCTAAAATGTTGGGGAATTTCACACCCAAAAGATCAATTCGATCAATGCAAGGAGGAAACAGTGTTTCGAACCAGAAATGAGGATCCAAATATTTTGCGATTTCGCACTTACCAACTTCAATTTCCAAAGATAATACTCATAAACAACAAAAAACCTTAACCTATTTTTTTCTATATAGACAATCAAACGTGTTTATGCTAATAAAGGAATAGAAAGCATGTCCCCACCTATATTTAGATAACTCATTTCAACTAACAAATTCAACCAAATAAATGCACAATAAGTTGCATTTCTATCATTCTATGATCTATCATAAAGAAATGGATTTCAACAGATTTAAGTGAATAATGGAAGTGGGTGTTACATCATGTTTGCAAAAGGCCGTGTTTAATATATTTATCTTCTTACTGTATACAAAGATAATGAAACTAACATACAGTTAGTGTAAGAATGTGAGCTGCAACACTTCTTCCGCAATGAATCCTTTTAATGAATAGGTGGAAACATAAACAAACTCACTATCGTTGCTAATATCATTCCTACGAAATCGATAAATTTATTGAAAAATAAATAAATAAATAAATAAACTTCAGCTTGCTTACATTTTGTTACAAGGATCTGAATCCAAAGCATTCCAATTCGATAACACCGTTAACGGGTCATCAAATATACCTTCTTTAAACACCATAATAGCGCGCACTGCAACCAAAAAATAACACAAAATTTATAAAAATGACAAAACTGTACTTATGGATGGTTTCCTTAATTTGTATCAAGTATTAGTTCAACTTAATATTTATTTTTATGCTTTCAGTTTACTCTAGGTGGAAGGACAACCTAAGCACAAAAAGTAAACCACTTTTCAAACCAATCACAAACACTATCAAGTAATTTGAAAATGGTGCAAACCTGTGAAAGGGATCCTCGATTGTTGTTTGAAAGCGACAAATTATGCTTGCCCCGTGCAATTCGACATGTAATTCAGGGAAAGGGGTGTGTCGTAGCAGATGTGGGTTGAGATCTATTGATTGGAATCTTAGGTTGTGTATGTGTCGTAGTAGATGTAAGTTGTGAACTGTTGATTGCAGATTTAGGGGGAACGAATTGGAGTCTTAAGCGGTGTTTGGCTATGAATTTTGTGTTTGCAAGGGGAGAGTGATATGTGGTGAGAGGATGAAAGTAAAAGATAAGGTAGAAGTGATTTGTTTCTTACTTTTTCATACTAAACAATTGTATATTTGTATTTATAAAAGCTTGCTTAAACAAACTTTGTTTATTTATCGAATACCTCCGATCAAAACTAAATTATATAATAACTAAATACGCATAACCTTTGCAAAACCGATGATACTTTTAGTGAACCAATCTCATGCATCGCAGTTACATCTCAATAGGCAAGCGAACAAATGCTTTGAAGGTAAACAAATGTAGCTTATTCTGATGATTATCTATGTGTTTGTCAAAAATTTATCTGACCCATTTAAACATGTCATTTTTTTGTTTGATTTTTTGGGGGATTTTATTTGGATTTTGGAACAAATATAATGATCTTATATTATGGGCACTATGTGTTTGATGAAAGGTTTATGAGCAAGGTTTGAGATTTGGCACATCAAAAAGATCATGTTTTGTTGCTTTTTCGACTTAATGGAAGGGTTACATATTTTTGAGTCGAGTACCCCCAATCAAAACTAAGTATATAATAACTAAATACACATAACCCATGCAAAACTGATGATTATTTACGGTGAACAAAGCCCGTGCATCGCACGGGCCATGATGTCTCGATGAATTAATACTTAATTAACTAATAAACTTTTTTAAATATTTCTTGTTTTAGTAATTAATATATAAATTAATAAATGATGGGTACAATCAATTGTTGCATCAACACATATAGCAATTGAGTTATCAACACCAAAATTAATGGGACTCTAAAAACTCCTCTCAATAAAAAATACAATTAAAAGAAAATATTGTACAAACCAGGTAAACTACTAAACACAAAAAATAAACAAATAAAATAATACAAACTAAGCAAAGTTCCATCGAACTTTTGTCATTGCTTATAATCCTTAAAAAAACATAGTAATCAGTAAAGCTACTGTCAAAAAACATATAAATGAAACAAAATATTAGCCGAAAAAAATTAAATTACAGGATACCCGCGCCGCATCGCACGGTACCATGCTAGTAAATATTTATAGAGTTTTTATTATAATTTGATATTAGAACTAAAACTTAGGGAGTGATTTTATAGTTTTTCAAAATAAATAAAAAGACATCTGAAAATGTTATGGCCAAGAATTGAACTTGAAGCACGAGTAGGCCAACTTTAAACCAAATGGGTTTAGGTTTTCATTCACCATAAACCCTAAAAAAAACCGAACACAACTATCCAACACATCAATCTCAACAGCAATGTTCAGTTCCAAAATCTTACTAAAAAAATTCCAAAACAAAAAAAGAAAAACCAGAAAAACCCCAAAACCAAAATCCAAACACCCCAAATCAAGAACCCAAGATTTATCAACAGATGATGGATTCACCATAAAGGGTACATCAAAATCACATCTTTATGGTGTTCAACCATTGGGTAACTTTTATTTCAGTTCATCACCTCAAAACTCAAGAAACACAGGCTTAGGTAACATCCAAACACTAACTGATGAACTTGTTTTAGACATTTTAGCTTTTTTAAAAGGTACCCATTTAGGTGTTTTGTCTGCTGTTAGTAAATCTTTTTATGTTTTTTGTAACCATGAACCCCTTTGGAAGAATCTTGTTTTGGAAAAATGTGAAGAAAATGATGAGGGGTTTGAGTTTAAAGGGTGTTGGAAATCGACTTATGTCGCGAGCTGTAAGCCCGAGTTTGATGTTGCGAAAGCTGGGGGGAAAGGGCTTAAGGTTAATGATTTTTATTCTGATTATTTGTTTCAGAGCTGGTTGTGTGCTAATCTAGAAATGAAAGATGAGTGGTTAATTAGGGATAATGTTGTTAGGCGAAAAGGGATTTCGGTTGAGGAGTTTGTGAGGGATTTTGAGGAGCCGAATAAGCCGGTTTTGTTGGAAGGGTGTTTGGATAGTTGGGCTGCTATGGAGAAATGGGATAGGGATTATTTGGTTGAGGTTTGTGGTGATGAGACGTTTGCGGTTGGGCCGGTGAATATGAAGTTGGATCAGTATTTTTTGTATTCGGATCAAGTGCGTGAAGAGAGGCCGTTGTATCTCTTTGACCCAAAGTTTGCTAACAAGGTTCCGATTTTGGGGAAAGATTATGAAGTTCCGGAGTATTTTAATGAGGATTTGTTTAGTGTTTTGGGTAATGAGAGACCGGATTATAGATGGATTATTATTGGACCAGCAGGGTCAGGTTCGTCGTTTCATATTGATCCTAATTCGACATCAGCTTGGAATGCAGTGGTGAAAGGTTCAAAGAAATGGGTTCTGTTTCCGCCTGACGTGGTTCCACCTGGGGTTCACCCGAGCTCGGATGGTGCTGAAGTGGCGTGTCCTGTTTCTATAACTGAGTGGTTTATGAACTTTTACGAGTCTACTAAAACTTGGAAAAAGAAACCTGTGGAATGTGTTTGCAAAGCTGGTGAAGTGATCTTTGTACCGCAAGGATGGTGGCATTTGGTTATAAATCTTGAAGATTCCATTGCCATTACACAAAATTTTGTTAGCAGGTTCTTTTATCTTTACCTAAGTTAATTATTTAGTGTAGATATGCATGGGCCAACTTGCTTATTCAAGTTCTTATATACGTATGTTAGATTAAGAGGGTGTTTGGGAGTGCTTCTTAGTTGCTTATTTGTGTATTTATAAGCAGATAATCAGTTTCGTGTTTGGAGCAAACTGCATGGTTTATATATTTTACTTTCAAATAAGCACATAAAAGTAGATTAGCACCTCCTTATTTTTAAGTAGATAAGTACTTCAATATAAGCAATCCCAAACACAGCTTAAATGAGCATGTATGAATAAGCAGGTAACAAGCTTGCTTTTTTTTTTTTAGCAGATAATCAGTTTTAAATAAACAATACCAAACACCCCCTTATATATACTTTATGGGATCTTGCAGGAGGAATTTATTAAATGTGCTCGATTTTCTCAAGAGACCAAATGCCAGCACACTCGTGTCTGGAACAAGAGACCGGGTGAATCTACATGACAAGTTCAAGAAAGCCATTGAAGCTTCTTTCCCAGGGACTATTGATGAGTTACTGGTGAAAGCCGAGAAGAAAAAGGCTGAACAAGATAAACCGACTTTCTGGGATACAGTAAAAGACTCTAATTCGGGTGGTTTTATGTTCTCTTTTTAGAAAATTTTGTTCATCTAGGAATTTCAGAATTTGTTTTGCTTACTCTGTTGTTTTATTAATTACTTAAGGGTGCGTTTGTTTTTGTTTTTCAGCCTCTGAATGGCTCTGAATGACTAAAATGTCTGAATCGGTCAGACATTTGGTCGTTCAGACCGTTTGTTTTTTTTTTTCTGTTCAGACGCGTTCAGATGCAGTTAGATCTTAATGGTCAAGACTTGAGAGGGGTGTCTTAACGCGTCTGAATGCCTCTTGTTGACACAAAATAACCACACAAAAAAAATAAAAAATCCCGTTCAAACATGAGTTTTTTTGTTCCGTTCAGATGCGTTCAGATTCAGACATTTACGCATCAGATTCAGATTTAGACGTGCGGTTCAGATTCAGATTCAGACCCTCTTAATAAACAAACACCATTAATTCCTTAGAAAATTTTGGCTTTAAGAACCTTGCTGAAGAGGCATATATTGGTCCCGTTTTTTGTACGTGTCATTATTGTCATTTTGATTCAAAGATTTTTGTATGCAGGTGATAAACCTAGTATGTTGTGTTTGAATACATCCTCTTTCCAGAATGATTGTCACAAGCTGTAGAATTAATTGAAAAATTATAGTTGATTTACATTCTCATTGTAACAGAAAAATGGATAAATAATTGTGACAGTGAGAATACCACTTACAGAAGTTGATTAACAATCTAGTATTAAAAATGGTATAAACCAAATAACATTAAAGTAGAAAATTATGATTCAAATCATAATACAGGTTAGGGGTTAAGTTTAAGGAATGGAAACATGAAAAAAATAGTTTCGCAACTATATAACTTCAAACGGTGTAAGAGTCATCAGCTGAGTCACGGTCTTCCTGACACCAAACAGATGAATCTGTTCATGTGACCCTCCTGCTGTCTTTGGGTTGGGACTTTTGACTAAACATGTTCAAGACCAACGTTCAAGGCTTCAAGCCAATGAAAACTGCAATTATTTCGCCAGTTTTAGATAACATGTCGGTTACGGAACCAGAAACAAGACAAATACAAGTAAGGAAAAAGGCAGCATACCTTGTCTCAAAGGTATTATCTCCATTGGACCTTATTGCATATTTGCATCACATATGTTGCTTGTTATCGATGGAGGAAGATATGCACCCTTGATTTCAATAGTGAACCATATGATTAGATTCAACTATAGTGGTACATTCATATGATCGAGTTTCCTCGCCTCCTTGCTTTTAACCTGTGCATACAAAGTCGGAATTTAACTTAAATATGGTAAAACGTCACCGGATAAATTTAGTATGCATGGTTAGAACATTTATTTGTGAATCTTGAAACGTAGAGATACAACATCATCTACAAAAGTTTAAAACAACAGGTAGGTAGATGCATACAAAAAGTGTTCGCAACTTTGCATGCCCATATGAAGTTTTCACATTACACAAACACATGTATAAGGATTTACAAATCAAGGTGATTTCATCATCTTGAAATACTGGAGCTATGGTCAAAGGGTTGCACAAGAAAGAGTAACAGAGATATAACAACAAAAAGAAAAAAAGTCTATAAACTTTGAACTTCCTTGGTTCAGAATTATATTGGAAAAAGAGCGACGAGAAATCATAATACTAATCTACACTGGTTTCTTCGTGTTCTTCTTTAGCCATGGTGATAGTTAATGGAGCATCTTCCTCATAGGGAGAAACGACAGGTGATAATGGTGCACCCTACATTTTCACCTTCGAAGCCATTGAGCTATCAGATAACTGAATCATGGTGGGTTCATTTTTTTCAAACAAGGAGTTGGGGCCAGGATCGTAACTTGTTTGTACCTTGGTACTTTTATAAAGCAGAAAAATTAATTTTTCATCCCACATAGATCAAAGAAAAGACATTTTGCTAGATTATATAAGGTGAATATTGTTTATGTAGATCGAGTTCAGCACAATGTTATTCTTTGTGGTTTCTTTGTGAGTTAATTAAAAACTCATTAAGGATGTCACGGGGAATGATTTGTGTTATTCGTCAGTTTTTTGCGGTTTTTAATTCTTATTATTATAAACGAAAATTTTAACATATATTTGCTACTTTTTTATATGATATGATTTAGTAGATCATGCTTTCAGCGGAGAGGTCGATAAACATTGGTCCTTCAGTTGATGTATATGCAATCATGAGATTAAAATTTAAAACATTAACAATAGTCAAAAACCGAAGCGACTAAAACTATCAATGAAATATTAGCACAGACTTTAGGGATGTCAACGGGGCGGGTTTGGGGTGGGGCGTCCATTCCCATCCCCAAACTCGATTACCAAAGTTCTCACCAAACCCGCTGTTGGGGCGCAATACTCCCCCAAACTCTCCCCACATTAATTGGAGATCTTATCAGTCTGGGTGCAATTCTTATCCAAAGCCACACCATTTCACTATATTTGCTACTTTTTTAGATGACATGATTTAGTAAATCATTACTTTCTGCGGACATAGGTTGATAAACATTGGTGCTTCAGTTATGCAATCGTGAGATTAAAATTTAAAACATTAACAAAAGTCAAAAACCGAAGCGACTAAAACTATCAATGATATATTAGCAGTTTAGCACAGCCTACTAACTTTTAACTCCATATTTCATGTGTAGTAAAAAACTACTCCGTATTTCATATGAATTACTCCGTAGTAAACTTAGAAACTATTTGTTGGAAAGGGGCCTAAAAGGACTACCAAGTGTCTTCATTAATTTTACCCAATCAAAACAACATTTGTACAGTTTTTATACTGTAGTATTTTTTATTTACTCTGAGTTAACTTTATTAGGCTATGTGTAGTGGTAAATGTTGTATATGGGGGCAAAATCTGACACGTGTCAGCCCAGTCAGCAAAGGGCTTGAATTATTTAGGTGTGTAATGGTGGGTGGGGCAAATTTTGACACGTGTCACCACTTTTTTTTTTTTTTTTTTTTTTTTTTTTTTTTTTTTTTTTTTTTTTTTTTTTAATTCAACAAATTAATACATTCTAAATCAAAACATCATTTTATTAATTAAAAAAAAAATACAACATTTTATTAATCAAACAAACACTAAAATTAAAAACTACTCGTCATCGTTGTTGTTTATCACATTCCGGTTGGTCCACGCTTCCTCGATCAAATCTTGCATGAGCGTGTAATGGTTCACGTGACTTCGCATTTGAATGGAGTTTTCAATAGCTTCATCTTGGGATAATGCCGGCATTGGTAAACCAATTTCTTCCGGCTGATAATCTTGACAATACGCGTTCCCGTCATCCTCCAAAATCATGTTGTGTAAAATAAGACAACATCGCATCGTATCTGTAACACCCCACCCCGACAAGGGTAAAGGTATCACATCACGGTGACAAATCAGAGCATACATAATACACAGCGGAAGCCATAAACCAAAATCAATAAGGAAGTCAAGCCAACACGGCTTAAACCAAATTACATGAGTTCAAAGGATAAAGATAAACCAAAGGAATAAACAAAAGAAACAGAATCCCAAAACAAAAGTCATAATATAAGGGTGGTCATCTAAGGTAAAAGCTCCAACCAAAAGCTCTAATCTCTCAATCCCAAAGCAGAAGTCCCCAGCTCCTAGCTTAGATACCTGCCGCACACGAAAAGAAAAGACGTGCGGCTGAGCTTAAAAAGCTCAGTGAACAGATACATATAATAAGCAGAAATAATGAAGAACGAATCATGGCAAGGTTAAATGATAACGAAACAGATATAATATATGGTGCAATGGGAAATATCATAAGGTACAGTCAATAAAAGGGAAAAGAATAATATAGGATAGTAATCCACCACGAGCCCAGAAACATATCAGATCATATCATATACAGTAACCATAGAGGAGCGACCTCTCAGAAATGTGAAGGGCATGTATTGCACACAGTACCAATCACCAGACAAATCATATCATATCATATACAGTCAAATCCACTAAACAGAAACAGATCTAGGATGCATCCATACGCCCCTACCCAATCACATGCAGACCAAATCAAGGGACGGTGTAACCAAATCACTAGGGCTACACACTAGTCATGCCAGTGGTGCATCACGGACACGGCCATGTTACCTTCATGGCTAGGGTCACAAATTTTGGCTCGGGTATCAAACTAAGAGTCACAAATCATATCATATCAGAAGGTCATATCCAAAGGTTCAATACAGATAGATCAAAACAGATGGCTCATAACAAAAGGTTCAAATCAAAGCTTTTCAGAAGTATCAAGATCCAAATCAGATTTTAACAGATCAGAAGATGCAAATCAGAAATCATATCATGTCAGAGAAATAAGACACCCTTACTGAAAAAGGGCAGAGTATCTGTACCTTATTCAAATGCAAGCACAAAGAACAAAAGCAGAAAGTACTGAGATAGATCAGGACCTCTCCCTCTTTACACCTAGAGAAAGTAGAAGACAAATTACTAAGGGGGTTCAAGTTCAGATTATCATTTTTAGTTCATCTTTCCATTTTAAGAACTTTCCAGATTTAGTAACTTTCTATTTTTAGCAGGTTTCTAGAATTAGTAAGTTTTCATTTTTAGCAATATTCAAATGATACAAACCAAGTTAAGTCTTCAATTAGCTTATTATGGAAGGAACGTTCATTTTAACTCATTATACAAATTTAAGATCAAAATATGATAATCTTTCATAGTTTAGGGTTATTAATGCAATTTACCAAAGTTAAAGGTCCACATTTGAAATCTTATCATTTTACCATTCAAACACTTATACTTTCCAGAATTACATATTTAGCCTTCAAGTTTCATAATTTACAAGTTACACCCCTTTACTTTATTAATTACAAATTAAACCTTATACCTTTATAATTTACAATTTAACCTTTACAGTATTCATATTACACATCAAGTCCTTTTATTTATTCATTTTACAGAAAATAACCTTCAATATAAATATGTTACAAACAGCCCCAAGGTTTAGGTAATTTACATATTTAGCCCTTGTACTTAATTAAATACAAATCGACTTATATATTTAACCATAATTACATATTAAGCCCTTAATTACTCAAATTTACACATTTTACCCTTCATAATATTATTTACTTCGAAAACCTTTCACTTTCCAGAAATTACACTTTTAGTCCTTCACTTTTATTTAATTTCCAATTCGAATATACATAATTAACAAATTACATTTTAATTCCAAAACTTCCATATTTTACAAATAGCACCCTCAAGATATATTTTATTCATATTGCCCTGGTTTTATAGAGTATTACAAAAATGATCCATGACTTTTAAAAATTACAAAACATACCCTTTACTTTATTTCTCCAATCGATATATACAAAATAAAATCAAAATCAAACCCTAACAATACTAATCATTATGCAATCATTATACCATCATTTAAACATCATTTATTATCCAAGAACAACCCTAAATCCTTAAACCCTAATTCGTTCCATTTTATTTCTTTTCTTTCTTGTTTTATTTTAAATCCGATATAATCAATTAATTCCAAAACCACGAATTAAGCAACAACAATTTGAAATCTTATTTTTTTGATGCTATATGATGTACATGGAAGCCACGAAAATTATACATAAGGTCCAAAAAAATCGCATGAATTTTATATAGAGTTTTTGTGTTTTTAGGGTTTCGAACACATAAATTCCCATACGATCGAATCAAGCCATGAAAATTCGAACAACCATTTTTCTAGACTTGTTTGATGACTAAAGAACTCAGGAAAATTATATTAAGAACCCAGAAAAATCGTTTTGTATATTTTACATAATTAACTCATATTTACCCATTATAATTCGTATGATGTGAAAATCCTTGCATGAAACGAGTTTAACAATTTTTATAAGTTATAATTGACGAAAGGAACATAAGAAAAATACCAGGTCGATTAGTGAACGAGTAGAATGGTCACAACGGATTTCACCTTGGCGGATGGGTTTTTCGAATCAAAAATGTCTAGCGATCGAACAAGCAACTCCACGACTCCAATATTATTTTTCTCCACTCCTTTAGGTGATGATCTAACCTAGAAAAATGATCCTTGAATTTCTTGGTGGCCGGATTTTGCTATATGAATTATGTGTGTGATTTTGGTTTAGTCGGCAATTTAGTTTTTAGGTTTAAAATGAGTTTGTTGCTATATTAATGAGAAAAGCCGGTCATAGGGGGAGGGATGGGCTGTCAATCACGAAATTTATGGGCACCAAATCAATCACATAGTTTCCAAAATTTAATTTTGCATTTAAATGGTTTTAACAACATATTTATAAGGTTTTATTAGAATAATAATATTCATTAAATATTTTCGGTTAATATATATTATGTAAATATATTTTTAGTACATCTTAAAATGTCAAGTGTAGCATTAGAAGTAATTTTTCTTCGTATCTTACTTATCTCCCGAAATTTGGAATTTATTTGGTATTTTATAAACTCGTTAACCAAAGTTTTAGATCGTAAGGGCATTTTGGTCATTTTACACGTTTTCAGATTTTAGGGTTTTACAACTTCTTCCCCCCTAAAAAAAAATTTCGTCCTCGAAATTTGCGAAGAACCGGAAACGAAACAGAACGGAAAACAAAACAAAGGCATACCAGATCAGAACACGAAACGTGGATAACTAAAATAGCTCCGATTATGATTTCATAGACGCAGAGATAAGGATACGATTAGTTAATGATGTTGGTTTCAGATTAAGCTTCTTGGCAAACGGATCAGATATGACGAAATGATGCAAGGCAAAACGATCACAAATGAAAAGGAAGCCGATAATGGTACCTGATAAGTCCTTCGCATGATCACGAGTGTAAGCATAAACTCGTCCCAAAGTGGGTGTTGGCTTAGCCGGTTCCGTCGGTACAGTATGGTTCTTCCTGGGACAGTCCTTCACCCGATGATGAGTAGAGCCGCATGAGAAACAACCGCCGGTAATCCTAAAGCAAGTACCCGGATGCGCCTTCCCGCAAGTAGCACATAGGGGTGGAGGAGGTAAGGCCTCAGTAGTCCTCCTCTGCTCGTGACGATCACCATCCCGCCTAGAAACTGACCTCGACTCCCGACGTCGCTGATCACGACCATGGTCCGCCCGATCTCGTTCCTCATAACTCTTATACTCCCGACTCTGGCCCTGACGGCCCTGCTCCCTGGAGCTTACCTGATTACCGTCCCTATCCCGCTTATTAGAATCCCTGTCTGCATGTAACAACTCGATGTTACGCGCGGCGTCCTGAACTCCAGCCACATCTTCGAACGGAGTGTTAACAATCCGGTCTAACACCCACCCCTTTAAAGCCCATTTGAAATGACGAGCCTGCCGCATAGCATTACCAGTGACCTCTGGCCCAACGAAACTGGCCAGACGCAGAAACCGTTGCATAAACTCTCCTGACGACTCCTGATCACCCTGACGAATCGACCCGTATTCCCTTTCATACCTTAGCTGCTCCGACATAGGAATATACTGTTTATAAAACACCTCGATGAACTCCGCCCACGAACAAGTCTCAGCAAAATCATCCCCTTTCGCCTGAACAAGAGCAGCCCACCAATTTTGAGCATCACCTTCAAATTTGAATGTGGCCAACCGAGTTTTAAACTCGTCAGCACATCCCAGAACACGAAACAACTTCTCGATATGTGTGATCCAGTCCTCCGCTTCATGAGGAGTAGCAGCGGACCTGAAAGAGAGAGGCTTAAGCTTGTTGAACCTCTCGATCCACACATGAATGCCAACGGGTGGAGCAGCGGGAGGAGCAGTGGGTGGAGTCTCGGGTTGAGCACCACCACCACCACCAGAAGAACTTGCAGCGTTCCTGATGTTATTGGTGACCTGAGTCACCACTTGAGGAATAGCGGCAGCCATCGCAGCGGCTATCATAGCCTGAAAATCAGGGGCTTCCCCTCCACCATTCCCATCAGTGTACTGAGTAAAGCGTGTATTCACCATCTGAACGATCACGAAATGATTAGCAAAATATAGGAAGAATAAGCTCGAAAGGAAAGACGAAACCGAAACCTATGTCTACCCAAATCCTCACCAGTCAAGACTCAAATCTTAAGGGTCAAATCCTAAGGTCCACATGATCCACAGGTCATGGCTTATGTACTACAGGTCGCAACCTGGGCTCTGATACCATAATTGTAACACCCCAACCCGACAAGGGTAAAGGTATCACATCACGGTGACAAATCAGAGCATACATAATACACAGCGGAAGCCATAAACCAAAATCAATAAGGAAGTCAAGCCAACACGGCTTAAACCAAATTACATGAGTTCAAAGGATAAAGATAAACCAAAGGAATAAACAAAAGAAACAGAATCCCAAAACAAAAGTCATAATATAAGGGTGGTCATCTAAGGTAAAAGCTCCAACCAAAAGCTCTAATCTCTCAATCCCAAAACAGAAGTCCCCAGCTCCTAGCTTAGATACCTGCCGCACACGAAAAGAAAAGACGTGCGGCTGAGCTTAAAAAGCTCAGTGAACAGATACATATAATAAGCAGAAATAATGAAGAACGAATCATGGCAAGGTTAAATGATAACGAAACAGATATAATATATGGTGCAATGGGAAATATCATAAGGTACAGTCAATAAAAGGGAAAAGAATAATATAGGATAGTAATCCACCACGAGCCCAGAAACATATCAGATCATATCATATACAGTAACCATAGAGGAGCGACCTCTCAGAAATGTGAAGGGCATGTATTGCACACAGTACCAATCACCAGACAAATCATATCATATCATATACAGTCAAATCCACTAAACAGAAACAGATCTAGGATGCATCCATACGCCCCTACCCAATCACATGCAGACCAAATCAAGGGACGGTGTAACCAAATCACTAGGGCTACACACTAGTCATGCCAGTGGTGCATCACGGACACGGCCATGTTACCTTCATGGCTAGGGTCACAAATTTTGGCTCGGGTATCAAACTAAGAGTCACAAATCATATCATATCAGAAGGTCATATCCAAAGGTTCAATACAGATAGATCAAAACAGATGGCTCATAACAAAAGGTTCAAATCAAAGCTTTTCAGAAGTATCAAGATCCAAATCAGATTTTAACAGATCAGAAGATGCAAATCAGAAATCATATCATGTCAGAGAAATAAGACACCCTTACTGAAAAAGGGCAGAGTATCTGTACCTTATTCAAATGCAAGCACAAAGAACAAAAGCAGAAAGTACTGAGATAGATCAGGACCTCTCCCTCTTTACACCTAGAGAAAGTAGAAGACAAATTACTAAGGGGTTCAAGTTCAGATTATCATTTTTAGTTCATCTTTCCATTTTAAGAACTTTCCAGATTTAGTAACTTTCTATTTTTAGCAGGTTTCCAGAATTAGTAAGTTTCCATTTTTAGCAATATTCAAATGATACAAACCAAGTTAAGTCTTCAATTAGCTTATTATGGAAGGAACGTTCATTTTAACTCATTATACAAATTTAAGATCAAAATATGATAATCTTTCATAGTTTAGGGTTATTAATGCAATTTACCAAAGTTAAAGGTCCACATTTGAAATCTTATCATTTTACCATTCAAACACTTATACTTTCCAGAATTACATATTTAGCCTTCAAGTTTCATAATTTACAAGTTACACCCCTTTACTTTATTAATTACAAATTAAACCTTATACCTTTATAATTTACAATTTAACCTTTACAGTATTCATATTACACATCAAGTCCTTTTATTTATTCATTTTACAGAAAATACCCTTCAATATAAATATGTTACAAACAGCCCCCAAGGTTTAGGTAATTTACATATTTAGCCCTTGTACTTAATTAAATACAAATCGACTTATATATTTAACCATAATTACATATTAAGCCCTTAATTACTCAAATTTACACATTTTACCCTTCATAATATTATTTACTTCGAAAACCTTTCACTTTCCAGAAATTACACTTTTAGTCCTTCACTTTTATTTAATTTCCAATTCGAATATACATAATTAACAAATTACATTTTAATTCCAAAACTTCCATATTTTACAAATAGCACCCTCAAGATATATTTTATTCATATTGCCCTAGTTTTATAGAGTATTACAAAAATGATCCATGACTTTTAAAAATTACAAAACATACCCTTTACTTTATTTCTCCAATCGATATATACAAAATAAAATCAAAATCAAACCCTAACAATACTAATCATTATGAAATCATTATACCATCATTTAAACATCATTTATTATCCAAGAACAACCCTAAATCCTTAAACCCTAATTCGTTCCATTTTATTTCTTTTCTTTCTTGTTTTATTTTAAATCCGATATAATCAATTAATTCCAAAACCACGAATTAAGCAACAACAATTCGAAATCTTATTTTTCTGATGCTATATGATGTACATGGAAGCCACGAAAATTATATATAAGGTCCAGAAAAATCGCATGAATTTTATATAGAGTTCTTGTGTTTTTAGGGTTTCGAACACATTAATTCCCATACGATCGAATCAAGCCATGAAAATTCGAACAACCATTTTTCTAGACTTGTTTGATGACTAAAGAACTCAGGAAAATTATATTAAGAACCCAGAAAAATCGTTTTGTATATTTTACATAATTAACCCATATTTACCCATTATAATTCGTATGATGTGAAAATCCTTGCATGAATCGAGTTTAACAGTTTTTATAAGTTATAATTGACGAAAGGAACATAAGAAAAATACCAGGTCGATTAGTGAACGAGTAGAATGGTCACAACGGATTTCACCTTGGCGGATGGGTTTTTTCGAATCAAAAATGTCTAGCGATCGAACAAGCAACTCCACGACTCCAATATTATTTTTCTCCACTCCTTTAGGTGATGATCTAACCCAGAAAAATGATCCTTGAATTTCTTGGTGGCCGGATTTTGCTATATGAATTATGTGTGTGATTTTGGTTTAGTCGGCAATTTAGTTTTTAGGTTTAAAATGAGTTTGTTGCTATATTAATGAGAAAAGCCGGTCATAGGGGGAGGGATGGGCTGTCAATCACGAAATTTATGGGCACCAAATCAATCACATAGTTTCCAAAATTTAATTTTGCATTTAAATGGTTTTAACAACATATTTATAAGGTTTTATTAGAATAATAATATTCATTAAATATTTTCGGTTATATATATTATGTAAATATATTTTTAGTACATCTTAAAATGTCAAGTGTAGCATTAGAAGTAATTTTTCTTCGTATCTTACTTATCTCCCGAAATTTGGAATTTATTTGGTATTTTATAAACTCGTTAACCAAAGTTTTAGATCGTAAGGGCATTTTGGTCATTTTACACGTTTTCAGATTTTAGGGTTTTACAGTATCTTTAATCTTATCCTTTGTCCACAGACGACAAGGATTTCTCACAAAATGAAACCTTTTCTTAAGAACCCCGAACGTCCTCTCGATATCCTTTCTTGCCGATTCTTGAACTTGTTTAAAGTTGATTCTTTTTTTGTCCGATGGGTCTGTAAACGTCTTAACTAGAAACGAATACTCAGGATAAATCCCATCGCCCAAATAATATCCATGTGGATGGTAGTTATCGTTAGCATAAAACCCGAGAGTTGGATTTTTTGCAGCGATAAAGTCTTCAATAACGGGTGACTGTTCTAAAACGTTGATATCGTTGTTGGACCCGGGTATACCAAAATAAGCATTCCATATCCATAGGTCGTACGATGCAACGGCTTGAAGAATTAATGTTGGATTTTTTTGGTCACCCCGATGGTGTTGACCTCGCCACGCGGTTGGACAGTTCTCTCACTCCCAATGCATGTAATCGATACTACCCAACATACCCGGTAATCCATGAACTTCTTGATGAACACCATACAAACGCATCAAGTCACTAGTCGTCGGTTTCCTTAAATACCTTTCCTCGTACAAATCTTTTATTCCTACAAAAAAAAAAAAAAAAAAAAAAAAAATCCGATTATAAAAAAAAATATGTATATACGAATTATAAAAATCTGGTTTCCTTAAATGTTGTACCTATTGTGAAATTTTCGAGTGTGTCCCGAGAAGTTTTTTCTGCCATTTTCAAATACTCGTCATTGATGTCGGTAGTAAACCCGTAAGCAAGCACACGCAAAGCCGAAGTACACTTTTGAATTGACGTGAACCCCAATGTTTGAAGGGCGTCGTTTCTTTGTCGGAAATATGGAAACCGCTCTTCCAAATCGTGTGCAATACGCAAAAACAACCGTTTGCTCATTCTAAAACGTCGCCTAAAAATTTCCTCGGGATACCTTGGGTTCGGGTCAAAGTAATCTCTCATCAACCGTTTGTTGGCTTCGAAACGGTCACGTTCAACTATAGCTCTTCGTTGGATCGGTGTTTCCCTTCTTTTAGCTCTCAATTTAGTCAACGCGATCGACGCAATAGAAACCGCTTCTTGTTCCATGTCTGAAATCACGTCGTCGGAACTAGACTCAAGAAGAAATGAAGAGCTTGGAGAATCCATAATTTTTATAAAAATGTGTTTGTGTTGTTTAAAGGTGTGTTTGAGTTATGAAAATGAAGAAAAAAGGTTGATATTTATAAATAAATAAAAAGGGGAGCGTTTGCAATTTATTTTGAAAAGTATCCGTTTGGTATGTAAACGTTCGAGTTTTTCTTGGAAAGTACAAGGGGCAAGGTGCGGTTTGATTCACGCTCTTTCGTTTTTTTTTCCAATTTCGCGCCCCTATGTAATGGGGGGGGGGGGGGGGGGGGGCGCTAATTGGGCGCGAATTGGGGCAATTTTGGGCAATTTAGCGCCCACTACACATGACCTTAATACTTGACATAACATCGTACTTTCTTTTTTTTTTTTTTTTTTTTTTTTTTTTTTTTTTTTTTTTTTTTGTGTGTGTGTGTGTGTGTGTGTGGGGAGCGTGTGTGTTAAATAAATGACAAAAAAGTACAAAACATGTGAAAACAAAGTAGTCAATCATATGTACCCAAATTTATTTGTAAAATGTCTATTGAGAAGTTACTACAAAATATCAGTTTTCTACATTCTTTCGTCCAAGCGAAATTCTTATATTCTAATGAATAGTAGCATAATGGTGTTAAAATTTTTCACTAATGTATGTAAGGGTAATAACTTTTTACAATCATAATCAAAGAAGAAACAACATTGACCGGTTAGAGCATCAGATAACAATGGCTTAAGTCAAACTGTCATCTCAGCGACACATTAGCTTTTTTGTTTTTCACATACCTTTCGATTACACACCCAAAAACACTCTTCTCAAGAGCGGAGGGTATCGTGGAGCCGTTCTCCTCGTGCCGTTCTCCAAAAGTGGTGTCACGTCAGCAAAACACAGAACGGCACCAGAAAACCTTTGGCACCACATTTTGTGCAATTACCGTTGTCACCAGAAAATGTGGTGCTGTTCTCCATTTTTTTTCATTTACAAACATACATAATATTAACTAAAATAAACTTCATTAAACAAAAGAAAAACACACATTATATTAATTAAAAAAAAAATTACATAAAAATAAAAACCTAGTACATAAACATAGAAATTAAAAAAAAAATACGAAAAAGACATTAAAAAAAAGACATTAAAATTAAAAATACATAAACCTAATACTCTCCGGTTGGATACTTTGCCGGATTCGTGCTTTTTGGGCTTTGACGACCGCCGCGTCGATCGGATCCATCTTGCTTATATCCATTTGTAGCACTCGCATCTCTTCGGCAATCTTTTGAGATTCATATAAAGTAACTCTCGCGAGTGACTCTCGTTCGATAACATCCATCTTTGCCTTGCGGTCTAACTCGATTTGTTGTTGCATCATTTCTTGAAACATTGTCGGGTTTGAACCGAACTAGCGGTCGAGTTTGACGAAAGTTGACTTTTAGAAATCCGGTACATGCCGTCAGGCCGTGGCAACGCGTCTGGTCCAAAATGCTCGGGTTCCTCCTCCGTAACCCGAAGACGATTTCGCCTTGCCAATGTCTATTCGGGATTTTTCCACTTGTGCTTGTCTTTCAAAAAGGCCCAAGTGCTCATGTGTTTAAAGTCAATACCCGTCACCATTTTATACAACGAATGCACCCTCGCCATAAAATCTTTATCACTCTCCCCACTCATAACACTTGTTTCATTCACTAACGAATTCCACTTGGTAACCTCTTTATTCATTGGAGTCCACTTTCCTGTCAACATGTTCTTGTTACGAATAGTCCACTTGTGTTTCTCGGCTTCCATATTGTATACGTCGAGAACTCTATACCAAAACGTTTCCTTTGATTGACCCGCACCTCTTTTTGGATCCTCGGATATTTGAATGAAACACTCCGCCAAAAGCAACTCCTCTTCTTGGGTCCACACGTTACGCGGTCGAGTACCACCTTGCGTAGCTTGCGTTTCGGTAGTTTTCTTCGTCTTCCCCTTCGTCTTCGTCTTCATCTTTTTCGACGTCGGGGTCGGGACCACCTCTTCTTCATCTTCGTCATCATCTTCGTATTCGTCTTCGTCTTCGTCTCGTAGATGGAAGGATGCATGGTCGGAATTTGGTTGGGAAGCGGTGCCTTGGTTTAGTTGTTGATGTTGTTGTTGAGAAAGTTGATTATATTATTGCAATTTCCATTGACTAAATAGCAATTGTTCTTCGGGATTCATGTATGGGTTTGTTGGGAAGGTAGGAAAGTAAGGCGATTGATTGTATGGATTCGAAGACGAGGCCAGATTGTTGGCCGGATTTGAAGACGAGCCTGTCATTTGGTTCGACGGGTCGTTTAGCATGTTGTTAATCCATGGTGAGTTGGGATTAATTTTGGTTGGAAACAAATTGAGAAAAGTAGATAGTAGTATGTTCTCTAATATATATAAAACAAAAGTTGCCTAATAATGACATCAGCAACTCTAAAATCATACATTGGTCGATGATGCCACGTGGAACCCTAACTTCTACGCTTAGTTGGCAGATCGATCCCTAAGCCGACTCCATAAGAATCGGTTTCCTATTTTGAAGATTTGTATCTTGACACGATCTCTCCCATATGTAGTTTATCCCAAACCCTAGCGTGATCTTATGAATACGCCCCAATATCTCTAACCACCCACATTCGATGCACCGGAAAAAACAGCAGCCATTCTATCAGCAATGGCGTCTAAAGGTTAGGCACATGCATATGATTTGGTTTTGTTCATAACATTTTATTGTTTGCAATTGTTTCATGCAATTTTGTTTATTTCAGCATCGATTGATTCGAATTCAGCATCAAAGGCCACAAAATCTAAAAAAACTTCGACATCTAAAGGTCAGACACATAACAATTATTTTTGTTACAATGATTTTTGTTTTAATGTATTTATGTAATGTGTTTTGTTACATGCATATTATTCTATATTGGATGTTGTGTTATATTCATATTAGATTTGATTATGTATTGCATATGTTTTGATTGAATTTTTTTTATATGATTCTTTATATTGTTTGTTTTGTGTAATAAAATATTTTTACATGATTTTTATGTTGTTTGTGATGTGTAATAACAGCCAAAACTGCTTACAAAGTTGTTTTTACTCTATTATTTGATGTTGATCCTATGCTGGAAGACATTAAAATTCAAGCAAGATGCATCAGTATATGGCGTTCACATGCTCCTAATATGTCTCATGCTCCTTGGAGCTTGGATTTTGTAGTTCAAGATGAACAGGTACTGTTATGATTATGGTATTAACATGTTAACTATGGTTGTGTGTTATCTGATATCATATATCATTTAGTTTAAGGGTAATCGGATTCAATGTACTGTAAAGAAGAATGACATGCATAAATATGAAGGGATTCTTGAAGAAGGCAAATGCTACAGGATTTCTAATTTTGGTGTAGCAGACAATAGTGGCAAATTTCCTTTGCTAGACCATATGTATAAGATCATGTTTTACAAAAATACCACATTGACTCGCATCAAGGACTTTGATGAGAACAATATGGGTTTTGAATTTGTAAGCATTGGTGAAATAAAGTCCAAGCAATTTAAGGAGACTGATTTTGTTGGTATGTATCCTTTATTAGTTTTATTTATTTTTTATTTTTTTCAGTTATGAATTTGCATTGTATATTTGCTATAGTTATAATAAAAATTTTAACTGTTTTAATGTAAATAAATTACAGATGTAATTGGCACCATCGTTTAAATGGGTGATTTAATACATTTTGGTCTTAACAAACAACGACGACTTGTGTTAATAGAAGATACAGAGTAAGATAACATTCAATTTTGTGTTTGAATGATGATTCGTTTTATTAAACAAAATCTAAATTTTATTGTATATATGCAGGGGTGATAGGTTAGAATGTTTTTTTTTATGCAATGGCAGAGATGTTTGTTTCTTATGCTGCTAACAGAGAAAAGGTTGGACATGTGGTTTTGATCATAAAAATGGCTAAAGTAAAATATTGGAAAGGTAACATAGTTAATCTTATAGACTAAAAATAATATTAACACATATAATATATCTTTTTTATATTTTTGTTTGTAGACAATGTATCTGTTTCTCCTGCTATGAATGGTACCAAGATTTTCATCAATGCTGACTTACCTGAGGTTAATTCGTTCAAAGCCAGGTATGCAACCTATAACTTATTTTTATGTTTTTAATGCATAAAAATAAATATATCTACTATTGTATTCGACTGTGATTATGAAAGATTGGATGTTTTTGTCATGATACAATGTATCTAACTATGGTTTTATATGATTTACAGTTATCAGAAACGAGATGGATATGATGAGTCTGCTCTTAAAATTGAAATTCTAACTCCAACAAAAGCAATTGTTACTCCGGAGATGTTCTTTAAAGGCACCACCCGAAAGAATGTTGGAGATATTCATGATGCATCTAATGTAAGACTATTATACATAATCTTTAATAAAATTTGCTTCATTATAAAAATGTAAATGTATAATGTAAGGATTACATGTTTCGATGTTTGAAATATTGTAGGAAGTTACTTGTGTTGTGTATGCAAAGATTCACAAAATCCACAAAGAGTTTGGTTGGTGTTATCCTGCTTGCAAACAATATAGTCGGATAACAAAAGAAACTGACTCTTCGAAATCATCTGCATCCTCTGGATATGCCAAAAAATTATGGCGTTGTGATAGACATGGAATGTTGAAATCTGTCACTCACAGGTAAATAAATTTATTTAATTGTATTAAACCAATGCACAAATGAATGCAATTATATATTAGATTAATTCATTTACCACCATCTATTTATCAGGTACAAGGTTATTGTCCGTGTTATAGATCATACTGGATCGGCTTCTCTGATTTTATTTGATAAAATGGTACAAAGGCTACTAGATATACCATGTGTCAAGCTTAAAGACCAGTATGATGGTGTTGATGATGATGATTTCCCAAAAGAGTTAGACACTCTCATTGGCAAAAAAATTGTTAGATTTTTATATTCTGAATTTAACATTAACAACAACAATCATGTTTATCAAGTTAAGATGATATCTGATGAGAAGCCAACGACTAGAAAGTTTAAGTAAGGTTTTGTTTATGATGAGGTATATGTTTTAAAAATAAAACATTAATCTAATATTTTTAACAAATATTATTATTATCTTAACTAATTCAAATTCATACTCTTGATTTCAAAATTACAGGATAGTGATGAAGAATATGATGTACACACATTATGCGTTAATAATATTGACCCGACCGTTGATTCCAATGAAGAAAGTGGAATAACTCCTATGTCTAATGAGGTACTTTGGTATCCCACATTGGTTAAACAATAGAATTGGTTCTACTTAATAAGATACGTGATCCATTAGTTGCTTGTGTTTGATTAAGTATAATGTTCCATACACGATGTGTGTAAATCCGATATATGTATATACTCGGCTTGATACACATTGTGTTATGCAACATTATATGAATTTCTATTTTTTTATACGAAATTGTTTATTAGCTTTATAATGACTATGTATTTTGTAGGGTGATGCTGGCAACGATAATACAAACCTACATTCATCCACATCTTCAAGTTTTGGTTATCAAAAAGATCCTGAGACTGATCATATTTCTGAATCCATTATACAAGCCAATGGATAAGAAGGAGATAATAATAACGATGAAGAAGAATGTAACACCCGAAGAAGAAGCTACTGATGATGATGACGGAGTACCAGGAGGTAGTAAGCGCACTGCTATTGACATTGGTGATATTGATGATGGTGATTGTGATGCTAAAAGAGCGAAAATCCAAATCGTTGAACACACGGTCGAGAAGGAATAGATTTCAATTTACATACATTTGTAATGTTGTGTAACACCCCATTAAAATTTTGGAAAGCAGTGGAAGACTTAAACGGGGTATTACCAATTAGATCACAGTCGAAGCATAGATAATCGTTAAAAGTAGAATTTATATCATTCAATGAAAACTCAATATTCAGAGATTACACAATAGTTTTCAAAAGGGGGTAGTATTTCGCAAAAGTGATGGTGAGTTTGAAAAGAATGATATAATTATTTGAAATAAAGGTGGGTAGTTTTCCAATGCCCATGCCAACTCCGTGCTTGAGATTTCCTTAGTTACCTGAGATAAGACATGCTAAAAGAGTCAACACAAAGGTTGAGTGAATCCATAGTGTTTAGTAGTAAAATAATTGATCATAAGATTTCAAGTTTAGGAGGCAGTGGGTTCCGTTGTTACACCCATAAATCGAGTGTAGTTATTATTGCACTAAGCTAATGAAACCAAAGTGTTAACAGTGTACCAACAGTAATTGGTAGTATTGACATAAATCGATATAACAGTAGCATCAACAGTAATTGATAGTATCGACAGTAATCGATATAATAATCGTATCAACAGTAGTTGATAGTATCGACAGTAATCGATATAATAATAGTTGTACTTAGGCAATAACACATTTAGATAGACATATAGTTTTCAAGCAATTGTGATCATAAAAAGTAGTAGCATGTATCTCCCCACGGGTTTAAAATCGTATAAAAATGTGGGACTATGAACTCACCTTAGTAGTGTAGAAATCAAATAGTGATCAAATGGTGTAACTGAATAGCTCCCGACTTGCGACTTCACCAAAGATGGTGGTGATGAGGTACGAGAAAGGAAGAAGGCACGAACAAGACGTGTTTACTCGATATACTCTAAGCTTCCAATAACCCTAGTCCTTCAACGAACTAAACCTGGATTGTTTCCTTGAATTTCTTGACTTAACCAAAGGCTTTTTACTCTTCTTTCTTGCTCGATAGAAACAAAGAGAAGTAGGTGTGTTTGTGTTTCTGCGTTTGTGGTTGATGTGCGTGTGTATTGCTCTAATTTTTATACCCATGGTATGTCGTTGTGGTTTTAGCAGTATTCAAGTTTTAAATTTATATTTAGCCGACTTATCAATAACACACACTTTAACGAGCAGTGTACCCCGTCAGTATGAATATAATGGTAAGTAGAGTGTCGATCACTAAGAGTGAAACGTATTATCTAGTTATTCTAATCAGTATTTTAATATCTTAAGTTAGCTATACAACCTAATCTAACGCAAGGGGGTTCAGCCTGAGAGACTGGCACGGTTTGATTATGATTAAATATAAACTAAACTAATAAGCACGAATCAGCGATTAGCAAACACGTACACAGATAAATACTTGAGACAATAAGAAGACCTGTCCTGATAGTTAAGTAGCTTGTCACTTGTTTTATTGCTAGTTTTATATGAAGTGTATAGTTCGATGCAACGCACCGAGATTAATCCTTTCTCGTTGGCTCTAATCTTATCGGCGAGTAAACCCTTAATGATTACTTATGACTATCCTACTTATCTTTTCTTCCTACTTTTCTACAGACGATAGAATGCATAGGCGATATAATAAATAGGCGAGGAAGGGGCATGGCGACCCAAGCAATGCTCAGCTAGACACAGAGGTTATCAATGCACTAATAAAAGTCACCAAAGACATAAACATATAAACTTTAATTAATGGGAAAGCAATTTTAAGGGGAGTTGAAGTGCATGATTAAATCAATGACACAATCCCATCAATCCTGACCAATTAAAGTGTACTAATACAATAAAACAAAACTACTTAATGAATTGAATACATGCAGGACCTTCTTACAGCTCTTGTATCTTCGTTCAAGGTGTGTCTTGTGTTGCTACTTCGTCTGAATTCGGCTTAGGGTTTCTGTGGTCTTCGGTCTTCTAAAACTAGGCTCTATGAAATTCGTCTGGCCTTGGGGTATTTATAGTTTCTGTCTGAGGGCTAGATGCGGCGCATAGGATAAGTAGATGCGGCGCATTGACTTAACTTCGCGTGGGGTCCAAGATTAATATATTCAGGAATATTCGTACACCGCCAGAAGATGCGGCGTAACTCCATTCTTGGATGCGGCGCATATCCTTGCTGTCTTGGATCGTAGCTTGTGAAATCTTGATAGTGATGCGCCGTATATAATAAGTAGGATGCGGCGTATCTGGAGCAGAATGATCTTGATCTTGTACATTTCAGTAGACTCTTAACTTCTTGCTTGTTTTGCTCCATAATTAGTCCAAAATCGCTGATGCGCGTGATGTGTCGTTGCGGTTTAGCAGTTTTAATGCCTACTCAAGTTTTAAATTTATATTTGGCCGACTTATCAATAACACACACACTTAACGAGCAGTGTACCCGGTCAGTATGAATATAATGGTAAGTAGAGTGTCGATCACTAAGAGTGGAACGTATTATCTCGTTATTCTAATCAGTATTTTAATATCCTAACGCAAGGGGGTTTCAGCCTGAGAGACTGGCACGATTTGTTGCAATTAAAATAATAAAATAAACAAATAGGCACGAATCAGCAAGTAGCACACACGTACACAGATAGATACTTGAGACAATAAGAGGGCTGTCCTTATGATTAAGTAGATTGTCACTTGTTTTATTGATAGCTTTATATGAAGTGTATGTAGTTAATCCTTTCTCGTTGGTCCTATTCTTATCGGCGAGTAAACCCTTAATGATTACTTATGTCTAAAAGTTATTCCTAAGTGATCAATTTAGAAACAACCGTGGGAGCCACATTATGTCCCGCAGTCAAATGCCCGCAAGCCACTAATAAACACAGAGGTTATCAATGCACTAATAAGTAGTAACCAAAGACATCAACATATAAACTTTAATTAATGAGAAAGCAGTTTTAAGGGAGTGCAATCTTTCCGTTGCCACATTACACAAGCCACCAATCTTGATGAATTAAAGTTTACTAACACAATAAAACAAAACTACTTAATGAATTAAACATATGCAGCACCTTCTTACAGCTCTTGTATCTTTGATTTGGGTGTGTCTTGTGCTGCCTCCTTGACTGAATTCGTCCTTTGTTCCTACTGTTCGGTCTTCGGTGTTAGGGTTTTTTGGAACTCTCTAATTCGTCTGGTCTACGGGGTATTTATAGTTTCTGTCTGAGGTAAGATGCGGCGTATCTAAGGAGTAGATGCGGCGCATGTACTTAACTTCGCGTGGGGTCCAAGATTATAATATTCAGGAATATTCGTACACCGCCAGAAGATGCGGCGTAACTCTTTATTAGATGCGGCGCATGTCCTCTTGTATCTTGGATCGTATCTGGTGATATCTTGATAGAGATGCGGCGCATGTTGAGAGTGAGATGCGGCGCATCTGGAGCAGAATTGACTTGATCTTGTCCATGTCAGTAGACTTTCACTTTATGCACGTTTTGCTCCATTATTAGTCCAAAATAGCTAAGTTTCACCAAATGCTTGTTTTTACCTGAGAATTACAAAAGTAAACAATTAAGTATCAATCCTCATACATAATATAGTAAAACAAGTCAAATTAATAGGATAAATGATAGTAATAAAATGTACTTATTTGAGTTCATCAAATATCCCCCCACTTGAACTTTACTTGTCCCCAAGTAAACCTTAGAATTTCATTTATGAAAATGTATCCTAAAAGATGTTAGGATTTATTTTTATATTTAAGCATGTATTCGTTTAATTCATAATCACACAACTAAACACTTAACGAATTAGAAGTAAAATAAAATAAGTCGATAAAATCAAATCTAATCGTTTAACTGTCCAGTCGCGACGAATATTCTATCATAAGCTTGGCAAGTATACACATCTCCACCCCTAAAGCTAAGGAATAACAAGTCTAAAGCGGTAAAAAGGGTTTTTAGGCTTAAGGGTTAATTATTCTCTTTTCACTATCGATCTCAAATTCCAGAAAAGGCGACAAAATCACAAATACATGATCGAATCCACGAACACGATACTTGCAATTGCTCAAATCCTTAACTCGAATAGGCTAAAGATAGGTCCAAACTTCACCAATAATAATATATCAAAAAGGGCGACAAAATCATAAATACATAGCCGAATCCACGACTACGATACTTAAGATTGCTCAAATCCCTAATCTCAATAAATCAAAGGTTCGGTTGGATAATGAATAATATAGGGTATGGATAACATTTGGGATATAAATTGGTGTAAAAATAAAAATAAACAAAACAAATAAATTAAAATCCTAAGTGTGGTTAATCACTATCCCAACCATCCCATGAATAAGACTCATATCATTGAATAACTCACGCTTTAACACTTGAAACACACGCTTTAGGTAGACACGAATTATACTCAACAAAATCTTAATCAAAGAATAAACCTTAACTGGCGTTCCCATAACTGCCAATTCCCATTCAATCCATAGATATAATACAACAAATAGTGGTGATATCGACCACTTACATAACTTTACATAAGTTGGTTAAAATAAACATCCAACTTTTCTTTCTTTTTCTTTTTCTTTTCTTATTTTTTCGATTTTTTTTTTTTTTTTTTTTTTTTTTTTTTTTTAAACATAAACATAGATGTGTGAAATTTCACCACATCACTACAACTTTCTTTCCGGATAATTTTTATTCATACTTTTCATACTTCAGAAATAATGGTAATAGTGAAAGTAGTAAACACACGAAAAATAAACTCAAAGATATACAATATTTACTTTCACTCCAATTTGCATTGTGCAATTTCCCGACCTAACCATAGATAATGAATTACGCACGCGAACACAGGTAATGTAAGGAAACACACTCTTTGCCTATAGCAATTAACCAACCACGGATTCTAATCTACAGGGTAGGCTAAGGTGTAAGGGTGTAACGAAACATTTTAAACATAGGTGTAAGAAACGAAAGGAATGGCTCTGAGTGTTTTTCTAGGGGTATCTTACTCTAAAAATGAGAGTAACAAAAGGGTTTATACGGGGGTTAACTAACCAGTGTAGTTAGCTAATAACACATAACATATAAAGGCTATTTGGTGTAATCCTAGAATTTTACCAATTTAGACAAGTCATTCCAATTATATAAATAATACTCATTATGGTGGTCTCGAATAGTATACAAGCCAAGTTCTAAAGTTTACAAGTCACTGGCACACTCATAGATTTGTGAATTTTGAAAAATCACAATTTTTGAAAATAACGTCATGTGTGCAGTTATGTAACTTAGATCTTAAACAAAAACATGCTAAAAAATTTTTTAAGTTTGATATATTAAGCACATTTTAAGCATAATTTTTGAAAAAGTTTAGGACAAGTAAGTGTTAAGTGTTCTAATTCTCCAATCCCCCCACTTAAGTTAAACAACGTCCTCGTTGTTTGTATAAAAGGTTAAAAACTGGAAAATAAAAGAATTAGAACGGAAAAACTCCCCTGAGATTTGCTCGGTATGATCCTCCATTAGTATAAAAGCAAAAATCATCTTTCTTGTGGATTAGAACGTTAAAGCTTCATACTTGATTTATCCACAGGAAATCCAGGAAACTATAATACCACCAACACTTTAAAACACACCTAAGATAAGAAAGGTTCAAACTTGCATAATACATTAGTAGTTAGGAAAAATAAAACTTAAAAATTAAAACTGAAAATCATCAGGTCAGTCGATGCGCCGTATCTTATTGAAGAAGATACGCCGTATCGAGCCTGGAATAATACGGATCAGAATAAAGATGCGCCGCATCCTTAACCAGGGATGCGCCGCATTAAATAAACTGATAAATAGTTTTAAAGTCGAAAATAAAAATGCAGAAAAATAAAATAAGATATGACCATTGCAGAGGATGCGTCGCATCTCAGAATTGAGATGCGCCGTATCTTCGTGCGGCCTGGACTGACTCGACACAGAAAACAGAATAATAAAAGATAAATCCGGGTTGTCTCCCGGTGAGCACTTGTCTTTATTCCAGAGTCTTCAAGTTAGACTCACGTTCAGCTCAGCAATAAGTCCTTGTCACGGTCCATCCTTCGTCCTTCATCCGAAAGATTTTCCCGTATATCTCTGCGACGTTTTCTTCCGTTCGACTTAGTCTAGCATAACTCTTTGTCTTCACCGCAGTATATTCTTCATTAGGACTCAAAGAATATTTGATGATTTTAAATTTTTCAGAAATAATCATGGGTGGCTCATTGTAAGGAATCCCAAGTAGTTGACACTTTCTTTTGGTGAATTCTTCCTCGTCTTTATCAACAAACTTAAAATAAGGATCCTTAATCAAATAATCATCTAGTTCTTCAATTAGTGACTTATCGTCTTGAATCGCCTCCCATTCTCTTTCCAAATCATATTGTAACCGTCGACTAAGCTTTGTGAAATCATCAAACTGTTTATGCACCCATTCCCAGAAAGTAGTATCCGATGTCCCCTTAAGTCCCTTCAAGCGTTCAATTCTGCCCTTTTCTTGTAAAGCCTCCGCCTTTTGTGGGCAGTCTTCAATATTATCGTACCATTCATAATCTTCAAAGGTTACATCGTTGCCAACCCGTTTCATCCCAATTATACTTCCCCCATTACAGGTTCCGTCACTTTTATAATCGCAGGTCGGCCAAACACTACTCCCGTCCTTGAAAACGAAGGGTGTACAGGTGTGACTAATGTGCTCAAATTCCCATGGTTTATCCCAAACCCATGGTACTTGGTCATTCCATTCATAGTACCAGGTGTTTTTGAAATCGTCATAAGTTTTAAATCCTGGTAGATCTCCAGTAAGCACATCATCATCGACTTGAAGAAGGTAGTTAAATTCCTTGAACTGCTTGCACAGGGGTGTCTCATAATCGAACACATCAATGTCAATTCTGAAAAGTTCTTCAATCCCCTCATTGATTGTTGAATCATGAAGTGACGACCCATAATCGCTTTCTACTTCTTCATCTTCTCCTCTCATCCAATATACCCATAATGCATCCTTAGTAGCTCGATCCATGCTCTTATGGTTATTAAACTTACTAGCCAACCATTCTGAAAAATCAACATCGTTAGGGTCATGGTTAACGTCAAAGCAAACCTTTCCAATCATATTCTTTTTTATCTCCATGAACTCGTTAAATTGCTTCTTAAAACTCCGAGTCAACCATGAAGTCATAATCTCCTTGACTTCGTTTGTAGGGGCAAATTCCGGACTACCATATTTGAGTTCTAACCAATCATTGAGGGAGAGGTCTATCAATCTTACCAACCTGCCATGAAATAGTAACTCCGCCAAAGCATAATTCATATCATTATCCTGATAGTTCTCATTCAATCCCCAGTACTGCTCGGAATAAGGCATGTAAGAGTTTTGGGTATTGCCTCCACCACAGCTGTTGTTGCTTGAGTCCATGTATGCAAGATAGAATTTCCCATCATCTTCTTCGATAGTAGTCCAGTTCAATCCTTCGGCTTCAATGATAGGCCATAAGAGCGACAATTCTTCTCCAGTATACCTCACAAATACATCATAAGAGAATACCTCTTTGTCAATGTTGCATAAACGCATGAATTCCTTAAAAGCAGCTTCAAGAGGAGTCTCCCAAGAGAATAAATCTGCATTGATCATGAGTACATTGAATGAATCTGAAAACAAGCTTTCCTTAGCAAGATATCCGTTAACTGACATGTCTTCCATAGCAAAATCTGTCATCCAAAGTAAAATCATCAGTAGGATTTGTTCGCTAGAAGAGAAATTAATGAATATAGAAACGGATATAAGAATAAAAATAGCTGATATCTGCAGACGATGCGCCGTATCCAAAAAGTTGGATACGCCGTATCTTATAATCGTTAAAATTTAATCAGACTTATTCAGAAAATAGATACGCCGCTTTAGAATTTAAGAATGCGCCGTATCGAATTAATCAATCAAAAATCAGCTTATCTAATTAAAATTAAATGCGTCGTATTAACGAAAGTTAATGCGCCGTATTTTCGTTACGTTTAAAAATAAAAGATTTTTGATTCAGTAAGATGCGCCGTATCGACAGAGATCGAAACGCCGTATCTGTTTAATAATTCGCAAACTGTTTTTAATCAAAATAATAGATACGCCGTATCTGCTAAAGCAGATGCGTCGTATGGCGTTAACGTTCAGAAAAAAAAATTTATTAAAAACAGATACGCCGTATCTGCAAAAGCAGATGCGTCGTATTACTTTATCGCTTAGAAAAATTTTCTTATTAAAAACAGATACGCCGTATCTTGGGGAAAAGATGCGTCGTATCGAATTAATTAAACGCGTTGTATTTTTAAAAAAATTAAAGGCAATACGCCGTATCTGAGAGATCAGATGCGCCGTATCGTTCGATTTTGCACAGTACAACGATAGCAGAACAGAAAAATACGAAAAATAAAAACAAAAATTAAACACACGAACAAAAATAAACACACAAAAATAAAAGAAAACAATTAACACACAATACAACAAATATGCAAAATAGTACAATGATGCAATTAATCTAATAAAAAGAAAAACCTAATTAAAATACTAATCAAATTAACAGATAATAACAATTCACTCCCCGGCAACGGCGCCAAAAACTTGATGCGCGTGATGTGTCGTTGCGGTTTAGCAGTTTTAATGCCTACTCAAGTTTTAAATTTATATTTAGACGACTTATCAATAACACACACACTTAACGAGCAGTGTACCCGGTCAGTATGAAGATAATGGTAAGTAGAGTGTCGATCACTAAGAGTGGAACGTATTATCTAGTTATTCTAATCAGTATTTTAATATCCTAACGCAAGGGGGTTTCAGCCTGAGAGACTGGCACGATTTGTTGCAATTAAAATAATAAAATAAACCAATAGGCACGAATCAGCAAGTAGCACACACGTACACAGATAGATACTCGAGACAATAAGAGGGCTGTCCTTATAATTAAGTAGATTGTCACTTGTTTTATTGATAGCTTTATATGAAGTGTATGTAGTTAATCCTTTCTCGTTGGTCCTATTCTTATCGGCGAGTAAACCCTTAATGATTACTTATGTCTAAAAGTTATTCCTAAGTGATCAATTTAGAAACAACCGTGGGAGCCACATTATGTCCCGCAGTCAAATGCCCGCAAGCCACTAATAAACACAGAGGTTATCAATGCACTAATAAGTAGTAACCAAAGACATCAACATATAAACTTTAATTAATGAGAAAGCAGTTTTAAGGGAGTGCAATCTTTCCGTTGCCACATTACACAAGCCACCAATCTTGATGAATTAAAGTTTACTAACACAATAAAACAAAACTACTTAATGAATTAAACATATGCAGCACCTTCTTACAGCTCTTGTATCTTTGATTTGGGTGTGTCTTGTGCTGCCTCCTTGACTGAATTCGTCCTTTGTTCCTACTGTTCGGTCTTCGGTGTTAGGGTTTTTTGGAACTCTCTAATTCGTCTGGTCTACGGGGTATTTATAGTTTCTGTCTGAGGTAAGATGCGGCGTATCTAAGGAGTAGATGCGGCGCATGTACTTAACTTCGCGTGGGGTCCAAGATTATAATATTCAGGAATATTCGTACACCGCCAGAAGATGCGGCGTAACTCTTTATTAGATGCGGCGCATGTCCTCTTGTATCTTGGATCGTATCTGGTGATATCTTGATAGAGATGCGGCGCATGTTGATAGTGAGATGCGGCGCATCTGGAGCAGAATTGACTTGATCTTGTCCATGTCAGTAGACTTCCACTTTATGTACGTTTTGCTCCATTATTAGTCCAAAATCGCCAAGTTTCACCAAATGCTTGTTTTTACCTGAGAATTACAAAAGTAAACAATTAAGTATCAATCCTCATACATAATATAGTAAAACAAGTCAAATTAATAGGATAAATGATAGTAATAAAATGTACTTATTTGAGTTCATCAATCGCCAAGTTTCACATAACACTTGTTTTTACCTGAGAATTACAAAAGTAAACATTAACGTATCGATTCTCATAGATAATATAATAAAACAAGTCAAATAAATAGGATAAATGATGGTAATAAAATGTACTTATTTGAGTTCATCAAATATCCCCCCACTTGAACTTTACTTGTCCCCAAGTAAACCTTAGAACTAATCTTATGAAAATGTATCCTAAAAGATGTTAGGATTTATTTTTATATTTAAGCATGTATTCATTTTTGTCATAATCACACAACCAAACACTTTACGAATTAGAAATAAAATAAAATATTTTGATAAAAGCAAATCTAATCGTTTAACTGTCCAGTCGTGACGAATATTCTATCATAAGCTTGGCAAGTATACGCATCTCCTCCACTAAAGCTAAGGAATAACAAGTCTAAAGCGGTAAAAAGGGTTTGTTGGTTAAGGGTTAATCATTCTTCTTAATCTCTATCGATCTCAAATTCCAGAAAAGGCGACAAAATCACAAATACATGATCGAATCCACGAACACGATACTTGCAATTGCTCAAATCCTTAACTCGAATAGGCTAAAGATAGGACCAAGTAATCTTCACCAATAATATTATATCAAAAAGGGCGACAAAATCATAAATACATAGCCGAATCCACGACTACGATACTTAAGATTGCTCAAATTCCTAATCTCAATAAATCAAAGGTTTGGATAAAGAATAATATAGGGTGTGGATAATATTTGGGATATAAATTGGTGTAAAATGAAAAATAAACAAAACAGATAAATTAAAATCCTAAGTGTGGTAAATTGCTATCCCAACCATCCCATGAATAAGACTCATATCATTGAATAACTCACGCTTTAACACTTGAAACACACGCTTTAGGTAGACACGAATTATACTCAACAAGATCTCAATCAAAGAATAAACCTTAGTTGGCGTTCCCATAACGTCCAACTCCCAATCAATCCATAGATATAATATACAACAACTAGTGGTGATATCGACCACTTAATACAAAACTTTACATAAGTTGGTTAAAACAAACATCCAACTTTTCCTTTTTCTTTTTCTTTTCTATTTTTTTGACTTCAAACATAAACATAGATGTGTAAAATTTCACCACATCACTATAATGATAACTCTGGATAATTTTTCCATACTTTTCATGACTTCAGAAATAACGGTAATAGTGAAAGTAGTAAACACACGAAAAATAAACTCAAAGATATACAATATTTACTTTCACTCCAATTGCATTGTGCAATTTCCCAACTCAACCAAAGATAATGAATTACGCACGCGAACACAGGTAATGTAAGGAAACACACTTTGCCTAAAGCAATTAACCAACCACGGATTTTAATCTACAGGGTAGGCTAAGGTGTAAGGGTGTAACGAAACATTATAACAAAGGTGTAAGAAACGAAAGGAATGGCTCTGAGTGTTTTTCTAGGGGTATCTTACTCTAAAAGTGAGAGTAACTAAAGGGTTTATACGGGGATTAACTAACCAGTGTAGTTAGTTAATATCACATAACATATAAAGGCTATTTGGGTGTAATCCTAGAAATTTACCAATTTAGACAAGTCATTCCAATTATATAAATAATACTTATTATGGTGGTCTCGAATAGTATACAAGCCAAGTTCTAAAGTTTACAAGTCACCGGCACACTCATAGATTGTGAATTTTGAAAAGTTCACAATTTTTGAAATTAACGTCATGTGTGCAGCTATGTAATTTAGACTTTTAAACAAAATCATGCTAAAAATTTTAAATTTTGATATATTAAGCACATTTTAAGCATATTTTGAAAAAAGTTTAGGACAAGTAAGTGTTCTAATTCTCCAATCCCCCCACTTAAGTTAAACAACGTCCTCGTTGTTTGTGTCAAAGGTTAAAAACTGGAAAATAAAAGAATTAGAACTGAAAAACTCCCCTGAGATTTGCTCGGTATGATCCTCCATTATTTGTATAAGAGCAAAAATCAACTTTCTTGTGGTTGAGAACGTTTAAGCTTCATAATTGATGTATCTACAGGAAATGCAGGAATCTATAATACCATCAAGACTTTAACACACCTGAGTTAAGAAGGTTCAAACTTGCATAATACATTAGTAGTTAGTAAAAATAAAACTTAAAAATTAAACTGAAAATCATCAGGTCAGTCGATACGCCGTATCTTATGGAAGAAGATGTGCCGTATCGAGCCTGGAATAAATACGAATCAGAATAGAAGATGCATCGCATCCTTAACCAGGGATGCGCCGCATTAAAATAAACTGATAAAAAGTTTTAAAGTCAAAAATAAAAATGCAGAAAATAAAGTAAGATATGACCAGTGCAGGAGATGCGTCGCATCTCAGGATTGAGATGCGCCGTATCTTCTGCGGGCCTGACTGACTCGACACAGAACAGAATAGTAAAAATTTTCCGGGTCGTCTCCCGGTCAGCACTTGTCTTTATTCCAGAGTCTTCAAGTTAGACTCACGTTCAGCCTCTTTAATACCGATCATTTAAGGAGTCGGAAGCATCGCGCTCCCTCATCGCCAGTCCAGTAATATTGAACACTCCTTGCTCGTCCATAATTTCCACGCCGTTCTTCTTTAATATCTGTATAAACAAAGTTCTGTCCCTTTCGGGCAGAGATGACAAAATGATAGACGGGAAATTCTTATTATTATATAGGCATATTCCAAAGTGGAAGGGAGATCCTTAAGTACAGGTTTAACATTATCAATTTCATTAGCACTAGCGGAATAGACTTGTTCTTTAATTATTTCGTTGCTGTCATCAGATAAATGCGCCGCATCGTTAGTTCCTATGCGCCGCATGGCGTTACAAACAGCGGAATCAACAGCGAAATAATTATCAAAAGTATTTTCATCAACTTGATCTTCTATAGCAATTGTGTTTTCTAAATTTTTAAGTAGAAAAGAATCAAGCAAATTACTTTTTAACAATTTCTAAGTAAATTGATTAATCGTGTCATCAGAAACATCGATATTATAGCATTCATCGTCTTCAGAATTAGTTTTACTCATAGATTGTTCCATATTAAATTCAACCTCGTCGTTTCCTATGGTAAGAGTTATCTTTTTATTAAAAACATCAATCATGGCCCTAGCAGTGGCTAAAAATGGTCGTCCTAATATTATAGGAGTTCTAGAATTTTTGGGCATATCGAGGATAACAAAGTCAATAGGTAATTCAAATTTATCAACTTTTATTAATATATTTTCAGCTATTCCTAATGGGTATTTTATGGACCTATCAGCTAGCTCTAAGCACATCCTAGTAGGTTTTGGCTCACCAAGGCCTAATTTTTCATACATAGAAGAGGGCATAAGACTTATACTAGCTCCTAGGTCGGCTAAAGCATTTCCAATATGTAAATTTTTAATTTGACAAGGAATAGTGAAACTCCCTGGATCTTTTTCCTTAGATGGAAGTTTGTTGAGCAATGCTGTTGAGCTTCTTTCCCCCATTGTTACAGTGCAAGCCTCTTCAAGTTTGAACTTGTTAGTAAGTAAGCTCTTCAGATATTTAGCATATTTTGGCATTTGCACTAGGGCTTCCATAAATGGTATGCTTAGCTGCAGCTGCTTGAGATTTTCCAAGAACTTCTTTTGATAGGCATCTTCTTTCTCCTTCCTTACCCTATGTGGGAAAGGTAGTGTTGATCGTTTAGGTTCAACAGAAGGTTCTTCTCTAATTACAGGTTCTGGATTAGTCTCTTTTGGTTGCTCTTGCTCAGGTGATAAAGATTCAGGGGAAATCTTGTTTGTACTGTCATCCTCGGGTGTCTCTCCGATTTGAAAGGTTGACTTTCCGCCTCTAGTTGTAATCCCTTTCAAATCTTGCTTTACCAAAAGAATCTTGTTAAGCACCGTTGACAATTGGTGCACTTCAATTGCCAATCCATTAATCATGTTGTTTTGTTCCTTTAGTAACAGCTCATGAATGCCTTTGAATTCATTAATAAAGTTTCTTGCTTCATGATGTTCTTTTTCATTTGCTTGAGCGATTTGTAGTGCAAACTCTTCCATGGTAAGGTTTCTTTGGGGTCTTTCGAACCAGTTGGGGAAAATATTGAACATTGTTCCTGAAAATTAAAGACAAGTAGATTTCAAAGTAAAAATTTCCTAGTATAAGGGTCAAAGTATTTTCCGTTCGGAAATAAGAAAAATAAAAGTTGCTGATATCTGCAGACGATGCGCCGTATCCAAAAAGTTGGATACGCCGTATCTTATAATCGTTAAAATTAAATCAGACTTTTATTCAGAAAATAAATACGCCGCTTAGAAATTAGAATGCGCCGTATCAGTTTTAATTATCAAAAATCGATATTTATTTAAAATTAAATGCGTCGTATTAACAAAAGTTAATGCGCCGTATTTTCGTTACGTTTCAAAATACAAGATTTTTGATTCAGAAGATGCGCCGTATCGATAAAAATCGATGCGTCGTATCTGTTTAATAATTCAAAAACTGTTTTAATTAAAATAATAGATACGCCGTATCTGTGAAAACAGATGCGTCGTATGGCGTTATCGTTTAGAAATTTTTTTTTTATTAAAAACAGATACGCCGTATCTTGGGGAAAGATGCGTCGTATCGAATTTATTAAACGCGTTGTATTTTATAAAAATTAAATGCAATACGCCATATCTATGAAAATAGATGCGCCGTATCGTTTGAATTAGCTCAGTACAACGATAGCAGAATACAAGAAAATACAGAAAATAAAAACAAAAATAAAAACAAACGAAAATAAACAAAAATAAAAACACACAAAAACAGAAAATATGCAAAATAATACAATGAATGCAATTTAACTAATATATAACAGAGTTAGCGGTTAGAATAAAAATTAAAAAGAAAGACCTAATTAAAATACTAATCAAATTAACAGATAATAACAATTCACTCCCCGGCAGCGGCGCCAAAAACTTGATGTGCGTGTGTATTGCTCTAATTTTTATACCCACGGTATGTCGTTGTGGTTTTAGCAGTATTCAAGTTTTAAATTTATATTTAGCCGACTTATCAATAACACACACTTTAACGAGCAGTGTACCCGGTCAGTATGAATATAATGGTAAGTAGAGTGTCGATCACTAAGAGTGGAACGTATTATCTAGTTATTCTAATCAGTATTTTAATATCTTAAGTTAGCTATACAACCTAATCTAACGCAAGGGGGTTCAGCCTGAGAGACTGGCACGGTTTGATTATGATTAAATATAAACTAAACTAATAAGCACGAATCAGCGATTAGCACACACGTACACAGATAAATACTTGAGACAATAAGAAGACCTGTCCTGATAGTTAAGTAGCTTGTCACTTGTTTTATTGCTAGTTTTATATGAAGTGTATAGTTCGATGCAACGCACCGAGATTAATCCTTTCTCGTTGGCTCTAATCTTATCGGCGAGTAAACCCTTAATGATTACTTATGACTATCCTACTTATCTTTTCTTCCTACTTTTCTACAGACGATAGAATGCATAGGCGATATAATAAATAGGCGAGGAAGGGGCATGGCGACCCAAGCAATGCTCAGCTAGACACAGAGGTTATCAATGCACTAATAAAAGTCACCAAAGACATCAACATATAAACTTTAATTAATGGGAAAGCAATTTTAAGGGGAGTTGAAGTGCATGATTAAATCAATGACACAATCCCATCAATCCTGACCAATTAAAGTGTACTAATACAATAAAACAAAACTACTTAATGAATTGAATACATGCAGGACCTTCTTACAGCTCTTGTATCTTCGTTCAAGGTGTGTCTTGTGCTGCTACTTCATCTGAATTCGGCTTAGGGTTTCTGTGGTCTTCGGTCTTCTAAAACTAGGCTCTCTGAAATTCGTCTGACTTTGGGGTATTTATAGTTTCTGTCTGAGGGCTAGATGCGGCGCATAGGATAAGTAGATGCGGCGCATTGACTTAACTTCGCGTGGGGTCCAAGATTAATATATTCAGGAATATTCGTACACCGCCAGAAGATGCGGCGTAACTCCATTCTTGGATGCGGCGCATATCCTTGCTGTCTTGGATCGTAGCTTGTGAAATCTTGATAGTGATGCGCCGTATATAATAAGTAAGATGCGGCGTATCTGGAGCAGAATGATCTTGATCTTGTACATTTCAGTAGACTCTTAACTTCTTGCTTGTTTTGCTCCATAATTAGTCCAAAATCGCCAAGTTTCACATAATACTTGTTTTTACCTGAGAATTACAAAAGTAAACATTAACGTATCAATTCTCACAGATAATATAATAAAACAAGTCAAATAAATAGGATAAATGATAGTAATAAAATGTACTTATTTGAGTTCATCAGTGGTGGAGAAGAAAAGATTTGAGGTCTTGTTTATATAGAGAAAGTTAGCACAATTATTTGTAGAAGTTGACTTTAGCCTTAGTACTTGTCTGTCGAGTACCATGGGGAAGCCAAGGAAAGAGTTTGCTAAAATTCATAAGGGTTGACAATCTTTTGGGCAATGTGTTTATCCAAAGGTTTAAGGTATTAGGAGGGGACAAGGGTACAACTTGGATGGGATTAGTATATTGTGTTTTAGGATTGTGTTTATATATTTTTAATCCAAGGGTGCGTTTGATATCTTTGTGATATGTTGTACTCTCCTCTTGTCGAATCTAGCATGGGAATTACAAGAAGAGATTTTGAGGATATTCATAGAAGTTGACTTGAAGTGGTTCTTGGTTTTGTTCATTGGGTAATGAGGGTATAGGGGGGAACCAAAGTACACACTTGATGTGATGAGCATTTTAAGCTTTGAGTTGTGATTCCTATACTTTTGTTTTGTCATTGGTTTTAATTTGGGTGCGTTTGTTATTCGTGTTACAGAGGGTGTGTTCATTTGACTTTCATGGTCGGTGAGCAAAGCGAGCTATTCATGGTGAGTTTCGAAATCATTCGGGTGACTTGGTAATCTTTGCTTGATATATATATATATATATATATATATATATATATATATATTATATATATATATATATATATATATATATATATATATATATATAAAATATAACCCACACAAAAGGTTATTTAACATAAATTGGAATTATTCGGTGATTAACATTATTAATGACATGGGATTTTTACGAGGTATTACAATACCCACCCGTTAGACTGGATTCGTCCCGAATCCTAAGATGTGGTAGTTGTCGGAAGGCTTGATACTGAAAGAACTCAGTAATTAGTAAATGGAAGTTATGGGAGTAAGGATTCTAGCATGATAAGTTGTTATGAAATCGTCTGTTGAGCAACACTCTAAACGTGGAGTTGGAAAGAGTGGAAGCATGATTAAAGATTTCAAGTGTTGGAGCCATATTAATTTCGTAGGAGGTGAATTTGTTGTTTCATATATGAAGATCACTATCCCACATGGTCAACTTGACTTGAGGAAGAATTTCGTTTTGAATGAAGATTACTATTGTATCATGTTTTGAAAGTAAACATGGTTCACAATTTCTAGTTTCATGTAAATCAAAAATCTGCGGGGGTAACCTACCCGTTAAACAAAGGAGTTTGTTAGTAACAAATTTTTAACAATGAGGGTTCCGGACGAGAACTTGGTGAATGTCGAGAAATTTGCTAATCTTTAGCTTTTGTAGATGATGAATCAGTTTGTTTGTGATAAGATTTATAAATAACTGCTCCCAGCATAACATGATCCCTCCTGAATTAGACATAGGTAGCTAGGCTATGTATAATTTAGGAACAATGATGTGATGTTCGGTTTAGTCGTTATAATTCTCAGTGTTTAAATAGATTCAACCCATGCCGTTTACAAAATGGCAATTTAAGGAAAGATGTTACGAGTGATAACAAATTTGTTGATAATATGGAAAATAGAAAGTACAATAGATGGGGAATTATCACAGCAAGTTGTTTATAGAACAGAAAGTAGTCTTAAAAAAATCTGGGTACTTTGTCGAGGGATGTTTGTCTCGTTATAGAAAGAAGTTAAAGGGTCTTACGGTCAGATGTGACCTCTTATAATCCAAGTGAAAGTGATGTCATGTGCCAAAGTGATTATGCTATCTAACATTCTGAAAGGGCTCGTCGTCTCCTGAGTAACTACTTATTCAATTTCACGTGCTTCTACCAGGGTGAGAATCTTATCTTACAAGATGAGTGGGAAAGTTTCACTTCGAAAGAATAGTGTTAAGGTATGGCATGTCGCTATTGTCAATCTTGGGCACTTCGAGGTTTGATCCTAATATTTGTCCTAAGATTGTGCGTCTTCTTGCTTAGAGGTGTTGATAAAAATGTTGTATGAAATTTTTATTTGGGTATGCGTTTACACGAATCTGATGAAATCAATAATTTAAAGACATAAATTTCTTTGTTTGAGGTTAATTTTTGAGTAAATTAATGCGACCCTGAAAAGTTTATAGTTTAGTGAAACGAATTTTTAAATGCGGTGTAGATAAGACAATTTCGCAGAAATCAATGTTTGGACGTTTGTTAACATAAGAAAGCTTGATAAGGTCTGACTAAAATAGATATATTATTTAGTAGTGTGGGTTTTTAAGCATGGTGTAGATAAAATAGCTTCACAAAAATTAACGCTTAGTCGCTCTTTAATATGCAAAAGTTTTGATATAGTTTGACCCGAGAAAACTTTTAACTCCACAAAATGAGTATCTTGAAGAAATACTTTTGTAGTTGATATAAAAGCGTTTTTAAAGAAAGATTCCTGAAAGCGAAATCATCAAAGTCGAAGGTATAGTTGGGTATGGCATTTATATAAGTTTTCGAAAATTTTAAGGACAGAGTCTAGTTTCCAATGTTCGATAGTGTTTGGTGGTTAAATTCCGGGTGAAGTTTATAGATATGGTACTTAATTCACTAGGACAGTATTGGGATGTATCATGACTTATGAGTGAGTCGGATATTGTGTCATGAGGCATTTTCCTTGGCTACAAGTGATAGTTGTGTATCAATGGCCGATTGGTACGTTGGGTCCGTTTGGCATTTCAGCGTGGTAGTGAGGTTAATTTAAAACGGATTTTTGAGGCTGAATAATCTAGAACTCCTAAAGGACACGTTGTAAGGGTGGTTGTATATTGATTTACCAATCCGAGTATCTATCACTCATAGGGGATTCTTATTATACGGTGTGGAAAGGGTGATTTGTACATTGAGAGAATAGTGTCAAGTTATGGTATATTGGCATTCCTAATCGCAGACAGAGATGCTTGATTTACCTCTAAGGTTTGGTTTATGGAACAGCGATGTTTTGGATCACTCTTACGTCCTAGTCAGGCTAATACCCTCAGAGAATTTGCGAAAGATTTGGCAATTTCCCAAAATGGTGGTTCAGTTTGCTCTGTAAGGTCTTAAGACTTTTATCAGGTTATAATTCATCCCATTGTGTATTCCTAGCCCTTTTTAAGTGTTTCATTAGTCCTTCTCATTGTTTACTTCCCTCGAGGGGTCCTCATTGTATTGTTAAGATCCTATTACCATAAGGTACGCGGACGAGTTTCTCATCGTGGATAATTTAGTAACTAGACCAAAAATGTCTAGGCCTCAAGTTATGTGGACACTAGGTCGATGTCTTATGGGTATCTAGTAGGTTTTAGGGTGCAACCTAGAAAGATGACATTGGTTCTATTAGTAGTCGAATGGCTAGTTCGGTGGTATATTTAATACTTAACGTGACAAGTAAAGTCTTGAAGAATGGTGTTGGGTGCTACCAGTAATCAGTTGGTTGATTCGTTAGTGTACTTAGTGTTTAACACAGAAAACATGGTTTCGGTTTAGGGGCTAAATGTAATCATCATCATGATTGTTATCGAGTACAGAGAGGGTAAGTCTTAGTCGCCCTTGGGGTTATGAGTCATTCGGTAGTTATCGAACTTAGGGGTTGTCTGTTTGTCGGTGGGATCCTTCAAAATCGGATGATGTGAAGTAAAGTGAGATGTCATAAGGTTAAGTTTCATACGAATTCTGTAGGTATTCCCATTGATTGTGGCTACGTTCTTTGATAGGTTGTTTCTATGATGGGTGATGATGTAACTGGTCCTTACGGATTAGAGTGTGCGGCGAGACTAGACTGATTTCATGTGATAAGATGGTGTCGAAGTCTTCTTGGTTATTGTGTTTCTTAGTACGGATGCCCATAACTTGCACAACTTTTTATGTAAGGTTGTGATTTCTCAAAAATAGTAGTAGAAATTCTGACTGTCCTATGCCGGCGAACCGGTGCAGGTGGTGGTGGTATGGGTGAAGCTAAGTCGGAAGAGTCGGAGTCAGACGACTCGTCATCCGCCTCTGACTCAGAGGAGTAGTGGGTCAAAACTGGGGGAAGTGGTGAAGGACAATCATCAGCAGCTAGGAACTGCTGTGACTCATAGTACTGGTCAAGAGTCAAAGGACCAAAGGCGAAAGAAGATGAAAGTGGGATAGTGGGTGAGATAACCGGTGTCGAGGCGACTTCACCCTCCTCAAAGGGCTCTGTCTCTCCAGATACGGGTAAGGTGGTATCGGTGTCAGCGTCTGATAAAATGATGACAGTAGTGGGTGGAGTAGTTGATGGTAGTGGTGTTACTTCGGTCTCAACATCAGATAGAATGATGACGGGGATCGGGGGAGACATGGTACTGTAATATCCCAATAATAATAAGTGTAAGTCATTAATAATATAAACATGCATTAGTCATAATAACATTCGTAGGTGATAAAACTAATTCGTTATGCATAATCTGCCAAGCAAATCTCAATGCAAGTGTTAACAAAGTGTTGGCACGGAGGGCATAAGGTGGTAAGGTTTAAAATGGTCCTTTTAGAAATCGTGGTTATAGTCCAGTGTTTTGAAAATCACTTGGTTCTCTATAACCTAGGCTCTGATGCCAATCTGTAACACCCCGTTAAAATTTTGGAAAGCAGCGGAAGACTTAAACGGGGTATTACCAATTAGATCACAGTCGAAGCATAGATAATCGTTAAAAGTAGAATTTATATCATTCAATGAAAACTCAATATTCAGAGATTACACAATAGTTTTCAAAAGGGGGTAGTATTTCACAAAAGTGATGATGAGTTTGAAAAGAATGATATAATTATTTGAAATAAAGGTGGGTAGTTTTCCAATGCCCATGCCAACTCCGTGCTTGAGATTTTCTTAGTTACCTGAGATAAGACATGCTAAAAGAGTCAACACAAAGGTTGAGTGAATCCATAGTGTTTAGTAGTAAAATAATTGATCACAAGATTTCAAGTTTAGGAGGCAGTGAGTTTCGTTGTTACACCCATAAATCGAGTGTAGTTATTATTGCACTAAGCTAATGAAATCAAAGTGTTAACAGTGTACCAACAGTAATTGGTAGTATTGACATAAATCGATATAACAGTAGCATCAACAGTAATTGATAGTATCGACAGTAATCGATATAATAATCGTATCAACAGTAGTTGATAGTATCGACAGTAATCGATATAATAATAGTTGTACTTAGGCAATAACACATTTAGATAGACATATAGTTTTCAAGCAATTGTGATCATAAAAAGTAGTAGCATGTATCTCCCTACGGGTTTAAAATCGTATAAAAATGTGGGACTATGAACTCACCTTAGTAGTGTAGAAATCAAATAGTGATCAAATGGTGTAACTGAATAGCTCCCAACTTGCGACTTCACCAAAGATGGTGGTGATGAGGTACGAGAAAGGAAGAAGGCACGAACAAGACGTGTTTACTCGATATACCCTAAGCTTCCAATAACCCTAGTCCTTCAACGAACTAAACCCGGATTGTTTCCTTGAATTTCTTGACTTAACCGAAGGCTTTTTACTCTTCTTTCTTGCTCGATAGAAACAAAGAGAAGTAGGTGTGTTTGTGTTTTTGCGTTTGTGGTGGAGAAGAAAAGATTTGAGGTCTTGTTTATATAGAGAAAGTTAGCACAAATATTTGTAGAAGTTGACTTTAGCCTTAGTACTTGTCTGTCGAGTACCATGGGGAAGCCAAGGAAAGAGTTTGCTAAAATTCATAAGGGTTGACAATCTTTTGGGCAATGTGTTTATCCAAAGGTTTAAGGGATTAGGAGGGGACAAGGGTACAACTTGGATGCGATTAGTATATTGTGTTTTAGGATTGTGTTTATATATTTTTAATCCAAGGGTGCGTTTGATATCTTTGTGATATGTTGTACTCTCCTCTTGTCGAATCTAGCATGGGAATTACAAGAAGAGATTTTGAGGATATTCATAGAAGTTGACTTGAAGTGGTTCTTGGTTTTGTTCATTGGGTAACGAGGGTATAGGGGGGGGGGGAACCAAAGTACACACTTGATGTGATGAGCATTTTAAGCTTTGAGTTTTGATTCCTATACTTTTGTTTTGTCATTGGTTTTAATTTGGGTGCGTTTGTTATTCGTGTTACAGAGGGTGTGTTCGTTTGACTTTCATGGTCGGTGCGCAAGCGAGCTATTCATGGTGAGTTTCGAAATCATTCGGGTGACTTGGTAATCGTTGCTTGATATATATATATATATATATAATATAACCCACACAAAAGGTTATTTAACATAAATTGGAATTATTCGGTGATTAACATTATTAATGACATGGGATTTTTACGAGGTATTACATGTTGGTTTAGTTTTTTTTATAGATTATGCTTCGTTTTAGTTTGGATTTTGAATTTATATGATTTTTTTTGTTTTGTGTTTAAGACTAATCACTTAATCTTTGTGATTTATATAATGAAACTCCATATTAAGTTTTTGGACGTTGCTAAATTAATAATAATTTAGTATCCCACATTGGTTAAACAATAGAATTGGTTCTTCTTAATAACGGACGTAGTCCATTAGTTACTCGTGTTAGATTTAGTATAATATTCCATAAACCATGTATGATAAGCCGCTATATATATATATATATATATATATAATATATATATATATATATATATATATATATATATATATATATATGCAAGAACCACTTATGTACTCATAATAATGCATAATGTGCAACATATCAATGCAAAATGGCATTTTTGAAAATATATGCAACTTAATTTAATAGAAAAAATTAAATTAGGGGCAAAATGGGAATTTAAATTTTCCAAAAAAAAGGATGATATATCAAAAACCGTTTCATATATCTCTTTCACTTTTCAATCTAGACTCAAATTAACATTTCACTCTCCATCTATTTCTTCTTCACCCCAAAGCCTAAACCCTAGCCGCACCCTCTCAAAATCTTCCTACAATCTGTATTTTGTCCTCACCCCAAAAAGATGATAAATCAATCGATCTACATATATCCTACCTTAACTTAAAAAATGTCACCCCATCCCGTAAAACGTTTTATTTTGAACCATTCTTGATTTATTGGCTAGAATGAGATGCCCTACTCTTTCACCTTTCTTGTTCCCTTTCTCTCGATCAAACCGCTGAAGAAAAAAAAATCATTTGTTTTTTATTTATTAATCACGTTTGATAAATAAAGATATGGAGGCCCGTAGTATTTTGTATCTTCTTGAGGTATGATATTCCATTCTTAGGCAAAAAGTATTTTATATATTCAAAAAATTTGATGGTGTTAAATTATAGCAAGGCTTCACATGTACGATTAAAAAATTGATAGATGTTATTTTATGACTAAATATGACGGGTTTTTTTTTTTTGCTTTGGTTATGTGTAAAATGTAAAGGGATGGCACTCTAATTGATGGTGTGGTAAAGGGATTTTGTGTCAAATGTATGTTGGTGTTTTAGCTAATAAGTGTAATATCACTGTGATAGGTTGTGTTTTGAGTGAAATAGGAGACGGTTTGGTGGTTTCAATTGTGTTTTGATGTTTTTTTTGTATGTTTTGTGGCTTTGCGATGGTTTTAAATACATGATTTACTGGTTTCGGGTAAACACGAGTGGTGTTTACTTTATTTATGTACACCGATTTTGGGTTATAGTTTCAATTATTTTTCTTTGGGTTAGTGTATATTCCGTTCAATACCTAAGATATGGGCCATCGGTATTAGTTGTTGTGTTTTGATATTAGGAGATCCGACCATAGATCCCTATCCAATTATCCATCAATCGTCATTATGTGTTATGAAGCTTTTCTTTGATTTCTATAGTCATAAATCGTTTATAATTCATTACATATAATCATCGTCTAACAAAAGAGGATATGATGTGCCACATGTTCGTTTATAGATGGGGTATGATAGGTTCTTTGAGGAGTTTATATTTTATAGATGGGGATATATGTGTCACATATATTTTTTAATTAGTGGGATCTAACTAACGAAAATTATATATGTTTAAGAACATGATGTTTTTAAACATGTATGTTCAAAGCATGTATGTTTAAAACATGTATGTTTTAAAAAATGATTACTTATAAACGGAATGCTTAAAACATGTATGTTTAAAACATGTATGTTTTTTGTTTAGTAAGCGTAATTATTATTTTTTTTCCAAGACTTTGTGTTTGCCAAACAAGTATGTTTTAGTAGTTATTACAAGAATGTATTTTTAACAAGTGTGCATACATGTTTTAGTAGTTGCATATATGTATTTCAACACAATTCTATTTTAATAATATTATTGTTGCTAATTTTTGTACCTTTCTTTAGTATCAGGTGTAATTTTTATATATATATGGGATATTATGAGAAGGGGTCCTATAATGAAAAGTCTAGGAAGGATTGTGGGAGATACATATGTCACCTTATCATCATGCCACATCATATGACATGTGTCACCTCCACCCCCCACCCACCCAGAAATTTTTTTTCCCGCTAAAAAAAATTTTTTTTGGGGCAAAATTTTTTTTCTGGCCAAAATTTATACTGCATCACAATTATGATTTTATTGCATGTAGTAACCGTGATGCAGTAAAATCATAATTGTGATGCAGTAACCGTGATGCAGTAACTTTATAAATGTGATGCAGTATAAATTTTGGCGGGAAATTTTTAGCAGGAAAAAAAAATTTGGCCCAAAAATAAAAATTTTTTGGCGTGAAAAAAAAATTCGGGGGGGGGGGGGGGGAGGGGATTGTGATGCAGTAAAATCATAATTGTGATGCAGTAACCGTGATGCAGTAAAATCATAATTGTGATGCAATAACTTTATAAATGTGATGCAGTATAAATTTTGGCGGAAAAAAAAATTTGGTGGGAAAAAAATTCCGGGGGGGGGGGGGGGTGGTGGGGGTAGGTGACACATGTCATATGATGTGTCATATGATGTGGCATGAGATGACACATGTCACTCCCACAATCCTTCCTACCCTTCTTATTATAAGATCCTACTCATTGTATCCCTACCCTATATATATATATATATATATATATATATATATATATATATATATATATATATATACTTGGCTTGTTACACAATGTGTTATGCACCATTATATGAATTCCTATTTTTTTAATAGACAATTGTTTATTAGCTTTGTAACGATGACGTTGCTAAATTAATAATAACTTAGTATCCCACATTGCTTAAACAATAGAAATGGTGCTTCTTAATATGGGACGTGGTCCATTAGTTACTCGTGTTGGATTTAGTATAATATTCCATATACCATGTATGATAAGCCCATATATATATATATATATATATATATATATATATATATATATATATATATATATATATATATATATATATATATATATATATATAGTGGCTTGTTACACAATGTATTATGCAACATTATATGAATTCCTATTTTTTTAATACGCAATTGTTTATTAACTTTGTAATGATTATCTACTTTGTAGTGTGATGATGGCAACAATGTAAAATTTGAGATAACTATGATAAAGATTGTATTATATTAAAACATATCAAAATATATAATCAAATTACTAACCAAATTTGCAACATATTTTCCTTAAAAACACATATGATAAGTTCTAATTTTGTATTGTATCTAAGATCATAACCTATAAAAGATTGCATTACAAAATAACAAATAATTATAAATCGATTACAATACAAAACTTGAAATGCTATACTATCCGATATCGGCCACAACATAGATTAAGATCTCATATGGCATTAAATTTCGGATACATGATAACATATTTTTCTTAAAAACAAAATATATCTTTCACATTTTAGAATTTGATATCAACTATAGTAAGGATTGTGTCACAATAAAACATCTCAAAAATTATATTCAAAAAAATTTTCCTTAAAAATAAATATGATAAGTTTGAATTTTGTATTGTATCCAAAATCATATCCTTATAATTTACAAATCTTAACATAAAATATTTAATACTAAATTTATCTATGATCAATTGATATCAACTATAGTAAGGATTGTGTCACAATAAAACATTTCAAGAATTATATTCAAAAATATTTTCCTTAAAAATAAATATGATAAGTTCGACTTTTGTATTGTATCTAAAATCATATCCTTATAATTTTCGAATCTTAACATAAAAATATTTAATACTAAATTTATATATGATCAAACCTATAAATATAACATTGATACATTAAAGAAACCTTAAAATTCGATTAGAAAATCACCAAATCGACAAACCACAATGTCAAATCCTAATGGAAAATCGCTTTTGAGAAACAACCAAAAAAAAGAAAACACTGTTCGTTAACGCTAACCTTCTATTGCTACATCTCTTATCTAGATGAGATCACAGACAATAAAGAATGCTCAACTATCAAAGTGAAAATCATCCATCTTTGGAAAACAACAACAACGCTCATGAATGGTTCTTCTAAGGGTGAAAACATTAACATGCTGCTAATGGACGAAAAGGTAATGTTAAATTATTTGAAAGTTGCTTTATGTTTACATGCATCATACACCTTTGATATTACTATATTATCGTTTTTGTTGTTCAAATATACAAATTATATTTATTCAAAATTCAAAACTTCTTATAATATCTTCTTTAATAACAATTGCAGGGGAATAAAATTCATTCTTGTGCAAATTATTACGTGCTCAACTTATCTCGACCAATGCTGAAGAAAAATAACTGTATAATTCTTTCGAACTTCAATTTGTATACCAAATTAGAAGGCGTGCGGCTAACAAATCACGTTGGGAAGATTTACTTTAAAAATACATCAATAAGTGTGGTTAATGATTTTCTTTGCATATGTGACGGGTTCGAATTCATTGAATATCATGATATCATCAACAACAAAACTGACAACAATGTTGCGTTTGGTAAGAATTACACACAAAATTATATTAGACGAATTTTAAATATTGATTTATCATGCAATATTTTTTTTAATAAGACTGATGTTTGTAGAGATTATTGGTTTGATTTCATCAAAACCAAAGCTGAAGGCCATAAATATCAGAAAGAAAACCACAATTGTTTTGGAATTCAAGCTTCAAAATTTAAGGTAATGTTTATTATTATAAATATTATAATAATTAAAATAATTAGTGAGATTTTTATTCACATTATCTTATTCATATTAACATTATTTATTTACTAAACAGTGGAGATGAAGTTAATGTTACATTGTGGGAAGATGATGCACACAAGTTGGACACTTACGTAAGTCATAAAAATATTCATAATGAACCAATAGTGTTCGTTATTCAACTTGCAAAAATCAATACATGGGGTAGTAAGATTTAAACACAATTTACTATAATTATCCTTGCCAATTATTACAGCTTATGTTTTATGTTGGTACTATTTTTTTTGTGTGAAAATAAAAAACAGATGAACAAGAGGTGTCAACCCTTCCATTTTGCACCAAGGTTATTATCAATGAAAACATTCCTGCAATAACCACTTTCAAACAAAGGTCTATACACTCTTTATTTTTGTTCATTATTAAAAAAGAAAAAAAAAATATATATATATATATATATATATATATATATCTATATATATATATATATATATATATATATATATATATATATATATATATATATATATATATATATATATATATATATATATATATATCGTATTTGACAACATATGTTTGTTTATACTTTTCATCAATAGGTTATTGAATAATAGAATACGCGACACAGATTCCATGCTTATCGATGAAGATGATAGTGTTGATATTGAAGTAAGATTTTTTTTTTTTTTTAACTTAATTATTTAGTTATGATAGTCTTGGCAGCCATTGTGTAACTTTAAACCTTATATAACTCTATAATGTTGTAATTAATGTCAAGGAACATCTCTCGGAATCAACTCCTATTGGTGATGTTGATTTGTCAACCCCTAACCAAGGAGGAGCTTGTGATGTTATAGTCATTGACATATCAGTCGATGAAGATGAGGTATTATCAGTGTTGCAAAAAAAGGTCTACAAGGCCGATTAATCGCCGATTAATTGCTACAAGGCCACCAACCTTGCCGATTTATGTAACTGGGTCAAACAAGTAGGTCAACCGTGGTCAACGGTGATCAACGGCGATCAACGGCGGTCAATGGTGGTCAAACTTGCTGAAAACCTATAAATCTTGCCGAAAGTACCCAAAACTCACTGTAAACTTATTTTGATCACTTATAGTAATTGTTTAAGTATATTACAAGTTGTTTTTTAGAAAATATCATGCCAAAAATACCTAAAACTCACCAGAAATACACAAAACTTGCCGAAAATAACTAAAATTTTCAGTAATGCCAATCCGATGAATCACCGATTAATCCCGCCTAGACCGATTACAAGCTACAAGGTGGTCGACCGCCCGACTATCGATTCGCGATTTTTGCAAGCTTGAAGATGAGGTATTATTATAAATAATTGAATTTAACACTTATAAATTATATCTTGCATATAATATTTTTGAAATTTTGTTATGTTATAATTGATATATTAAGGTACATGCTTTGAGTAATTCTGAAAAACGTGATGCAACTACCATTGATATATCAGATGGTGAAGATGAGGTATTATAAGTAGTCTAAAATTATGTACTTTTAAAATAAATCACACGTATGACGATTTTTAACGTTTATAATGATATAATCAATATTAAGGTACATGGTTCCAAAAATATTCCTCATGGTGTTTATGATGATCCATTGTCAAAGAAAATAGAAACATTTGATGACACTATCAATGATATATTAGATGATGATGAGTTATTATAACATAAATGTGTTTATTATTATTTTTCATTTATTGGTGTTAGATTTACAAAATTAATTAAAAACATAACATATACAGATTTATGCTGCTGGTGTGAATGGTTTTCGAACTACTCCAATTTGGAATAAGCAAAAACAAAACAATCAATATGTATACAACATATCTTATGATGATGTTGATTTACATGATACTGATAATGAGGTATTATGTAAAATTTTAATTACGTAGTATTTTATATTGTAGTAAACATAAAATATTTATTAGTTTTTAATTTTTTATGCATTGTTTAGGTTGTTTGTTTGACACACAACAGTCGAAGATTATCGAAGGCGAAATCTGAAACGGGTAAAAACATATGCAAGTTTGATTATTCTGAAGATGAATCTGATAATGAGGTATTTTTATTAAATTTTGCTAATATTTTATTGTTTTTAGCATAAATATATATTTTTTAAGGTATTTTAATTATTCAAAATAACATATTAATTTGTTATGCATAGGTGGTTTGTTTCACTCGCAACAGTCTTGGATTATGAAAATCAACATTTGGAAGGGGTAAAAACATATGCAAGTTTGATTATCCTGAAGATGAAATTGATGGTGAATACTATGAGAAAAGTAATGAGGTATAATATTTTGTTATATCATTATTACAATTTTACAAATACATTAAAATGTCAAATAATTCTAAATTATTATTATGTTGAATCGCCGGGTTCTTCCAAAGATGATGTATCGGCACAATTGAAGTTGGGAGTGGATTATGCAAAGGGAAAACAGTGCAATCATGAAGACAGTTTTGGTATTCGTATAGTAGAAGAAGAAGATTTTGACTCTACTAATACCGAGCTGGTAATATATAATTTTATTCAATTTAATATAAATAAACACATTTTTATTAGTTGTTAATTTTAATTTTGAATACAGACAAAACTGTATTATGCTGAATCACCGGTTTCTTCTAAAGATAATGGACCCATACAAGCAAGTATGAAGCAGAAATATGGGTATGAAGAACAAAACATTTGTGAAGACAGTTTTGATATCTACAAGTGTCAAGATTTCAAATACAACCATAACCGTATCGTACAAGACGATTCTTATGAAAGCAATGACAATAGTTCTGATGACATGTCATTAAATGATGAGGAAATTAGTTATGATAGTGATTGTTAAACACTATTTTAGAATTTTTTTTAGAAAAATAATTTAATGTTGAGTTAGTATTTTATGATTCTTAAAACATTATTGATTTTGGTTGTTTTTTTATGACATTTATATTTATAAGCTTTTTTTTTTTTTTTTGTTAATCTTTTTTTAATATTAAAACCTTTGATGAACATGGTATTTTAAGCAGACCTCCACCATGCAACAACAACATAGCGCAACATAACTACAATCAACATTATAATACATTCAATCAAAATATTAGGTATGACCAAATAGAAAATATACATTCAACATGCAAATTTCAAATCAACATGCGTAGATGCAAACAATCGATTACATTATAATACATTTATCCAAATCAACATTATAATACAAAACTAATTCCAGTTCGGATTATAATACAATACAATTATTTTAACTATTATAAACTATAGTTTTGATATTGATTAAGATTATTAATCTTGACCTTTTTTTTTTTTTTTTTTTTTTTTTTTGACCTTTTTTTTGGGTTTTTTTAAAGATTATTAGCGGAAAACATATATACTTTTTATTTAAATGTATTTTTTTTTCTTTATTTATTGAATGGTAATATTTTTTCAATAAGAAACGTCTTACCAAATATAAGATAGACGTTTTGGAAGATCTTAAATAACATAGTTATCTTCATCGATATTTTTCTATATTTGAATTACGTTTTAAAATCTATATATACTCGCCGAACAAAATTATTAACTAAATTCTTACCCCTAATTCATATATCTATATACTCGCATATATAAACTAACATGAAATCACCAAAGACTTTTATCACTCAATTAACACCAAAACTAACTCCTTGCACTATCAAAGTAAAAGTGTTAAGTATATGGTGTTACAGGGAAGAGTCGATGCCAATAACTCATCGCCATTTAGAGATGATTGTCTTAGATGAGAAGGTTTTTTTTTTTTTTTTTTTTTTTTCCCTCTCTCTCTTTTTTTTTTTTTTTTTTTTTTTTTTTTTTTTTTTTTTTTTTTTTTTATAATTTTATCATGTTATTCTTTGAAATTTATATTATATACGCTGCTTTAAAATTTTTGTTTATTATATAATTTTTATTTTTCAGGGTGACAAGATTCATGTTATCGTAAATAATGGTTGATTAACGTTTCTTGATAAGTATTTCAAAGACGACATGGTGGTTTTTATAAGTGATTTTAATGTTATTCCTAATAACGCAAGTTACAAATACACAAAACATCCATACAAAATAAGCTTTGATAGATTCGCATCTGCACGTCTGTCAAATACATTTAATGTCGATGTTAATAACACTGGATTTGAAGTCACCAAATTTTCTGATATAAGATCACTTAATCTAGACACAGAATTACCTGTTGGTATGTGGTACAAGATATATAATTTTGTGTACTACCAATATTTTAATTTGCAAATTCGAAGATATCCTTTAATATTAACGTTATTAGTGTTCCAGATATTAAAGGAGAAGTATTTGTTTGGGGGTGTGAACTTAGAGATTATGAAGTTTATGGATGTAAAACGAAGATGTTACCTCCCAAACTTAAGGATGCATTGTAATTTACAATAACCTCTTTTTTCTTCTCATCTCTCGCTATATAAGCATATCTTAATAACTTATTAGTGCTTTCTGTTAAAATTTAACATTAAAATACTATATTGATAGGCTACGTAAACTGAATTTTTTATTTTTATTCTTTACTTTTCAGGGGGATCGAACTTACATGTTTAGTAATTGGTATAATGGCAGAAAAGATGGTTGATTACATAAACTCTATTGAGAATCAGGATAAGTTTTTGATGGATATAGGGAATGCTAGAGTTTATGATGATCGAAAAGGTATATGTGTATGTTTCATCTTCATTATTTTTTATGATAAAATAATTATTTTCTAAAATGAATTTAATTGCTAAATTAACATACATAATTCGCAGATCCTCCTATGATATATATTAACCATCAAATTGGGAGCACGTTTGAAATCTTCAATTGCAGAAGCAGAGCTTAATGATTGGGATTGTAATAGTGAAGAATAGCTTATTTTGTAATAGGGATGAAAAGCTTAATAATTTTTATATGTCTTTTGTTTTATGTTATTTGCATAAGTATGAATTGCATGCTTTTATATCAAATAATTATAACTTATGTCATTATCTTTTGATTTGCAATTTTAATGTTTTCAATTCTTTTTGGTTCACATTCCCTAATATCATCCTTAAATGTAAGTGTGTAAAACTTTTATACACAAACAAATTATGGTTCAAATTTATAGCCCATTATTTATATTGTCAAACAACACTTACCAATGGCTTATCCAATACTAAGCTAAAATTTGTAGTAATGTGGGCTATGAGCCAAATTCCATAGCCCATTATTTATATACATCATCAATCCTAATAACATCTTTAAATGTAAGTTTATAAAACTTTTATACACAAACAAATGTTGATTTTAATTAAAAAATTCATAATAGATAAACATCTAATTTAAACGAAAAATCATCCTACATATTTAGAAGATTAAAAGATAACAAACTTTAAGATATTTTAGTCAATAATAATGATAATCGTATAAGTTTACAATTTTAAAAAAAAATACTTAACATAATTACAAAAGAAGTTAAAACGTGATCATTATATTCAAAATTTGACTCTTAAAATATACACTTTCCAATGTTAAATACGGCTGCACTGTTCATATGTCATATGAGTTATAAAATTTTATATAAACACCATTGTATAATCATATTTGTAAATCTACTTAAAAAAAATCCTAAACTGAACCTACTGTTGATCAAAACAATGTCATCTTCAAGAAAAAGAATACTAGAAGTTGCAGATATTGAAGACAATCAACAACATCAACCAAAGTATGTTAAATTCTTTACAGTATATGTTATTCTATTTATTTATCAACTGAATATGTTTGATATCTTTGTAGTAAGCAACCCAAACAGGATGAAAATGAAGTGTTAGGCACTGAAAATCAATCACACGCAGAAACATTTGAATCACATTCTGAAGTTATATTGTTAACATTGTGTAATTAAGGTTGAAAACGACCTCATTAAACCAATATGCTATCTAACTACTATGTCTGATTTATATTAACTCATATATTAGAAGTTGAAGATTCTGAAAATGATCATGAAACGGAAACCATATGTTCCGTTTATGAATGGTGAATTTCTGAGCAATCAGCCCAGAAAATAAGAAACTGGAAACAAAAAGAGGAAACAGATGAAAAGTTGAAAATAGAAAGACAGGCTGCTAAGAAACTTTTGAAAGAAGTCGGTGCATTTAGGAAATCAAAAGGCAAGAATGAAGAATTTGATGTTGATAATGCCGAAGACGACATTGACTCTGAAAACTTTGAAATTTTCTCTTATGATGAGTTGCATTTTGCATACTCTTCTACTTCAACACCCTAAATGCTTTATAAGGATTTCTATTTTTGTGCTTTGTAATTAACTATATGGATTAAGTATCATGTTTCTTTTTTATCCCAAATAGTATGTTGTTTAACATAGTGGTGGTCCATTTAGTATCTCAAAGGAGTACACAAGTTTCATCATCATTCTTATTTAGCACATATTTAGTCAAAAACATCATACATTCCACTTAAATATACACAATGTAGTCATACTAATCAAATAAATAACATGTTACGAAACAACATAAATGATGCATGGTTGATGTTTGAATATATAAAGGCATGGTCATTTTTTTTATGTTTGTTTGACCATAAAAAAGTCAACAAACAGATTATGGTAAAATTCTGACATAAAATGGTTGTGTTTGACTATAAAAAGTCAACCAAAACAAAAATGGGTATGGGCTAACTACACAGATAATGTATTGTTGTTGATTAACTATATATAGTCAAAATTAACATTGGGATATATGTTTCACATGCAAGGTTCCACAGATACAATATCAAAGAATGAAAATTTAATTTATCAGATTTGAAAACATAGCCATGATATAAGCGATAATAATACGCATTAATTATCAGAATTTCCTAAACGTTATATTAAAACTAAACTTACATATAAGTTCTACGTCATAGCATACAATACCTAATACCAACAAGTTTTTTTAACATGAAATAAACAAAGACCAAAATATACAAAATATTGACATAAGATGTTTTAACTGTCTAACGGCCATATTATCAAAGTACCAGCATGATAGGATTTCAACACACATGAAAGATAGGGACCAGTGGAATATTACCATTAAACAATTCAACTGGAAATTCTGGATCGGTGGTAGTTCCTACCATTTTAAACCTTAAAATTTTGTTTATTGGAAACTTCCATTCTTCGGCCAATCATTTCTAGTTTGTTCGCAAGTTCATGTGGTTGTCTCTTAATGGCTTATCCCTATGATGTTCAAACTTCAACAAAACACGGCGGTCACTGTTCATCCTCCTTAGAATAACGTGTTCAAATTGTTGGATATGATTATCAGATACAAATTTAGAAGGTATAGTCTGCAACCAATCATAACAGCTTACTAAATATCGCATTTATAGAAAACATGGTTTATAAGTTGATAATTTGGAATTACAGCTACACTATATAAGATTAAAAAATTCAGTATTCTTACTAATTTCCCGCCATCAAGCACAAATGGAAAAAGTTGTTGGTAGAAAGTTGCTTCTTCAGTCAAGTGCTCGCCATGTTGATCCCAATTACACCCATGTAGCAATCTTTCATCTTAAATATGATAGACAAAAAATGATTAGTACTCAGTCAAAAAATCTTAAAACTGTTGTAACTTACATTAACAAGTCGTAATCAAAATAAACTTTACAGAATCACATTTTTACCTGACTCATTAGCATCATGTCCTTGCAAAAACGCAGGACATGTAGAAAAATGTTGTTCGTGTGTAAGCTGAAAGCCATTATCAACAAACCTCATCAAATTTATCCAAATACCACTCTTTTTTGCCAACACAATGCGCTCAGTTGTCATTAGATTTGCTAGACGAACCACCGTATTCCAATGAGCATTAAATTGAAATCCATGCCTATCCACAGTTCCAGGAATAAGGCCGCGTTTTGCAACCACATGGATTTCAAATCCAGAAAATTAAATCACAAAGTCATTTCTTTCATCTTCTTGACAAAACTCTTCAGGAAACCACTGATAAAACATTTAACCAAATTATTAAATCCAAGTTTATAAATTCAAATACGTTTACACATACAAATTATAACATAATATTACCGGAGATAACTTTCGATTGTTCCCAACTTCACCAATGCATCTAACCATTCTGTTTCGTGTATGAATTTTTCCATACCCACCACTTTCTCTTCCATCCCCACCATACGCTATAACATAAAAGGTGTCCGCACCCTCCTTTATGAAATGCAACGTATTGATATTCCAATATCCACTTACTTCTATAAAGTTATTCCAGCTTTCACCACCCAAAATCCATTCTTTAGTACCCCTTCTACGATTAAGGTATACTTTCCTTTTCACTCTATTGTTGTTAATGAGATAAACGTAATTTTTATTGTTGTAGTAGTTTATATGAAAGTATTCAGGTGGAGTCTGCATATAAGCAACCAAACATTCCATAAGCAATTAAAACTACATTAATACTTTAACAATTGTATTTTTATAATCGAAACACATTAAATCTTACCAAAATTCCCAACTGTTCGCCATGGTTATATTCCATAATGAATTGTGTTGCCATTGTTCTGAAATGGATCAAAACACGTTCAAAACTTTGTTTGCGCATTTTATATGCAAAATACATACAATTATTATTATTTTTAAATATTCAACATACAAATAAAAACAACAATCATAGTACTTTTTATATACAACAAAAAATAGACATTCCTTAAATAGCATAAACATAAAAAAAAAAACATAGCATATAGCACAAAAATGATCTGGCATTGCTATTTTACATTCAATATACTAATACATATTCAAATGATAACAAAATTTGAAGCAACATTTTTACCATCAAAACACTAACCATGTCATTATTAAGAGTAATCAACACACTACAGAACTTAATCTTTGCTAATGTCTACACGATTATGTTAACAGTTTTTTAAGAAATCATAAACATGAATCAACAAATAATTTCTCATTGTCATTAGCAAAGTTTTGTTTTATCATAAAATAAGAACGAATAGCCATTTAAGATAATTATTGTATCAAAAATTAACATCATTAATTACCTATCCAAATCAAAGCATCAAACATCTATATTATCTTCTTTTAATAAAAATCCTAATATCCAATGTATGATACTGATTATACAACTTTAAATCAAAAGATCATCCATCTCTACGTAACCCTAATCACATTAACTTATACATAAAGTTTACAGTAAATATAATATATATATATATATATATATATATATATATATATATATATATAATTAGTGTATGAACAAACGGAATACCTTATTAAAGATGATTTTTGTATCAGTTGTGCTTTTTTCCAATGGTTTTGATTTGATATAGCAAGTTGTCTTTTTAATAAGTATGCAGAAGAATTAACTACAAGCAGGTTTTATGTCTATCAAATTGCAGTCATAATAACACATATTTTGTTAATTTGCATTATACACACCTTCATCTTTAGAAGTTTGTAATTTAGATCCTTATTTCTAATTCCTCATTTAAAAAATATGTAAACATATAAAATTTACAAAATAATTAAACCTAATGTCATCATCCTCCAATTACAGCAACCTAATAGATCTGTTACAGTATTAGCAAACTAAAATTAGTTTCAAAAGATTCATAAATACCATTATCTTGAATCAAAGCTAAATGTCTTCTTTATAATGCAAAGAATGAAATTTATAGGCTTAACACTATTGTTTTCCCCTCCGAATGTAATATTTCGACTATAACTATATCAACAAAATAGATCTATTAAAATACAATTAAAGCCGGAATATACATTCGGAGGGCATAACAATATCGATAAAACTATAAATTCCATCTTTGTAAACTTCAACTGGCAGTGATTTTTGGGAGAAAATTTTGGGATCGTTAGGATTGATAGATAAGATTAAGGTTACACGTATGGTGAAATGAGGATTAGGTTTTTTATAGGTTTATTGTGATTGGGCTTTTATCAAACTATTATGTATATATTATACACATAAAGTGTTACCCAAACTATACACATTAATTTGGATCAATACACCATTATGTTTACATTTAAACTGTTACCGGACCTATACATATTAATTTGGATCAATACATTTAGTATAGTCATTGGTTCACATAAGAAAATGATAATATTTCATTTATTCAAAGCGAACGACATAACGATTTTGAATTTGTCTTCAAATCACCAGTTCTATTAATAAAAAGACCATCATGGACCAAGATCCAAAGGGATCAATCTTTTACATCGATGTATCGTACTCTCTCGACCAGGTCATCATAAGAAAAGACTGAAAAATCTTTCCGAAGTGTTAGAAAGAGGGAAGGCGCGCTAAGCATTTGCATGTTTACAATTACACACTATCGACCGAATGAATTTAGCGGACACACATAGTGACGCTAGACGCCCCATCGGGGCGGGCCTAACATCTAGTAAAATATATTGGAAGTGTGTGTAAAGTATGAATAATAAGGATGTATTTATAGGTTTTTTTTGTGGGTTAATTTTTTTTTTTTTTTGGTCAAATTGTATTCCAAACGGTATTATTACCATTACCAAACGTTTATAATCTTCAACGTTCGAATTTTGGGCCAAAAAAAAAATAGAATGGCGCCGGCTGGCAATTTTGGCACAACAACGAATGGCACGAGTTGGGTAATCGTGCACCGTTCTCGGTTTTGGGTTGGTGGGTTTTGCTCCACCGTTGGCTCGACGGTACCTCCCACTCTAATAATATAAGCCAAAACCCCACTTTTGACCTTTTGGGACCCACAATACCCAATTAAAACACAAAACCTAATAAAAAAAAAACACAACATCCTTCATTTGCGTGAAGCTAAAAACTTGGCGAATGTTTTGGCGAAGGCACCTACCGGGTGCAGTGGTTTGGCTTGACGAGCATGCCAAGTGGACTTGGCGAGGGTGCTTAATGCCTTGCCGCTGCACCTGACGCTTTAAACATTAAACCTGATAATGTGAAACAATAAAGAGCTAATGTGCAAAAGCAGGTGTTTCTTTGAGTCATTTTATCAAACAATGCAATTAACAAACAGCAGACAACTACAATTAGTAGATGTGATGAGCAAATTAAATGTAAAGGAAAGTGTTTGTTTACTTAAAATCCACGAAGAACTGAACCCATTAGCCATTTTCAATACTCACATGAACCACATGATTTGTGAACTGAAGTTAATCAAAACTCAAAAGTAGTTTGAGTGTCAAGAAATACAAGTGATTATTTAGCTCTTTATATATTTTGACTTATGTAAAAGGACTTATTTAGCTCAAACAAGCTACTTATAAGCTACTAGTAGTTAAATAAATAAACACCTGCAAGTTATTACCAAACGTTTTTCTATTTCTTTTTTATTTTGAACCGTAATAAGATTATATTATATTAATAGAGAAGATCAATATATATCAAAATTAACTAAATATCAATAAACAAATCTTTGTCATTCACTTTTCCATTAACCAAAAACCATTTTCATAATTCTTTTGCAAAATTAAATATCTCACAAATCGTTAATCGTCAGGGCCGTACTGTGGATTTCGGGAGCCCTGTGTCGCGCAAAAAATGAGGCCCTATTTCTAAAAAAATAAAACATAACAGTCGTTTTCTTGAACACACAATCGGTCAAATATGAAACTGCGGTTATAAATACAGCTATAAATTGTAAACAAAGGCAAGAAAAAAGCTTTGTGTCACATTTTATATTGGTACAACATTAATTCCTAAATATTAATATGATTTTACATCACAATTGAATTGTATCTATGTGTTCATTCGGTCTCCAAATCCTTCATACCAACAAAAAATGTAAATTAAAATTTAAACAGACATAGGAAAAGAAACTAAGAGGAGAAAATAAATAGGCAAGAAAAACCTACCAAGAATTAAAAGAAAAAAAAAAAAAAGGCGAAATAAAATTGATGGGATTAACAAATGATTATTTTAGTAGTTGGGCTGCGGACAATACATGGGCCCAGATGAACTAAACGTGAACTAGAACAAATATCTTTATAAACTGGTCTTTTCTTTAAAAACGTCGCCCCAATGGATTTGGGAGCTCTGTTCAGTTGGGCAGCCTGCATAGGCCCAAATTTGGCCATGTTAATCGTTTATGTAAAACAAATAATATCATTGTGACAAGAATTAAATCATCTTTTTATAGAAAAACATTTCTATATACTTTCAACGAACTTTTCTTTTCAAGGTTTTTTTTTTTTTTTTTTTTTTTTTTTTTTTTTTTTTTTTACTATTGAAATTGACGCCTTAAAAAATCACATGTGATTTGTAAAGTCATAGTTGCTTTAATTATTTTAAAATCACATGTTATTTACGACACTCACGTGTGATTTGTGAAATCACACGTGTTTTTAAATCATATGTGATTTTTAATGGCGTAAATTTCAGTACTAAAAAAACTTGAAAAAAAGTTAATCGAAAATATAAAAAGTGTCCGTTTACTGGAAGATAAGAAAAATGATTGTCGCAATGGTGCATTTTTGTCGCTTACTCATTTACTTTTTGCAAGATATTTTATTTTTAAGAATAAAAATGGAAAATAGCTTTTTATTATGAAAATATGAACTGCTAAGATTAGTTCATTAAATCTTTACAAAAAATTTGATACATGTTGATCCCATCTCTATATTAATATATGTTATGCTATGATTACAATACATTACCCGACATTTTTACCTGGAACTAAAAAAGCTATTGCGATCTTTGTTGCTACAACTATGGAAATATAACAATCAAAGGAGAAAATTACGCCGATCAAACTTAAACAAAACGCTTAGCCACTTGAAGGCAATCACTTGATAGACAATATGAAAACGGGTAGGACCTCGACCTCCTTCACACCTGAGACGTAACCCGATGAAACCTCAACCTACTTGTTTCGCTCATACAATCACACCGAGCGATGGCTTATCGATTTGTAAGAATAATACTATATTATACGACCACAACAAGTTACAACAGAAACAATCTATGACCTTTTGACCAATGACCCTTCTTTGTTGACCCTTGACCACGACCCTAAAAAGTAAAAGGGGGTAAATTTTGATTGGTACACGCCTACACGGATATTTGTTGAAAATAGACTATTATTTTACCGAATCACGTTACTGAGTACGTTAGCACTTCTGTCGGCATCGACAAACTTAACATAAACCATTTTTCAACTCAACGTAACATAATGATTCAGTAAGCATGCACTCTAAATAAAGTCTTGGTAGTTAGTGGTTTCACCGTTTCATCAATCTTCGCACAATATAAAGTTCGGTCAATGACGTCAATTTGTTTTAGTTTGATATCTAGAAAGGTTTTCAGGTAACCTTCTACGTTTAGTCGGAAACCGTTTAATGGGCTAACTAATTCTAAAACCATTACTTTCGTGGAACCACCACGTAGGGGTGTTCATCGGTTTGGTTCTCGGGTATTCGGTTTATTCGGTTCGGGTTGTTCGGTTAAGAAATTTTTTTGGGTCATAACCGAAAACCGAACCGAACCGAAAATATTTGTGACCGAACCGAACCGAGAACCGAACCGAAGTTCGGTTCGGTTATGGGTCAAAACCGAAAACCGAAATTTTCCTAAAAAATAACTAATCATAGCACATGTCCCCATTACGGTATGCCAAAATATATGCAAAACGACATACCTAGACAAGTTTTAACATCTATTGAACACAAAATACCCTAACATCATAGGACCTAGGGTTAGTCAAGTTATATTTTTTTAATTAATATATAAAAAATATTAAATATTAATTATAATTCGGTTTTCGGTTCGGTTCGGTTGTCAATATCCTAAACCCATAACCGAACCATAAACCGAATAAAATGTTCGGTTCGGTTCGGTTTTGACCAATTCGGTTCGGTTAAGAATTCGGTTCGGTTATTTTCGGTTCGGTTCGGTTTCGGTTTTCGATTACTGCGGATATTACCCGACCCATGAACACCCCTACCACCACGTCACTTCATTTTTGCTTGTCAATTTCCTTACGGATTTTGTATAAATCAAACATTATATATATATATCTAATTGTGGGGAGTTGGGATGTATAAAAAAGTTGTACACAACAGTAACTATGCTGCCAACATTTGTACTGGATTGTTTATCTTATGTTTTTTTTTGAAAGGCGAATTTCATTAAAAACAAACCGAGACGGCCATCTCCAAGAAAGAGACGGACCGCCACAAAAACATTACATCAACGAGAAATGAAAATTACACCAATTTCTCCAATCAATCGAACCCTTCTTGTGTCTACACCTATACCAAAGATACCCCATAGACTTAACATCCGAAACTATGTTAACAACATTCGAATCCGCCCCGTTGAAAACCTTTTCGTTCCTTGCCTTCCAAATTCTCCAACACGCAATAATGATGATACCATAGACAACCACTTTCTTTTTCTCGGAATCTGCCAAGTGATCAATGATCTGTATGACATCGTTGACTGAGAAGACGAAGAACCGAGGGATTTTACACCAAGACGCAATCGCACTCCAAACTCCACACGCAACCCGGCAGCCCGAAAAAAGATGATCTACCGTTTCCTCAGTTTCTCCACAGAAAACGCATAAACCATCCCCCACGTTAATGTTTCGCCTAATAAGAGCACTTTTCGTCGGAAGTCTATCCAAACTAGCCCTCCACATAAAGATGTTACATTTATTCGGGATCCACTTACACCAATTAAAAACCGTATTACCTTCATTTGAGTCGTTGCTTTTTAACCATTTCCGAGCTTCCTTAACCGAGAAGCCTTCATTCGAGTCTTGATTCCAAGCCCATGAATCCTCGCGGCCGTTTAATTGCACATCTGAGACCAATCTATGGCATTGGATAAGTTCTTCCACTTCGCTACTAGTAACTGGGTATTTCTTCCAATTCCATTAGATCATGCAACTTTGATTATGAACATAAAATCTCTTCGCGACCGTGCACCGTTTCTGATCCTCAAGGCGAAACAACAATGGAAACTTCGTCATCAAAGGTTCCGTCATAAGCCAAGAGTCTATCCAAAATTTTATACTCGAACCGTCACCCACTACCCCTCGGATCATGTTAATGAAACCAATGCCATTCACCTTCAACTGATAACCCGCTTTCACCAATCTGGACCAAGCACCCGAAAAACGATTATTACAAGGGAGTTGGGCTGCATAAAAAGCTAGGCTCCCAACATTTGTTCATTATATTACCCGGTTCAAGCTACAAAATTTCCATATCCTTCCCAAAAAAATATCCCCTCCACAATAAACCTACATATCATTTACCCTACACAAATCTAATAATTACACACAGGAATTCAATAAACCATCAAAACCTTTATAAAATCGAAAATTGATTGAGGGGTTTTGCATAAAAACGATTTTGATGATGGTGCGTGTAGGGTATTCACTATGCAAGAAACACTAGCTTGAGGCTTGTTACTGGATCGAATGAGCAAGAACTTAGAGAGAGAAAGTGAGAGGTTGGGAGCCTTTTTAGAGAGAGAAACAATGTGATATTAGATTAGTATGAAAGGTCCAACCCTTCCCATGGGTGGCAAGGGAGTATTTATACTATTACATAATATGTCCCTAGTGGACTGTGGAGCGAGCTGACAGTGGGGAAAGCCCCGACCCACTCCACAAATATAGATACGACTAATCTAATAAAACTAATAATACTAACTAAGCTACTAATAATATTACTGATAATCCTACGAGCTATGATGTGCTAATAAGTACTCGGGGTGACCGAGTCTTCAGCTGAATATTCATATTCCTAACAATCTCCCCCTAAGGGAGGTCACCCCAGAAGTAATGCTCTGAAATTCAGTACTTTTTCCTTGGATCTTGACATCATAGCTCGTAATCCTTGATTCTTCAATATCATAGATTCTTGTGCAAACATCAAATCTTATGATGACTTTTTCTTTTGTCTTGGATGATCTTTGTTGATTCTTTGGAGTTATCATCCCACTTGAGTCTCCAAGTCATCTTTCAGTAGTAAATCTCCATGTGATGAAGTATGCTTAGAGTCGACATGCTCACACGATATGGAGTCACGATCTTCAGCATCAGAGTTAGCAGAAGCTGTGTTGAAGGTCTTTTAGGGTGATCATGACTTCTTTGATGATGATGTGGTGTGAACATGTGGTGATGGATTGGCATCTTTTCTGCAACCAGCTACAACAGCAACCAGCTACAGCGTTCCACAGCAACAATCGCCAGAAGTTCCTGCATACGACAGTTAGCAATAAAACGACCGGTACTTACAGGTTTGGACTTCGAGATTGTTATCAGCATAGTGTGAAAACTCTCTCTAATCCTTACCAAGACCGTTCCTAATCGAAAACCCACAGAGGGTTTTTTAAGATCGAACCGTAGCACATCAACGATTAGGTGAGTCGCTGGAGATCACTCCACGACTGTAGACCGTTAGAAACCGCCATGACCACTAAGCGTAATCCATAAAGAATTACCAAAGTGACCTGCTTTCAGGGCTGCTTGATGTTGACCCTGGCAGGAATTTCCATTCAATCATTGAGAATTACATTCGTAAATTCTCTCATAAATGTTCTGGCAGATTGCTAAGATCTGCGTAGGACTCTCAAGTTTACAACTGGTGTCCTTAATGTTGAACACCCAGTGTAGAAATAATTCGTGTCCCTATGAGATCTTATTATGCATCTCGTGGCTCTAGACTCGATAGTGCGTTTTGATTTAGTGAGCGGAGGCTGGAGAGAACTGCCACCTTTTCAATATCATCTAACTCGGAGTGAGAGAGACGATAGGAATGTATTGAACTCCGTGACAATTGAAACAAGAATCCTTTGAGGGACCTTGAGTGGCTAGGGAGGGTTGTGCAGCGTATCACTGGGTCCATGATACTTTGTCTTCAATGCCAGCAATCAACTAAGTGATTCTGACAGCATATGTATTGACCCGATTTCTGCCTAAGTTGTAAGGAGGGCTATTTCTTTTCACCCTTTATCTTTACAATTCTTTTTCATTCTTCAACCCCTTCAGTGCTTACCGACACTTCATAACTAGCACCTTGTTGGGTTTGTTCCAGTACTAGCTCCATCTCAGTCGGCACTTTTCCCTTATCCACTTTTCTCCTTTTTAATCATACCTAAGGACTTCTACACTAACTAGTGGATTATCCCTGGGTAGATCCCTCCGGCTCTGGCGGGATCATGGGAACTTGAACCTAACCTAACCATCCTTATAACTCCATGCGTTAAATAAAAATGGTCGGTCTTTGATATTCATCCATGATTGCCAAACCAAATCCTTGAAAAATCTCTCAAAGTGTTCATGATTTTGAAACACATTTTTGCAAACACTTGAGAGTTTTATATTTTTTTTCAAATGCTCCCCCTCAACATGTGCTCGAGTGATAGTTTTATAAATTTGCACATGTTAGGTAGAGCTCGCACTTTTTGAATTGATCCACTTTCAGTGAACATGACCGATTCGAGACACGCTTACATTACTAGTTAGACTAGCTTGAAATTATTACCCGGCCTGGTCAAGTCCACAGAAAGTTTCTCGAAACGGTACACTCTACTCAGATACATCTTTTTCGAGACACGCTTACATCACTGGTTAAACCAGCTTGAAATTATTACCCGGCCAAGACGTATCCTTTCGATTGATGGCAATTCAAGTTTCGTCAATTCATTGGTGAAATCTGAGCCTTGCTCACGTGAGATGCCAAATCCTTTGTTTTGTTAAAACCATTTGCTCCCCCTCAATATGTGCATCGATATAAGAAAGATTTTCGCACATATGGAAGAGCTTGCTTTTATGACCAAAACATTTTGCTCCCCCTCAATGTGTGCCTTGATATACAAAATGGTTTAGCACATACGGGAGAGCTTACATTTACTTCCAAATCATCACATTTTATCAGAATTTCATATTTAAATCACATTCTCTCCCCCGATCAAAAATTTCAAACCATTTGAGATTTGAGATCCCAATTGATTTAAATAAGTTCAGAAAATTTTGGGAGAAAATGTGGTCAGGTTTAAATGTATTCTGATTTTGGAGCATACTATGCTCCCCCTGAAACAACGAGAGAGTGTCACTGCTGATGTTTGCACAAATTTGGCAAGGTGTCGGAAATTTGAACAAATATGCTCCCCCTCAATTAATGACCCGTTTTCCATTAAAAGAGCTGTAGTCATTCAATTGAGCGACGGGTATTTGTGGAAATTTAGTTCAATTTACCACCTTGTGTAACATCAAGATTCTCTTGAAGGATCAAACAAGATAACGAATCTTGATGAAAAGAAGACTTCTCTTCTTATATACGAAGTGATGCACTGAAACGTACATCAAGTCGAGGAAACATGGATGTAAAGTAATCCATGCCCAGGTGAACATCACCCGGTTGGAGGAACAGCTGTCTTTTTGGCGACATGCTTTCCCCATTGTACAGCGCGGGTTGCAGTATGAAGTAACTGCAAGCCATTAAGACATGTTTTAACTGATTAGTATAACTTCTGCTCGAGCTTCATTTAAGAATCCGTGCCATTGTTGAATGACATTTCTAGATACGTAAATGTTATCGATAAACAGAAGACATGCCTAGGTAGAACTATTTTTGGTATTTTCTGATTTTTCGATTTTTATGGTTTTTATAGGTTTTATATTTTTGTGTTTTTCTTTTTGATTTAAGATATATACAACTATGTACAAGGATATAAGAAGACAATCCTTTACTCCTCCTTTTCTTCCTGAAGACACTTGAGGGTTTCAGGAGTCATGCTTTTCATGCCAAGGCGTGGGAGAATAAACTGAAACCTTTCTCTTGGGAGGGCCTTGGTGAAGATGTCAGCTAACTGAAACTCTGTCCTCACGAAGTATAGTTCCACAATTCCTTTTTCCACCTGTTCCCTGATGAAGTGATGCCTGATGTCGATGTGTTTTGACCTGGAGTGCTGAACATTGTTACAACAAAGAGCAATGGCGCTTTTGTTGTCACAATATAGGGGAATTTTGTTGTATGAGAATCCATAGTCCGAAAGCTGTGATCGCATCCAAAGGATTTGTGCACAACATGCAGACATAGCAATGTACTCAGCTTCAGTAGATGATATAGAAGTACTCATCTGCTTCTTAGAAGACCAACTAACCAACTTTTCCCCTAAAAATTGAGCTCCTCCTGAAGTACTTCGACGAGTGTCTTGACATCCCGCATGATCTGCATCTGCGTAAGCCGTTAACTCCATTGCAGTGTCCTTAGGATACCAAAGACCCATATGAACCGTGCCTTGAAGATATCGGAAGATCCGTTTTACTGCTTCAACATGTTTCTTGGTTGGTTTGGATTGATACCGAGCACACATACATACAACAAACAGAAGATCTGGTCTGCTAGCCGTGATGTACATCAAATATCCAATCATGCTTCGATATTGCGTTATATCCACTGGAATCCCTGAAGGATCTTCATCCAGCTTCGTTCTATCAACCATGGGAGTGTCAACAGGTTCACTTGAATGAAATCCAAACTTTTTCAAGATCTCATTGGCGTATTTGGATTGATTAATGAATATGCCACTGGGACTTTGAGAGACTTGTAATCCTAAGAAGAATGACATTTGTCCCATCATAGACATTTGGAACTTGGAATTCATCTCTTTTGAAAAACTATCACATTCACTAGGATCTGTTGAAGCAAAGATGATATCATCTACATATATCTGAACTAGTAGTAGATGGTTTCTTGACTTCCTGGTGAATAGTGTAGGATCAACAACACCTTTGGAGAATCCGTTCACTAGGAGGAACTTGGACAATGTATCGTACCATGCCCTTGGCGCCTGTTTTAACCCATAAAGAGCCTTCTTCAAGCGGTAAACATGAGTAGGATGTTCAGTATCCACGAATCCTTCTGGTTGACTCACATAAACTTCTTCCTTTAAGTCGCCATTTAAGAATGCCGTTTTGACATCCATTTGGTAGACTATCATATTTCGACTAGCAGCATTTGCCAGGAAGATTCTTATAGCTTCAATTCTAGCAACCGGAGCAAACGATTCTTCAAAATCAATGCCCTCTTCTTGTCTGAACCCTTTAGCAACTAGCCGTGCCTTGTTCTTTAATACATCACCATACTCATCAAGCTTCACTTTGAAGATCCACTTTAAAGCAATGATCATTGCAAGCTCTGGAGGAGGCACTAATTCCCATACTTCAAGTCGATCAAATTCATGGATTTCATCCTGCATAGCCTGGAACCAGCAATCTTTAGTCATTGCTTCTTTGGCATCTTTTGGTTCGACTTTGGACAGTACGGAATTGAAGAAACACCATAGTGCATCAGTGGCTAGTTGACTACGTGTGGATACTGGACGTGAAGGATTGCCTATGATGTTGTCGATTGGATGATCACTGGTCCATTTCCTGAGATGGTCGTGAGGTTGTGGGTTATGAACAGACGTAGCAGTGCTGTGTCCTTCAAGTGAGGATGTGTCGGATGAATGTTCAGGAGCAAATATGTTTTCAAAAGGAGTCTCATCAACAGGAGCAAAAGGATTGACTTCCAAAGAATTATTATCTGAAGATTCTTGCATTACTGGAGAAGTTTGAGTTTTTGATGACGAAGGCGATTGACTGGCAGCAGGAGCATTGTGACTGACTGACACTGAAGCTGCAGGGCCTTCTGAACCTTGTGGGGCTTGAACCTCATCCATAGGAATTATAGCTGGTTCACTCGGGATGGTTCCATTCGTTGGCTCAAAGTATTCATCAAACATAGGATCGAATAATTTCTTCAACTCCTCACATGTAGGTGGCACATAAGAATCTGCAGGCGTGGAATTCTGTACAAGTCCTGAACTAATGGGTCCAGGAGACAAAAGGTGAAGATCTGGTCCAGAACTGATTTGTCCTGAAACAGGTAGCTCACTCAGCTCATCGAACGTAACATGAATGGTTTCCATGATTTTACGGGTCCTTTTATTGTAGATTCGATACCCTTTACTGTCTGGCGCGTATCCAACGAAAATACCTATATCTGCTTTAGCTCTTAACTTTCCCAAGTCTTGACTATCGTTAGTTGGATAGCAAAGTGCACCAAACACACGCAGAAAGGAAAGATCTGGTTTCTTGTTGTGAATTAACTCGAAGGGAGTCTTCTCATGAACCGGATGAATTAGGGATCGGTTTTGAGTGTAACATGCTGTTGCAATAGCCTCTGCCCAGAGAAACATCGGTGTCTTTGAAAATATAAGCATAGTTCTTGCAGCTTCCACCAGAGTACGGTTCCTTCGTTCAACCACTCCGTTCTGTTGAGGAGTGCGAGGGATACTTTTCTGATGCGTGATGCCAATACTTTCATAGAAATTACGGAGTTGTTGGTTAACAAACTCCGTACCATTATCAGTGCGGATGATTCTGACAGTTTTATCGAACCTTACTTGCAGCTGTTTTATCAGTTTAATGATAACCTCTGGAGTTTCGTCCTTGGTTCTCAAAACTTCACCCATGTGAACCGAGAATAATCATCTACTATCACCAGAACGTACTTCTTTCCATTTATGGTTTGTATTCTCATTGGTCCACACAAATCCATGTGGAGGGTATGAAGAACTTCCAAGTTGGTGTTGATGGTTTTAGGCTTGTGGGTTTGTTTCTTGCTTTTACCCAGTTGACATGCAGAGCAGAGATGATCTTTCTCATATTTCAGTCTGGGCATCCCTCTAACAAGATCTTTACGGGAAAGATTATTTATGGTACCGAAGTTCAAGTGGTTCAAACGACGATGCCACAGCCATGATTTTGTTTTAGAGGCTTTAGAAAGCAAGCAAATGGGAGAGGACTTCAGCATTTCTTCAATTGATATGGTGTATAGATTGGTGCCCCGACTACCCTTGAGGAGATCTAAACCATCCAATTCTCTGACGAAACATGTATGCTTTCTGAAAGCCACTTCCAGATCTGAATCACAAAATTGACCCACAGAAAACAGATTGTGTCCTAGTCCTTCCACATAGTATACCCTTGAGATTACACTATTACCAAACACATAATCTCCATAACCCATAATAGCACCAAAGTGGTCGTTCCCAAATCTAACTGTCCCGATAAACTTTTTCACGAAGTTCTTGAGCCGCGAGCGATCCCCAGTCATATGTTTTGAGCAGCCTGAGTCCAAATACCACAGGACGATTTGTACGACCTGCATTTGAAACCAGACAACAATGGATAACTGAAAAATGTGGATCCCCAAGTGCAATTGGGGTCCATTTGGTCAGCACACACATATTCAGGAACCACAGATTTCACAGATGCAACTGTCTTTACAGAGGAGACAGAACTAGAGGTAGGACAAGACTTAGATGGAAGGCATTGTGACTCTAAAGACAGGATTCTACCAGTTGGTCTCCATTCCTTATTCTTCACAATTTTATGCATATTCATTTTAGGTAAAGGTCTCTGTTTTCCTAAATTGAATTTCCTTCCAGTGGGTCTCCATTCCTTAACTTTCACAATTTTATCCATATTCATTTTAGGTAACGTGTTCTGTTTTCCTAAATTGAATTTCCTTCCAGTGGGTCTCCATTGATAGCCTATGCTAGCAAATGTTTTTCCTGTAGCTTTCCAAGCTTTCTTGCATGTTTCAGTTATTCTACCATTCTTAACATGGGGTGATGCAGAAGACATCAAGAATGATACAACACAATCATCATGATTAGCAGAAATTAAACAATTGTCGCATGTTTTACAGACAGCATTAGAATTCGAATTAATTACAGTACTTTTGATACTAGAATCAACACGATTCATCCTACTCATTGCAAACTTATTGTTCCTAGGTTGGGCTTCTACATTCTTCAAGTGATCATTCTTAGCTGGCGCAGTCCTATCCTTTCTTTCATTTCCTCTAGACCTTGACCCGCTAGCTTGGGTGTCACTTTTTACTCCTGTAGAAGCATCGAAGGTAACATTAGTTTGTTTTTCTGTCACATGCCTTCCTGATAATGATGTGTTGGGTTCTGATGTTTTGCGTGGTAGATCAAAGGCTACATGCTTGTTCTCAACATTGGATGATGATGCAACAAATCTATCTCTATGGTTTCTAAACTTAGGAATTGAGCCTATGGCATATTCTAAGTTTTCCTGAATCCTTTTCGTGAGTTTGCATGCATAGACAACTGCTTGATCAAGTGGCTTATTATTCCTTTCCTCTTCAACTACCTCACGAAGTGTGTCAAGGCCTTCTCTAAGATGATCGAGATATGTTTGATGGGCAAGGCTATTATTTCTAAGCTTAAACGGAATACGCCCAACATCAACATCATACTTTTTACTATCAGTAGCCTTTGGTGCATCACAATTACAAGTGGTGCATGGCATTTTACCTTTCACCAGAGCCTTCAGATTCTCAATTTCATTTCTCAAAGAAGTTATTTGATCATTGTGATTGCTTCTTGTAACTTTAATAGAATCATATAACTCTTTGAAATGTTGTTTAACCTTTGAATTTTCTTCTCGATAACACTCATTTTCATAATGTAACTTATTTATTGTGTTTTGATATTGAAAATTCTGAGCATCTGAAGACGAAGGTTTATTGGTGCCATATACTTCACACTTGTTGGATTTCAATTGGGCAATTTGGGCCCTCAGCAGTCGAATCGTGTTCGTGTGAGCTTGAATTGTCTCATCTCGTTTGCTTAATTCAAAATAAGTATCAAATTCAGGAGCATCCAAGGATGTCTTGTCATTCGATATTTTATGTTTTTCATTTAAATGTTGATATTTCAATTGCAAATTAAGATATTCAACTTCCAATTTTGAAAAACGTTTAACCATATTATCATGGTCATCATTTTGAATTTTTCCAAGCAATTTAAAATTCTCCCCCTCAAGCTCAACAACACGATTCTGGGTGACATTTAACGCAATAGCAAACTCATTAAATTGACAGGCAGACAATGCAGAATCAGTGACAGTGTAAAATACATCTTGTGCAATACATTTAGCAATCAAGTTGTCGTTAGTAAGGAGTATGTTTTTTCTTTCAATCTCTCGACTCTTAAGTTCTATTGCATGTTCATTCACCTCATTTTCCATATCTTTAAACACTACTTTCATTTCATTTATTTCGGCTTTAAGGGCAGTTTGCAACCCTTCAAAGTGTTCTTTAAGTAGTTTAAAGAATGGCATGACCTCAGTTAAGTAACACCTTTTTGCATGTTCAAAACACCTTTCCCCCTCAGTAATGCCAGTGGGTGTGATTCTCTTCTTACATGTTTTATCGAAATCAGCAAACAGTTGCCAAAGCACATATAAGCTAATAAAGGTTTTGCATTCAGTGGGAAGAGACAAAGGCACTAAATTCCTAGGTGTATTGGGAGGATACACCGTTATGGACGCAACTTTTCTAATGAGGGGAGTGTTGGCCTTAAGTTTTTCTACCTTAAGTTTTTCATTATCTTGTTTCCAAAATATCTGTTCAGGTGTTAACTTCTTTTGAGGAGCAAACACAGTCAAACGATTTTCTTCATAATAATCATGGGGTTTGATTATTATTCGTCTGGCTATGCACTCGGGATCCCTCATTTTCTCATTCATTTTTTCCCTCGTTTTATCACTCAACTCATCCTCTTCATCAGTGTAGATATGCTCAGGTTGGTCATGAATAGGCATAAGCATCACATTACCATCATATAGGGATGGTTGAAGCACTTGCATGTCCCTAAGGATGGTTGACTTAGGTTCACCTATCATGATTTTACTGTGCTTATCACTCAACTTTCTGTGCTTATGAATCATTTGAGCAGTTTGTATGGTTTGATTTTGTGTGTACAACTTATCTTCAAGCTTATTTTTTAACGTTTTGAGTCTAGAGAAATCATTTAAAAGAGTTATTTCTTTTTGTTTGAATTCTTGCTTAAGTGTTGTTACACACTTTTGTGCTTCCTGTTTCTGTTTGACAGACTGTTCTAGCTGGCTTTTCAAAGAACTCAACTCTAATTTTAATGTTTCTTCTCGCGCTCTAGACTCTTTAATAAGTGTACTCATTTGACCTTCTAATTTATGCTCACGATCATTAAGCTCAAACTTAGCACGCTGCTCATACATAGCAACTTGGTCTTTATAGATGTTTAGTCTAGTGATCAAGTTATCATCAGGGACAGGCAATTTGTTCTCATGGTACACACATGCATTGTCTACATTACTCGCATTATCTAAGGCACATACATTACTCATAGCACACACATCATTATTGACAAAGGATTCACCATTTGGTACATCAGGCGAGTTGTTGCTATTCAAATACTGTTCATATGAGACAATATTGCTATTTTCCATATCAACATCACTTGAGTCAGAAACAACTGCCTGATGTACTTCTTCGGGAATCTGTTGTCCCTCGACAATATTATATGTGTCATAAATTTTTAGTACCTCAGATATCACGGATGCATTAGAAGGACCAGCTTGACGAGATGAGGCCAGGGAAGACAAGTTAGCCATGAAGATTATTTGAGCAGTAGGTTCATCATCCACATCAGAGTCAAATGCATCACAGTCATCTGCCTTGAAGATGTTAGGATCATTAAGTGCTAGATCCTGAACAGGTTTCTCATCCACATCTTCATCAAAAGTATTTCCTCCATCTCCTGCCAGGAACAATAACTCTTCCTCATCCAATACAGCTCCATTTTCTTGAGCTTGCATTAACAGCATCTTGTCTTTGAAGTAATCTGAGTTCTGAGGACGTTTAGGTTGATTGCAGTTTCTAGCAATGTGTCCAAGCCCCCCACAATTATAACACTTGATCTGTTTCCCTTGCCCTTGATTGGCATTCCCTGCTCTATTCTGCACATAACCTCGACCCATGTTTCTACCAGTTCTCCCTTGCACATTCTGAACCACAATTTTCCCATCCTCCACCATTGCTAGATTGCGTGGGTTGGAAGAATTCCTTAACTGATTATTGGTCTGAGGGAGTGATGCTTGAAACTGTTGAACCAGTAGAGATACTTGATTGGTGAGATTGTCAATCATTTTGTCGGTCTGAGAGTAGCCTGAGTCAAGTTGTGAACTCATAGCAGGTATTTGTGAGTGAAGTTGGTGATAGCTTGGATTGGATGATGATTGGATTGTTGGTTGTACATTTGTCATGAAAGCCAGTGGGTCATTTGTAGTTGAAGGATTCAACTTTTCTCTCAGCACCCGATCATAGACGGCATGCTTCTCATGTTGTTGCAGGTAAGTATACAGCTGTTCATAGTTAGTCTCCCTTAAACCTTTGTTGAGTTTGACTGCAGTAACAAATCTGTCCCATTCAGGAGTCATGTTGTTCACAAACTTTGAGTTAAGTTGGATATTGGGCATAGTCATTCTGATCATCCTCATATCATTCACCAACTTATGAAATCTCACATAGTAATCTGTGACATTCTCTCCTGGGTTCATTTTGAAATGCTCGAACTCATCATACAATTGTGACTCACGATCTTCCTTTGTGAGTTCTGACCCTGCCAACAACATTTTAACGTTGTCCCACACCGCCTTGGCTTCAGTGTTAAAATTGATGAGCTTGTATACATCCTTTGGAAGACCTTGAATGACTATGTTTGAGGCTCTAATATCAGCATCATACCTCTTCTTTTCTTCTTCATTAAGATCATTATAGTTTCTAGGTCTATCAATGCCCAAAGTCACAGTCCCATCTTCACCAGTTGTAACAACGTCTCTGGTGGTACCCATCTGATAAGGTCCTTCGTCAATTGACTTAAGAATGTTAACACCATTATCTTTTCCCAAGCAATAAAGTCTAATTCGTTGTGCCCAAGACTCATAATCCGTCCTATCTAGCATAGGTGGACGAGTGTCAGATCCTGCTGCTTGAATATCATCTGATGATGTACTTGATGTGGTAGCCATAGTAACTACGGAATTTTACTGATCTTGTGATTTAACCGAGAAATCGAATCTTTCGCGGGAATTTCTAAAATCACCAAGACACAAACCGCCTAGACAAACCGCGTAGACACAAACCGCGTATGCGCCTAAGAGACAAACCGAGTTCACACAGGAGATACAAACCGCGTTGACACAAACCGCGTATGTGCCTAAGAGACAAACCGAGTTCACACCAGATATACAAACCGCGTTGACACAAACCGCGTATGCACCTAAGGGACAAACCGAGTTCAAACTGGAGATACAAACCGCGTTGACACAAACCGCGTATGCGCCAAAGAGACAAACCGAGTTCACACTAGAGATACAAACCGCGTTGACACAAACCGCGTATGCACTTAAGAGACAAACCGAGTTCACACTGGATATACAAACCGCGTAGACACAAACCGCGTACGCACCGTAGAGACAAACCGCGTTGGCACAAACTACCAAACCTGTCACTTTCAATGCAGTTTGTCCTTTTGCCTAAACTAGTAAAAAGACAAACCGCGTACCCGATGTAACACAAACCGCATTCAAGAACGACCAAAATAGACAAACCGCATCCAAGAACTCTTGAAAGAAAAACACTCGAATCACCCACAAACACCACACGAACCTTAAATCTGTGAATCCAAGCACTAAATACTACTCTTATACTATTCCTAAGCTAGAAAGTACAAGTAATAACAACTTTATATCACTAGACAAAGCACAAAATGAAATAACAAATCGAACCAAAAACCTTAACAAATATCTTACCAAATCGAACCAAAAACCTCACAAACTACACAAATCCGTGAATACCAACTCTCATGGACCTAACCATGGCTTTTGATACCAATTGTAGGGTATTCACTATGCAAGAAACACTAGCTTGAGGCTTGTTACTGGATCGAATGAGCAAGAACTTAGAGAGAGAAAGTGAGAGGTTGGGAGCCTTTTTAGAGAGAGAAACAATGTGATATTAGATTAGTATGAAAGGTCCAACCCTTCCCATGGGTGGCAAGGGAGTATTTATACTATTACATAATATGTCCCTAGTGGACTGTGGAGCGAGCTGACAGTGGGGAAAGCCCCGACCCACTCCACAAATATAGATACGACTAATCTAATAAAACTAATAATACTAACTAAGCTACTAATAATATTACTGATAATCCTACGAGCTATGATGTGCTAATAAGTACTCGGGGTGACCGAGTCTTCAGCTGAATATTCATATTCCTAACGGTGCGGCTGATTCAGAAGTTGGAGTGTCTCAGTTTCATTTCTTCTTATTCCGTCAAACAAACCCGACCCTAATGCCTTTAATTCAAAGGTAAAGACATAAGTATATATAACTTGAGATATAGATAGAAAATACAAAAATGAAGACTTATTTTTATATGTATTACAGCAGGAAGTATAACATACAGGTGGTCGACTAAATCCAAATTGGATCGACTTAGAATGGCGAGTCGATGGAATTTGAGGATTTTTCCAAATTGTATGTTTTGTTGCTTATTTGAGGATGAACTCAATTCATGTATCAAGGAATCATCTGATGGAGGTAGTTTCTCACTTTAGACTTTAACTGAATTTAAATCAATAATTACTTAAGAGTATGTATTGATTGAGTTAGGTTTTCAATTTGTATGAAGTGAGTTTAGTGTTTTTCCTTTAATGAAGATTTAATGAATGTTGATTTTGTAATGCCTATATTATTTTGTAATGCACATGTTCTTTACTATTGCCTATTTGCTAAAATGTTGAGTTACTGATATGCATACAATAATTTACATATTTTAGTTTAAATCCACATTAAGATGTCAATAGCACTGTATGTGCAGGTGGGGGCATTGATGACCTTGCTGGACCTTCATCAGTTGTTGCCCATTTGCAACTGCGATTAAATAGACAACTTAGCATACTTAGGAAACGGGTAATGTATTCCAAACAATCCCTTTTGGTCACTTATTAGATGATAAAAAAGAATTATGATAATTTATTTGCTTTGCCTACTTACTAAAAGGTACATGTTATGTCAATACAGGACTTCGTTCTCGACATGGTAAGTTGCATACTCTAATACTCTTTTTTTTTTTTGGGTCAAATATACTTCAGTTATTAATTATGGATAAAAAGTTGAATGTGTTCGGATTGATGGTCACAAGTCTTAACTCATAAAATCCGTGACTACAGTAACAGATTTAATATTGTTTTAATCGCATTACAACTCAAATGCAGATATGTTACCAAGCTCAAGGATTACAACACCATTTTCAAGCCTAACCTGAAAATGATTTGCAGGGATTATAAGGTGTGGAAATTGATCGCTCTTCCCAAAAAAATTGGTATATAGTGTTCAGATTATCAGTTTGTTATTCAGTTTGAGTTATCATAAAGTTCTTTATGAAATTTTGGACGTGTAACAGGTGATAAGAATCATTATTATAAATTCTTATTGTCTAATGCGTTTGCGCGATATATTTGTATTGCCATTTTCTAGGGTACAGCCAATCTTAGGAAAATTTTTTTTGACTGAAGTGGTTTATGTGACATCTGCAACAGTAACGATGCCTATTCGAATCGAGGCCGAAGTGGTGACTATGGGGGAAATGAAGGCTATCGTGGTTAGTGCTTTCATAATTTTATATTTTTTTAACAATATACATACTCTGTAAGGCTCTTGCAAATGTATCATTAGAGATGACACAATGGCCATGTTGAAATGGGTTTGGGTCAATATCTGTGCAGGCTGAGTTTGAAACACTTTTTTTTTGCCCTATGTTTTTATAATAACATAATCTGTATTATCACAAATTTCCACAAAAAAGGCCTTGAAATTATTTTGGGCATACGAGGTTATTCCATTTCAGCTTACGTGTCTGTATTTGTGTGGATACAGGTTCCAGAGAGCGAGAGGGTCCACGACAAAGGCCACAAGAAAAGGATAGGCACACAGCTTCATCAGTTGTTGCCCATTTGCAGCTGCGATTAAATAGACAGGTTAGCATACTTAGGAAACGGGTAATGTATTCCAAACAATCCCTTTTGGTCAGACCCTGTCCAAACAGCCCCTTTTATTTTGTAATGAAATGCATTGTATATGGTAAAATATAGTAGTCATTTGTGACTAAAATTTATTGTGATCCTTTTACAGGGCCAATTTGTATCAGTGGCGTAAAATTGCATATGGGAGGTTGGTAGTTCGAAGTTGGTTGGTAGATTGCAGTCACATAGCACAACAATCACCCGAATGGAATTTTCGTACGATGAATTTCAGTTTTAAATTTTTAGAAATAAATTCTATCTTTGTTCTGTTTTGAGAAAAGTTTACGCACTTGCTGATTTTAGGTAATAAAGAGGCTAATGTGATCTGATATATGGTTTTGACAACAAGATTGCAGTCACATAGCACAACAATCACCCGAATGGAATTTTCGTACGATGACTTTCAGTTTTAAATTTTTAGATATAAATTCTATCTTTGTTCTGTTTTGAGAAAAGTTTACGCACTTACTGATTTTAGGTAATAAAGAGGCTAACGTGATATGATATATGGTTTTGACAACAAGGATATGGGCAATTTACAAGGGAACCATTGATACTCTGATTTATAAAGTGGTTCTTGACAACGTTCGGCGGCATAAGGGTATACCGTTTACTCACAACTCAGCTTTACGTGTCAAAGCCACTCATATAATGGGCTTGCTATAATCAAATTGGTTGTTTACCTTTCCTACGTTTTTTGCAGTTATCAGATGGCTGCGCGTTGGTGCTTCACATCATGGCGTGAATCTATTTGGTGAACGCCGAGCTAAATGTGCAGGTATGTAGTTATTGGTGTTTATTTTAATGTCATTAAAGAACTAATGATGCGAGACACATATGTTAATTACTTCTTGCTTTAACAATTGAGTGACGCAATATTTCACATGCATTTTTTTAACTTACTTTGAAGGCAGAAAAAGGGACTTAGATTATGGATTTAATGGACAAACTGACCGGTTGCTACATCGTATAACTAACGGTAAGCTGGCAAAACATTAAAGAAATGTAATGGCAGAACTTCAGTCTGTTGCTACAAAATATTGATATTCATTGTGCACAAACAACTTTAAAAAAGTTTGGTTATGTGGTGGTAAGGTAGGTTAGGATATTAAGGGGTCTATTCATGTTGGAACTTAACATTTGTGCAAGACACAGATTAGAAGATTTTGCAAATGTTAGGCGCTTCAAACACGTCCCTCTACAAGGCTGTCTTTGCTAAATACTTGAGGTCTTTTATGTTAAGTTTAATAAAGTCTTGATTTTTTTGGCACAATTTGATTAGAATTGGTTTAAAATGTTGGCGGTTTATCATATGGATGAATTTTGGTTTGATTAATGTGTTTAACAAGACAAATGGACCTGAATTGGTTGATGTTTTATTTTGTGCACGCATGATCCTATAATTGGTCAAAGGTCTCCGATGGTTCAATAAGATTTTTAAGTTCTTGATATGTTATTGCTGTGATCAGTAACTTTTTTATTAATAGGTGCATTGATTATGTAATGGCATATCACAAGTGGTTGGATGACCACCAGTGAGAAGCTGCAGGAAGAACAATATTCAAGCGAAATGGACAGAAAGCAAAAGTCGGATGTACACAAATACCAATTGGCAAACTTCTGGTGTGGTCGACTTATATAATGGGCCAGCATATCCGTAATCGAGGTAAATGGCATTTTGTGAACTACAAGTATTAGTGTATATGTAAGTGTTCTGCTGCAACTTCTAAATTTCAGTTAAAGACAACATCCTTTTTTTTTTTTTTTTTTTTTGGCCATATACATTAGCCTATAGATGTTAGTTTAGTCATTTACTTGCTAATATTTCTTCTTAAATTGAATCCTGAAAATGATAATGAAATGGAAGTGAGTGCTGATGTGAACGGATCAAGTGTTACTTTATCTCAAATCCTTCTGATAACTCGAGTAGAAGCGGCTATTTTTTTCAAATTTAGAATCATGAATAAGGCAAATGGTACATGTCATTTGTACTTATGGTATTAGTTAATAAAGTTGTTGTGGTTAGCAGGTGCTGATTCGAGGTTACAAGAAAGAGATGAAATGGGACAATCAAGTTCATGCTCAAACACTCCCTACCATTTTTTTGTTGGAAACCGTGAAGTCACCGAATGAATCCGGACGCGACTGTTGCTCTGCGGCGATCTTATCTACTTGCCTTTTTGTGAAAGGATAATCCAATTATAATGTAAAGTTACCCATGTTAGTGATGGAATGTCTATTAAAAGCAATGTTTTTCACAACACTTTCATGCAAAACACACCCGCTGCGAAGCGCGGGCTACCCAGCTCGTATGTTACTAATCTTGTGGTTCATTAATTTGCCGGTAGATACTGTTGAAACAGCTTGAAAGTATTACTAAAAATGCAGTAGCAAAACAACCATAACCAGCAAAATAACCCGAACAACACCTGCTAACACCTTAACAGCAACTAGAGTAACCTGTAACAAAAGAACAAAAGGACAGAAAAACTGCACGAGATAAACCTCTGTCCTTTAAGCTTAATACGAACTCGTATATTTGTTGCGAGTCTACAAACGTACAAGCCCCAGGATTTGATGCAGCCCACACGTGTTTATTCGGCAGCAACCGAGTCAACACAAAACACTTTGGCGATAGCAGAAAACAATATTAAGTATGATGGGTAGAGTATGAACTGGTAGTTGTAATATCAAGCTATTGTTTGATTATTTCAGGATTTTTGAAACGAGGAGTCTTACCTCCTATTTATAGTGAATGTTCAACACCCACTAAGTAAGCAGTTGAGAAAAATAGTGGACCCATTATCAAACGGTTGCATGATACAAATCACTTAAGTAGTGTAGATGTGCTTGAGTTTTCTCAGAAAGAAAAAGTCATCAAGGACTCCACATAGTCCTATTCTTTAGTCAAGCACAAATCTATTTCAAAATATAATATATCTAGTTTAAACTATAATTTATACTCCATAATACTTATATTATTATTGTAAAGTAATAAAACTATACAACATTATCAAAATATCCAACAATCCTCCGCCATGTTGGATAGTTTTCTACTATTCTAATAGGTCATGTCGCAAAGGTGTCACAAAGATTAAACCTTGCATTATACAAGTAGGCAAAGTAAAATCGATTCAATGGTGTCCGAAGATTAAACCACAAATCTTAAGATATAATGGTGTCCGAAGATTAAACCATAACCTTATGATTTTACTAGCATACTTATATACATTTCCTACCGTAACCGTTGTTTTCTCACTGAGCGCTAATATGGCCATGCGCTTAAATCCCGCTTCATGACCCTCAAAAAGAGAAACCAAACACTCTTCATCCAAGGCGGCACCACCTCTAGATCATAGGCAAAGCTTTTAACATCTTCGTTTCTAAGATGCCTCTAGGGCTTTGTTAAGAGGATTTACCTCATCCTTTCCTCGGCAATGTCGTACTATCTATACTATACATGAGTCAATTATGCGATAGTACCTTCTATCAATTAGTAATTTCGTTATTACCCATTAAACTCGTGAAGTAGGAACACTACAACCAAGTCGGGTTTCCATCACTAACCGTTTCACATATGGTTTCATACTCATGTCTCAAGTCACTCTCATTAAGTCTCTCGTCAGAGGCATAATGAGGTCATCAATCACATCTCAAAACACTTAGAAAATCTCTCGTCAGAGACTTAATAAATGTAATAGTTAAGTTTCTTGATCACTTAATAAACACGTCAATAATGGTACCATTCTCAATTATGTTGAAATTATTATATCATGACAATCACATATAAACAATAACATCAAAGAACACATTTGCGGAAGCGTAGGAAACATAACACATAATTAATTAACCGAATTTAAATGTAAGCGTACCTTGATGATTTTAGCAAAACAAGAATCAAACCGAGCAATAGGAGTGATGATATAATACCCTAAAGCATGATTCTTAAAATCCGTAGTTAATTTGAACTTTTGGACCCTAATCGAAACCAAAACCAATTCGGTATAATTTTACAAACCGATATACATTTTTGGCAAAAACCATTTGCAAACCGACTTGTAACCATTAGAAATCGTGATTTTTACGCATGCTAATAACAACAAATACATAATTAACAACTCACAATTGTTGTGCTTATCAATAATTCAACTTGATCAATTTTTATTTCTAAGTTTCGATCACATTTACCACCTTTTTGTTCCTTCATTTGACCGACCCCATCAGCCACCTTCTTCCTCACTTTTGCTACTCCATAATAGCTATTAGTGGCATGAAACATGTACAAATGGGTGATCACATAATACCACATTGAAAAGGAATATATTTCGAAAGGGCATGCACAATTGCACATGCATACTTGATTTTTTTTTTTAATGACACCATTTTGTGGACTCTACCAAATTATGGAAAATAAAGTTTTCATATCCCACTGGCAACAGTAGGTCCAAATGAAATAAAATATATGACATGTTGAAAGTGTCCTTAGTTAATTCTAAACACATAAAAGTCTTGTGCACAACACTTAGTCTAAGAGCATGTCTAGATTCATAAATAATTGAAGTAAGAGCCAATCACTTTTACTTTTCCATTTTGTCTGCCAATTACTCAGCCAAATTCCCCAAAATTTCGGCATTCACATTCACAATTACCCTAAAATACGTCAACAACCCAATCAATCATTAATTAAATATATATACACTTGCCTTAAACCTTCTCTATCCCTTTTATTAAACGATTTCCAAGAAAAAGAGGTACGAAGAGTATAGCAAGAAGTGATCGTTGGTGTTTAACATTTGTTGTGATCGTGGATAGTTTGGCTCGAATAGGATTCAGCTCGTAGTTCCTTTGATCCGTTTCGACATCGTCCTAAGGTATCTCTTTCATATCGTCGTTGTGTTTTATTTAGTCCGATATATGAGATGTATGCACACGTATAAGAAGATGGAAAACTAAAACCTAATCTTGGTTCGTTAAAATGAGAACACATATGAAATCTTTGGGCCATATGAATCTGAGATCGAGCAACATAATTATAACGTCACATAAATTCGTAAAATATGGAACTTGTGAATGTCGACTTGGTTTCTGTTTGATCTTGAATCTGCTGTGAATTATACGTCCCTAATCTGGATTGGGCGATGGTTGTTTGAACCCTAAAATACGTGATAGAATCTGGTAATATACACCTTAAAGGGGCGCATGTATTTAACTTTGTTAGGGCTCAGTTTGTGTTACTTTTGTGAACCAGGTTCGTGGTGTAGTGTCAGGTCATGTGTGTGTGATCAGGTAGAGTAGTTCAAGGTGTGAGTGCATGCATGGAATCACATAGGTTAAGTTAAACGTGAGTCTCATTTGGTGTACTGGTCTCGCACAAACTCCAAAATCGAGAGGGTAAGGGCTATTTCATGTACAACCTATTTCATGTGTGAAAATGAAGATTTTGGGTGAGTTGTGGTCACGATATATGGGCAAGGAAATGGAGTCGAGTGTGAGTTGTGTATGTTTAACAAGTGTGTGATTGTGGATGTGTGTACGAGGGAATAAAGGGTATGTTTCGTTTTGGTTGGAAATCGGTGTAAACGTACATGTGTGTTCGAGAGTATGTTGTGGTGTCGTGAAGTTTTACTAGTGTGTCTTGTTTTTGAATGTGGCATAGGTGTATCTCGAATATGTTTGTGTACGAAAGGTTCGTGTGTTGGACTGAATAATAAGTGGAGTCGATGGGCCTTGTTGGTTCGAAAAATGTATAAGAGAATGAGTGTGTATATTCGAAATGGGCTTAACTGATTTTCTAAAATGTGATAAGTCCTAAGTTGGTCATTATGGGATTATTTACAGTTAAACCCTAAACTATGATGAGTTACATATCCGACCCTAAAAGTCATTAAATCGGGAAACTTATTAATTATAGAAAGTATTAAATCAGGAAACTTCCTAAATATGAAAAGTTACTAAAAATGAAAAGTTACTAAAAATGGAAAGCCGACTAAAATGAGTAATCTGATTTAAAATAAGTTATTAATAAGACGATCATGAATTCGTGTAGATTCGCTGAAGATGGGGTTTGCTTCCGATCCTTATGTTTCTAGTTGTGTTTTCACTTGCGATCCAAGGTACAGATATTCTGACCTTTCTTTTAAGGTTTCTCATGATCTCTCTCGCATTCTGAATCCATTAGTTTCTGATTTCGATTGCTATGATTTCCCTTTGCTTGAACCTCCCCGGTTGAATTCCATTTGATATGATTTCTGACCTGAAGCTATGCTATGAAAACCTTTTCTAATTATATCTTGAAAATGTTTGGAGAAAAGCTATTTTAAAAGAGGTTTATAAATGAGGCAAAACCAATTTTTATATAAATGATTACTAGCTTTTATGAAAACTATTCTTGGAAGACTAATTTTTATGAAAAACCGTTTTGAAAGAATATTTTTATGAGAATTACTTTAAAGGATCGTTTTATGAAAATAATGAATAAAGGATTGGTTAAAATGGACTTTTGATGAGAATCTTGAAATGAACTTTTGAGATGAGCATTGATTTTGAGTTTGAGTTATGATTCAGTTAAGATTTCCCAAGCCATTACTATGTTCCCTTTGTGTGAACCTTTGATAATTGCTTCTGAGATGTTGAGATATACTTTCTGATATATGACCTTTTGATATATGACCTTTTGTGATGACTTTGAGACCTGACTCTTAGTTTGATACCCGAGCCATTTTCTGTTTTCCTAGCCAGGAAGGTAACCTGGCCATGTCTGTGATGCACCACTGGCATGACTCCCGTGTGGGGGAGTGATTTCTCACACCGTCCCTTTTATATTATCTGCCATGGCTACTTGACTTTGAGATTGACTTTGAGTTTTGGGGCGTATGGATTGCAATCCTAGATTTGTTTGTTTAGTGGATTTAACTATGACTTTGAGTATGACTTTGAGGTGACTGGTGCTTGTGTGCTATACACGCCTTTCACATTTAGCTGGAGCTAGCTACTCCACTATTATGATACATGAGGACACCCCTCATATTATCTGGTTGCCTGAGAGGTATCCCCTCTGATTGTGAGACTATGACTTTGAGATGTTGACTTTGAGATTATGACTTTGAGTTTCTGGGCTCGTGGTAGATGACTATCCTATTCTTCCCTTACTATTCTTTTGCTTGCTTATACCTTATGACATTTCCCATTGCTCCATATTATATTTATGTTTCGCTATCATTGCTTTGTATATGTATCTGTTCACTGAGCTTTTTAAGCTCAGCCGCGATTCTTTTCCCGCGGCAGGTTTTAGTTGGAAGTTGGGTAAGAGTGAAGAGACTTTGGACTTAGAAGACCTTGATAGTTATTCTGAAGTAGAAGTCATTGGAAGGATTGCATTTGCAGACTTAGTATTTAGCTTTTGTTTCCTTTGTATCCTTGTGTATTCAGTATTTCAATTGTAACCTTTGAGAATCTTTGTATTACTTTTGAATGTATGTCTTGTTTGATCTGATATGAAGCCATTAATGTGATACTCCTACCCTTGCTGGGTTGGGGTGTTACAATTATGGTATCAGAGAGACAGGCTGCGATTCGTAATACATTACCCTTGACCTGTGTAAGTTAGGACCACTAAGTTTTCCCCTGTAGGCGCTCGTAAGATAACCTTTGAAAATTTTGCTTTAAGATTTCCCTATAGGAACCTAAGTTTTGACCAGTGAGGAATGGGTAGACTATAAGGCATTCGTTTAAGTATCTTTGTTCCGCATCACTCTGATTCGTGCCTTGCTTTTGGTTAGATCCTGTTGATATCACTTTTGGAAAGCGAAAGCTTATGTTTTGCACCACCTAAGATTTGAACTTGATTAAATTTGGAAGGCATTGAGAAATTTCATAATAATTGCCCGACACTGTTTGGATCCTTATCTTCAGATTTCTTTCATTAATCATTTTGATAAAGGCCCACGTTGCACTCTGATCATTTTGTTAATCACTTTGATGCCTATTCGGGCATTCTGAGAACCTCCATGGCGATGATGTAACACCCCAACCCGATAAGGGTAAAGATATCACAATAATGGTTTCATATCAGATCAAAACAAAGCATACATCTATAGTAATACAAGAATTCTCAAAGGTTACAAATGAAATACAGAAACTACAAGGTTACAAATGAAACTTCCGATAAAATACTAATTCTAAAGTATAATAACTTCTAATCATCTCTAATCCAAAATAGCTATCAAATCTTCTAAGTCCAAGGTTCTCTCCACTCATACCCCAGCTTCCAAACTAAAACCTGCCGCAGGAAAAGAAATGCGGCTGAGCTACGAGAGCTCAGTGAACAGATATAACGATAACAAAGCAGTAGTAGAGAACAGTAGAAAGTAACAGAAATAAAGGTCATGCAGATATAATATGGATTAAGGGATAAGTAAATGAAAAAGAATAAAGGAAAAGAAAAAAAAGAACAGTAATCCACCACGAGCCCAGAACAGATAATATAATAACCATGTAGCCATGTCAGTAATCCAGAGGGGATACCTCTCAAGTAACCAGATAATATGAGGGGTGTCCTCATGTATCAAATGGAGTAGCGAGCTCCCAGAGATGTGAAAGACGTGTATCGCACACACCATCAGTCACCAGATATATATAACAGATAAACAGATACAGATAACAAAAATCAGATCAGATCTAGGATGCATCCATACGCCCCAGGTGGCCAGAGTCTACCAATACACACCAGATAAAATAAAGTCAGGGACGGGACAGGTCATCACTCTCCTGCCCTAGAGTCATGTCATCGGTGCATCAATGACATGGACATGAAACCCTCATGCCTAGTGAGGTGGCTCGGGTATCAAACCGTGGTCAGGGTCAAGTATCAAGTATCAGGTCAAAATCAGAGTGTCATATCAGAAGGTTCATAGCATAAGGTTCATGTCAATTATTTCAGAATTAAATATCAGAGGTTCAGAATAAATCAGGTTCAAATCAGAGTTCATCAGATCAAGGTTTATATCAATAATCAAGTCAAGGTTCAGATCAAAAGTTCATTTCAGAAATTTCTATCAAAAGTCCATTTTAAGAAATCCCTTAATAATTGTTTTCATAAAAATGATCCTTCAAAACGGTTTTTCATAAAGATAGTCTTTAAAATAATTTTCATAAAAGTTAGTGAAATTTCAAGTAAAAGTATAAACATCATTTTAAACAAATAACTCTTCTCAAAACATTTCCAGGTCATAATTTAAAAGGTTTTTCACAACATAGATTCATATCAGAGGTCATAACAAGGGAATCAATAGAAAAGGTTCAAAGCAAAGGAACTCATAGCAATGGCATCAAATCAGAAGCTAAACAGATCAACATATGAAAGGGATCATATCAGAGTTCACAGAACAGGGGAAACATAGCAAGGTTCAAGGGAACAACAAGATATAAAGAAGAGGGGTTCATGAGAAACCTGTGAGAAGGTCAGAATATCTGTACCTTAGACCGCAAGTGAAAACACAACAGAAACATAAGATCGGAAGCAGACTCCATCTTCAACGAATCTACACGAATTCATGGTCGTTTTATTAATAACTTATTTTAAGTCAGATTACTCATTTTAGGTTTCTTTCTATTTTTAGCAACTTTCCATATTTAGTAACTTACCACTTCTAATATTTTAAAGTAGAATCCATTAATTAGTCAAACTTAGGCTTACAAATGATAATAGATTAACTTTAGGGTCTAATATGTTTAATATAATTATTTAGGATTTAATATGACAACTTACAATAGTTTAGGGTATGAAAGTTATAATAATGAAAGTTATTATGAGTTCATTGCCTATATTATAACAGATATATTTAATTATGAAGGCATGGTTCATATTGTGATTCTTAACGGAAAGAGTGATTTACATGATATGCTTCTACCATCCTTTCTTAACGTACGACACCATCATAGGCAAAACATTCGATTCCCATGCAACTTACAACTCGACTTAGAACAATATAATAGTCGAACACTCCTACAACTCGACCCATTAACGAAGCAAGGCAATTATACAAGTTGTGTGACTCTTATAAATGAGACCTGGTTGACGTCAAAACCATGCATGTCATTTTCAAAAAGAAACCATGCGTTACCACAATGAAAGAGCAACCCGAACTATCTCGAAACACATGCGAACCAATTCTTTTTAATCCCAGATTTACATGTACGTTTTTTTACTCACGTTTATATCTTCATAAGAGTTAATATGTTTAAACTTCATATTTATACCATTGATACATAACAGTGATTTAAATAACTATGCATGATTTCATTGCGTTAAGCTTTTATATCCGATCAACGACGTGTATATATATATATATTTTTTTGAACCGTGAACGAGTTATATACAACATGAAGTAGAACATGATCACTGATTAGAAGGTGAATGTGATTTAGAGCTTACCTCTTAGTCGAATGAAAGGCAGTTAGAGACCAAAATGAACACGAGTAGTAACACCAAATCGAATACGAACACTATTGAAACCCAAAACCCAAACGTATACGAATAGACGAACCCAAGAATTCAGCCCTATCACGAACTAGAACCAAAATCTTTAACCTGATCGCAAGACCATCGAACAACTCGAGCAGTTTCAGACTCGAACAAAGAAACCCTACTCCAATCACGAACAATAGCCAAAAGTCGAACAACTCCGACGCATCGCGATCCCACCAACGCTTCAAGAGCCACCAATGCAAGACAGCCACGAATAGAACTCCAAGCTGTTACACACAACTGCTATTACCCCCTTTCTTTTTTTCTTTTCTTTTTTTTTTTTTTTTTTTTGGCAGCCATGAGCTAGAATATAATTAGGTTTTGATTATTTTGAGAGATTATGCAAAGAGTATAAGACATATGTGGTTATATGGGTATTCTCTGCCAACCAACTCGTCTACATAAGCGGGATTTTGGGAAAAGATATGTTTGACCGAGTAAATAAAGGAGGTGATTGATAATAATTTGCTATTCTTAATAGTCATATGCCATATATATATTATATTCCATATTTACTTTGACGTAGGCACCAATATAATGCTTTAGTTTTATTTTGCACTAATATCAATAGTTTGATTGAGTAGCTGGAACAATGGCATCTTTTAGGCGTGCAATATTTCTTTATTTATTTATTTTATATTGTAATTTGTATGCATATTAAATCAAATGTAATATTATAATTACTTATCATATAGTTTAGGGTAATTACATAATTAGCACATAACTTTAGAAAATTTTAAATTAGTCGTAAAAATATAAAACGCGAATTTAGGGTTTTACAGATGAAGTACTGTATATGTTTTGTTATATGTCTTTTTCTTTTGATAAGTACCTATGAATCTTTCGACACTATTCAATTTCGTTTCGCCCATCTCTGTCCTTATAAGAAGCCTTGTGGTGTGTAACCACGAGGATAAGAATGTTTTCCCTCTCACTTTTAAATGATAAAGATTTGATTTGTGATCCTTCTATCTTGGGATAGTTAACTTCAATTTTATTCTAACAAGGAATCGGCTGATTGAGCATTCAAATATGGACAATTTCCCTTCTATGTCTCACCTTTAACGTTTGCAACAATTTTGAACTCCCTACCATGATTACCGATTGATAAACCCTCTGCTATCACTATTACTCTGGAGTCTCTTGTGTTAATTTAGCGGGTATGAAGTTTTCGTAGAACCCATTTCGTACGCTAATGAATGAACCTTATCTTGGAAGCTATTTGGCACTTTGAGTCGTCTGAGCATGAACCTTATATTGAACGCTATTTGGCACCCTGAATTTTCTGAAACACGATTTCTGATTGAACCACCAAGTTTTCCACCGGAGTGTAAAGTAAGTTTGCTTAAGTGCATTCTCTTGGCGTAATTCAGTTTTGTTCGCAATAAAGAAGAATGATGACAGGAGATATGTATTGATTTCTGGAAGCTGAATCGTAATACTGTTAGGAACCAATATTCCTCCACCCTGAAACGACTGTGTGTTTGTTAAATTTCAGAGCGCGAAGTCTCCTTCTGATGAATTGAGTCTATTCTTGGAATCGACCCCCCATATTCGTAATCGACTACTATGACAGTTAGTGACGCTAATGGTACTAGCTAAAGTTCTGACTGTTTCGTGAATTTGATAAATAATGTTTTCTCGTGAGTACTTGGACAAGTGGTCATTGTATGACTTAATAGTACGTTCAGAAACGAGGAAGAGCATGAAAATCATTTCTTTGCACCTTCTTAGAAATTTGCCGATCATTTGTACATTCTGGAAGATTGATATTTGTTGATAACTGTGGAGGCTACCCCGAAGAGTGAAGACATTCCTTTCAAGACAGAAGTGTTGGCGATGCACAAGAAGAAATTCTGGTCAAGATCGCGAACCTGGAGCGGATGAAGACATGCAGTCTCACTTCCCTATTCATCTTGGTTGTACTAAGATGAATTGAGAGCGGAAGCAGAATGGATGATGAAGAAGATTTAAAGACCGTGCCAGAAATCCACGATACCCCATCACATTACAAGAAGAACTGCAGGAGGCTCGACGAATCAGACACAAGTTCCCAATTTTGATTTCGCTTCCCGATTGATGGACAGCCGAAGACAGGTCAACCGGACTTGAAGAGATTAGATGTGTTGAATAAGCGGATATTTGAAACAGACCCTCTATACTTGGAATAATTGATTCTATGAAGGCAGAAGTTTGGCGACTAATTTTCATTTCCGTTGACCCTCTTAAGTTTCGTTATCTAGTAATAGGTTCCTCTTATGATTTAAGTTCCCTAGAAGCATTTATGTTCGTGTTTATCTTTCGTATGATTCGGTGATGACTTTATTTTGAGAGATTTTGGCGAATTGTGGAAGATATGATGCTTGTGACAGCATACCCCACTTCTGCTAGACAATCTGGGATTTTGATACTCTTGCGAATAGTTTTGTTTTCTCTCTTGACTGTGGCAATTGTTTTTGTTGACCTCTGAGACTGTAGAAGTACTAGGTGGATTAAGATAGGTGGTTTTGATCACGATTTGAGATAAAGTATGACCATCATGAGGGCATATTTATATGATGCCAGTATTATGACGTCTGGCCAACGTGATAATACTTACCTCATATAACGTGCACTTGTTGTGGGCATAGGATATTTCGAGGAGTGCCTTAGAAGCCTTAGAATTTCTGATATCTATTGGAGATTATCTATGTTTGTGAAACTTTAGGTTCATTCTACCTATGCGTTTAATCTGTTTTCACCGTTATGCGATTTGATACGTCTGGATTCTCGTCACGCGTTTTGCTGACCTCTGAACTTCCGATAATAATCTTAGGTTCTGTTGTAGAGCTTTCTGCCGTTTGATGTTATCACACAATCTGTTTCCTGTCCTTATGGATTCGATCTGTCACTATGAAGGAGTACACCTATGTTTTGCTATATATACGTCTCACATTCGATGAATCTGTTCACGATTATCTGTTATGAATTAAGATATGAGATTTTGGATTCTGAGAAAACAAGACTTGTCTGTTTACGAGAATACCTTTGAAAGGTTATATTGAAGACGAGACTGTTTGAAAATCTGAAGAGTTAAGCATATTTATCACCCTTATATTTCTGCGATTCGGTACGTTCTCATCTGAATTGTCTAATCGAATTCCACAGACGATATATCCGTCAAATCCTACGTATTCCCTGTATCTCTTCCGGGAGAATACGATTATCATCTGTTACATTTGGTATACTATCCTTTTGATTCGGATTCAGTATGGTGTGTCCTTTCTGAAGAAACCGAAGCTATTTTGATCAACGAGATAGAGTCATGAGAAACAAGTCATTCACATTTCTGTTCACGGTCCGTTGTGCTTTCCGTTTCGCTTCACTTCAATTTTCGAGGACGAAAATTTTCTTTTTAGAGGGGAAGAATTATAATACCCTAAAGCATGTTTCTTAAAATCCGTAGTTAATTTGAAACTTTTGGACCCTAATCGAAACCAAAACCAATTCGGTATAATTTTACAAACCGATATACATTTTTGGCAAAAACCATTTGCAAACCGACTTGTAACCATTAGAAATCGTGATTTTTACGCATGCTAATAACAACAAATACATAATTAACAACTCACAATTGTTGTGCTTATCAATAATTCAACTTGATCAATTTTTATTTCTAAGTTTCGATCACATTTACCACCTTTTTGTTCCTTCATTTGACCGACCCCATCAGCCACCTTCTTCCTCACTTTTGCTACTCCATAATAGCTATTAGTGGCATGAAACATGTACAAATGGGTGATCACATAATACCACATTGAAAAGGAATATATTTCGAAAGGGCATGCACAATTGCACATGCATACTTGAATTTTTTTTTTAATGACACCATTTTGTGGACTCTACCAAATTATGGAAAATAAAGTTTTCATATCCCACTGGCAACAGTAGGTCCAAATGAAATAAAATATATGACATGTTGAAAGTGTCCTTAGTTAATTCTAAACACATAAAAGCCTTGTGCACAACACTTAGTCTAAGAGCATGTCTAGATTCATAAATAATTGAAGTAAGAGCCAATCACTTTTACTTTTCCATTTTGTCTGCCAATTACTCAGCCAAATTCCCCAAAATTTCGGCATTCACATTCACAATTACCCTAAAATACGTCAACAACCCAATCAATCATTAATTAAATATATATACACTTGCCTTAAACCTTCTCTATCCCTTTTATTAAACGATTTCCAAGAAAAGAGGTACGAAGAGTATAGCAAGAAGTGATCGTTGGTGTTTAACATTTGTTGTGATCGTGGATAGTTTGGCTCGAATAGGGTTCAGCTCGTAGTTCCTTTGATCCGTTTCGACATCGTCCTAAGGTATCTCTTTCATATCGTCGTTGTGTTTTATTTAGTCCGATATATGAGATGTATGCACACGTATAAGAAGATGGAAAACTAAAACCTAATCTTGGTTCGTTAAAATGAGAACACATATGAAATCTTTGGGCCATATGAATCTGAGATCGAGCAACATAATTATAACGTCACATAAATTCGTAAAATATGGAACTTGTGAATGTCGACTTGGTTTCTGTTTGATCTTGAATCTGCTGTGAATTATACGTCCCTAATCTGGATTGGGCGATGGTTGTTTGAACCCTAAAATACGTGATAGAATCTGGTAATATACACCTTAAAGGGGCGCATGTATTTAACTTTGTTAGGGCTCAGTTTGTGTTACTTTTGTGAACCAGGTTCGTGGTGTAGTGTCAGGTCATGTGTGTGTGATCAGGTAGAGTAGTTCAAGGTATGAGTGCATGCATGGAATCACATAGGTTAAGTTAAACGTGAGTCTCATTTGGTGTACTGGTCTCGCACAAACTCCAAAATCGAGAGGGTAAGGGCTATTTCATGTACAACCTATTTCATGTGTGAAAATGAAGATTTTGGGTGAGTTGTGGTCACGATATATGGGCAAGGAAATGGAGTCGAGTGTGAGTTGTGTATGTTTAACAAGTGTGTGATTGTGGATGTGTGTACGAGGGAATAAAGGGTATGTTTCGTTTTGGTTGGAAATCGGTGTAAACGTACATGTGTGTTCGAGAGTATGTTGTGGTGTCGTGAAGTTTTACTAGTGTGTCTTGTTTTTGAATGTGGCATAGGTGTATCTCGAATATGTTTGTGTACGAAAGGTTCGTGTGTTGGACTGAATAATAAGTGGAGTCGATGGGCCTTGTTGGTTCGAAAAATGTATAAGAGAATGAGTGTGTATATTCGAAATGGGCTTAACTGATTTTCTAAAATGTGATAAGTCCTAAGTTGGTCATTATGGGATTATTTACAGTTAAACCCTAAACTATGATGAGTTACATATCCGACCCTAAAAGTCATTAAATCGGGAAACTTATTAATTATAGAAAGTATTAAATCAGGAAACTTCCTAAATATGAAAAGTTACTAAAAATGAAAAGTTACTAAAAATGGAAAGCCGACTAAAATGAGTAATCTGATTTAAAATAAGTTATTAATAAGACGATCATGAATTCGTGTAGATTCGCTGAAGATGGGGTTTGCTTCCGATCCTTATGTTTCTAGTTGTGTTTTCACTTGCGATCCAAGGTACATATATTCTGACCTTTCTTTTAAGGTTTCTCATGATCTCTCTCGCATTCTGAATCCATTAGTTTCTGATTTCGATTGCTATGATTTCCCTTTGCTTGAACCTCCCCGGTTGAATTCCATTTGATATGATTTCTGACCTGAAGCTATGCTATGAAAACCTTTTCTAATTATATCTTGAAAATGTTTGGAGAAAAGCTATTTTAAAAGAGGTTTATAAATGAGGCAAAACCAATTTTTATATAAATGATTACTAGCTTTTATGAAAACTATTCTTGGAAGACTAATTTTTATGAAAAACCGTTTTGAAAGAATATTTTTATGAGAATTACTTTAAAGGATCGTTTTATGAAAATAATGAATAAAGGATTGGTTAAAATGGACTTTTGATGAGAATCTTGAAATGAACTTTTGAGATGAGCATTGATTTTGAGTTTGAGTTATGATTCAGTTAAGATTTCCCAAGCCATTGCTATGTTCCCTTTGTGTGAACCTTTGATAATTGCTTCTGAGATGTTGAGATATACTTTCTGATATATGACCTTTTGATATATGACCTTTTGTGATGACTTTGAGACCTGACTCTTAGTTTGATACCCGAGCCATTTTCTGTTTTCCTAGCCAGGAAGGTAACCTGGCCATGTCTGTGATGCACCACTGGCATGACTCCCGTGTGGGGGAGTGATTTCTCACACCGTCCCTTTTATATTATCTGCCATGGCTACTTGACTTTGAGATTGACTTTGAGTTTTGGGGCGTATGGATTGCAATCCTAGATTTGTTTGTTTAGTGGATTTAACTATGACTTTGAGTATGACTTTGAGTATGACTTTGAGGTGACTGGTGCTTGTGTGCTATACACGCCTTTCACATTTAGCTGGAGCTAGCTACTCCACTATTATGATACATGAGGACACCCCTCATATTATCTGGTTGCCTGAGAGGTATCCCCTCTGATTGTGAGACTATGACTTTGAGATGTTGACTTTGAGATTATGATTTTGAGTTTCTGGGCTCGTGGTAGATGACTATCCTATTCTTCCCTTACTATTCTTTTGCTTGCTTATACCTTATGACATTTCCCATTGCTCCATATTATATTTATGTTTCGCTATCATTGCTTTGTATATGTATCTGTTCACTGAGCTTTTTAAGCTCAGCCCGCGTTTCTTTTCCCGCGGCAGGTTTTAGTTGGAAGTTGGGTAAGAGTGAAGAGACTTTGGACTTAGAAGACCTTGATAGTTATTCTGAAGTAGAAGTCATTGGAAGGATTTCATTTGCAGACTTAGTATTTAGCTTTTGTTTCCTTTGTATCTTTGTGTATTCAGTATTTCAATTGTAACCTTTGAGAATCTTTGTATTACTTTTGAATGTATGTCTTGTTTGATCTGATATGAAGCCATTAATGTGACAATCACATATAAACAATAACATCAAAGAACACATTTGCGGAAGCGTAGGAAACATAACACATAATTAATTAACCGAATTTAAATGTAAGCGTATCTTGATGATTCTAGCAAAACAAGAATCAAACCGAGCAATAGGAGTGATGAACCCTAATTAGGGTTTATATGGATTACACAAATTGCCCCTTACCGTTTATGCAATTCAATCCAAGATACTTACAATAGTGTGTAAGTATCACGTTCTTGTACACACATATTAACACAAACTAAAGTTATGCAAGTAAATAAATCACAAAACTTAAACCAAACTTTTTGTTTAATCAAAAAGTCGATCGAACCTTGTTCAAGGGTGTTTGTTGATCGGCTAGAACAAGAGAAGAAAGAAAGAAAACTTTTAGGGTTTAGTTTGTGTGTACAAGAGATGTCAAAAACTATAACCCTTGGTTTGTTTATATACTATAAGAAACTTAGTGTCCAAGTTTGATATGGATTGGGTTAAACCCATCCATAACCGATCGGACCTATTGTTAGAGGGGGATCCGGAACATTCTTGACATCTAATTTCATTCTAGTCCCTTTCCTTTTCTTATTTAACGATCGTTAGTCACTTCCATTAAATACTAACGTTCGTTATACGTTTTGTGATAATTAATAATTAAATATAATATTTTATATAAAATTATTAATCTTTAGTTCTCATACGTAAAGTGTGCAATCCTGTGATCTCGAGTTCGATCCTAACATACAACTAATAAAATAATGTCCACAAAACTAACAGCTCCCACTTGGACATATTTTAATAGTGTAATCACATCGGTTAGCGTCTTGCAACACGCCGATGCCTCTAGTACAACTCGAGTATGTCTCTTGGAAAAACCTTTAATGATTCATCATTATTATTATCATTTTGTTACTAATACTACATTAAATAAAGATATGGATATTATCTTTATTCAAATATTCTGTTTCTCATTGTTTGTGATTGAGCAAGATTACCAAATTTTCTGAACATATTCAGGGGAGATCTTGGGCGTGGCCACGCAAACATCTTGTCAACCCTACGAGGGGCCCAGCAGTATTAAACTCCAAAATAAATTTGAAGAAACAAATTATATCTTGACTACAAGCATAACCTATGAACTTTGCAACAATTCCGAAAATAATCCTTATGACTACCAGTTATGTATGGTGTTAAATTGTTCCACAGAATGCACTACATTCATAACAGTTATCTAGTATCTCAAGTCTGAGGATAACTATTCATGATTTACTTAATAATATCATCCATAAAGTAACATCATGTTGTTGGGATATGTCCTATATTCAATTCATAGAATATCATGTGAATTTGGTATGACAACGCATCAATATACTTTCAAGTATATTATACCAAAACTCATATTTGTCTTAGTTTAATGATATTCCCATATCATTAACTGACAACGGACGTTTAGAATAACTAATTTATTCATGGATTAAACATGCAAAAATAGGACAACAATATTAAATAATGAACATAAACGTAACCAATACTTTATTTCATTAAACAATAATAAATGTTTACAATATCCTTTATCCAAATACTAAACACAGTCATGCATGAAACTACTAGCTAATCTAAGTCCAATGCCATTGGCAAGTTCAGTAAGCTTTTCTTTAGCTAAAGCCTTAGTGAATGGATCAGCTAAGTTATCATCTGTGTGAACTTTCAAGAGATTAATTTCACCTTCGCGGACTTGTTCCCAAACATAGTGATACTTCAGTAGAAAATGTCTGGTGCCCTTCAGGACTCCAGGTTCATTGGCAAATGTGATTGCAGCAGAATTGTCGCAATACATATTAATAGGCGATTCAATTGAAGGCATAACACCAAGCCCTGAAATGAATTTCCTAATCCAAACAGCCTCCATTGCAGCTTCTGAAGCAGCTATGTATTCGGCCTCTGTCGCAGACATCGCAATTGTACTCTGCTTCTTGCTCCTCCAGTCTACTGCTCCTCCATTGATAACAAAGACATAACCAGTCTGAGACTTCGCATCATCTTTGTCACATTGCCAGGACGCATCACAGTAACCTGTTACATCAAGTTCTGTAGCTGGATTTCCACCATACACAAGAAACATATCTTTCGTATGCCTAAGATACTTTAGAATATGTTTAACAGCAATCCAGTGTTTTCACCTGGATTCTGTTGAAATTGACTCACCGCATACATAATAGATCCTACAGCCGAAGCATAAGGAACTTTGCTCATGCGTGCCACCTCTGCAGGTGTTGAAGCACATAACTCACTGCTCAAGCCATGTTTCACTTCCATTGGCAAATATCCTTTCTTGGAATTTTGCATATTGAATCTCTTCAATATTTTGTCAATGTAAGCACTTTGACTTAATCCAATTAACCGCCTTGATCTATCTCTATAGATCTTGATTCCCAGAATATATGCAGCTTCCCCTAAATCCTTCATAGAAAAGCACTTTCCAAGATATGCCTTAACCTTTTGCAAACTTGGAATGTCTTTTCCCATGATCAATATGTCATCAACATATAGGATAAGGAAAATTACATTACTCCCACTAGCTTTGTGATATACACATGGCTCATCAAGATTCTGAGTAAATCCAAACCTTTTGATTTCTTTATCAAATCTTTTATTCCATTGCCTTGATGCTTGCTTCAATCCATAAATAGATCTTTGAAGTTTGCATACACGGTTTGGAAATTTTGGATTCACAAACCCCTCAGGCTGCGCCATATAGATGTCTTCATCTAGGCGACCATTTAAGAAGGCGGTTTTGACATCCATTTGCCAAATCTCATAGTCATAGTATGCTGCTATGGCTACGAGAATCCTAATAGCCCTAATGTCAGCTACAGGAGAAAAGGTCTCCTCGTAGTCAACACCAAATGTTTGAGTAAAGCCTTTAGCTAGCAAACAGGTCTTATAGGTGTGTACCTTGCCATCCATGTCAGTTTTCTTCTTGAAGAGTCACTTGCTTCCAACTACATTGGCATTAGGAGGAAGGTCTACTTCAATCCAGACATTGTTATCTTTCATGGATTGCATTTCCCCATTCATAGCAACTACCCATTTATCCTTTTCAGGACTCTCAATGGCAGCCCTATAATTAGCAGGTTCATTAAGATCCCCTAATATAGTTTCCTCAACTTCTATGTTAAGACATAGACGTTCAGGAGCTTTCACATGTCTTGAAGACTTGCGAATGGGAACAATTTCAACTTCAGGTGGAGGACCCAGACTTTCAGGTTCCACAAGAAGTACGCTAGTGTTTTCAGAAGGTAATGTATCTACATGATCATCTTCCAGATCATAAACTCTCCCACTGAATTCTTGAGATATAAGTTCCTTTTCTAAAAAATCTCCATATCTAGCAACAATTACTTTGTTTTCAGGTGGGTAGTAAAAGTAGTAACCCATCGTTTCCTTTGGGTATCCTACAAAGATACACTTTTCAGATCTCTGTTGGAGTTTATCTGCTGAGTCACGTCTTATATACACCTCGCAACCCCGGACCTTTAAATAAGACAAGTTTGGAGCTTTTTCCATTCCATATTTCATATGGTGTCTTATCAACCTTCTTAGTGGGAACCATATTCAAAATACGAACCGCAGATTCTAAGGCATGATCCTAAAAAGATAAAGGAAGAGTTGTAAGATTAAACATTGATCGTACCATGTCTAACAATGTACGATTTCTTCTCTCAGATACACCATTTTTTTGTGGAGTATATGGAGATATGAGATTCTGGACAATTCCATTCTCAGCTAAGTATCTTAAACTCTTGGCTTAAGTATTCACCGCCTCTATCGGATCGAAGAGCTTTAATCTTCTTTCCTAGTTGCAATTCTACTTCTGCTTTGAAAACCTTAAATGTTTCAAACACCTCATGTTTATGTTTAAGCAAGTAAACATAACCATATCTGCTGAAATCATCTGTAAAGGTTAAGAAGTAGCTAGCACCTTTCCTTGACACATGTCTAAGTGGTCCACACACATCAGTATGTATTAAACAAAGTAGATCAGAAGCCCTTTTCATATTACTATGAAAAGGTTTCTTAGTCATCTTCCCAGATATACAACACTCACATTTATCATATGATTCATCATTGATACTTTTCAAAAGCCCATCATGTTGTAGCTTTTTCATGCGAGTCTTGCCTATATGAGCAAGTCTACAGTGCCAAAGGTAAGAAGAATTCAAGCCTGACTTAATTTTCTTACTTATGCTATACATTGAATTATTATTATTGGATACACAATCATTCATGTCAATCTCAAACACACCATTAGCAGCAATAACATTAAAATAAAAAACATCATTTAAAGAAACAGAAATTCCATTACTATTGATAGTGTGATTAAAACCAAGATCCAATAAACAAGAAAAGGAAACAACACCCCTAACAATTGAAGGTGCATAATGACAATTGTTTAATAACAATACTAAGCCCGAAGGCAAAACTAAATTAAACACTCCTATGGCTTCCACAGCTGCAGGTGCTCCATTTTCCACATGCAGATATTGCTCCCCATAGGCAAGCTTCCTTTCCACTCTAAACCCCTGCAGCGTATTACAAATGTGAATACCGCATCCAGTATCATATACCCAGGAATTAATTTTATGATTTAGAGTAAATAATTCAATCATAAGTAAGTTACCTGAAGTGCTGGCGCCCAAGTGCCCAGTCTTCTTGTTCTTACTTTCTCGCAACTCTTGGATATAAAGAGGACAGTTCCTCTTCCAGTGACCAACTACATGACAGTAGTGGCAAGCCTGATCCTTCTTCAGATTATCTTTCTTCTTAGGAGGATTTTTCTTAGGTTGTGGTTGATAAGCCATAACTTACTTACCCTTATCAGCCTTACCCTTTCCTTTACCCTTCTTGTTCGCATTTGGCTTGTTAATTCTACCCCCTTGAATAGCAAGTACCTGTGGTGTAGGAGCCTTGGTGGTAAACCTTTCTCGTAATCAATAAGCAGTGCGTGTAAATCAGAAACTGTCTTCCCCACGCAGTGCATATTGAAATTACGCACAAAACTACTAAATTCCTTAGTCAGGGATCTATTGATTAAGTTGATAGCAATGTATTGTTCATAGACCTTGCCAAGTGCTTGTAGTTGATCCATGTAACCTATCATTTTCAACACATGAGCACTTACAGGTTCACTATCTGCCTGCTTACAACCGTGTAGAGATTCCATCAAATCATAGACCTCAACGGTTTTGTGGTTTTTTCAAACATTTTCCTGAGTTCGTTTAGCATGTCCATGGGAAGTAATTCTCAAACTGCTTTTGTAAAGCAGGTGTCATCGCTCCCAACATCAAACAGGCCACATCATTATGTGTCTTAAACTCAGCTTTCCACAATGCTTTTTCTTCATCAGTTGAAGTTTCAGCAGTAGGTTCAGCAGAACAAGGCTTATATAAACATTCAAGTTGATCTGTCACTCGCAGGACAATCCTGAGTGAACGATACCAATCATTGAAATTCTGAGAGCCAGTCAATTTTTCCCGTTCAAAATTAGTATTTTCGATAATACAATTTTTCAAGAAAATAAAATACCCAAGGAAATATTCATATAACCATAGTATTTTCTTGAAAACTAGGATCCAAATTATCATAGTTTCATTACATCAGTTGATCTGCTAGTAATGAAAGTATATAATAAGGTAATCTGTCGAACAATAATTGGCAAACAATTTCCAATTCCTAGATCACTATGGGATTTATATTGGCAAACAATTTCCAATATAAGCATGTTTTATCCCCATCTTATGCCTTGAGTCCAAGCTCTCACTTACAACTCAATTAAGTCGTCTAATTAAAAAACTGTAAATTACCATAGTCCCATTACATCAGTTGATCTGCTAGTAATGAAAGTATGAAATTTACCTTTCCATTGTAATCTAGTCCAAGCTCTCACATGACTAAATTACAACTTCAAGTGTTCTTTTAATTAGATGGCATTAACTTAATTTTAAAGGGTACTAGTTTTTGATGTTTATAATCAAAATATGTACGAAGAAGCATGCATACATCTTCGTATCATAAGCTTTTCAAAACATTTTTATTTACCAATTTAAGCTAAGATTTAAATCAACAAAACTTTAATTGACGTATTGGGTTCACCAATCAAAGAATTACCTACAATTATCGCCAACTATATCCTACTACTGCATGAGTCAAAAGACCCAAGTTATTCGGATAATTACCACAAAGTGGCACGTGGAATTGAGGTCAATTCACCCTTAAGGAGATTTTGTACATAAAATAGTCGTATTTGGTAGCTCCAATTTGACGCACAAACGAGCGTAGAAACAAAGGTCAGAGCGAATCTTATTAAAAACCCGTTTCTACTTAAACCCCTCTTATAGTTTGTCACAATTGGGTGAGCCGTTCGTACTATTGGTACAAAACTCAACAATCAATTATAAGTTTATGACTTTAGTCTTAAAAACCATGTTATAAATTATAACATTGCTAGTCTCGCCTGGGAGCAAATTACCGTGCGAAGCGAACCACTATCGGTACATAAGACTTTGCAAGATTCATAATTTATTACATCAAGTTTCACCATTATTTAGTCCATTTATTTTCTATTCAAAAATTACCCTTTTTGCTTAAAACATGTCATACAATTAAACAAAAACAAGTAATAATAAAAATAAACAACTAAATAACACACATAACTTAACAATTAATTATGTTAACAATTAGCCACATGCAAACTAATTCGATAAAACCTATTAATAATCAATCTATGTTTAATTATGCATATATTTAACTAAGACTATCAATTACAATGGTAAGTGAGCCACATGCATCGACGTATCGATTGCGTTAGTCATAATTAAATATACACCACATTGCACATAATTGATTACTTAATTAATTTGGAGTCTTCCCCAATTCGACATCTATCAATTAAATTACATGTGAAAAATAATTAAATCATCACAACAATGAATCCATGCCAAACATGCACATTTGCATGGATTCTACCTAACAATTAGCAAGTTGCCACAATATCACTTACAAACACATAAACATGTTAAACCTAGGGTTTCTAATCAAATTAAATTACAAAACCAAACCCTAACTAATTATAGGGCAATCGGCCCTTTAAAAAAAATTAGGGTTTCGATTTGTATTAAAACCCTAAATCGACCAAAACATGTAAAACACAATCAAGATTCATTTTTTATGTGTTTTCAGTAATTAATTACATGTTATAACGGCTCGTGATGCCACTGTTGAAATTATTATATCATGACAATCACATATAAACAATAACATCAAAGAACACATTTGCGGAAGCGTAGGAAACATAACACATAATTAATTAACCGAATTTAAATGTAAGCGTATCTTGATGATTCTAGCAAAACAAGAATCAAACCGAGCAATAGGAGTGATGAACCCTAATTAGGGTTTATATGGATTACACGAATTGCCCCTTACCGTTTTTCCAATTCAATCCAAGATACTTACAATAGTGTGTAAGTATCACGTTCTTGTACACACGTACTAACACAAAATAAAGTTATGCAAGTAAATAAATCACAAAACTTAAACCAAACTTTTTGTTTAATCAAAAAGTCGATCGACCCTTGTTCAAGGGTGTTTGTCGATCGGCTAGAACAAGAGAAGAAAGAAAGAAAACTTTTAGGGTTTAGTTTGTGTGCACAAGAGATGTCAAAAACTATAACCCTTGGTTTGTTTATATACTATAAGAAACTTAGTGTCCAAGTTTGATATGGATTGGGTTAAACCCATCCATAACCGATCGGCCCTATGGTTAGAGGGGGATCCGGAACATTCTTGACATCAAATTTCATTCTAGTCCCTTTCCTTTTCTTATTTGACGATCGTTAATCACTTTCGTTAAATACTAACGTTCGTTAAACGTTTTGTGATAATTAATAATTAAATATAACGTTTTATATAAAATTATTAATCTTTAGTTCTCATACGTAAAGTGTGCAATCCCGTGATCTCGAGTTCGATCCTAACATACAACTACTAAAATAATGTCCACAAAACTAACAAATTATTTATCTAACATCAAGAATAAATATGAATCACTAATTTTCGACATGTTTCGAAAAATTTCTCAATACTTCAAAGTATATCTCAGTGAGTACACAAAGTTGGAGTAACACAACGACAATTTAGATAAGTCAATCCTTCGTAATTGAGTGTCCATGGAAGCAATTGTTATACAATCATGTGTTGCACATCATCATGTAAACATATCATGCAAGCAAACAAAAGTTATGTGGAGTCTAAACAGTGTAGATACAAGTCATTATGGATAAAGACATACAAATATTCTTAATTTACCACATTCCACAGTCCACATATTTAGCAAGACTAGTGACTAGTCTTGTATGTTTTGTTCAGTAACTTCATGCAACAAAACAAAGACATTGAAACATAGCTTTAAGAAATTAAAACACTAGCTTTCATTACAATAATTAAAACGAACAGTGGACTGACTCGAAGCAAAAAAACAACTACACTAGAATTCAAAGCAAACAGATTACGCTAGAATTAAGACAACGAAACTCAAAATGATAATGAGTATTAAAGAGGCGCTAGCCCGCCTTTGCTAGTGTTGAAATAAAGGCTAGATAAAACTCAATCTTGAAGTGTTCACCCCACGAAATCATCTCCATCATCAAGGTGAACATGAGCCACCATCTCGGCTATCTCGGTGTTCACCATGTTCACATCATTAGTCCCTGATTTTTTGTCTTTGCACTCGCGATCAAAGTGGCCAGTCTCTCCACAAACATGACACTTGAAGGACCGATTTGATGGAGCGGATTTCTTGAAATTGCTCTTTGTTACTCCCATCTTGGCTTTGTGTGAATTGTTTCGAAAGCCTCTCTTCTTAGAGCTTTCACCTTGCACATGATTAACACTTGACACATTGTTACCCCGTTTATCTCTAATTTTAGCCTCTTCCTCCATACGAAGACGCTTTAGAAGATCATCTAACGTATAATCTTCTGTTTTCTGCAACATTCTCTTAGAGAAACTTTTCCAAGAAGGTGGAAGTTTGGTTAAGATCGCACCCACTTGGAACGCATCACTAACGGGAACATCTAGAGACTTCAACTTGTTCACTAGCACTTGGAGCTCATGCACTTGCTCCATAATTGATTTCCCTTCAATCATAGCAAGAACTTCATCTTGTCAGCCCAACGAGTATAGGTACACCCGTCAAACCTATCAAGTTTAACCACTTCTTGGTTCATCATTCGGAGGTTTGTGATGGAAGAAGAAGCACCGTTATCCATTTCGATATTAAGCTTAAAGATTGTTGAAACAGCTTGAAAGTATTACTGAAAATGCAGTAGCAAAACAACCAGAACCAGCAAAATAACCCGAACAACACCTGCTAACACCTTAACAGCAACTAGAGTAACCTGTAACAAAAGAACAAAAGGACAGAAAAACTGCACGAGATAAACCTCTGTCCTTTAAGCTTAATACGAACTCGTATATTTGCTGCGAGTCTACAAACGTACAAGCCCCAGGATTTGATGCAACCCACACGTGTTTATTCGGCAGCAACCGAGTCAGCACAAAACACTTTGGCGATAGCAGAAAACAATATTAAGTATGATGGGTAGAGTATGAACTGGTAGTTGTAATATCAAGCTATTGTTTGATTATTTCAGGATTTTTGAAACGAGGAGTCTTACCTCCTATTTATAATGAATGTTCAACACCCACTAAGTAAGCAGTTGAGAAAAATAGTGGACCCATTATCAAACGGTTGCATGATACAAATCACTTAAGTAGTGTAGATGTGCTTGAGTTTTCTCTGGAAGAAAAAGTCATCAAGGACTCCACATAGTCCTATTCTTTAGTCAAGCACAAATCTATTTCAAAATATAATATATCTCGTTTAAACTATAATTTATACTCCATCATACTTATATTATTATTGTAAAGTAATAAAACTATACAACATTATCAAAATATCCAACAGATACATTAAGCAAAGTCGTAAGGATATGCTTTAAAGTAAAGAACACGAGTAAGTGTTCATTCAGGCGGAGGGAAAGCTGACAGATATTGAAGAAAGGGGAAGGTGAAATGTGGAGTTTGGAAGTGATTATGTTTTTAAAAGGTTTTGACTTTTGAGGAAGATGCAAAAAGAATAAATTCTAAGAGCACTCGGTATGGTTAACCCGTGTTAAACTTTAACACACTGCCTCATCAGCTTTAACCTTAACTAAAAAAAAACACCCCTTATCATAACTCACCCTTAACTCACCCTTAACTCACCTTAACTCATATGGGCGATATGGTTAACACACCTTAACATACAAAAAAGTACCCCTTTAACGCACGTTAAGGGGTTAACTCACATTAACTCGCAGGGCCTTAACTCACTTCCAAGGTATGGTTAACACACCTTAACACACCAAAATGTGAAACTTTAACACACCCTTAACTCACCCATACCGTGTGCAAAAAGAATAAATTCTAAGGTAACGTTGAATGGAGGGTAAGAAAATCTTTTTTACTTTTGTTATCCGTGGATCTATCAAAATCAAGGTAAGGTTATGTTGGGTTGCCTGGACAAGTGACAAGGAGAAGAGTGGGAAAGGGAGGTTCAAGTTAAGGTTCAGTTCATTAAAAAAGGCTATATTAGTAGTTCATCAGTTTGTTCAACTTAAAAGGGTAATCTATCTTTATCTATGTGGGTGTTTGGGATTGCTTATTTTTTAACTACTTATCTGCTTATATATAAGCAGAAACAAGTGTTTGACAAAAAAGGAAACGGTTTATTTGCTTAATTAGTTTTCACTGAAATAAGCTGGTTAGTACTTGCTTAAATTCATAAGCAGTTTATATAATAAGCAATCCCAAACACCCTATACCACCCTAATTGAAACACTTATGCATAAAGAATTACAAGACCATGATCATAGTAGTTTATTAGTTAATCAGTCTAGTTAGTATAAAGTTTACTTCTTTTCTAGAAGTGATTCATGATTTAACATATATTTTTCTGTCGTTTACAGATTTCGTTCTTTAATACTTATCAAACATTATTTTTTCGTCGAATATCCACTAGCTCCCTAGTATCTTTTTATGACACACGTGAAACATCCGTAAAATGTTTGCCTTTAACCTTCTTAATTGAGCTCGAAAGTTATATGTTTGTTGTCAATTTGCACTTTATATGTCGTACTAGTATTATTTATGCTGTCAATACTTTTAAACAGGCTAGTTTTTTGTAAAATAATGAAGATACACACAATAGGAAAATGGTGATAAATATTTATATGCAGAGTCGAAGATTCTCTCTTTGGTCAATGTAAAAAGACCTTGATCTTGAAGCAGCTTTTACTAGAAACCGTCGGTGGATTGTAAATATTCAGATAACAAAACATAACCTTGCGGTGTCTTGATCAGGTGGCTTCTGTTAATTTTCTCCAGAAAAAGTTCAAGAGTCTTGATGGGAAAGCTTTTTAAATAATTAAGAAATACCAGTGTTGCTTTGAAACGTATCTTGAAAAGGATGAATATTATTGCCGGTTAACTAAAAAGATGATGTTTTTAGTAGAAGAAGAAAAAAATGTAAAAGATATGCAAGAGCCGGTAGTTGTTGAGAGATTTGCAAAGTTGTTAATGATGGTTGGGAATCATAGACTCAATGTGTCGAAACTGAAAGAAGTTGGTAGAAGTTTAGGATTACCGGATGATTATTTGATAAGAATCATACCTAAGTATCTTTATATGTTTCGAGTGATTAATTATAGTGGAAGAAAAAGTTTGATGGAAATCGTGCTCATTAAGTGGGACCAAGACTTGGCAGTTTCCGCCATTGAGAAAGTTGCTTAAAAGAAGGGTTCCAATCCATCGTTCCCATGTTCGTTACCCTCAACTTAGGTAAAATCATGGAAGAAGTTTCGTGAATTCGATTCATTTCCTTACATTTCACGTTATACTGATCCTGGTCGTTTAGTAGACGGGTCACGGGAATGGGATAAGAGAACCATCGGTTTATTGCATGAGTTTCTTTCACTTTCCTTATGGAAGAAAGCATCAATTATGAAGCTTCCTCATTTCAGGAGGGAGTTAAGTTTACCCGATAAGTTAAATGTGCTATTAAAGCATCAGGGTATATTATATGTTACAAATAAATATCAAATTTATACGGTTCTACTTAGAGAAGGGTATAAAGGGTTGGAACTGGTTGATAAAGATCCACTTGTGGTTGTGAAAGATAGATTTGGGGAATTGATGCAGGAAGGGCTTCATGAATATAATAGGAGGCATCATACGTTAAATTTAGAGAAGAGGAGAAAAAAAGGCATGATTGCAATGAAAGAAGCGAAAAAGGACCCGATCCATGAACTGTCTGATGATGAAGAGGACCAAAGAGATAATCTTGGTGGCATATTTGATCCTGAGGAAAGAAAACGCTTTTATAAAGTTTTACTCCCTCCGTCCCATATTAAGTGTCCACAATGGAATCTTTGGATGTGCCAAATTAAGGGGCTGCTTGGTTGGGGGGATAGGGAGGGTGGGGAATGGGAAATGATTGACTGATGATGCTTGGTAGGTGGCAAGGAATATAATGATTACTCAGTACCGGGTAATCAACCATTATAGAGTAAATTGGGGGGTAAGGTAATGATTACCCACCATCACCCATTCCTTTGCATTCCCTTTCCATTTCCCTTTCCCTTTGCATTCCCCTCTACTGAACCAAGCGGGCCAAACTAAGTGTCCATATTGTATTCCAACCAATGAGATGAGACTTTAGTAGATAAAAATGATATTTGATTGGTGGAGAGTGTAGTTAGTGGAATTTTCTAAAACTTTGTGCATTTTGAAAGTGAACACTTAATATGGGACGGAGAGAGTATTTGAAGATAAGGGACCATGATTCTTGTAACAGATATATGTTATCTGATCTTACTGTTGTAATGCCTATGTTTGGCTATTCATTATACTCACAGTTGTATAGTTTTACTTTATTGTTTTCAAGTATGATACGCCTTGGTGATGTTTGCTCTGATAGATAATTGATATATATTCTACCGTATGTTGATTTCCTATCGGATGTTTTGGTGAAATGGTTTGTTTAAATGGGAAAGAAGCAGGCCATTCCAGCTCTGTCAACCTCTTAAATTTGAATAGCAATTATCAAACTGCAGTTACTAACGGATCAAATGTGGGATATATAAACCCTGCTGTCAAATTCTAAAACCATATAATTGCAAAGTCAGGCTGCATTTGTTGGGTCATGTTTGACCGCAAAATCTATTCGTGAATCGTGATTATTCATCTCTGTTACTCATCTTATAGGCTTTATTAAAGATAAGGTATCTCGCAGAGGTGGCAAATGGGCCGGTTAGGTAGTTCGGGTAATGTTTGGTCAAAAGCGGGTCATCTATACGTTGAGGCTAAAAAATGGTTCTGGTAGTCTTTAACCAGCCAAGTCTTTTTTTTTTTTTTTTTTTTTTTTTTTTTTTTTTTTTTTTTTTTTTTTTTTGTGAAAGGAGAAATATTATTAATCACAAAAAGAAAACAAGACTCTTGTAAACTCACATGGACATGTCCCATGTTTTTACCCAGAGCTTGTTACAAATAAACTTGACCAAAACAAGCATTCTATATCCTAATTCTATACAAAATACTGAAACAACTATGACCTGCACTAGAATTCACAACATACTAAACAACCACATTACTCTATTCTACTCTTGGCTCTTTTAATCTGCACATTCCATAGCCTCTCAACATCTTTAACAGACTCAGTATCTTTAACCACAAAATTCATCAATCTCCATTTAATGCAATCCCTAGTACTCTGCACTAAAGCATCCACATTTCTTTCACCAGCCAAGTCTTTTGTTTTCCATTGTTTGTACTTTGTAAGTATGTTATAAACAATTACTATATCAAATACCAGTATACCATTACCGTACAAATATCATTTAAATTATAATCTAATTTATCTAAAACTGATACAAATTCATGACATTTTAAAGCATTTGAATTCCCTTTAGACAAATTTTATCTCAATTGACCCACTTCATTCTTTATACCCATTTAACCTGTTGTTATGTTTACTGCTTTAAATTCCACCCTCTGGTATCTACTTACAGAAGGGAATACATGAAGAAAGAAAACAAGTTTGAATTCGTAAATGCCAAGTAGGAGATCCTAACTGTTGACTTATTGCATAGATGCAGTTATGATCTACAGCATTTTCTTGCAGACAGTTATTGGTTGATAAACAAGTTTATTACTCACAGCATCAGTTGTTAGTGTCCGGATTCATTAGACTCAAAGCATGCTCGAGTCATGCGGAGGGGACTGTTTGGATGGTAATTTAAACTAGTTGGGCCAAAGGAGTTAGATGACTGTCACCACTGAATCGCTTCAGATTTTATTCATATTTCCCAATGTTTTTTGCATATATGCAGTCTTGATTGGCTGAGAATTCGCTTATTGTTAGACCCGTTTCCCGGGTGTTGGGACCCCACCTAGATGAAAGTGGATAAAGACCTTACGTGATTGGCCAGTCAACGAATGTTGCGTTGTGGTCAAACCCGATAGTCAAAACATGTGTTATAAAGTTAATGTGGCTAATATAGAAAGAATGAAACTTGAGGGGCTATTATTGCCAAAGGACCAAAGTGCTTTCCTACATATGAAGTAATCTCTAGAAAAGCTTGGAATTAGTTAGAAGACTCTCCTGGAGTCGGTTTGTATAGAGAAAAGAGAGGGAAAGATCTACTGCTCCATCAATCGAGCCTATTCTAGCAATCTTCAAGTGTTCCAATCATTAAGAACCATTAATTTGGTTAATCCCATCATAAGTAAGTGTGTTTCCCTTAATTTTGAATTAGGGTTTATGTACCCAATTTGGGAAAATTGGGTAAATGGTGTTTTGAAGCTAAATGAAGAAGAGTATGATGAATATGGATTAAGTATTATGATGGGTTAAGTTAATAAGTTTATGAGCTTGATTATCATATAATCAATGTATGATTATGTGATGATTAGAAGAGTTTAGAGATGAAATATGGTTAGATTAACTATTGTATTAGTTATTGATTATGTGTTAATAAGTGTTTATGATGATGATTGATTCAAGGTGATTATGATGATGTTGATGATGATGATAAGGTTGAGGATGAGGCTTGATATGCTTAGCTTGGAGCTAAGGTAAGTAAAATGACGATGACATGTATTATATGGATTTCTAACATATATGTGTTATGTATGTTGTATGTCAAGTGATATGGACTTGAGTTATGCTTATGTGATGTGATGAATATGGGTTATGTGATGAGATAATGTTATGTGATAGATGAGATGTGGAATAGTAAGCCGTAAAGTAAGTGTTTGATGTGTATGATGCTTATATGTTTGATTGAAGTATAATTGTATGTTATAGTCGTTTTACTTACTAAGCCGTTGTGCTTACGGTTTAGTTGTCTAACCGTTTTGTAGGTTGGCGTGCTTATATGGATAAGTTGGATATATGGGTTAAGGTTTGGTTATGCGGAAGGATAGAATATTGGTAAGAATGTAGAGCTTAGGTAGATACCGGGCTCATGTAAAGTTTGTACCCCCGTGAGTCAAGTAATGCTTTGAAATGAGTAGTCAAGTGTTAAATTGTATGTCAAAAGTTGTGTAGCGAGTTGGAAGTCTTTTGGTAAGTCAAAGCATGTTTTAAGTGTTTGTAATGAAAGTTAAAAGGGGCGTTTGGTTTAAGCGTAAACGTACCCATTTTGGATAGTAAATGGGTCAAGTGTTATTGGAACACGTTTGATATGTTAAATTATTGATGTTGGTCAAGTTTGGTGCAAATCGGAAGTCGTATGTGTTGTTTGTAGTGAAAATGGGTCAAAACGGGTTATTTGCATAACCCGTCTCACTTGTAAAAGTACCCCTTCGGGGTGTCGTTCGGTAAATGTTTTTGTATGAAAATGAGCCCATTGATACACCAAATGAATCTGGAAAGTTTGGTTAAGTTTCGAGTTCGGGAAGTCGGGTTTCCGGCCGGGGATTTTGGAAAAAAGGCCTTCTGATGAACAGTAACCGCGGCTGGCAGATTTTCCAGATTTTGGTAAACTTTGAAAAATCATATCTTTTAATCCGTAAGTCGTCACGGGTCGCGCCACCTATCGTTTCGAAGGTAATTGAATGTACTTTCATCTAAAAATAGTCTCAAGTCCTGAATGTGTATGCATTTCTGTCAGATTGTAAAAGAGTACAGCGGGTCAGTTTTGGTTCAAGTATTCCCGCGCAAAAAGTTTTTAAATTTTGGTCTAAGCGGGCACGGGGCGTAACACTTATTGTGTACCTTGAAACCAAACATAAGTTTACAAAGTAGGTTCACTCTAATATCATTAAAAAGTTTGTTCAACAATGAAGCAATCACATCTGGTTTAGTTAGTTAACTCATCTACAGATTTTAATTCTTTGTAGTACAGTAGCAAACAAGAGCTGTTCAAAATCCCTTAATCAACCAATGTCAAAATAATCCCAAAAAACAACTAGCGCACAAGTTTAACATAAGATCCAACTTACAAGCCATAATAACATAAACACTAAACCAGCCAGCAATTACAAATTCATTAAACAAACACTAAGCTCTTTCACCCCTAATCCTCCTAGCCAACTGCATATCTTTGGGCATGATGGTAACACATTTCGCATGAATGGCACACAAATTAGTATCCTCAAACAGCCCCACCAGGTACGCCTCACTCGCCTCCTGAAGCGCAGCAACCGCACTACTCTGAAACCTCAAATCCGTCTTAAAATCCTGAGCAATCTCTCTCACAAGCCGGCCTCTGAAACAAAATCATCTACAAAAGTTTGGAAAAAATACATATATAAATATTTACAAATTGAGGTGATCGATTCATCATCTTGATATGTGGGAGCTTGGTCAAAGGGTTGCATACGAAAGAATGACAGAGATATAACAAAGAAAAAAAAAAACAGTTTATAAACTTTAGACTTCCTCTAGTTCAGAACTATATTGGACAAAGAGTGATGAGAATCATAATATTCTAATCTAAATTGGTTTCTTTGTTTTCTCCTTTAGCCATGGTGATAGCGGAAATAAAGCGCCTTGCTCATAGGGAAAGACACGGATTCTTTGAAACGGCAGGCGATAATGGTGCATGCACCCTACATCTTCACCTTCGAAGCCATTGAACTATCAGATAACTGAATCATGGTGGGTTCATTTTTCAAACAAGGAGTTGAGAGTCATAGCTTGTTTGTATTTTGGTAGTTCTTTTTTGTAAGGAGGAAAAGGTGGTTTTTCATCCCACATACGTCAAAGAAAAGACATGCAGCTAGATTATATACTCAGGTGAATATCGTTTATGTAAATTGAGATGCGCACTATATTATTCATTATGGGTTATGTGCGATTTAATTGAAAAAATATTCCAGATCCATAATGAATAATGATATTGTAATTTATCAATTTTTTGCGATTTTTAATTGTCATTATTAAAAACCTAAATTTCCAAACATATTATACCCCTTATTTGCTATTACTATTTTTAGATAACATGATTTTACTATAATTCGAGATGTGCGTCGAACCGCCGCGTTGCGGCGGGGCGACGAAGTGTTTGCTATGTTTGTCGGTTGTTCTGCTGTGTTATACAATGAATCTTGGTCCTTCAATTTTTACTACCTAAGTCAAACAACATATAGAAATGGAAGTAATCGGAATGGTGGTTGCAGTTCTTAACATTTTCACAAGGCGCATTTTCTGCAGGAAGGAAAGTCATTTTCTGCAGGAATGAAAGTCCTAAGCAGATCATAGCTGTGTTACGTGACAGGGACCGATGCTCTTCTATTGAGGTTTCTGCTATAGCTGCATGAATCAAAGCGAGAGGTTCATTAGCAAGGAATAAAGAAATGATAGATAAGATATACTGTTAACATTTGCTTGTTTATTTCTGGCCACTTTTAAAACCTTCAGTTCAATAATGTTTAATGCTTTTGAATTTTTATATGGTTTAGCAGAAAAAGCCAAGCTAGAATAAATTAGTCTATAATATGTGGCTGGTAAGTTTGGATACCTGTCAAGAATTTGGCATTTGTAAAAAGTCTGTGAGCATAAGTACGAAACCTACAAAACAGTAATGTCCAATTATGGTTGAGTAGATGTGGGTAGTGTGCATTATAGATATGGGCATTTTGTTTTTTTTGCTTTTAGAAGAGAATCTCGTGACTGTCTTTCTTGGATTTGGTTTTCCTATTTAAGATAGCTGAAATGGACATTTGTTTTCATAACTCATTTGATAAGTGTGTAGGAAAATCAAGAAAAGAAAATGTCTAGGCATCCTAAGTGTGATCAGCTAAGAGTTGAGGCCAATTCTAATAGTTGGTCTGACATATTAGTTTTGTATTGCTGTCAAGCTAGTATCGAGGATGTTCATATGGCACAGCAACTGAGTGTGATTTGTGATAGGTTGGCTGGTGTTAACCGTGACAGGCTTACTTTTATTCAAGAGCTTGAAGGTGTTGGAAATACTCATGCTCAGAAAACAGCAGAGTATCTAAGAGAAGTGATAGTAAAAGATGAACAGAAACTGATGCAGATGCGCTTAATAGCAACTGAATTTGGGCTAAATGCGTGTAACAATGATGTGTTTATTATGAAACTTCAGGGTGTAATGCGTTTCTAAGTGTGTGGCTGCAATTGGAGGACGTTTTATGGTTAATGCTAGTCGATTGTAAGATATGTGTTTCAATAAAGGCTAGTTTCTATGTGAAGGAAATTTATGTTGATTGTAAGATATTTCAGTAAATAAAATTCAGAATTTAAGTTAAGTGATAGTGTGGTACTTACGTTTTTGTTTTTAATCCAAATAGGTTGCTAAGAACACAGGAATCCATACAACCTGTAATTCACTGAAAAACAAAAACACAGTAGATTATTTTTTTGTTTTTAATCCAAATAGGTTGCTAAGAAGACAGGAAACCATATCGTTACCTCAAAACCAAGGCGCTGTAGCACGGAATGAAATTTATGCTCAGGAAATTTATGCGGTTAAATATAGTTTGCTTTGATGAAGATTCCATTCCGTGCAACGCATAAATTTCCTGAGCATTAAAACATATAACATATTACGAAAAGCAACTGAACGTGAAGGATTGATAGTGAAGAAAAAAATATTTGGATTATTTCTGCTTAGTTATGGCATTACCTGTAGGCTAGTTCATGATGTTGCTACAGCGCCTGTCAATATTAGCAAATGAAGAATATCTGATTTTGTTTATTTGCCCATATTAAAAATTGACGCATGATATCTACGATGGTAAGTTTGTTTATGCATACTTGTAGATGGAGTTTTACAGAAAGTTCTGATCAATAACATGGTTTGATTAAAAAAGGTACATGGGAAGGAGAAGATGATGGTGCGAAAAAGTGATTTGGCTCAAAGCACTTATCACAGCACTCTCTTGTAATTGCCATCTATCTTTTATAATCGCATCATATTTGTGTTTAAAACATTTTGTGTAGTGACAGGCATAAATATGCAGGAAAAAAAGTAAGTATTGTAGAGACAGTATATCAAATGTTAGTATCAAGAATGAAACAATACCAAATAGTCTTCAATTGCTAATATTGACAGGCGTTGTATAACATGAATGGGTATTGTAGCATCTGAATGCAATTGCTGTAATTGAATGCTTTTCTTACCAACAGTTGACAGTTGCATAAGATCATCTGTAGTCCCAGTGGCAACGTCTAGGAGTAAAGTTTAGATCGTTTAGATTAGTTGTAGTGTACATAGAACACTTCAGTTTTGTCTTGTAAAAGTCTGCATATTAACATGCAATCAATATGTGTTGTACCAGATGTACATATCAGAAGCTGACAAGCGAAATCAGTGAGTCTGGTAAAGGTTAAGTACCTGAATTGGAGTGCCTGCGAACTGGTTTCTATCAGCACAATATTAGCGCTGTCCAACTATGGCTCTTGCAGTCAAACGGTAAGTTATGTGGGTAGAAATTTTATGGTTTAAACAACATCGTTTGAGAAATGGTGGCAGGAGTAGAGGACGCACTTTGAAAGTGTGGATTGTAGTTAGAAGATGCAGTAGGAGCAGGGTCAGATTCAACTACGAAAATAGCAACAAATGTTATGCACAGATAAAAGTCCCATATAGCAAGAAAACATAATTAATACTACCTGTGTGTTGGCGGTTAACATCAGTTCTTTGTGTTCTCATTGGTTGGCTAGCACTCGTTGCAGGATTTGTAACCGTTTGAGTGTGGCTGCAAACTATCGAGAAAAAGGGCTTTTAGAAAGTCAGAAAAAAGAATAAGTTAAAATAGATAAATGTAACAATGAGTGTGCATTATAGTTAGAAGATGCAGCAAAGAGTGTGGCTGCAAACTATTGAGAAAAAGGGCTTTTAGAAAGTCAGAAAAAAGGATAAGTTAAAATAGATAAATTTAATAATGAGAGTGCATTATAGTTAGAAGATGCAGTAGGAGTAGGGTCTATAGCAAGAAAACACGATTCATACTACCTGTGCATTGGCGGTTAACACCAGTTCTTTTCTAGCACTCGTTACAGGATTTGTAAGCGTTTGAGAAATGGCAGTAGGAGTAGATAACTGTGCATCATTCACTGGTATTAAGAAAAGGAAAATAAGTTAAGCGTCACAGCAGTAATGGTTAGAATGTTTAAGACATAAAAATGGTACAAATGCAACATACCTTGGATCAGCAGGCGCAGTTGAGCATGTGGCTATATGTTCTGGTCTTAGTAAGGCTCAGATATGTACATATATAATCAGCATTAACTGCACGTTGTGGCTGCAACTCAAAGTGTGGTTGCCCTGCCAACGAACATGCAGCTGAGAAAATGGAGATGTACAAAGTTATCATCATTGCCTAAAGAATGTGGCTGCAAACCATTGAGAAACAGGATTATAGTTAGAAGATGCAGTAGGAGCAGGGTCAGATTCAATAGCGAAAAGAGCAACAAACATTACTTATAGATAAAAGTCCCATATAGCAAGAAAACATAATTAATACTACCTGTGCGTTGGCGGTTAACATCAGTTCTGTGTGTTCTGACTGGTCGCCCAGCACTCGTTACAGGATTTGTAACTGTTTGAGAAATGGCAGCAGGAGTAGATAACTGTGCATCATTCACTGGTGTAAAAAAAAGGAAAATAAGTTAAGCGCCACATCAGTAATGGTTAGAATGTTTAAGGAGATTATCCATGCGAACAGCAATTGCATTTTAAATTTAGCATAGTGATCTAAGTAACACTTATCTTTTGGTCGTAGGCAATAAAATATACTGAGAATGTGAGTATGAATACTTTGACAGGACAAAAATAGTAACAAAATATCAATGATGGATGCAGACACCATGCAAAACCGGCAGCAGTTGTGTTCGGTGTCGGTACATCCATCACTGATATTCTGTATATTTTTTATATTTAGCTTCTTTTTATGAGCCTGTAACTTGAATAGAAGTAAAAAAGGAATGCAGGCAGCTGGTTTGAGACTTTCTACAGGTCGTTTTGTCGTTTCAAATCTCTTTGCACAATTGGGTGTACCATAAGATCTTAGAATAATCGTCTATGCTGAAATGAATAGACATTTTTTACAATAGAAGCATATAATTACTAAATATACATTGGATCACGAAATGCTACAAATGCAATATACCTTGGATCAGCAGGCGTAGTTGAGCGAGGGGCTATATGTTCTAATCTTAGTAAGGCTCAGATATGTACATATATAATCAGCATTAAATGCACGTTGTGGCTGCAACTAAAAGTGTGGTTGCCCTGCCAACGAACATGCAGCTGGGAAAATGGAGGTGTACAAAGTTATCATCATCGCCTAAAGAATGTGGCTGCAAACCATTGAGAAAAAGGGATTTTAGAAAGTCAGAAAAAAGAAGAACCTAAAATAGATGAATGCAATAATGAGAATGGCTATGCGAACCTGAAGAACAGGAATTGAATGCGACTATCATGGGAATATGGGGATGGTTCAGAACTCATCAAGTCCATCGGGTGACAATATTCTCTTATATATAATGGAGCGTCGAGTTTTGCTACAGTTTTTGTAGCAGTGTTGGGTTCGCATTTGGGTTGTGGGCTCTTGTTTTTTCCCTTTTGTTTGTTCCATCGCTTCTTTTAGCCTTTCCCAGACCGCTAATAATGTGGCACCCACCTCATTTATTCATTCAAAAATTTAGTTAAATTTTCTAAATCCCCTTACAGTTCCATTTGTTGTTTCACCTTCCTTTGTGCAACCACTTGCACCAAGCGAGCTGCTAGGTTGTTGAAAGAACAAAAGGAACTGTATGGGAATTTAGAATGAGTAACTATGTTTAAGTTCCAGACATTGTTTTGCCTTATCAACTGACAGTTTAATTGCGAGGCATTTGATAAAAAAAAGAATTTTACCATAAGAAACAAAGGGCATCTATTACTCTTTTTTTTTTTTGGTGATAGTAAAAGCTGATGTCATGTGCATCCGAAAGTTAACTTGTTGTCGTATATTGACAACTGGAGGTGGAGAAAAGATGCTGATCAGCAGTATGGGTCAATTATCGAAGAAAGATGGGAAACAAAAGAGGATAGTGCATAGAAGTAATTTGTGCCAAAGTATATGGCACACTATCCTCTCCGGTTTCCCACCTTTCTTCAAGAATTGTAAACATATGACATGTATTGTTAGTATCAGCAACAAAAAAAAAGTACCAAATAGTCTTTGTTTCTTATGTTTAGTTTTTTTTTTTTTTTTAATCGACATATAGGTGGAAAATCTGATCTCCACCTCAAACCCTTTTGTTATTCAAATAGTCTTTAGACAATAGTCTGCACCAGACATATTGATAGACGATTAAAATACCAAAAGGAATTCGAGGTGAAGGTCAGATTAATGATCCTGGTTGTATTCATGTGGTGCGCATAGCGGTGCTGTTGAATACATGACCTGTTACAGATATTGATAGATGAAAAAATCTGGGTAAAATGTATATAAAGTTACGATTGATGGACAGCAAATGGTTACTTTTAGATAAATCAATCCAATATACCTCAGATCAGGAGTCGCAGTCGAGCGAAGTGCCACACGTTTCGATGTCAGTAAGGCTCAGATATGTACGTTTGTAATCAGCTTGTAATGTACGTTGTGGCTGCAACCGATACCGTAGTTGCCCTGCCAACGAACGCACAGCTGGAAAAATGGGAATGCACAAAGTTATCATCATCGCCTAAACATCGTGGCTGCAAACCATTCAGAAAAAGGCATTTTAGAAAGGCACAAAAAGCAATAACCTGTATTGAGGAAAAATTAGTGTTCGAAGCAAGAGATAGGAGGAAACATTTTCTTTACCTGGTAAAGGGCGGATACAAAAGGTTTATGTTATGTGCCAGTAAAACCTAACATTTTTTTTGCATAGGCGGACGTGTAGTGACACAATTGGTTCTGGCCAAGAATATGGTTCAAGTCTGAAAGAAAGATGGGAAACGGAAGAGGATGTTGCGAAGAAGAAATTTGGATCAAACTACTTATCGCAGCATTCTCTTCCGCTTCTCATCCTTCTTTCCGAATTGAAGTATATTTTTGACCAGAAGCATTTGTGCCACTACAATTATGAATATGCAAAAAAAAAACAATGTATGGTTGCCGCGTAAGTTCAATTGTTAATATCTGGAAATAGAAAAAGATGCTATATTAGTAGCTGGTACTATTCCTGGAGCGAAAAGCGATGGTAAACCATAATGAATATTAACTGTTGTTTTTTTCTTAACTTAATAAATGATATTAGCAATCGATTGATGGATAGTAAATGGTTACCGTCAGATAAATCAATCCAACATACCTCAGATCAGGGGCCACAGTTGAGTGAGGACCCAGACGTTTTGACGTCAGTAAGGCTCAGATATGCACGTTTGTGATCAGCATGAATTGTGCATTGTGGCTGCAACTGATAGCGTGGTTGCCCTGCCAACGAATGCACAGCTGGAAAAATGGGAATGTGCAAAGCTATCATCATCGCCTAAATACCGTGGCTGCAAACCATTGACAAAAAGGCATTTTAGAAAGACAGAAAAAGGAATAACTTCTATCGAAGAAAAATTACTGTTCGAAGCAAGACATAGGAGGAAACGTACAGTGTTGGAGTCAGTGTTGGGCTGTGGGCTTGTTTTTTTCCCCTTACGTGTGTTTTGGGTTTTTTTTACTCTGTGCGAGATATGCATTCCTCTGATCAAAATTCATGGCCAACAATATGGCTGAATTTTAGAAGATCAGTGAGAAGCGAAATAGCATAGTGTAAAGAAGTAATCTGCACCAAATCATTTCTAAGACTATACTATTTCGCTTCGCATTGATCTTCGAAAATTGTAGTCAATTATCAGTGACCGTGTTTTGTTATATATAACATGTATTAAATAGATGCACACTTTTTTTTTGGCACATATCTTTGTTATTAATTCTTCTAGTAAAAAGTATATACACACACACACACACATATATATATATATATATATATATATATATATATATATATATATATATATATATATATATATATATATATATATATATATATATATATATATATATATATATATAGTGTTAGTGTAAACCTTTTAATAGAATAATGAATAACAAAGATATGCACCCAAAAAAAAGTGTGTATGTATTTATGTATTTTACATGTTATATATATATATATATATATATATATATATATATATATATATATATATATATATATATATATATATATATATATATATATATATATATATAGTGCATTCTATTACGAATTGAAACTGGGGCAAAGCAAAGTTTATATCAGCATGTAAACCACAGAGAACAGCCATGCAGATGGAGCAGGTAACCTGAAGAATAGAAAAAGCTGATCAAAGTATGTACATGAATACAGTAAATATAAAAACAGGTTGTGAAATTTAACCGGTCCTTAACTTCTGGTCATTGCCATATGCAAGAACAGAAACCTGAAGAATAAAAAAATATAAATAAATTATGTATATGAAGACAATCACTACGCAAAGATTTAAAAACTATGAATGGTGAGTGTAAATACCATGTAAATATAGTGGTAGTTGAAAGGAGGCAATTATATGCAGTGACACAGTTCAGTGTAAAAAAATTGTCCAGTACAAAAAACAACAACAAAGTATCAATGATGGATGTATACACCATACGAAATTGGGTATAGCTGCATATATGCAGTAACCGTGACTGGTTGCCATACATCCATCACTGATATTCTGTCTGTTTTTTTTACAATCTTTAGTTTTACATTATCTGACTTCGACCTGTAGATAAATTCAGAATTCGATGTCATTGGATTGATATTAAAAACTGATTGCAAGAAGTAAATACACCTGGCACAGGTGGAAATCTAAAAGATTGGCTTACCAAGAGCTACATATTAACTTCTTTAACCAGAGTGACAGATTCATGACAGGCTATCACTACCAATAAGCAACAAACTTAAACATTTTAGCTCAGATCTGTGAAGAAGTTATGAGTTTTATATCATTGGATTGATATTAATAAGCGATTGCAAGAAATAAACACACCTGGCACGGTTGCAAATCTAAAATTTTGCCCTGCCAAGTGCCAGGGATTCACTTCTTAAATCAGACTCACAGACTCATCACAGCCTATTGCGCAAACATCTATGCGTGTTCATTATTTGATATGAAAATCACAACATTTCTACAGTAGTCATAAAAAGTTTACAACCAATAAGTGACAAACTCAAACATTTTAGCTCAGATCTGTGAAGAAATTATGAGTTTTATATCATCGGATTGATATTAATAAGCGATCGGAAGAAATAAATACACCTGGCACGGTTGCAAATCTGAAAGTTTGCCCTGCCAAGTGCCAGGGATTCACTTCTTAAATCAGACTCACAGACTCATCACAGCCTATTGCGCAAACATCCATGCGTGTTAATTATTTCATATGAAAATCACAACATTTCTACAGCAGCCGTCAAAAGTTTACAAAGAACATCTGCACAACTACCAAGAGAACCACAGGGAAGAGACACGTATAAATCTCCAGTGCATTCTATCATTTGTTAGTGATTGGAAAAAGGCTAAAAGAAGTGATGGAACAAACGAAAGGGAAAAATCGGGAGCTCATAACCCAAAATCGAGGCCAACACTGGTACAACAACTGTAACAAAACTCCACGCTCCATTATATATAGGAGAGTGCAAGAGTAAAGGAGGTAGTTACCACATTCTCCACTGCATTCTCTCATTTGCTAGCCATTGAAAAAAGGCTAAAAGAGGCAAGCAAAAAAACAAAAGGGAAAAAGTGTGAGGGGACAGCTCGAAACTGAGGCAACGGCTGTTATGGCAAATGCAGCAACAGCAGCCACTCTAAATCGAGGTCAGTTGCAAAACGGATCCAGTTACATAGCCAGTATTCATACCATGATATTTAAGAACTCTAGTGGCGAAACCTTTGCAAGGCACACTAAACACACGGCATGGCTGCAACCACAATCTTAGTTACCTTGCCAAGCAACATGTGTTCAGAGAATGTAAGCTGAGAAAATTATCCCAGCCGCTGCACAGAGACAGCTGAAAAGAGGTGGTGGCTGCAAAATAAGACCGGTTGCTTAGCTATTGTTTACACTATGCCGTCCGGTAATTGCCTTGCCACCACCTGATTATATAATAGCCGAACTAAGCTGGTAATTGCCTTGCCACCACCTGATTATATAATAGCCGAACTAAGCTGAACGTGTTTGCGAAACGGGTCCAGTTACATAGTTAGCATTCATACTATGACATTCAAGAATTGTGCCGCGAATACCTTTGCAAGGCAACTGTGGCACCAACACAGAAGAAAAAGGCAAATAAGTAAACTGAATCGCGGCAAAAAAATATGAAACGTTGGTTACACCACTTGATATGGCACTCATATCTGCCATTTCAACTAATAACAGGTATAGGTGACATATCAAGTGAGTTAACAAACGCATCACAATATGAAAGAGTAACTGCATAAACATACATAAAGAAATTATAAACTAAAGTAAATAAAAGAGTGACACAAAATAACATCAAGATAATTTTTTTTAGCCACACAAAACATCCAAAGATCTAAACCATAAACCACAAAAACAGCTATAGATCTAAAATTCCAATATCAGACCTAAAAATGGATGAAGCAGCCACATAAGCAAAAGCCGAACAAATAAGACACAAAAAAAAAACACCAAGTACCACAAAAGGCAGCTACATAAGGGAAAGTTCAGCATATAAGGTACGACAAAGCAAAAGACGGCTGAAAAAAGCGCCAATATCAGACCTTAAAAGGGATAGACAATATAGATCTAAATCATAAACCATAAAGAAACAAAATACCGGCAGATCACGCCAAAAGAAGTAGCCACATAAGTAAAAGATGAACATAAGCAAAAGACATCTAAAAGAGTAGCTATCATAACCGATCCGCACGCAAGAACCACAAAAAAAACACCGTAACCGATCCGTAAGCACATAACCAAACGATGAACAAATAACCTACAACAAAAAAAAAATACCAACTACCACAAAGAAGAGCTACATAAGCAAAAGAAATCTAAAAGACCATAACCGATCCGTAAGTAAACAACACCGGCAGGCAAGTACACATAACCAAACGATGAACAAATAACCTATGACAAAAAAAAACAGTAACTACCACAAAGAACAGGTACATAAGCAAAAGAAATCTAAAAGACCATAACCGATCCGCAAGTAAACAACACCGGCAGCCAAGTGTACATAACCAAACGATGAACAAATAACCTACCACAAAAAAAAAAAAAACAGTAACCACCACAAAGAACAGGTACATAAGCAAAAGAAATCTAAAAGACCATAACCGATCCGCAAGCAAACAACACCGGCAGCCAAGTAGGGTTTCGGTAGAAGGCAGTAGAACGTGCAAGAATAAATGAGGTGGTAGGTACCGGATTGATAGCTAAAGAAGCGAGGGAACAAACGAAAGGGTAAAAGCAGGAGCCCACAGCCCAAAATCGAGCCCAACACTGCTACAACAACTGTAGCAAAACTCGACGCTCCATTATATATAGAGTAATTCGTGCTTTCATGGGACATAGGTTGATAAACATTGGTCTTTCAGTTGATATGCAGTAATGAGATTAAAACATTACAAAACCGAAGCGAGTAATAAAGCTATAAATGAAACATGAGCAACTATCTGCTAGTAACTTTTAACTCCATATTTCATACGCGTAGTAAAAAACTACTCCATATGAATTAGTAAACTAAAAAACTATCCTCCATATGAATTATAGTAAACTAAAAAACTATCTCATATGGGTAGTAAATGGCACATAACTTTTGGTTAACAAACTCACAAAAGAGAAAAAGTATTGTCGAGGGGGTATAATTGTTACTATCATAGACGTAAATTTCCAACATATTGTACCCGTATTTTAGGTTTCCATATCTTTGATCAGTTGCTAATTTTCTAGATGACATGGTTTTACTCATTCGTTCTTGTCAACGGGGGATAGTAGGTTGGCAAACATTGGTTCTTTGATTGACGTATATGCAGTCAAATGATCGAGTTTCCTCACCTGCATACAAAGTTAGAATTTAAGTTAAATATGCTAAAACTCGTTCACAACGCCAAATATATTTAGGTTAAGGTTAGAACATTCATTTGTGAATCTTGAAAAGTAGAGATACAATATCATCTACAAAAACAAATAGATAGATGCATACACAAGTGTTTGCATGCCCATATGAGGTTTCCACATTTCACAAAAGCATATATAAAGATTTAGAAATTAAGGTGATTTCATCATCTTGAAATGTTGTAGCAATGGTCAAAGGGTTTAGGGTTGCATAAGAAAGAGTAACAGAGATATAACAACAACAACAACAACAAAAAAGTCTATAAACTTCGAACTTCCTCTAGCTGGTTCAGAATTAGGTTGGAAAACGAGCGAGGAGAAATCATAATATACTAATCTACCGTTTGGTTTCTTGTCATGAATCACAATAGGTATAGGTATGAGGAAACACAATAGGTATAGGGAATGGGTATCATCATACCACCCAAATTAATAGGATATGAGGAAACCTATACCCTTGGGTATCCTCATTCCACTGTGATGGCCCTAATAACCAACCAAACAACATGAATGGGTATCAAAGTCATAGATTCATACCCATAACCCCAAACCAAACGGGCCCTAATCTACACTGGTTTCTTCGCACGTGTTCTTCTTTAGCCAAACGCCCGTATGCATGAATCGAAGTTGGAATGGAAAGAAAAAATGTTATTTGTTTTGAGTTTTGTAATGGAATAGTTTTTTCATTGCATTACAACATAGAATCACATTCTTTCGTATTTCATTCATTTCCAACGTTCATTGCAACGTACCAAACAACATTTGTAAATGCTTCATTTCATTCCAACATAACAACCAAATAGGTCAATAGAACAGTAATGACTCATTCAATTACTATATCAATCCATTACATTTAACCAAACAAACCTTTATTGTGGCAACAAGCTATGTAAATATTGCTTCTTTATTTTTATTATTTTGGTACAATTTATATTTTACACTCTCATTGCTATATGATCGCGAGGAGATCAGATATTCATAAGTTTGTGCAATTTCCTAACAGACAAAATCACTAATAACTTTGTGATGGAGAGAATACTATTAGACAGTATTATGTTAGTCATCTTTCTCGTGGGACGACTGCCTCGTATGTTACCTACAGAAGTTTATTAACAATCTAGTATTAAAAATGATGTAAACCAAATAACAATAAAGTAGAAGTCTATGATTCAAATCAAAAATATAAGTTAGGGTTAAGTTTAAGGAACGGAAACGGGAAACATGAACAAACTAGTTCTGCGACAATATAACTTCAAACTGGTGAAAGGGAAGCGGTGTAAGAATCATCGGAGTATTTTAAGCCTTTCAGAAAGCCGTGACTCAGCTGATGACAAACAACAGTGTTCCTAACACCAAATGAATGACTCTGTTCATGCAACCCTTCTACTGTAGCGTCTTTGGGTTCAGACCTCTGGCCAACCACGTCAAGACCAACGTTCAACCCAATTGACATGGGTTCAATCACAAAACTGCAAATAATTCGCCAATTTTAGATAAAATGTTATATAAAAAAACGAAAACAAAACAAGAACAAAAAAGTCGACATACCTTGTCTCGAAGTTATTATCTCCATTCGACCAGATTGTGTCACATATATTGCTTGTTATCCATGGAGGAAGATATGCATCCTTGATTTCAATAGTGTAATAGGAAGTGGAAGCTGAACCCTGATTAGGTTCTGTTGTAGTTGGTGCAGTCATATAATCAAGTTTCCTCACCTCCTTGCATTTAACCTGTGCATACAAAGTGAGAACTTAAGTAAAAAATCTTAAGAACTTGTTTCGCAATACCAAATGCTAAAAGGTGTAAACAAACCTCTGGTGCAGAGATAGCAGCGTTTTCAAATGGTACGGGTGAATAAAGTAAAGGAACATCCAAAGTATTTAGAGACGTTAAAAGCAACCTGTAAACAGAAAATCAATATTAAGAAATGCTTGTTTCACCAAGTTTTAGATCATTAAAATGAGAACATGTGCTCACCTATAGTTAAGCAGAAAGTCGTATAACCCATGTACATTATTGTTGCCGCTAAACACCAGCAAAGATTCAGGGGTATTATCCACATCAGATAGTGAAACTGTGCGCCTAGTCTGCATAAATTAAAGGGTTTAGTATCATATAAATTTAACTAAAGCCACAAATATAGATTCATGATAGCTACATACATTTCCCAGGTTGTATTTTTCGATCTCTGAGAGCTCAAAGAGGTCTTCTGCTGTTACTTGCTCCACTTTCGAATGGCACAGAGGCATCGTAAAAGAGATGCCCTTGAATTCAAAGAAACAAGTTAACGCAAGTTAAGAAAGTCAAGAACAATAAAGTGAAAAGACTAAAAATCCCATGATGAAGGTGATGATGAGACATACTTGTTCTTTTAACAGTGACCTTAAGCTTCTTGTCGACTGGGATACATAAGCATTGCACACGCTTTTACTTCCAGTTGAACCATTCCTACTAGTGAACATTGCTACAAACTGCCCAGTGCAGACTGTAAACTCACAAGAAAATGCAAATGTACCAAAAATAAGTTAAAAGCAATACTGCAAGAAAAAATAAACTTTCTTGCGGAACAATACTGCAAGAAAAATAGAAAGAGAAAATACCATAAAATAAGTCACAAATGTTCTTGCGGAACATGACATAAAGGCTGCGAAAAGAGGCCTCCCATGCCAACTGACGTTTGCTCAGGAAATCATTTTGCACTACAGGTTTATACAACAATTATAGTAAATATAACATAATGAAGTATAACCTAAACTAAAAAAGAAGCTTTTTGGCTCCAATACCTTCCCCTTTTGTAGATAAAACTAATGCAGATATGACTGCAGGGGGCAAAGAACTTTGTGGGTACACCCAAGAATACACGGGTTTTGTATTGGAAGATTGGGCAGTTGAGCTATTAGGCTGCTCAAGACCTATGAATGTGCCGCAGCTCATCAGCCGATGAAACCTAAATGATAATAGACAAATTAGGGTCACAAGTTTTATAGTTTTAATCAGTTTTTTTACTTTATGAATATTCCAATCAAACAAACCAAAAAACATGCAATTACACATACCAATTTACAGGAGATGACGCAGAGACACGCATGCAAGTTTTCAGTGTGAGATCCAGTGGAATGTTGTGCCCGGAAATACGAAACTCTGAGCAAAAACTTGGTTTATTTCCCTCTGCAGATTCAGTGGATGAAACCGGAACAGCAGGAGGTGCAGGAGCTGCAAGTCCTCTGAAAGCCTCATCCTACAAAAACGATATTGTTTACCTTTCACAAATACATATCATGAACTCAAGAGGGAGATATGTTGGCAAGAAAGAGAAACAGTAAAATACCATATCAAGCGAAAAGCCAGATGCTTTTTCACCTCCTGCTGATAGATCCATAACACTGCGAAATTTGCTTATACTGGATTTTTTTGTTGTGCTGTGAGATTGTGTAGCTTTGGAGCTTGTAGCAGATGTTGAAGCATGTGTATCCTTTGAACTGCATAAAACAAAATAAGGCTTAATCTAAGATGCAGAGTATCAAAAAGACAGAAAGGTAAAATGAGCAAATTATGTACCCTGAAAACTGTGGTTGCTTATCAGCAGGGGGCTTCAATGAAAAGGATGAGTTCTTTAAGACATCAGTATGACCAGCAGCAATGTTTTCCTATGACGTATATATAATATAAGAATTAACATCAAGATAAAATTTAGTAAACGGAAGTGCAATAAAATATTATGGTGCTGCGCAGACCTTAACATTTTCCTTTCCAGAAAGCATTTTAAGCCTCAGACTGTTTTTCCTACTCGGAAACAGTTCATCCACACGTGTGTCGATGTATCTGGGATTCTTTGGTATATTAGGTTTGATAGGCTCGGGCGCTGGAGATTCATCCATAATCTCAACAACGTTCTTGCGCTTCAACTGCTCGCCCTGCCATTTTAACAAAAGTTCAGATATCGTATAACACTACTACATAAAGACAAGATACAATGACAGTAGCCCTTACTACTTTGGATAAAAGCTCATCATTAATTGGTTGTTAAACAGCCGATATTTAACCAGTATGTTCAAAAAATGACAAAATGATAACAATAAGTTCTACACTGAGTACCAAAAAACCCGTTACCAGATTATACCAACATCCATCAGTGTTGATCAGTACACAATTTTGACATGTTCAAAATATGCACACCAAATAAACATTGAACAACAACCTGATATTACATAATCATCACTCTCCTAACTAGCACGTACCATAAGCATCCATGACACTCAAAACTTTTTGCCACATCTCTTATACTAAAAAAAAAGCCAGATTTTCATCATTGTACCAACATCTCCACATTGATGCACTGACTTAATAATACAGTAATATTTTACTAGTATTTAGTTTGCTAACCTCACATGGTACTCCACTCATTAAACAAAAAACAACAAAAGAAACCACACTATCTGTCAAAGCATGGGAACACATTTTTAATCTAAAAAACTTATCCTAAAATTTCACGGCGCATTTCTCTTTTCACAACATCTCAGAAGAATTATAACTATCACAAGTCGCGACTTAACAGACTTTGACATAACTAGTTTCGATATTTAATCTCTAAACAATCTACACTATCTCTTAACACATGGTATAATATAAACTAATTAACTAACAAACAATAATAACCTTTCGCCGAACATTATTAGTGTGGATTCCAGAATCGACATAAATTCGATCAAATCAACATTTGCCCTATCATTCTACACTATCTCCAAACATCAATCGAATAAATAACATTATCGAGTAGTAGCATAAAGTAGTGTACAGATACTCACTCTCAATTCAGAAGGCGTCTTCCTTTTCAACCCACTCGATCCACCGCCATCGGTCGAAAACAAACAGCTTTTCGAAGGATACATCGGTGGAACACGAGTAGCAACTTTAGCCATATTTCAAATCAAATGAAACCCTAGGTCTGTTCAACAGATCTGTAAAGGTTAATTTAATTTAATCTGATTGATGGCCCTGAGAATGTTGTTGTTAGGGCATAAATGAATGAGAGAGGGATATTTTTGTTTTGTATGATTTTTTTATAAAATTAAAAGCGGGATTTGATTTGGGAGCGTTATTGGGTTTTGGTTTTTTCGAATAGTTTTGGGTTTCCCTCCCTCCACTGTCCACAAGCCTGCTTTTTTTTCAAAAGTTTTTAAGAAATGATTCTTAGGGGTGTTTGGCTAACCTTATACGTTGGGCTTATACTTATGTTATGTAACGGCTTATGAGTTTGGATTCGCTTATGTTTAATAACTTGATAACCTCAAGTGTTTGGTTTAGTTTATGGGAAAATCTTACCTACATTACAAAGCAGGAAAGTTACATGTTTTGCTTTGTAAAAATTTTAAAAAATTTACAATTAAGCTCCTGCACTTTTATGGTTCTCACTGTTTAGTCTTTGTCCCCCTCTTTTTTTTCAAAGGAAAGCAGGTAAGTTATCCCCTTAGTTTATATAAGGGACATGGGTTGAAAAATATGAATGTTAGATTAGGTATAATTAAGGGTAAAATTTTAATTTATAATGCAATATCTACATATATAATAAACGAAACTTTTTTTGAAATGTTGACAGCACATTAAAGCCACGCTGGCACTTAGGACACGTCACAAATGCCACGTCAGAAAATGCATCTTTCTTCAAAGCGTTAACAAGGAAGCCCCTAATATTTCTGTTTCACTTTCCACCTTTCAACCATATACTTTGACTTTCCCAAACCCACCTTCATTATTCAACCTAATATAATCGAATCTCCAAAATCAAGCAACCTTTATTATTCAATTGTTATAATTGAATTTTCAGAAATCAAGCAACCAAATCTCTATAAGTTATAATTGAAATCTTTATTTCCTAATCTCACATCAATACACGCTATAATTCAGTCTATTCTTTTTACAAATTGTTACACCTCAATTGTTACACCGAAAATCAAGCTTATTCAGTTTTTACAATCTAATTGATTGAGGTTTTTTTGGGGGATAATTGACATACGAGATTATTGAATTTTTTTTGCACTACTCGATGCGATTATTAATGTTTTTTTGGAGGATAATTGACAAACAAGATTATTGAGTTTTTTTGTACAATACTAATTGACTCAATTGTTTCCTAATTTTTTTTTTGTACATAATCTGTTATGGTAATAATTGTAGTATACGAATTAATTGAGGTTTTTTTAGGGTTAATTGACAAACGGATTCACTCAATTGTTTCCTAATTTATTTGTGCATAATTCGGTTATGCTTTCACCCAATTGTTTCGTGATTGACTTTTACAACCTGGTCAGTATTTTTGGTTTGTATCTTTGTAATTATTTGTCAAATTATTATTTCAAAATACATGATTTCATCATATCAATACCCATTTGTGTCTCAACCCTATAAATTGAGGCATATGAGGTATGCCACATTCACAATACTCATCCCATCATTTACATCTCCTCTGTATTCTAACACCCGAAAATGTCCCTCATGGTTACCAAAACTAACATGATCAAGGAGTTGACAGCATTGAAGGATGATTGGTGTATCAAGGTAAAGATTATACGCTTATGGAAATTGACTGTGTTTAAAAATCCATTGGAAACATGGAAGATTGAGATGGTTTTGCAAGACGAGGAGGTAATATATATATATATAGATTGTGTAGTTTCTGTTGTATTATAATTTTCATTATTTTTAGGGTTGTAATACTTTGGTTGTGCATTTAAATTTTAGGAAAACAAGATTGTTGCTACTGTGAAGCAGAGTTTTTGTCCTAAGTTTGAAAAGTCTCTACAAGAAGGGAAATGCGTCTGTATTTCTACTTTTGGGGTTGGGGACAGCGTAGGAAGTCCCTATATTGTCGATAACAAAAACAAAATTAACTTTTATAAGTCTACCGTAGTCACTCCATGTGACTCTTATAATGGATCAATGTATGGCTTCAGGTTTAAAAGTTTTGAAAGCCTTCTTCAAGAGGAACAACCATCCAACGTGTCATACGGTATACAAATATCCACTTCAAATTTAAATACATAGCAACCATATTAAATCTTTGGGTTGTTCTGGCATGTTCACTTTTGCTTATGTATGTAAACAGATCTCATAGGAGACCTAATATCTTGTGGTAACATCGAGCATGCTATGGTTGAAGGGAATAAGCGCCCGTTCATCCGTTTGGAGTTGGAGGATGTATCGTAAGTCATTTTCTAATGCTTTTTTCTTTTATTTTTGTAATATTCGTTATTTAAAAGCTGTCAACTTACTGGTGCCAATTGTAATTCGTAGTGGGAACAAGCTTAGGAACATTACTTTGTGGAGTGACTATGCCCAGCAATTGAACGACGCGTTAGGTGATCGACAAAACTTGGGCCATGTTGTCATCATCCTACAGTTCATGAAACACAAGATCTATAAACGTGAGTGTTATTTGTGAAAGTAAAATCTATTACTCATTTTTCACTGTTATCCACTTATGAAAAACATGTATAATTTTAACTAACAAAAGTATATGTATTTCAAACAGGCAAACCCGCTGTTTCAAGCATGTTTGGTGTTACAAAGCTGTTTATAAATGCCAACATTCCTGATACTCACACCTTTACCAAGCTGTGAGTTTTTAACATAACACTTATTTAACTGTGTTACTTTAAACGACTTTGTATACACTTTTTTTTAACTGACCTTATTTCTTTTCACAGCTTGATTGAAAACCGTGGTTTGGAGGGAGATGATCACCATGTTACTCATTTGACAACATTTTCAAGTTACTCTATCAAGCAAGACTTTCTGAACAACTTGCAAAAAGTGACTATTAATGACATCCGCGACATAGGAAAGGTATAGCATATATTTTTTTTCATACTTTTAATTGTAGGACTTTCTTTCATTTATCATAGGGAGTAAATCATTTACTGTATGTACTTCCAGCCTATGTCATGTGTTGTCGTTGCAACTGTTAAGAAGATTGAGCGTGAAACTGATTGGTGGTATCTTGCATGTGTAAAATGTAACCATGCTGCCAAACAAGAGAGTGTGTCTGAAAAAGATGAGTACGGCGTGGTTGTTAAAAAGAGGTCTATATTTAGGTGTCAACTATATTTAAACTACACATACACATTAACAACCTTACTTATACGCTTAACATTTCATTGAAGGTACAAAATTCCATTGCGCGTGCTGGACTCAACCGGATCAGTTTCACTCACTTTGTTTGACAGACAAGCTCACCCGATAATTGACAAGAGTGCAGCTGAACTGCTACAGGAAGTGAGGAAGGTATGACATAAGTTCAGTTTTCATTTTTTCTATATACTTATATTTTCGTTGTTATATTTAATTCACATATATTTTCGTTCTTATAAATTGCCAGAAGGGTGACATGGACATTCTCCCCGAGGACTTTAACAAACTCCTTGAGAATACTTATGCTTTCAAAGTTGATATCAAAGCATTCAACATTGAAAACAACAAGCATACCTATGGTATTTCCCAGTTGACTAATGATACTGACATAATAAAGGAGCTGATTAAGAAAGAATCTGATGATCAGGTGTCGTTTTTTACATGCCTTTTCTCATGAACCGTCCAAAATTTTATTAATGGATTGCCTTTTGTATTAACAGGAAATACAATCCAACTCTCAAGCTACTGCTCTTGAGCTGATGTCACTACCATCGAGCTCATTCATGTCCCCTCCTTCAGGAAGCAAACAAGCCACGGTATCATACTTAAAAAATGATCAACGCTATTCCACGTCAATTCATTTACATATAGATTCTTGATAACTTGGTATGTTTTTATTGAATAACATGATGTCGGATCTGTTACTGGGGATAATATCGCAGCACGTGAAGATGAAAAGAGTACGGCCACCAGCCCTGGAAAATCAAAACAGAAAAAAGTGATTGATGTCGACAATGACCCTGTCTTCTCTTCTACCAAAAAACAGTTGCTTTCTCCAAAAAAGGAAAAGGAAGAGGAGTGATGATACGCGGCAACCTCCAAATAAACAATCTTTATTTGTCTTTTTATTTCGAGTCTTTTGGAACTTTGTTGGTGTTTACCATTGGATTTTAGTTGTTACTTTCTTGTGTTAATTGCGTTATGATACGCAACCAGATACTCTGTCTTTGAATAAGTTTATTTGGAACCTTAAGACATGAACGATTATTATGATGTTGGTTCTTTCTCGCGTTATGATACGCAAACATATAATCTGTCATTCAATCACTTTTATTTGGAACCGTAAGCCATGAACGCTTATTATGTTGTTGGTTGTTTCTTTACTTTCTGCATTGTATATTTATGATCCAGAACATGTCTTCTTTATTTTTTAAAATAAAGACTGTTATCCATATCACTTATTTTGGGTCAATTCTCAGGTACGTGTTTTTTATATAAAGTTGTCATCATGAATTGAACATCTAACTTATGTTATTCTTTTACATGTACTTACAGGTGAGTCGACTGGCCATGATTCCGAGTTCTTCGTACAAGTTTCCCTGATACATTAGATATGCGCACATTGTTTTTTCTTCATGTACCTAAAAAGATCATGCATATAATAAGATTGTACTCAGAAAAATTTGTACTCTGACTCCATTATTGAAACAACTTGATATTTTTCAAAATTTATAATACCATCATTTCTGCACACTTATAGGTGCATACATCCTGCAATGTTTTGTTCCACACCATTTCTACAAAGTTACTTCGTCTTTTTGACTTATTTCGGTGTTGTTGAACATATTATACTCAGATCATCATGCGATGCTTGCCATGCAAACACCCATTCTTCTATAACTGCATTCTTTAGATATCTACATGCCTCACCCTACAATCACATTACTAATGGTATTATTCCAGTTTTTTTCATTATTATTTATGTTGACGGTTTACTAATTTTTAATTTCTCCAATTACTACTCTTAAATCATTGATATTGTTAGTTATTGCATAATATATTTCCTAATATACTTCCCTAAATCAAGTTTTTAAATTTAGCTCGGTTTTAGGAAAGTAGTAAATGGAATTGATTTGGCCAATACCTGTACTTAATACTTTCCTGTTGTGATTTCTTTTGAATGACATGTACCATTATACCATTATTCACCTAAACTAATATTTCTTAAAATATTGGAATATCATATGTTACTGCCAGGGTAAAAAGGATTTGGATCAATGGAACAACATGGTGTAACTGCTACACCACAAGCCGAAGGATCATTTTCATCACCAAACAAAGCTGCTACAACACAAGCTGAAGGCTCATGTTCATCAGCAAACATACCCGACACGTCATTGGGTCCTAGACGTAGAGGGAGACCGATGAAACCAATACCAAACGGTACAAGATAATTCTTAGATGATTGTTATAACGATGACTATCCCGTGGTTGTTTATTTATTTGCACAACACATATAACATGTTTCTTTTGCTTATGTGCAGTGTCACGACATTATGCTACTAATTATTCACGTGATTGTTTGGTTGCAAACACCCATTCACCTGTCATCAATACAAATCCTACTGAAGCAAATGCCAACATTACTAATGGTATTAAACCAATATTTATAATATAATTTCTGTATTCGTTTTTTTTTATATCTTTTCGGTTACTCTGTCAAACTTGATAAACAACAATATCCTGGTTTTTGGTTACAGACTTGCTCCCTAGACGCAGAGGCAGACCACCACTAAGTGAAATCTCCATCGGTAAACAACTATATCACAAATCAACAAGTTTCTACCTATCTGATCTAATGTAGCTTCAAAATTTTATTGGTGTACCCACAAATATAGATATTCAATGTCTAAAATACCTTCACTATGATCGCAGCTAAAGCATCAAAGATATCTCAGATATCTAACCAAAGGGCAAACCAAAATAGTGCGACTCCCATCTTGGCTAAAACAAATGCACCGTTTGATGTTCAAGGTACATTTTGATTCAGATAATTACTATATGATTTTACAATTTTGCCCAGGATAATATTAGCGTTATTATTAATAATAATGCATACTCCTTTTGGTTTTTATATATTTGCGATTACTAAGTTACACTTACTCAACAACAATATCCTTTGGTTACAGATTTGTTCCCTAGACGCAGAGGCAGGCCACCACTAAGTGACATCTCCAACGGTAAGAAACTATATTTTGTTTTCTAATGTTGCCAACTATCTTAACAATGTTTAATTTAAATGCTTTGTTGCTTTTATCCACGAATATACATACTTGGGTTCTAACCTATTTTCAATATGCTTGCAGCTAAATTATCAAATGTATCTCAGTCGTCTAAGGAAAACTTAAACGAAAATATTGTGACACCTATATCTGGTAAAACAAACACTCCATTTGGTTTTAAAGGTATTATTTATTTCACATATAATTAGTATAATATGTTTCCATTGTGGTTAACTAACACACATGTTTTTCATTTACTTTTGTGTGCAGATACACCTCCTCAACGTAGGGGAAGGCCGCCTATAAATGACATTTCAGAAGGTGCACGTTTATGTGTATACTGTGCATATCTTTACTATTTTTGTGTGCTTATTATTGATGCCCGTTATTATTTTTTTCCATTAGAAATGTCTGATGTATCTCAAGTTCTTCAAACAACCAAAAGAAGTCACCCGGATCAAACATGTCACTTTGATCGTTATACAACACCAGGTTAACGTTTTTTAGTATACTAAGTTACAAGATTTATAGTTGTTGTGCCATATTTAGTGACTTCACATTTATATTTCTACGTTAATGGTTTTCCCAATATGGAATGCAGGTTCAAGCAATGTCAGTCAAGGTTTATACCATTCTACTACCAATTCAAATGAATCACAAACCAACATTGCGAGTACATCTAGAAAACATCCATGCAAGCGACAAAGGAAAGTAATATACGAGATTCCTAAAATAAACTTTGATATTGATGATGATGAAGATGCTTTTGGTTCAAATGACCAAGACAAGTTTTATGGAATCTGCCCAGGTGATAATAACTTCAACCAGAAACTTACTAACGTAACAAACTGTGCACATGGACAAACCTTATTTTATTTTTCACAACCATTTGTTTGGTTTGCAGAATATGTTGACCATGGAGATCCAACCAATAAATGTAGTGCATGTAATGCTCTATTGTGGGACTTTGAGTCGAGGCTGAAACGGCCTTTTCGTGATGGGTGGAGTTACTCTACATGTTGCCTTTATGGAAAAGTAAAGGTTGCAAAACTAAAAGAGGCCCCTAAACCTTTGCTGGACCTGTTTCGCAATGATGATGCGACATCCAGAAATTTTCTAAAAAACATTCGTACGTACAACATGATGTTTGCCTTCACCTCAATGGGCGGAAAGGTTGATCATTCCGTCAACAAGGGTAAGGGCCCTTATTGTTTTAGGCTTCATGGTCAAAACTATCATAGACATGGTAGTCTTTTACCAAAGGAAGGGTCCAGCGCAAAGTTCTCGCAACTGTACATATACGACACGGAAAATGAGGTGAAGAACATGATTGACGCACTCCGGTATGAAACACTTTTAACTTCTTTCTTTCGACATATTTTTTTGAAATATTATGTACGAAAATTTTATGACTATTCTGTCATTCAAAATGAAGATTCCTCATGTATTATAGATCCAATTTGGAAGTGTTTGATGTTGCATTTTTAGTGATATATGTCTTATTTTAACTTATCCTATTAATTAATATGTTGTTATTTTTTTTATTGCAGATCTGGATCAAAAAATGAAACGAAATCATCTGACTCACTTGATCCACAAATAATTGAAGGTTTAAGGAAGACTTTAGATGAGGAAAATGAATTGGTCAAGTCATATAGAATGGTCAGAGATCGATACAAAGCTGATGAACTAGACAACGTACGGTTGAGATTACTTTGTAACAGGGAATCTGACGGAAGGACTTACAATCTCCCTACCGCCTCAGAGGTAGCTGCTTTAATTGTGGGAGACATCCAAGAATCTCTTGATAAAAGAGATATTGTGATTGAAACACGAACCGGTGAACTTAAAAATATTAGTGTTTTGCACCCTTCGTTTCTATCACTACAATATCCTCTTTTGTTTCCGTATGGTGAAGATGGATACAGAACCGATATTCCTCATAGAGGCGTTGTTCAACCAGACCCAAAAAAACGTGAAAGGTTAACAATGAGAGAATATTTTGCTTACATCATTCAAGAAAGGCAAGACAGATTCTCACTCATCATATACTCTAGAAGACTTTTTCAACAATTTTTGGTTGATGCTTTCACCATGGTCGAAACAGAAAGGTTATATTTTCATCGCTCTAATCAAAAAATCCTACGTGTTGAATCATATCAACAGCTATCGAATCATGCTGATAAGGGAAACACAGATGCATCTACCACCGGCAAGCGTATAGTACTACCATCGTCTTTTACCGGAGGTGCACGATATATGCGTCAAAATTATTTAGATGCAATGTCACTGTGCAAAGTATATGGCCATCCAGATTTTTTCATCACTTTCACATGTAATCCTAAATGGCCCGAGATTACAAGGTTCTTGAATGGAAAAGGTCTTAGTCCCGAAGATATGCCAGATATTATATGCAAGACCTTCAAGATGAAGCTTGATCATTTAATCAAGAATCTGAGGGAGAATAAGATTTTTGGACGCGTCAATGCAGGTAAATGTTTAAAATGTTTAGTAAACTTCCTGTAGTTTTTTGATATATTGCTACCTGAATGTCATTGTTCTTTTATATATTGCAGTTGTATACACGGTCGAGTTTCAGAAGAGAGGACTTCCGCACGCCCACATATGTATTTTTTTGCACCCGGATGATAAGTTGGTTAATCATGAAAAGATCGATGATTTCATTTCTGCTGAGATACCAGACAAAAATAGTGACCCGCAACTTTATCGCCTTGTAAGTGAACATATGATGCATGGCCCTTGTGGAGCTGATAATCCAGGTTGCCCATGTACCATTAAAGGGAAATGCACAAAGAATTTTCCAAAGAAATTTTCACCTCGCACTATGACAGACTCTGATGGATTCCCAGTTTACAAAAGGCCTGATAATGGAAGGTTTATTAAAAAAAGCGGGGTGGAGCTACACAATGGTTTTGTTGTAGGTTATAATAAAGTTCTGTTAAAAACTTACCAGGCACACATAAATGTGGAGTGGTGCAATCAGGCTGGTTCTATCAAGTATTTGTTCAAATACATAAACAAGGGACCAGATCGTGTTACTGCTACCGTTTCTGTTGAAAACAATGATAATCAACAAACCACCGACGCTGAAGTAAAGGATGAAATCAAAGAATTTTATGATTGCAGGTATCTTTCAACATGTGAAGCTACTTGGCGAATTCTTCAGTACGAAGTCCACTACCGTTACCCCCCTGTTGAGAGGTTGGCATTTCATTTACCTGGACAACAACAGGTCGTTTATGGGGCTGATGATGATATTAACGATGTCCTAAACAAACCTTCAGTTGCCTCTTCCAAATTTTTGGCATGGATGGAATGTAATGAAACCGATGCTCTTGCGAGAACTTTGACGTATGCAGAATTCCCAACTAAGTTCGTTTGGAAGCCTGATAAGAAGATATGGCAGCGTAGGAAGCAGGGATTCGCTGTAGGAAGGATTCATTATGTTCCTCCTTCTCTTGGTGAGGCATACTATCTGAGGGTTCTTTTAAATAAGGTTAAAGGACCGACGAGGTGGGAAGATATTCGCACGGTTAGTGATAGATTCTATGATTATCAGGGTAAAGATGAAAAAATATATGATTCATATAGGGACACATGCTTTGCACTCGGATTGTTAGATGATGACAAAGAGTACATCGAGGCTATTAAAGAAGGACATCGTATTTCATTTGGTGATTCTGTTCGTCGTTTATTCGTGATGTTGCTTACGTCAAATAGTATTGTCAGACCCGATCATGTATGGAACGAAACATGGGAATATATGTCTGATGATATTGAACATGAGCAACGTTTACTTTTTAATAATCCAGGTAACATTGTTTCCGCTCCATTAAACGTAAATTAACTGTTTTAGCACTTAAATTTTGTTCAGTTATTCATTTACATATTCCATTTCTGTTTGTAGATTTGGAGATCCGTGAACGTCATCGTAAAAATCTATGTCTAAAATATATAGACATTCTTCTTCGTAAGAATGGAAGTAGCTTAAGTTCTATAAACGGAATGCCTTTACCAGATCTGGAGTTCTTGGAAAACCACACAAACTCTTTGATTCATGACGAAATTTGTTATGACCCCGACTTATTGAAAGCAGAACATGACACGCTCTTTCCAAGTCTAACAGCCGAACAAAAAATTGTATATCAAAGAGTTATCTCAGCTGTTGAAAATAAAAAAGGCGGTGTTTTCTTCCTTTACGGATATGGTGGTACGGGAAAGACATATATTTGGAAAACATTATCTGCTGCTATACGCTCTAAAGGAGACATTGTTTTAAATGTGGCATCGAGTGGGATTGCTTCTTTGCTTCTAACAGGTTTGTACCTACCTGATCTAATGTACTAATAAAATTTTATTGTTGTATCCACAAATATAGATATTCAATGTCACACATACCTTCAATATTGCTTCTTTGCTTCTGACAGGTGGTCGTACGGCCCATTCTCGCTTTGGTATACCTATTAATCTCAACGAGGACTCCTTTTGTTCAATAACCGCTGGTACAGATCTTGCTGCTTTATTGATCAAGACAAGTTTGATAATATGGGACGAGGCTCCAATGATGCACAAACATTGTTTCGAAGCTTTAGATCGATCTTTGAGAGATGTTATTGGGACCACTAACCCAAATGCAAAAGATATGCCGTTTGGTGGTAAGGTTATCGTCTTTGGAGGAGATTTTAGGCAAATTTTGCCAGTTATACCAGGTGGAACAAGGCAGGACATTGTACATGCATCTCTTAATTCGTCTTATATATGGGATGATTGTACAGTACTTGAGTTAACGACAAACATGAGATTGAGAGGAGGTTCTGATAACTGTAATATTCAAGAAATCAAGGATTTTGGAGATTGGATATTAAAGATGGGAGATGGTCGTTTAGGTGGAGCTAACGATGGTGAGGCAACGGTTGATATTCCGGATGATTTACTCATAACTGATAATGTTAATCCTATTCCTTCACTGGTGGAATTTGTTTATCCATCGTTTCTCAACAACTTACATGATTCTTCTTTTTTTCAAGAGAGGGCAATTCTTGCTCCCACCCATGAAGTTGTTGAAGTTATAAACGACCATTTGCTATCTCAAATTCCAGGTGACGAGGTTGTTTACTATAGTTCAGATAGTATATGTGAATCCGAAGGTCTAGACAATGATTACACCGAATCTTTGTACTCTCCTGAAGTGTTGAATGGTCTCAAGTTGTCTGGAATACCTAACCACAAATTAGCTCTCAAAGTTGGTGCACCGGTCATGCTTCTTCGAAACATTGATCAAAGTGTTGGGTTATGCAATGGGACAAGACTAAGGATTCTAAAACTTGGTGAACACGTTATCGAGGCACAAATCTTAACGGGAACAAATGTCGGCCACACTACTATCATCCCACGGTTGAAACTCAGTTTTTCAGACAAGAGGCTTCCGTTGAAGATTAATCGACGCCAATTTCCATTAGCTGTATGTTTCGCCATGACCATCAACAAAAGTCAAGGCCAGTCTTTATCAAAAGTTGGAATTTTTTTGCCTAAGCCAGTCTTCACACATGGTCAGCTTTACGTCGCTGTGTCTAGAGTAAAAAGTCGGAAAGGATTGAAGGTTTTGATATATGACAAGGATGGTAAAGTTACAAACAATACTTTGAATGTTGTTTACCATGAAGTGCTACAAAAGATTTGATCCGCCATTAGTTAAAATGCTTTATTCTTATTTGTTACTTTTACCTATCTTATATGTACTCAAGTTTAACATTATCCAGCTTTTGGAGATTCTTGGTTTACTCTTCTTTGTTATTTTTAACAACTTCAATGTTCTTTCTACTTTTCATTTTTGTTATGGAAACGAACAATATTCTTTGAGACTTAATATCAGTTGTTTTTTTTTTTGTTTTTTACCTTTTAAGGTTATATTTTCTAACTTTTATAAGCTGCCCGTGATTTATCACAGGTTTATAGGCTAGTGTTATATAAGCCCAACTTCATTTAAAAAAGCTATACTTTTGGGGCTTATCAAAAACCCCTTATCTATACTAAATATAAAGCATGAATGACTCTCTCTCCTCTTGGTCTTAAAATTAAGACTTACAAACTATAATGCTTATTGTACAATACACAAAGCACTATTAATGGTCTTTCTCATCAATCTTAATTTTAAGACTTACAAGTCTTAAAGCTTAATGTACAAAATACTGATAACGCTTAAATCTAACATGTTTTTAGGTGCGTTATTGCTAGTTTTGTGCATTATATTTGGTTATATTTGCATGTATTTGTTGCTAAATGATGAAAAAGTGTGTATGCAAGTAAATATAGCCAAGTACAGGAAAAATGGAGGAAAACACGAAGAAATGAAGAGATTATGCACATAAGGAGAATTACGAGAAAGAAACCACTTGATACTTCAAAGAATTGATTAGACCAAGACTTCTATGCTTAATGTATCAAGAAAAGATCAAGTTTTATGAAGGAAATCAATGGTACAGCGAAGGATCAAGCAAGTAACGAGAAATGAATAAAAGAAAACAAAAGTGCACGGCAGGAACATCCATCCGATCGGACGCCGCCCGCATCCGATTCGGATGGAGTGAAGATTAGAAACACCGAGAGCTCCAACCGATCGGATGGAGCCAAATACCGATCGGTTGGCCAAAACTGAAGTTACAAAGTTGCATTAAATGGTGAATTTAAGCCCCATAATCATTGAGGCTTATCATTTCTCAGCTGATTAATTCATATGGGACGTTTTTACTTGGATAAGAAGGGTTTCCTCACTTATTTAAGGAACCCTTGGTTAGTTTGCAAAGAGAGTTCTTTTGGGGAGTGACATAACCTAAGAAAGCTACACCACTATTATTATTATTGCCCAAAAGCTTGGAGTTGCTGTGAAAACGTCCAGGAGATCTTGAGTTCGAGTCTCAAGAGTTGCGTCCGTGTGTGGAGTTGTTTACTTGTGATAATAGGCGATTGGAGGAGTGTGGATTGCTATAGTTCCACAATTCTAGTTCTTGTAATTCCTTGATAGGTATTTCTTGTTGAGTTATCATGAACTATTTTTACTTTTACTATATGATGAATGAAAGTTTGGTTAATTATGTGTGTTTGGTTATGATTGTTATGGAGTAATTTAGTTATACTTGTGTGTGGATGATGTGACAATTGTTGGAGTAATCTTATCATAGTGATGCATGAAAACATATCTTGTTTTATGAGTTTGTTGAGATAAAATCTAGTCTTGCTTAATTGGTTGGTAAAAACATTTTCAAAGATTCAAAAGGCCGAAAGGAGTTTTCTTTATGTTTTTATTCCAAAAAGTTAGTGCACGAATTAGTATGGATTGTGGTGTGTGACAAGCAACACCTTTACTCATTAAAATGGATTTGGAAACGATTTCATCACGAAAAAGGCCGAAAGGATTCGTAGGAATTCTTGAGATAAGACATGCTTTCAAACAACACAAAGGACTTAATAGAATTATCGTAATAGTTAATAATGGCCGAAAGGAGTTAACTAGGAGATTGAATTCTTAGATATGATTTCTCATGATAAAAACCATTGATTGTGAATCATTCATTTTAAGTTGTGCATCATTACAAGTAACACCCAACTTGATTGGTTACTCTAAACAATTGTCATGGAACCTACACACAAGTATATTTGTTTTTGATTGATTGAACCTTGCTTGTTTATTTTTAATTTGCTTCAAATTGGATTGACACTCCATTTTGCTAAAACTTATTTACTAAACCTAAACCCCAATTCCCTTGGGACGATCTCGACTTACCCACCTTTACTACCACGGACGAGTATACTTGCTCGTATGTGTGATTAGAGAATTGGATAAATCGTGTTTATAAATTTTAAAACTTGAACACAACGACACGCACACCAAGTTTTTGGCGCCGCTGTCGGGGAATTGTTAAGATTTTCTTAGTAGTTGGGCTTAGTAGTCTTAAGTTTTTTTAGAAAACTAAAACAGGTTAAAGAGTAAAAAAAAAAAAAAAGTTTGGTTCGGACCAACCGAATCGGATGGATTTCCATCCGATCGGTTGGTGGTCTCGTTAATATTTTTTGTTTAGTAATTTTTGTTATTTTTCAGTTTTTATGAGTTATTAATGTTATGTTTAATTAGTATAGTAATTAGATTAATTAATTAGGGTATTAGAAAGTTTTTATATTTAATATTAGTTAATTTATTTAATTTTAATGTTTGGTAGTTTTAAAGTTTTTATTGAATGAGTAATAAGTAGTTTTTATGGTCATTAGTTCATTAGTTAAAAGTTAATCACATAGTTTAATGCTTAATAAGTAATTGTAGGATTATGTTAATTAGTTTTAGTTTTTAGTTATTTCTTCTTTTTAGTTCTCCTTAATATATATATAAAAAAAAAAGCACAAAAACAAATTAGAAATAGGTTGTCATTAGTTAGTTTTATTATTATTTATAAAAAAAAAAAAAAAAAAAATTTTTTTTTTTTTTCGATCTAACCGATCGGAGGCCGCCCGCATCCGATTCGGTTGGTGAGATTTCGTCTTTTGCAGTTTACCCATCCGATCGGATGGAAGGTGATACCGATCGGATGGTTGCCTCGGTAAAAGTTTTTATGATTTTTTATTTTTAGTTGTTTTCATGTTTTGATGATTTGAGGTTGTTTGTTAGCTTATGTTTGATTGATATTTTGATAAGGTTCGATTATAACTAACCCTCACGCTAATAGTTTGGAATTTTTGTTTTGTGGTTATGTTATGATAGTGTTTAAGTAGAATGGAGAGTTTGAGCAATGTTTCGGAGTACTTGAGAAATTTGGAAGAGATGTTGAGAGATTCAGGAAATTCGTTGGAGAAGTTGGAAAGCATTTTGGATGAAGCTAAGATTGGTTTAGAAAGGAAAGAAGAAGTTGGCGAAAGCAGTGTTTGTTTACCTAAGGAGAAGAGAGTAGTTGTGTTTACACAAGCACCACCTAAAGAGTTTGATGTACCATGTATGAGGTATGCTACACCATGTGGTGTGGAAGGAGTTAAAGCTTGGGATGCTCAACTTAATATGGAATATGGTGAAAATTACATTACGGAAGAAATGCTTGGTAAGCTTGGCTTTGTTAGGCTTGATTATGAAAGTTATGGTAGGAAGATAGTGAGAGATGTGAAAGTTAATATTCATGGTCATGTTTTCAAGATTGATTTTGTTGTGTTGGAATATGGAAATGTGGATGAACCGGAAGTTATGTTTGGTAGAAATTTCATGGTGAAAACTAAATGTAGGGTTGATTTTGCTATGGGAGAGATGAGAATTGATGTTGATGATGATATGGTAGAGAAGAAGGAAGGAAAAGGAGAGATTGTTAAAATGGGAAAGGCTAATCGCAAGAAAACACCACTTAACAAACTTACCCAACCCTCCACCCCTAAAAATGAGGCTAGTTCATCTAGTTCATCGCCCAAATCACCTCAAGAAGTTAAACCATTGACTCAAGAACAAAAGGAAGCTGTTTTGGAGAACTTGGAAATGAAATTTAAGGAGCTTATGGAAGAGAAGCCGGTTATAGAAGTGTTGAACAATTACATGGTTTATCGTAAGAAGTTAGATGCGGTTACGATGGCAACAGCTAGGCTAGAAGATAAGAATTTTGATGAGTTTGCAAGGGAAAGGATAGTTGAAAATGGATTGCCTAAGAAAGAGAGTGATCCGGGAAATTTTGTGTTACCAGTTAAGGTGAATGGAACCGATGCAATGTATGCATTGGCTGATACAGGAGCAAGTGTGAATGTGATGCCATACCCGTTGTACAAAAGATTAGGACTTGGTAATTCTCAACCAAATCAATATAATCTTACAATGGCGGACAATTCAAGAGCAAAAGCAATGGGAGAAGTGAAGAATGTTAGAGTGCAAGTAGGATATCAAGCTTTCTTAGCCGATTTTCTTGTACTTAATATCCCGGAAGATAAGGAGTTACCTTTGTTGTTAGGGAGAACGTTTTTGAGAACTTGCGAAGCTATTATAGATATGGGTAGAGGTACTATGACTATTAGTGATGGGATCTTGAAGCATACCTATTATCCAAAACCTAGAGGCAAGATTATTAAGGAAGTGCATGATGAAGAAGAAGAAGAAGACCATTTAGGTTGTTTTGAAGTTGGTAGAGATGAAGAGGGAAGACCTAAATATGGGCCGATTGTCCCTAGTTACTTTGGTATTGAAGATGAGTTGGAAAGAGCATTAGCTATGGAGGTTTTCTATAATCCATTCAAGAATATTTTTGTGTTCCATAAATTGACAGATTTTCTTGGATCTTTACCGGTTCAATTGAAGAATTTGGAATGGGTACCCGAAGGAGCTAGTGTTTACAAGAAAGAAGAAGGTGATGGAGAATGGCATGTGAAGTTTGATGTAGTTTGTCCGGATGGAAGAAATTTTGCAAGGAAGTTTAAAACTCAAGTGACTAATCGAAAGTTATCCGGTAAATTTCAAAGTGAAGACATCTTGAAGCATGAATATTTTGAAGGTTGAAGGTTGAAGAGCAAGAGTTGAAGAATAAAGCACAAGGCTTGTGCTAATGTTTGTTTTGTTTATTTTTAATGCATTTTTTTTAATGGTAGTTTAATGTTTTGCATTTAAGTTTGATTTAAGTTTAAGACCTTTTGGTTATCTTATGGTTTTATTAAGTTTTTAATCTATGGAGTTAAGTTTTGTTTTTAGAAGTTGTAGAGATAGTTTGGATAACAAGTTGGGAGAATAAGTGTGTTGGTGGTATTTTTACTTAAAGAGAAGTCTTAAAGGGAGTCAAATACTTTTTATTTGTTCTTACAAAAGTCAAGGTATTGAAGAGAGAAAGAAAAAGTGAAGCTTTGCAAAAATTCAATCCGAATCGGTTGGATGAAATACTGATCGGATGGATTGAAGTATATATACCCAAGATTTCAAAAATCATAAGAACACACACACACTCATTCCACCATACTTGGGGTTCATTAATTCGACCATTAGGAGAATTTTAAGAGTTGCAGAAGAGTTGAAGGATCATCAATGGCACCAAAACAAGTAAGTAACATCATTAATTTGTGTCAATTAGGTTTTAATTCGAGTTGATTGAATTAGGTCAAAATTTAGGCGTTTTTGATATAGTTCGAATTAAGGCATGATTTTTCTGGAATAGATGGGTAAATGATTGAGGAAATCAAAGTAAAAAGAATTAGATGGATTGATTAAGTTTTGAGGAAGAATGAATTAATTGATTTTTTGGATCAAAAGAGTCAAAACTTTGAATCGATTCTGGGTAGAAATTAGTGATTTCCAGATGTTGTTTGGATGTTGATTATTGTTCCTAGGATGATGCATTGTGGATTAGAACATCAATAAGGTTTGATTTTGAATATGTTCATAGTTCCTAAGATTGATTATGCGAGTATGTTATGGATATTATTCGGAGATAAGTGGGATGTGTAGAGACCATAATGATTGATGAAATGCAGGATAAGGAAGAGTGGAATCAGATAGGATTGAGTTTGGAGTCGGAAAATTTTTGTTTTGAATACAGTGAGTACAACCGATTCGGTTGCGAATTGCTACCGATCGGCTAGACAAGGTCACAACTCCATCCGATCGGATGGAGAGAGATACCGATCGGATGGAGCTCTCGGTAAAACTTTTTGAAGATTTTCAAATCGAATATTTTGGACTTCTTAATCATCTAACTTTGTTTCTTATACTCTTATACTAACAAATAATCATGATTTCTACAGAGTTATCTTGCAGGTGGATCAGGAATCGCGAAAAGAACGAGAGAAGGAATTAGAAAGAGAGAAAATATGCCGATACCGGAATGTCACCCCAATCTAGTGTGGAAAGGGGAGGATGCAAGTGTTCGAAAAGCTTTTAGTGCTATACTTCTTAAGATTGGAGGATGGGAGATTCATTCACCAAGGATTATGAACTGGAATGACATGAAAGAGCTTGGTTGTGATGAATTTCTGGAGGACATGTTTCTTATTAGGATTCTTTGGGATGGACGAATTTTGACTTCCAACATGTGGATGAAAGCATTGAGCATAAGGGAACCGATATACAAGGTATGGTGCTTAGAATTTTTGTGTTCAATGAGGATGAAAGAAAAGATCACTGATATCGGTGTTACCACCGATAAATTCCTCGAATTCAGACTAGGGGGACAAAAACACGAGGTTACACTATTTGAATTTGGAAACCTATTAGGTTTATATTCGGACGAAGATTTATGTAATAGGGATTTCAAATTTTTGGTAATGAGTGGAGAAAGGAATAAGAATAATTTTGATGCTAACGGATACTGGAAGAGGATTAGTACGGAAAGCAAGTTAGTGTTTGGAGAAAGTGAAGTGTCAACAATCAAGAAACCAATGTTACGTGTGCTTCATAGGATAATAGTGCAGTCATTGTTACATAGGACGTCTGGTGTGGAAGTGATCTATGAAGATGATTTATGGGTACTACACGCACTAGATGAGAAGCATCCCTATAGGCATTTGAACGTAGCATGGGTAATAGTGCAACATTTACACAAGCGTGCAGCAGATGGGATAAGAAATTACTTATGTACGGGGCATTTTATTTCTAGAATTGCTAGGAATCTTGGGTTGTTTAATGAAGAAGAAATGAGCGATTTTGGAGAACCAGTTGTTCCATGGAGTGTTGATATAAGAAAGTTCACAAACCTTAGAGAGAGCAGGAATGGAAAGTTAAGAGGGCTTCCAGAAGTCTTGGATATTCAGCCAATAACCACTTGGGATGGTTTATGATTATGGTTTCAAAACAATGATGGTTGAACTATTTCTATTTTCTATTTTCTACTATTTTAAACTTTAACTCTTGTAGGATTTATTTGTTTTGATTTTGGTTTGTTTGGATTATGTTTATTTTTATGTTTGTTTGGTTTATTGTTTTTGGTATTTTGTTTGTTTGTTTCGAGCATAGTATGCAGTATTTGCAGGGGGAGAATTGACGGAAGCTTAGTGTTGATCAATTTTGGAAGTTGGAAGAATTCACGAGATTACTTGTGATCAACTAGGCTAATGCTAATTTTTTCCGGGTAGTTTTTTTTTTTTTTTTTTTTTTTTTTTTTTTTTTTTTTTTTTTTTTTTTTCTATTTTTCTTTCCATTTCCTTTACTTTGAAGTTCGTTTTATTACATTGAGGACAATGCAAAACTTAAGTGTGGGGGAGGGAAGTAAATAGGAAAGTTTTTTTTTTTTAAATTTTGTTAAAATTTTTTGTTTTTGGATTTCAAGGACTAGAATTTGTGAATTTATTCGCCTTTGATTTTTCTAGTTGATAGACAAAATTGATTCAATGGTAAATAATAAGGTTATTTTGAAAAAAATTTGGAATGTAGTCAAGTTTTGAGAGTTTTTGGTAGCTATTGCTAAGTACATTTTACCACCACTTTAAATTGTGAGGATTCATGCCTTATATTTCGTATGAGTGTGCCGGTGATTATGTCAATTCTAGAACTTGTACTTGTTATGCATTACGGTTAAAATTACTTTCAAGTAATAAAATATATTCAAATGATAAGAGGCAAATTAGGATTTTCACCAAATGGCCTTCCGTTTACAATACATTTTTGCTAACCACATCGGTTAGTTGTCCTTAGTAATTGGAACCCATTTGTTAGCATTATATGCTAGATACCCTTAGTTACACCCTTTTGAGCCTATCTTTTCTTTTGATTTAACCAGAAAATTATTACACCATACACCTTAGACTTTCCCGAATCAAGTCCAAATGAAGTTCGAAACAATTTATTTTTGATGATTGCATGATTGACCACACCTTGTATGTGTATATGTTGTTCCAATGAAGAAGGAGGTCGCTACTCTTATTTATATTTTTTTGTAGCGTGTGCTCATCCAAAGTGTGGGGGTGTAAAAAAAAAAAAAAAAAAAAAAAAAAAAAAAAAAAAAAAAAGAGAAAAAAAAGAAAAGCCAATGAGCTATGTATGTGTGGAAATAAGATATTCAAAGAGTTATTATGGAAGATGAAGTTTATATGAAGTGCGGAATAATGATCGAAGAAGTTTGGTGAGTAATCATTTGTGATGTAAAGAGTTAGGATTGAATTTGGGCTTGATTTTTTTGTTTTTTTTTTAGAACCAAATCAAATTCCCATGTCTTATCCCTTTCCTTTACCAATTACTTTATTCGAGCATTCGGATTTAGTGATGGCTTTGTTTAGATATGTAGCACATGTATGTTTTAGTGACCATCCGAGTTTTTGGATAGTTGAAAAGCGTTGTTAGCGATCTGGTGAGTAAATTGGTGACCATCCGTTATGCAAGTAACGTCGTTAGCGAACCAAGGCACGATCTGGTGACCATCCGTTGCTTGACTATACAAGGATTCGTTGTTAGCGAATTATGATGTACTTGTATGAGATATCTATACATTAGCTAGGTAATCAAAACCCTTTTTGAAGCCTAAACCCAAAGAAAAGACCTCTTTGATGTTTTATTTTGTTGTTTTGATACAAGTACAAGCTTATGGTAAGAGACATGAATCGCGCCTGGGCAATTGAGTGATATACAATCAAATCTACTATCGAGAGTTGTGTGAATTTAAAATTTCCTTTGTGAGGTACTTGGTGATGTTAACTAAACTCAATTTAATTTGCTTACATTTCAAGGATTTTTTATGAACATAATGAAAATGCCATTGAGTTCAGTTTTTCTAAAAATTAGACTTGCTCGAGGGCGAGCAAAACTCAAGTGTGGGGGATTTGATAACGCTTAAATCTAACATGTTTTTAGGTGCGTTATTGCTAGTTTTGTGCATTATATTTGGTTATATTTGCACGTATTTGTTGCTAAATGATGAAAAAGTGTGTATGCAAGTAAATATAGCCAAGTACAGGAAAAATGGAGGAAAACACGAAGAAATGAAGAGATTATGCACATAAGGAGAATTACGAGAAAGAAACCACTTGATACTTCAAAGAATTGATTAGACCAAGACTTCTATGCTTAATGTATCAAGAAAAGATCAAGTTTTATGAAGGAAATCAATGGTACAGCGAAGGATCAAGCAAGTAACGAGAAATGAATAAAAGAAAACAAAAGTGCACGGCAGGAACATCCATCCGATCGGACGCCGCCCGCATCCGATTCGGATGGAGTGAAGATTAGAAACACCGAGAGCTCCAACCGATCGGATGGAGCCAAATACCGATCGGTTGGCCAAAACTGAAGTTACAAAGTTGCATTAAATGGTGAATTTAAGCCCCATAATCATTGAGGCTTATCATTTCTCAGCTGATTAATTCATATGGGACGTTTTTACTTGGATAAGAAGGGTTTCCTCACTTATTTAAGGAACCCTTGGTTAGTTTGCAAAGAGAGTTCTTTTGGGGAGTGACATAACCTAAGAAAGCTACACCACTATTATTATTATTGCCCAAAAGCTTGGAGTTGCTGTGAAAACGTCCAGGAGATCTTGAGTTCGAGTCTCAAGAGTTGCGTCCGTGTGTGGAGTTGTTTACTTGTGATAATAGGCGATTGGAGGAGTGTGGATTGCTATAGTTCCACAATTCTAGTTCTTGTAATTCCTTGATAGGTATTTCTTGTTGAGTTATCATGAACTATTTTTACTTTTACTATATGATGAATGAAAGTTTGGTTAATTATGTGTGTTTGGTTATGATTGTTATGGAGTAATTTAGTTATACTTGTGTGTGGATGATGTGACAATTGTTGGAGTAATCTTATCATAGTGATGCATGAAAACATATCTTGTTTTATGAGTTTGTTGAGATAAAATCTAGTCTTGCTTAATTGGTTGGTAAAAACATTTTCAAAGATTCAAAAGGCCGAAAGGAGTTTTCTTTATGTTTTTATTCCAAAAAGTTAGTGCACGAATTAGTATGGATTGTGGTGTGTGACAAGCAACACCTTTACTCATTAAAATGGATTTGGAAACGATTTCATCACGAAAAAGGCCGAAAGGATTCGTAGGAATTCTTGAGATAAGACATGCTTTCAAACAACATAAAGGACTTAATAGAATTATCGTAATAGTTAATAATGGCCGAAAGGAGTTAACTAGGAGATTGAATTCTTAGATATGATTTCTCATGATAAAAACCATTGATTGTGAATCATTCATTTTAAGTTGTGCATCATTACAAGTAACACCCAACTTGATTGGTTACTCTAAACAATTGTCATGGAACCTACACACAAGTATATTTGTTTTTGATTGATTGAACCTTGCTTGTTTATTTTTAATTTGCTTCAAATTGGATTGATACTCCATTTTGCTAAAACTTATTTACTAAACCTAAACCCCAATTCCCTTGGGACGATCTCGACTTACCCACCTTTACTACCACGGACGAGTATACTTGCTCGTATGTGTGATTAGAGAATTGGATAAATCGTGTTTATAAATTTTAAAACTTGAACACAACGACACGCACATCAAATACAAAGCACTATTAATTTGGTCAAAATATTTAATGTAGTCAATTAATTAATTGGTCAATAAATACAATTAATTTAGTTATTAAAACACCCCTTACATAAGAAATACAAATTATCAAGCATATTGTACAACCAACTTAAACACAATTCCTACATTAAATGTTACTAATACAAATAATAAAGCACATTATACAAATATTCAAGCACGAACGGGCAACGGGCCAAACGGGCTAGAACCCGAACGGACACGGGTCAAACGGGCACGGGCTAAACGGGCACGGGCCAAACGGGCTAGAACCCGAACGGACACGGGCCAAACGGGCACGGGCTAAACGGGCACTGGCCAAACGGGCTCATGTTATACGAATGACTTTAAAAAAGACCAAAAAAGACGACATAAATTCCTTAGTTAAGGAGTTGAAATACGTCACATGAAATTCTTGATATCCGTAAATTTATTATTAAAAAGAACATAATAAACTAAAATACATGATTCACCGGAAAATATTATTTCAGGGTACCCGCCGCCGCAACGCGCGGGTACCCTGCTAGTATAAGCTTATAAGTCCACTCATATAAGCTTTGTCAAACACTTAGTTTGAACTTATTTGTCACATATAAGCTAATAAGCTTATAAATGCATCATATAAGCTTAGCCAAGCTACTTTCATATGTTAAGCATAACATAGAAAATTTCAACATACAGTAAAACCTTTATAAATTAATGATGTTGGGACCAAGATATTTTATTAATTTAGCGAGATATTATTATATCGATAAATTAATAATTTATTAATTTAAAAAGGTTTTACGTATAGCCTTTAAATTTTCAAGTCCAATATACTAGTTACAATTTATACTAGTTAGAGATGAAAAATAAATTACAAAAACAAGTTCCAATTAACATTTTATGAATTTAAGCCATTGAAAAAATTAATGAATGTTACGAGGTTCAAGGGATTGAAGAAATTGTGGAATTTTTTAGTAATTATTAACTTATAGTTTCGTTGGGACCAATATATATACATTGGGGTTTCAAAAAAATTATTATCTTATTATTTTATCGATTGGGGTCCAAATTTATATTGATCCCTAGTTGGGACTGGATAAATTAATAATTTTATCGAGGTTATTAATTTATGAAAGTTTTACTGTAGATGCAAATTTTTCTAAAGAACTAAGGAACAAATCTTGACATTTATTTTCTCATTAAATTAAAAAATATTCACTTTCAAATTTTTTAAAAAAAGTTAAATATCTCACAAATCGTTAATTGTTACGCGAAACGAATCATATAATCGCGACGATAATTAAATAATCTTTACATAGAGGGGCACTTATATATACTTTCAACGAACTTTTTTCGAGTTTATTTTTATGAGTGTTAAAATTTACGCTCTGAAAAATCACATGTGATTTGTGAAATCACACATGATTTTTAAGATAACAAAATCACATGTAATTTTTCATGGCATAAGCTTCAACACTAATAAAAAGCTCGAAAAAAAATTCGCCGAAAGTATATCGAAGTGTCCATCTACTGAAAGATAAAAAACTCTCGTCACGATTGTGTAATTATTGTCACTTAATGATTTACCGTTTACAAGATATTTTATTTCCAAAAAAAAAATAAACTGCAAAAAATGTCCTTGTGGTTTCCCATTTTCGCAAGCTATGTCCCTCAAAACTTAAAATTGAGAAAAATGTCCCCGTGGTTTCTACTTTGTTGCGAATAATCCCTTTTCGCTAACGATCGTTACAAATCCCGGTTAGTAAGTCCTCGTGTGCGTTCCACGTGAGAGTATTTTTGTCGTTCCCATTTTCCCCGCCATTTCTACACCTGATACCTTCCCAGGGACATTTTTTGCACACATATTCATAGGGACATAGTTTACAACTAAACTTAATCGTGTATAACCCGATCAAATCACACACACAAACATATTTTATCTTGTTTCAACCGATCAAATCACACATGCACACACATACCATCGAGAACTTAGCAGCAGATCAAAACCAAACAATACTCACACATAACCACCATGGCAGTGGCTTCCCCGCTATGGCAGATTCGAACTCCCAAGTTCCAGACCCATGAGCTTGGTCTTATTTACGGTAAACTTAGATGTTTTAAGTTGTTGTTTGTTTTTCTTATTTGAACATGCATGTGTACATCGTAGTTTACGTGATTTTCAAAATTTTAAGTTGTTATTCTTTTTTCTAACCAGATTATAATGGTACACTGTTCACTCTGAAAATCTACCACGATGGGGAGTTCACAAACCCACCAAACAAAAGATATCGGTTCGCACATATAGGCTATGTTGACCTCATTGATGGTCACTTATTCTTCATTCACCAGTTTGTTGGAATGTTAGAGGAGCTAGGATTAGAGGATGACAAGGTTCTGTTTACATATTTTAGGATCCATGGCGAGTCTTTAGATGATTGGTTGGTCCCATTAATGGCTCAGGAAGATGTGGTGAAACTGTTGAAATATGTGCCCTGGTTTAAGGAAATAGAGGTTTAAATTGAGACAGATGTTTCATTGGTCGAGCAACATTTGATTGAGATGAGGAGTAGGCGTGGTAAGGGTGTTGTGATTGAAGAGATGGAGGAAAGTGATGTCGTTATGGAAAATGAGAAAGATGGACAGTTGTGTTTGCTAGAGGCATGAGCAAAAATCCCGAAATACCGAAACCGTACCGGTACCGAATACCGGTACCGATGGTATTCAGTATCGGTATCGGTATTGAATATTTGAAAATTTCGGTTTCGGTACCAAACGGTTCGGTACCGGTTCGGTACCGGGAATACCGAATATTTACCCAAATTTTAAGGGGTTTTTTTTTTAGTTGGCAATTGGCATGCATAATAGAATATCAAAGAGTCCATCACTTCCCAATATGTCGATCAGTTAAACATTTATACCGATCTCATCCCAAACACAAATACATTACCGATCCATCACTTCCCAATATGTTCTAAACAGCATACTCATTCACAATCCATGCCCATTTTACACTTGCTTTAGATGTGTTGATGGTTCAAATATCTATTGAGACACATTATATACATTATAAAGTGTATTATATACATTATAAAGTGTATAATGGACAGTTAGTCTCCTTTTTCATGTGGTTTTGGTTTGGTCAAAACGACTCACCATAACTTATGGAACACATACAACGAAATAAAAACATTTATTAGCTTAAAATAATGTAACAAAGGAACAAAAAGATAACGAATTAGCATGTGAACAAGTACTAGTATTTAAGCTAATGTGATGCTCATAACAAAGCAACAAAAAGACAACTTACAACTGCCATGTTATTGAATTCGGTATCAATAAGGTATAGAACCGAGAATCTCGGTACCGATACCGGTACCGAACCAGTACCGGTTTATTGAATTCGGTACGGTATCGGGATTTGATTTTGGGTATTTTCGGTTTCGGTACCAAACGGTTCGGTACCGGTACCATACCGATCTCATCCCTAGACAGTTGTGTTTACTAGAGTGTCGTGGTGATACTGGAATGTATAGGACCTTAGATCTAACTTATCACACTAAACAACAATCACGTATGGTGATGCAAGAGTATAAGTGAGGCGTTAGATTCTAGAGAGAGAAACTAGAAAGAGAAAGTTCATTCATAATACACACACTACACACTCAAGCACACACTCCAAATGAGGAGGAGTGTAGCATTTATAGTTTACAACAAATGAGCCATGGGCTTGATCATGGACTAAGTATAACATAACTTCTAACATATTAGATTAGTTCATGAGCCCTCTGACTATCATATTACATAAACAACGACACATGACAAAAATATAAATATGTAAATGACCATCACTTTCTAATAAAGCTAACAGAATGGGAAAGGAGGGAAAACATATTGATACTTCAACTCATGGTTCATCTAGTAAGGTTGGATGCATGGATGATTAGAATGCCTTTTTCCTAGACTTTGATGATGAGCTTGTTATTCCAACACCATGGTATGATGAAAGTAAGCACAAAAAAAAGGAAACAAAAAGGTTGAGTGATGATGACGAGTTTAGAAACATCTTGTTCGGGATTGACTTTTTACTAGACGGTGGCTATGAGAAAATGAAGGAGAAGCTAAGCCAAGAAACTAACAGTCAAGAAGAGGTTGTGGCATATATTATTATAACATTTGACAACATTATAGAGAAACTTAGTCAAGAGGATGTTGAACACGGTATGGGTGAACCTTAACTTGAACAGGGTTTGGAAAGTGAGTTCGAGACAGGGATAGAAGATGATTTCTTCCACCAAGAAATTGAAGTTGATTGGCAGGATGATCAAGCATACCATGGACTTGATGAACAGGAAAAGATTGATGTGTTGTATGCTAAGTTAGCATATGTTATTCAGAATGTGGATTTTCTAAACAATTAACTCAGAGATGATGTGGCTGAAGTTACTCCAGCTCTTGCTGATGAAGCTACAATTGTAGCTGATGAAGCTCTAACACTTGTTGATGAAGCTCCAGCAGTAGATGTTGAATAAAGTTTGGAAGGGGCAGACATTGAAGCTCCAACTATAGATGGTGCATATGCCAATGTGACCTTTGGTAGAGAAAAGAAGAGAAGAAGGTTGGATCCATCTGAGAGGATCTAAACACACGTGACTTGTGTTGAGGATACTTTGAGTGTATATCAAATAGTATGCGAAATCTACTACTTGATACTTAGAAGATTTTATTAATGTAATAGTAATTGTATGAACAGTTTATATGAACAAAGAATATCACCAAACGCTTCAATATTATTAGGTATAATACGAGTGATCTTGCTTATCACTAGGGTTTACAAACCTTGAAGCTTAACAAAACATGCATTCTAAACATCTAACCTATGACCTCCTTTTATAGCACAAGGAGTCCTTTACAAGATAAGTATGATATTCTAAACATGCATAGTATCCGTATAATTCTAACTATATAAGATATACACAAAATCTATTCTATACTTATCCTTTTATACGTCTTCATGAGCAGTACTATCTTTAGTCTTCATGCAGTCAAGCAGTATCATCTTCTATACTAGCAGTACTAACTCAGTCAGTTAGTACTGTTAGTTATATCTTCAGCAGTCTTCAACTTTAACTCTGGCAGTACTAATATTTACACTAGCAGTACTAACTCAGTTAGTACTATCAGTCAGTTAGTACTATTAGAAAACCTAAAGCAGGTGTTCTACCTCTAAATAGTTCATATGGTGTCTTGTTGTGAGATTTGACCACTAAAACCCTGTTTTGCACATAACAAGCAGTATTAACTACTTCAGCCCAAAAAGTAATAGGCAACTTAGAATCAGCTAACATGGTCCTAGCAGCCTCTATTAGTGTCCTATTCCTCCTTTCAGCAACACCATTCTGCTGAGGAGTTCTAGCTACACTAAACTCTCTCTTAATACCTTTTTCTCTACAAAATTCATCCATAACTCTATTCTTAAATTCTGTCCCATTGTCACACCTGATGATTTTCACTTTCTTATCAACTAGGTTTTCTATTTCAGTTATAAAAGTCTTAAGAATGCTAGTTGTCTCATCCTTATAGCCTAGAAAGAAAACCCATGTGAACCTGCTATAATCATCAGTTACTACAAGACAATATTTCTTATGTTGTATACAACTCGCAGAAGTAGGACCAAACAAGTCCATATGAAGCATAAATAATGGTTGAGTAATAGAGTTCTGGGTCTTGGGCTTACAAGAAGCCTTGTGTTGTTTGCCTTTGAGACAGGCAACACAAGTTTGGCCATTTTCAAAACGTTTTTGAGGCAAGCCTCTTACCAAACCATCTTTAACAATCTTATTTATGGTTTTAAAGTTAACATGACCAAGTCTCCTATGCTATAGCATTGACTCATCCAATGTGACTTTTGCTACAAGACAAGTTAGAGCCTCTTTAGGAACAATTTTCTTCATGTCAACACTGTACATATTGCCCTTTCTAGGAACTTTAAGTAGTACTTGACTTTCATCAGGTAACTTAAAGTCTGGAGAAAGAACAAGACATTCAGTGTCTATAAAAAGAACTTTGTTCTTTTTGTCATACATTTGTGAGACACTAAAGAGATTATACTTGAGTTCCTGCACAAAATACACATCTTCAATGTCAAGTTTACTGGTTTTTAAAGTACCTTTACCAGTAATTCTGCCACCAATTCCTCCTCGAAAGGTAACATATCCTCCATCCATAGGTGTGAAGTCTGAGAGGTAGGACATGTTCCCAGTCATGTGCCTAGAGCATCCACTATTAGCATATCCTTGATCTTCTTCATCATCTTGTTGTGGATATCCCTGCATATACAATAAAGGAAATTAGTTTCCTTTGGGGTCCGAAGCTATTACTGACTTGGATCTGCCTCGTGAATCAATGTAATCATATTTCTTCATTGTTATTAATGCACCATTGGGTTTGATAGGTCTCCATACCCAACATGTTGAGGCCTTAACAACATTTACCCCATTTGCCCTAGCAGTACAAACTGCTGGCCTAACAGTTTTAACATTTTTATTCCAAAATTTGTTATGAAACACTGCTTTCTTGTAAAGAGGCCTGTGAACAGTTTGTTGTGCTATTTTAGAAAAACTTTAGGTTGATTTAGCACTTGAAAGTGTTTGTTTGGGGTAAACATTCTTTGTAACACCCTTTTGTGGTCTACTGCGAGTGGGGTTCTTAGGAACTGGCAGTTAAGCGTGCTCAAGTGAGAGTAGCACTGGTATGGGTGACATGCCGGGAAGTCTCAAATGAGGGCCACAAAGCAAAGCCGTGAGCCTGCGGGCAAAGCGGACAATATTGTGGTCTGAGTAGGCAGGATGTTACAGCCTTAGTTGGTCTGGTAGTACTAACTGCTTGTCTAGCAGTACAAACTGGTTTAAGGCCAGACTTAATCAAAATAGCTCTGGGAGTCATATTACTGTTAATATTAGGGTGAGTTTTTCTTGAAAAACTGGTTATGTTCACCCTTTCATTTGTATTGCCATGCACCCTTGTATTCCATGTAACCACCCTTTTCCCTTGAGGTTGTTGCAAAAAGCCTGTAGGTGATCAAAACTACCACAAATATAACAAACCTTATTGTACATGACAAACTCATTTCCTAGTTGTTGGGACTTAAGATTGTTCCAGTTTCTCTGGTTTCCCCTAGGGCATTGAGACCTGTTTGTGGACCTATACAACTCAGCATATCTAACTGTTGGCCTAGCTTGTTTTAATTGCTTTCTAGGTGTAACAGTTTCTACCTTAACCACCTTAGGAACAACAGTTTCTTTTTGCTTTTCTACATCAGGTTTAGACTCAACCTGATCCTCATCATCAGATTCCCAATCTTCAATAATTGGAGCATCTGAGTTCCTCTTATCATCTGACACCTTTTCCTCAACAAGAGAGGTGTCACTGGCACTCTAAAAAAATTCATTAACTTCATCAGGTTTATTTAAACTAACATTTTCCTTACCCTTAGATCCATATTCAAATTTTAGCTTTTGAAATTCAGCTAAACCTGTGTGTTCTAAGTCAATACCTGGGGGTGAAGGCACTCCTCTATGTGGAGGTGGACATGTGTTGTATCCTAACCCTAAATTAATCAGTTGACACTCAATGATCTTATTGACTCCTTTAGATGCATATTCTAGAGTGTCTACACTTAACTGTATGTTATCTTTTGCTTTCTTGATCTTTTCTAACTCAGCTCTAAGCACACTAATCTTAGCATTTTTATGAACCATGTCTCTTTTAAGCACAACAATATCTTCTAAAAAGACAGACTCATTTTTCTTATAAAACAAAATTTGTTCTTCTAAGACAGCTAAACCTCTTTTATGATTTGCTAAATTGTAACTAGTTTGGTTTAGCTCTACTCTTTGTTCATCATAATGTTTTTTAAGTGTTTCATACTGTTTTAAATCAGAACAATATTTAGAGCAACTTTTTACTGAATGTACCTCTGAGTCAGAAAATGCCATCAGTGCCATCTCAGTTGGTGCTTCTTCCTCATCAGCCATGAAGCTCCAATCATAACCGAGACCATCAATAGCAACCGTTGCCTTGGAAGAAGGCTCTTCTACTTCCACAACCTTTCTTGGTTCTGGCTTGTTCCCATATCCCTTGCTTTTGTTGTCCTGCTGCCTTGGTCTTCTGCATTCTCTAGCAAAATGTCCCAACTTGTGACAGTTGAAACACTCCACCTTGGATTTATCAAAACCAGCAGTATCATTACCACTGATTGTGATCTTCTTCCCTGTTCTTTGCCAGAATTTCTTTGCTCTCATGCTTAGCAGCGCAACCTGCCACTTCAAGTCCATCTCTTCCAGATCATCTTCATCTATCTGTTCAAGATCTTCATGGGATAGCATAGACCCATTGGCTTGACTGGTCAGGAAAGCATAGAATGTAGTATCACTTATGCCAGCAGTACTAGTTGATGAACTAGCAGTACTAACATTAGGGTTAGGAGTACTAACTCCTGAAGCCACACTAACCTCCTCTGGACTGATATTACTGGGAGATGACACAAATACCATGTTCCCAGAACTTGAACTTGAACTTCCAGACTTCTTTACTTCCTGTTCAACAATTTTAAATTGTTGTACAGATCATTAAGGCTCATTGTGTCGATTTCTGGCTTGTTCTTCCAGAAAACCACATGAGTGTACCAATCAACAGGCAAACTTCTTAGGAATTTGGAATTCAAATCTTCTTGGGGGATCTCAACACCTAATACAGCCAGTTGGCTGACTATCTTCTACAGCCTGTTGAACATATGATCAAGATATTCATTGCTAGTAGCACTGAAGTTCTCAAAACTCTGCTTTAGCAAGGTCTTATGTGTCTTTTTGGTGGCCTAATTACCACCAAACCTGGTAGTTATTGTTTCAAACAAGGATTTGGCATCCTTGTATTTGCTGAATGTCAGAAGTTGATCATTAGGAATGGTCATGAGCAACAAGCTCCTTGCTTTAACATCATTCTTTTTCTGCAACTTTTCTTCTGCAGTAATAGGAGAAGTGTTCACAGTTGTCTTTGTCTGACCATCAACTGTTGTTTCAGTTGTTGATGGTTTGAAGGAGTTCCCATCCTCTATGATTTCCCAAAGTGCATAATCCTGCACTTGGAAGTACTGTTCTATCCTTAGCCTCCACATCTCGAAGTCATTCTGTTTTAGCATAGGCAACTTGGCAGCAGTGTTGGTCTAAGTAGTCTCCATGTCCATCGTCTTTAAAGGGAATAAAGAGTTCTTCTGAAAAGTATCTTCTAAATCAAAGTATCAAAAACATGGCTCTGATACCACTTGAGGGATCTAAACACACGTGACTTGTGTTGAGGATACTTTGAGTGTATATCAAATAGTATGCGAAATCTACTACTTGATACTTAGAAGATTTTATTAATGTAATAGTAATTGTATGAACAGTTTATATGAACAAAGAATATCACCAAACGCTTCAATATTATTAGGTATAATACGAGTGATCTTGCTTATCACTAGGGTTTACAAACCTTGAAGCTTAACAAAACATACATTCTAAACATCTAACCTAGGACCTCATTTTATAACACAAGGAGTCCTTTACAAGATAAGTATGATATTCTAAACATGCAAAATATCCGTATAATTCTAACTATATAAGATATACACAAAATCTATTCTATAATTATTCTTTTACACGTCTTCATGAGCAGTACTATCTTCAGTCTTCATGCAGTCAAGCAGTATCATCTTCTATACTAGCAGTACTAACTCAGTCAGTTAGTACTGTTAGTTATATCTTCAGCAGTCTTCAACTTTAACTCTGGCAGTACTAATATTTATGTGAAAACGTAGAGGGGGGGTGAATACGTTACCGTTTTAAAATCTTAAAACTTGTTGTATCAAATTTCCAATTTGGCTTGTTCTAATATGAAAGATGTTTGTTGTAGTTTATGACTACCAAGATGTCATACAAGTATTATCAAATAATCACAACACAAGCAATCACATAATGCAAACATAAAAGTATAGAGATAAGTAAAAGAAAGCGCAAACCGAACACGATGATTTATAGTGGTTCGGTCATGGAGCTCCTCTCCGCCCTACTCCACTCCCCGAGTACCCAACTCGAGAGTTACTTCACTAGATCAACAAGCTCCCTTCTCGGCGGAGAAAACCTTACATATGTCGCTTACACATTTTCCGACACTAAGCTAGATGTCGAGTTCTTTACAAGGGTACAACCGCTCCCGTTGGTTCTTTTACAAGGGTTCAACCACTCCCATCGTCGCCTATACAATTTCCGACACTAAGCTAGATGTCGAGTTCTTTACAAGGGTACAACCACTCCCGTTCGTTCTTTTACAAGTGTTCAACCACTCCCACTATGTTTTATGGCCCAACATAGAAACCTTGTGTTTTATGGCACAAACACATAAACCACCTAATCTAGGTTGATGTTTACAATGATCAATGATGATCCATGACATAAATGTATCATGGATATGAATGACTATTCTAAATGAACTTCCATTGATAGGAAGCCTTCAATGGATAAAGATCACAAGCTCCCTAAACTTGTTGTGATGGATCTTCATGTATGCATGTGAAATCTACATGAACTTCTTGAATGAGAAGTCTTCAATCATTGAGGATGTCAAGTGTCCTTGAATTTTCATATGTTGGAATGCTATGGTGGATAATGACTTCAAGATCTTCTAACCTTCTTGGTGGATCAGGAAGTATGCTATGGATAATAACTCATGATCTTAAGCTTGCTTCACAGGATCATTAACAGTGTATGCTTACAACATAATGAAAGTTAGTAACATTATGATCTTTATGTAAAGGGTGATTAATGTATGAATCTACATGGTTTGCTACTGATCTAAGTGTGTGCAAAGGGTAAAGGGAATGTGTGTTATAGTGGCTTCAAACTATGGGTAAACAATGGGCTACTATTTATAGGAAAACAGTTTGTACATGCCACGGATTTGGCGGATCCAAATAAAGGGATCTGCCCTCTATGCAGTTTGGTTCCGCCGGGACCTGACAACTAATATCTTAACAAATCTTTCCATATAATTCCATATCATGTTAGGTCATGTCAAGATCTTGCAAAGTCAACTTTGTAACTTAAAGATCTTTCCAAAATATCACCTAAATCAAATCTTACATGAAATCTATCTTTCCAAAATCAAATCTTACATAAAATCTATCCAAGATCTTTCCTAAGATTTATTGAGTGAAGATCTAAGTAATATATTCATATGATCTTCAAAATCTTCTAAGATATCTAAAGATCTCTAAATGATGTATGCCATGATGTCATGAACATATTTCCATTTTAATAATTAAAATGTAAATAATGTAAATGTATATATGTATGTCCTATGTATATACTAGCTTAACTAATATATGTTTACCAATATGTATCATGTTAGTTTGACACCTAAAGTGTACTTATCCTATTAATCTTAGGAAACATGATGTACAAGTAAAAATACTTGTTTATGCAAAGGTGTAAAATGAGGTTCTAAGTAGAATGGTTAACTTTTTAAAATACTTAATGACCTAATCGTATTTTAAACATTCTAAATGGTTTGTTAAGGGTTTGATCATAATGCCACATAACAAACATGTACGAACCTGTGTTGTATCATACGAGGACTCGAGAGGTGTTGAATGTATGTTGAGATAAGATATGATTACAAGTAACTTGTATATTTTACGCTATGTATCAAGTTACATGTTTGTCATCAATCAAAACAAACGAGACTGCTTGCACTAACAATCTCCCCAACGAGACTGTTTGCACTAACAATCTCCCCCTTTTTGATGATGACACAATATGTAAACGTGATAGAAAGTAAAATGCAAAAAGTTACTTGTGTCCGTACTTACTTACTTTCTCCTTGTGTCCGTTTCTCCGTTTACACCTTTCTCCCCTTTCTCCTTGTGTCCGTAATTACTTACAACTTCGTAATTACTTACTTTCTCCGTTTACACCTTTCTCCCCCTTTTGTCGAAACAAAAAGGGTGTGTCCTTGGAGTTAACTTCATTTCTCCCCAAAATGGCGAGCTTGCATCATCCCTAGTGAAGTTAAATAGACTACTCCAATCTCCTATGGTTGTTGCGTCCCTTAGGTTGTTAGTGGATCCATGGATCAAATTTAGATCCTTAACCTACATCAAGGTTAGTGTTGTGCAACATAAAAATATATGAAAAATGCATGATGAATGAAATGCATATAGCCAACGACACACGTGGGTAAGCTATGTTGGACTATGTTGACCTATCTCCTCCTTTTTGTCGAAACACAAAAGTGTGTCGAAAAATGAGAATTCTTAAGAATGTGTACATGCTTCCCCTTGGCTGTAGCTCCCCCTTAATCAATACTCCCCGTTGCTAGGGTACCAACGTATATGATCCAAGGATGAGAAATGCTACAAAATAAAGGTTAGTATGTGATATACAACAATGCGTGTATATGATGCATTCTAAAAATGCTTGACGAAAGCTCCCCCTTGCTCTAGGGCGTCAAGATGAACCTACAAAACAAAAGATTAGTGCACTAGAAGCTATGTCTTAAGTCATATACGACCAAAGTGTATAGACGATGCAATATGAGTGCTAGACTGATAATCCTCCTGGTTTGAGAGCGTTAAGCAGCACCTATAAAAGAAGAAAAATAATCGATGCAAACTTCATCCTATGATGAGTATGCTATATACGATCGAGCGTATATGATGATGAACCTACAATGAAATGGTTAGTGCAATATATTTTATCTTAAAGAAAAATATTATGCAACATATCAATAATCTAATCACAAGCAACTTACCAATTGTGATTGTCTAATTAAAGAAAAATATGATGCAACATATCAATTGTGATATCAATCGTGATTATCTAGTAAATCATGTTATAAAGTGTGCAATCTTCTAATAAGAATTACATTTACAAGAATATGATAAAGTCCTACAAAACAATGCCTATGAGGAGGATATGAAGTGGAGTTAAATTGAGTGAAGCTAGTGTTGGTGTTAGTTTACTAGTGATAACTAAAGGTTGATGCAAGTAGGTTTTTCACTAATCCATGGGGTTGATGATTAGTGAAAGAGGTGATGGAAGGTGGTGGTAATAATGAATTCAGAAACTCTAGTGTATAGCAAGTGCTATAAGAGTATTGAAGACGGTTAAGGTTATGATATTATCATCTACCAAAGATGATGAATCGTGCCATAATAAATGCTCAAATGAAGGAAGTGAATACGTTGATCACTTAGGAATAGAGATTCCATATACCTATATGAAAATGAAAATAACATCATATGATGGGAGTGTTGGTTGGACCAACGTGTTGAGAGTGATGGTTCTGTTTGCACTGACAATGACGTGCTTGATATGTATCAAGAATGAAAAGGATGAGATCCTATGATGGTGTTCTAGACAATGTAGGTGTTCTAGACCATGAATATGTGAAGGTAAATCCTAGATTCGTTGGTTGTGAGAAGGTTGTCTGTTTTGAATGGTTAAAAACTAAACCAGGTACCTGCGGATTGGGCGGAACCAAATCTTTGGTTCCTTCCGTCTTATCATAGGGTGTCGTGGGACCAAAAATTGATTTGGTCACTTTTTGTCGTTTTTGATCAAATGAAGGTTCAAGCTAAGGTCTATTTACTTATAACTACAGATTTGGTTTTACTAATCCTAGTCAAAGTCTAAGGAGACTTAAAGCTTCTCGTTTAAGAGGTTTGTCAAACACATGATGTGTTTTTCACTTGACGAGATATTGGTGCAAAACTGTGGTGTTGAGCTAATAAGGTTTGAAACACTTTGTGATTTTGTGAACTGATTTAACTAAGTGGTGTGAACCTATGTGTCGGTATGTGTGAGTGTTCTTTAATACAAATAGACAATTATGTGAATGAATTTCTCTCTCCCTTAATCGGTGGACATCCATCATAATGTGTGATGTTAAGAATGACGAAGCAAGTTAATGAAAGCGATGAGCTTAGTAATGTTTTTGCGGAAGTTGGTTAGCATACAAAGTACTTCATCCTCGAAGTTATGTAGCTCTTCTCTATCAATGCAAGATGATTGCACGACGAGGTATGTGGTTTCCTCATGGAAGGTGTATTGTAATAACTAAAGGATGATGGAGATGTTGTTAGGAAAGCGGAAGCAACAATACGATTTGGAGAGAGGTATGTTGAAAGATACCCAAACACAAATTTCAAACCTCTAAAACTTAATCCTATTAGCTTTTGAAGCTATATGCAAGAAAATGGATCTTATAAACATATTACTAATCAAAGTAGCAATAGTGGGACAATAATTATGCAAAATAACAAAGAGAAATAACAAATAATTTGTTATCAATCTACAAGACAAAAGTCTTAAATGAAAAAGATGTGAATATCATAGAAATCATTGCATCTTATGTAAACAAAAACAAATATTCATCTATTAGACAAAAAGCTACCACATGGCATCAAGACAAATAATCATATTGCAAGATAGCATGACATTGTTTTAGATACTACATTGTGAAATTCTTTTGAAGTTAGGCTTAGTCACTTAAGCATACTTACCCATTAATTAACACAATGATCTATGTGTAAAATAAAATAACTTCTAAATGTTCATCATACCAAAACCACTTAGACAAAGTGCACACATGGTAAATAGTGTGACAAAGTTATAAAAGAAATGAGACGACAGATTCATTGAAAACAATTTTTAACATTTTGGAAGCATGCATCATTTAGACTATCCTATGAAAAAGCTCAATGAATGTCAACTAAAGATAAGAGCTATCTAACACCATGTATTAAAAATGACATATCGTAAGTTAACAAGTAATACGTTAATCTTGCGAAATAGCATAAAACGAAAGAATGAACATATTATTCAAATCATGTTAACATGAAGCATATAAGCATGCAGACAAAACATTTCCAAGGTTTACACATTTGACTATCACTAAAATAGTTATCGTGATTATGTCAAGTTACTTAATCATATCAAACAACTAACATGTAATCAACACATGTATATGAAATGCAAGTGATTATACTAAGAATAATCATATCTACTACTTGTTTGATTAATATTCCTAAGACAAGATAACTTGTCTTATTTTAATACTTACTTTAGGCAAGTATAGGAATACAGATTTTTCAAGTTGGAGAATGAATATGAGACTATTACTAGCGGTGCTCAATTCAGGCTAAACACGACCATTTTTACGGGTGATTCCACATACCCAACTTCTCTGCTGGAAGTAATTTAACCGTTAGGTTAAATTGAGTTTCTAGTGCAATAAATTCTCTAGTAGTCATTCTCATGTCTGAAAGATAGGAATTCCTATTTTTGCCTATCTAAATATGATAGTTTACCAATTACTGAGACTAAACTATTTCTATTAAAACAGAAGGTGTCATGTTATAAACGGGAATTTGACAAATATGTGTCAACAGATTTTAATCTTTGTGTTTGGAATCTAAGGTTGAATGATCTAAAGGGTGACATCTTTTAAGTTAAGTTTAAGTATGTGTTATGCAAGTGATTTGATCATCTAAGACCAAGAGATATGTTTGTGTATGATAATGGAATATGTTAAGAACGTTCTCAAGAAAGCTCTTTGGAACAAGAATCTGAGTAAAGTTACCAACTTTAATAGATCTTGTGTATGCTCTAGAGATGTGTAGGATACACACAAGGTTTGAACTAGATTATGAGCAGGGTTTGGTTATGATGTACGCTTGAAAGAAGATAGATACATAAAGTATCTTTCAACAAGTAAGGTTATCATGCTTATGAAAACAAGTATGAACAGATGAGGAAGAAAGTTCATAGAACTTGTAGGTGTAATGAAATCTCTTGTAACACAACCATTCATGTTGCAAGAAGAGAATGATGCATAGGATATACATTATCCTTTTAACAAGATGAAAACTAAACGCATGATTTAAGCATAATGTTTTCCGAAACATCATGTTTTCCTAAATAAAGATATGAACTTAAAGTGTTTGAGTTGGATAGACTTATCCTAAATTTACTAGATGAATACATGAGAAATTCACTTGAGTTTCTTATGTATACTCCTCAAGAATCATTGTCATGAGATTTGTTTAGAGATTACATTATAACATAAGTTGCTACAATGTTGATCTAAGGTTTAATGAAACTAATGCAGAAGTCAAATGACAAAGTATTACCAATACTTTGATGACTTGTGGTACTACTTAAACCTAGTGGAAATTGATAAACAATGAATGTGAGCATCATGCTCATCTGATGGTGAAGGTTCTAATCCTATAGGTGATAAAGTATGGTTGAGTTGATTCAACGTGCATTTGATGAGTGTTGAACCACAGGCTTTTTGAGCAATGCTCTCAACTGATTCAAATGATGGAAAGGATTGTGGATTGGTTGATTTAGATGGAGTGTCTAACTAAGGATGTGGTGATACAGAGATCTGTTGTACTATAGAAGTACTTTGGGTTTCATGAATGTTGAAAATGACAAGAATGGATATTGATTCTTGTGGTTCACTAGTGAATGAAGTGCTTGGTTATGTTTGTGAAACCTAGGGGCTAAATGGGATGAAGAACAAATGTTCTAGTCATGATAAGATAAGTGTTTTAACATACGTTGTTAAAATACTTTTGAGTTGATTGTTTCAGATATGACTTTTAATGACTACAATCATAAGTCAGATATACTTGAATATTTCGGACGAAATACTTAAGTTGTCAATCCTACTTGGAGAAAAGGATGACAAGACTTGATAATTACATCTATAACCTAAGTGTGAGTTACGACTCGATGTAAATCGTCTTGAAGGATGACATATTAACCAAGTGAGGCAACATATGTGAATACAGGATAATATCAGTCATGAGTTGGGTTTGTAATCTGTGATATCTTTGCACACTCTGAGTCTGGCTTAGTTAGGAAGTTGTCAATTTACAAATCAAGTTAATAGATAAGTAAAGGACAGGTGAATGATCATAAATGATCAGTAGAATAAACCTAAAAACTAGAATCAATAATTTAAGGATCGGGATTAGTCGGGAATTTTGAAAAAGTTACTGTTGAAGCCTGCGGATCCAATCGACAACAAAAGCGAAACCAAATTTTTGGTTCCGTGGAATCCGCAGGATCAGGACTGGCGGATCCAAAGCATACACTAGGCGGATCCAAAATTTGGGATCCGCCGAATCCGCCATATGGAGATTCAGATTCTTAACAGAACATATGTCAAAATTTTCGTTACTCGTTCAAATTCCGAAAATTGTCCTCAAACATATGTAACTACGTAGTTGTGATAGATTCATAACAAAAACACAGGTAGTAACATATGTTAACATGTAGATCAATCCGAGGATAACGAACTTACCTTTAATGGAAGTTAAGCCAAACAGTGGCTTAAGCCCGAAAACTTGACAACATCAAAATGTTATCATCCTGCATTATTATATTAGTTCACATAAAAGTATAATGCCCACATAATATCCTAATAACATAACAAATCATCACATTATTGTTTGAAATTTTCTTATACCAAACACACTTACACAGATACAACATGTTTACACATTTTAACACTTGAAATTAAGTGAAGGTTTGTGCAAGACAATACATTTTAAGATACTAAACTAGTTTCACTCAGTTCACATTTCTAAGTGAGTTATGCAAGGTTTTCACATAACATATGCAAACAAAAATATCTAAGTCTATAAGTGAAACAAACACAGTTTATCAACTTAGTGCACAAGATCTAGCAAAAGTCCTATTGTGCATCAAACAAGCAATTGATAAACAAGCAAATAATTGTCATGGCAAAACACTTATGTATTTCCTATCAACAAATGCAATCACAATTACCAACAGGCAAATCACATGTATGCAAATAACTAAGAACATATAGTCACATAGCATAGCATAAATGAAAAGATAATTTTCGTCACTTTGTGTTTAAATATGACGATGTATGCCAAGCTTGATTTGTTTCCTTTATATTACCAAATTCTTTAGTTTCAAAAGAAATCATATCAATGTTCAAAGAATACCAACTTACATTGCCCGACGTAAAAGTTTAAGTTACTGTGTCAAAATAAAACTTAATATTTTGAACAGGTTGTAGTATTTGATTTGTTTTACCTACTTCAATTTAGATTCAGGACACGAGATTATTTTTAAATAAAAGTAGACTTAATTCCCTTCAAAATGATAGGTGGCGCGACTCCTACGGACTTACGGTTAATTAGTTATGAATTTTTTAAGTTGGACAAAAACTGCATATAATACTGACGGATTTGGCGGATCCTTTTTGCGGGTTCCGCCCTTTGTAAGAAAGGGATCCGTGGGTGTTTGTGACAAATTCTCCTAAACTCATATTTTGACATAGAGAATACATGTAGGACTTGCTAGACTTAATATTAAACATATATTACACATATTTAACAACATTTCTACTTATGTGACTTATCTAAACATTACGGAGGTGATTTTTCAACTAAATTAATAGTTATCCCAAACGCCCCTTTAAAACCCGTGTTTTTCGTAAATTAGCTTTACGCACACAATTTGACACTTAATCATTTTAAGAAATCTTTTCTTTTGATTTTCCAAAGACATCTTCAAGCTTGTATACAAAGTAATATTTAACAACAAAATTTCTATGTATACTTAGCGAAACATTTTTCATATTATATTCTGCTTCAAAGGTAATTTGATACATGGATCGTACTCTATTTTAAAAACCATTTGTTTTGAAAATAAGAGCCACGTGGCTCTGATACCAATTGTGAAAACGTAGAGGGGAGGGGGGGTGAATACGTTACCGTTTTAAAATCTTAAAACTTGTTGTATCAAATTTCCAATTTGGCTTGTTCTAATATGAAAGATGTTTGTTGTAGTTTATGACTACCAAGATGTCATACAAGTATTATCAAATAATCACAACACAAACAATCACATAATGCAAACATAAAAGTAAAGAGATAAGTAAAAGAAAGAGCAAACCGAACACGATGATTTATAGTGGTTCGGTCACGGAGCTCCTCTCCGCCCTACTCCACTCCCCGAGTACCCAACTCGAGAGTTACTTCACTAGATCAACAAGCTCCCTTCTCGGCGGAGAAAACCTTACATACGTCGCTTACACATTTTCTGACACTAATCTAGATGTCGAGTTCTTTACAAGGGTACAACCGCTCCCGTTGGTTCTTTTACAAGGGTTCAACCACTCCCATCGTCGCCTATACAATTTCCGACACTAAGCTAGATGTCGAGTTCTTTACAAGGGTACAACCACTCCCGTTGGTTCTTTTACAAGGGTTCAACCACTCCCACTATGTTTTATGGCCCAACATAGAAACCTTGTGTTTTATGGCACAAACACATAAACCACCTAATCTAGGTTGATGTTTACAATGATCAATGATGATCCATGAGATAAATGTATCATGGATATGAATGCTATTCTAAATGAACTTCCATTGATAGGAAGCCTTCAATGGATAAAGATCACAAGCTCCCTAAACTTGTTGTGATGGATCTTCATGTATGCATGTGAAATCTACATGAACTTCTTGAATGAGAAGTCTTCAATCATTGAGGATGTCAAGTGTCCTTGAATCTTCATATGTTGGAATGCTATGGTGGATAATGACTTCAAGATCTTCTAACCTTCTTGGTGGATCAGGAAGTATGCTATGGATAATAACTCATGATCTTGAGCTTGCTTCACAGGATCATTAACAGTGTATGCTTACAACATAATGAAAGTTAGTAACATTATGATCATTATGTAAAGGGTGATTAATGTATGAATCTACATGGTTTGCTACTGATCTAAGTGTGTGCAAAGGGTAAAGGGAATGTGTGTTATAGTGGCTTCAAACTATGGGTAAACAATGGGCTACTATTTATAGGAAAACAGTTTGTACATGCCACGGATTTGGCGGATCCAAATAAAGGGATCCTCCCTCTATGCAGTTTGGTTCCGCCGGGACTTAACAGCTAATATCTTAACAAATATTTCCATATCATTCCATATCATGTTAAGTCATGTCAAGATCTTGCAAAGTCAACTTTGTAACTTAAAGATCTTTCCAAAATATCACCTAAATCAAATCTTACATGAAATCTATCCAAGATCTTTCCAAGATCTTTCCAAAATCAAATCTTACATAAAATCTATCCAAGATATTTCCTAAGATTTATTGAGTGAAGATCTAAGTAATATATTCATATGATCTTCAAAATCTTCTAAGATATCTAAAGATCTCTAAATGATGTATGCCATGATGTCATGAACATATTTCCATTTTAAGAATTAAAATGTAAATAATGTAAATGTATATATGTATGTCCTATGTATATACTAGCTTAACTAATATATGTTTACCAATATGTATCATGTTAGTTTGACACATAAAGTGTACTTATCCTATTAATCTTAGGAAACATGATGTACAAGTAAAAATACTTGTTTATGCAAAGGTGTAAAATGAGGTTCTAAACAGAATGGTTAACTTTTTAAAATACTTAATGACCTAACCGTATTTTAAACATTCTAAATGGTTTGTTAAGGGTTTGATCATAATGCCACATTACAAACATGTACGAACCTGTGTTGTATCATACGAGGACTCGAGAGGTGTTGAATGTATGTTGAGACAAGATATGATTACAAGTAATGTTAGGAATATAAATATTCATGTGAAGACTCGGTCACCCCGAGTATCTACTTAGCATGTATGTAGCTCGTAGGATTATTAGTATTATTATTATTAGTTTAGTTATATTAGTATTTGTGGAGTTAGGTCGGGTCTTTACCCACTGTCAACTCACTCCACAGCCCACTAGGGGCACCTATGTTAGTAACTATAAATACCCCTCTCCACCTAGGGAGAGGGTTGGAACTTCTCATTCTCTTAATCTAACATATTACACTTTCTTTCTCAAGGTTCCCACTCTTCCTTTCTCTCTCTAAAACCGCCGGCCAAAATCACCTTATTTGTATGTTTCATGTTATTGAATATGCTTCATTTGGTATCAAGAGCCATGGTTAGGTTCTAGTTATTGCATATTCTCGAATTTGTGTTGTGATTTTGGCACTTTTATGTTGTTTTTGTGAACCGAATAGAAAAGAAAGAAAATACACTAGTTTTGCTTCGTTTGTGGTTAAATCTGCTTAAAAAGTGTTCTTTTGTGTTCATAAAACTGTTTTACTTCTTCCTTGATAATATACAACAGTGTTTGTGTTAGTTTGTGGAAGATTTGTGGTTTTTCTTGGCAGCGGTTTGACATTCGGTTGAGTGTTCTTCGTAGCGGTTTGACATTCGATAGAGGTTTCTTTGCAGCGGTTTATCGTATTTTGGTAATTATTGTTAGCGGCTTGGTCTAAATCTCTGATAGCGGTTTGGATTATAACCAAATTAGGAAAAGGACAAAACGTACTGAAAAGGACGGTTTGTCCACTTGCGGTTCCTGTTTGTCAGTTCTTGTCTCTAGCGGTTTGTCGTTTAGCAGCAGCGGTTTAGATCGTAGCGGTTCAGGATTCAGCGGTTTAATCTTCAGCGGGTTGAGTCTTAGCGGTTCTGGTCTCAGCGGTTTAACTCTCAGCGGTTTAATCGTCAGCGGTTTAGGTCTTCGCGGTTCTGGTTTCAGCGGTTTGATCATAGCGGATGGGTTAATTACTGCGGTTTGAGAATAGCGGTTTGGTATTCAGGACTTGCGGTTTGACTTAGCGGTTTGTTGTGTGTGCCTGCGGTTTGGATATAGCGGTTTGGTATTCAGGATCTGCGGTTTGACTTTTTACGTCAAAACTTCAAACGGCCATAACTTTTGAACCGTAATTTCACCGTAACAACTTGCGTCAACCAAACTTAATCAACTTTCATCATAACACATTCAAGTAATCAAATCACGGTTTATTCTTGATTTTTGTAAAATCCCGCGAAAGAATCTATTTCTCGGTTTAAATCATAGACTTGTAAAATCCCGTGAACGTTCATATCATGTCAAAGACTTCGGATTCAGTCATTGCTGAGGTGCTCAAATTGTACGACATGATTGACAATCAGAAGATTGCCAATGATGTACAACAGATAAACGTGTTTGAGTATGTTAGTGCAAATAGGGACTTTGTGTGCACGAATTCTCAAGAGAAAGAGCTTCATCAGCCACAGACAAACGTTGTTGAGTCAGATACTGCTATGAACAACGTGCAACATGGGAAACACAATGAAGCGTCGGCTGAACCTAGTGGGGTATCTTCTGTTATTAATGATGATAATGTGTTGCATGAACAAAAGATTCCCGACAAAGTACAACAGACAAACGTTGTTGAGTCAGATATTGCTAATATGGGAAATAGCGATGTTATCCCACATGAACAATATGTGAAACACAACGAAGCGTCTGTTGTACCTAGTTGTGCATCTTCTGTTCTAAATGATGATTATGTGCTGCATGAGAACACTGAATTTGTTCCTGATGACCCATTAACCACCCAACTTAACATCTATAAAGAACAAGTGGCCATATATGAACAACGTGCTAAGTTTGAGTTAACTAAACGTGAGCAAGAAATGGATGGTCAGATGCGTACACTTATTTCTGAACGTAATCTAAGGGAAGAAAAATTGAAAATGGAGTTACATTCTTTACAAGTGAAACTTAAGCAAACTGTTCAGCTTAAACAAGTAATGCAAGAAAGTGTGAAAACACTAAAGCAAGATTTCAAAGAAAAAGAATCTAAACTCCTAAATGATTTTTCCAGACTTAAAACCTTAAAGAATAAGCTTGAAAATAAGTTGTACACGCAAGACCAATCTAGACAAATGGTTCAAATGCTTCAAAAGCACAAAAAGTTGTGTGATAAGCATAGTCTATGTAATGTAGGTGAACCTAAATTAGCTCTCCTTAGGAAAGCTAAAGTAACCCAACCTGCCTTATATGATGCCAATGTGATGATTATGCCTGGTCATGCCCTACCTGATGTTTCATCTTTAGAAGAGAGTAATGAGATAGATGTGAGAAACAGAGAAAGAATGAATGAGAAAATGAAGGATCCCAAATGCATAGCCAATCGAATAATAGTCAAACCCCATGATTATTATGAGGAGAATCGATTGACTGTGTTTGCACCTCAAAAGAAGTTAACGCCTGAACAAATATTTTGGTCTTTAGATATGGAAAAGAGAAAGGCCGATGAGCTTGAAGCTAAAACTCCATCCCTTAGGAAAATTGCAGCTGCGACGGTGTATCCTCCCAATACACCTAGGCATTTGGTTCCTTTGACTCTTCCTACTAAATGTAAAACCTTAATTAGCATATATGTACTTTGTCAACTATTTGCTGATTTTGATAAAACATGTAAGAAGAGAATTACACCAACCGGAATTACTGAGGGGGAAAGGGGTTTTGAATAGACAAAAAGGTGTTACTTAACTGAGGTCATTCCATTCTTTAAATTACTCAAGGAACAGTTTGAAGGATTGCAAAACGCCATTGAAACTGAAGTAAATGAAATGAAAGTAATGTTTAAAGATATGGAAAATGAGGTAGCTCAAAATGCGATAGAACTTAAGAGCCGTGAGATCGAGAGAAAGAACATTCTCATCACCAATGAGAATTTGATTGCTAGATGTATTGCACATGATATATTTTATACTGCCACTGATTCTGCTTTAACTGCCTGTCAATTTCATGAGTATTCTATTGCATTGAATGTTACCCAGAGTCGTGTTGTTGAGCTTGAGGGGGAGAATTTGAAACTGCAATAGAAAATTCAAAATGATGACCATGATAACATGGTCAAGCGTTTTTCAAAACTAGAAGTTGATCATCTTAATTTACAATTAAAATATCAACACTTAGAAGAAAAATATATAATATCAAATGCCAAGACATCTCTGGATGCTCCTGAATTTGATACATATTTTAAATTAAGTAAACGTGATGAAAAAATTCAAGCTCACACTAACACGATTCGATAGTTGAGGGCTCAAATTGCCCAATTAAAGTCAAATAAGAGTGAAGCAATTGGCACCAATAAACCATCGTCTTTGGATTCTCAGAATTTTCACTATCAGGACACTATCAATAAGTTACATGGTGAAAATGAGTGTTTTCGAGCTGAAAATTCAAAAATCAAACAGCATTACAAAGAGTTATATGACTCAATTAAAGTCACACGAAACAGTCATAATGAAAAGATAACTTCTTTGTTAAATGAAATTGAGAATCTTAAGACTCTGGTGAAAGGAAAAATGCCAATTGGCACTTGTGATAATGTTGCTCCAAAGGTTTCTATTGTTAGAAAGTATGATGTTGATGTTGTGCCTATTCCAATTCCTCTTAGGAACAATAGGTCTGCCCATCAAATTTATCTCAATCACCTTAAGGATAGCCTGGATATACTTCGTGAGATTGTAGAGGAGGATAGGATAGACAAACCACTTGATAAAGCAGTTGTGGACGCCTGCTTCCACACTAAAAGGTCTCAGGAATTTTTAGAGTACGTCATTGGCACTGGCCCTAAGTTTGATAGCAAGCGAGATAGGTTTATTGCATCATCCTCAATGAATAAGAACAAGCATGTAACCTTTGAGGCACCCTTGGAAACTTCAGATCCCAACACATCAAAACATGTTCAGCAATTGGAAGTGAAAAAGACTAAGATTCTCATCAGTCCTTCTACAGGAGTTAACAGAGACACTAAAGCTAGCGAGTCAAAACCTAGGAGAAATATAAAGAATTATAGGACCTCACCAGCTAAAAGTGTTCCCAAGAAGAAAGTAGAAGACCACATGAGAAACATCAAGTCAGATTTAAACAAAAAGATTCATAATTCAAATCCTAATTCACTTTGCAAAACATGTAATGAATGTTTAATTTCGGGTAATCATGATAAATGTGTTGAGAAATTTTTAATGTCGTCCAACAAAACCCCAGTTAAGAAAGTTTGGAGAGCTAGACAAATTAAGCAATCTTGGAAACCTACAGGGAAAATATTTACCAATGTGGGCTTTCAGTGGAAGCCCACGGGCCGAATATTCACACTAGGCGAACATTGCCATTTAACGAGGATTATCATGCCTAGAGTAGTGCCTGTTAAGGAATGGAAGCCAACTGGTAGAGTTATCTCTTTAGATACACAATGCCCTTTAACTAGGTCCATTGCATCTACTAGGGTTGCCCCTATTGTTAAAACCAAGGCAACTATGGTTTCAGCAACCCCAAAGATTGTTTGCATTAACCATCTGGAACCCAACTTAAATTGGGGATCCAGCACTCCAAACTCTCTTCTTTCGTCTGTTTTCAAATGCAAGTCGTACAGATCATCCTTTCACATTTGGACTCAGGCTGCTCACAACATATGAGGGGAAATGATAATGACGTCTGTTCACATCAGTTCAGGCCTCGTTCTTCAACATAATGACGCCTGTTCACATCAGTTCAGGCCTTGTTCTTCAATGACAATGACGTCTGTTCATATTAGTTCAGGCCTCGTTCTTCATCGATAATGACGTCTGTTCACATCGGTTCAGGCCTCGTTCTTCATCGACGATGACGTTTGAACACTGCAGTTCAATCCTCGGGCCTCATTGTCAACATAATGGCATTTGCAGATAACACTTAAGGCCCCGTTCCTCAAAGAAAAGAAAGGTGTACGCTTCAGTGTGCCTTATCTTCGGAAGAAGAGAAATCTTCTAGTTTATGACCACTATCATCAACATGTCTCATGCTTTTCCCATGCTCATTCTGTCATCAAGTGAATCAACGTTCTGGAGTCATCGTTATTTACTTATTCAATCAAAAATGGCAACCTCACATGCAATTTTTGAGGGGGAGAAGTGTGAATATACTAAATGTCAGTCATCAAGTGGATTTTCTTACCGTTGATTGTATTCTTATTCACTTGTTCAATCAAAAATGGCAGTCATATGCAATTTTTAAAGGGGAGAAGGGTGAATAAAAAAAATGTCAGTTTATCAAGCGGATTTGCTTAACGTTGATGGTATTCTTATTCACTCGTTCAATCAAAAATTGCACTCACGTGCAATTTTTGAGGGGGAGAAAGGTGAATATACTACATGTTGATTGTTATCTTTAAATGGTCATACGGACTCCTGATGCCTATCGACATCTTCTCACGGACTGATAAAGTGTGAACAGTGGATCAACCTCATATGCACTTGTTCAATCAAAAATGGCATTCTCATATGTAATTTTTGAGGGGGAGAAGTGTGAACAAGTGGATCGACGTACACTTGATTGGTTGTTCACTAACTTGTTGATCTGCTTAACGTTGATGGTATTCTTATTCACTCGTTCAATCAAAAATTGCACTCACATGCAATTTTTGAGGGGGAGAAGGGTGAATATACTACATGTTGATTGTTATCTTTAAATGGTCATACGGACTCCTGATGCCTATCGACATCTTCTCACGGGCTGATATTATCAGTGATAAAGTGCTTCTAGTTAATGATTCATGTACACATCATTATGCTTCATGTACACATCATTATGATGATTCCGATTAATCGTAACCATCAGGGGAGAGAAATGTGTACACCAAGGACGTACAACAAGTTCACGTGATCGGGATTAATGTCTTATGATACAAATTAAAGATGATCAGTGTTTCAACTTGTTACCTTGGTATTATCATTTCATGTGTACGTCACGGGCTGATTAATCGTAACCATCAGGGGAGAGAAATGTGTACATCAAGGACGCACAAAAAGTTCACGTGATCGGGCTTAATGTCTCATGCTACAAATTAAAGATGATCAGTGTTTCAACTTGTTACTTTGGTGTTATCATCTCATGTGTATGTTACGAGCTGAGGGGTTATATGTAAGATTACTGGAATGCATTTGGTGAGATGAAGATGTTGATATTCAGTTTCCCAAATGGAAAATCTTGAAGAAGGTCGAGTCTACAGTCTGTTCTATGTTTTCCGTTGTGTGTTAGAAGACTAAAGAGGGCATTCATTTGGCTATCAAAAGACTTCTTCATATTCTGGGCATTCATCAGAAAGGTTTTCAGTTTGGGGGAGAGCACTAATTAGGGGAGAGTGAAAAGCCAGATTTAAACCCTAATTAGATCTGCTCACATTGTTCTTCTACAAGTAAAGAGATGGCAGCTGAGAAGATTTAGGAAGCTAAAAGAAGTAATGTAGTTTGAAGACCACTCTCAGAGTTGCTGCATCAAGTTCATCAAGGTGGTGAAGAACAAATCTATCAAAGAAGAATTAAGGTGGTAATTCTTCATGTATCCTTTGTAAATACATAAAATCATAAAAACTCAAAAATATTTTTTTTCCAATTTCATAAAACTTTTATAAAACCAAATTGTAAATAGAAAAATATAAAACCAAGAAAAACCATAAAAATCTGAAAAATAGAAAATACCAAAAATAGTTTTTCAAGGCATGTCTTCTGGTATCGATAACATTTACGGTCCTAGAAATGTCATTCAATAATGACACGGGTCTTTAAATGAAGTTCGAGCAGAAGTTCAAAAAGTTTTCAAAACATGCCTAAATGGCTTGCTATTACTTTAGATAGCAACCCGCGTTTCAAAATGGGGAAAACACGTCGCCAAAAAGACGGTTGTTCCTCCAACTGGGTGATGTTCACCCGGGCATGGATTACTTTATATCCATGTTTCTTCGATTTGATGTACGATTCAGTGCATCATTTCTGGTATAAGAAGAGAAGTCTTCTTTGCACCAAAAACTCCTTCCGTTCTATGATTCTTCAGGAGAGTTTTGGTGTTTCACAAGGTGGTAACTGGACTTAAATTTTCACAAATACTTGACGCTCAATTGAATGACTACAGCTCTTTAAATAGAAAATGGGTCATTAATTGAGGGGGAGAGTATTTGTTCAAAATTTCTGACACCTTTTTAAGCATTGTGCAACATCAGCAGTGACACTCTTCGTGGTTTAAGGGAGAGCATCGTAATATTCCATTATCAGAATGTATTAAACCTGACCACATTTTCTAAACTTATTTAAATCGATTGGGATCACAAATCTCAAAAGGTTTGAAATTTTTGATCGGGGGAGAGAATGTGATTTAAATATGAAAACTGATAAAATGTGATCTTTTGGACTCAAGTGTAGGCTCTCCCATATGTGCTAAACTCTTTCGTATATCGATGCACATATTGAGGGGGAGCAAATGATTTGTGATGGCAATTGTGGAAGAATACCAAAGACCGACCATTTTACTTAATGTACTGGAGTTATAAGGATGGTAAGGTTAGGTATCAGTTCCCATGATCCAGCCAGAACCGGAGGGATCTTCCCAGGGACAATCCTCTAGTTAGAATAGTGAATAAGGGAAAAGTGCCGACTGAGATGGAGCTAGTACTGGAACAAACCCAACAAGGTACTAGTGATGAAGTCTCGGTAAGCGCTGAAGGGGTTGAAGAATGAAAAAGAAATGTAAAGATAAAGGGTGAAAAGAAAGAAGCCCTCCTTACACTTTAGGCAGAAACCGGGTCAATACATATGCTGTCAGAATCACTTAGTTGATTGCTGACATTGAAGACAAAGTATCATGGACCCAGTGATACGCTGCACAACCCTCCCTAGCCACTCAAGGTCCCTCAAAGGACTCTTGTTTCATTTGTCACGGAGATCAATACATGTCTATCATCTTTCTCACTCCAAGTTAGATGATATTGAAAAGGTGGCAGTCCTCTCTAGCCTCCGATCACTAAATCAAAACATACTATTGAGTCTAGAGCCAAGAGATCATCCATAAATCTCATTAGGACACATTTCTAATATGCTTGCTGTTTCATACACCGTGAAAAGCAAGAAAATATATATGAAGAGTCCTACGCATTATCCTCGTGGTATTGCCAGAACATCCGAGTGATACGTAAAGTATTCACAATGAAGATGGAAATCCTTCTAGAGCCAACATCAAAAAAGCTCTTGGTGGGTGACATGTGAGATCCTTTATGGATCAAACTTGTGACAAGTGGAAAGAAACGATGGGGCGATTCTCATTTGAATCAAACTTGTTCCAGGAAATGGATTGACGGACGCTTTTGGAAAACCTTTCAATGTGCTCACCAACTGAATTTCGAGCACATTGATTGTGAAAATTTTCAAACAAAAGTGTTTTTGACAGAAATGTGATTCAATTTATAAAACCTGTAGGATTCTACAAAAATCCGTTGTAATAAATCTCGTTGATTAATAATAATCTTGTGTTACCGTTTAATAAATCACATTTTTGCGGGGAAATTTAAAATTTTCTCTTATATGTTATTAATAACACGATACAATTTTCACGAGACATATTAAATAACGATACAAACTCGAGATACAATCCAACCACGACACCATGTTTTTTCTAAATTCGAACACCACAATTAATAACTATTGATAATGCAACGTCTACGTTAAAGTATTTACATTTTCCTAATTACCCTAAAATTAATTCTAAATATTACATTCAAAATATAACTAACTACATTTAATCAACACTAATCTATTTCACTAATCCTATACTTGAAACCAAACCGGACCCTTAAGATCTCAGCCCATCACACGAGCCCAAAGATCAAGCCCATCACCCTTTGCATTTGTTTTTCTTTTCTTTCTCTCTTTGTTAACCCGATCACACACAACCCACAAAAATCAACCGTTATTCATCATCCACTATTCCTTTCACCTCCACCACTAGTATTTGGTCAGATTCTCAGACATTTACATTTACCAGGTTCTGTACTGAAGTCAATATCATAATCAACCCTGAAATCTCTTTCACCATCACCAGTAACGCTTAAGGTGAGTCATAGCATCACTTTTACTGATTTAACTATTTTAAACTCCGTGAGGGAGATACATGCTATAAACAGATCACAAGTATTTTTCTGTATGCTTACCTGACTTGATATATGCCTAAGTTACCTTATTGTTACAAGACCCTTTATCATGAGCCATTAATCACTGTATGTGAACGTGAATATAATGAATAGATCTATTAGAGGCTGACGACCTATCCCACTAATACTTTGACGGAATGCTTTTTGCTAGTCGTATTAGTCGTGATGCATTATATTTGAGAAAAATAGGAAATTGGCAAAATCACCTATTACTCGAGGGCACATAACCATCAGTATCCCTGATGTGACTCCTCCGTTTTACGGTACTTTGTTAACGTTTGCGTGTCATGAGACTTAGGTCAATATATATGAACTGCAATATCAATTTTTAAACTGATTGTATTCCCAATACAATCCTACTTGTGTATCGAACTGATTATTAAACTTCAAACTCTATGATATCACTCAACATTTTGTTGACTTTTAAGCATGTTATCTCAGGAAATTAGCGGAGCGGAGCAAGGCATGAAGCGGGCAAAACCTATCTTAAATAAGGGTGTAAAATAAAGTTGTAATTCAGTTAAAATGATGTTTCCTTGGAGAAACTGTTTGCACTCTGATGTAAAGCTTTGTAACTGAATTCATATTATGGACCTATAATAATATTTAAAAATGCCTTTTTGGGCTGTTTTCTACGATTTTGTCTTTGATCCTCTCAGTAATACCCCAATTAGACTTCCGCTGCTATAATGAAAAATTTGGGGGTGTTACAGATTGGTATCAGAGCCAGGTTATAGAGAACCAAATGTTTTCAAACTTTGGACTATAACTACACTATTTTTAAACAAATTAATCTTACACCAAATTACCTTAAGCTCCATGCCTGCTTGCTATGCGCTCAGTACATTATTCATCAGGATCATCTTACACTAATCTCTGCATACTTAATAGTTATCTTGCACGACTAAATTATTTCATGTTGCATCACACCACTTAATGTTAGTAACTACTTATTTTTATTATTTGCGGATTATTACAGTACCATGGCAACAGTATCCCACATTCGTCTATCATCGGATTCAGACTCCGAGGGTTCCGTATCATCAGTTACATCACCTTTATTTAACCCTACCTTAGCACCCGATGCCATACCCGACGAGACTGAGCCCTTCGAAGAGGGTGAAGCCGCCGCTACACCTAGACTTGACGACCCATATGCATTAGCTTTACCAACATCGACGTTACCGCCACATTTTGTTTACGACTCATATTCCCCTTTCTATATACCACCCCCTGATGACGTATATATGGAGGGTCAGCAATGGCTACCTGCTGAGGATACGCCATCAGAGTTCCACCATGTTTCACCACCCGTACTACCTGACCATTTATTTGACTTATGTGCTCAGACATATCTACTACCACCTCATCAGCGGGAGCCGATTCCTGCGGAGGATATCCCCTCATCGAGTCGACCTCGTATTGCAAACCCATACTCACCATCATTACCTTACCCTCCTGGTTTCACTCCCCCAGCCCAGATCCCTGATGCTAGGGAAGGATTCAGACCAGTAGTCACCCATACCCTCATACCATCTACAGTGGTGACATGACTGGAGAGTCATGGAGAGCAAATTGACTCACTTCTTCGGATGATCGATCACGTACCGCTAGACCCCCCGGGGACTATCAGTGACACTTTGCATAGGTTAGCTTCCAGTAGAGCAGCTGTACATCAGTGTTTGACATAGATGCATTCAGATCTAGCAGACACCCGTTCTTACGCAATATCGATACGGAAAGAGGGACAGGCCTTAGCCTGGGAGGCTCATCTTGCACAGCGTAGAGCCGACACATTGGAGAACATCATAGGTGATATACAGGTCGAACATCAGACAGAGTTACGGAGACTCCGAGACCAGATCTCAGAGCTTACGAGGCGTATGGATGGACCTAGTCATTAGATGTAATTAGCATTTTGTATAGTTGAGGCATTGTAACCCGCCGCATGTGGCAATTAATAAAGATTCTTGTATCGTTTTGTTATGTAACTCAACTGATCAAGTTATTAATGTTATGTTGTTGGTTATGATATACTATATATTGATGTTGACTTATGCATTATGGTTGTTCGTATGTATTGTAATTGTATCCAGACATGTCGTGATGTTGCTTGTTACTATTATGATTCTCTAAACGTGTAAATACTGTGAAAACCCAAACACGCAAAGAATAGAAATTTAAGATAAATCTGATGAATGAAGAGAAAGTTGTTGAACTCCAGCTTTTGTAATTAGACTGTTTATTCTTTAGCAACCCCATATCCATGAATTGATTATTTGCTTACGATAACATCGTAATTGCTGAAATTTTTCAATTTAATCACAACTTCACACCATAATCACATTGTTAAAGTTCATGTACTCATTCTTCAAATACCCAACTATTCTGTGCGAACTCTAAATTTTGTGTTTCTTGTGGCATTAATAGAAATATGGTGCGTACTAGACATGAAACTACCAACCATACCGCAACACTAACGCCGGAAGATGTGCAGAAAATGATCGACGAAAGGCATTGCTGCAGCCCGCGAGGCCGATGCTGCAACTCGTTCTAGTAATAACATAGGAACAACAAATGAAGGCGAGGCATCTACGCTTTGTAAATGTACTTACAAAGACTTCATGAGTTGTCAGCCAGTCACCTTCAAGGGAATAGAAGGAGTGACAGAATTAGCTCAGTGGTTTGAATGTAGTGAAACTGTATTCATGAGATGCAACTGTGCCGAAAACAACAAAGTCACCTTTGCGACTGGAACTTTGAGAGGAGATGCCCTATCTTGGTGGAATGCTATTGTCAAAACAATGGGTACCGAAGCAGCATTTCAGATCTCCTGGACTGAATTGAAGGATAAGATGCTGAGGAAGTACTGTCCTCGGACAGAGGTTAGGAAACTGGAAGATGAATTTCATCAACTAGTAGTGAAGAGTAACGACCTGAAGACGTACAACCGGAAATTTCAAGAGTTGTCACTTCTATGCCCATCCATAGTGCCGGACTTGGAAAAGAAACTGGAACACTATGTGGAAGGACTACCCCAAAGCATCGAGGGGGACGTCACCGCATCCAACCCAAAGTCACTGGAAGAAGCAATGGCGCTTTCACAGCGATTGTTGGATTGAGTGATTAAGCGAGGTTCTACCTCCACAGTCAATGAGCATAAAAGGAGTTTTGATAACTGTGGGAACAACAATCATAACAGCGGCAACAGAAACAGCAACAACCACTACAACAACAACAGGAGTTACCGCAACAATGACCGGAACAACCACCGCAACAGAGACTACCAGCAGAGCCGCAACGACCGCCATCACCAGCAAAATCGCCGACAAGAAGCCGCCAAGGCTTATGTGGCCATGCCCACTGAAGGAAAGGTATATGCCGGGACAAAACCCTAGTGTAATAGGTGTAAGTTGCATCATACCGGACCATGTACCGCAATCTGTGGTAACTGCCGCAGGGTGGGACATGTAACCAAGAATTGCCGGGCCACGGGAGCAAATGCACAACCAGTAGCTGTGAAATGTCACGGTTGTGGTGAATTGGGACACTACAAGAGTCATTGTCCAAAGAACACCAATAATGTGGCCCGCGGAAGAGCATACATACTTGGAGATGGAAACGCGCCCCAGAATCCCAACGTCACTACGGGTACTTTCTTACTAAACCAACGTAGTGCTAAGATATTATTTGATTCTGGAGCTGATAGGAGCTTTGTGTCTACTTCGTTTGCTTTATTGCTTGATATTGCTCCCGTAAAATTAGATACCTCGTACGAAATTGAAATAGCTGACGGAAAATTGCTAAGCACCAATACCTTACTCGAAAACTGCACCTTAACACTCCAAGAAAAATCTTTTCCAATTGATCTCATGCCTATCCAACTTGGAAGCTTTGATGCAATTGTAGGCATGGATTGGTTATCCAAACACCGTGCCAGAATCATTTGTGATGAAAAATTCATCCAAATTCCTCTCGACAATGAAACACTCATCGTTCGTTGTGATCACTATAAAACCCAACTCAATATCATCTCGTATATCAAGACGGTGAAATACATAAACAAGGGATGCCACGCATTTTTGGTTCAAGTGACGGAAGATGAATCAAAAGAGAAGGAGAAACGACTAGAAGAAGTACCAGTCGTAAATGAGTTTGCGGAAGTATTCCCTGAAGACTTGCCAGGTGTTCCACCAACTCGACAAGTGGAATTTCGAATCGATTTAGTGCCTGGAGCAGCGCCTGTTGCAAAAGCACCGTATCGATTAGCCCCCTCCGAAATGAAAGAATTATCTGAGCAGTTGAAAGAACTGTCAGATAAGGGATTCATCCAACCAAGCTCATCACCTTGGGGAGCACCAGTCCTGTTTGTCAAAAAGAAAGACGGAACATTCCGAATGTGTATCGATTATAGAGAGTTGAACAAGCTCACGGTGAAAAATCGATACCCATTACCACGGATTGACGATTTATTTGACCAACTGCAAGGATCGAGTGTTTACTTAAAGATCGATCTGAGATCGGGATATCATCAACTAAGAGTCAGAGAAGAAGATATTCCCAAGACAGCCTTTCGAACACGGTACGGGCATTATGAATTCCGAGTAATGCCGTTTGGTCTTACCAACGCGCCAGCAGTGTTCATGGATCTGATGAACCGAGTATGCAAACCATACTTGGACAAGTTCGTAATTGTATTCATCGATGACATTCTAATCTACTCACGTAATGAAAAGGAGCATGCAGAACACTTGAGAACCATTTTGGGATTACTCAAGCAAGAAAAACTGTATGCGAAATTTTCCAAATGTGATTTTTGGATTTCCACCGTTCAATTCCTAGGCCACATCATCAATAGTCAAGGTATCCACGTTGACCACGCCAAGATCGAAGCAGTTAAAGGTTGGGCATCGCCCACCACTCCAATTGAAATTCGACAATTTCTAGGACTCGCTGGTTACTATCGAAGGTTTATAGAGAATTTTTCCAAAATCGCAAAACCTTTGATAGAACTCACTCAGAAAAACAAGAAGTATATCTGGGAAGAAAAACAAGAATCAGCATTCCAACTCTTAAAGCAGAAGCTTTGTGAAGCACCAATTTTAGCACTACCGGACGGAAGCGACGACTTTGTAGTATATTGTGACGCATCGCATCATGGTCTAGGTGCGGTACTAATGCAAAGAAACAAAGTTATAGCTTACGCCTCACGACAGCTCAAGAAGAATGAGGAAAACTATACCACTCATGATCTAGAACTAGGAGCAGTAGTATTCGCTCTTAAGATATGGAGACATTACCTATACGGTACAAAGTGCACGGTTTTCACCGATCAAAAAAGTCTTCAACACATACTGGATCAGAAGGAGCTGAACATGAGACAGCGCCGATGGTTAGAACTACTCAACGACTACGACTGTGAAATTCGATACCACCCCGGTAAAGCGAATGTCGTGGCTGATGCATTGAGTCGGAAGGAAAGAATCAAACCCCTTAGAGTCAGATCGTTAGGAATGACAATTTGTTCACCGCTCCCATCTCAAATTCTCATAGCCCAATCAGAAGCTCTCCAGGAAGAGAACCGACCTCACGAAAAGATTGATGGCATGCCAGAAAGCGAGAACAGATTCGTGAGAAGAAATGATGGAATGTTATGCTTCAAGGAAAAATGTTGGATTCCTCTTTACGGAGGTATTCGAGACCTTATCATGCATGAGTCTCACAAGTCCAAATATTCCATCCATCCAGGATCCAATAAGATGTATCAAGATCTTAAACAAATCTACTGGTGGCCAAACATGAAAGCCGACATCGCAACGTATGTTGGAAAATGTTTGACTTGTTCAAGGGTCAAGGTGGAAAGCCAAAAACCATTAGGACTACTTGTACAACCTGAGTTACCAGTGTGGAAATGGGAAAGAATCACTATGGATTTTATTACCAAATTACCAAGAACGTCAACAGGATTAGATACCATCTGGGTTATCGTTGATCGTTTGACCAAGTCTGCCCATTTTCTGCCTATCAAAAAACTGATGAGATGGATACACTCGCGCAGTTGTACTTCAAGGAGATTATAATCCGACACGGAGTCCCAATCTCCATCATCTCAGATAGAGACAGCCGATTCACCTCAGGATTTTGGCAATCTCTACAGAAAGCTCTCGGTACTCGTTTGGACATGAGCACCGCCTACCATCCACAAACTGATGGACAAAGTGAAAGGACAATCCAAACCTTGAAAGATATGCTTCGGGCATGTGTTATTGATTTCGGAAAAGGTTGGGATAGACACTTACCGTTAGTTGAATTCTCTTACAAAAATAGTTACCACGCTAGTCTAAAAGCCGCACCTTTCGAGGCACTTTACGGAAGAAAGTGCAGATCGCCTGTTTGTTGGACGAAAGTTGGAGACATGCAACTTACCAGGCCAGAACTTATTCACGATACTATTGAGAAGATATTCAAAATCAAACAACGTCTACAAGCCGCTCATGACAGATAGAAGAGTTATGCGGATGTGAGAAGGAAACCCATGGAATTTGAAGTCGGAGACAGAGTCATGCTAAAGGTTTCTCCCTGGAAGGGAATGATACGCTTCGGAAAGCATGGAAAGCTAAACCCGAGATACATTGGACCTTTTAAAATCCTCGAGAGGATTGGTCCAGTTGCTTACAGGTTAGAACTTCCAGAAGAACTCAGTAGGGTACACCCTACCTTCCACGTATCACAACTTAAGAAATGTTTGTCGGATGAAACTCTCGTCATCCCGCTGAAAGAGATCAGACTAGACGGCAAACTTGTGTTCACAGAGGAACCAGTAGAGATAATGGATAGAGAAGTGAAGCGACTTAAGCAAAACCGTATCCCCATTGTGAAAGTTAGATGGAACTCCAAGAGAGGACCAACATACACATGGGAACGCGAAGACCAAATCCGTGAAAAATATCCTCATCTATTCTTGTAAACCACTCTCGTTAACTACCTCAGACTTGAATTCCGGGACGGAATTCAGAATGACGGGAGGGTACTGTAGGATTCTACAAAAATCCGTTGTAATAAATCTCGTTGATTAATAATAATCTTGTGTTACCGTTTAATAAATCCCATTTTTGCGGGGAAATTTAAAATTTTCTCTTATATGTTATTATTAACACGATACAATTTTCATGATACATATTAAATAACGATACGAACTCGAGATACAATCCAACCACAACACCACGTTTTCTCTAAATTCGAACACCACAATTAATAACTATTGATAATGCAACGTATACGTTAAAGTATTTACATTTTCCTAATTACCCTAAAATTAATTCTAAATATTACATTCAAAATATAACTAACTACATTTAATCAACACTAATCTATTTCACTAATCCTATACTTCAAACCAAACCGGACCCTTAAGATCTCAGCCCATCACACGAGCCCAAAGATCAAGCCCATCACCCTTTGCATTTGTTTTTCTTTTCTTTCTCTCTTTGTTAACCCGATCACACACAACCCACAAAAATCAACCGTTATTCATCATCCACTATTCCTTTCACCTCCACCACTAGTATTTGGTCAGATTCTCAGACATTTACATTTACCAGGTTCTGTACTGAAGTCAATATCATAATCAACCCTGAAATCTCTTTCACCATCACCAGTAACGCTTAAGGTGAGTCATAGCCTCACTTTTACTGATTTAACTATTTTAAACTCCGTGAGGGAGATACATGCTATAAACAGATCACAAGTATTTTTCTGTATGCTTACCTGACTTGATATATGCCTAAGTTACCTTATTGCCACAAGACCCTTTATCATGAGCCATTAATCACTGTATGTGAACGCGAATATAATGAATAGATCTATTAGAGGCTGACGACCTATCCCACTAATACTTTGACGGAATGCTTTTTGCTAGTCGTATTAGTCGTGATGCATTATATTTGAGAAAAATAGGAAATTGGCAAAATCACCTATTACTCGAGGGCACATAACCATCAGTATCCCTGATGTGACTCCTTCGTTTTACGGTACTTTGTTAACGTTTGCGTGTCATGAGACTTAGGGCAATATATATGAACTGCAATATCAACTTTTAAACTGATTGTATTCCCAATACAATCCTACTTGTGTATCGAACTGATTATTAAACTTTAAACTCTATGATATCACTCAACATTTTGTTGACTTTTAAGCATGTTATCTCAGGAAATTAGCGGAGCGGAGCAAGGCATGAAGCGGGCAAAACCTATCTTAAATAAGGGTGTAAAATAAAGTTGTAATTCAGTTAAAATGATGTTTCCTTGGAGAAACTGTTTGCACTCTGATGTAACGCTTTGCAACTGAATTCATATTATGGACCTATAATAATATTTAAAAATGCCTTTTTGGGCTGTTTCTATGATTTTGTCTTCAATCCTCTCAGTAATACCCCAATTAGACTTCCGCTGCTATAATGAAAAATTTGGGGGTGTTACAAAACCCTTGTCGTGTTGCACAAAATGTTTATCCAGTGACATGCAAGTGATTTTTTCTAATCAATATCTCGTCAATCAGTGGGTATTTAATTCACTGATTCACTCTACCATGCTGTCTGCTTTGAGACGTTCCGGTATAAGAACATGCTTAGTATGATGATTCTGACATTAATTTATGGAAGACTCATTACTACAAGCTGGAAATTCCTGTCAAGGAGAATCTTCTTTAAAGGGGATTCTACCTGATCACAGGTCGGTTTTCACAGAACCTAAGGTTAAATCCTACCACCACATCGAACGAATGACAAAACCATATTCGTTCTCCAACTTTATTGCTAACTGTTTTATTTTAGATTCATATAAAGATGGCGATGGTGGTTCCTGATTTCAGCAGAGACGTGTCAATCCACACTCCATGCTCACACTTCCAATTCATTATCAAAAACATCATGATAGCAAAAAGACCTACAACACAACTTCCGCAACTCTGATGGTATTTATCATGATCCAGAAAAGTGTGAGCATGCAGTCCAAAGTCACAACGAATCACATGAAGGCAATACTACTACAACGGATGGGCTCAGAGATTTACGGTGGCTGATGATCTCAAAGAAGGCTCCAAGATCACAACTTCCCATAGAGACGATGTTGCAAGATGACTTGAAGATATATGATGGATGATAACTTCAAAGAATCCTCAAAGATCATCCAAGTCAAATGAACAGTCATCATATGCTCACTGCTGAATGCACAAAGATCAACGACATTGAAGAATCAAAGACTACGAGCTATGAAGTCAAATTCATATGAAAGAATTCCAGAATTCAAAATATTATTTCCGGGGTGACCTCCCTTAGGGGGAGATTGTTAGGAATATAAATATTCATGTGAAGACTCGGTCACCCCGAGTATCTATTTAGCATTTATGTAGCTCGTAGGATTATTAGAATTATTATTATTAGTTTAGTTATATTAGTATTTGTGGAGTTGTGTCGGGTCTTTACCTACTGTCAGCTCACTCCACAGCCCACTAGGGGCACCTATGTTAGTAACTATAAATACCCCTCTCCACCTAGGGAGAGGGTTGGAACTTCTCATTCTCATAATCTAACATATTACACTTTCTCTCTCAAGGTTCCCACTCTTCCTTTCTCTCTCTAAAATCGCCGGCCAAAATCACCTTATTTGTGTGTTTCATGTTATTGAATATGCTACAAGTAACTTGTACATTTTACGCTATGTATCAAGTTACATGTTTGTCATCAATCAAAACAAACGAGACTGCTTGCACTAACAATCTCCCCAACGAGACTGTTTGCACTAACAATCTCCCCCTTTTTGATGATGACAAAATATGTAAACGTGATAGAAAGTAAAATGCAAAAAGTTACTTGTGTCCGTACTTACTTACTTTCTCCTTGTGTCCGTTTCTCCGTTTACACCTTTCTCCCCTTTCTCCTTGTGTCCGTAATTACTTACAACTTCGTAATTACTTACTTTCTCCGTTTACACATTTCTCCCCCTTTTGTCGAAACAAAAAGGGTGTGTCCTTGGAGTTAACTTCATTTCTCCCAAAAATGGCGAGCTTGCATCATCCCTAGTGAAGTTAAATAGACTATTCCAATCTCCTATGGTTGTTGCGTCCCTTAGGTTGTTAGTGGATCCATGGATCAAATTTAGATCCTTAACCTACATCAAGGTTAGTGTTGTGCAACATAAAAATATATGAAAAATGCATGATGAATGAAATGCATATAGCCAACGACACACGTGGGTAAGCTATGTTGGACTATGTTGACCTATCTCCTCCTTTTTTTCGAAAAACAAAAGTGTGTCGAAAAATGAGAATTCTTAAGAATGTGTACATGTTTCCCCTTGGTTGTAGCTCCCCCTTAATCAATACTCCCCGTTGCTAGGGTACTAACGTATATGATCCAAGGATGAGAAATGCTACAAAATAAAGGTTAGTATGTGATATACAATAATGCGTGTATATGATGCATTCTAAAAATGCTTGATGAAAGCTCCCCCTTGCTCTAGGGCGTCAAGATGAACCTACAAAACAAAAGATTACACTAGCAGTACTAACTCAGTTAGTACTGTTAGTGTTATTCCTTAGCAGTACTAATACAAAACCAATGTCTTGAACATTTAATTCCTAACTGATCCATCTGACAAGGATGAAAAGGCAATGGAACCGGATGAGGGGGTTGATTCCAAGTAAGGAGGGAATGGTGAAGGTTCTGAGAAGGCAATGGTCAAGCTTATGACAAGGCATTGGTGAAGGTTCATCGGTGGTAGTTTGTGTATGTTTTAGAACAAGTTGGTTTATGTATGCATTACTTGTGTTTGGCACATAGTATTTGGTGTTACTCATATGTTTGGCACATTTTACATGTTAATTTGCTGTTTTACATATGGAATTTTACTTGTTGGTTGACTACTAAAGTCAATGAATGGCATGTAGGTTCACAAATGGTTATGTTTATGTTGAAACTGAAGTGGTTGACTACTAAAGTCAATCAATGATATGAGATGACTAGTTTTAGATACACATGTGTCAGATTTGGAAACACATTGCAGTCGACAAATGGGTTAGATCTTTTGTTGAAGTTTGAACAAATGGGTAAGATTTGAAAACACATTGCAATGGACAAATATTTGACTTTCAAAAGTTAGTTGAAGTGGTTGACTACTAAAGTAAATCAATGATAGGGTAAAGGCTAAAGATGATTAACATACTTACTTGAAATATCAATTATAAATTACCAACCCGGAAAAGACTCATTATGAATATCAAAATATGGATCCTACTACCTTACCCAAATGTAAATGCAGTTCTAAAACACCCACTATAAAAAGTCAATTGGTCATTCTACTTGTGTAAGTTGACTATTAAATGGTCATTCTACTACCTACAAGCCTACTATACATTACTTCAAAATATAAGACATCAAAATATACATAGAAAACCTTCAAAACTATACAATAATACGCCTATACAATAACACAATGAGACTTTGGACAGACCCCGAAAGACCTCACGAGAGGCTGCATAACATCATTTTGACATAACACCTTACCAACATAACTTAAACCTTCAACTTTTTGGGGGCAGGCACATACCACTAATTCCTGTTCTTGCTTGAGGAACCCACCCTTTCTCCAAGACCAAGTACAACATTTGTAATTCTTTTCATACTTTTTGGTCTTTTAAGCTCACTTAAAGGAGCTCTAAGAACAAGGGTGCCAACAGTTTTGAAGTGGAAGCCTTTCCCTTCCCCCATTTCCCCTAGAAGTGGAAGCATTTCCCTTCCCCCTTTCCCTTGGAAGTGGAAGCCTTTCCCTCCCCTCTTCCCCTTGAAGTGCAAGCCTTTACCCCCTTTCCCTTTTCTTTGCTGACCCTAGAAGTGTCAGCCTTTCCCTCTTTTTTGTTTGTTTCATCATCACTGTCAGAAGAAATGACAATATCATCATATGAAGAAGTAGAATCATCACTGTCTTCGAGTATCACATCATCATCAGCTTCTAGTGCCTTTAGTGCTCTTGAAGTTGAAGTTAAAACAACTTCTGGCATAATGGTTATGTGGATTGGGAGAAAGTTCTTCAAATCATATTCAGTGACTGAGTACTTAACATCATGCAGTATGACCATTTCTTCATCTTCATCACTAGATAATATGTCATTCATTTCTGAAAATATAGAATCTATAAGCTGTTGTATTGATGTTGTAGAATAAGGTTCACCAAACTGCTAAACTGCATAATACAACATAATGCATATCTTTATTCCCATCTTTTGCTGTTTTGCCCTACCAAACACATCTTCAAGAAACTCTATCCTTTTTTGAAGATCTTCCAGTTTTGCTTTTCCCTTAGTCCTGTTTTCAAGATCTTCACAAACCTCATCAAGTTTTCCCTATCCCTTATTCCTGTTTTCAAGATCTTCACAAACCTCATCAAGTTTTCCCTTTCCCTTAATATCTTTAGATTGGCATCATCATATTAGGCAGACCATTAACATATTATGATAATTGACAAAAGGGTTGAATACAGAACAATGATCATTTGTAGACCATTAACATATTATGTGCATACCATGTATAATATCAAGTCATACATGTATAAAATCAAGATTTGCAGACCATTAGGGGTGTTTGGAGACCATTTGTAAAGAAAATGACCATTTACAAAAGGGCATAACTTACACCATTAAATTAGCAGTAATCTAGTTAGACCCATCTAGTTATGGTGTTTGACAAAGGGCCTAACTAAGGGACGGACCCACTTGGGAGTCGGGTGTGGCCCGTCACGAAGTGTAAATTCTTTGAAAAAAATATTGTTTTTTTAGTGCGTGCAACCCCCCAATAATATTTAGTGCTACTTCAATTTATTCCAAATCTTCTTTATGTTTAAAATTTTAGTACTTATGATTGAAAATTTTTGTGCAAAACTCCTGTTGATATAAATAATGCCTAAACACGTTATTAATACTTTTCGATATCTCTACGTTTTGATAATCACAAAATGTAAAATCATTAATCGGAAAATTATGACGTAAACAAGTATTTAGTTGTAAATATCTATTTCTACAACTTAAATCACTTAAGGTATGAATGAACTAATGCTTAATACATTATATGATCAAAGGAACATTTTCTTAAACACTAGATTTTTTATAAAATGTCAAAAACATTTTATATCTTTTAAAAAAACATTTTTGGTAATAAATAAAAAGGTTTAATTCATTATAAATTTATGAATTCAAATTTTTAACCAAAATCAGTAAAAATGTTCCAGAAAAACCTTCCCCACAAAAAGACAAAACCGGGCAACGGCTAGCATGGGCGGCCCCCTTAATTTTGCTAGGCGGCCCCCTTAAAATTAAGGGGACTGCCCCCCTATTTAAGGGGGCCAGCCACGCTCCAGTAGGTTCCAGCTGTCCAGTTTTTCTGCCTATAAATACCAGCCTTCCCCTGGATTTTTACTCACCTTTTGCACACAAAAACTTTCTGTTGTAGATCTCATTTCATATCTTCAAAAACCCTTTGATCATATAATCTTAAGCTTTGGTTTCCAAGTGATCCAAGCTTCCTTCATTCAAGTGCAAAAGAAGAATACTTCTATCAATCAAGATTAGAAGTATTACAACTTAGTATCATCTTGTTACTTAAGTTGTTAGTTTAACAAAGTTTGTAAATCATTCATTCATTGGTGTGTAAGGTGTGTATAGTAGATTAGTGTTGTATGTAAGTAGTGAAGAAGTTGTATAAGTAGTTGTGGTATAGAAGTTGTGAAGCCATAGCATAGAAGTCGTGAAGCCGTAAGATAGAGGTCGTGAAGTCCTAGTGTTGAAGTCGTGAAGCCGTAGCATAGAAGTCGCGAAGCCGTAAGGTAGAGGTCGTGAAGTCCTAGTGTTGAAGTCGTGAAGCCGTAGCATAGAAGTCGCGAAGCCGTAAGATAGAGGTCGTGAAGTCCTAGTGTTGAAGTCGTGAAGCCGTAGCATAGAAGTCGCGAAGCCGTAAGGTAGAGGTCGTGAAGTCCTATTGTTGAAGTCGTGAAGCCGTAGCATAGAAGTTGTGAAGCGGTCGTGTTGAAGTTGTGAAGTCCTAGTCGTGAAGTCCTTGTGTTGAAGTCGTGAAGCCGTAGCATAGAAGTTGTGAAGCAGTCGTGTTGAAGTCGTGAAGTCCTAGTCGTGAAGTTCTAGAGTTCAAGTCGTGAAGCCGTTGTGAATAAGTCGTGAAGAAGTTGTGTTGTGAAGTTGTGAGATTGGTTCTAGCTACGATTAGAACTCGACATTTAGCTTTGTGTCGTTAAGCCGGTGTAAGCCAAAGTCGTGTAAGGTTTTCTCCGCCATAAGGGAGCTTATTGAAGTTGTGAAGAAAACTCTCGAGCTAGGTGCTCGGGGAGTGGAGTAGGGCAAGGAAGGTGTCCTTGTAGCCGAACCACTATAAATCTCTCGTGTCTCGGTTAGATCTTTCCATCCCTTATTTATTTCTTTACTTGCATCGTCATTACTTTCATACACATAGGCTTATATAATTGCTAGTATTACTTAGAGGTCAACTTCACATAAAGATCAATTTGAAAATCCATTCAAGAAACCAAAACTTTTATAATAAATTAAAAAGACGTAAAACTATTCAACCCCCTTCTAGTTTTCCACAATTGGTATCAGGAGCCACGTCAATCAAGATCTTTAAAATATACTGTATTTTAAAACTTGAATCGATCTATGGAATCCGAAAAATATTTAGAAGGGGAATTTATGCAAACACCACCGCTATTTGAAAACTATACTTTTCTTGAATGGAAAAATAAATTTGAAAATTATGTGAAATCAATTGATCTAGATCTTTGGCATGTCATTTCGATTGGTGATTTTCAACCAACAAAAACGGATTTTGAAAGTCAAACAAAAACGGATTTTGAAACTCAAAATGATTATTTAAAAACAAAGAATAACAAAAATAATGAAGCTAAAATAATTATTTACAAAACCTTGCCGAAAGTTGAATATGAAAGAATATCTTTTTGTAAAACGGCAAATGATATTTGGAAAAATCTCTTAAACTTTCATCAAGAAAAATGTCAAGCCAAAGATGAAGATTTTGATCTTGTACATGAATTAGTCATCTTATAAAATTTAATAGATAAACATTTAGATAAAATAGATACATGTGCTACTAGTTCAAATGTTGTTGATGAAGGTATTAACGACGAAGACTACATGAATCAACTCCAAAGTGAACTCAATCCAATATCATGGAGTGACACAGACGAATGTAAAGATCATCATCCGGTATGTGACGAATGCAAACTAGATAAAACTCCAAATAAGGTACAATCCGAAACCGAACATTTTTGCTATGATCCATTCATTTTAGAATTTTCAAAACTAGAAAACGAGTTTAAATATTTTTGCAACATAGATCTAAAAACTATTTCTAAACATAAATTATCAAAAACTTTTGAAAGTGATCTTGAAAAAGAAATAATTTTAGAAGATAAAATGTCTAGACTTGAAAGTAATATTGAAATTGATCTAGAATGCAAAATATGTCAAGATTATAAACTTGAAATTAAAAGATTAAATGAAAGAGCAAAAATATTAGCTAAATTTGAAGAAAGCTCCAAATCTCTTAAATTCTTACTAAGTTGTCAAAAGCCATTCAATGATAAAACCGGTTTAGGATTTAATTCGGATAACTCTTCAACAAGTAAATCAAAACAAATTATAATTAAAAAAACCTAGTAGAGAAATTTAGATATAAGGCTATTTACTGTGATTATAATTTATATAAGTAAAGAAATCCATTGTTTGTACATCAAAACAAACTATCAAGGAATTCTTGTACTTCTTGGCGACATTTTCTCCATGTGCATAAAAATGCAATGGATGTCCCCAACTAACCATCTCGGACCCATGAGAATCTGGGTACCAAGCTATTTTATTTGATTAGGTAATGAACGCAAAATGGATTGAAACTCAATCTTGCGTTAACCTACTCATATTCAAAACACGCGCATGAAGACTTATTAATCTACAAAAATGAGGATGGAACGAAGTGATACTCATCTATAATTCACTACCTCATATCATGAAGAAATACTGGACCTGAGATAAGTCTTCTTTTTAAACTTTCCACAGTTGTTACTCCTTGCATATAGTTATGATAATCACTCCCTTAAGATATGCTTAGTTTGATAGGTTGCTTTGCCCTCACACTATTAGTTATATCCATATTACTTGTTAATAAACTAGAAAACCTTAAGTTAACCCTCCTAAGCATTAAATAAAGTGTTCTCTATCGAACATATAAAATTTAGTCATCACTATCGTTTAAATCGCATAATTTGTTGAAAGGGATAGCATGAGACAATAGCCTTAATCAATCAAGCATGAGATTTTTTTTTTAACAACAATTCCTTTTAAAAATGCAAATCTTCATATTTTGGAAAATGATTTTTCAAAAGATTATGTCACTTCTCTATTAAACATGCTTTTATCAAAGCCAAAAAGTGTAACAACTTCTTTTTATTTCCTTATAAAAACACTTTGAAACAAATTCAAATCTACCTTGTTGAAATAATTTTCACACTCAAATAAAACCTTTTTTCAAACATTGTTGAATAATGCCCAAAAACACTTACTCAAATCATGCTTGATCCAAGTCTAGAAATCCATGCTATCACAAATTTCCCATCACATAGACACTTATTAGGATTAATTAACTAGCTAATTAATCGTCATAATAATGGTAGTATGAATTACTTGGTAATTATATGTTGTTTTCTTGTTCATATATACATATATGCTTCTTGGTAAATGAGTAGGTTGCATGATAATTAAAAGTGCTTAATTGAATGTGCTTAGCATACATGAGTTATTAAATTTTAAATTGCCTCAAAAAGAAGTTGGACTTGCTTGAAGCTAAACTCAAAAACACAACCTTTTCTACAAATTTCTGCCAAAAACCCATTTTCAGAAATCTGGAAGTCAGCAGATGGGCGGCCCCCTTAAATACCTAGGCGGCCCCCTTAATTATTAAGGGGACCGGCCCCTATTTAAGGGGACCAGCCATCTGGAGATCCGGCTTACTATTCTCTTTTTCAATTTCCAACCCATTTTATTCCATACTTCCCAAAATTCACAAACACATTTTGTCATAAACCACCCACCAAAATTTACCTTCCTAAACCACATCATTCCTTCACTATAAATGCACCTCCTCATCATAAATGCTCATTCATATCATCCACTCAAACATGTCATCCTCCAACTACCCAAAATCAAAACCCTCAAGAGTTGCTAAAATCTCGGTGAGACCAATTTGGAGAAGGAAACTTGAAACTTGCCATAACCCAACAAATGATGTTGTTCAAACACATAACCAATCATCCATCCCTAACCCTTCATCTCCCTATGATCAATCCCAAAACCTCAATCCTAATCTCATTCACACTCAACCCACCAATGCATCATTAAAAACACTCACCACTCTTGGAACATCCACTTCATCCACATCACCATCTTCATCCACTCATGATTACCCAAGTTCACAAACATCTCTACCACCAAGAGTGTCACCACCACCTCCTACCAACTCACATGCTACCCCTATGTTGCATGTGCAAACATCCATCCCTCATAACAACAACACTTTACCATCATCACCTTCATCCGAACACTTGAAGTTCATTGAGGAACTCAAGGAAGCTCATGAGCTTAGTGCTCTTCTTGCCCTACACCTAGCCCAAAGAAACCTTGATCAACCTTCATCTAGCTCTCCCACATCACCCCACAACAAAAACCAAGTTGAGAAACATGTCAACAATTGTCCTTGTTGCATTTTTCTTCAACAACAAACCATTGCTCTAAATGATCACTTTACATGGATTGAGTATCTTCTCACTAGATCCAATCCAATATCCCCACTTGAACAACATCAAAACCTTCATCCATCATGGTCCACTCCAAACTCTCCACCTCAAATGTCTCCACCATCACCATCTCCAACCTCCACACACCCAAACATATACCTTCATTAATCTCATTTACTCACCCTCTCACTTGTTTTCATTTCAAAAACCACCTCCATCATCAAGCAAGTCAAATGGATTTCTTAGGCAAATTAGAATTCTCTAACAAATGTATGCTTTAAGCACTATGTATGTTGTAACAATGATTATGTTTGTCACATAATCATTTTAAATTAATGAATGTTTGTTTCTTTCTTTCTTATATGTGTTTGCTATGAATGTGTTGTTTCATTTTTTTTTGTTTAATTATGATATATATATATATATATATATATATATATATATATATATATATATATATACTTATGACATGCTTACAATATGATCTTAGTAGTTTACATATAAACATTATTCTTCTTAATATGTTATTGCTACTATTAAATCATTCCTAATATACATGATCCAAATGAAGCTTGCTGCAAATACACCCTAACAATGACCCTTTTCTGGAAATTTTTCAAATTTGGTCGCCTGGGAAAACAGCAGATGGGCGGCCCCCTTAATTCCCTAGGCGGTCCCCTTAATTTTAAGGGGGCCGGCCAGCAATTAAGGGGATCGGCCATCTGGGAAGTAAAATTCACTGTTTTCTTTTGCATCATGTGACCCCTTTTATCTAGCCCCAGCTACCATTTCTCCTTATGGACGAACTAGTATTGGAATCTTACTACAAAACCTCAAAAATTAACCTAAACCAACCACATTTTCATATTATAAATTCCCTCCATATAATCACCTCTCATTCCATCATTCTTCACCATCCAAAACCACCATGTTATCACCAAAATCCTCCATCTCTAAGACTCCAAGGAAGCAAAGACTTGTCATCATACCACCAAAACAACTCTTTATTGACTTAACCCAAGATGACACCAAAACTCCATCACCACCACCTCAAAGTTCATCCCCAAGTGCACCAAATGCACCATCAAAAACACCCTCTACCCATGGAGTATCATCTTCCTCCATACCATCCACTTCATCCATCAATGACTACATCAACACTCACCTAACATCATCACCAAGAGCATCATCACTACCATCCACTCATGAACCTCCATCCACCCAACTTGCCATTTCCTTATCACCCATCACACATCTTGATGCTCACTTCCCACCATCACCAATCCCACAACCATTCTTTCCAATACCTTGGGCATTGCTTGAAGCCCATGGTGACAATTGTCTTTGTTACATCCATAACCGGACCATAATCTTTGGTCTTAGAGATGAGATACACTACATGTTTTCATCACTTGAACACATGATTACCAACCCCCCACCACCACCACCTCCACCACCTTCACCCACTACACCACCACCACCTCCATTTTCACCAAATTAAGCATATGCAATGCTTAAAAATAATTTTCAAAACCTTTTTGTATGCAAGCCCCATGGAAGATCATGTACTCCTAGGACGATTATGTAGTATCATTAGTTGTTTTTGTTTGAATGTTTGCATGCCTTATGTTGTAATCTACTTGGTTGTGTATTTTCACACAACACTTTTATTAAATGAATGATCTTTTTGCTTGCTTATTGTTGTTACATATACTTGTGCTTCTAACATTTTTCTTGCAAGCGTTCCATAGCTCGTTTCCTTGGTGCCCCCAAACGAAGGGGAGTACACATCAAGGGGGAGTTCTCATACGACACTTTTACACTTAAAACTTGTCGGTTTAAACCTTTTTGATTCTACAAAAAGGGGGAGAAATAGATGTAAACTCACTGAATACTTGTCTAAAAACTAATTTTTAGATTTAATGAGTTTAGATTTTGTAATCATCAAAAAGGGGGAGATTGTTGATATAAATAATGCCTAAACACGTTATTAATATTTTTCGATATCTCTACGTTTTGATAATCACAAAATGTAAAATCATTAATCGGAAAATTATGACGTAAACAAGTATTTAGTTGTAAATATCTATTTCTACAACTTAAATCACTTAAGGTATGAATGAACTAATGCTTAATACATTATATGATCAAAAGGAACATTTTCTTAAACACTAGATTTTTTATAAAATGTCAAAAACATTTTATATCTTTTAGAAAAATATTTTTGGTAATAAATAAAAAGGTTTAATTCATTATAAATTTATGAATTCAAATTTTTAACCAAAATCAGTAAAAATGTTCCAGAAAAACCTTCCCCACAAAAAGACAAAACTGGGCAACGGCTAGCATGGGCGGCCCCCTTAATTTTGCTAGGCGGCCCCCTTAAAATTAAGGGGACCGCCCCCCTATTTAAGGGGGCCGGCCACGCTCCAGTAGGTTCCAGCTGTCCAGTTTTTCTGCCTATAAATACCAGCCTTCCCCTGGATTTTTACTCACCTTTTGCACACAAAAACTTTCTGTTGTAGATCTCATTTCATATCTTCAAAAACCCTTTGATCATATAATCTTAAGCTTTGGTTTCCAAGTGATCCAAGCTTCCTTCATTCAAGTGCAAAAGAAGAATACTTCTATCAATCAAGATTAGAAGTATTACAACTTAGTATCATCTTGTTACTTAAGTTGTTAGTTTAACAAAGTTTGTAAATCATTCATTCATTGGTGTGTAAGGTGTGTATAGTAGATTAGTGTTGTATGTAAGTAGTGAAGAAGTTGTATAAGTAGTTGTGGTATAGAAGTTGTGAAGACATAGCATAGAAGTTGTGAAGCCGTAAGATAGAGGTCGTGAAGTCCTAGTGTTGAAGTCGTGAAGCCTTAGCATAGAAGTCGCGAAGCCGTAAGATAGAGGTCGTGAAGTCCTAGTGTTGAAGTCGTGAAGCCTTAGCATAGAAGTCGCGAAGCCGTAAGATAGAGGTCGTGAAGTCCTAGTGTTGAAGTCGTGAAGCCGTAGCATAGAAGTCGCGAAGCCGTAAGGTAGAGGTCGTGAAGTCCTATTGTTGAAGTCGTGAAGCCGTAGCATAGAAGTTGTGAAGCGGTCGTGTTGAAGTTGTAAAGTCCTAGTCGTGAAGTCCTTGTATTGAAGTCGTGAAGCCGTAGCATAGAAGTTGTGAAGCAGTCGTGTTGAAGTCGTGAAGTCCTAGTCGTGAAGTTCTAGAGTTCAAGTCGTGAAGCCGTTGTGAATAAGTCGTGAAGAAGTTGTGTTGTGAAGTTGTGAGATTGGTTCTAGCTACCATTAGAACTCGACATTTAGCTTTGTGTCGTTAAGCCGGTGTAAGCCAAAGTCGTGTAAGGTTTTCTCCGCCATAAGGGAGCTTATTGAAGTTGTGAAGAAAACTCTCGAGCTTGGTGCTCGGGGAGTGGAGTAGGGCAAGGAAGGTGTCCTTGTAGCCGAACCACTATAAATCTCTCGTGTCTCGGTTAGATCTTTCCATCCCTTATTTATTTCTTTACTTACATCGTCATTACTTTCATACACATAGGCTAATATAATTGCTAGTATTACTTAGAGGTCGACTTCACATAAAGATCAATTTGAAAATCCATTCAAGAAACCAAAACTTTTATAATAAATTAAAAAGACGTAAAACTATTCAACCCCCCTTCTAGTTTTCCACACAAAACTCCTCTTAAAAAATTTGTGCAACACCCATCTAAAATTCCTGGGTCCGTCTCTGGCCTAACTCACACCATTGTACAGAACAATGCAACAGATTACACTAACCTTTCGCAACCTCCGGTTCATTGTACCTTTTTTGCCATAAATCTTCGAGTATCACATTAGCAATGGCATCGTCTACTTGCCACTTATTCTCATATTTAGCCCAAACATACGCAATCATATAATCATTTACTACCAGTTTGCTATAATCCTTATCCTTTAAAGAATTTGTCATTGAATGGGTGGTTTTTTTTGCTTTTTTATATTTTTTTTAAATAAAAAATAATTATTATTTAGGGTCACAAGAGGTGGTTGGGACATGTCTGTTTTGGATTACTTTAGAGACATTCATGATAACGCATCATCTAGTGTGGATTTGTCTTCATTTTTGGTTGAACCGTTCTTCTTCAACATTTTATTAATGGCATTCTCATTTGGATCATGTCTCCGGTTCTCTTTTACGACCTTTAGCATCTACAGGAGCGCTAGAAAAGCTAGACGCTCATGATATTTCTGATTGTAATGGTTGTAAACTTGCCAAGTTCTCAGCATTACCGTTCAGCAATAGTGTTTCGTATTCTAATGCTCCATTTTATATAGTGCATTCTGATGTTTGGGGACCTTCTCTTGTATTAAAAAAAAAGGTTCTAGATATTATGTTTCATTTATCGATGACTTCACTCGATATACTTGGGTTTATATGCTGAAGCGTAGGTTCGATTTTTTTTTTTTTTTTTTTTTTTTTTTTTTTTTTTTTTTTTTTTTTTTTTTTAACAGTTTTCAAAGAAATAAGAGCTCTTGTGGAAACTCAACAGTTGACGGTCATAAAATGATTTCGTTGTGATTTGGGGGGTGAGACAGTTAGATCTTTTTTGGTGTCCGCTGATGTTCCAAGTGTATTTTGGGAAGAAGCGGTTCTTACAGCCACATATATGATTAATAGAATTCCAAATGCGCTTAATTCTGGTTTATCTCATTTTGAGAAGTTGTATGGAACTTTGTCAGATTAATTGATACAACCTACTTGTATCAGTAGTAGCACCACTATAGTAGGTGCGGACTCCTTAAGAAAAGAGAAGAGAAACAGATGATTTTAGACAAAACTATGACTTTCATTGATAATCTATTCGGTATATAAATAGCCGAATAATAACTTGTAACCCAAGACAAATATTCTGAAACAAAGACATTCCTAATATGACTCAAAGACTTTCCTAAAAACATATAAATAAATATAGATAAATATGGAGATAAATCCTAGCCCATAACAAACGAGTCTTGCCACTTTGGTGCCTTCTTGGTCCTCTTGCCACGACCCAAAGGTTCTGCTAAGGGCGTATCATTCCCTCCATCTTCAAAAACAACCTTGTCCTCAAGGTTATACGCAGGATATGCAGCTTTGAAATCATTCAACCATTCCCACGTCGCTTCCTCAGGAGACCGACTTGTCCATTGAACCAGCACTTGTTCCCCTATTTGACCATTCCGTAACACCTTTCGAGAGTCACAAATCCTTACAGGTTGCTCCATTGGTTGCTCATCCACGAAATCTTCTGGCAAGGGTGCTACCCTTTCACTTCCATTTCCTGTAAAAGATTTGAGAATAGACACATGGAAAACTGGATGTATCTTACTAGACTCAGGTAACGCCAAACGGTAAGCCACCTTTCCCACACGAGCTTCCACCTTGTAAGGTCCATAATAACGCTTTGCCAGCTTATTTGAGAGTCGCCTGGCAAGAGTAATTTGCCGGTATGGTTGAAGCTTAACAAGTACCATATCCCCTACATTAAACTCGACATCCCGCCTTTTGCAATTAGCCTTGACTTCCATTCTTTGTTTAGCAACTAACAAGCTGTCCTTGAGTTGCCTCAATAACCCATCTCGTTCCACAAGTAAATCATCCACAGCTGCTACCTTTGAAGACCCAGGTGGATATGGAATCATTGTCAATGGCAACCTTCCATACAACGCCTGGAAAGGTGACATCTTAATGCTACTATGATAACTAGAATTATAACAATATTCTGCCCATGGTAAATACCGAACCCATTGTTGCGGACGGTGACTAACCATGGCTCGTAAATACTGCTCTAAACAACGATTCACGACTTCCGTTTGCCCATCCGTCTGAGGATGATACACGGTACTATGATTCAACTGTGTACCGCTAAAGTGAAATAACTGCTTCCAAAAAGCACTTACAAAAATAGGATCACGATCAGATACAATGGTTTTTGGTATCCCATGATGTTTAACCACGATGTCCAGAAACACCTCGGCTACCTTATGTGCATTAAAACTAGTAGGCAATGACCCAAAATGAGCATACTTCATTAAACGATCGACCACCACCAAAATAACAGTAATACCTCGAAACGCTGGTAATCCCGTAATAAAGTCCATTGACACATCTTCCCATACGGCGTTTGGTGTCGGAAGAGGCTGTAGATAACCACCCGGCGCGTCCGTAGAATACTTGGTTTGTTGACATACCAAGCATTGCTTAATGAATTCTTCGACCGATTTACGCATTCCCTTCTAGAAAAACAAGGCCGACAACCCAACCAACGTCTTCTTGATTCCCCCATGCCCAGCGCTAGGAGTGACATGGAACTCTCGTAACAATAATGTCTTAAGCTTCGAATCCTGCCCAATATAGTAACGGTTGTTGTAAATGATAAGTCCATTCTCACGTCTAAACCCACTAAGTACCTCACCATTGTTCAATTTTTGATGTAACTCAAGTAACTCAGTTAATGTGCCATTCTCCTCTTGCAAGTCCCCAATGAAACCTATCAATGGCTGACTAAGAATCATGAAGGCTGATGTCACCTGCTCGGCCTCCTCAAACGCCCGGGAGAGGGCATCCGCAGCTTGATTAGTTACCCCAGACTTATATTCAATATCAAAATCAAACCCCAATAACTTTCTTACATACTTTTGCTGGAGCGGCGTTTGAATTACTTGTTGCATTAATTCTTTAATACTTTTATGGTCTGTGCGGATAGTAAACCGTCGTCCCAGCAAATATTGGCGCCATTTATACACGGCCTCCACGATAGCAAACAACTCCTTTTGGTAAGTACCAGCCACCCGCATACGCGGCCCTAACTTACGACTAAAATAACTAATTGGCTTGTTTCCCTGCATCAAAACCGCGCCAATTCCATCTCCCGATGCATCCGCCTCCACTACAAACACTTGGTCAAAATTTGGAAGACATAAAACAGGAGCGTTAGACAATTGTTGCTTAAGTGTTTCGAAAGCATGAGCTTCTGTCTCACCCCACTTAAATCCATCATGTTTCAGTAATCCAGTTAAAGGTGCCGCAAGCGAGGCATACCCCCGAATAAACCGTCGATAATAGCCCGCAAGCCCTAAGAATCCCCGAACCTGCCTTTGATTTTTAGGGATCGGCCATTCATGCACTGCCGATATCTTCTTTGGATCCATTTGTACCCCACGAGCTGAAATAATATGTCCCAAGTACTCTAGTTCCCCAGCACCAAAAACACATTTAGAACGTTTCACATAAAATTGGTGTTCCTGTAAACACCGAAAAACGCACTCCAAGTGTTCCAAATGCGAGCTAAGGGTTGTACTATAAACTAGGATGTCATCAAAAAATACAATCACGAATTTACGCAAGTAGGGAGAAAACAACCTATTCATAGTCGCTTGAAATGTTGAAGGCGCATTGGTAAGTCCAAATGGCATGACTAAAAATTCATAATGCCCGTCATGTGTTCGAAAAGCCGTCTTGTACACGTCCCGTTCGTGTACCCGAATCTGATGGTAACCTGCGCGTAAATCTAATTTAGTAAAAATACTAGCCCCACCTAACTCATCGAACATCTCGTCTGCCGTAGGGATTGGAAACTTATCCTTCACTGTGACCGAATTCAGAGCGCGATAATCCACACAAAAACGGTAGCTCCCATCCTTCTTTTTGACAAGTAAAACAGGTGAAGAAAAAGGACTATGACTAAAGCGAATAATTCCTTGGCTCAACATTTCCATTACTAACCGTTCCATCTCACCCTTCTGATAATGTGGATAACGGTAGGGACGTACGTTCACCGGTTTAGTGTTTGGTAACAAATGAATTCTATGATCCACTAAGCGGTTAGGTGGTAGACATGTTGGTTCCTGAAACAAGGCATCAAACCGGGCCAAAAGTTGATTAAGCTCAGCTTGTCCAGAGGACGTGGGTAACGCGGAGTTGGCCTGATCAATGTCGCCCTGCAAAGCATAACCATGACATTCATAAATGCCATATACATCCTCCATACCCAACAATGCCTGCATGTGGTGGAGGCTAATTTTCTTCATTCTAAGGGACTCGTCACCCGTCAATGTATAAGTAGTTCCCGAAAGAGTGAATTCCATTATTTGATGCGCGTAGTCATGAGTAACCTTTCCCAATGTCTGTAACCATTGAATACCCAAAACCACATCAAGACCTTTCATAGGTAAGACATATAAGTCGACCTCCATCTCAAACCCTTGCATGTGAAGAGGCACACGCGAGCAAACATTCTCACACAATAGCGACGCCCCGCTACCAATATACACCTTAAAAGCCTTGATCGCCCGAATTGATAGACGCAATCGCTCGGCCACATCCGACTGCACAAAATTGTGAGTGCTACCGTTATCAATGAGTACATGCACCTCAGTAGCACCAATCTTTCCCCATAATTGAAGAGAACGGGGACTGCCCTGACCCACCAACGAGTTGAGAATAGAGATATCGCCACTCTCGATTGCATCATTTCCTTCCGCGGTTGCGTCCTCACTTACATCCCCATCATCATCTGTCATGAGCAACAAAAACTTACCAGGACACTTATGGCCTCTCGTCCACCTATTGTCACAATTGAAACACAACCCTTTACTCAAACGTTCTTGTCGTTCCGCGGGTGAAATCCATTTGATAGCCAAAGGTTTAGAATTTGCGTTGGCTGTGGGTTGCGTTGGATTTGGGGTCGGTAACAAGGCCTGCTTACTAATGTTGGCTGAGATTGACGTAACCCCAGGACGCGGAATTGATTGACGTTGCCCTCCAGAAGTTGCCACAGCCTTGTTTGCAGTCATAGAAACTGATGTGACCTGGTCATCCAGGCGCGCTTCAGTAATACGCGCTAAGGCAAACGCGTCACCAAGCGTTGTGGGCTTGGATACCAACAATTCACGTTGAAGATGTAGCTTAAGCCCCGAGATATAAAAAGATATGAGCAATGATTCGGGTATATTAGTAACCCGATTCATCAATTTTTCAAAGTCCCGTTGATAATCTTCCATGGTACCAAGTTGTAACAACTTCGACAAGGCTCCTTGCGGGTCATCATACTTGGATGGTCCAAAACGATCTTTAACACTCTCCACAAACCGATCCCAATCTGTAATCAAACCATTCCGTGTCATCCACCGAAACCATTCCGCAGCCGCCCCCTCCAAATTAAAACCCACAATCCTTAGCCTCTGATTAACAGGTGTGTTCAGGAGAGCAAAATACTCCGTGATGGCAAAGATCCAACTATCCGGATCCTCTCCCGAAAATTTAGGAACATCCAGGCGCATGGATCTTGGTAATAAAGCCCCTGGATCTCCACCCCCGCCTAGACGCCCTTGCATCTGCCCTAGTGCAGCCTGCAATTCTGCACGTAAGGTATCAAATTGCAACTGGAATGTTGTCGCCGTCTGCTGCACCAGATCCTGTTGCTCTTTAAGTAACCTTCGAATCGTTACTTCATCCATGGCTATGAGTACAATGAAAGCACCAATGATACAACCTACTTGTATCAGTAGTAGCACCACTATAGTAGGTGCGGACTCCTTAAGAAAAGAGAAGAGAAACAGATGATTTTAGACAAAACTATGACTTTCATTGATAATCTATTCGGTATATAAATAGCCGAATAATAACTTGTAACCCAAGACAAATATTCTGAAACAAAGACATTCCTAATATGACTCAAAGACTTTCCTAAAAACATATAAATAAATATAGATAAATATGGAGATAAATCCTAGCCCATAACAAACGAGTCTTGCCACTTTGGTGCCTTCTTGGTCCTCTTGCCACGACCCAAAGGTTCTGCTAAGGGCGTATCATTAATCCTCATTGCGTGTCTTCGGTTGTACTCGTTTTGTCCTAAAATCACATGTTGAGTGTACGACATTATCTACGAAATCCAGTTTATGTGTGTTTCTGGGTTATGGTATTAGTCAAAAGGGATATCGCTGTTATGATCCGGCCAGTCAAAAGTTGTATACATCTCGCCATATTGACTTTTTAGAACACATTCGGCACTATTATGTTCCTGCTAGTTCACATAATTTGACACAATCCGAACTCATAAAAATTAATCCCTTCAAAGCAAAAAATGTAGTAATATGTTTCGTACGAAACAAAAAGTGTGATATGTTTTGTACGAATACTGATACCAATGCGATACGGCGAGATCTAAAAGAAACATGGAATTTAAAACAAAAGTCAGTGCTGATATCACGTATGGGTATTTGCACCGATACGTTTTCATATAAACATATATTAGAAAGCATGAGTATTTGACTATTCAAATTGTTCTACGTAGTATTATTTTGAGGACGTGTATAAGATAAAGATAATAGAGAAAATCTTTTGATACATCTCCAAAATTATAATTGCAATTTTTGTTTTAAAAAGTACATGCGCATACTTGAGATATCCGTATGTCACTACGTATGTATGACTATGATAATAGTTTGGGAAGCAAATAAACAAGCATGACACTAAATTAAAAGCATGTCCAATGAATATTTATAAGACACGTCATTATTAGTGACATGTAATTTATGTGGAGTCTATACTCATAAATTTTCATTGTTTGATCAAGTTCATAGAGATGAGAGATGATGACGTCTATACCCATGAACTTAAGAAAGATAAAGTTATGTGAGTTCATATCACATTTTAACACTCAGACGTATTATAGAAATATATATTTGTGTCTCATTTATAGACATTCTAAGTTTATAGCATTTGATGATGAAGTTGTTGGAGTATGTGAATCATACGAAAGCTATAAACACATAATATCATCAAGAACACGCAGCGGAAAGATCTACAAGAACATGTAATTAATTAATCTAAATAGACACGTACCTTATGCAAGCTCCAAGAACAAATATAAACCCTAATTAGGTTTATGTATATGTCGATCCAAACTAAAAGGAAAAACACGAGTTAAAGCAAACTCGTCACTCGTTCTTGTACACACGTAATCTAGCGTTACAATGGGAAAAACTATGTTCAAGAATCACAAACAAGCCAAACACTTGCAAAGCTTTACTTGGATCACAAATCCTAGTGGATTTAAAAAAGAGGTGATCGGTTCTATGCTTAGGAGAGGGAGGAGAAGAGAAGTTAGGCTTGTAGGGGATTCAAGATTAGGTTTAAACCAAATACAAGTGAATTGTATTTATAGGCTAACCCTAAACTCCCCAAACTTGCTCCCTACTCCATCTATAACCGACCTCAAGCCCAAGGGAGGGCAATCGGCCGATCCAACCCATGAGATGGGTTTCTAGATTCTTCTAATCTCCCTTTTGCACATTTAGTCCTTTAACGGTCATTATCCCCAACACCGTTAAGTACTAACCGTCGTTAAGTATTTTGTTTGTGAAATGAATAAATAAATACATAAAATATATTTAATTATTCAACCATTGGAACTCTCACGTTATTGTGTGCAATCCCGAGTCTCGGGTTCGAAACCGGACATACGTATATTAAAAGTTATACATTAAACCTAACAGCTCCCACTTGGATAACGATTAATATAGTAATGACATGGGCTAGTCTAGCTTAACAGATCCCAATGCCCCCAGCTCGATCCGAGTATGGTTTTCCTGGAAAAACCACGTGATGATTTAATCATCATACTTATCCTTTTGTTGCTAATACCGCGTTAATTTGGATATGGATCTTTGTCATTCCATAATTAACAGTAGTTTCTCGTTTATACATAATTGAACAAGATTACCAAAACATCTGAACGTCTTCCAGATAGACTTTGGGCGTGCGCACGCAAACATCTTGTCAATCCTACGAGTGGCCAAGCAGTATTAAACTTCAACACAAAGTTGAAGGAACAAATCCTTTATTGACTGCGAGCATAACCCTCGAACTTCGCATCATTTCTGAAAATAGCCCTTATAACTACCTTTTACGGATAGCGTTAGACTATCTCACAGAAAATGAGCTACATCCTCGGCAATTATCTGGCATCTCAAGTCTGAGGATAAATATTCATGATATACTTGATGACTATGATCCATAAAGTATAATCATGTGGTTGGGATAAGTCCTATATTCAATTTATCCAATATTGAATATCATGTGACATTGGTGTCTCAACCTTACAGTACATTCTACCAATCCTCACATTTGTCTTAGTTCAATAATATTCCCATATTATTAATTGACAACGGACTATTTAGAATAAATAAATTATTCACGGATTTAAACATGCAAATATAAGACACAAATATTAATAATGATAATAAACGTTATCCGCACTTTATTTCATTAAAATAATAATTGTTTACACGTCCCTATCGAAATACTAATCCAACAGATTTACATGAAACTATCTGCTAAACGAAGACCAATACCCTGAGCATGACGATTAAACGTTTCCTTAGGTAATGCCTTCGTGAAAGGATCAGCCAGATTTTCATCTGTGTGAACTTTGAGTACTTTTATTTCACCATCATCGACTTGTTCTTGAACATAGTGATACTTTCTTTTAAAGTGTCTGGCGCCTTTCATAACTCCAGGTTCATTGGCGAATGTGATTGCAGCAGAGTTGTCGCAATACACATTTATAGGTAATTCTATTGAAGGCATCACTCCCAGATCCTTAATGAATTTCCTTATCCAAACAGCTTCTTGTGCTGCTTTCGATGCAGCAATGTACTCAGCTTCTGTAGCAGACATGGCCGTTGTACTCTGCTTCTTACTCTTTCAGTCCACAGCTCCTCCATTTATGACAAAAACGTAACCCGTCTGAGACTTCGTATCATCTTTATCAGTCTGAAAGGACGCATCGCAGAAACCTGTAACATTTAGTTCTGCGTCTGGATTTCCCCCGAAGACAAGAAACATATCTTTAGTATTCCTCAAATACTTAAGTATGTTCTTAACAGCATGCCAGTGATCTTTCCCTGGATTCTGCTGATAACGACTGGTCAAATTTTGAGCGAACGCCACATCTAGCCTTGTACATCTAACTGCATACATGATAGATCCTACTGCCGAAGCATACGGAACTTTCTTCATTTATGCCACCTTTTCAGGTGTAGAAGCACAGATTTCGCTGCATAAGCCGTGTTCAACTTGCATGGGCAAATTTCCCTTCTTGGAATTTTGCATATTGAATCTCTTCAATATTTTATCCATGTAAGCACTTTGGCTTAATCCGATTAACCGTTTAGATCTGTCCCTATAGATCTTGATTCCAAGGATATACGCTGCTTCTCCTAAATCCTTCATGGAAAAACATTCACATAGATAAGCCTTAACTTCATCAAGACTAGGTATGTGATTTCCCATGATCAATATGTCATCGACATATAGGACAAGAAAAGTAGTGTTACTCCCACTAACTTTGTGGTATACACATGGCTCATCGAAATTTTGAGTAAATCCAAACTTCTTGATTTCCTCATCAAATTTCTTATTCCATTGCCTGGATGCTTGCTTTAATCCATAAATGGATCTTTGAAGTTTGCATACACGCTCAGGAAATTGTGGATTCACAAACCCCTCAGGTTGCGCCATATAGATATCTTCATCTAGGCGACCATTCAGAAAGGCGGTTTTGTCATCCATCTGCCAAATCTCATAGTCATAGTAGGCAGCTATGGCTATAAGAATCCTAATAGCTCTAATGTCGGCCACAGGAGAAAATGTCTCCTCATAGTTGATGAACTCAAATAAGTACATTTTATTATCATCATTTATCCTATTTATTTGACTTGTTTTATTATATTATATATGAGAATTGATACGTTAATGTTTACTTTTGTAATTCTCAGGTAAAAACAAGTATTATGTGAAACTTGGCGATTTTGGACTAATTATGGAGCAAAACAAGCAAGATGTTAAGAGTCTACTGAAATGTACAAGATCAAGATCATTCTGCTCCAGATACGCCGCAATATACTTCTTACATACGGCGTATCACTATCAAGATTTCACAAGTTACAATCCAAGACAGCAAAGGACATGCGCCGCATAGAGAAATGGAGTTACGCCGCATCTTAAGGCGGTGTACGAATATTCCTGAATATATTAATCTTGGACCCCACGCGAAGTTAAGTCAATGCGCCGCATCTACTTATCCTATGTGCCGCATCTAACCCTCAGACAGAAACTATAAATACCCCAAGGTCAGACAAATTTAAAAGTTGGACAGTGCAAGATACCATACGTACGAGTGTTGGGTCTAAAAGATGCTGCTGATTCGAGAAACATAACTCTGCTGGATAGTTATGTAACTCTGCTGATAAGTGCAATGACTCTGCTGTTTGTGACTCTGCTGGTTTGGGATAATAGGCATAGTGTAACTCTGCTGCTAGAAGATTTACTCTGCTGCTTATTAGATATGTAGAGTATGTTAAGGATAATTATAGAAAAGATATGTATGAATATTTTTCTTGTATAGGAAGTCTTGTAAACCGACTAGGAATCCTTACGCTATAAAAGGAGGTTCTAGGGTTAGGGTTAGATATCGATTATCTTAGCATACGTATTATTGTTTACACTTCAAGGTTTCTTGTAACCCTATTGCTATTGAGCAATCGTTATTAATATAATTGAAGTGTTGTTTGATAATTCGTTTGTGTTTATTCTTCTTAAGATCAAGTATTAGTTTCCGCATAATATTTGATATACAACTCAAGATCAGTTTCTATACCGATTACTTTAGATTTATCTAAGGTAATTAATAAGATCGTGAAGCTCAACTGGGATCATCATCCCTATCCATGTAGTGTACCATCTGAGAAAAACTGACATATCCAACACTTGAACCATTTGATCTCTTAATTACCCAGCATGCTTGACTACCATCTAGAACATCATGTGAGTATGAAATGATTGGGTATTTTGTTGACAAAGGTACTGCATTAAGTAACTCAGGTTCTTCTTGAGGTTTATGAACTGTGAGATCCATAATCCCTTTCATATCATCTGCAGTCACTTCTTCAAAATTATGCTCATCAGTCACTTCTTCTTTCTCAGAAACACTATCCTCTTTTTCTGAATCACTCTTTACCAATGACTCATTCTTTCTCTTCTTTCTAGCCACCTGATTTATTCTCCTACCATATCTTTTTACACCAACAGTAGGTTCAGGCTTTTTCTCTGCAACTACATTCTCTTTCTCAACCTCCATGATCTCCTTGTCATCTTGCTTCTTTGAAATACTTCCAGATGCTTTCATATGGTCAGATTCCATAGCCTCTGTTTTTCTCTTCTTTTCAGAAACTTTTCTTGAATTTAGCTTAGCATAGGTTTCATAAAACTCCTTTTCAATTATAGCATCTGACTTTCCCTTGAAATCCGTCATCTGATAACCTCTTGCATTTTTCAAATAATACTTCATATCATTCACCAATGCTTTCCTTGAAGATGACTTGCCTTTGTAACCATGCTTTTGTGCTTCTTTAATCCTCATAATCAGCTCTTCCCACTTAGCTACTCCATTCTTTCTGAGTATAAACTCAACAAGCTCTTCTGTCTTCTCACTTCCTTCCAACTGCTCATCATTTGTTATCAAGAAAGCTTCACCTCTTACAATCATATCAGAGTCTAAGAAATACTGCAATTGTTCATTGAATTCTTCTTGACTAACTTCTTTAGATGTGGAGCTTTCCTTAAATTCAAACAAATTGCTTTCCTCATCAACTGCAATACTTCTTGCATATTCCTCATCAGCTGCAATCTGAGCTTTTTCATCAGCTAATGCCTTTTCTTGAAGTTCCCTTTCAAGTTCTATAGCAATTTCTTTATCATGATGTGATGTAGATTCAGCAGCAGGTTGTTGTGATGATGTGGGTGTTTTAGTTCCTTTGTTCATGTTCAGCAGTACTTGAGCTAAATTCATCTGTTCATCATCTGATTCAGCAGAGTCCTTTTCTCCTGCACTCTTCTCAGTATCAACAGCAAAAACCTTTATCCCATCAGCAGAGTGTTCTGCTCCAGCAGAGTCAACAACTTTTTCACTCTTATCACCAACATTTTCATCTGATTTCTTGATAACCTCCCCTGAACCTATTACAACTTCCTGATCCTGAGCATTCACTACAGCCTCCTGATCATTCCTCCCCTGTTTGGAAGCATCCTCTTCCAAACATGGTTTGGAACTCTTCTTCAACCTCCCCTCAAGATGGGTAACCCTGAGCTTAAGCCTTCTTATCTCAGCACCTTGAGAAGCTTTGACTGTAGACAACTCCTTTCTTAAACCAAGAACCTCCTATGACAATTTTGTACATTTATCCATCAATTCCTTAAATTGTTTCATGATATCCTCACAACTTCGGTCTGTGTTACCTGACCCGAGAGGTTGATCACTGGAATTGGCATTTTGTACAGGGGTTTTAACCGTCAAATCATCTTTTTCAAGTTCAATGCTAGCCTCAACACTTCGACCTGTGTGACCTGGTCCGAGAGGTGTATCATGGGCAATGTCAATATGTACATCAGTGTCCATCAATTCAATAGTTTCATCTCTGTCCTCATCACTTCGAGATGTGTTACCTTCTCCGAGAGGTGAATCTTTGGACACAAACTCAGTCTCAACCCTAGGTTGAACAGCTGAGCCCCCCATAGAAGCCATTTGGCTGGGGTTACCATCAGTTGTATTAGGTTCTTGAGAACCTTCTACAAAAGATGTTGCCATGGTTGAGGTCTTAATTATGTTAGCACTGTCCTGTTCAACTACTAAGTTGGAAACAGTAGTGCCAGCCTCTTCCATCATGGTACCTCCATCACCTGTACCAGCCTCATCTGCATCCATACTAACATTGGCCTGAGGTTGCACAATGTCCTCATGAAGTGAAGTCCTAGGTGATTGGGTAGGTTGGGGTTCATGTGATACTGATACATTCAAACTTGTTGATGAGGATGTGTGATGGGAAGCTGTGTATGATGATTCTTCTGATGAGATGCCCAAATTAGAAGAAGTGTATGTGGATACTGATGATGAAGTTGTTGATGTTTTTAGTGCTGAAGCTGATTTATCCAATTTGGAGACTGATATAACCTGTTAGTCCCACACCAACAACAAGAATCCACAAGATTCACCCAAAGGAGCAGATAATTGGTGATGTTCACTCTGCTGTTCAGACTAGAAGTAAATCAAAAGGGTTGAGTGATTTGCTTGATCAAGGATTGTTTGCTCAAACACTTAAGAAGAGGAATAGCCACAAGGATTTACAAAATTGCATGTTTGCCTGTTTCCTATCTCAAGAAGAACCCAAGACCATTCATAAGGCTTTGAAAGATGAAAGTTGGGTTGAAGCTATGCAAGAGGAGTTGCTGCAGTTCAAGCTTCAAGAGGTCTGGACATTAGTTGATTTGCCTAATGGAAAAAGGGCAATTGGTACAAAATGGGTGTTCAGATGTAAAAGAGATGAAAGAGGTATTGTTATCAGAAACAAGGCTAGATTGGTGGCTCAGGGATACACTCAGGAAGAAGGAATAGATTATGATGAGGTATTTGCCCCAGTTGCAAGACTGGAGGCTATCAGACTTTTCTTGGCATATGCCTCATACAAGAATTTTCCTGTGTATCAAATGGATGTGAAAAGTGCTTTCTTGTATGGAAAGATACCTGAAGAGGTTTATGTAATGCAACCACCTGGGTTTGAAGATCCTAAGTATCCTGATAGGGTCTACAAGGTGAAGAAAGCACTGTATGGACTACATCAAGCTCCTAGAGCTTGGTATGACACCTTATCCCAGTACTTGTTGAACAATGGTTTTTGCAGAGGAACCATTGATAAAACATTGTTCATTAAGAAAGACAAAAAGGATATCCTACTTGTTCAGGTTTATGTAGATGATATCATTTTTGGGTCTACAAATAAGGTGTTATGTGAAGGTTTTGAGAAGCTTATGCACAGCAGGTTTGAGATGAGTTCTATGGGAGAACTGACTTTCTTTTTAGGGCTTCAAGTTAAGCAGAAGTCAGATGGGATTTTTATTAGCCAAGACAAGTATGTGGCTGATATGTTAAAGAAATTTGGTTTCAAAGATGTGAAGGCAGCTAAGACACCAATGGATAAAAACAAACCTTTGCTCAAGGATGAAGATGGGGTAGAGGTTGATGTACATCTTTATAGATCAATGATTGGTTCATTGATGTATCTGACTGCTTCAAGGCCAGATATCATGTTTTCTGTGTGTGCTTGTGCTAGATTTCAAGTGTCCCCAAAAGTTTCACACTTGGAAGTAGTCAAAAGAATTTTTAGGTACCTAAAGGGTCAACCAAAATTGGGTCTTTGGTATCCTAATAATTCACCATTTGACTTGATAGCATACTCAGATAGTGACTATGCTGGGGCTACTATGGATACAAAGTCAACCACTGGAGGCTGTCAGTACCTTGGACATAGGCTGATCTTTTGGCAATGTAAGAAACAAACAGTGGTGGCTAATTCGACAACTGAAGCAGAATATGTTGCTGCTTCTAGCTGCTGTGGACAAGTGCTCTGGATTCAGAACCAATTGCTAGATTATGGGTACAATTTCATGAACACAAAAATTTTCATTGACAACAACAGCACAATGTGTATTATCAAAAATCCTGTTTTTCATTCTAAAACAAAACACATAGAGATAAGACATCATTTTATTAGAGATTGTTATGAGAAAAAGCTAATTCAAGTGGTTAAAATACATACTGACAACAATGTTGCTGATTTACTTACAAAAAGTTTTGATATAAGTAGATTTCAATTTTTAGTTGCTAGTATTGGCATGATAAATCTTTAATCGATAAACATCTTATCTCTGTATGTTTTTGTAAACTTTTGTAAGGATTTGTGTTGTTTGTTAAGTCAAAATTTGCTGTTTGTTAAGTTGTTTGCTGTTTAGTTGTCTGCTGCTATGCTACTCTGCTGTTATTTTTGGATATTCTTGCTTGTGTTTGTGGTTTTCTACTAACCTTTTGTAGATTTACATGAACACACAATCAAGTAAAGCAAGGAAATTTAAACGTTCATTGATAACTAAAGCAAAGTACAAGATGAAGTTTTCTTACAACCATTGATCAAAAGAGTTCAAAAGACAACAAGAACAATTGATTCACAACCTAAATTCTAGCAAAGTCAGGCATAACCTTGCTGCGAGGTCCTCGCGTACCCATGGCTTCAAATACTCTTGGACAGGGAAGAGCAAGTACCACTGGTCGTGGTGGTGGACTCTGCTGCTGGCTTGTTGAGGGAGCTTGTTTCTTCTGCTGTTTCTTCTTGGGAACAGGGGGTTTCTGCTCTGCCGCACTTGGCTTTGGACGAGGAGGATCAACACTCTTACCAAAAGCAGCAACCGCCTTCTCCATTTGCTTTTGAAGCTCAGCGGTCAAAGGATGTTGCGGAGGATCGATTTCCCAGACACCTTGATAGAAAGTCATGGATTTTGGCCATGCTTTTGTTTCTTCATCATCGCTTGAATCTACAAAGGATGATGGTGTTGATGGCAGTGGGTCAGAGTATTCTTCTTCCACAACTGCTTTACCTTTCTGTTGTGATGATGATGCTCTTGACGTTGGTGGAAAATAGTTTGACCATCCTTGTGAGCTATCAGATGAGGAATATGAGGATATGTTGATGATTGGTGCTTTGGAAGAGCTCATGATTGGTTATTATTGGAGTTAGGGTTTGTGAATTGGGGATTTGCTAAAGAGATTAAGGGATTACTGAACTTAAATGCGGGGTTGGTATGGTATTTAAGGGAGTGATTATATTGGGAGAGTTGACTTTTGGTCAACACTTTCTTAACTCTGCTGATGAGTTTGAAAGTAGAAGGGTCAAATTGAAACTTTTGGCGCGTTCTTAAACCTAATTAGATCAAAACGGTCTCATAAACCAATTTGATCTCATTAACTTGTAATTGCTCAAAACTACATTTGATTCTCACCCAAAAACATTAATTTATTTCATTAAACCCAAAACCCCTAAATCATAATGGCTCGACGAACGTTTCTGGAAGAACATAATCAAATTGAATTTCTGAGTAAGGTTTCTGCTGCTGCGGGATTTCATGAGGTTATGGATTTTCTGAGTGCTTCTAAACTAAGGTATGCTTTAACAGTTGATCCTACCATTTATAAATCACATATGCATCAATTTTGGTCAACTCTTAAGCTGGATATACTTGACGGGGAGGAACGGTTGATAGGTAGTGTGGATGGTGAAAGTATTGTAGTTAGTGAAACAACCATTAAGAGAAGTCTTCGTTTATCAGGCGTACCTACACCTCCTACCCTTACCCCAGAAATTGTTTTGTCTGAGCTTGAGAACATTGGATATGAGAGACCTGAGGCTGGTGGAACATTTTTGAAAGGTCATCTTTGTCCCCATTGGAAGTTCTTGTTGCATACTCTACAACACTGCTTGTTTCCCAAAGTAGGTGGATGGAGTGAGTTTAGTGCTTCACAAGATATGGCTTTAGTTTGTTTGGCAACAGGGCAACCATTTGATTTTTCTTCTATGATTTTTGAGGGTATGAAGAAGTTTATAAAGAAGAAGTTCTATTTGTATCCAAGGTTTCTACAACTTATTATCAACTATCAGCTAAGAGAACCATTGAGGCATACAAATGTTGAGCCCTGTAGTAGAATGGCAATCAAGATGTTTGCTTTTCTAAAGAAGAATGGAAAAGGCTTTTCTGGTGCTATCACTCCCCAGACTGAACACATCTTGAATATTGTGGCTGCAGTTAATGAGGATGAAGAAGCTGGAACACACACAGCTTCCCATCACACATCCTCATCAACAAGTTTGAATGTATCAGTATCACATGAACCCCAACCTACCCAATCACCTAGGACTTCACTTCATGAGGACATTGTGCAACCTCAGGCCAATGTTAGTATGGATGCAGATGAGGCTGGTACAGGTGATGGAGGTACCATGATGGAAGAGGCTGGCACTACTATTTCCAACTTAGTAGTTGAACAGGACAGTGCTAACAAAATTAAGACCTCAACCATGGCAACATCTTTTGTAGAAGGTTCTCAAGAACCTAATACAACTGATGGTAACCCCAGCCAAATGGCTTCTATGGGGGGCTCAGCTATTCAACCTAGGGTTGAGACTGAGTTTGTGTCCAAAGATTCACCTCTCGGAGAAGGTAACACATCTCGAAGTGATGAGGACAGAGATGAAACTATTGAATTGATGGACACTGATGTACATATTGACATTGCCCATGATACACCTCTCGGACCAGGTCACACAGGTCGAAGTGTTGAGGCTAGCATTGAACTTGAAAAAGATGATTTGACGGTTAAAACCCCTGTACAAAATGCCAATTCCAGTGATCAACCTCTCGGGTCAGGTAACACAGACCGAAGTTGTGAGGATATCATGAAACAATTTAAGGAATTGATGGATAAATGTACAAAATTGTCACAGGAGGTTCTTGGTTTAAGAAAGGAGTTATCTACAGTCAAAGCTTCTCAAGGTGCTGAGATAAGAAGGCTTAAGCTCAGGGTTACCCATCTTGAGGGGAGGTTGAAGAAGAGTTCCAAACCATGTTTGGAAGAGGATGCTTCCAAACAGGGGAGGAATGATCAGGAGGCTGTAGTGAATGCTCAGGATCAGGAAGTTGTAATAGGTTCAGGGGAGGTTATCAAGAAATCAGATGAAAATGTTGGTGATAAGAGTGAAAAAGTTGTTGACTCTGCTGGAGCAGAACACTCTACTGATGGGATAAAGGTTTCTGCTGTTGATACTGAGAAGAGTGCAGGAGAAAAGGACTCTGCTGAATCAGATGATGAACAGATGACTTTAGCTCAAGTACTGCTGAACATGAACAAAGGAACTAAAACACCCACATCATCACAACAACCTGCTGCTGAATCTACATCACATCATGATAAAGAAATTGCTATAGAACTTGAAAGGCAACTTCAAGAAAAGGCATTAGCTGATGAAAAAGCTCAGATTGCAGCTGATGAGGAATATGCAAGAAGTATTGCAGCTGATGAGGAAAGCAATTTGTTTGAATTTAAGGAAAGCTCCACATCTAAAGAAGTTAGTCAAGAAGAATTCAATGAACAATTGCAGTATTTCTTAGACTCTGATATGATTGTAAGAGGTGAAGCTTTCTTGATAACAAATGATGAGCAGTTGGAAGGAAGTGAGAAGACAGAAGAGCTTGTTGAGTTTATACTCAGAAAGAATGGAGTAGCTAAGTGGGAAGAGCTGATTATGAGGATTAAAGAAGCACAAAAGCATGGTTACAAAGGCAAGTCATCTTCAAGGAAAGCATTGGTGAATGATATGAAGTATTATTTGAAAAATGCAAGAGGTTATCAGATGAAGGATTTCAAGGGAAAGTCAGATGCTATAATTGAAAAGGAGTTTTATGAAACCTATGCTAAGCTAAATTCAAGAAAAGTTTCTGAAAAGAAGAGAAAAACAGAGGCTATGGAATCTGACCATATGAAAGCATCTGGAAGTATTTCAAAGAAGCAAGATGACAAGGAGATCATGGAGGTTGAGAAAGAGAATGTAGTTGCAGAGAAAAAGCCTGAACCTACTGTTGGTGTAAAAAGATATGGTAGGAGAATAAAGCAGGTGGCTAGAAAGAAGAGAAAGACTGAGTCATTGGTAAAGAGTGATTCAGAAAAAGAGGATAGTGTTTCTGAGAAAGAAGAAGTGACTGATGAGCATAATTTTGAAGAAGTGACTGCAGATGATATGAAAGGGATTATGGATCTCACAGTTCATAAACCTCAAGAAGAACCTGAGTTACTTAATGCAGTACCTTTGTCAACAAAATACCCAATCATTTCATACTCACATGATGTTCTAGATGGTAGTCAAGCATGCTGGGTAATTAAGAGATCAAATGGTTCAAGTGTTGGATATGTCGGTTTTTCTCAGATGGTACACTACATGGATAGGGATGATATTGTACAACTCTGGAATGTTTACAAGATGAAATATGGTGATACTAGACCAGAGGTGGTGCATGAAAGACTTAACTATTACTATTTGAAGAATATGTTTGAACCTGATGAAAGAAGTCTTGATTGGAAGAGTGTGATTAGTTCAAGCAGATTTATTAGATGGTATCTATATCAATCATGTGGAGTACATGCATTGACTGGAAGTGATGGTTTGTGTTTGTACATGTTAACAGAGAAAGATTATCCTATTTTCAAGAATACTACTCTTCTGACTAACATGTTACAACCTGGAAAGCTAAGTTTGCAAAGACCATTCTTATCAGATCATCAAGCTTTTGAGTTAGTGGAGAGGTATAGAAAAGTGTTGGAATCAAAGACCTCAAATCAGTAAAGTGTTTGAAAGCATCCTCCTGGTGGTTATCTGGGTTTAAAAGAAACTTGATGATTTTTGAAGAAAAATATCAAGTTTAGGGGAGGATTGTTGGGTCTAAAAGATGCTGCTGATTCGAGAAACATAACTCTGCTGGATAGTTATGTAACTCTGCTGATTAGTGCAATGACTCTGCTGTTTGTGACTCTGCTGGTTTGGGATAATAGGCATAGTGTAACTCTGCTGCTAGAAGATTTACTCTGCTGCTTATTAGATATGTATAGTATGTTAAGGATAATTATAGAAAAGATACGTATGAATATTTTTCTTGTATAGAAAGTCTTGTAAACCGACTAGGACTCCTTACGCTATAAAAGGAGATTCTAGGGTTAGGGTTAGAGATCGATTATCTTAGCATACGTATTATTGTTTACACTTCAAGGTTTCTTGTAACCCTATTGCTATTGAGCAATCGTTATTAATATAATTGAAGTGTTGTTTGATAATTCGTTTGTGTTTATTCTTCTTAAGATCAAGTATTAGTTTCCGCATAATATTTGATATACAACTCAAGATCAGTTTCTATACCGATTACTTTAGATTTATCTAAGGTAATTAATAAGATCGTGAAGCTCAACTGGGATCAACAACGAGTACCAAACCAGAGACGAATTCAGACGTATTAGCAGCACAAGACACACCCTGAACGAAGATACAAGAGCTGTAAGAAGGTCCTGCATGTATTCAATTCATTAAGTAGTTTTGTTTTATTGTATTAGTACACTTTAATTCATCAGGATTGATGGGCTGATGTCATGTGACTACGAAAAATCATGCGCACCCCTTAAAATTGCTTTCCCATTAATTAAAGTTTATATGTTGATGTCTTTGGTGACTTTTATTAGTGCATTGATAACCTCTGTGTCTAGCTGAGCATTGCTTGGGTCGCCATGCCCCTTCCTCGCCTATTTGTTTCAGCGTCTCTTTAATAAATAGGATAGACATAAGTAATCATTAAGGGTTTACTCGCCGATAAGATTAGAGCCAACGGGAAAGGTTTAATTATATACACTTCATATAAAACTAGCAATAAAACAAGTGACAAGCTACTTAATTATCAGGACAGGTCTTCTTATTGTCTCGAGTATCTATCTGTGTATGTGTGTGCTAATCGCTGATTCGTGCTCATTAGTTTAGTTTTCTATTTAATCATAACCAAACCGTGCCAGTCTCTCAGGCTGAACCCCCTTGCGTTAGATTAGGTTGTACAGCTAACTTAAGATATTAAAATACTGATTAGAATAACTAGATAATACGTTCCACTCTGAGTGATCGACACTCTACTTACCATTATATTCATACTGACCGGGTACACTGCTCGTTAAGTGTGTGTGTTATTGATAAGTCGGCTAAATATAAATTTAAAACTTGAGTAGGCATTAATACTGCTAAACCACAACGACACATCGCATGCATCAATAGTCAACACCGTATGTTTGGGTAAAGCCTTTAGCCACCAAACGAGCTTTGTAGGTGTGTACGTTGCCATCCATGTCTGTCTTTTTCTTGAAGAGCCACTTACACCCAACTACCTTAGCATTGGGTGGAAGGTCTACTTCAATCCAGACTTTATTGTCTTTCATGGATTGCATTTCCCCATCCATGGCTACTTACCATTTATCCTTTTCAGGACTATTAATGGCATCCCTATAACTAGTTGGTTCATCAAGATGATCCCCTAGCATAGTTTCTCATCCTCTATGTTTAAACATAGACGGTCAGGAGCCTTTGTAGATCTTGAAGATCTACGGATGGGTACTACATCAACTTCAGGTGGAGGACCTAAACTTTCAGGTTCCACAGGAAGTGTGTTAGTGCCTTCAGAAGGTGATGTATCTTCATGATCATTTTCAAGATCATATACTCTCCCACTGATTTCTTGAGATATTAGATTATCCTCAAGAAATTCACCGTACCTAGCCACGATGACCTTATTTTCAGGTGGGAAGTAAAAGTAGTAACCCTTTGTTTCCTTGGGGTATCCTACGAAGATACACTTAACAGATCTTTGTTGGAGTTTGTCAGGTGAGTCACGTTTAACAAACGCCTCACAACCCTAGACCTTTAAGTAAGAAAAGTTGGGAGCTTTTCCAGTCCATACTTCATATGGAGTCTTATCAACCTTCTTAGTTGGAATCCTATTTAATATGTGAACAACCGTTTCAAGAGCATAATCCCAAAAGGATAAGGGAAGAGTTGTAAGATTAAACATGGATCGTACCATATCTAACAAGGTACGATTTCTCTTTTCAGATACACCATTTTGTTGTGGCGTATAAGGAGAAGTGAGTTGTTCCACAATGCCACACTCACCCAGATAATCCTTAAACTCTTGGCTTAAATACTCACAACCACGATCGGATCGAAGCGCCTTAATCTTCTTTCCGAGTTGTAATTCTACTTCATTTTTAAAGACCTTGAATGTCTCAAAGACTTCATGTTTATGTTTAAGTAAATAAACATAACCATAACGACTATAGTCATCCGTGAAGGTCAAGAAGTAGGTAGCACCTCGTTTTGACACGTGTCTAAGTGGACCACACACATCCGTGTGTATCAATCCAAGTAGATCCGAAGCCTTTTCCATATTGCTATGAAAAGGTTTCTTTGTCATCTTCCCAGATATGCAAGATTCGCATTTATCAACTGAATCATCATTGATATTATTCAAAAGCCCATCGTGTTGCAGCTTTTCCATGCGTTTCTTGCCTATGTGAGCAAGACGACAGTGCCATAAATAAGATGAGTCCAAGTTAGACTTGACTCTCTTATTTCCGATGCTATACATAGAATTATTTTTATTGGATACATGGTTCTCCATGTCAATTTCAAACACACCATTTAATGGAATAACATTAAAGTAAAAAACAGAATTTAAAGAAACAGAAATTCCATTATCATTAAAAGTATGCTTAAAACCTAAATCCAATAACAAAGAAACTGAAACGACACCTCTAACAATAGAAGGTGCGTAATGACAATTGTTTAACACTAAAATTAAACCAGAAGGTAAAACTAGCTCAAAAGTCCCTATGGCTTCTACTGCTGCACGTATTCCATTTCCCACGTACAGGTAGCATTCCCCATAGTTCAGCTTCTTCGCTCCTCTAAGCCCCTGCGATGTATTACAAATGTGAGTACCACATCCTGTATCATATATCCAGGCATTTTGCTTACGAGGAAAAGAAAACAATTCAACCATAAAAATACCTGAAGTGCTGGCGCCCTGCCCAGCCTTGGCATTCTTATTCTTGCGACACTCCTCAAGTAGCAATGGACAGTCCCTCTTCCAATGTCCAGGAGTATTGCAGTGGTGACAAGCAGCCATATCCTTTTTAGGATGATCCTTCTTGGGAGGAGGATTCTGCTTCTTTGGCTTTTGCTGATAAGTCACAATCTGCTTGCCCTTGTCAGCTTTGCCCTTTCCTTTCTTGTTCACATGTTTCGGTTTACCGGGCTTAGCTACCCTACCACATCTAATTGCCATAACAGCAGGTGTAGGAGCTTTCTTAGTGAGTCCCTTCTCATGTTCAATGAGCATTGCATGCAATTCAGAAAATGTCTTCCCCTTGCAATGCATGTTAAAGTTGCGCACGAAGTCACCATACAATTCCTCATTGAGAGATTTGTTGATGAGGCCAACTTTAACGTCTTCCACATACCCGCAATCAAGTGCATCTAATTGGTCAAGATAACCTTTCATTTCAAGCACATGAGTACTTACGGGTGTTGTTGCTTCCTGCTTGCACTTGCCTAAGTTGTCAGGTACATCATACAATTCAGCCATGGGAGGTTTCTGAAACATGCGTGTCAGTTCCTCAATCATGTTTTTCGGGCCATATTTCTCAAACTATTTTACCAGTTGAGTGTCCATTCCCGATAGCATGAGACAAGCCGCATCATTGTGCTTGTCATAAGCTTCATTGAACTCCCTAAGTATTTCATTAGGCGAGTTAGCAGGAGGAGCAACCGGAAGGTCCTCAGTAAGACATTCATAACGTTTGGCAATCCTAAGAACAAGCCTTAGATTGCGATACCAATCGTTAAAATTCTTAGTCCTAGTCAATTTCTCTTTTTCAAGCATCATCTTGAAACAAGAGGTTAAGTTTGACGAGCTTCCGGGTTGGGCCATTTCTACAGAAAAAAGTTCAAAAGTTAGTACTTTCGATAATAAACATTTCAAGAAAATTAAACACCCATTGGTTAAAAACCATTTAATTTTCACTGAAAACTAGGATCCTAATTGACGCCGTTTCATTACATCAGCTTTGGCTGCTAGCAATGAAAGTGCTCAATAAGGTACGGGATCACCCAATTGCCAATGTCAAATTGCAATTCCTAGAAATCTTGGGACTTACATTATATTGCCAACATCAGTTGCAAAATGTAAGCATGTTTCATCCCCAAATCTTTATGCCTTGGCGCCGTTCCATTACATCAGCTTTGGCTGCTAGTAATGAAAGTGCCCAATTAAGTTAACCAACTTAAGAAACAGTAAATTGACGTCGGTTTATTGCATTCAGCTTTGGCTGCTAGCAATAAAGTACTCAATTTACCCTTAGACAACCACCCTTTGAACATCAACATTCAGCTTTGGCTGCTAGTGATGTAGGATGAAACCTTAGGTGTTTCTTTTTGTAGTTGGGTGGCATATTACTTAAATTTAAAGGGTAATATATTTTGATGTGTAAAATCAAAAAATATGTACAAAGATGTCATGCATTCATCTTTGTATCATATATGTTTGCAAAAACAAAACCGTTTACTCATTCGTAGCTCAAATCATCAAATTTTTAATTGAGGCGTTGAGCAAATTACAACATTGCCTTAAGATGCTTCGTACTTTTTCATGGTGTACTTGGTAAGTCTATTATTGACGCACAGGCGAGCGGAGGGACGACAGCCGCCGAAGCAGGTTAAAACCGTGCCCCTCTAAGGTCACAATTTAATGTGAACCAACCTTAAACCCATTTTATAGTTTGTCAATAATAGGTCCGCTGCTTCGACCACTTTTTTACAGTCGCATTCAATCAACTAAAAAAATATGATTTTCTTGCTAAAACAATTTTATGTAGTAATTTATTAATTGCTAGTCTCGCCTGGGAGCAAATTACCGTGCGAAGCGAACCACTATCGGCACATAAGACTTGGCAATAAATAAAATTACTACAAAGGTTTCATAGTTATTAGTCTTATTTATTTTTTATTTTGAAAATTACCCTCTTTTGTAGTTACAATCCATCATAATATTAAACACAAAAGATCAAGTAATTACAAAAAAATAAATAAACACATAATAACAAATATATGATCATCCACGATATCATATAGCCACATGTAAACCTTTTTCAATAAATCATAATATTAATTCTATGTGTAATTTTAAATGTATGTAATTAACAAAACTCCCATTGGTTTTCGAGCTCATTGTGCCCAATGGACCACAGACGCCAAATAACTTGGCCGCGTAAGTTTTGGTTAATTAGATACCACATTGCACATAACTTATTAATTAATATATATATTGAGGTCTTCCCCAATTTAAGATTTATTTAAATCATGTAGCAAATAATTCAATACAAAAACATACAAATCATACCATGACAAAATATGCAAGATTTTGTCATGGATTCCATATTGATCACATAATCATGTAGTCCATATTATTTGTCAATATCTCACGTACGTATCTAATTAATTAATGACATCACATACGGTATTCACTAATTAATCCCTAAAAATTTTCATGCAATCCTAGGGTTTCTATTAGATTTATAAATCAACCATAAAACCTTAAATTAACCATGTGGGTGTCGACCCACTTGGAACCAATTAGGGTTTTTGAAACAAAACCCTAAAATATAATTGCATGTATCTAATCAAGATTCAATTTTTAGGTTTAAGTAATTAATTACAAGTTCTTAAACGAGGCTCATGATGCCACTGTTAGAATATGTGAATCATACGAAAGCTATAAACACATAATATCATCAAGAACACGCAGCGGAAAGATCTACAAGAACATGTAATTAATTAATCTAAATAGACACGTACCTTATGCAAGCTCCAAGAACAAGTATAAACCCTAATTAGGTTTATGTATATGTCGATCCAAACTAAAAGGAAAAACACGAGTTAAAGCAAACTCGTCACTCGTTCTTGTACACACGTAATCTAGCGTTCCAATGGGAAAAGCTAGGTTCAAGAATCACAAACAAGCCAAACACTTGCAAAGCTTTACTTGGATCACAAATCCTAGTGGATTTAAAAAAGAGGTGATCGGTTCTATGCTTAGGAGAGGGAGGAGAAGAGAAGTTAGGCTTGTAGGGGATTCAAGATTAGGTTTAAACCAAATACAAGTGAATTGTATTTATAGGCTAACCCTAAACTCCCCAAACTTGCTCCCTACTCCATGTATAACCGACCTCAAGCCCAAGGGAGGGAAATCGGCCGATCCAACCCATGAGATGGGTTTCTAGATTCTTCTAATCTCCCTTTTGCACATTTAGTCCTTTAATGGTCGTTATCCCCAACACCGTTAAGTACTAACCGTCGTTAAGTATTTTGTTTGTGAAATGAATAAATAAATACATAAAATATATTTAATGATTCAACCATTGGAACTCTTACGTTATTGTCTATACCCATGAACTTAAGAAAGATAAAGTTATGTGAGTTCATATCACATTTTAACACTCAGACGTATTATAGAAATATATATTTGTGTCTCATTTATAGACATTCTAAGTTTATAGCATTTGATGATGAAGTTTATATTAAACGTAGTTTATAAAAATCTAATGTGAAATCGCTATGGACAGATAATGTCCATGATAGTAGAGATGCTCTAGTACACTACGACTTGTAGCAATATTTGGTTTAACTACTCTTGTTGAACAATGAAAATTATGCCTTGTCTAGTTCTTGTATTTAAAATGTCTTCAATAGTAAGTAAAAATTTGAGGAACTTTCAATATAAGACATTGCAACTTGCAAGCCCATATTTGCTTAAAATTCAATATTCAACAAGTTCATTATTGTTTCATTTAATTTTTGAAGGAAAAATGAGTTCTTGTTTATCTATTCATAAAACCCTGATTTATAATTGTTCTTTTTAATTTAAGACAACTTTATTAGCATAACAAAAGTTAAGAATTGAATCTCATGATGATGGGAAACTATACTTTAGTGTGATATAACTACGGTAGTGCTATATATAATCATGCTCGAGTCATTGACCTTTTCGTTATGATAAAGAGTGTACGTCTTTCACTATCAAAGTGGAGTAATATATATCCAAATATTGATGGTTGTTGGACATAGTTCTTTGAACAAATTCATATTATTTTTTCATTATACAACGTAAACATAAACATAAGAATGACAAATTAACTATGATTACGACATATCTCTATAATCAATCTGTATATTTTAATCCACCCAAATATAAGCTTCACAATCATAGCATCTGATTACCATGTATTTTGCCTTCTGATATAAATTAACTTTCTTTTCTAAGCATGGATTAAGCTATAGATCGAGGAACATACTATCCTTTATGTTATATTATCATACATATACTTGTTTTCGTTCCTTGCATGTGCTATAAACATTCAGATTATGTTCTCATATCATACTTATTGCTTAGATGTCATGGGTATTTTGATAATGGGAAAATTCCAATACTATGCAAAAAATTAAATTTGTGTCCACAATCGAGTTAGGAATTTTGCAACTTTCAATTTTGGCCATGTGCGACCATGCTACTGAGCGACTCGGACACGTGACATGACAAAATGTACCATTCTAATCATTTGGTGACACACTCGTCACATTTTGAATGGGGTTGCACATTTGCCTTGCTCGACCGGCAGCTGTGCGACTGTGCGACCCATTCAAAATGTGACAAGTGTGTCACCAAATGATTAGAATGGTACTTTTTGTCATGTCATGTGTCAACTTTTGAATGGGGTCGCGCAGTAGCACGATCGCACATGACCAAAATTAAAATTTGCAATATTCTTGACTACATTGTGGACACAAATTCAATTTTAGATGTACTTCTTGAATTTTCCCTTTGATAATTCTAAAGGTGTTGTCGCGTCAACAATATATAAGTATGTTATCGAAACATAATTTGAAAATTTGTAGCGTATAGTAATAAAACATGAAAAAGGTAAGCTATTCTATAGTTTAAACTTTTCTAAATATGTTGTTCGACTCTAATGTTCAAGTTTCAAGCACGAACGGATGAACCTGGTTTAGAACTTTAGATCCCCTTTTTCAGGATTCTCGTTGTTGAAGTGAAAACCTGCACCTCGGCTTTGACTTGTGAGAGCTCACTTGGACTAAGTCACGCAGCGTCCTTAGACACTAGTACAATTGCCGCATTCGGCGACGACATTTTTATGACGTCGGAACCGTCACATCCCGACAACATGACGTCGACATCAACTTGTCGACAATGCCCCATCGCCATTCACCGTCCCGACGATAGTGTGGGACCCACTCGTTTTTTCAGTCAAAGATTTTGGTGGTTCGACAATTTGGTCTCGACGACATGTCGTCGGGACCATATCACTAATTAACTATTTGATTAGTTAAGGTTAATTACTTTTTAAACACTACCGACGACATGACGTCGGTATTAAATTGAAGCAGTCAACTTAAAAGTCAACAAAATTTTAATGTTACCGACGTCATGTCGTCGGTACCATAAAACTCACAATTAAATTTTTGTTTACGGTGCCGACGTCATGTCGTTGGTACCATAAAAATTACAAATAATTTTTTGTTTATGGTGCCGACGACATGTCGTCGGTACCATACTGTGATGCTGCTAATAAGTAGGCTGCACAACATCAAATTTTCAGATTTTTTTAAGAAAATTTTTCGGAAAAAATCTACCAAAACCTGTAAGCAACCAAAGCCTTTAACCAATCAATACTAACATGTCCTAACACGTACAACTTATAACGGCTTAAACACTTGCAAATAATCGCTAAACACCCTCAAAATGCATTAAAACATTATAAAGTCTACAAAACGGGTGTTATAATCTCTAAACCTTAGCTTCTGCTACAGCTGCGTCACTCTTCTTCTCAGCATCAGCAATCTTCTTTTCAGCTTCAGCAAGCTTCTTGTCGATCTCGGCCATACCTATAAACGAAATAATCAAAATTTAAAAACGGCCATTTCAATACATAAGATGAGTCATGAGTAATCTATTAGTATTATCCCAGGGGTGTATGGTAACGGTGGCCTACTCATGCCGGGTACCACCCTACCCCTACCGGCTATATGACCCCGCTGCTTGCCCTTTATAACCAGGGCAAGTATCTCCTCCTTTGTGTACGCTACCCCTGTAGGCGTATCCGCTCCCAGATCGCGTAGCCGGACCATCTCTTCCTATGTAGTTGAAAAAAAAATGAGAAAATTAATATATTAGTCGGGTTAATTACTAGATTATGTTTCAATAAATAATTAAAGTGCGTGTTTGGAAAAAAAACCATACTTACATATTGAAGCCGAGCCTCATCCTGCAACCATACATCATCCTTGCAGTGCGTGTCGAAAAAGCTCTGTATGAGGGACGGGTACTGGCGGTTCTCGCTGTTCTCAAACTGTATATACACATGCATATAAGATGAAACAAATTAAAAATGACAAATCAAACACCATATATATTTTAATTAAACTTAAATACTATAAAATTAAAATATATAATTAAAATTAATTACTTTTATAAAATTAAAAATTTTATTTAGTATAAATACTTTTAATTAATATATAATTAAAATTAAATAATTTTATAAAAATAAAATACTTTTATAAAAATAAAATGTGTCTTACATATTCGTGTCGAGAAGCGGCCAATGATCTGGAACCGTGGCGGTTGTAAATCTTGTTCTTCTTTCGGTTCTCTTTGTTCACAGCAGCTCGTTTGAGGGTCTTCTCCGTCATGTAGAACTTGACATGCTCCTCCCATACAGACTGTTCCATGTTCGGAGGAGGGTTTCTTCGAATCACATCCACAGCCCCAGGCCCACCCTTCCTAGTAAAGTAATTGCGCTTCAGGTCTTGCTTGTTGTCCGAGTAGCGCCTAGCCAAATATGCAATGATGCCGGTCAGAATGGTTTTCCAACGTGATTCGCGCATGTGGCGCTCCAAGTCAAACATACGCTGCAATTAAATATAGTTAAAATTAATATAAAGATTGATGTGTCGTGTGTCGTGCAAGTTTTAAAAATTTATAAACACAATTTATCCAATTCTCTAATCAACACATACGAGCAAGTATACTCGTCCGTGGTAGTGAAGGTGGGTAAGTCGAGATCGTCCCAAGGGAATTGTTGTTTGGGTTTAGTAAAATAAGTTTTAACAAAAAGGGTTGTCAATCCAATTTGGTGCAAATTCTAAGACAAGTAAAATCCAATCAATAAAAAACAAATATACTTGTGTGTAATTCCTTGACTAATTGTATAGAGTAATCTACCAAGTTGGGTGTAACTTGTAATGATGCACAACTTAAAATGAGTGATTCACAATCAATGGTTTTTATCATGAGAAATCATCTCTAAGAATTCAATCTCCTAGTTAATTCCTTTCGGCCTTGATTAACTATTACGATAATTCTATTAAACTCTTTGTTCTTTGAAAAACATTTCTTATCTTAAGAATTCCTACGAATCATTTCGGTCTTTTCTCGTGATGAAATCGTTTCCAAATCCATTTTAATGAGTTAATAAGGTGCTTGTCACACACCATAGTCCATACTAATTCGTGCACTAACTTTTTGGAATAAAAACATAAAGAAAATCCTTTCGGCCTTTGTTAATCTTTAGAACTGTTTTTACCAACCAATTAAGCAAGATTAGATTGTATTTCAACAAACTCATAAAACAAGACATGTTTTCATGCATCACTATGAAAAAAGAATACTCCAACAATTGTCACATCATACACACAAGTATAACCAAAATCACTCCATAACAATTATAATCAAACACAAGTAACAAACCATAATTTCATTCATCTTAAAGTAAAAGTAGTTCATAATAACTCAAACAAGAAATACATAGTTTTGGAATTACAAGAACTAGAATTGTGGAACTATAGCAACCACACTCCTCCAATCGCCTATGATCACACGTAAACAACTCCACACTCGAACACAACTCTTGAGACTCGAACTCAAGGTTCCCTAGATGTTTTCACAGCAATTACAAGCTTTCGGGCAATGATAATAAGTTTAGCAAGGACTTGGTGTAAGCCTTTACTAGGTTTTTGGGTGTCACACTTGTAAACCAAACTTGGATCTCTTTAAATAAGTGTAAGAACACTTACCCCTCAAGCAAAAACGTCCCTCAACAGTAAATAACCAGGAAATGATAAGCCACCATGATTATGTGTGACAATTCGTAATTTCAGGTCATTATTCAAACCTCGACAAGTTACTATTCATCATTTATTGTTCATCAATCACTATTCATGGTTATCATTCATCATTACGTAAACTAGGTTTACGGGTATTCAAATGCGCGTAACCAGTATGGTTTAGCTGCGTATTCATGCATCATCAGTAAGAACACTTTATATAGACTAGACTATGTCCAGTCTACACATTTTATGCATCATTGGTTCCTTACAATTCTACTTTTAAAAAGTCTCTGTTCACTTTTTCCATTTTTCATAAACCTTGCACCTTTTACGTTTTACGTATTCTAAACCTTCGTTTTTTTTAGGTTTCAATTATATTTATACCCTCCGATGAACTCACCACTCATCTAAAAATAATAAACTAGGTCATGATAATATGTTGTTACATTTTTAGAAGTTTTACATTTTTACGTTACCCGGTATTGCATTATACGTCTTAAAAACCTTACGTTTGAGTACCGGGAGCAACCTACACTACACAAGACACCTAATAACCAAAATTATACATCAAAACTCACCAACTAACACCCATTAGGCTAGGTGGCCGATCCTAGCAAGCCAAGACACCAAGTGTCTTAGCTAAATTGCATGTTTGAACACATGTATTCCACTAATGTCTTTTTAGTATAAATAGGTAAATCTTACACTTAGTTATTATCACCCTTAGCTACTTTTCACCAAAAATATGCCCTCCCTTCCCCTTGTTGCTGCTGTCGTGGTTATTGCAAGGCCAAGGAGACCATTTGTGATTGATTTTCCTAGCTACATTAGTGTTGATTTGAAGATCCTAGCATACAAGTTTGTTTCTAACCTTTCTTTCCTTCAAATTTACTTAACTATAGTATTATTAGAGTAGATTAGAGAAACTTGTGTATGTACATTTGGAGATTGATCAAGTATTCATATGAATCTTGGAGTTAGATAGGAGGCTAAGCTTGAAAGAAGTAGATAATGCAAGAGTTGGTAGTTACACTTTTGATTGTTGAATCTAGTTTCATTTTAAAGTTTTCATAAGAGACCACTTATGTTTTCTCTAAAAACCATTTTTGTTTCCTGGACATATTAGCATTTGATCCATTTAAAGAGGTTTATGATTGGTAGTACCAAAATGTAGCAAAACCTAGCTTATAAGCCCTAGAAAATCATGATATTGAAAAGATGAATCTGTCCAAAATGATATCAGTTGGAAAATGACTCACCCATTTAACCTCAGTAAGATCTGGACTAAAAGAAAAATATTTAGTTATAGATCTATGTCTTGTGGTCATTTCCATAAGTGGTGATTCCCGTGACGATACCCGATGATTGAGATATGAATTTTATGGTGAAACTAGGTCAGAACTATACACTGTTTGGATTTAGGGCATAAGTTGAGTTTTAATGCATAACTTTTTGAAAATTAAATATGTGGACTGTAGTAGAGAAGTATATATATCATCTCCAACTGAGTTTACCTTCATAGGGTTTATAGATTTCAAGATATAACCTTTTTGGCAAGACCTAAAATTCAGTCAGCATAACCTTCAGAACTGACTTGCAAAGAAAATTTGTAAAGAGTGTGTATACCTAGGTATTCTTGAGTAAGCTTATTTTTCCAGTAAAATAGGACATAGAGTAAGCTAGAGATATAAAGAACATGATTTTTCGACTTACGGTTTAAGAGATATGAATTTTCGATCATGATCTAGTCATAAAAATCCCATCAGACTTTGAGATAAAAGTTATGAAAAGGTTAATAACATATGAATTTGGACCCTCAAGTTTTAATTTGAACCACCAAATATAATTTGGACCTTTAGTCATAATTTGAACCTTTTGACTAAGAATTGAACTCTTGGACTTAATTTGGACCCTTGTGACTCATTTTGGACTTAAAGACACTAATAGAGTTAAAACTTGAAATTGGGTAAGAAATATATTTCATATTTGTAAATCATTTCAAAAGCCAAATTCAACCTTAAAAATTATTTAACCATTAAGAATCAAGCACAATTGAAATTATAACTTACATAGCATATTGAGATAAATGTATCATTTTCCTTAAAACTAAGACACGCGTATATATATATATATATATATATATATATATATATATATATATATATATATATATATATATATATATATATATATATATATATATATATAATATATATATATATATATAGGTTGCTTGTAGGCGCCTCGCGGTTACTTCATCATTATCTCACTTGGTTGTGCACTTCGTTTTCGGTGAATTTTCATAGCCCCGACTTTTACATTGTTTATACATAGTTTCTAAATTCTCGGGGGAGAATACATTGCACCATTTTTTTTACATACGGACCAAAGTATCAAAATTCAGTTACATTGCTTAAGTTACATCATTGCCTGATTAAAGTCCCCTATTTGAAATCATGAACCGTTAATTGTGAGCAAGCGAGAGTGAGTGAATAGATCTATTGAGGGTGACTCCTCCGTCCGGGTTGGTCGCTCCAACTGGTCAAACGGACGCATTTCATTTTAATCATATTAGAGTGATTGGAAAACACTCAGATGAGGCATTTCATTTCAGTCTAGCTTCGGGGTCATGTGCTTAAGGGCTAATGTATTATTTTTTTGTGGCATTGTTTTGTCATACACCTTATACTTGTGGTTCCCGTACAAACATTTCATTTACATAAACCTATGATTCTCACCAACATTATTGTTGACCATTTTTAGCAATGTATTTTCAGGTAATTAAGGTATGCACATCATGACTTGCATTTGGACCTATTTTGGAGTCGCGGTGTTGACGCGTCTCACTTATCTTTTATGCACTTATTATCGTTTGATTTGTATAAACTTATTTCCGCAAACATGAAACATCTTTTGGGACCTAACTTTTGTAACTCTGAATGTTTTTAATTAGTCAAACGATGTATTTTCAAAACGACACTTTAGGTCGTTCAATATAACTGTAACTGTGGTGCTATGATCAGTCACGCCCTTGAATGCTCCATTCCGCTGCAAGTCACGTAATTTGGGGGTGTGACAGATTGGTACCAGAGCAAAGGTTATAGCGAACTAGGTTGTCCTTAATACCCTAGACTATAACTACACCATCATAGCATCTTATCATTTCATCATAAGTGCATATTCATTTTACATGAGGTTTCATACATATATCATTTCATCATGACCCACATTATGTAAAGGTTATTTACATTTATTTCACGTCGATTGTCACAGAGATGTCTTCAGACTCGCACCCTATTGTTATCACCTCATCGGACTCTGAGACAGATGAGACTTCATCACTTCCCTCTATCATACTAGAGTCAGTTTCATCACCATCACTACCTACTATCATTCTGTCATCAGTGGAGCCTACTCCACAGTCTTCACCAGTTATGTCAGAGGCTGACACCGAGCCCTTCGAGGAGGGTGAGGTTGCACCTACCCCACCATTGTCACCTGTGATCCGTCGTGGTCCCAGAGTTGTTCCAGTTATCCAGCCAGGAGAGTTTTTACCCTATGGTCGGGTTTACCGATTATATCCAGACGGACCGCGCATGAAGCGCACCGCTGCTAAGCGAGTTCGTCATCCTATGATCAGATCGCCAGCTGCTTATGCACCATTACCATCATCATCCTTACCACCTCTACCATCACTATCCCCAGCCTTACCATCATTATCACCATTTGAGGTGCCATCAGCACCAGTTCATCCCAGAGATCCTACTCCTATGTCCGACCTACCGCTTAAGAAGCGGGCACGTCTTGACATTCCAGCACCAGACACTACAGAGACGGCAGAGACTGCACCACCCAGCAGATTCGAGGTTGGTGAGAGTTCGAGGGCTGCTGCTGCCAGACTACTCACTGCTGCTACACTTGACTCGCGACTAGACCAGCTACAGGGAGAGATTGACAGGGCATTAGCCCATTTAGATGAGACACCAGTGAGCCGGATTGAGGCTATAGAGGAGGAGATTGAGGGATTGATCCAGGGCAGGGTTGCTATTGATGTTACATATCAGGGATTGGAGTACCGACAGCTAGAGAGTTCTGAGCGTATTACTCAGTTGAGGCAGGAGATGCCTGAGTTGTTCGACAGGGCACATATGTCCCAGGACGAGTACCACTTCCAGGCCGGTGAGTTATCTTCAGTTCAGGCTAGGATTTCTGCATCAGAGACTAGGGAGGCTGATCTTCAGCTTCGAGTTGAGCACTTGGAGGAGATTGTTGTTGCTATGTCCAGAGATATCCAGAGGATTAGCCGTAGGCTAGGTGGAGCACCTCCTGATGCTTAGTATTAGACTGTTATCATGTAGCTTGTACTACTATTTTCCTAGTCCCGGGGTGTGGGACATAGTTTAGAACTTGTCGTCTTTTGCTTGTAGTACAAACAAATATATATCAAGTGTGACTCTACTATGCAGGATTTGTTGTGCTATTTTATGATATCGGTCTGCGTAACCGAAATTTTCATGTATTATATTCATGTGCGTTGTGATTATATCTATGATGTTTCGTGGTTATTCATGTTGTAGTAGTATTTATTCATGTTGTGGTTGTATTTATACATGTTGTGGATGTATACATTGTGTATGATGATCGTTTCTATTATGAGTTCTCATTATTGTTATCTTTTGTGATCATGAAGAATCATGCCACCCAAGAGAGCTACCTCATCTATGACACCCGCTGATATCAGGAAGCTTGTTGCCGACAGTATTGAGGCAGCACTGGTAACTGAAAGAGCTGCCGTAGCTGCAGCCGCTGCTGAAGCCGCTTCTGGGGCAGAAACAGGAGAAGCTTCAAGACGGGCTACTAATGGTACTAATGGCCGTAAATGTACTTACAAAGAATTCAAGAGTGGTGATCCTGTAAAATTTAAGGGCACTGAAGGAGCCACTGCCATGATTCGATGGTTTGAAAAGACAGAATCTGTATTCCTGCTATGCAACTGTCCCGAGGAAAGCAAAGTGAAGTTTGCAACCAGTACACTCATTGACGAGGCTATGTCGTGGTGGAATTCTTACGCCCAGCCGATTGGAATGGAAAATGCTCACAAGCTCACATGGGATGAATTCAAGAAGTTATTGGCTAAGAAGTTTTGCCCGCGTACTGAAGTAAAGAAATTGGAAACAGAGTTTTATGAGTTAGTGACTAAGGGTAATGAGATTGAAGCGTACATTAGAAGATTTCAGGAGTTAGCTGCATTGTGTCCAACTATGGTCCCAGACAACGAAAAGCTGTTAGAAAATTTCATTGGTGGTTTACCATCCAGCATCCAGGGGGATGTAATTTCTTTTGACCCACAAACACTGGACGAGGCCATTCGAATATCTCAGAAGCTTATGGCTCAGATAGTAAAGAAAGGAACTACTTCAAACAACAACAACAGCAACACCAACAATAACCATAACAACAACAACAATTCCAACAACTACCGAAACAACAACAACTATAACAACAACCGAAACCGTTCCAATAACAACAACAACAATAGAAAGTGGGACAATAACCAAGGTGGCAACACCACTCAACCACCACCGAAAAGACAAGAGGTTGCAAAGGCCTATGTTGCGGGCCCAGCTGAAAGGAGAGGTTACAATGGTACTTTACCCAAGTGCAACAAATGTCAAAGCCATCACAACCCTGGAAATTGTCCTAACCCTTGTGGGAACTGTAAGAAGGTTGGTCATTCGACCAAAGATTGCAAGGTTCCGTTTGTGGCTGATAATCAGAAACCCCCATTGACATGTTTTGGATGTGGAGAAAGAGGACATTTCAAGAATGAATGTCCAAAAAGAAACAATCAAGGAAATGGGAATCAAGGAGGAGCAGCTAGAGGCAGAGTGTATGTGATAGGAGGTGAAGATGTCAAGGAAGACCCGAAGGTCGTTACGGGTACGTTCCTCATCAATAATCGTTATGCATCCATTTTATTTGATTCAGGAGCCGATAGAAGTTTTGTTTCTACTGCATTTGCACCTTTACTCAATATCGAACCTACCCCACTAAACACTCCTTACCACGTCGAACTAGCTAACGGTAGTTTAGTTGGCACAAACACCATCATTCGTGGTTGCACTCTCAATTTTCTAAATCACCCATTCAATATAGACCTCATACCTGTAGAACTTGGTAGTTTTGACATTGTTATCGGTCTGGATTGGTTATCCCGACATCAAGCGAGAATCATTTGTGATGAGAAAGTTGTTCATATTCCTTACGATGGCGAAACCTTGATCGTTCGTGGTGAACGAAGTGGGACTAGACTAAACATCATCTCATGCATCAAAACAGAGAAATACATAAAGAAGGGTTGTTATGCATTCTTGGCACATATAACAGAGAAGAAGTCGGATGAGAAACGACTTGAAGAGGTACCAATTGTCCGAGATTTTCCGGAGGTCTTTCCCGAAGACTTTCCAGGACTTCCACCTACTCGCCAAGTAGAATTTCAGATTGACTTAGTGCCAGGAGCCGCACCAGTCGCAAGAGCACCGTATCGACTTGCACCCTCAGAAATGCAAGAATTGTCTAACCAGTTGCAAGAGCTCTTAGACAAAGGATTCATTAGGCCGAGTTCCTCGCCCTGGGGAGCACCGGTCTTGTTTGTAAAGAAGAAAGATGGATCTTTCAGGATGTGCATAGACTATTGGGAGTTGAACAAATTAACGGTGAAGAATCGTTACCCACTGCCCAGAATTGATGACTTGTTTGATCAGTTGCAAGGCTCGAGTTTTTACTCGAAGATCGATTTGAGATCAGGTTACCATCAACTTAGAGTTCGGGGGGAAGATACCCCGAAGACAGCATTCAGGACGCGTTATGGTCACTATGAGTTTCAGGTAATGCCGTTCGGATTGACCAATGCACCAGCTGTGTTCATGGATCTCATGAACAGGGTGTGCAAGCCATATTTAGATAAGTTCGTGATTGTATTCATCGACGATATCTTGATCTACTCGAAGAGCGAAGAAGAGCATAGAGAGCATCTCAGAACAATTCTAGAACTGCTCAAGCAAGAGAAGCTGTACGCCAAATTTTCAAAGTGTGATTTCTGGATCAGAAGAGTATAATTTCTTGGTCATGTCATTGATAGTCAAGGATTACAAGTGGACCCTACAAAGATCGAGGCCGTTAAAGATTGGGAAACACCCAAGACTCCAACAGAGATTCGTCAATTCTTAGGACTTGCCGGATATTATAGAAGGTTCATTGAAGGGTTTTCCAAGATAGCAAAACCTTTGACCAAGTTGACACAGAAGGACCAAAAGTACGAATGGGGAGAAAAACAAGAGTCAGCTTTTCAGTTATTGAAGCAGAAGCTTTGTAGTGCACCAATTTTGGCGTTACCCGAAGGGATTGAAAACTTCGTGGTATATTGCGATGCTTCACATAAAGGACTTGGAGCGGTGCTAATGCAGAACGAGAAAGTGATAGCTTATGCATCTCGTCAGCTTAAGAAGCATGAGAAGAATTACACTACTCACGACTTAGAGTTGGGTGCCGTGGTTTTAGCACTCAAGATTTGAAGGCACTATCTTTACAGAACTAAGTGTGTAGTATTTACAGACCACAAGAGCTTACAGTACATACTTGATCAGAAGGAACTCAATATGCGACAGCGTCGTTGGTTGGAATTGCTTAGTGATTACGATTGTAAGATTCGATATCACCCAAGGAAGGCTAATGTTGTGGCAGATGCCCTTAGCCGGAAAGAAAGACCCAAGCCTTTGAGAGTCAGATCATTGGGAATGACGATCATTTCACCCTTACCGTCAAAAATCCTCGAGGCTTAGATAGAGGCACTCAAGGAAGAAAACCTATCAAGTGAGACACTTAAGGGTACGCAAGAGAATGCAAACGGTTTAGTAAGAAGAGCAGACGGAGTATTATGTTTCAAGGACAGAAGCTGGATACCTCTCTATGGTGGAATACGAGAGTTGATTATGCACGAATCGCACAAGTCGAAGTACTCCATTCACCCAGGTTCTGATAAGATGTATCAGGATCTCAAGAAACTTTATTGGTGGCCGAATATGAAAGCAGAAATAGCTATGTATGTTAGCAAATGCCTCACTTGCGCCAAGGTAAAAGCCGAATACCAGAAACCGTCAGGGTTACTTCAGCAACCAGAAATTCCCCAGTGGAAATGGGAACGCATTACCATGGACTTTGTCACTAAACTTCCCAAGAATTCAGGAGGTTTCGATGCTATTTGGGTAATAGTTGATCGACTCACTAAATCAGCCCATTTCATTCCAATCAGAGAGACTTATACTATGGATCAACTTACCAGACTTTACGTCAAGGAGATAGTCTCAAAGCACGGTGCACCAGTTTCCATCATTTCCGACAGAGATAGTCGCTTTACTTCAAACTTTTGGGAGTCATTACAAGATTCATTTGGAACCAGATTAGACATGAGCACTGCCTACCATCCTCAGACCGATGGTCAGAGTGAGAGAACGATTCAGACATTGGAAGACATGCTCAGGGCATGTGTGATTGATTTCGGAAATGGTTGGGCTAACCATTTGCCATTGATTGAGTTTTCTTATAAAAACAGTTATCACACGAGCATAAAAGCAGCACCATTCGAGGTACTCTATGGTCGTAAGTGCCGGTCCCTAGTTTGTTGGGCCGAAGTTGGTGATGTATAACTTACTGGTCCAGAATTGGTTAGAGAAACAACAGAAAAGATAATTCAGATTCGAGAGAGACTCAAAATAGCCAGAAGCCGACAGAAAAGTTATGCTGACGTTAGACGCAAACCATTAGAATTTCAGATTGGAGACAAAGTCATGTTGAAAGTCTCGCCTTGGAAAGGCATGGTACGATTCAGAAAACGCGAGAAGTTGAACCCGAGATACATTGGGCCATTTAAAATTCTGGAAAGGATTCGTCCCGTGGCATACAAACTTGATCTTCTGTCAGAGCTCAGCAGCATACATAACACCTTTCATGTCTCAAACATCAAGAAATGTCTTTCAGATGAATCGCTTGTAATTCCATTAGATGAAGTTCAACTCGACGATAAATTAAATTTTGTTGAGGAGCCCGCAGAAATCATGGACCGTGAGTTCAAACAGTTGAAACAGAGTAGAATTCCTATCGTGAAAGTTCGCTGGAATTCTCAAAGAGGTCCCGAGTTTACTTGGGGGCGAGAAGACCAGATGCGTCTTAAATATCCTTATCTTTTCACCGAGTCCACTCCAGAGACCAATGCTAACTGAATTCGGGGACCAAATTCCATTTTGGGAAGGCGACTATGACAATTCATAATTTCAGGTCATTATTCAAACCTCGACAAGTTACTATTTATCATTTATTGTTCATCAATCACTATTCATGGTTATCATTCATCATTACGTAAACTAGGTTTACGGGTATTCAAATGCGCGTAACCAGTATGGTTTAGCTGCGTATTCATGCATCATCAGTAAGAACACTTTATATAGACTAGACTATGTCCAGTCTACACATTTTATGCATCATTGGTTCCTTACAATTCTACTTTTAAAAAGTCTCTGTTCACTTTTTCCATTTTTCATAAACCTTGCACCTTTTACGTTTTACGTATTCTAAACCTTCGTTTTTTTAGGTTTCAATTATATTTATACCCTCCGATGAACTCACCACTCATCTAAAAATAATAAACTAGGTCATGATAATAAGTTGTTACATTTTTAGAAGTTTTACATTTTTACGTTACCCGGTATCGCATTATACGTCTTAAAAACCTTACGTTTGAGTACCGGGAGCAACCTACACTACACAAGACACCTAATAACCAAAATTATACATCAAAACTCACCAACTAACACCCATTAGGCTAGGTGGCCGATCCTAGCAAGCCAAGACACCAAGTGTCTTAGCTAAATTGCATGTTTGAACACATGTATTCCACTAATGTCTTTTTAGTATAAATAGGTAAATCTTACACTTAGTTATTATCACCCTTAGCTACTTTTCACCAAAAATATGCCCTCCCTTCCCCTTGTTGCTGCTGTCGTGGTTATTGCAAGGCCAAGGAGACCATTTGTGATTGATTTTCCTAGCTACATTAGTGTTGATTTGAAGATCCTAGCATACAAGTTTGTTTCTAACCTTTCTTTCCTTCAAATTTACTTAACTATAGTATTATTAGAGTAGATTAGAGAAACTTGTGTACGTACATTTGGAGATTGATCAAGTATTCATAGGAATCTTGGAGTTAGATAGGAGGCTAAGCTTGAAAGAAGTAGATAATGCAAGAGTTGGTAGTTACACTTTTGATTGTTGAATCTAGTTTCATTTTAAAGTTTTCATAAGAGACCACTTATGTTTTCTCTAAAAACCATTTTTGTTTCCTGGACATATTAGCATTTGATCCATTTAAAGAGGTTTATGATTGGTAGTACCAAAATGTAGCAAAACCTAGCTTATAAACCCTAGAAAATCATGATATTGAAAAGATGAATCTGTCCAAAATGATATCAGTTGGAAAATGACTCACCCATTTAACCTCAATAAGATCTGGACTAAAAGAAAAATATTTAGTTATAGATCTATGTCTTGTGGTCATTTCCATAAGTGGTGATTCCCGTGACGATACCCGATGATTGAGATATGAATTTTATGGTGAAACTAGGTCAGAACTGTACACTGTTTGGATTTAGGGCATAAGTTGAGTTTTAATGCATAACTTTTTGAAAACTAAATATTTGGACTTTAGTAGATAAGTATATATATCATATCCAACTGAGTTTACCTTCATAGGGTTTATAGATTTCAAGATATAACCTTTTTGGCAAGACCAAAAATTCAGTCAGCATAACCTTCAGAACTGACTTGCAAAGAAAATTTGTAAGGAGTGTGTATACCTAGGTATTCTTTAGTAAGCTTATTTTTCCAGTAAAATAGGACATAGAGGAAGCTAGGGATATAAAGAACATGATTTTTCGACCTACGGTTTGAGAGATATGAATTTTTGATCATGAGCTAGTCATAAAAATCCCATCAGACTTTGAGATAAAAGTTATGAAAAGGTTAATAACATATGAATTTGGACCCTCAAGTTTTAATTTGAACCACCAAATATAATTTGGACCTTTAGTCATAATTTGAACCTTTTGACTAAGAATTGAACTCTTGGACTTAATTTGGACCCTTGTGACTCATTTTGGACTTAAAGACACAAATAGAGTTAAAACTTGAAATTGGGTAAGAAATATATTTCATATTTGTAAATCATTTCAAAAGCCAAATCCAACCTTAAAAATTATTTAACCATTAAGAATCAAGCACAATTGAAATTATAACTTACATAGCATATTGAGATAAATGTATCATTTTCCTTAAAACTAAGACACGCGTATATATATATATATATATATATATATATATATATATATATATATATATATATATATATATATATATATATATATATATATATATATATATATATGTGTGTGTGTGTGTGTGTGTGTGTGTGTGTGTGTGTGTATAGGTTGCTTGTAGGCGCCTCGCGGTTACTTCATCATTATCTCACTTGGTTGTGCACTTCGTTTTCGGTGAGTTTTCATAGCCCCGACTTTTACATTGTTTATACATAGTTTCTAAATTCTCGGGGGAGAATACATTGCACCATTTTTTTTTTACATACGGACCAAAGTATCAAAATTCAGTTACATTGCTTAAGTTACATCATTTCCTGATTAAAGTCCCCTATTTGAAATCATGAACCGTTAATTGTGAGCAAGCGAGAGTGAGTGAATAGATCTATTGAGGGTGACTCCTCCGTCCGGGTTGGTCGCTCCAACTGGTCAAACGGACGCATTTCATTTTAATCATATTAGAGTGATTGGCAAACACTCAGATGGGGCATTTCATTTCAGTCTAGCTTCGGGATCATGTGCTTAAGGGCTAATGTATTATTTTTATGTGGCATTGTTTTGTCATACACCTTATACTTGTGGTTCCCGTACAAACATTTCATTTACATAAACCTATGATTCTCACCAACATTATTGTTGACCATTTTTAGCAATGTATTTTCAGGTAATTAAGGTATGCGCATCATGGCTTGCATTTAGACCTATTTTGGAGTCGCGGTTTCGACGCGTCTCACTTATCTTTTATGCACTTATTATTGTTTGATTTGTATAAACTTATTTCCGCAAACATGAAACATCTTTTGGGACCTAACTTTTGTAACTCTGAATGTTTTTAATTAATCAAATGATGTATTTTCAAAACGACACTTTAGGTCGTTCAATATAACTGTAACTGTGGTGCTATGATCAGTCACGCCCTTGAATGCTCCATTCCGCTGCAAGTCACGTAATTTGGGGGTGTGACATTATGGGGCTTAAATTCGTCATTAAATGTGTTTTTGTAACTTCAACTTCCTCCAACCGATCGGTATTGAGGTCCAACCGATCGGTTGGATCTCTCGGTAAATTATTCTTCTCCCATCCGAATCGGATGGGGCCTTCATGCACACACATTTTATTTTTTTCTTTCTTCTCTCGTTACGTGCTTGTTCCTTTGTTGTGGCACTACTTCCTTTCATAGAACTTGATCTTTTCTCGATATATGAACATAGAAATCTTTGACATTATCAAATCCTTGAATTCTCGTGTGGTTTCTCTCTCGTTTTTCTCCAATGTGCATAATCACTTCATTTCTTCATCTTTTTATCATCTTTTCCTGTACTTGGCTATATTTACTTGCATATACACTTTTTCTAGATTTAGTAACAAATACACACAAATATAACCAAATATGATGCACAAAACTAACGATAACGTTACTAAAAACATGTTCAATTTGAGCGTTATCAAAGATACAAATAAATAAACAAATTTAAATAAATATACACATTTAAACAAATTTAAATAAGTGTACACATTCAAATAATTAAATATAGATATATAAATAAATAAACAAATTTAAATAAATATGCACATTTAAATAAATAAACATGATAACATAACAATATAAAAGAAAAATGAAATAACTGACCCCGAGTCGGACCATGACGTGCGCCTTCTTCTCCTCTTCGATAGCGTACCAGGAGGGATAGTACAACGGCATTTCCCTAATCAGCTCGCCAACGTAGTTACTGAACCACGTGGCGTTCTTGCCGACATGAATGTACGTCCCCTGATCACCATACTCGAACTCAATCGGCCGCGGGCCATAATCTGCCACGACTTTCTTGAGGACAACGTTCTTCGAGGCTTGACGCACCGGCTTCTTGCCGCCATCCCGACCTCCACCCCTGCCTCCCCCTCGCCCTTCCTCCTCTTTGGGGTCGTCGTGATCCTACAATTAAAGTGAGTGAAAAAGTCATAACATGTAACAAAATTCAAATGATCAAGTTTAAGTTTCTTTGAAAATAATCCAGAAATTCTTACCACCACGGCAACCGCTCTTAATCTGACGGGTAGGGGAGGGTGGTGGGTCACCGGCACTGTCACCACCGTGACCGCGCGCGACTGCTGCTACCATCTGTAAAAGTACAAGTTGAATAACATATAAAAATTCGGGAACAAATTAACATAAGCATGCACATAGTCAAATACATACACATTCAAATAAATACACATTCAAAATAAATATACAAATTTAAACAATCCATAACAATTTCATTCAAATGGTCGTTTTACAAGTTACAATTTAAGATGAATCTGCTAAATCATAATCACTATCATAAACATCATTAGTCGCAACTTCAACTTCATCATCAGAATTGTTTGCGACTTCATTATCAGAAGCTGCTAAATCATAAGGATCGTCGTCTTCATCATCAATAAAATCATCGTCGTCATCAACAGGAATGATTGGTGGTTGTGGTGGTGCCTCAACTAACGTTGATTCACCATCGATATTTAGGTTTCAAATTCCAAATCATTCAAATTAGTAGACAGTTCAAGATTAGATGAGTTGTTGCCATGTATCACATCATCATCGTCTTCTACCACGATGACATCCCAGGTTGTGTTGTGATTCACATTGATGCGTGTTTTTGCAACCTTACAACAGGTTTTACCTCTCGAGGGATCTCAAGAGGCTTACAACCCCACCAGGCAGTGTACCTGACCGATGTAGTATAGTGTAGTGGTAAGTACGGGGGATTGATCGTTCTCCACAGGGAATAGTGTCGTTAGGATTGAAAAACTACTCTAATAGGTCTAAGGGTGAGGCAAGATTCTTTTTTTGTATTTTTATATTTTATGAAAGCAAGTAAAATCTCGGGTTTGAAGGAGTGGGCGGAATTAGTTGCTAGTCAACTAACCCAAATAACTACAAATGCAAATAAAATAAAATAACTGAAAATGAAAAGATTGTGAAACTTATGTGGAGAGAAATGTGTTTACTTAGATTTCCTTACTCCCTAACTATCTTTTACCGGTTGATTAGTGTGTATTAATTGCGTGGATGACGGGTGTATTCCTTAATACCAATCGTGGGGTGGCGTACGTACTTCCCCAACTCTACAAGCTCCTACTTCACTCCTATGTCGAGCCGGCTAGGAAGCTCCTAACATGGGATCATTAGAATTCGCTCATGCATTAAATACAACCATAAAAACCTTAGTACGCATTGGTTCATGTTTCTTAAGACGTTCAAGCAAGTTACCGAATAGGAAGTTAGCCAGTTTTCTTAAGCCTAACATCGATAAACAATCATCCAATACAATTAATAACACACTAATAACCAATAATCAATAGCTAGGTTTCATTAGATCTAAGCAAACACAAGATAAATCTAGCCTAGCATGTTAATCAAAAGACAAGAACGAGATATAATCAAACAACACATAGACATATTGATTGATTAAACAATTACTTATCTTCAATTAAACATGGGAGATCCAAGGGTATGAAAACCCTTAAAAATGGCAGAAATTCGTCTTTAGGGTTTCTCCTCACAAAGTTGCACACTAATGACAAAAAATTGCAAAACTATATATAGAGTTTAAGGGCTGACGGCGTCACGTTGTAGATCTTGACGCCGTCACCTCGCCGTGTCTAGGGTTCCCGGATGGCCTTCTTGACGCCGTCCCTCTTTAGTGCTCCAAAATCCGCTCTGGCTTATCAAGGCTTGACGCCGTCCCTCTTTAAGTTAAACCGTGATGGCCTTGATCACTTCAAAGGGTGACGCCGTCAGAAATCCTTTGTAAAATTCTCTGGCTTATCATGTGTATTTTTCATATCCACCTTTTTTGCCAAGCCATGACGCCGTCAAGGGCAATCCTTGACGCCGTCAAAGGTACTTTTCCAGCCGATTTTGAGACTTTGTCGTTTTCTTCACTTTTATGCTCCAAAAACGTCCAAAATGCTTCCTTTTCCAGATTTCTTCTCCAAAGTACCTAAAATGACAAAAGGAACGATTTAGGGCAATATTTGATCAAATAAATACGATTTAGGGCTTAAATGACCCCCTAAAAGCGGTACACTTTTCGCTTCATCAAATACCCTTACACTTGAGATTTGCTTGTCCTCAAGCAAATGCGCTTTTATTCTAATCAAAATACAAGTTAGGGGTCATTTAATGCTAATATAAAAGTAATTACAACAAATAGTCGTTCCACTTTAATCATAATAAGCACGGAGATTACAAACTAGCACCTCACAAGTAGTGTTTAGATACTCACATCTCTCAGGTGTCATCAAAATAAATCTCATAAATGAAAACGGATAATATCTCTCACTACCTGTCATAGCAAATAGATTACCATAGGCTTGGGAAAGGATCGAAAACCTCCTCCACTAGGCGTAAGCACCTAAGATAAACTATCAAAGAGGGCTTTTAAATGGGTTATAACGTGAGGTGTAGGGATATGATAAACACGGTTTTGTTGGATAAGGGATATTTTACTGGTGGCGAGTTAAAGATCTTGATTAATTACATGAACAATATGGCGTTGCTAAGCCAAGACTAGACTCGACTTAAGCTAATGAAAATGAAATAACAAAAACATAAAATAAACATAAAATGAAACGGGATGGTAGTCCGTATGTTTTTTCTATTTTTCTTTTTCTCATTTTTTTGTATTTTTCTTGATTTTTTCGATTTTTTTTTTTTTTTTTTTTTTTTTTTTTTTTTTTTTATCATACACTCTTGCCCTACCATCCAAAATAATACATCATAGGGGCGTTGCATTCCCCTTACACTTGAACTTTTACATAACTTTACAAATAACTATTCTAATGACTCGAATTAAGATAATCAAAAACACTTGGAGTACTTTTAAAATATTTAGCACAAATGGGGGTAATAATGTTGTTCTTCCCCATTACTCCATTACACTAGTACTTTACCCATGAGTCCCAATCGTCCCAAAACAATATGTACAAGGATATGACTCGACTTAGCAACCATGTAATCAATTAGATAATTAACTTGGGGTTAAAACAAATGTTGTCACAATAATGCACTAAAAATGAGTGCATACAAGGTAGGCTAAGGCGATTTGGGTGTAATTTAAGTGGGGTGTAAACAAATTCTTCCTTTAAGTAAAATGCTTAAAGGTCGAAACGAAAAGATAGGCTCTGAGGGTGTACTAGGGGTATCGTGTACTAAAAATGAGTACAACGCAAAAGGGTGTGGGAGAATTACTTGACCAATGTAGCCAATGTAATTATAACAAAAACACAGGTGTAAAACAATGGGTTAATCCTAATGCCTCTTATCATGTAGTAAATCTAACTACACGAATGTAGTCTCACTTGTGGCCTCGGAATGGTCCTAACGCAAGTTCTAGAATCTAAGTGCTACCGGTACACACATCATAGCATAAATGCTTTTCCTACCAATTCTAGGGGCGAACCTCACATATTTGGGGGTGGAAAATTTTTTAGTGGTACGGTTTTTGTGCTAGTCATATAACTCCTATCCATGAGACGCTCATTAAGATCAAAGTTTACTCCTAAATGTTGTAAAAAAATTTAAATTTGGCACTAAAATTGCCTTAACAGGTATTTATCTCAGTTTTATTACACATCTACCATCAAACAAACAAAAATCAAGCGTAATTGCATTCTCTAAAGTATCGTATTTTACCCGTATTTTACCCCCCCTTACACTTAAGATGAACATTGTCCCCAATGTTCAAATAACAAGATGTAAAAGTGAAAAGGTAAAAGAATGAAATCAAATACTCCCCTGATTCGTTCGGTGGATAATGTGGTAACATGGTTAGATCTTCTTCCAAGGTAATGTAGAAGCTCCAAGACTAATGCAACGCCAAAAGCTTGATTCCAAATACATCTCCTTGTCCAAAATAACCTGTTAAACCTGAGAAAACAAACACGAAAACCTGCATAACATCGGCCGGATAAATTCTATATATAAGGATATAATGCTTGTGGAATGATAATTTTTTGCAGATTCCTGGAGATTATAAGTTATAGATTTAATAAAAACTTTTTATGAAAACAAAACTTTCAAAAATTTCTGAAAATTAAAACCTGACGCCGTCAGGTTGTAACGCCTGACGCCGTCAGAAATGATCTGACAGAATTCTCATGTTAAGTTTCCGGAAAATTTCTGGAAAAACCTATACCTTACTTCCTGGAAATCCTGCAAAATATCATTATGACTCGATACAATCATTTGACTCAAACAAATACTAATATGTATGTTATTTTAATATCATTATGATTCATGTTCATTTGTGTTCTAATAAACCGATTTGGATTCCCTTACACTTAACTTTTGCAAAATACCTTTATATGTAGTTAAGACGAAGTTAAAAACAAGATAAAGTATTTTCACAATTTAGTTTTGAACATGAATCAATAATAATAAAAATTAAACACACATACGGAAACAAATAAAATTAAACAAACAAATAAATAAACACACAAAGCAAATAAAGCTTGGGTTGCCTCCCAAGAAGCGCTTTTCTTTATTAACGAGTCTTGTAGCTAGACTCAAAGTCCTTCTACCCTACGTAAGTGAGCTCGTCATCGAGGACATCTTTAGGGTTAAGCTTGGATTGAAGTTTCCTATTGGTCCGCTTAGTACAATATATCTTTTCAAACTTCTTTCCATCCGGGTCATACAATGTCATCTTAATATGCCATGACCCATCTCCATCTTTGGGTGGTTTGTCCCAATCCCACTTATGATCATCGTCCTCACGAATCCACTTATTCATCCCTAGGTTAATTGGCAAAACTCCTAGGAAATCAATCATCTTCCTAAAAAGTAGAGGGTCTTCAAATGGATCCAATTCGGTGTCCCTAGCCAAGAGTTGCTCTACCGTATGTGTTCGGTTCACAAAGTCCTCTTCTAGGTAAAATGGGCGTTGGGGTCCTATGAAGTCTCTATCGATCCAAGGTCCATATCTAGATGGTCTCCTATTTAACTCTAACCAATGGGGTGTTGGTTCATCACTAGTATCATAAGCATGTTTCTTCACATCATAGACTGACCAAGTATCACCTTCTCCTACCGCTATCTTAGATTCCTTACAATCAATCATAGCACTAGCGGTCGCCAAAAATCCTCTACCTATCAACAAGGGGCATGTAGGGTCGCTAACCATATCAAGGACGTGGAAATCGGCTAAAATGGTTAGTTTTCCTATGTGTACTAACACGTCCTTGATTACTCCAACTGGGTAAGCAACACTCCCATCCGCTAAGCCTATTATCACCTCGGTTTCTTCAAGTTTTCCTAGTTTTAGAGAGGTGTAGAGAGGTAACGGAAGTAGGTTAAGACTCGATCCAAGATCGGCTAATGTGTCATAAGCCTCCGAATTACCGATCTTGCAAGGTAGAACAAATAAGCCCGGATCATCTAACTTCTTAGGTAGCTTGTTTTGAACAAAGGCGGTCCCTTTTTCGCCTAACTTGAGCTTCTTCTCATCCAACACATCAATAACCGGACTTTCAAGGTGGAGCTCCTTGAATTCATTGTCAAGGTTTTGAGTGGGAAGTGTTTCAACTATGTTGTTGACCAATTTGGATATCATAACTTCTTGGTCATTTTGAACGACTTGGGTTTGTTTGAAACACGTGCTCATGGAATTGACCGAATAATATTGTGGACAAGAATTAGGAGACGAAACCGACGAGATGGCGTTGACGTTTAGTTTCGGGTTCTTGACTGTGTTGCTAGGGAGTGCTCCCATTTCTCGGTCATTGAGGGCTTTCAACAAAGTGTCAATCTTATTGGTCATCTCGCTTTGTTTTTGTTTGAAATCGGCTTCAAACTTGGCCAAACGAGCTTCTTGAGATTCCATAAATTGAGACATCAATCCTTCAAAGTTATTGGTACTACCATTGCTGGAAGGATTGTTGTTGAAAGTACGGTTCGAGTTGGAACCGCTTGATTGAAAACGATTAGGTGGGTTGGAAGAATTGGTTTGTTGTGCGTTTTGGTTTTGTTTCCACCTAAGGTTTGGGTGATTTTTCCATGAGGGGTTGTATAAATCACCGTAGGGGTTTTGCTCGGTTTGAAAGTGTACCACTTGTCTCCCGCTCCATCGGTACGCGAGGATGCGTAGTCCGCAAAAGCTTGTTCGGGGAGTTCCATGCAATCACGAGTGTCGTGGGGACCACTACATAATTCACATGAAGAAGTGATTTTGTTCACTTGGCTTGAAGGTTTAGGAGCCTCGTAGGATTTCATAAGAAACTTGACTTGGTCTTCAAGTTCTATGATCCTACGGTCGGAAGTGCTTGAATTGTTCGAAGGCAAAGATATTGCCTTGACCGTTTTATTCAAATCACGGGGATCACTCCAACTTTCGTTGTCATAAAGAGCAAGATCTTCTAGGAGAGCCCATGATTCTTCCGCACTTAGATCACGTAGCTTACCACCGGACCGATTGGTCAATAGTTTGCCTCGTGAAGAGATTGATATGGTCATAGAAGATTTGGACTTGGAGCCAAAGTTCTATGCCATGGTGAGGGACTTTTTGGAGTAAGTCCTTGAATCGAGTCCATGCCTCGTAGAGGGTTTCGCCTTGACGTTGTTGGAACATCAAGATATCATTCCTTAGCTTGGTAGTTCTTCCTGGTGGGAAAAACTGAGCAAGGAAACGAGTGGTGAGATCATCCCAAGAGGTGATGGATCCTGCTGGTAGACACTCTAGCCATTGACTAGCTTGGTCCCGCAGAGAGAATTGAAAGAGACGCAGTCGGGTCGTCTCTCGAGTGGCAACATCAAGGTCTATGGAATCAACGATTTTGAGAAAGTCCTTGAGATGTTGATTAGGATCTTCGGAACGAAGTCCATGGAATGCGCATCCGCTTTGCACCAACCGATGGTGTCGGATCGCAAGGGTGTGACATTGGCTCCTTGAGTGAGCTCAATGGTGTTCCGGTAGCCATGGTGGCTAGGACGGGAGTAGTCTCCTAAGGTACGGGCTCTAGGAGGTGGGTATTGTTGTGGTGGTGGGTTGTTGGGATCGAGGATATTACCACCTTCCATGATGTCGGATGGTAATGGTTACGAACAAAGAATGAAGAAAAAAAGATAGACTAAAGAAAACCTAGAAAAATAAAATAAAAATCTCACTAGAAAGGAATCTAGTGAGTAGACCTAATAAAATAAAAATTCAACCTAAACAATAACTATTCCCCGGCAGCGGCGCCAAAAACTTGATGCGTGGTTTGGCAACCTTACAACAGGTTTTACCTCTCGAGGGATCTCAAGAGGCTTACAACCCCACCAGGCAGTGTACCTGACCGATGTAGTATAGTGTAGTGGTAAGTACGGGGGATTGATCGTTCTCCACAGGGAATAGTGTCGTTAGGATTGAAAAACTACTCTAATAGGTCTAAGGGTGAGGCAAGATTCTTTTTTTGTATTTTTATATTTTTTATGAAAGCAAGTAAAATCTCGGGTTTGAAGGAGTGGGCGGAATTAGTTGCTAGTCAACTAACCCAAATAACTACAAATGCAAATAAAATAAAATAACTGAAAATGAAAAGATTGTGAAACTTATGTGGAGAGAAATGTGTTTACTTAGATTTCCTTACTCCCTAACTATCTTTTACCGGTTGATTAGTGTGTATTAATTGTGTGGATGACGGGTGTATTCCTTAATACCAATCGTGGGGTGGCGTACGTACTTCCCCAACTCTACAAGCTCCTACTTCACTCCTATGTCGAGCCGGCTAGGAAGCTCCTAACATGGGATCATTAGAATTCGCTCATGCATTAAATACAACCATAAAAACCTTAGTACGCATTGGTTCATGTTTCTTAAGACGTTCAAGCAAGTTACCGAATAGGTAGTTAGCCAGTTTTCTTAAGCCTAACATCGATAAACAATCATCCAATACAATTAATAACACACTAATAACCAATAATCAATAGCTAGGTTTCATTAGATCTAAGCAAACACAAGATAAATCTAGCCTAGCATGTTAATCAAAAGACAAGAACGAGATATAATCAAACAACACATAGACATATTGATTGATTAAATAATTACTTATCTTCAATTAAACATGGGAGATCCAAGGGTATGAAAACCCTTAAAAATGGCAGAAATTCGTCTTTAGGGTTTCTCCTCACAAAGTTGCACACTAATGACAAAAAATTGCAAAACTATATATAGAGTTTAAGGGCTGACGGCGTCACGTTGTAGATCTTGACGCCGTCACCTCGCCGTGTCTAGGGTTCCCGGATGGCCTTCTTGACGCCGTCCCTTTTAGTGCTCCAAAATCCGCTCTGGCTTATCAAGGCTTGACGCCGTCCCTCTTTAAGTTAAACCGTGATGGCCTTGATCACTTCAAAGGGTGACGCCGTCAGAAATCCTTTGTAAAATTCTCTGGCTTATCATGTGTATTTTTCATATCCACCTTTTTTGCCAAGCCATGACGCCGTCAAGGGCAATCCCTGACGCCGTCAAAGGTACTTTTCCAGCCGATTTTGAGACTTTGTCGTTTTCTTCACTTTTATGCTCCAAAAACGTCCAAAATGCTTCCTTTTCCAGATTTCTTCTCCAAAGTACCTAAATTGACAAAAGGAACGATTTAGGGCAATATTTGATCAAATAAATACGATTTAGGGCTTAAATGACCCCCTAAAAGCGGTACACTTTTCGCTTCATCCCAGGTTGTGTTGTGATACACATCTTGGACGACCTTCCAATGGAGTGGTCGTCTGGCAGGATCTTCAAGGTAGAAGACTTGTTTTGCTTGTGTTGCGAGAATGTAAGGTTGATCTTCAAACACATAGCTACATGCCCAAATTTGTGTCATGTTGTTTTTAGTGGTAAAACGTTGGACTCTACCTCTTTTGTTGCATAAGTCGAACCACTTAACTCGAAACAACACAACTGTGAACTAGGTATACGCGAACTCTAAAATTTCTTCTAGCTGACCATAATACATTTCTCCCTTCTTCTCACCAGGTGAACAAATTCCGCTGTTCTGAGTTGTACGTTTTATATCGCGGCTGTGTACGACAAACTTCACACCGTGGAATTATTGCGAGTTGTTTTCTTCACCTAGTGCAACTATGGAAGGCAATCCTAACCTACTCTTTGAATGATTCGTCTCATATATGAATGCGTATAACTGATTTACTATTTGAGAAAATTTCTGCAGCATTTCCCCTCAACTCCTCAAATATGTGCATTAAAGACATATTCGTAGGAGTAAAGGAGAAGCACTGTCGAAATCATCTCAAATAGTAAATCAGTTATACGCATCCATATCCTAAATGAGACAAAATATTCAAAAAGCAGTCCCAAACAGGGGACTTTCCGAAATTAAATTCTAATAAATTAATTCCAGACGAGTTTTCTATAGGATGATTAACTTTGGACGGGGAATTTCCGAAATTAATCACTAAAATCCTAATATCATTTACAAAAGTCTAACCAATGAAATACCATTCAAATACTAACCATACGCATACTAACCAAATGCATATACACAAAATGACTAAAATCCTAACAGTTATATACCAAACGACTAACATACTAAAATTAAATTCACAAACTAAATATACCAAACGACTAAAATCCTAACAATTATATACCAAATGACTAACATACTAAAATTAAATTCACAAACTAAATATAGCAAACGACTAAAATCCTAACAATTATATACCAAACGACTAACATACTAAAATTAAATTCACAAACTAAATATACCAAACGACTAACATACTAAAATTAAATTCACAAACCAAACACAAACAAAAATAAAAAAACATACGGGCTTTCTCAGATGGTCTCGGATCTACGTGGTTTCGGCTGGTCTCTACGTGGTCTCGGCTGAGAAAACATTATTGGTTGCTTAAAACAAGAGCATAAACTTTTGACGACGATATGTCCTCGGTGATACAAAAAGGCTACTAAAAAAGACAACAGTTACATTACCTTCGGGTTTGTCTCGGATTGGGTTCCCAGCTCTCGACTCTCGAATCTCTACTACTCTCGACTGTGGTCCCGACTGCATAAAAAAAGTTAAAAAAATAATAACAAAAATAGAAAATTAACATAAATCAATTACAAAGAATTAGAAATATCAAAAATTAACTGAGCGGATCTAAACACACGGATTGTGTTGAAGATACTCTGAGTATATACTTAGTAGCACGCGGAATTTACTACCAAGTACTTAGAAGATTTTGTGTTTGGTGATGTATGTGTTTATATGAATGTAACAGTAAAACAATGACACAATGTTTAACCAAATGATTAGCTTCAATATATTACGAGTGATCTTGGAATATCATACGAATTACAATAAGACATTGAAGCTCTAATAATAATGCATGTCCGTAAAACTTAACCTAGGATCTCCTTTTATAGGACAAGGAGTCCTTTACAAGTAAACCATCTACCATATAAATCTATATTAATAAGATATACATTACATCTTTTCCATATATATCTTCACACGACTTTCATCTTTATCTTATAAACAATACTAACTTCTTGTTCCAACAGTACTAACTGGCTTAGTACTGATAGTGTATTCTTGAACGATCTTCAGCAGTACTAATTTATGCATGAGCAGTACCAACTGTTAGTTTAATTCCCAACAATCCTCCCCTAAACTTATGATTTACTTATGATTTTTGTGTAAATCATTAAGTTTTTCGAATTAAACTCCAATGTTGATGATGGGGTGGATTCTTTCAAAAACTTATATTCAATCTTGAATCACTTGAGAATTTTATTCACATATAGGCTTTTGAAGAAACCATAACAGTAAGTACTCCAATATAAACTCCACACTCATCTATGATTTTGAGTTGATATCCTCCCCTGAGATACATAATTATCTTTATCAGCAACTGAACAAACTTTAATTCCTCCCATGTTTGGAAGAATCTTCACCATCAGATAGAACATATGACATTTAAGCTTCAGCTTCCAATATGACAATATGTACAAGTTTCCATCAATTCAGTTGTGTAGTTTCAAACTGCTCTCAACACTTCCAGATGTGTAACCTTCTGAGAGAGGTGAATCATAGAGCATAAACTCAGTATGAAACCAAGTTTAAACCATCAGTACAAACTAGTTGAAACTAGCAGTACAAACTGTGTAGCAAAAATTTTCAGAGATGAGAATAAACTCAATGTGGATATGAAAACATTTTTGTCCACTTATAGTTTTTAGCAAACTATCAGCTATCAACGGATTTGATATGTCTTTACCAATAGCCGTTTGCTTTGGACTAGTCAACTCTTCACTTTAAGATATGGTGAGTTGATTACCATACAATTTTTGGCAACTTGTCAACCATAAACGGATTTGATTAGTCTTTACCAAAAACCGTTTGATCTAGACTAGTTGATTCTTATGTGGGTTAGATAGGGTGAATCAATTACCATTTGTTGTGTGACAAACACTCACACTTGAAGTTCCAAAGTACCATTCTTTCCAAAGCACAAATCTTAACCTGTAAATGTTAGTCCATAACCAAAGAAAACACAATACACAATATTTTATTTTTAACAGTTATGAAAAATGACTAACAAATTCCATAAGCAGTACCTAAAAACAATCAAGCAGTACAAATTATAAAAATAGCACAACTAGCAGTACAAAAACAAAAACACTTAGACATTAATCTTTTGAAGGATTAAGCATTCCAATACCTGTTACCAAGTACTGAAACCTTCCTACATCAAAACCTTTTGTTAATAAATCAGCAAAGTTGTCATCAGTGTGAATTTTGACAACCTGAACTAACTTCTTTTCAGCACAGTCTCTTATAAAATGATGTCTAATTTCAATGTGTTTAGTTTTTGAATGTTGAACAGGATTCTTAATGATACACATTGTACTGCTATTGTCTTAATGATACACATTGTACTGCTATTGTCTATGTGTATAATTGAATCCAGAGAACCTGAGCACAACAACTTGCTGCTGCTACATATTCTGCTTCAGTAGTAGAAGTAGCCACCATAGTCTGCTTTTTACACTGCCAAGAGATCAATCTACAACCCAAGAATTGACAACCACCTGTTGTAGATTTTCTATCCATGCTAGCACCAGCATAATCAGAATCTGAGAATGCTACCAAATCAAATGCAGACTCTTTTGGATACCATAGACCTAAGTTAGGTTGACCTTTAAGGTATCTAAAGATTCTCTTAACAGCTGTTAGATGAGATACCTTAGGATTGACTTGGAATCTTGCACAAGCACAAACTGCAAACATAATGTCAGGCCTGGATGATGTGAGATACATCAAAGACCCAATCATAGATCTATACATGTGCACATCCACATCTTCACCACTGTGATCTTTTAATAACAAATGTGTCTCCTTATCAACAGGTGTACTAGCAACTTTGGCATCTGTGAATTGGAATTTCCTCAAAATTTCACCAACATATTTATCCTGAGAGATAAATATTCCATCTGACTTCTGCTGTACTTGAAGTCCTAGAAAGAAAGTAAGCTCACCCATAGAGCTCATATCAAACTGATCTTTCATTAATTGCTCAAACTCTCTGCACATTTCTTTCTTTGTAGAACCAAAGATGATATCATCTACATAAACTTGAACCAATAGAATATCACCTTTGTCCTTTTTAATAAAGAGAGTTTGATCAATTTTACCCCTATGGAACCCATTCTTCATAAGATAAGTAGCAAGAGTCCCATACCAAGCTCTTGGAGCTTGATGCAAGCCATAAAGGGCTTTAACCACTTTGTAAACTTTGTCAGGATGGTCAGGGTCTATAAAGCCTGGAGGTTGAGAAACATAGACCTCCTCATCAATAGTACCATACAGAAAGGCACTCTTCACATCCATTTGATAGACCATAAAACCCATAAAGGAAGCATAAGCAAGAAATAGCCTTATTGCTTCAATCCTGGCAACAGGAGCAAAAACCTCCTCATAATCAATCCCTTCTTCCTGAGTATAGCCTTGAGCAACCAATCTTGCTTTGTTCTTTATCACAATGCCCCTTTCATCCTTCTTGTTCCTGAATACCCACTTAGTACCAATCACTCTCATTCCCTTTGGTAGATCAACCAGAACCCAAACTTTCTGAATTTTGAATTGAAGCAGTTCTTCTTGCATTGCCTCAACCCAACTTGATTCTTCTAAAGCCTTTAGCACATTCTTGGGTTCTATCTGAGATAGGAAATATACAAACATACACTCATGCTCATCTTCATGATGTTTTTCCTCATAAACAACACTGAGAAAGCCATGATGATCTGGATCTTGAATCTGCCTTCTAGTCTTTACTCCAGATTGTACATCTCCAATGACATTGGTAAGTGGATGATTTCTGTGAACTATTGTTTGGGGAGTAGAAGGAGCCTCATAGGTGATAGGCATATTGTGCAGACCAGCTCCAAAGAAATCAAAATCATCAACTTGAGGAGCAGTATTAACTGGTGAATCAATATTAGATTGACTTGGTCCAGCAGTATCAACATTTGGCTCAGCAGTACTAACTCCATTTGTACTGCTCTCAGGAATTTCTGCTTCTTTACCATTCTGTCCACTAGAGTCATCAACAATCTTCTCCTTAGCAGCATCACTTGATGATGGAACATCATCAATCTTTGAAGAAGAAGTATTTAATGGACTTTCTTCCATGATTGGCATCAAGACATATTCTTCATCAGAATCTTCATCACCTGCATGATCATTAGTATTTGTACCTGTAACAGGCACATAATTCATAGAATCTGATAGCATATCAAGATCAAACAGCCAATCAGGACCACCACCTGCAACATTAGGAATATTCTCCTGAAATTCTATGTGCAGATTCTCCTCAACATGTTTGGTGCTTTTATTGTACACCCTAAAAGCCTTACTGTGCAGAGAATAACCAACAAAGAAACCCTCATCAGATTTCCCATCAAACTTTCCTAGTTGGTCTTTGGTATTCAAGATAGTGACATGGCAACCAAAAGGTCTCATAAAGCCTAAGGCAGGGGTTCTACCTCTAAAAATCTCATAAGGAGTCTTATTGTAAGGTTGCACTACCAGAACCCTATTCTGAACATAACAAGCAGTACTAACTGCTTCAGCCCAAAATGAAATATGCAACTTAGAGTCAGCTAACATTGTCCTAGCAGCCTCTATTAAGGTCCTATTCTTCCTTTCAGCTACTCCATTTTGCTGGGGGTTCTAGCCACACTAAATTCCCTTTTAATACCCTTTTCTCTGCAAAAATCATCCATAACCCTATTCTTAAATTCTGTTCCATTATCACATCTGATTATTTTGACTTTCTTATCAGCTAGGTTTTCTACCTCAACAATAAACGACTTAAGGATTTCACTAGTCTCATCCTTAGTTCTCAGAAAGAAAACCCAAGAAAACCTGGAATAATCATCAGTAATAACCAAACAATATCTTTTAAAATTCAAGCTATTCACGGAAGTAGGACCAAACAAGTCCATATGCAGCATATATAAAGCTTGAGAATTTGAGTTATGAACCTTGGGTGTAATACCTGAAATTCAGATAACCTATAAAATGACCAAATTACCCCTGAAGCCATAAAACTTAATAAAATCACTTATAACAATTCTGAATTGATTCCAAACTTATGAAAACGACTACATATGAAACGAAATGAATTTCTGGGACAACATTACATTATATTGAATGTCAAGAAAATTTCAAATTCATATATACACATATACATGGTCCGAAATTATTTAAATAAACTTAATATATATATTTGTAAAATCATTTTAATTAGATAAGTACCAAAATAAATTAAGGAATTATACACCAAATCAAAGTGTGATTTTGAGCCAACTTTTTGGGTGAAAATCTGGAGTATAACCCCCCCTCCTAATCGGCTATTATTATATACACAATCAAATCATTATTTTGCAAAACCCTAAATTCCGAAAACCCTAAATCGCTACACACTAAATTCGACCAAAACATCCTTGCGACTTCTGGACCTGAGAAAGCAATTTTTTGGAGTTGATCAAGGTGTAAGAAAGCTAGGAAAAATAATAGTTGGGTCGTGGAAGCTTTCGTTCGATCGTGGTGTTTTGTTTTGGTTCGATCTTTGCGCTCGATAGGTATAAAATCCACACGACAAATATTTATGTTCTATAATTGATCTAGCATTTTTCTAATGATCTATATGTTGTATATAACTCACTAAAAATGTTAAACATGGATCATGCAAGCTAAACAAAGCGTACGAAATTATAAGAGATAAAACACACATAATTTCCAAATAATGTCATTCGATTTTTCTGAGGTGTAACTATAATTTTTACATGTCCTATACTGATAATATAAGCCTAAAAAATAACCACATGATTTATAGAAGCTCAAAATAATTGATGCAAATTATTGTGTATAATCGGATTTTAGAGGAAATAAAGAAAAATAAGAATAAACCCTAGAATGGATTAGGGTTAGGGTTCATGTGTATATATCTGATGTAATTAATGTTTTAATGATGATGTCATGAGGGTTTAATGATTGGATAAAACTAGGGCTTGTTTTGGTACAATAAAAGTCTATACGATTTATAAATAAAAGTATAAGGGCTTGTTTTGTCAACTTTGAAACTTCGGGGATATTTTGTGATGACATATAAGTCAGTAGGAATGTGATAAAAATATAACTTGAGGGTCCTAAGTGTAAATGTGCAAGAAAATGAATTAATTATATTTATAAGTGTCGATTTGTAAATAATTAAAATAGAAGGACTAAAATTGTAAATTTGGGAAACTTGAAGTTATTCTGAGTAAATAATGTCATTAAGGGTGTAATGAGTAAATTTGAGTATTTATGGGATTGATATGTAATTATAAATAAATTATGATTTAAATTGTAAGTTTTGTAAAGTTAAGGGACCAATTGTGTAATTACTAAATTTTGAGGGTCAAATTCGTACTTCATATAATTCTGAGGTGAAGTTCTGTAAATTTGTAAAATAAAGTACTTGTTTGGTAAATATATGTATCATAGGGATTAAATCAGTAATTTAAAGTATTTTCATTTTAAACCTTGAATCTAATGAAATTACAATTAAAACCCTAAACTTTTGTAACTTGATAAAAGGTACCTTAATTCCATAATGATCTTGAAATAAGGACTTAACCTAATTTGGAATATTAACATCTTACTAAAACTGGAAAGTTACAATATGGAAAAGTAAACTAAAAGTAATAATCTGAGTTTGAATAATTCGTAATTCCGTCTTCTACTTCTTTAGGTGTGAAGAAGGAGAAGCCTTGATTTCTGCTTCGTGTTTGCTTTCTTGTCTTTTGCTTGGCTAATAAGGTACAGATATTCCGTCCTTTCAGTAAGGGCTTTTCAGTTCTTTTTCTTCAGAATTCATTTCCTTATTAGGATTCCCTATACCATTGCTATGTTCCCTTTTGTTTGTGAACTTTCGATGTGATCTTTGATTTGAATCTTTTGCCATGTACCCTTAAGATATAATTTTGATTATTTGATAGTACGCCCGACCTTTGATCTACAGTTTGATATTATGAGCCAATCACTAGGCATGAGGGTTTCATGTCCATGTCATTGACGCACCTCTGACATGACTCTAGGGCAGGAGAGTGATGACCTGTTCCATCCCTTATTTATTATTTGCTATGGCCATTATAATTATGATTATTGAAATGTCTGTGGGGCGTATGGGTGCACTCTAGATTTGACGTGTTATCTGTATATGTTATATGTTATAGTTATTATATCTGGTGACTGATTGTGTGTGCGATACACGTCTTTCACTTGGTCTGAGAGCTGATCACTCTACACAGGTATGTTTTATTATATTAGTATGCTATGACATTGTAAGTCGTCTGGGCTCGTGATGAATTGCTGTGTTTTGTTTTCTTAAATCTTATTCACTTTGTTCTTTTCTTTTATTCATGATTCATTTCTCATTCCTTTCATTTTGACTTCGTATTGGTATGACTTTTGTATTCCTGATTTGCTTTTGTATTCGCTACCTGCTATTAGTTCCCGTTATCTATATATCTGTTCACTGGGCTTTTGAAGCTCAGCCGCATTTCTTTTCCTGCGGCAGGTACTTAAGCTAGGAGCTGGGTTTAGCTTTGGGATGAGAGCGATCTATTTCGGAGTCGACCTTAGTTATTTAGCTTTACCATTTGAACTTCTATTTATTTTGTTATGCCATTGTTTAGGCATTTGAATATTGGATTTTGTACTTAGGTCATTTTGTCTTGCATTTTGGTTTAAGTCATGTTGACTTATTTTGGATTTAATGTTAAGACTTATGATGTTTTATTTATTGAATGTTTGTGACTTCTGATATGCCACCATTGTTGTGATATCTTTACCCTTGTCGGGTTGGGGTGTTACAATTTATGGTATCAGAGACAGGCTTTCATGAAACCTTAGAGCTTAGGCTATCGACCTGTGAGGATTTGGGTAGACATTAGGTTTCCTTTCGCGCACTCTTTTCCTGTCCTGCTCTGCCATGTTTTTCTTTTGCTCTATCAATTCCTGTTTGATCTTTCTAATCATTTGAAAATCCTGTAGATGGTTGTTACTCGTCGTGGTGACTATTCTGAAGGGGAGGAGGAGATCCCTAATTTGGAGGAGTTGGTGGCTAATGCTATAGCCAATCTACTACCTGGGCTTAATGCTAACGAGGTGATCACTCGGATGATCAATGATTTTCGTAATGGAGCTGGTCCCTCTGGTGGCTCTGGTGGTGCTGGTCCCTCTGGTGGTGCTGGTGGTTCTGGTGGTACTGGTGGTGGGGGCCGACCCACTACCATTAATGGTTGGCTTGAGAGTTTCAATAAACTTAAGCCGTTGTCGTTCAGTTCTGCTGCTACTCCTCATGCTGCAGAGGACTGGATAACACACATGGAGAAGCTGTTTGAGGTACTGGGTTGTGAAGACGGGTTTAAGACTCGTCTGGCTGCGTTTAAGCTTGAGGGAGATGCGCTTAACTGGTGGAAGGCGCACAAGGAAGCTAAAGGAGGTGATGCTTATGTTCTTGGTTGTACTTGGGCTAATTTTCGTGCTACGTTCTATAATCGGTACTTCCCTGTGTCCGAACAGCAGAGATTTATTCGGGAGTACAACACTATCTCTCAGCTCGAGTCTGAGAATGCAGGGGAATTTCTGGAGCGATTCCAGAGATTGGTTAGCTTTGTGGGCCCAGTTGTTGGGGATGCTGAGCATCAAGCTAAGCATTATTAGTGGGCACTGAAGAGTTGGGTTTTAGATCATCTTCTTAATCAGGAGTTCGCTGATCCGTCAGCATGTTGCGATGCAGCTCGCAACATCGAGATATTTCATGAGAAGGTGGGTTACAAGCGAAACCGTGATGGCGACAGGATTCAGCCGCAGAGTCAGAATCGGGACAACAAGGGGTTTTCTGGTAAGGGCTTTGAACAGCGGGGTCAGTCAGATCGTGGTCGTGATTATCAGGGTCAGTCAGGTAGGAGCTATGATCAGCGGAGACCAGATTCTAGGGGCCAGGATGCTGGTTCAATTTCTAAGCAGGTGATAATGGTCAGAAGCAGTGGAAGGATCAGCCTTCTAAAGGTTTTCAGCAACAGTCTCGTGGTTCTGGATCGAGTTCTCAGAAGGGTTCATCTGGGAACTTACCTACACCTCCTATCTGTACTACTTGTGGGAAAAATCATCCAGGAGAGTGTCGTAGAGCAACTGGTGCGTGTTTCAGATGTGGATCTGCTGAGCATCGGGTGAAGGACTGCCCAAAGCAGAATCCTGCATCTACTAAGAACTATCTTCTTCCTCCGCCTCCGCCACCTCCGAATACTGGGCGTGTGTTTTCTACTACGCGGGATCAGGTGGCTAAGGCTACAGGTACCATTACCGGCTTTTTGTATATTGGTGATTTTACTGTTTTCGCGTTATTTGACACTGGAGCAACGCATTCTATCATATCTATGAAATTGGCTAAGAAACTGAACATACCTGCAACACCACTAAATAACCCAATTGCTATATCAACCCCCATGAAAAACCACATTCTTATCGACCATGAATATTTGAACTGTCTGTTACGCTTCGATGATCGGATTCGTCCGGCGAATTTACTTCCTCTAGACATGATTGACTTTGATATCATTCTGGGTATGGATTGGTTGGCTTTCCATCGAGCAACCATTGACTGCCACGCTAGAAATGTGATTTTCAGTGATCTGAATAATCCTGAATTCATTTACCATGAATCTCGCCCTCTTAAAACTGTTAAAATCATTTCCGCCTTGAAAGCTCGAACCTTGATGTCTCATGGTTGCCAAGGTTATCTAGCCTTAGTTAAGGATTTGTCTGTTGAGAGTCCGGATATTTCTAGTGTTCCCATTGTTCGAGATTTTGCTGACGTTTTTCCTGAAGTACTTCCTGGTCTTCCTCCGGCTAGAGAAGTGGAGTTTTCTATCGATCTAATTCCCGGTGTCGAACCTATCTCTAAGGCTCCGTACCGGATGGCACCTGTTGAACTGAAAGAGCTGAAGGAGCAACTGGAAGAGTTGTTGGACTGTGGATTTATTCGACCTAGTGTTTCGCCATGGGGTGTTCCTGTGCTTTTTGTGAAGAAGAAGGATGGGTCTATGTGTCTGTGTATTGATTATCGTGAGCTTAATCGCATTACTATTCGAAACCGTTATCCACTTCCTCGCATTGATGACTTGTTTGATCAATTGCAAGAGCTAAAGTTTTCTCCAAAATTGACTTGCGATCTGGTTATCACCAATTGCGAGTTAAAGAGTAGGATGTACCTAAGACTGCTTTCCGCACCCGTTATGGACACTATGAGTTCCTGGTTATGCCTTTTGGCTTAACAAATGCTCCTGCTGTGTTTATGGATTTAATGAATCGGGTTTTCCATGAATTTCTTGATAAATTCGTCATCGTTTTCATTGACGATATTCTAGTGTATTCTAAATCGTCCGAGGAGCACGAGCAACACCTGCGTATTGTTTTAGGTATCCTGAGGCAGCAGAAGTTATTCGCGAAATTTTCTAAGTGTGAGTTCTGGCTGAATCAAGTAGCTTTCCTAGGTCACATTGTGTCTGCAGATGGTATCACCATGGATCCATCTAAAGTCGAGGCTATCACCAAGTGGCCGAGACCTACCACTGTGACTGAAGCCAGGAGTTTTCTAGGGTTAGCTGGCTACTATAAGCGTTTTGTGGAAGGATTTTCTAAGTTGGCTTTGCCATTGACTCAATTGATGCGGAAGGGTGAAAAGTTCGTATGGACTGATGAGCGTGAGCAGAGTTTTGAAGAGTTGAAACGGCGTTTGGTGTCTGCACCTATTCTAACTTTACCATCGGGTTCTGGAGGTTTCCAAATCTATAGTGATGCTTCTAAGAAGGGTTTGGGCTGTGTGCTTATGCAAAACGGCAAGGTTATTGCCTATGCTTCGAGACAACTGAAACCCTATGAGGAAAATTATCCAACTCATGATCTAGAATTGGCAGCTGTAGTTTTTGCATTGAAAATATGGAGGCATTACTTGTATGGTGAATCATGTGATATCTTCACTGATCACAAGAGTCTCAAATACATCTTTACTCAGAAGGAGCTTAATATGAGGCAGAGGCGATGGTTGGAGCTTCTGAAAGATTATGACACGAACATCCAGTATCATCCAGGTAAGGCTAATGTGGTTGCAGATGCACTTAGTCGGAAATCTGGAGTGATTGCTAGTTTGGAGATTGATCCGCATGTCCTCAAGGATTTGGAGCGTTTGGATGTTGAGTTATGTTTTCGGCGTGATGTTGGTTACTGGGCTAGTTTAAAAATTGAGTCAAATCTGATGTTACGTATTAAAGAGGCTCAGAAAGATGATGGTGAACTCTGGGCTATAGTTCAGAATATTGAAGAGGGTAAGCAAACTGAGTTTAGAGTTGATGACGATGGAGTTGTCTGGTATGAGGATCGTTTATGCGTGCCTAATGATTCCGAATTGCGTGAGGCTGTGTTGACTGAGGCTCACAGTTCTCCTTTCGCTATCCATCCTGGTTCTACCAAGATGTATCGGGATCTTAAGCAACATTTATGGTGGAATGGTATGAAGCAAGATGTGGCGTTATTTGTTGCTAGATGCATGACCTGCCAGCAAGTTAAGATTGAGCATCAGCGAGCTAGTGGACTGTTGCAACCTTTGGAGATTCCTACATGGAAATGGGATGAGATTTCCATGGACTTCGTTTGTGGTCTGCCTGTTACTCGTAAAAGACATGATGCGATTTGGGTGGTCGTTGATCGGCTAACTAAATCTGCTCATTTCTTACCTATCCGTATGACCTATAGTGTCAGTAAGTTGGCGGAAGTTTTTCAGCAAGAGATCGTTCGATTGCATGGTATGCCTTCGTCTATTGTTTCAGATCGTGATCCTCGTTTCACTTCGCGTTTTTGGAAGGGACTTCATAAAGCTTGGGGCGCTCGCCTTAAGTTTAGTACTGCATTTCATCCCCAAACTGATGGTCAGTCTGAGAGGATACAATTATCACCCACTGCATGTTGTATCTTATCCACTTGATCAGATCCGGCCTGATATGTCTTTGTCTGAAGAACCGGAAGCGGTTCTGGACCGTCAGGAACGAGTCATGAGAAACAAAGTTATCCCGTTCGTAAAGATTCTTTGGAAGAATCACCCGGAGCGTGAAGCTACCTGGGAAACTGAAGAGTCAATACGAGCTAGTTATCCGCAGTTCTCGTTTTAATCCGGTATGTCCTTGTTTTGTTTTCCGTTCTCCTTTGTTTGTTTTCCGCTTTCTTTTCTTTTCTTTTCTTTCTACTTCCTGCAAATTTCGAGGACGAAATTATTTTGTTAGTGGGGAAGAAGTTGTAATACCTGAAATTCAGATAACCTATAAAATGACCAAATTACCCCTGAAGCCATAAAACTTAATAAAATCACTTATAACAATTCTGAATTGATTCCAAACTTATGAAAACGACTACATATTAAACGAAATGAATTTCTGGGACAACATTACATTATATTGAATGTCAAGAAAATTTCAAATTCATATATACACATATACATGGTCCGAAATTAATTAAATAAACTTAATATATATATTTGTAAAATCATTTTAATTAGATAAGTACCAAAATAAATTAAGGAATTATACACCAAATCAAAGTGTGATTTTGAGCCAACTTTTTGGGCCAAAAATCTGGAGTACAACCCCCCCTCCTAATCGGCTATTATTATATACACAATCAAATCATTATTTTGCAAAACCCTAAATTCCGAAAACCCTAAATCGCTACACACTAAATTCGACCAAAACATCCTTGCGACTTCTGGACCTGAGCAAGCAATTTTCTGGAGTTGATCAAGGTGTAAGCAAGCTAGGAAAAATAAGAGTTGGGTCGTGGAAGATTTCGTTCGATCGTGGTGTTTTGTTTTGGTTCGATCTTTGCGCTTGATAGGTATAAAATCCACACGACAAATCTTTACGTTCTATAATTGATATAGCATTTTTATAATGATCTATATGTTGTATATAACTCACTAAAAATGTTAAACATGGATCATGCAAGCTAAACAAAGCGTACAAAATTATAAGAGATAAAACACACATAATTTCCAAATAGTGTCATTCGATTTTTTTGAGGTGTAACAATAATTTTTACATGTCCTATACTGATAATATAAGAATAAAAAAATAACCACATGATTTATAGAAGCTCAAAATAATTGATGCGAATTATTGTGTATAATCGGATTTTAGAGGAAATAAAGAAAAATAAGAATAAACCCTAGAATGGATTAGGGTTAGGGTTCATGTGTATAGATCTGATGTAATTAATGTTTTAATGATGATGTCATGAGGGTTTAATGATTGGATAAAACTAGGGCTTGTTTTGGTACAATAAAAGTCTATACGATTTATAAATAAAAGTATAAGGGCTTGTTTTGTCCACTTTGAAACTTTGGGGATATTTTGTGATGACATATAAGTCAGTAGGAATGTGATAAAAATATAACTTGAGGGTCCTAAGTGTAAATGTGCAAGAAAATGAATTAATTATATTTATAAGTGTCGATTTGTAAATAATTAAAATAGAAGGACTAAAAGTGTAAATTTGGGAAACTTGAAGTTATTCTGAGTAAATAATGTCATTAAGGGTGTAATGAGTAAATTTGAGTATTTATGGGATTGATATGTAATTATAAATAAATTATGATTTAAATTGTAAGTTTTGTAAAGTTAAGGGACCAATTGTGTAATTACTAAATTTTGAGGGTAAAATTCGTACTTCATATAATTCTGAGGTGAAGTTCTGTAAATTTGTAAAATAAAGTACTTGTTTGGTAAATATATGTATCATAGGGATTAAATCAGTAATTTAAAGTATTTTCATTTTAAACCTTGAATCTAATGAAATTACAATTAAAACCCTAAACTTTTGTAACTTGATAAAAGGTACCTTAATTCCATAATGATCTTGAAATAAGGACTTAACCTAATTTGGAATACTAACATCTTACTAAAACTGGAAAGTTACAATATGGAAAAATAAACTAAAAGTAATAATCTGAGTTTGAATAATTCGTAATTCCGTCTTCTACTTCTTTAGGTGTGAAGAAGGAGAAGCCTAGATTTCTGCTTCGTGTTTGATTTCTTGTCTTTTGCTTGGCTAATAAGGTACAGATATTCCGTCCTTTCAGTAAGGGCTTTTCAGTTCTTTTTCTTCAGAATTCATTTCCTTATTAGGATTCCCTATACCATTGCTATGTTCCCTTTTGTTTGTGAACTTTCGATGTGATCTTTGATTTGAATCTTTTGCCATGTACCCTTAAGATATAATTTTGATTATTTGATAGTACGCCCGACCTTTGATCTACAGTTTGATATTACGAGCCAATCACTAGGCATGAGGGTTTCATGTCCATGTCATTGACGCACCTCTGACATGACTCTAGGGCAGGAGAGTGATGACCTATTCCGTCCCTTATTTATTATTTGCTATGGCCATTATAATTATGATTATTGAATTGTCTGTGGGGCGTATGGGTGCACTCTAGATTTGACGTGTTATCTGTATATGTTATATGTTATAGTTATTATATCTGGTGACTGATTGTGTGTGCGATACACGTCTTTCACTTGGTCTGAGAGCTGATCACTCTACACAGGTATGTTTTATTATATTAGTATGCTATGGCATTGTAAGTCGTCTGGGCTCATGATGAATTGCGTGTTTTTGTTTTCTTAAATCTTATTCACTTTGTTCTTTTCTTTTATTCATGATTCATTTCTCATTCCTTTCATTTTGACTTCGTATTGGTATGACTTTTGTATTCCTGATTTGCTTTTGTATTTGCTACCTGCTATTTGTTCCCGTTATCTATATATCTGTTCACTGGGCTTTTGAAGCTCAGCCGCATTTCTTTTCCTGCGGCAGGTACTTAAGCTAGGAGCTGGGTTTAGCTTTGGGATGAGAGCGATCTATTTCGGAGTCGACCTTAGTTATTTAGCTTTACCATTTGAACTTCTATTTATTTTGTTATGCCATTGTTTAGGCATTTGAAGATTGGATTTTGTACTTAGGTCATTTTGTCTTGCATTTTGATTTAAGTCATGTTGACTTATTTTGGATTTAATGTTAAGACTTATGATGTTTTATTTATTGAATGTTTGTGACTTCTGATATGCCACCATTGTTGTGATATCTTTACCCTTGTCAAGTTGGGGTGTTACATTGGGCTTACAAGAGGCTCTGTGTTGTTTACCCTTAAGGCAAGAAACACAGGTTTGGTCATTTTGAAAAATCTTATTTGGTAATCCTCTTACCAATCCATTTTTAGCAATTTTGTTAATGGTTTTAAAATTAACATGACCAAGCCTTCTATGCCACAACATTGATTCCTCTAATGTGGCTTTTGCAACAAGGCAAGTAAGATCTTCTTTAGGAACAAGGTTGTTCATCTCAATACTGTATGTATTACCCTTTCTGGGGATTTTAAGCAAAACTTGATTTTCATCAGGCAGCTTGAAATCAGGAGAAAGAATAAGGCAGTCAGTATCAGTAAAAAGAACCTTATTCTTTTTATCACATATCTGTGACACAATAAAGAGGTTGTACTTTAACTCTGGTATAAAATACACATTCTCAAAATCAAGATTACCAGTTTTAATTACACCTTTACCAGTAATCCTTCCTCCAACACCACCTCCAAAGATAACAGGTCCTCCATCCAGAGCAATGAAGTCTGAAAGGTATGACATGTTACCAGTCATGTGCCTGGAACATCCACTATCTGAGTTGCCTCTGTCTTCTTTACCATTTGAAGGATGTTCCTGCACACAAAATAAAGGTTTTAGTGCCTTTTGGGCACCCAAACCATCATTGGCTTGGATCTGCCTTGTGCATCAACATGAGAAAATTTATTGAAAATCATTGATGCACCACTGGGTTTGGTAGATTTTCTAACCCAATGTGCTGAGGCCTTGACATAATTGCCCCATTTACCCTTAACAACATTAAAAGTCCTAGCAGTTGGAACTGCTGGTTTAACTTTAGGTACCCATTTTTGATTACTCAAAGATGTTTTCTGATAAAAGGGCCTTTTAACTGTTTGTGCATTATTTGAAAGTGGTTTTGCACTTGTAACAGTTTGTCTGTTATTGAACCATTTGTTTGGTCTAGCAGTTGGAACTGCTGGTCTAACAGTTGAAACTGCTTTGATGCCAGACCTTAACATAACTGCTCTGGGTGACATTTTATGATTCACATTAGGGTCAGTCAACCTTGTTGGACTATTTTGAGTTACCCTAGCATTGTTATTCCTATTCACCCTTGAATTCCCAAAAACCCTCTTTTTCCATGGGTTTGAGTCACAATAAGCAGCCAAATGGTCAAAACTTCCACAAACAAAGCATACTTTTCTAATCATAACAAACTCATCATCCAATTGCTTAGATTTTGAGTGGTTCCAATTCCTCTGATTATCTTTAGAAATTGGTGATCTGTTCTTAGTTCTATACATCTCAGCATATTTGACATTTTTCCTAACTGGTTTTATGTTTTCAGTTTTAACCACCTTAGGAGCATGTTTAACTTCTATCTTAACAACATCAGGTTTAACCTTAACCTGATCATCCTCATCATCAGATGTCCAATCTTCTATGGTTGGTGCATCTGAGTTCCTACCAGAAGACATCTTTTCCTCAGAGAGAGATTTATCACTTGCACTAACATAAGAATCCTCAGCCCTAACAAATTTAACAGGATTCTCACTAATTTTAGTACCATATCCAGGAAAATCCATATCCTTAAACTCTTCTAAACCTGTATGAGCAAAATCAATTCCTGGAGGGACAAACATTCCTCTATTTGGGGGTGCAACAGACTTGTAACCTAAACCAGATTTAGCTTTATTAAGTATTTGACTCTCTACTATTTTCTGTACCCCTTTTGATGTGTACTCTAGAGTGTCAACACTTAACTTTATATTTTCTTTTTCTTTCTTAAGTGTCTCTAGTTCATATACAAGTCCACTCATCTTGTCATCTTTCAGTTGCAAATCTCTCTTTAACACAGCTATATCATCATTAAAGTTAGACTCATTCTTTCTATAAAAATCAAGTTGTTCTTCTAAAACAGCTAGTCCTCTTTCATGATTAGACAGACTAAAATTTACTTGATTAAATTCTACTCTAAGATCATCATACTGTTTCTTAAGAGTTTCATAATCTTTTAAAGCATGACAAGTGTTGGAGCATTTTTGAACTATATGTACCTCAGAGTCTTAAAAGGCCATCAATGCAATGTTGGCTGGTTCCACTTCCTCTTCCATAAAGCTCCAATCAAAACCAGCTCCATCCACAGCAACCATTGCCTTTGAGGAAGAAGTTTCTTTCACATTCACTGTCCTCCTATTCTGACTCTTGTTTCCATTCCCATTGCTCTGTTGTTTGGGACTTCTACATTCCCTGGCAAAGTGCCCCATCTTATGACAATTATAGCACTCCACCTTGGACTTATCATACCCAGCTACATCTCTTCCATTGAAGGTAATCTTGTTCCCAGTTCTTTGATAATACTTCTTAGCCCTAATACTTATCAAGGCCAACTGCCACTTTAAATCCATAGCTTCCAAATCATCTTCAGCAATCTGAAGAAGGTCTTCATTGAAGATTTGAGACCCACCAGATTGTTCTGACACAAATGCATATATGGTCTCGTCAGTCAATCCAACAGTACTAGTTTTTACACTAGCAGTGCTAACTTTAGGGCTAGCAGTACCAGCTGCTTCAATATCATCAGAACTGTTATTGTTGGAAGATGATAAGAATGCTGTGTTTCCAGAACTAGAACTAGTGTTTCCTCCTTTCTTCACCTTTTGTTCAACAATCTTGAGATTGTTGTACAATTCATTCAGTGACATCTTTTCCAGTTCTGGCTTATTGCTCCAGACAACCACATAGGTGTTCCACTCAGCAGGTAGACTATTGAGAAACTTCATATTGAGATCTTTTTGTGGAATCACAATTTTCAGAACATTTAGCTGGCTGACAATCTTTTGAAGTCTATTAAAGATATGATCAAGTGATTCAGAGTTTGAGGCACTAAAGTTCTCATAACTCTGCTTAAGTAGGGTTTTCTGTGCCTTCTTGGTGGCTTCATTGCCACCAAATCTCTCCACAACTGCTTCAAAAAGTGTCTTAGCTGTCTCATAGTGACTAAAGTTTAACACTTGATCATTAGGAATTGCCATGAGTAACAAATTCCTAGCCTTCTGATCATTCTTCTTTTTGACTATCTCATCGTTTGTGACTGGCTCAGTGTTGAGCTTTGTGGTCTTGGAACCATCCGCACATGTTTCCTCAGAAGTAGTTGGTTTGAAGGAATCACCAATGATTATGATATCCCATAATGCATAGTCTTGCACCATGAAATATTGCTCTATTCTGAGCCGCCATAAATCGTATTCATTCTGTTTCAGCATGGGGAGTTTAGCAAGGATTGAGGTTTGAGGTTTCTCCATGTCCATTTTCTTGGTTACAAGAGAGTAAGTACTTCTAGATCTTCTAAATCAAAGTATCAGAAACCTGTCTCTGATACCACTTGAGCGGATCTAAACGCACGGATTGTGTTGAAGATACTTTGAGTATATACTTAGTAGCACGCGGAATTTACTACCAAGTACTTAGAAGATTTTGTGTTTGGTGATGTATGTGTTTATATGAATGTAACAGTAAAACAATGACACAATGTTTAACCAAACGATTAGCTTCAATATATTACGAGTGATCTTGGAATATCATACGAATTACAATAAGACCTTGAAGCTCTAATAATAATGCATGTCCATAAAACTTAACCTAGGATCTCCTTTTATAGGACAAGGAGTCCTTTACAAGTAAACCATCTACCATATAAATCTATATTAATAAGATATACATTACATCTTTTCCATATATATCTTCACACGACTTTCATCTTTATCTTATAAACAGTACTAACTGGCTTAATACTGATAGTGTATTCTTGAACGATCTTCAGCAGTACTAATTTATGCATGAGCAGTACCAACTGTTAGTTTAATTCCCAACAATAACAAAAATAAAAACATTACCTTCGTTGAAGAAAAAATAAGGAAGAGGAAGAGGGGGTTGAGGAGAAGAAGAATTAAACAAGAGATGGGTTGAGGAAAGAATTAAACGGGAGAAGAGGAGGAAGAAAAGTGCACAGTGGTGCTCGTGTAGTGGTGGTGGAGCTGTGGTGTCGGAGGTGGTGGTGTAGTGATGGTGTGGTGGTGGTGGTGGAGTACTGGTGTGGTGTCGGAGGTGGTGGTGTAATCGCCGGCGAGTTAAAGCAATAATTAAGAGAGATGAAAATTTTGGTATAACTTTCTAAGTGTTGACTAGATCTGGTTTTGGTGTAACTTTTAATTGTCCCGAAGGCATGTCGTCGGGACCAATAAAGTTATTTTTTCGTTTATCATTTGGCGGGACAAATGAAAATATTTGGAGGGTAAATGAAAATTTTGGGTTTACATTACCGACGACATGACGTCGGTAACTAGTATATACTTAAAAAAATATTTATTATAAATAATTTTATTTAATATATAATTAACTTAAATACTTTATACATCCCATGTTAAACGGATGAGTCGAGGTGTTATGGATACACATTCCATGTTAAACGGATGAGTCAAGATGTTATGGATATACATAACATGTTAAACGAATGAGTCGATATGTTATAGATATACATAACATGTTAAACGGATGAGTCGAGGTGTTATGGATATACATCCCATGTTAAACGGATGAGTCAAGATGTTATGGATATACATAACATGTTAAACGAATGAGTCGATATGTTATAGATATAACATAACATGTTAAATGGATGAGTCGATACATCTCAAAACATTCCCAATGCTTCCCATCAAACACTTCCCGCCAAAACTTCCCACCAAACACTTCCCACCAAAACAATTCCCACCAAAATATTGGCGACAAAATTTTCCCACCAAAGCTAGCAGATCTGCTCTTATCCTCACAAACACATTATGTACACTCTTATCCTCAAAACCACTCAATCTCACAACCTCTTATCTTTACACCAATTTTAAAACCTGAGATGCAGCGATATAATCCTTTTATTTGTTCTTGTGGAACAGGAAATATAAAACTAAGAACATCACATCAAAAAGATAGCTATGGATGGCAATATTATGCATGTACTCTTTCGAAGGTGAACAATCATACATTTCTTATTTATGTAGATATACAAGTAATTGAGTTGTAATCTCTTATAATTTCCTTATTATGTAACCGCCAAGACAAAAATATCATGGATGTGGATATTTTATGTGGAAGAGTCAATTTGATGAGCACTTAAGAGTAATCTCTTCTGCTTCAACATCTCAAGGTTCTGGATCTGCTTCAACATCTCTCGGTTCTGGATCTGCACCAATAGGTGCTAGAGACAAGAGTAAGGATGCTGGAGGCAAGACTTGAAATGGCAAGGAATCCTGACGACTACGACCACACATGTCACTCGGATGCAATACTCCGTGAGCTGTTAGGTGACATGAAAAATCTTCGTATGTAGTGTTGTTGTTGTTGTTTTTGTTGTTTGTTGTGTTATTGTTGTTTTTGTTGTTTGTTGTGTTATTGTTGTTGTTGTTGTTGTTTGTTGTGTTATTGTTGTTGTTTAATAAAATGTTGTTGTTGTGAAAACTTCGTATGTAGTATTCTCGTGCACCTTCGTTAGCGGCGGTGATCTTCCTATCATTTGTTATCGAACATGGCATACACCAGTTTCGTGGTGGATCGAACCACACCCAAGATTTTTATACATCAAAGCACCTTTTAGGTTTGTAAAGTTGGCCATGTTCCGAGTTAACCAGATTATGGTGTCCAAACTATTAGAATTTAATAAACATGACAATCATATATTTATTCTAATAACAATCAAACACGTTTCGGAAGCGTAGGATCATATTTAACATATAAAAGATTAACCAAAAATTAAAGACACGTACCTTTGATCCTAGCAAGAAAAAGGATCAATGCTTCAAATCTTCTTCTTAAATTATCAAAGTGGATTAGCGAGATACCCCTTACCGTTTTGTATCTCAATCCAAGATGTATAAACTATAGTGAGTTTATACCACAGTCTTGTACACACGTACTATAACCGAACTAATGATTATGCTAGTAATAAACACAAGAAACCAAAATAATTTTTGTTCAAGAAAAACTTTGATCGATCAAACCCTAAGGGTTTATGATTCGATCGGTAATAAGAAGGAGAAGAGAAAAACAAGACTTAGGGTTATAACAAGAGTGCAAAGATCAAGAAACAATAACCCTAAGCCTTGTATCTATAGTGTGCTAATCTTGGAGGACAAGTTTGACTTGGATTGGGCTTGTAAAACCCCTAGCCGATCGGTTCCTTATTTCATAAGGAATTTCAGAACCTTCTTAACCCTCTAATTACACATATAGTCCTTCCTTTATTCACTAACGGTCATTAGTCAATTCCCGTTAATTACTTAACGTCCGTTAGTTGTTATTTTGTGTTTAAATAATTAAATATATAACGGTTTATATATATTAATTATTGTACAATAATTCCTCATACGTAATGTGTGCAATCCCATGGTCCCGAGTTCGATTCTAGTCATACACATTAATATTTATCCATTAAAACTAACAGCTCCCACTTGGATATCTATTAATATGTAATGACATTGGTTAGCGTCTAGCAATACGCCAATGCCCCTAGTACAACTCAGGTGGTGGTCTCCAGGAAAAACCATTCGATGATTCATCATCATACTTATCCTTTTGTTTCTAATACTACATTAATAAAGATATGGATCTCAGTCATTCTTTATTAACCATTCTGTTTCTCATTGTTTCTGATTGGGCAAGATTACCAAATCTTCTGAACATATTTAGGGGAGATCTTGGGTGTGGCCACACATACATCTTTTCAACCATACGAGGGGCCCAACAATATTAAACTTCAAACAAATTTGAAGGAACAAATTCTCTCTTGACTACGAGCCTAACCCATGAACTTTGCAACACTCCTGAAAATAATCTTCATAGCTATCAGTTACGTATAGTGGTAAATTGCTTCACAGAAATGCACTACATCCATGACAGTTATCTGGTATCTCAAGTCTGAGGATAACTATATATACATGATTTACTTGATGACAAGATCCATAAAGTAAACTCATGAAGTTTTGATAAGTCCTATATTCAATTCATTGAATATTATGTGAAATTGGCATGTCAACGCATCAATATACTTTCAAGTATATTCTACCAATACTCAAATTTGTCTTGATTTAATGATATTCCCATATCATTAAGTGATAACGGACAATTTAGAATAACATAAGTTATTCATGGATTTAAACATGCAAATATAGGATACAATCTATTATTAATGAAAACAAACGTACCAAATACTTTAATTCATTGTAAATAATAATTGCTTAACATCCCTTATCCAAATACTAAATAGATCAATGCATGATAATTTTAGTTAATGAATTATGCCTCAAGTCATGTCAATCATACTTGTTGACAAGACATAAATCAACTAATTTTGATCTATTGGAATTTTGAGAATACTTATTTCAAGAATTCAATTAGTGAAGTTCTTGCATGTGTGCATTCAACTATCTTGATATTGGCACATAATATTTCATAAAATACGTGACATCCTCAACCACCAATTTATGACAATTAAACTATCAAACCTTTTATAGTTTAAATTATTCTAATTCTTTAATGTATAATGCAACTATGCTCATAGTTAACCATAACTAGTACACATAGCCATTAACAATGATGAAATCCTACCATGATTAGTATTGAGTGTCATCTCAATTTCATTAGCATCATTGTATGGAAACAACAATATGCTCTTTAAAATTCCATAAACTTTAATATCCATTGTGTAATATTTGATGCCTTCCAATCTTTCAAGATTTGTCGGCTATAACGATTACGCAACAATTTGCCATATGGTTCATACTTAGAATTTAGGAGCAATTCCAGGATGAGGATGTATTTCTATATCCAACCATACCCATTACACGTAGTTATCTAATAACTTCCAATTAGATATTAATGTTGTCAAATTATCTTTCATCCAAGCATGATACAACAAATAACATGATGTGCATGAAAAATCCTTGTGTCAAACTTAGATTTTATTCTTGTTATATCTTTTCAAATATATGTTTCTATTTAGACTTTCTAATAGTATATCATGTTTATTAGAAGCAATTATTTTACCACTTATGTTTATAACAATAAACATATATTTCAAGGTTGTATGTTTATTTTTTAATTTTTCAAGTGAAGTTTCATTCCAAACTAAGACTTAACATTTAACGTTTATGGAATGTTACTTCCTATATGTTATACAACATATATGAAATAAGAAAATAAATATAACACTCCTACTAGCTTTCAGGAATACTAAGGAATTATCTTATTTTAATTATAAATCAAAACTTGGATTTAATAATTAAATATAAGTTTATCTCCTAGATGCATGCATTAATCCATTCATGAATTATTGCACTTTGTATACTTTCAAAGATTATTTGAATTCAAATACTCCTTTTAATTACTTATCGTCCTCGCACAAGTAATTACTCAAGAAAGAGTTTTGATATTCCATTGTTAATTTCATATTAATGAAACTAAGAATGACAATCATAATCTTTATACATTTAATGTGCCTATAAAGAATATTCAATCACAGTTAATTGCTTAAGTGTGATTGATAATCTTTTCATACATTAAATATGTATACAAAATTGTTCATATGATTTCTACTCAAAAATTTAAATCTCTAGGATTTTCACTCCCTTTGTAGAAATTCATCTTCATTCTATAGTCTAACTATAGAGTTCAAGATTAATTAAGTTTCCAAAACTAATTATCTTTATGGACTGCATCTAAACATTCATAGTATGAGTAACTTTCCAAATTCAATATTTGCAATTAATCTTAATGACCAACAGGTTTACCATAATCCTGTAACTCATAATCCTCAACATATTATACAAATATTTGAGATATCCTTGCGGATCTATGAATGAGAATTCCATCATCTTGAGATTTAACATTAACATGTTTAATCCTCATCATGACATTTACTAGTGTATTTTTAGAAGATTATGTATCTTGTAACTTTATCTTTTCAAGATAAAGCTCCCACTTGCCTTTTGAAATTTATAGACTATCTATAAATACTTAGCAAGTAGAGCAACACAAAATTGTTCTCTTTTGGGATATTACAAATACATATTGACAGTTCCTTACATTAAGTTTGTTAATAACCTACTCATAAGTAGTTTAACAAATTCAGAACTTCAATTTTAAGACTTAATGTGATTCATCACATTCCATAATAAATGGTGTCTTATTAATCTTCTAGGTTGGAGTCTTATTGAGTATATACAACCCATACTCAATTTTCTAACCTTGATAACTTTTGGAAGAAAGGAAGTTATAGTTATCTTTAATCAAACAATACCAATAGAGTTTGATTCTCCTAACTGAACACACCACAAACTTGTGGTATTTCATTAGAACTAATATTGTGAGACAATCTAACAATATGTAAGATAAACTTATACTCCTTTTGGCTTACCTATTTACCAACTAAGTCAACTTAATGGTGAAATAGATTTTCCAAGCCAATTGCATGCTTTATAACACAAGTACTTTTTAACTAAGTCACTTATCGTCCATGTCTCAATCAAGAAGACATAAATTGTTATAATCCCACTATACGTTATAAATCATTGATCAACTCAATGACTTCTTGTATATGCCTTAATAAAGAAGACATAACAAGTTAACGTCTTACTTTATATTATAATAAGTCTTGTAACAATTAAAAGACTTCATATTTATAGCTTTACAATAAAGTATAAACATGTATAACTAAAGTAATCATGAACACCACAATTTGGTTTCAACAGTAATTTCAAGTTAATTTATTACTTCATTTATTTATAACATTCCAAGAATACATAAATATTCAAATTTGAAGTAGTATTAGATTACTTCATTTATTTATGTCATTTCAATAATACATAAATATTTATTTTGAAGTAGTTGCATTATCCTTATTGACACTTGTTCTAATAGGTATCTAATTTAGAAACAGTAATTATCCATGTACGGTCTCACATAATCATGGAATTTCACCTTGTTGTTGTAATCTAGTCAAGGTCTCACTGAATCTAAATTTCAACAACAAGTGTTTCTAGACTTAGAGGTGTATTAGTCATATTTAGAACTTTAGTTTCTTACCTTGCGGTCAAGACAATTCTTTAAATCATATTCCTATATGTTGTACCTTGCACACAATATAAGATTAATCCCACTTGTGCATGGAACAACATCATGTATCAGATAAACAACACGTCACTCGTTTGTTTATGTGATCAATATGATTGTGTCATAGATATTAGTAGATATAGAACCACCTTGTCTAGTAAGGAAACGTACATGACTATCCTTAAAACCACAAGTGTTTACAATTGGAAAGTAATTATCTCAAGACATTCTAGAGATAATTTGGGTTACTACCAAGATGAAAAAGCTTGTAGCTCCAACTGAATTACAGATCATTACAATAATGCACTATTCAGTAATTACAACACAATGCTCCCACTGAATTTGACAACATTGTAAGTGTTTCATAACCAGTCAAAGCAAATAGTGTGCTATTAACTTTTCTACACCTTTGAGAAGACCCATTCGTAACAATTACTTAGGTACTAAAAAGAGTGTATTATACTATGTAGATGATGGACTATCCATCAATGCAATTAACTTAAAAATTGGGCATGCAATTTTCCTTAATATGTCTACCATCCCCACAATGGTATGTAGCATCTTTAAGTGGTCAAAGCACAACAACTAGATAAATTATGCTAGTTTGCCTTTTACCAATTTTGTGGTAATTAGTCTAGCTTCTAATTTAATAACTCATAAAATGTGCATTTTTCTTAACTATTAAAGTTTGCTATGAGTTATTTCTTAGAATTTAGACAATTATAATTTTCCTATCTTACCTTTCTCATTCATGAAAAAGAATAGGATTAAGTCTCACTCTTCTCTCAAAGAAAGGAGACTTGGTTTATTCTTTTAGTAAAGTTGACTCTAGCCAAAAACCCCTACGGGTGTAGATCAATTTACCACTAAAAGAATGTCCCACGTTTACGGTTTAATGTTGCATTAATACATTTAAAGAATTTACAAAATTCAATTTTAGTATTTTCGATAATACAATCTTTTCAAGAAAATAAAATACCCAAGGAAATATTCATATAACCATTGAATTTTCTTGGAAACTAGGATCCAAATTTTCATAGTTTCACTACATCAGTTGATCTGCTAGTAGTGAAAGTACAAAATATGGTAATCTGTCGAACAATAATTGGCAAACAATTTCCGACTCCTAGATCATTATGGGATTTACATTTTCCAAATACAATTTGCAAAGTTAAGCATGTTTCATCCCATCTCATGCCTTAAGTTTCTAGGTCTCACTAACAACTTAATTAAGTCGTCTAATTTAGAAACTGCAAATTCTCCATATATGGTCTCACGCATTAACGGAAATTTACCTTGTCATTAAAATCTAGGTAAGGTCTCACTTACGCTAAATAATAACTTCAAGTGTTTCTTATAATTAGATGACATGAAATTAAATTTTTAGGGTATTTATTTTGATGCGTCAATCAAAATATGTACGAAGAAGCATGCACACAACTTCGTATCATAAGTTTTCAAAACAATTTTATTAACCAATTTTAAGCTAAGATTTAAATCAACAAAGTTTTAATTGAGGTATTGGGTTCACCAATCAAAGATTTACTTACAATTATCACCCACTATATCCTACTACTGCATGAGTCAAAAGACCCAAGTTATTAGGATAATTACCACAAAGTGGCACGTGAAATTGAGGTCAATTCACCCTTACGATGATTTTGTACAAAAAAAAAAAGCTTACTTGGTAGCTCCAATTAGACGCACAAAGGAGCGGAGAGACAAACGTCCGCCCAAAGGCTAATTAAAAACGCGTCTCTTTCGGATGACATTTTAATGTCAAGCCTCCTTATACCCCTCTTATAGTTTGTCTAAACTGGGTGAGCCGTTCACACTATTGGTACAAAACTCATCACTCAATCAAAAGTTTATGATTATTAATCTTAAAAAATATGTTATAAACTATAATATTGCTAGTCTCGCCTGGGAGCAAATTACCGTGCGAAGCGAACCACTGTCGGCACATAAGACTTTGCAATATATATAATTTATCACATCATGTTTCATAGTTATTAGGTCAATTTATTTTCTATTAAAAAAATTACCCTTTTCTTGTTTACAAGTCGTCATATAATTTAAACAAAAAAAAGTAATTAATAAAAATAAATAACCAAATAATAACACATAATCTTAACCATTAAATCATGTAGCCACATGCAAACCTTTTGATAAAATCCTATTAATAATCTATCTATGGTTTTAATATGCATATATTTAACTAAGACTCCCATTGGTTTTCGACCAAATGGTACCAATGGACCACATACACCAAACAATTTGGTTGCGTAAGTCCTAGCAAATATATACCAAGTAGCACATAAATAGATTCATTAATTTAATTAATTGAGGTCTTCCCCAATTTTAGATCTATCTTATTACATGTGACAAACAACTTAACAATTAATAATAAACCCTAATCCATGATAAACATGCATGTTTCATCATGGATTAATTACAAGTCACAAGATACGTAACCCTTTACACACATAAACATGTTCTTTATTTTAGGGTTCCAAACTAATTTTAATTAAGAGGGCATCGCCCCCCCCCCCCCAAATTAGGGTTTTGATTTTTTTTAATGTTCTAAACTCTAAAAGAAATTGACTAACATGTAATCCTAATCAAAGATTCGATTTTTATGTGTTTCGGTAACTCAATTACATGTTAAAACGGCTCGTGATGCCACTGTTAGAATTTAATAAACATGACAATCATATATTTATTCTAATAACAATCAAACACGTTTTGGAAGCGTATGATCATATTTAACGTATAAAAGATTAACCGAAAATTAAAGACACGTACCTTTGATCCTAGCAAGAACAAGGATCAATGCTTCAAATCTTCTTCTTAAATTATCAAAGTAGATTAGCGAGATACCCCTTACCGTTTTGTATCTCAATCCAAGATGTATAAACTATAGTGAGTTTATACCACAGTCTTGTACACACGTACTATAACCGAACTAATGATTATGCTAGTAATAAACACAAGAAACCAAAACAATTTTTGTTCAAGAAAAACTTTGATCGATCAAACCCTAAGGGTTTATGATTCGATCGGCAATAAGAAGAAGAAGAGAAAAACAAGACTTAGGGTTATAGCAAGAGTGCAAAGATCGAGAAACAATAACCCCTAAGCCTTGTATTTATAGTGTGCTAATCTTGGAGGACAAGTTTGACTTGGATTGGGCTTGTAAAACCCCTAGCAGATCGGTTCCTTATTCCATAAGGAATTCCGGAACCTTCTTGACGCTCTAATTACACCTATAGTCCTTCCTTTATTCACTAACGGTCGTTAGTCAATTCCCGTTAATTACTTAACGTCTGTTAGTCATTATTTTGTGTTTAAATAATTAAATATATAACGGTTTATATATATTAATTATTGTACATTAATTCCTCATACACAATGTGTGCAATCCCATGGTCCCGAGTTCGATTCTAGTCATACACATTAATATTTATCCATTAAAACTAACACAAACACCCCTTTAAACAACAGGGTATTTCAAATATACAATTTTCCAACACTAAATTACATATGCATAAAGAATGGAACTGAAGGGACAATATCACAATTAATAGACACAAAGGCAAACCTTTTATTTAAAACATGCAAGAGTTCTCAACCACATACATTTCATACAGACTCAAACAAAACAACTCGACAAGCAAACCAAACAACTCAAACGAAACAACTTGACAAGCAAACGAAACAACTCAAACGAAACATCTCGACAAGCAAATGAAACAACTCAAACGAAACAACTCGACAAGCAAACGAAACACACGACATAGACCATAACAAACATCGCCCATTAATTTTTTTCTGCTGCTACTTCCCACTTTGCTAGAACCTGCACCATCTTTTCCCTTCCTTTCTTTCCTTTGCTTGATGAAATGTTCAAACGTAGCTTCAAGATTTGTTATCCTATTTTCCAGATCATTAATTTTGGTTTCCAACATGCTTTCTCCTCTAACATCATCAGCTTGAGCGTCCAACATCTCTCTGTAGTATGGCTTTTTCCTCAACCGTTCCAGAATCTGGTCTCTCATCCACGGGCTAATGTTCTTATAAGAACCATATTCATCATAAATTTCTTAGCCATATGTATTAAAAACTTCATTAAAGAGATACAACGACGATAAAACCTTTGACCATTCCTCTTCCGGCGTGTAACCAGCCATAGTTATGTGTGTTTTGTGAGAATTAATGATTGTGTTATGTGCATTTTGCCGAGTTGAGGATGATTGGTTATATATAAGTAAAAAATTGGCTGGATAAAGTTGCAATGAGGCGGGAAAATAAATCCCTACGACATGTCGTCGGGACTAAATTGGCGGGATAAAATCCCGCCCAATTATTCGCTATTATTTACAAGCTGGGGAGACCAAATTTGGCCTCATTTTGTCCCGACGACATGTCGTCGGGACAATAACACTAATCATTACGATTAACGTTAATTAAACGCTAATCACGGTAATTAGTTTCAATTTATATGGTACTGACAACATGTCGTCGGCACCATGTTGGCGGGGAAATTCCCGCGTAATTACTATATATATTAAATACTGTGGATTCGGTGCCATTTCATTGGCTCATACTTTTTGGGCTCCAGAAATTTTTTGTGGTCTGGTAACCACAGGCCGGCCCATGTGGTTTTCTTTTGTTTGCATCGCTTATACTAACATTAACATATTATAATAGTAACATTAACATATTATATCTAGATTAGAACAAGAGAGGTACATCCAAAGCCGACTTCCTGACCGCCTTTACCACCTTCCTCACCGATCTTTCTTCAAATCCTCGTCGGAAAACGTCAGTCGATATATCTAATTCGATTACCCCAACCCTTTGTTAATATTAATAGATACAAACGAGCTTATCATAAACCTCGATATTCTAAACACTTTCGGATACGATCCACCGCCTTAAAACTGTTGTCCTGAATATGCGATGGTTATAATTTTTTGGATTCGGGCGTTACCATATGTGTGTGTTTGTTATTTCAGGTAATTTTTTTTTGGTTTCATAATTGTGTTATTTGTTGTTGTTCTTTGGTAATATGACAGATACCCCTACAAACGAGCCAGAGGTGAATCATCGAGGATAGGATGTGCTGTCAGGAAGTGAGCAGAGGTATTTTTTACACTTTTTATTTTTTATTTTTTTTATTTAATTTTTTTTAAGAATATTTGGTTGAAACCGTGTGTTAATTGATATATATATATATATATATTTTGGTGATATCTGCTTTTGGTTGACTTAATAGGTTTTACAAATTTTGGTACTATATATATATATATATATATATATAGTGAGACTTTCTTGTGAGAACCATCTTATCTGCGAGAACTGACAGAACCACCAAAAACATACATGCACGTCTTCAATAATTGTATTTTTGCACATATGTTCTAAAAACAACATATATGTTTAAAAAAAATATGGTTGTTCTAAAAAATTTGATAAAAAATTGGAAATACAAAATTTTTCTTTGAAGATGTGCATGTATGTTTTTATAAGGCGTGCAATGACAATATTGCGGCTGTGTGTAAGGTTTTTGTGAAAAAAGAGGATGAGTTCATGATGATATTGAAGAACATAGGTGGATACTTACGATTATTGATGATTTGCATGTATTTTTATTTTATTTTAAAAGGCGTGCATGTATGCTTTTTGTGGTTCTGTCAGTTCTCGCAGATAAGATGGTTCTCGCAAGAAAGTCTCCATATATATATATATATATATATATATATATATATATATATATATATATATATATATATATATATATATATATATATGTATATATATATGTATGTATATATATATATATATATATATATATATATATATGTATATATATGTATATATATATATGTATATATATATACATATATATATATATATATATATATATGTATATATATATGTATATATATATATATATATATATATATATATATATATATATATATATATATATATATCTACATATATATATAACAGGAGGCGTAACACGTAGATAATTCAAGATATGTCCACCTCAATGCCATGTAATTGTCATTTAAAGCCATGTCATCACATTTTCTCCACCTAAGCAATTATAATCCTATTAAAATTCGGCTGATTTATTTTTTTGCAAAAAGACACCTGCATGGATTCAAACTCAAGACCATGCATATAATATGTGGTATCTTAACCATTGAACCACTACAACTTTTTGGAGATATTATGTAACTCGAAAGCTATAAACCTGTGCAATTTATTATTTTTGCTAATTCACATGTATCTAATTCAATTATACGATTAAAAAACCATTAAATAAAATGTGAGCCTCTCCAGAAAACCCTAACGTGCTTCGTTATTCATTCCTTTGTGAATTAGGGTTTTGCATGCTGAAGGAGTTAGTTTTCCATAATGAGGAATTCCATGATCAAGAAGCAAAAGAAGAACAGGTTTGTGATCTTGGAGTTTATATATAATTGTTCAAAATGGCTCTAACCCTCCTAAAAAAACATCAATTTTACATGTGAAATTAATGTACAGAGGCTGCTTTTTTTTTTCTCTCATTTTATAGTGTTTGGATTTGCGCGTGTACATTTAAAGCTAATTACATAATGGTTTATTTTGCAGCCATTGTATTACCCGAACAAAGTTTGGCATCCAAGAAGGCCGGTCTAGCTGTTATCAAAAGAAGTTTTCCAGCAGAGGTATCCTTTCTTTTTTCTTTCTTTAATATTTACACCATCACTTGGATCATGAGATGAATAAGGTTGTATACTTTCAAGATTATTGCACAAATCAATTGGAACCATGGTACTGGAATATAATCGATTGTTATACAATTTTATTTTGCTCAGTCCCAGTTTTAACTACTCAATCGGGACGCAAAGCTATCTTTTAATGACTAAAAATATAATAAAAGGAAAAAAAAAAGAAAAAAAAAAGAAGAAAAAAACGTTAAGTTTGCAAAGAAAAGAAACCTATCTTGGTTCACTGTTTAATCAGGTTTCTTATGGTTTGTAGGCGTGTGCAAGTAAAAGGAAGCCATTTGTTTTAGTCAATAACAAATGTTTATATGGATTTGGATGGATGGGGTATGTTCTTCTTAGCAAAAAAGGCACACTTTTCACATAACAGGAGGTTGATTTAGGAAAGATTTGGACATCGGAGGTTATTGAGCTAAGTGGTTATAGTAGCTCTGCACTAGAAATCCTGAAAGAGCAACAGAGCGTAGACGACACTTTCTGATGGATGTGCAATCATTTATTGTCTATCGAGTATGGACTGTGTAAAAGTTGCTGAGAATTTGCAGATTTTCTGCCCTTTTTTATATCTTAATTTATTATGGTATGCAGTAGTAAAAACAAAGGTAACAATACGTGTTGGCATCTTTTTTTGTTCATCAGTTGGTTCTTAATCAAGTTGTATATAATTTGTTTCAATGTGCTCAACTTCCAGGGTAAACAGAGGTTGAAAGAGATCGACACTCTAGAGAAGAAGGTCATAGAGCTAAACCTATATGTTTTATTAACTCAAACATCTTTAGAAACTAATATTTAAAATATTATCTACATTTGTCCTAATGGCTAAATGATAAAGTTAAGACGATATTAAACTACGTCCATACCAACTGAATAATGGGGTGTTTGGGTAGATTTTGTCTGCTTTTAAATTAACTATGGGTGTATGGACTGTTTGGGATGGTTTATTGAATATTTTGTAGGTTTGGGCAACCTGTCAAAGTTAATTGGGCATACGCCAGTGGACAAAGGGAGGGCACAACAGGTGGGCCTTATTGTCTTTTTTGGATACAGTCAATTAAAAATCAGGGCACTGATCTGCTGCTTGACATTGTTATTTTATTGATTTGCAGGTGACTTCAACATATTAATGCATTTATTGGAATATAGTAACAATCAGGTGAGAGTTGCTACTCAAAAGGCAGCAGGAATAAACCCGTATCCTCACAAATTCCAACAAACACTTTCCTTTCCTGAATATATACAGAAGTATGAAAACTTAGAAAATGGGTAGCATCGGGAAGGAAAACAAGAATCCTTGGCTAAAGAGGTAATTATGATATCAAGTGTTGTAACATAGTATTGATCATCATCACTTTTAGGTATAAAAATGAGTTGATAGTTGCCACTGGAAAAGGGGAGGCTGCAGTGGTGATGTCAGAATATGGATTTAAGTAAGATCTTATTGCAAGATATTATAATTCATCATTAGCAAAAAATTGTATATGTTCTGTATTCTGCATATCATCTTAGTCTTTTGCTTTTCAGTAATGTACAAAAAAGTTAATTCATTAGATGAGTATGCATCCTACTTCAATAGCATTGATCCTCTATCACCTTACAAAACCTGGACCAAAAAGCAGCCCTTCCATGAGCAAAGAAGCTCAAGTGAGTCAGACCACGATTTTGATGTCACTTCTGAAAGAGTTAAAGCAGCTTTTGTTGTTAGTGATCCTTTTGATTAACTTAAATAGGTTTATTTGGTATGCTTGATTATACTCTTGGTGGTCTATCAATATCCTATGTTGGATAATCATTAGCTTATGAATAATAATGTCACAATGGAGAGAAGGGTCTATGACAGTGTACTTGATAATTGTAAATTGCCAATATGTTAAAGTACACGAGGGCTTGTGGTTTTTCATACCAGATTTGGAGGTGTTATTAAGCAAATGATTCATGGTTTGTTAATGCTTTAAGTAAATTGTTAATTTAGTAACATTTTGATGGATTTTTGGTGTTTGATTCATAATTTGCTTCAGCAGTTCTGCACCATTTGATTGTATGCAATAAGATATTTGTAGACCATAGTAACAAAGTATAAATGATATCGCTTGATAGATTAGACAACTACTTTTTATTTTTCTGAATTGCGGATAGTATTTCCAAGATTCTGAGTTTCTTTCTCATAATGATATAGGTGTCATACATCTTTCGGACCTAGAAGTTTATGATATTGTGATATTTAAGCCCCCTCCTATTCTCCAGTTGAAATTTTAGTTTTAAAGTTCTGCTCTTCTTTTGAGCAACAATCTCATGGTAATCCTGTGACTTTATTCTGATTTCACGTGCTGATACTAATGTTCACATTTATTTCAGGAGGGTGATTTTCAAGTGGACTCGCTGCATCATATTCTTAAATCACCTCAAGCTGGTAACTTCATCTTTGAAACCGTCAATGAGATTTTACCACAAAAGAACAAATTGTTGGGAATAAAATGTTCAAGTCAAAGAGCCTGCCAAAGATGTCAAAGAGCCTGCTAGTTGATTCTGAAGTGTATGAAGATGTTCTACCAGTACCTTCTGGGTAGAAGGTACTGCTAGTTGATGAAGAGCCTGCCAAGCTTATGTCAAGTTGATTAGATATTTTGTAATCGATATTTAGTTGAATTATTAGTCGTTGTACATTGTTATACGTTATGTAGAAGTAGTTTAGTCTTCTGTGGAGTACAGAAGAATATTGCAGAGTTGTACATTGGTAGTTGTATTTAATTGTAGGCGCTAATATAGTCAAAGTAAAGTATTATATTCGAACCACTTGACAACTTGTAATAAGGTGTCCTTATCTTATAAAAGGATACCTTAGTCACACTTCATGCATGCATCTCTTCAACCAAAAACCAAAACCAGAACAAACTCTCAAGTAACTTAGTTACTCAATTCACAAATCCTTTTACAATCTTAGATTCAAGATTACTTTGTAATCCCGGTGATATTTAGATCATCCGTATTATTTCATCAATAATATTGAATCGTTTTGTGTTAACCAAAGTTGTGTTCTTTGTTCATTGCATACTCACGTTTACTTAAACTCACCACCTTGTGTTCTTTTAAGTGTGTTGTAGTAGATTCCGCATGCTAAACACATTCAATACATAAATATCTTAACAAACAAAACCTTTCCACAAGTGGTATCAGAGCTAGGCTTGATATTTACTAATTTAAAAGAACAATGGATGTTGAACATATTCAAACAAATGTTGCAGCTAAACTTCCATTACTTAAGCAAAATGAGTTTGAAATGTGGCGACTAAGGGTAGAACAATACTTTCAAGTGTAGGACTATGCACTTTGGGAGATCATTGAACAAGGCAACTCATTTAAACCCTCAATCACCACTACAACAGTAAATGATGCTCTTGTAACACAAATACAAGACCAACCATCAAATGCAGATGAAAAAGTTCAGAAGAGAAATGATCTAAAAGCAAGGAGTATGTTACTGATGACTATTCCAAATGATCAACTTTTGATCTTTAACAAATACAAAGATGCCAAAACCCTTTTTGAAGCTATTGTGGCTAGATTTGGTGGTAATGATGCTACCAAGAAAACACAGAAAACCCTTCTCAAACAACAATTTAAGAACTTCACAGCCACAACCAATGAGTCTTTGGACAGTATGTTCAATAGACTACAGAAGCTTTCAAGCCAGTTAGCCATCCATGAAGTGATGATAACTCAAGAAGACCTCAACTCTAAATTTCTTAGGAGTTTACCTTCAGAATGGTCCATGCATGTCATTGTCTGGAAGAACAAGCCAGATATTGACCAGATGAGTCTTAATGATCTCTACAACAATTTTAAAATAGTAGAGCATGAAGTAAAGAAGACTACTGGGTCAAGCTCAGGAAATATGGCATTTGTTTCATCACCAAGCATCTCAAAGGTTGATAATGAAGAAAAAGGTGGCAGAGAAGAAGGTACTGCCAACACAACCTTTGGTACTGCTAGTACTTCGAGTAATACCAAATCCATTTTAGATGAAACAATTGGGTGTGCTTTTCTTACATCTCAACACAATGGGTCTGTATTATCATTTGAAGATCTTCAAGAGATTCATCCTGATGATCTTGAAGAGATGGACATAAAGTGGCAACTTTCACTTTTAAGCATTAGAGCCAAGAAGTTGTTGATGAGGACTGGCAAGAAGATAATGATAAATGGAAATGAGCCTACTGGCTATGATAAGTCAAAGGTGGAGTGTTACAACTGCTACATGAAGGGTCACTACTCTAGAGAGTGTAGAAGACCTAAGAAGCAGGATGACAAGGGTAGAGGGTTTGACAACAGGAATAAAGGAAGCTTTGAGAAGAAAGGAAGCTTTGAAAGCAAGAGTAAGGTTGTTGAAGTTGCTGAGCCAAAAGCAATGGTTGCTATTGATGGCATGGGTTTTGATTGGAGTTTCATGGGTGAAGATGAGTCAACTTCTGATGAATTGGCTTTAATGGCATTCTCCACTCCTGAGGTACAAACTATCAAATGTTCCAATAATTGTGAATTTCTTAAGGAATTAGAATTTATAAGAAAATCTTTTGATGAACAAACATTAGAACTCAGAAAAACACATCAAACATTATTTGATCATAAGTGTGGAATGGCCAAACTAGAAAAACAAATCATTCACTATAGAGAAAATGAACTCACCTTTTCTGATGCAAAAACTGCTCTTAATAGACAAATATTTTTGAAAGATTCAGAAATAGAAATGTTAAGGACTGAGTGTACTAAAGTAACATTGGCTAGAGATAATATTCAACTGACTGTTACTAAATTGGAAATTGCTTCTGAATGCACAAGAAGCATAGTTGAAAATCAGTTGAATAAAAGAATAAAATCAGGGATAGGATACAATGAATGTCCACCTCCTTATAGAGGAATTCCTTGTCCCCAAGGTAGTGATCTTGCAGCATCAGGTTTACATGAAATCATTAGAAAACCATTAGCTAAACCTGTAGAAATAAGTGAACCTTCTGAGAGTGCTAAGAATGCCTCACTCTCCAAGGTGCTCACTAATAAGAGACCAGATGTCCTAATTATTGAAGATTGGGTATCTGATGATGATGAAGATGAGACTATTCCTATCAAAGGAATCAAAGTAGGACCAACCAGTCCTAAAAGAGTAGAAGTTAAGGCTAAGGCTAAAACTGTTTTGAAAATAGTTGAAAGTTGTGAAAAATGTAATAACAAACCTAGAGGAAGTCAAAGAAATTGGAACAACCTTAAGTCACAACAACTAGGTGATGACTTTGTTATGTTCAATAAGGCTTGTTATTATTGTGGTAGCTTTAATCATCTTCATGCTTATTGTAATAAATGGGTTTCTGGGAGTAAATCAAAGTCTAAAACAAATGTTACTCACCCCAGAAAAAGTTTTGTTAAGTCTAACACCACAAATGTTAAACATACTGTTAGACAAAATAAGCCTGTTATTGCAAAACCAACTAATAAGGGTACAAGAAACACTTTCAAATGTGTACCAAAAGTTGTGAAAAGTCCTATTCAAAAGAAATATGTGGTCAAAACATAAATTTGGAAACCAAAAACCAAAGGTCCTGCTAGACCAAAAGGTCCTGCTAGACCAAATGGTACTGCTAAAATTGGTATTGCCAAAATTGGTACTGATAGACCAAAGACCACACAATGGATTAAAAGGGAAAGTGCTGTTAAGTCCTCAGCATGTTGGATTTGGAAACCAATTCAATCAAAAGGTGCATCAACAATCCTGAAAAGGTTTGACTTCATTGATGCAAGAGGCAAACCCAAGTCTGTCATGGCTTGGGTACCCCAAGGAAACTAATATGTTTATTCATGTGCAGGAACATTCATCTGATATTGAAGATCAAGGATATGTAGATAGTGGATGTTCAAGGCACATGACAGGCAACATGTCATTCCTCTCAGACTTCAAAACATTTGATGGAGGATATGTTACCTTTGGGGGAGGAATAAAAGGAAAGATCACTGGTAAAGGTACTATCAAAACCAGTAAACTAGATTTTGAAAATGTGTATTTTGTGAAAGAACTTCAGTTTAATCTTCTTAGTGTCTCACAAATGTGTGACAAAAAGAACAATGTTCTATTTACTGACAATGAATGTATGGTTCTTTCTTCTGATTTTAAGATGCCTGATGAGAGTCAGATCCTTCTTAAAATTCCAAAAAGGAACAATATGTACAGTGTCAATTTAAAGAACATTGATCCTAAGGAGAGTCTAACTTGTTTGGTAGCAAAAGCCTCATTGGATGAATCTATGCTTTGGCATAGAAGGCTTGGTCATGTAAACTTTAAAACAATCAACACTATTGCAAAATATGATTTAGTAAGAGGTTTACCCAAAAAGATTTTCCAAAACGACCAATCCTGTGTTGATTGTCTTAAAGGCAAACAACATAGAGCTTCTTGTAAGCCCAAGACCCAAAACTCTATTTCTCAGGTTTTACATATGCTTCATATGGATCTCTTTGGTCCTACTAATGTGTGCAGCTTGAATGGTAAAAGATATTGTCTGGTTGTTACTAATGATTATAGCAGATTTTCATGGGTTTTCTTTTTAAGATCTAAACATGAAACTAGTGAGATACTTAAATCATATATCACTGAGGTAGAAAACTAATCTGATAAGAAGGTCAAAGTCATCAGATGTGACAATGGGACAGAGTTCAAGAATAGGGTTATGGATGACTTTTGCAAGGAAAAAGGCATAAAAAGGGAATTTAGTGTAGCTAGAACCCCACAGCAAAATGGAGTAGCAGAAAGAAAGAATAGAACACTTATAGAGGCTGCAAGAACTATGTTAGTAGATTCTAAGTTGCCTATTTCATTTTGGGCTGAAGCAGTTGGTACTGCTTGTTATGTACAAAACAGGGTTCTTGTGACAAAGCCACATAGAAAGACACCTTATGAACTTTTCTTTGGTAGAACACCATCTTTAAGTTTTATGAGACCTTTTGGTTGTCATGTCACTATTCTCAATACCAAAGATCATTTAGGCAAATTTGATGGAAAAGCATATGTTGGCTATTTGATAGGGTATTCCTTGCAGAGTAAGGCCTATAGAGTGTTTAACACTTGCACTAGGCTAGTGGAAGAGAATCTTCACATAGAGTTTCAAGAGAAACTAACTAATGTGAAAGGAATTGGACCAGATTGGATGTTTGATATTGATAGGCTTTCAGAATCTATGGATTATGTGCCTGTTACAGGTACAAATACTAATGATGATGCAGGTTTTGAAGATAATGTTGAAACTCCTAAAGATCAAGATTACATCTGGATGCCAATTTGGAAAAGTATGGATCTATCTTCAAGTCAAGAAGGACCTTCAAACACAACAAATGAAGGCAATGAAGATGATCAAGGAACTCAGAATCAAGAGAATCAAGAAAGTGGTGCTAATGACAATGGTATTGCTAGTTCACCAGATGGTCCTGCTAGTTCAAGTATTGATACTGCTGAGCCATTGAATGTTCAAATAGATGATTCTTTACCAGAAGAAAGGGGGATTAGCAATCTTCCATCTACTTATGAAGTTCCTAAAACACCCAACACTAGAATTCTCAAAGATCACACAACTGATGATGTGATTGGAAGCATAAATTCTGGTGTTAGAACAAGATCTCAAGTTGGTTTATCTCAAGTCTTGTCTTCAGATGAAGAAGGGTTTATCTCCTCTATTTATGAAGAAAAGAATAATGATACTTCCAATATATGCCTGTTTTCATGTTTTCTATCTCAGGCTGAACCCAAAAATATAAACAAAGCTTTAGATGATGCAAGTTGGGTGGAAGCAATGCAAGAAGAGCTTCTCCAATTCAAGATTCAGAAGGTTTGGATATTGGTTGATTTGCCCAAAGGTCATAGGGCAATTGGAACCAAATGGGTGTTCAGAAACAAGAAAGATGAAAGGGGTATAGTGATCAGAAACAAAGCTAGATTGGTAGCACAAGGATATACTCAAGAAGAAGGGGTAGATTATGAAGAAGTGTTTGCTCAAGTTGCAAGACTTGAAGCAATTAGGCTTTTCTTGGCCTATGCTTCATTCATAGGCTTCACTCTCTATCAAATGGATGTTAAGAGTGCATTTTTATATGGTGAAATTGAAGAACCAGTATATGTATCTCAACCTCCAGGCTTCATTGATGCAGAGTATCCAGACAAGGTTTATAAAGTTACCAAGGCTTTGTATGGCCTACACCAAGCTCCTAGGGCATGGTATGAAACATTGGCTTGTTTTCTACTAGAAAGTGGATTCCAAAGAGGCAGGATTGATCCAACTTTGTTCATCAAAAGAACAAAGAAAGACATCTTGCTAGTGCAGATTTATGTTGATGACATAATCTTTGGATCAACAAACCAAGACTTGTGTGTAGAATTTGAAAAACTTATGCATAGTAAGTTTGAAATGAGTTCCATGGGGAACTTACTTTCTTTTTGGGTCTCCAAGTGAAACAATCCAATGAAGGCATATTTATCAGCCAAGATAAGTATGTAGAAGAGATCCTAAGGAAATTTAATTTTGCTGATTCTAAGGTTGCAAGTACACCAATGGATCCAGACAAAGGGCTACTCAAGGATGCTGAAGGAGAAGATATGGATTTGCACAATTATAGATCTATGATTGGGTCTTTGATGTATCTTACATCATCAAGACTAGATATCATGTTCTCAGTATGTGTGTGTGCAAGGTTTCAAATACATCCCAAAATCTCTCATCTTACAGCAGTCAAAAGAATCTTTAGATATCTTAAGGGTCAACCTAGGTTGGGTCTTTGGTATCCAAGGGAATCATCTTTTGAATTGGTGGCTTATTCGGATAGTGACTATGCTGGTGCAACTCTAGACAGAAAATCCACAACTGGTGGATGTCAATTTCTTGGTTGCAGACTAATCTCTTGGCAATGCAAGAAACAAACAATGGTGGCCAACTCTACAACTGAAGCAGAATATGTTGCTGGTGCAAGTTGTTGTGGGCAAGTTCTTTGGATCCAAAATCAAATGCTTGACTATGAGTACAATTTTCTTAACACCATTATTTATATTGACAATAGCAGTACAATATGTATCATTAAAAACCCAGTTCAACACTCAAAAACAAAACATATTGAAATCAGACACCATTTCATAAGGGATTGTAATGAGAAAAGGTTAATTCAAGTTGTTAAAATTGATTCTGAAAAGAATTATGCAGACCTTCTCACCAAAGCTTTTGATTTAGGTAGATTCAAATATCTTGTAGGAGGTATTGGAATGATAAATCTTTGAAAAACATGTGTTTTTGTTCATAAATTAACTGGTATTGACTTTTAAACATGGTACTGCTAGTTAGTCAAAAGGTCCTGTTAGTTCATAATTGGTCCTGCTGATATATAATTGCTATGTTTTGTTCATATAAATACCTAAATGTTTAAAATTCTATAGATCAAGTGCTCTGCACTTTGTTCTTTTGGTTTGCAACTAACACATTTCAGGTTGATAACAAAACAAGAGTTCTTCCAAACAAAAAGGAGCAACAAAAGTTATATTCATTTCAGGAGAGATAACAATCTCAGGGGAGGACTTAATAGCCCAGAATGGAAGAATAACCAATTTATGAAAGGAAAGACAAGAGCATACAAGATGATGCAAAATTGAAAAAGGGAGAGTTAGATCACATATCTAGAAGGGATGAAGCATTTCTCAAGGAGAAAGTTCTATCTAGATCAAACTAAGAAAAGTTTCAACTCAAAGGCATGCTATTAGATGATTTCACTTGTTGAACCAATCATCCAAGATACACAGCATAATTGCCTTTTTAATTTCCTCCATCCAAGGAAATTGCACCATCTATGGGCCATCATGGCTTTTGGTATTCAACTCACCAAGTTTTTACAAACTTAAGAGTTGGCTAGTCCTTAAGCAAACGGCTTTTGGTAAAGACAAATCAAATCCGTTGATGGTTGATAGTTTACCAAAAACTATATGGTTGTTAACTAACCATACTTAATTGTAAAGAGTTGGCTAGTCCTTAAGCAAACGGCTTTTGGTAAAGACAAATCAAATCCGTTGATAGCTGGTAGTTTGCTAAAAACTATAAGGGATTTTTATAAAACTTTCAAAGGTACTGGTAGTTCAAAATTGGTACTGCTAGAGTAAAATGGTACTGCTAGATAGCCGTTGAGCCTGTCAGAAAAAGTTTTAGCCGTTGAGCCTGGTAGTTAAAATTAGCCGTTGGGGTAGTTATGTAATTTACTGATGATTATATTATATTATATTTCACATATAAAAGATCTTTTTAACCGTCTTTACATTTACTTATTATAATCTTTCTTATTGTCGGTTAAAAGTAATTCTCACATATCTTCTTTCATCAGTCATTATCATAATTCACATACACCTTTCATCTTCTACCAGTACTACCAACAAATCCCACCAACACATTCAAAATTTTCATTATGGACTCCACAGTTGTTCTAAACTTTGTCCAATGTCATAATCAATTAGCATTTTTGGAGAAGTCAGAGGATAATGCCTCATTTCATCAAGTAGTGGACTTTTTAAATAACTCCTATATCAGGTTTGCTTTACTAGTCAATCCCACTATTTATGAAACTCAAATTTTACAATTTTGGCAATCTGCTAAAATTAAAACTTCTGAAAATGGGGAACAAAGAATTAAGGCCAAAGTGGATGGTAAACATTTGACTCTTACTGAGTCATCCATAAGAAGACATCTTCATTTGGATGATTCTGATGGTATTAGTCAATTGCCAGATATTGAGATTTTTGAAAATTTACAAAGAATGGGGTATCATGCTGAGTCTAACAAACTCACTTTTCTGAAAAAGCATCTTACTCCACAATGGAGATTTTTGATTCACACAATCCTTCACTGTTTGAGCCAGAAGAAAACCTCTTGGGAGCAATTTAGTGGAAACATGGCTTCTGCTCTCATCTGCTTAGCTACAAACAGAAAATACAATTTTTCAAAACATATTTTTGAAGGATTGCTTAAAAATGTGAAAAGTGAAACAAAGTTTTTGATGTATCCAAGATTTATTGGTTGCATCATTGGAAAATTAAAACATTTGTTACTTCCCACAGACTCAATTTATGAAACACCAAAACTTTCTCACAAAGTATTTTCAAATATGAGAATTGGTTTTAGAGGGAAGATATACCACTATTTGATGAAATGTTACCACAACATCAAGAAGAACCAACACCATCAGCTGAAACACCATCATCTAGTTCTTCACATGGTTACATTTCACCAACACATCAAACATCACCAATACCATCTCCAGTACCATCAGCAACACCACCAACATCATCACATCATGTATCACAAACCCAATCACCTCAGACAATGCAAGAAATGAAAGACAAGGTGAAGTTCTTAGAAGATGCTCTTAAAAGTCAAAGCAAGAAGTTTTCTGAGATCAACATCAAATTAGTCAAGAGGGTAAAGAAATTGGAGGGTGAAGTGAAGAAGCTAAAGGGTAAAAAGTCTGCAAAGGTTGTTTTATCTAGTTCTTCAAAGTCAGATGCTGATAGGATAGGTCACTCTTCCAAAAAGGGGAGGATGGATACTTCTGAAGATGAAGAGGAGGCTCAATTTGAATTCCATGAAGGAACTCAAGTTTATGATGAAGAGCCTGCTGGTGCAGGGAAAGAGCCTGCTAGGTCAGAACAAGAGCCTGCTAGGATTGAGAGGCTATTGGCTATGGGGTACAAAGGGTCTGCTGAGAAAGTGTACAAGAGAAAGAGGGATTTAGTTGCTGATGAGCAATCTTCTGCTCCATCACAAGCACCAACTCCAAAGGATAAGGGCAAAAGCATTATGATTGAAGATGAGCCAAAGTCCAAGAAATTGAAAAGAACTCAGCAAATTCAGATGGCTTTAGGAGAAGAAGAGGCCAAAAGGGTTCATGAAGAAGAGCTAAAAGCACTTGAAGCTTCAAGAATGCTTGCAGTAATGAAAGAGCAGAAAGATGCTGAAGATGCTGCTCAGACTCTTCTTGATACTCAAATTGCTCAAGAAACCTTTGATGCTCAGATGCTATGGATTATTAATAATGATCCAATTGTGAGAGGTCAAGCAGCAATTATAGTAAATGACAAGAATCTCAATTCTGATGAGAAAACAGAAGCACTTGAATCTTTCATCAACAAGAAGTATAAAGAAGCAGCTTTGGCTGACATTTTTTAAAAGATGAAGGAAAGTCAGAAAAGAGGTTTTAAGGTAGGTCAATCTCAGAAAGATCAGGTGATTTTTATGAAGAGATTTCTGAAAGGTCAAGCAAATTGGACTGATTATCAACTAAAGAAGAAATCTGCTGATGAAATCTTCTTCCTGTATCTTCAAGCCTACAAAAGTCTTTACTACAAAGTTCCATCTGATGTACACCCCTCAATGAAGAAGAAGGATGCTCAGAAGAAAGAAGTAGCAAAATTGGACACAGAGCAAGTAAGTAAAATGTTGATTACTTTGCCTACTATCATACATGCTGATCCAATTAGCTGTAGACGACCTATTATTGATTGGGAGATCAACCATGATAGATTAGGAAAATCATGGAAAATAACAAGGGTTGGAGGACAGTTTGCTATCTTTAAGAATTTTGAAAATTTAGTTAGAGCATGTGACAGAGCAGACTTGGAAGAATTGTGGAATCTAGTGCAGATTAGGCTAGACACAACTTCTAGTTCAGATGCTAAGGAACAGGAACTATGGGTAGAATTCAATAGGATGTTTGATCCTGAACCCAAAGATGTTCATTGGAAATTTCCCTATTATGATCCTTCAACAACATGGGAATTTCTAAGCCATAGCAATATTCATCATCTTTACACACAGAGTGGGATAGAACTCTTTATGTTGGCTGAGAAAGAGTATCCACTTAGTTATGAAGTGCTTAAAACTATGATCTCCAAGAGATTAAGATGTGACAAAGATGAAGAGAATTCAGAAATTGTTCAGAATTTGCTAAGGAGCATATCTGAGCAATATGAAAGAAAAAGGAAGAACAGAGAGTGAAGGTTTTTGGAAGAGTTCCCTCAAATCCTCAAGGTATGTATTTTATTCATCAGAAACTTGTGTATTTTAATGGAAATAACAAGTTTAGGGGAGGATTGTTGGGAATAAAATGTTCAAGTCAAAGAGCCTGCCAAAGATGTCAAAGAGCCTGCTAGTTGATTCTGAAGTGTATGAAGATGTTCTACCAGTACCTTCTGGGTAGAAGGTACTGCTAGTTGATGAAGAGCCTGCCAAGCTTATGTCAAGTTGATTAGATATTTTGTAATAGATATTTAGTTGAATTATTAGTCTTTGTACATTGTTATACGTTATGTAGAAGTAGTTTAGTATTCTGTGGAGTACAGAAGAATATTGCAGAGTTGTACATTGGTAGTTGTATTTAATTATAGGCGCTAATATAGTCAAAGTAAAGTATTATATTCGAACCACTTGACAACTTGTAATAAGGTGTCCTTATCTTATAAAAGGATACCTTAGTCACACTTCATGCATGCATCTCTTCAACCAAAAACCAAAACCAGAACAAACTCTCAAGTAACTTAGTTACTCAATTCACAAATCCTTTTACAATCTTAGATTCAAGATTACTTTGTAATCCCGGTGATATTTAGATCATCCGTATTATTTCATCAATAATATTGAATCGTTTTGTGTTAACCAAAGTTGTGTTCTTTGTTCATTGCATACTCACGTTTACTTAAACTCACCACCTTGTGTTCTTTTAAGTGTGTTGTAGTAGATTCCGCATGCTAAACACATTCAATACATAAATATCTTAACAAACAAAACCTTTCCACAAAAGAACAAATTTTTAGAGGTAAAACTGCTATTATGATTGTTTATTCAGATTTCTATTGGTTTATGCTATAGAGTTTTGATTTCAATGCAAGTGCTTTACAAATCGTTTGGTATATAGATGCAACTTCCTAATTTGCCAATACAAGATATATAAAACCTAGGTGTAATTATTTGCCAATAATTATGTATATAGACTAAATAAGTTTAAATATTGGGAAAAATGTATTTAGGGTCTACCTGACATGACCCAGGGTTACTTGTGCCATTGTATTACCCCAACAAAGTTTGGCATCCAAGAAGGCCGGTCTAGCTGTTATCAAAAAAAGTTTTCCTGCAGAGGTATCCTTTCTTTTTTCTTTCTTTAATATTTACACCATCACTTGGATCATGAGATGAATAAGGTTGTATACTTTCAAGATTATTGCACAAATCAATTGGAACCATGGTACTGGAATATAATCGATTGCTATACAATTTTATTTTGCTGAGTCCCAGTTTTAACTACTCAATCGGGACGCAAAGCTATCTTTTAATGACTAAAAACAGAATAAAAGGGAAAAAAAAGAAAAAAATGTTAAGTTTGCAAAAGAAAAGAAACCTATCTTGGTTCACTGTTTAATCAGGTTTCTTATGGTTTGTAGGCTTGTGCAAGTAAAAGGAAGCCATTTGTGTTAGTCGATAACAAATGTTTATATGGATTTGGATGGATGGGGTATGTTCTTTTTAGCAAAAAAGGCACACTTTTCACATAACAGGAGGTTGATTTAGGAAAGATTTTGACATCGGAGGTTATTGAGCTAAGTGGTTACAGTAGCTCTGCACTAGAAATCCTGAAAAAGAAACAGAGCGTAGACGACACTTTCTGATGGATGTGCAATCATTTATTGTCTATCGAGTATGGACTGCGTAAAAGTTGCTGAGAAGTTGCAGATTTTCTGCCCTTGTTTATATCTTAATTTATTATGGTCTGCAGTAGTAAAAACAAAGGTAACAATACGTGTTGGCATCTTTTTTTGTTCATCAGTTGGTTCTTAATCAAGTTGTATATAATTTGTTTCAATGTGCTCAACTTCCAGGGTAAACAGAGGTTGAAAGAGATCGACACTCTAGAGAAGAGGTCATGGAGCTAAACCTATATGTTTTATTAACTCAAACATCTTTAGAAACTAATATTTAAAATATTATCTACATTTGTCCTAATGGCTAAATGATAAAGTTAAGACGATATTAAACTACGTCCATACCAACTGAATAATGGTGATTGCGTGGTTTTGTAACCTTACAACAGGTTTTACCTCTCGAGGGATCTCAAGAGGCTTACAACCCCACCAGGCAGTGTACCTGACCGATGTAGTATAGTGTAGTGGTAAGTACGGGGGATTGATCGTTCTCCACAGGGAATAGTGTTCGTTAGGTGTGAAAGGCTACTCTAATTAGGTCTAAGGGTTGAGGAAGATTCTTTTTTTTTATGTTTTTATAATTTTATGAAAGCAAGTAAAATCTCGGGTTTGAAGGAGTGGGCGGAATTAGTTGCTAGTCAACTAACCCAATTTACTACGAATGCAAATAAAATAAATAACTGAAAATAAAATGTGGTGAGAAACTTATGTGTGGAGAAATGTGTTTACTTAGATTTCCTTACTCCCTAACTACCTTTTACCGGTTAATTAGTGTGTATTAGTCGCGTGGATGACGGGTGTATTCCTTAATACCATTCGTGGGGTGGCGTACTTACTTCCCCAACTCTACAAGCTCCTACTTCACTCCTATGTCGAGCCGGCTAGGAAGCTCCTAACATGGGATCACTAGAATTCGCTTGTGCATTAAATACAACCATAAAAACCTTTAGTACGCGTTTGGTTCATGTTTCTTAAGACGTTCAAGCAAGTTACCGAATAGGAAGTTAGCCAGTTTTCTTAAGCCTAACATAGATAAACAATCATCCAATACAACTAACAACACACTAACAACCAATAATCAATAGCTAAGTTTCATTAGATCTAAGCAAACACAAGATAAATTTAGCCTAACATGTTAAACAAAAGACAAGAATAAGATAGAATCAAACAACACATAGACATATTGAATGATTAATTGATAACTTATCTTTCAATGAAACATGGAAGATCTCAAGGCAAAAAGCCCTGAAAAAGTAGCTAAATTCGTCCTAGGGTTTTATCCCAAAATTCCACACACTAAGCTCTCCTTTAATGACAAAAAATTAGAAAACTATATATAGATTTTTGGATCTGACGGCGTCACCTTATGGAGTGTGACGCCGTCACCTCGCCGCTTTTAGGGTTCCCGGATGACCTTCTTGACGCCGTCCCTCTTTAGCTCTTCAAAAATCCATTCTGGCTTATCAAGGCTTGACGTCGTCTAACAATGAACGTGACGCCGTCCCCTTATGATTTAAGCCGTGACGCCCTTGATCAAGTTAAAGCGTGACGCCGTCAGAATTCACATGCTATTTTCACTGGCTTATCATGAGTAAATTTCACGTCCAACTTTTCTTGCCAAAGCATGACGCCGTCTAGAGTAAATCTTGACGCCGTCAAGAGTAACTTTTAGCCGATTTTTGAGACTTTGCCGTTTTCTTCACTTTAATGCTCCAAAAACGTCCAAAATGCCTCCTTTTCCAGATTTCTCCTCAAAAGTACCTAAAATGACAAAAGGAACGATTTAGGGCAATATTTGATCAAATAAATACGATTTAAGGCTTAAATGACCCCTTAAAAGCGGTACACTTTTCGCTTCATCAAATACCCTTACACTTGAGATTTGCTTGTCCTCAAGCAAATGCGCTTTTATTCTAATCAAAATACAAGTTAGGGGTCATTTAATGCTAACATAAAAGTAATTACAACAAATAATCGTTCCACTTCAATCATAATAAGCACGGAGATTACATACTAGCACCTCACAAGTAGTGTTTAGATACTCACATCTCTCAAGTGTCATCAAAATAAATCTCATAAATGAAAACGGAAAATATCTCTCACTACCTGTCATAGCAAATAGATTACCATAGGCTTGGGAAAGGATCGAAAACCTCCTCCACTAGGCGTAAGCACCTAAGATAAACTATCAAAGAGGGCTTTTAAATGGGTTATAACGTTAGGTGTAGGGAAAAGGAAAACACGGTTTTGTTGGATAAAGGATATTTTACTGGTGGCGAGTTAAAAATCTTGATCAATTACATGTACTATACAATGTTGCTAAGCCAAGACTAGACTCGATCTTAAGCTAATGATAAAATAACAAAAACATAAAATAAAACGGGATGGTAGTCCGTATGTTTTTTCTATTTTTCATTTTCTCATTTTTTTTGTATTTTTCTTGATTTTTTCGATTTTTTTTTTTTTTTTTTTTTTTTTTTTTTTTTTTTTTTGCATACACTTTTACCCTACCATCCAAAATAATACATCATAGGGGCATTGCATCCCCCTTACACTTGAATTTTTACATAACTTTACAAATACTAATCTAATGACTCGAATTAAGATAATTGAAAAACTTGGAGTACTTTTAAAATATTTAGCACATATGGGGGTAATAAATGATGTTCTTCCCCATTACTCCATTACACTAGTACTTTACCCATGAGTCCCAATCGTCCCAAAACAATATGTACAAGGATATGACTCGACTTAGCAACCATGTAATCAATTAGATAATTAACTTGGGTTTAAACAAATGTTGTAACAATAATGCACTAAAGATGAGTGCATACAAGGTAGGCTAAGGCGATTTGGGTGTACATTTTAGTGGGGTGTAACAAATTCTTCCTTTAAGTAAAATGCTTAAAGGTCGAAACGAAAAGATAGGCTCTGAGGGGTGTACTAGGGGTATCGTGTACTAAAAATGAGTACAACGCAAAGGGTGTGGGAGAATTACTTGACCAATGTAGCCAAAGTAATTATAACAAAAACACAGGTGTAAAACAATGGGTTAATCCTAATGCCTCTTATACATGTAGTAAATCTAACTACACGAATGTAGTCTCACTTGTGGCCTTGGAATGGTCCTAACGCAAGTTCTAGAATCTAAGTGCTACCGGTACACACATCATAGCATAAATGCTTTTCCTACCAATTCTAGGGGCGAACCTCACATATTTGGGGGTGAAAATTTTTTAGTGGTACGGTTTTTGTGCTAGTCATATAACTCCTATCCGTGAGACGCTCATTAAGATCAAAGTTTCACTCCTATATGTTGTAAAAAAATTTAAATTTGGCACTAAAATTACCTTAACAAGTATTTCTCTCAGTTTTATTACACATCTACCATCAAACAAACAAAAATCAAGCGCAATTGTATTCTCTAAAATCGTACTTTTACCCTCCCCTTACACTTAAGATGAACATTGTCCCCAATGTTCAAATAATAAGATGTAAAAGCAAAAAGTAAAAGAATGAAATCAAATACTCCCCTGATTCGCTCGGTGGATAATGAAATTACACGGTTAAATCTTCCTCCAAAGAGAATGTTGAAGCTCCATGACTAATGCATCGCCACAAGCTTGATCCAAAAACATTTCCTTGTCCAAAATAACCTGTTAAACCTGAGAAAACAAACACGAAAACCTGCATAACATCGGCGGGATAAATCTATATATAAGGATATAATGCTTGTGGAATGATAACTTTGCAGATTCCTGGAGATTATAAGTTGGAGATTTTAATAAAAACTTTTTAAAAACAAAACTTTCAAAAATTTCTGAAAATTAAATCTGACGCCGTCAGGTTATAAACCCTGACGCCGTCAGAAATGACCTGACAAAAATTTTCATTTTAAGTTTCCGGAAAATTTCTGGAAAAACCTTTACCTTACTTCCTGGAAATCCTGCCAAACATCATTATGACTCGATACAAGCATTTGACTCAAACAAATACTAATATGCATGCTTATATCTCATTGTTATCGTTCATGTTCAATCTTGTTCTTAAAAACAAATTTGGATTTCCCTTACACTTATCTTTTGCAAAATACCTTTATATGTAGTTAAAACGAAGTTAAAAACAAAATAAAGCATTTTCACAATTTATATTTGAGACATGAACAGTAAACAAAAAGAATAAGAAATGCATACGGAAACAAATAAAATTAAATAAACAAACAATCAAACAAATAAAGCAAATAAAGCTTATAACGCTTGGGTTGCCTCCCAAGAAGCGCTTGTTTTTGTTCGAGTCATGAGCCTGACTCTACCCTTATTTAATGGATAAAGGAGAGGTTTTCCCTACACTTAGGATTAAGTGCGGGTGATAGTAGCGATACACACCAGCTCGGTAGGAGTATGCCACGTGAGGAAAGAGTGGTGGATGAATTATATGCTCAAAGGGGTGTGCTCCTTTCATCATAACCTTACCTAGTTCACTTTGGTCAATGGGTGAATTAAAGTTTTCTCCTAAAAAGGGATCATTTTCTAACAACTTCGAGAGACTCCTAATTGGGAATCCATCTTGACCCAATAGACCCGGTTTAAACCCATAATGTTTCTTGTGATCAATCATGAATGGGTGATGTAGACATGTAAGGTCATTTTTCACTCCTATATTGTCTTCCTCACTACAAGGCTTAATGTCCACTACCTTAAACTTAAGACTACCCGGACTATATGTTTTGATGGGTGGATCGGGACCTAATTCAATTCCTAAATTTTCATCCAAGGATGGAAGATTAGGTAACGGTTTTGGTTGAGGCTCCGGCTCATCAAAACTAGGAACTTCCATAGGACTAAAAGAAAGGTTGTGATCACTAAAAGCATTCAAACCTATTTCTTCTAGTTGTGTTTGGTCCAAGGGCTCTACCTCTATTGGGGTTCCTATAGTCTCCTCAACTTCTTCCGGGTAAGTCACGGGCGGTGTGTGTGCCTCAAATGATGGTAGGACTTGTGGGGTACTTGGTGGGCTTATGTTACTTACCTCATCATTCCTTGTGTCAAGATCACCTATATCCTCATCATGTGTTTTAGTAGAATCTAACCCTAACATTTTCTCTAGTATCTCAAGTGCTTCTCTAGGCATCTCAACTTCTATATCCGAATCATAAGGATCATCCTCAATATTCTGACTGCTATATTCAAATTGCCCAAAAGATTCATCATGTGTTTCTTGAGATTCATCGTCATCGATCATAAAGCCTAGGTCTTTTTGATCAATGAGATCATGCTCGGCTAGATCCTCCGTCATATCAAGGTCACCTATGTGTTTGTTTTGTAATATGGCATTACATGACATCCACTTAGGTATCTCAACACTAACATATTCATCCCCAAACAAACTTGTTTCATGATCCTCGAAATTTGCGGTCAATTGACTTGTACTAACGTTTGTTGGGTTGTCTACTATATAATAATATTGGGCACACTCTTCAATAGCTTCCCATGCTTTCTCGGCACTTAATTCCCTAATATCCCTGCCGGCAATATGGTAAATGTCCCTTTGGGCATGTCGGTCGACATGATTGTAAAAGATTTGAGTTAGGGACCAAAAATCGAAGTTATGATGAGGGACTTTTTGGAGTAAATATTTAAAACGAGTCCATGCATCATAGAGAGGTTCATCTTTATGTTGTTTAAACATCAAGATGTCATATGGAGTGGGTGAATTACGTGGTTGGTAGTATGGTGGATTCGCGTTCTCCATAATGGTGAACGGAAGAGTCAATGGAAATTACGAACAAACACACAAAGAAATAAGATAGACTAAAGAAAACCTAGAAAAATAAAATAAAAATCTCACTAGAAAGGAATCTAGTGAGTAGACCTATAAAAAAAAATTCAACCTAAACAATAACTATTCCCCGGCAGCGGCGCCAAAAACTTGATTGCGTGGTTTTGTAACCTTACAACAGGTTTTACCTCTCGAGGGATCTCAAGAGGCTTACAACCCCACCAGGCAGTGTACCTGACCGATGTAGTATAGTGTAGTGGTAAGTACGGGGGATTGATCGTTCTCCACAGGGAATAGTGTTCGTTAGGTGTGAAAGGCTACTCTAATTAGGTCTAAGGGTTGAGGAAGATTCTTTTTTTTTATGTTTTTATAATTTTATGAAAGCAAGTAAAATCTCAGGTTTGAAGGAGTGGGCGGAATTAGTTGCTAGTCAACTAACCCAATTTACTACGAATGCAAATAAAATAAATAACTGAAAATAAAATGTGGTGAGAAACTTATGTGTGGAGAAATGTGTTTACTTAGATTTCCTTACTCCCTAACTACCTTTTACCGGTTAATTAGTGTGTATTAGTCGCGTGGATGACGGGTGTATTCCTTAATACCATTCGTGGGGTGGCGTACTTACTTCCCCAACTCTACAAGCTCCTACTTCACTCCTATGTCGAGCCGGCTAGGAAGCTCCTAACATGGGATCACTAGAATTCGCTTGTGCATTAAATACAACCATAAAAACCTTTAGTACGCGTTTGGTTCATGTTTCTTAAGACGTTCAAGCAAGTTACCGAATAGGAAGTTAGCCAGTTTTCTTAAGCCTAACATAGATAAACAATCATCCAATACAACTAACAACACACTAACAACCAATAATCAATAGCTAAGTTTCATTAGATCTAAGCAAACACAAGATAAATTTAGCCTAACATGTTAAACAAAAGACAAGAATAAGATAGAATCAAACAACACATAGACATATTGAATGATTAATTGATAACTTATCTTTCAATGAAACATGGAAGATCTCAAGGCAAAAAGCCCTGAAAAAGTAGCTAAATTCGTCCTAGGGTTTTATCCCAAAATTCCACACACTAAGCTCTCCTTTAATGACAAAAAATTAGAAAACTATATATAGATTTTTGGATCTGACGGCGTCACCTTATGGAGTGTGACGCCGTCACCTCGCCGCTTTTAGGGTTCCCGGATGACCTTCTTGACGCCGTCCCTCTTTAGCTCTTCAAAAATCCATTCTGGCTTATCAAGGCTTGACGCCGTCTAACAATGAACGTGACGCCGTCCCCTTATGATTTAAGCCGTGACGCCCTTGATCAAGTTAAAGCGTGACGCCGTCAGAATTCACATGCTATTTTCACTGGCTTATCATGAGTAAATTTCACGTCCAACTTTTCTTGCCAAAGCATGACGCCGTCTAGAGTAAATCTTGACGCCGTCAAGAGTAACTTTTAGCCGATTTTTGAGACTTTGCCGTTTTCTTCACTTTAATGCTCCAAAAACGTCCAAAATGCCTCCTTTTCCAGATTTCTCCTCAAAAGTACCTAAAATGACAAAAGGAACGATTTAGGGCAATATTTGATCAAATAAATACGATTTAAGGCTTAAATGACCCCTTAAAAGCGGTACACTTTTCGCTTCATCAAATGGGGTGTTTGGATAGATTTTGTCTGCTTTTAAATTAACTATGGGTGTATGGACTGTTTGGGATGGTTTATTGAATATTTTGTAGGTTTGGGCAACCTGTCAAAGTTAATTGGGCATACGCCAGTGGACAAAGGGAGGGCACAACAGGTGGGCCTTATTGTCTATTTTGGATACAGTCAATTAAAAATCGGGGCACTGATATGCTGCTTGACATTGTTATTTTATTGATTTGCAGGTGACTTCAACATATTAATGCATTTATTGGAATTTAGTAACAATCAGGTGAGAGCTGCTGCTCAAAAGGCAGCAGGAATAAACCCGTATCCTCACAAATTCCAACAAACACTTTCCTTTCCTGAATATATACAGAAGTATGAAAACTTAGAAAATGGGTAGCATCGGGAAGGAGAACAAGAATCCTTGGCTAAAGAGGTAATTATGATATCAAGTGTTGTAACATAGTATTGATCATCATCACTTTTAGGTATAAAAATGAGTTGATAGTTACCACTGGAAAAGGGGAGGTTGCAGTGGTGATGTCAGAATACGGATTTAAGTAAGATCTTATTGCAAGATATTATAATTCATCATTAGCAAAAAATTGTATATGTTCTGTCTTCTGCATATCATCTTAGTCTTTTGGTTTTCAGTAATGTACAAAAAAGTTATTTCATTAGATGAGTATGCATCCTACTTCAATAGCATTGATCCTCTATCACCTTACAAAACCTGGACCAAAAAGCAGCCCTTCCATGAGCAAAGAAGCTCAAGTGAGTCAGACCCTGATTTTGATGTCACTTCTGAAAGAGTTAAAGCAGCTTTTGTTGTTAGTGATCCTTTTGATTAACTCAAATAGGTTTATTTGGTATGCTTGATTATACTCTTGGTGGTCTATCAGTATCCTATGTTGGATAATCATTAGCTTATGAATAATAATGTCACAATGGAGAGAAGGGTCTATGACAGTGTACTTGATAATTGTAAATTGCCAATATGTTAAATTACACAAGGGCTTGTGGTTTTTCATACCAGATTTGGAGGTGTTATTAAGCAAATGATTCATGGTTTGTTAATGCTTTAAGTAAATTGTGAATTTAGTAACATTTTGATGGATTTTTGGTGTTTGATTCATAATTTGCTTCAGCAGTTCTGCACCATTTGATTGTATGCAATAAGATATTTGTAGACCATAGTAACAAGTATAAATGATATCGCTTGATAGATTAGACAACTATTTTTTATTTTTCTGAATTGCGGATAGTTGTTTCCAAGATTCTGAGTTTCTTTCTCATAATGATATAGGTGTCATACATCTTTCGGACCCAGAAGTTTATGATATTGTGATATTTAAGCCCCCTCCTATTCTCCAGTTGAAATTTTAGTTTTGAAGTTCTGCTCTTCTTTTGAGCAACAATCTCATGGTAATCCTGTGACTTTATTCTGATTTCACGTGCTGATACTAATGTTCACATTTATTTCAGGAGGGTGATTTTCAAGTGGACTCGCTGCATCATATTCTTAAATCACCTCAAGCTGGTAACTTCATCTTTGAAACCGTCAATGAGATTTTACCACAAAAGAACAAATTTTTAGAGGTAAAACTGCTATTATGATTGTTTACTCAGATTTCTATGGGTTTATGCTATAGAGTTTTGATTTCTATGCAAGTGCTTTACAAGTCGTTTGGTATATAGATCCACCTTCCTAATTTGCCAATACAAGATATATAAAACCTAGGTGTAATTATTAGCCAATAATTATGTATATAGACTAAATAAGTTTAAATATTGGGCAAAAAGTATTTAGGGTCTACCTGACATGACCCAGGGTTACTTGTGACGAAACATGATCCATTTTATCTCGAATGCATAGCCCAACATACCATTTTGCCACCTCTATTTGACAGTTAGCATCTTTGACAAGTGTGTGGCAGGGCTCGCCACGGCGTTGGCTTCCATTACTACAGCTCTGGCATCAGCTACAGAGTTATTCGCAAGCCATTGCTCTGAGTTGGGGGAATCTGCTGGAGCTGAACATGACCTTGTGCTTTTTGTTGTGCAATCAGCCATCAACTTCCACAATACAAGCAATCTAATGACTCTCACGTACAGCTGCAGCTGCAATAGGTAATTCTTCATTCAGTTTTATTGCATTCCTGTGTTGTACTATAGTGAACTTTAAGAACTGTTGGGATTCTAGATTTGATGAGACAAAATAAATAGAAGAATGAAACAAAAGGGGCTTAAAGTGACAAAAGATGAAAGTTTAAAAGAAAGAAAAGATTACTACGAAATCTTTTATTTTTAGTATCTTTAGTACGTTCTTAGTTTCTACAGGTGGTATCAGAGCTTGGGGAGCTCGTTACCTAGGGATTCACAAAGTTTACTGTCATGAAGAAAAGCAGGTATTATGTTCATCGTAATTATTTTTTTTAAGGGTATCGACTTTTAAGGTTTTAATTGACTGATTGTACAATTGATTGTTTAATTATGGGTCGGTATTATCAATTATGATTTACGAATGCAAGAATCTTTAATGATGGGTCAGTAGAGCGGAGTATTAAATTGGACGATGTTGACTGATTGTGGGTCAGTGATGTTCAATTAGTGAGTCAACAGTAATAAAGTTGTCGTGTACTGCATTAATGAGGTCGGTGACTTTATTCACAAATTGGTTACCTTGTACTGTACATGATACGATGTGATGCGAATTGATATATTATGTGGGAACGCATTTAATTCTGAGGTAATGGGTCGATTATTATAATGTGTGGGACTGATTAATACTACTGCGGTACTGCTAGCTTTGAAAATTATTCTACTGATTGGTATTTATTCTACTGTTGTTAAATTGATTCTACTGCTCGAATATTTTCATTCTGCTGCTAAGTATTTTCATACTGCTGCTCGGGTTAAATTGTTTCTACTGCTAGCATTAAATGGTTTCTGCTGCTAGTTATAATTTATTCTGCTGCTAGCTTAGAGTTTCTGCTGCTAAAGGATTTTGATACTGCTGCTAGCTGCATGATTTACGAGTAGTAAGGGGAAGTACATGGTTGATTGGTTATTGGTTTACACACACACAGGGAAAGTTCACACACACAAGGAATTTGTTTTCGGTTCGATAATGATTTATGGCTCGAATTAATTGTCTTATTGGCGAAGAGGAGTATTTGTTGCTTATTTGATGATGCAGTGGAATTTTTCAAGGTTGTGTCTTAGCATATCTTAAATGGCTAACAACATTTAAAGATACTTGTTTGTTCGTTCAGGTGACTACGAATTGACAAAACACTTGAAGGAGTTACATTGTAGTGCTCAGTGATTATTGTCAAGGGATTGCGGTCTCCCTATACTTTTGGGTATACGTTCGAAGTCTTTTAGTACAAGGCATAAGATACAGGGTTGGTTTCTTCTACTTCAGCATCAAATTGGTGATGATTATTTTTCTTTAACAGTATATAAAGCCTACAGATTAGAAGAATCATTTAATGTACATGCATCACTCGAGGGGAAGTTTCTATTGTTTATTCGTTCCCTATTTGTTGATAACAAAAAGGGGAAGAGATGTTGGAGTGGCATGGCATGGCTTAAGGGGAAGACAAGGAAGACAAGTTTGTTTTATTCAGGGAGATGATCACATCTCAACTTCTCTACTTCGTCTAGGGAAGTTCGTACACGACTTTGTTTGTTTTTTCATCATCAAATAGGGGAAGATTGTTGGGACTCTAGATTTGATGAGACAAAATAAATAGAAGAATGAAACAAAAGGGGCTTAAAGTGACAAAAGATGAAAGTTCAAAAGAAAGAAAAGATTACTACGAAATCTTTTATTTTTAGTATATATCTTTTGTAAACCCTAAATCTCTATTATATAAAGAGATCAAGGGTACAGGTTTTTAGTGTGTCTTCCACAATGTAGAATACAGAAAAGTGTGTGTATGTCTAGGGCGTAGTAAATTGTAAACGCCTAGACTAGATTAGAGTTTGTGTAGTCGCCTCAAGGATCTCTTGATTCCTGTTACAAGATTAGTGTAACCGTATTATCTTGATCAAATAATATTGAGGCGTGGAGAGTGATTAAAGAGAAACTTTGTGTCAATAACTTTGATTTGTTTTAATCCGCTGTGCATAATTGTTCATTGTTATTGTTGAACCCTAAGGCTCAAAACGATCCTAGAAACTATCTTTAGTACGTTCTTAGTTTCTACAAGAACCAATTATGAAAGCTCATACTTTTGTTATCCAAAATCATACTAGATAGTTTATTAGCAATAGAACTACTGGTTGTGATGGTGATTGATCTTTTTTCATATAATACCTTTGTGAGGTGAAGCAACGCTCGAAGCTAGATTTCCAAAAGATGCAAAGAAGAATGCAAGTAATTCCATATGAAAAAGGGAATGGGTGCTCATGTGCTTACTTCCGATCATAGTGAAACCACAAAAAGGGAGCATCAGTGTACTCAAGACATGATGCAACAAGTATACGAAGGTTAGTATTTTATCATAGTGAAACCACAATTATGTTTATTTCTTATCACGGCTGCTCAAGCAGACTCTTTCTGTTATGGTTATCTTATTCATTAATAATGTGGTGGCTGTTGGGTTCTATTAAAATTTTATGATGAGCAACTATATTTTATTCCATAACATTCCTAAGAAAATGCATATGTGTTATACTAACCCTAAAGCTAAAACAAATAGTTTATGATCAAGTTTTACCTTTTCTAGCATTCTCATTGCCTCATTGGTGATGCCCCCTTTTAAAGCGTGCCTTTAGTAGGGGGTCAATCAACCATTACAACACAAAATATAGGAGCATATATGAATATGAAAACAAAACCAAACATACAGCACTATGTATGCTTGATCCTTTAGAAGTAGCTTTATCAACTAATCTGGTATATTAACTGTAAATTAGGCCATTGCAAGTTTTAGAAATTATACATTATGAACTCATGGTCCTTAACACTTGCATATCATGTACAGATAAGGAGTATCGTATTTCTAAAGCATGTCTCTTCCATGTAGTTTAATATAAATTTTAATTAGCATTTGTATTGGACAAGAAATGAAATTGAGCAGAGACAAGGGTTGATGTTCATTGTTACAAATTTAGGTTTTAATCCAATCATAATATATTCTTGGAAGTTTTAGATACACATTAACTTTTTCCTTTTGATAACTACTCTTTTAGAGGACTCTATCTAAAGCGAACATGGAATGCACTTAATCTAAGTAAGCATGATCAATTAGTCCAAATAGAAAAGTTGATCATAATCAGAATGTAATATTCGTTATCTGTTTTAATCTCATGTATTTTGGTGTTGTAGGTTAGCAGAAAAAGGTCGCAGTGAAAAATTGCAGACAAGGAAGTGGAATGTGTTCATGTGCGAGTCATCTCTTTACAAGGAAGTGGAATGTGAAAAATTGCAGACAAGGAAGTGGAATGTGTTCATGGCAGAAAAAGGTCGCTATGAATTTTGGATAATGTTATCACTCACATAGCTTTTTTTGGTACATCACACTGGTAAGTTTTGCAAGCTTATGTATAAATGCTATAGAAGTTAGTAGATACCTTGCAAAATGTTTAATCTTTCTGACGAAATAAAAGATGATATGGTGAGATATAAAAGATGCTTAAACAGCACAGGCTGTTTAAGTTAGTCATGTGCGAAAGGTTAAAGAAGTCGTACACGGGTCAAATCAAGATATTAACGCAAGTTAGTTAATGTTAAAGTATACTTTTTGCTGTCATATTTAGCACATTAAAATGCAATGTAATAGTCATGCAACCATATTCAGCCCTCATGGATTAGTCGGCCAAAAGGTCGGAAACCTCATGGATTAGTCGGCGGCCAAAAGGGCGGAAACCATGGTTACCCAAAAAACCATATTCAACCCTTAGTTATTGATCAGACTCGATTTAATCATTTCGAGGGGAGTGTTCATTGATTAGATGTGTGATATTGGGTGTATCAAGTCACGGGTCAAAATGTGTTATGTCGGTTATGCGGGGTAAATTCGCCCCCGAGACTTTAGTGTTTTCCTGAATCTCAGATACAATAATAAATCAGTTCTTTGAATAGAATGATTAGGAGGCATTTTGCTATGAACATATAGACTTTTTGGAATATTGCTTGGTATGTAATGCAATTTAAACGTTATGTATATCATATATTCTTCGCCATTGAAAGTAAAATTTTCTAGAATTTTTAGGAGGTGGGGCATAATAAATGTATGCTCAAATAGTTTAAACTGAAAAAAATGCTGAAAACAAGTATGTTATCTATCTTAAGGTTTCATATTACTGTTATCTTATAGTTCAATGTCAAAATACTAAAAGACACTTCATTTTTTTGGTGAACAAAGTAATATCTGATTTGTATGCTCTCCTATGGTTTCATTCCAGCTTCAAATTGCGTAGGAAAGATATGAAGAAGTTGAAGAAAGGATTAGGCACCAATTGCTTTTATAGTCCCAAAAGATGAGCCACTTACTGCTGACCTACCGCGGTTAAAGGCTCATAATCCAGTAACTATATGTGGTACGTATTTCTCTTTTTTTATATAATAAAAGGAAAACCCCAATAGGGGGTTTTGACAATTTGAAAAGTTAAATCATTTGTTACTGTAATTAACTATTTTGTGACGCTTGATTGTCACTAACGATATGATACTTTGTTTCTCACAGTGCAAGATCGAGTGGTTCCTTTATGGTTGTGATGGAGTGAAAAAGCAACGCAAAGAAATATAGTATTTTAATGACTCCAGTAGAGATCAAAAGAGGGGAAAGGGCATATTATTATACGGCTTCTTTTCAGGTAGTTTAGGAAGTAACTGAATACCAAACAACTTATATTTCACTGATCTTTTGTACTTTTAAGGCTTATATTGACATTATGTGCTAAAATTGTTCATTATTAAAAATCGACTCTTTTGCCTAGCTTTCATATATATTTTATCATTGTTAGTAACAAAATACGCCTATCTAAAATAAAACATAAGGGTATTGCATAAAAATGAGGAGTCAGAGACCAATTACCAATCCTTTATTTGTCCTTTTTTTTTCAAAAAGGGGGCTAGATTAGCGTTGTTGATGGTTAATTATCAGTTGGATTTGTAGAAATATAATTTATATTTTCAATGATTGCAACAAACTATGGTATTAAGAAGCTTGATCATGACCACTGTTCATGACTTAGTCTTTTACTTATTGAGGTAAGAATTTAAGAACCACCGATTAACGAGTATGTCCACAGTTCTGTATTGTCGCCTTTAACGTCGACATCCACTTGATACTTCTGTATCATGCCATTGTGCTTATTGCATTTGGTTAATCACATAATTCTAATAATTTTTATGTATCCAGGTCACTACAGATGCAAAATTTGTTGTAGCTTCAAGGGTATTAGGTTTATTTCAATTCCACATATTTGACTATTGTAAGTTACAAGTCCAGTTTGCAGGCTAATATATAACCATAGTTGTAAACACAAATGCGACTTTTGGGGAATCTTCTTTATTGTTTATGCTAAACAAGAGTAGGTTTCCTACCTCTTTTTCTTTTTGCAATTCTTAGCAGCAACGTTTAACAGAATTTCCGCCTATGAGCAGTTCATGAGACCAAGTTTGATGATATTTCTGAGGTATGGTATCTCTGCATATATATGTATCTATTAACCTATTTCATGTAAAAATGTGCCTAACTGAATCATTTTATATCAGTAGGATGGAAAGCATCCCAAAAAAACATGCCAGTCTCTGTTGATGCATGGAGCTGAAAATGGGAGGCAAGTTATTTGACCTTGATTTCTTCCAATAGCACAACACCCTCTATCAGTGACTGTGAACCCAAGTTTAAACAAAATTTGGCCTTAACTTTGCCAAAAATACTTTTATAGAAAATCTATCTCAATATCTCGAGACAAATCCTAATTCTTTCATCAGTGACATAAAAACTTGGCACCGGCTCACTTGACTTTCTTTACTCAAGGCAAGGCTGCTTAATTGTATTTGTATGGTGTTAGTGATTCGTAACATATTTTAGTAGTGCTTTTTATTTTTCCAAGGGTAAAAGCAACTTATGCGTTTTCCCCGGGTCGTTTCCCAACGAAGGTCGAATATCGAGTCTTTGTTAACGGTGTCGAATACGTGTAGTGAATGTGTGAAAAAGAGTGATTGATTTTTGATTTTATGCTACGAACAATGAAATAAAAAACAATTAATTAAGCTAATTAAACAATTAAACTAAGCATACGAATTAAAAAAAAAAAAAAAACGAAATTATGAATTTTAAAAAAAACGTTACGCGACGAATTATAAAACGTAAATAAAAATGATTTTGTGAAATTTAAAACCTAAAAATATAAAAATAATTTTCCTATATTAAAAATGATAAAAGAAAAATTTTGGAAAAAGAAAAATATTTTTTTTGACTTTTTAATAATTTTTTTTATGAATTAAAACTATTTAAAACTAATTAAGTATTTTGACTAAAATGCAAAAGTAAAAAAAAAATATAACTAATGGACTAATTATAAAAGAAAATTTGGAAAAATAAAAATTTTATAAAAGCTGAGGGACTAAAATTGTTAACACTGAAAATGTTTAAGACTTAATAAAAGACAGGGACTAATTTGTATTTTTTTGAAACTTATATAAAATTAAAATCGTACTCTAAGAAAGAGAGGGACTGAAATTGCAATTTCCAGAATCTAATTAAACAAGCAGACATGCAGTTACATTTAAACAGAATAAGCTATTCTAAACTCCCTACTTACAGATCGAATAAAGCACTCAAAATAGCTCCAAATTAGAATCTAAAAGCTGAGATAGATAGCTTATATGTAAATCTACTCTAGTACCCAAAATGCCCAAAATAAAAGCTTCTTTGCTTGTCTGAATCGAGCCTAAATCAGTAGCCAAAAGAAAAAGAGTCTGCTGCACTATTTTTTAAACTAAATCAACTAAATCAACTCTAAAACTAAAACTAAATCAACTCAAAAATTGCAATTGTAATTCAACTCTGAAACTAAATCAGACTTTGCAAACTTCTTTTAAACTATTTAGATTAACCTCAAAAATTGCCGCTATGTAATTCTAATAAGCTCAGCTGCTATTTAACCAAAAACAATCCCTTAAAAAAAAAAAAAGCTTATCAACTTACTTATCCTATTCTTAGATTAAATTTCTAAATCTCATATACTCTTAGCACTAAAGTAAATGCAGAAAACATAAGTACATAAACTAAAATGAGATGAGCATTTGACCATAAAATAAGCTACTTATGGAAATTAACTTATAACCTGATCCAGCTTAAATCAATAAGATCCCAGCAACACAATTAAATCTCAGCAACACAATAAACCCAGGCTTAAGCCACTAACAAAACCCTTATTCTGCTTCTCTTCACCATCAGCATAACCAACTTATCATCAGCTTATCAGCTGATTAGATAATATTTTTTTTTTTTTTTTTTTTTTTTTTTTTTTTACTGAAGAAACACTAAGATAAAAAAAACAATACTATATAAAGTTTGATTCAAGAACTACTTTATAAAACTGAGATTGAAAATTTCATTAACCAAAACAAAAGTACAAAATTAAATTCGGATATTTAAAAATGAAATAAAATTACAAAGTAAATTTCGGAATAAACTAAAAATTGATTTAAAACTAAATATTACAATAGAACAATTAAACTAAAACGTTAAAATAAAAATTACAACCACTTCTCGTTACAAATTTTAATTCGACTGAAAAATTAAAATAAAATAATTGAAAGTAAATTAAATCTATCTAAAAAGAATTAAAAACTAACTTTCGAACAGAGGTTTTATCCCGCTATTTATAGGCCTCGATCGATCCTTCTCGAGAGTCCATGTTGGCGATCCGTGCGTATCATCAGCTATCCACCACCCTTGGATCAATTCCTTGCTCACCACTCTTCATTTCCAGCCCTAGGATCAAAAGTATGATGTGTTCGGTCCAATCGGCTGCTCCCACGTGTCATTCTTCTCGTCAGAGGCTTCTAGAAGGACCAATCATTGTCTATTCTACCCTTAATTGCTGTAAATTCGTACGGTTAAAGGTTTAGGGTTGCGTGAATAGTAAAAAAATGAAAGGGGGAAGAACCTGGGAATCGGTATTTTTTTTGAGAAAGAGATAATAGGGGTGAGTGTGTTTTTATTTAACTTTTTTTATTTGACCGAGTAGAATTTATGGATTTGACCGGGTTTAGTTTTTAGCGAGTGTGGGTGGGTCGGGTTTTGTGGGATGGGCCGGTTATATTTATTGTTGGGCCGGTAGTGGGTTTAATGGGGTTGAGGTGATTTAGTTTAGTTTAAGAATTGGACCGATTGGCTTTAAATGGGTTAAAGGGGGCCGGGTTTAAGGTGGTGTTTAGTTAAGATTTGGTAATTTAAAATCATAAGGACCAAATGAATCTAACTTGAAATCTTAGGGACTAATCTTGCCATATTTTCCAAAGTAGATCCAAAGGATGAAATTGACAATCTCTGAAAATATGAGGACCTCGGTTGACTTGTTGACCATAATTTCTCCTCGGCATCGGCTACAAATAACACTTCCATATCTCGTGCTCGGTTTCCCGGTTCTTTGCTTGATTTTTGTCCTTTTCTTCGATATCCGTGCCTGCATATGTAAAAACACAAAAACACAATATATTTGGCATTTTGGTCGGGTTTTTGGTCATTTTGGTCCGGTTTTGGTCGAGAAAAGGTATGTGTTTAAGCACATACCAAAATTCCCCCAGACTAAGCTATTGCAATGTCCTCATGCAATGTTATAAGAACACGTTTTCAAAACCAAAAATTTCCAATCTCTTTTTACTAACTTTGAGAAGTAGCAAAATTTTCAAAAGAGATCAAGAAATCTTAAGTTCTAAAAACTCCCCGAATTTCCTTTTATTCTATTTTTGTATTTTTCTCATTATTCAAGTGACGGCTTTTGTTGACAATCATTATCTTTCGATAACTTTTAGGGTCTTCGAGTAGGAAACACGACTCATAAAGAAGTGACCATACGGATAAAATTCGTCGTCCTTGATTTTTCACGAGTCCCCAAACTAAGCTTAAAAACGAAATCATTGTCATTTACAAGTTAGACTGCCAACACTACTCAGAAAGCTAATTGTGGACTTCTCGTTCCCAAATTCCTATTTTCCTCTATTTATTTTATTTTGGAGAGAAATGAATTTCTTCAAATTCTCGTTTCGATAATTTTTAGTCTGATAAAGATACCTAGTTTAGACGCTAAGTAGTTTCCAAACCTTCCCTCGAAAACCGTTGCATACAAAAATAAGGTCCACATCAAGGTCTCTGATTTAACACGATTTTGAGAATATCCCTTTTATTTGCGACCGAAACAACTCATCTATGAGTCCAGAGACAGAAGCCTTTATTAGGATACCTCGGAGTCGAAATTTGGCATTTTTAACATTATTAAGCACATATTATAGATCCTTGGCCCTTTATAACAATCACAACATCGGCTGCGAACCGGCAAGATGTGATAGTCTATTATGACCTTGGAATTTTTCCTCTGCCTTTATTAGAAGTCTACAACATCGGCTGCGAACCGGCAAGATGCAGAAAACTTTTTATGGCTTTGGATTATTGTTATTATTCATTATTCATTATATATTTTGCCAAATCCCGAGTCCTACGGCTTTTATAACAATCCCAACATCGGTTGCGAGCCGGCAAGATGGAATAGTCTATTACACCGTAACACTGACAGTACCTTGATGTGTACCCAACTCCTATAAGCAAGAATTCTCTAAGGAAGAGATAAAAACTAATTATCGCCAAAACTAAAATACCTTTAATTATTCCTAGATTACTATTATTGGGAGAAACAAGCTTATGGGAACAAAAAGCCACAAATAACTTCGATGAGCTTTAAAGAGATCCAACTACTCCACGTTTAGCAATCTAACTTATAAACAACTCTATCATTTCTCATTCTTCGCAAATTTAAAATCTTAAATAATAAGATCCGTGAATGCTTAGCCTTATAATCAAGCCATGCATATATAAAGTCGAATACGGGAACTTGCAAATTCTTAAAAAGAATTCGCGTTTTCTAGCTCCTTGTGTAAAAGACTAGCACGAGCTTATAGATTATAAATGGTTAAGGAGACAAGCTAGGGCTCAACACGCCCGGTCAAGTCAGAATTTTATTCCTACTCTCTCCAGCGGAAAGTCAACAAAATGTCAAATTTATTATATTTTTGCAAAAATTTTTAAATTTTTCTCATTTTTTTGGATTTTTTCAATTTTTTTTAAGGAAAAAACGGGGTTGCATGAGACAACGGCAAATTTTGCAAGGCAAAAATCAAATCGACAGATTACCCCCCCCAGACTAGATCGAGACATTGTCCTCAATGTCTTAAAGGTAAGGGTACTCCTACATAAATCTAAGGCCGTTTATTAATTATGCCAAAAGATAGATGTCAAACGATAAGATTTTAGGATATCGGATGAGCAGCGAATGATGAAACTCGAGTAGCGTGAAGGAAACTACGAGCACGAGAGTCTTCATCATCGGGCATTCCTGGACATATCACACGAAACACAAGATACGGAAGAGGGGATCCCTCCTCATGTTTTATTAGAAATAAGATAAGAAGATAGATAGATAAGCATGGGGTGCCTCCCACGAAGCGCTTGTTTTTGGTAACCGAGTCACATGAGCTTGACTCGACCCCGAATTTATTTGTCCATGGGGGAGCATGTGGAAGAGATAATCTCAATCGGACTTTCGTTCAAGATGTTTGGATAAACATTGAAGCACACGAAAGTTCCACTCCGATGAGATACCCACGGCTCTAGATAGAAAAGAAAATGCCGGGGTCAAAGATGGTGTCTTCACTCACAAATGAGTGAAGAAGAGGAGAAGTCACCGAGTAGGTGAAGAAAGGGAGAAAAATCATAATTAGAATGGGGATCCATTCTTCATCATCTAAGCTCTTGAGAACCTCGGGAGGGAGGGTTGGGGTGAAATCATTGATAGTCAAATTCTTAGGATAGAGTACATCTCCCCCCGGGTCATGATCTTCCTCAAAATCATAGAAATCATACTCCGGAGGAGGTATGATATGAGTGAGTTCATCAGAGAACTCCTCATGAGAAGATTCAAGAATACGAGGAGAATCTGTGAGTTCTGGTATGGGCTCATCAAGATTAGAAAGAAGATCCTCCTCGCCCTCAACGTCCTCTAACCCCTCATCAAAAAGAGGATTAATAACACTGAAAGTGTACTCTTTATTATATTCAAAAAGAGGGTTAGAGAAAATTCCGGAAGTAATCTCGGAAACGTCAAGGGAATCTCCATAAGATTGTGAATCAAATTCACCGTCAAATATTTCCTTAGACTCACTTGGGATTGGGACGAGGTTATCAACACTGTCTGATTCCGCTGCCGGAATAGTGTCGAAATACTCGTCCCCCATTTTTAGAGAGTCCTCGGGCTCTTTGGTAGGAACGACGGGTATGGTTGCAACTGACGAACTCTCATAAACTCCCCTCCCAGAGTCCTCATCATCGTCGTCATCGTAAACGAAAGTTTGACGATATTGGGAGCTTACTCTAGCTGCTTGTTCTTTAGCTTGAAGTTCTCCAGAAGTTTTTTGGGTAAATTGATTAACCATATCCTTAAAGCTTTTTGTTAACTCTAGAAGTCCATGGTTATATTTCTTTGTTGATTCTAATAGTTCAATGAGAAGTTCTTGATTGAGTGGTTGTGGAGGTTGGAAATTGTCAAAACCGGGAGTACTATAACAAGGATTCGGTTCATAGTAATTTTGATTCCACGGTTGACATTGATAGTCATTATGAGGACCTCCACAATTTGGACAAGAAAAGTTCGGTGTATCATTGAAATACGGTTCTTGCTCATAAAAGTTTTGAGGAGGGTAAGTGAAATTATTTTGGGGATAATTGGAAACGTTCGGATTAAAATCATAAGTATATGAATTTTCGGCTTCCGAAGCACAAAACGAACAAAATCCATTGATCAAATTTCTACCACACCTCTCGCAAGTGCACCGTTGACAATAAGACGATGTCGGATCAATCGAATCTCCACACCCGTTGCAATAACGTTGATCGAACGAAGATATATCGGGCTGTGATGGGTAGTTGTAGAAATTTGAAGAGTCGTTGAATGAATTCGTATTTGGATTATAATCAACTGAATTCCTCGAACCACAAAACAAACAACTTCCGTTTCGAATATCATTTCCGCACTGTTCGCACGTACACCACCGACACGGCATTCCGAAAAGCGGTTCTCCGCAACCGACGCAAGGAATAATTGATTCCATCAGAATTAAACAAATAGAGGATTAAGAAGATGAGAATTAAACGGATAAGAAGATTGAAGAAGAATATTTTTGAATTTTCAAATTAAGGAACATGGAAAATCACAAAAGAAAAAAATAATTTTGGAAAGAAAATCTTTTTGGATTTTTATATATAAGGAAAAATTAGAATTATTATATTTTTGGTGATCGTTCGATCAACCGTACTCGTTTCTTTCAAAACTACGCGCAGCGTGGCGGGAGAGAAGAATGGATCTCTCTTCAGTCTGCAATTTAATGTCAAGACTTCCTTAAACCCCGTAATTAGGTTGTAGTAAAGAAATAATCCAAGAAACGTTCAATTTTCCGATCTCTTTTGTTGTTTATTCGGAATGGTTTACAACCGCCCTCCTTCAACGGAAGACCGAGGATTTATTATTAATGGTGAAAACACTTTAGGAAAAGTGTTTTTTTTTTTATTTATTATATTTTTGTATTTTTTTTTTTATTTTTATGAAAATGAAAACTTCCGAGGAAGGGTCTTCAAAACACGATTCGACGAACGAAATCACGAACTCACTTCAACCTTCCCCGGCAGCGGCGCCATTTTTTTGATTCGTTATTTTAGTAGTGCTTTTTATTTTTCCAAGGGTAAAAGCAACGTATGCGTTTTCCCCGGGTCGTTTCCCAACGAAGGTCGAATATCGAGTCTTTGTTACGGTGTCGAATACGTGTAGTGAATGTGTGAAAAAGAGTGATTGATTTTTGATTTTATGCTACGAACAATGAAATAAAAAACAATTAATTAAGCTAATTAAACAATTAAACTAAGCATACGAATTAAAAAAAAAAACGAAATTATGAATTTTAAAAAAAACGTTACGCGACGAATTATAAAACGTAAATAAAAATGATTTTGTGAAATTTAAAACCTAAAAATATAAAAATAATTTTCCTATATTAAAAATGATAAAAGAAAAATTTTGGAAAAAGAAAAATATTTTTTTTGACTTTTTAATAATTTTTTTTATGAATTAAAACTATTTAAAACTAATTAAGTATTTTGACTAAAATGCAAAAGTAAAAAAAAAAATATAACTAATGGACTAATTATAAAAGAAAATTTGGAAAAATAAAAATTTTATAAAAGCTGAGGGACTAAAATTGTTAACACTGAAAATGTTTAAGACTTAATAAAAGACAGGGACTAATTTGTATTTTTTTGAAACTTATATAAAATTAAAATCGTACTCTAAGAAAGAGAGGGACTGAAATTGCAATTTCCAGAATCTAATTAAACAAGCAGACATGCAGTTACATTTAAACAGAATAAGCTATTCTAAACTCCCTACTTACAGATCGAATAAAGCACTCAAAATAGCTCCAAATTAGAATCTAAAAGCTGAGATAGATAGCTTATATGTAAATCTACTCTAGTACCCAAAATGCCCAAAATAAAAGCTTCTTTGCTTGTCTGAATCGAGCCTAAATCAGTAGCCAAAAGAAAAAGAGTCTGCTGCACTATTTTTTAAACTAAATCAACTAAATCAACTCTAAAACTAAAACTAAATCAACTCAAAAATTGCAATTGTAATTCAACTCTGAAACTAAATCAGACTTTGCAAACTTCTTTTAAACTATTTAGATTAATCTCAAAAATTGCCGCTATGTAATTCTAATAAGCTCAGCTGCTATTTAACCAAAAACAATCCCTTAAAAAAAAAAAAAAGCTTATCAACTTACTTATCCTATTCTTAGATTAAATTTCTAAATCTCATATACTCTTAGCACTAAAGTAAATGCAGAAAACATAAGTACATAAACTAAAATGAGATGAGCATTTGACCATAAAATAAGCTACTTATGGAAATTAACTTATAACCTGATCCAGCTTAAATCAATAAGATCCCAGCAACACAATTAAATCTCAGCAACACAATAAACCCAGGCTTAAGCCACTAACAAAACCCTTATTCTGCTTCTCTTCACCATCAGCATAACCAACTTATCATCAGCTTATCAGCTGATTAGATAATTTTTTTTTTTTTTTTTTTTTTTTTTTTTTTTACTGAAGAAACACTAAGATAAAAAAAACAATACTATATAAAGTTTGATTCAAGAACTACTTTATAAAACTGAGATTGAAAATTTCATTAACCAAAACAAAAGTACAAAATTAAATTCGGATATTTAAAAATGAAATAAAATTACAAAGTAAATTTCGGAATAAACTAAAAATTGATTTAAAACTAAATATTACAATAGAACAATTAAACTAAAACGTTAAAATAAAAATTACAACCACTTCTCGTTACAAATTTTAATTCGACTGAAAAATTAAAATAAAATAATTGAAAGTAAATTAAATCTATCTAAAAAGAATTAAAAACTAACTTTCGAACAGAGGTTTTATCCCGCTATTTATAGGCCTCGATCGATCCTTCTCGAGAGTCCATGTTGGCGATCCGTGCGTATCATCAGCTATCCACCACCCTTGGATCAATTCCTTGCTCACCACTCTTCATTTCCAGCCCTAGGATCAAAAGTATGATGTGTTCGGTCCAATCGGCTGCTCCCACGTGTCATTCTTCTCGTCAGAGGCTTCTAGAAGGACCAATCATTGTCTATTCTACCCTTAATTGCTGTAAATTCGTACGGTTAAAGGTTTAGGGTTGCGTGAATAGTAAAAAAATGAAAGGGGGAAGAACCTGGGAATCGGTATTTTTTTTGAGAAAGAGATAATAGGGGTGAGTGTGTTTTTATTTAACTTTTTTTATTTGACCGAGTAGAATTTATGGATTTGACCGGGTTTAGTTTTTAGCGAGTGTGGGTGGGTCGGGTTTTGTGGGATGGGCCGGTTATATTTATTGTTGGGCCGGTAGTGGGTTTAATGGGGTTGAGGTGATTTAGTTTAGTTTAAGAATTGGACCGATTGGCTTTAAATGGGTTAAAGGGGGCCGGGTTTAAGGTGGTGTTTAGTTAAGATTTGGTAATTTAAAATCATAAGGACCAAATGAATCTAACTTGAAATCTTAGGGACTAATCTTGCCATATTTTCCAAAGTAGATCCAAAGGATGAAATTGACAATCTCTGAAAATATGAGGACCTCGGTTGACTTGTTGACCATAATTTCTCCTCGGCATCGGCTACAAATAACACTTCCATATCTCGTGCTCGGTTTCCCGGTTCTTTGCTTGATTTTTGTCCTTTTCTTCGATATCCGTGCCTGCATATGTAAAAACACAAAAACACAATATATTTGGCATTTTGGTCGGGTTTTTGGTCATTTTGGTCCGGTTTTGGTCGAGAAAAGGTATGTGTTTAAGCACATACCAGTTAGTGTTGGTAACAAAATTAAAAAGGGCTTACGTCGTTGGTTCAGGTTGATAGACTAAGAATTTTAGCCACTATTTGTTTGGATTTGAAGTGGTTCCTATGATACGTCGCTTCATAATTGAGCGAAATATCATCATTCGAGGAGTAGCACACCCAATGTAATTCAAGCAGTTGAAAGAAGGCCACATGCCTGATCTGACAACATATGACAAGACTTATGGACGCTGTTCTGTATCAGCACCAAATGTGCGTGAAGCTATTCATAGGAAGGTAGGACCCTCTCTTTATAAATTGCCTTTTAAATTAGATTCGGTGCATGTTAACGCGACACTTTTACACACACAATTGCTTCCAGTGAATGACAATCGATATTTGAATGTATCTAAAGTGAGTAATACAGCTTATTTTGGCCAGAGCGATCTGAGTTTGCGAGAATGGCAGCTATATTTGGAGCAACAATTATATCTTTTGGTGCAGTTGGAGAAGACGATTATGCTCAAGTAAGTCTAAACACTCATTTTTCAATGCTATGATAATATTAAAAAAAAAATTGAACCTACTTTAATTGTTATGAATTATAATAATTATGATCAGTTTGTATGACCTAATTATGATCAGCTCATGTATCGAAATGAAATATGTAAACGTAGACATCCTTTACGTGAGATATTTGCACGATTATATTGGTTTAGATTATATCATGTTTATGTGTCAATATATCAGATAGTATACCAAGAGTGTTCAATACTACTGTTGTCAATATAGCAGATAGTTACCAAACTGATTCCTCCACTTAAAAGGGGCCGCATATTTTTAAATCGTGTTGGTTCAGCCACTGGATGTACCAACCATGTCTTCTAAGAAAATGCATCGGTTTGTTATCACGGTTTCACTGTTTTGCACTATTTGATGCACGGAATACTGATATAGGAACATGTTGTAGGTTTCATGGGTTTATTTTTCTTGCAATGTCACTTGACACATTTTTCATACAGCCTTTTGACATATTTTCCTGTTCAAACAGCATCAACTCCGTCGACTTACAAGTATAGCGGGTCGACGCATATGGCATAAAACTTAGCTCATGGACCTCCCGCGAACTCAACTGTTCTTCAGTACTTATGCGCTCAATCACTTTTTTTACAGTAATATAGTATTTGAATCAATCGTTGAACATGTAAATTTGAATTTGGTTATAATTTGAAACAATTTACTCATCTGAATTTTCAACACATGATGAATTGGTTAGTCAATGGACCAACAGCAGCTGGAAGTGATGAAGTTGATGGAATAAAATCATGGAAACGAGATAAAGTTTTATTTCAATGGCTACACAGTTGTTATTTCAGTTCGAGTGAAACAGAAGAAAGTCAAGATACACGTTGATGCTAAGAGTTAACTACCTTCGGTTTTGTGTTAAATCGACGAATCACACAGGATTTCCAAACACATTTTAACTTTGTCGCATATAAGAGCTTATCAAGAGCATATGTGACAGACATGATTCTTACAGTATATGGAATTGACATCCACAATACACATCAATACAATTTCTAAAAATACGTTTCTTGTTAAGAGATTACGTTGGGTGCGTCCACGTATTAGTGAGCTACGATATGTGGTGGCATAACAAAAGAAAGTCGTTTGGAGAGATATCACCATCCAAAATCTTGAGTAAATTTCATATGAAAATTTGTAAGTTGCCTACCTCATGATAACGGGTACTAAAAAAAGTATACCTTTTTGCAGTGTCGACATTGTCAGATTTACTCTTTGGAACGAAATGGAAAGAACTTTTAACATGGAAGGATACTCAAACACATAGAAGCCAGTGGTGATAGCCGTGAGTTCATGTTGGGTGAAAACTTACGGAGGTAACATGATTGAGTCATAGCTTTCATTAATACCATTGCTGTCTATTTCTTTTTAGCGCACAGCTGACTTAACATAGGCCTACAACTTTCGAGCACGCCGGCGACATATTACTACCTAAATCCAGAGATTCCGGAAATGCAGCAGATACACAGCGTGTAAGTAACTAAAAAAAATTGCAGCAGTAAATATAAGTAGTCTGACCATATAAACCTAATATAAAATCACTGAACAGGTACACTTACTTCTTGGATCCACCAGCCATTCCAAATGTCCAAACAAAATGATATTTAGACACAGAGCGAGATACAACAAAAAACCGTGCGGGAAAATACGAAAAAACAACAGGTATGTAATAAATGTTTGCAATTGGTTGTTGTAAAAATCAATAGTATTCCTTAACATATGACGTGCATTTTGCTAAAGTATAAAATTAGTGCTGTCACAATATAAAGCTCATGATTATATGGCCGTTAGACCACGGGCATTTTTTTAGAGAGTTTCCTTTCACAAGATACAATACACAAAAGAACACTTCCCACTTGAAAATATAGTGCTCCACCCACTGACACAGTTGCAAACCAGGCCCACAAACCATAACAGACCAAAACCAATCAAATAAATGATGCAAAGTCATAGCATACATAAGTGCCGATTGTGCTATAAATTGTGTCAATGGTTTAATATGATAGTTGAACAAACAGATCCACTTGGCTAACCTGGTCAATGTTGGCTTGGTAGGAAAGTATGATTGATCCGATTATCTGATACATTAAGTTGGCACAGATAGACTTGCAAATGGAATCAACATTTGGCCCTCCACTTTCTGTACTTCCCACCTTAGTGACAATGTCTTTCGCTGTATTACTAAACCATCAAAGTAGAGCCCTAACACTCACCACAGAAGCAGAGTTGTTTAGCTCATGTCCTAACCATTTGTGATAGATTACAACTTCTAGCCACAACATTTTAGCCACCTTTAGAATGCTTACATAGTCACCCTCCTAAATTATCTAAAACTCATCTTTCCATTTGTTGATTTATTGCATCTTTCTATCTTTCTTTCTTACGTATAAAACAACCAATCTTTCTAAAATGATTTTAAAGCTTATCCTTTTTACATTCAATGATCTTTTGTTTACAGGATGTTATTCCTTCACTGATAGGGAGAGCTGTCCGCATGTTTACTTCGTTGGCAATCAGGACAAATATGCAACTCGAATACTAAAAGGTTCCTATCAGTAACATTATGAGTTGTGTATTTACTCTTCTAAAATGTACAATGTTAATCTTTTATAATATTATTAAAACTTAAAAAATAAATGCAAAGGGCCAGTTAGTGAGACTCATTTGTGTTCCCAAGTTTAGTGAGACAGGCATGCTGTTATGGTAACCATTATCTCTAAGCTTTCTATATTTCGTTAACTTAAGCTTTTAAACGATATTCATACGGCTTGCTCACCCATCAGGCGGGCTATGCTTCGATACTATGTTCTTATAACGTACCACTTTGAAACTTTTTTTTCCTCTCATATTACATAACCGTTTATTTCTTTTCATTCTTAATGCATTCAATGAAAAATTTGGTATGTTTATAGCTTATTTATCGTTAACTTATTTTTCCAACGGTAATCATAAGTCTGATGCTCCTTTGAAAACAACCTATGTTTTAAAATGTAATTCTAATAATTAAATAATATTGAATTGCTCAAGTTCACATTAAAGTTCATTTGATTATTACCTACAGAGTATGTTCTAAAATGTAATTTTACTACCTTCTTTCGCTATAGAGACATATTTCAGTTTTGACATATTTTTGTTTCGGCATATCTCAATTACTTACATAAGTAGAAAATAACAGCAGAAATACTTAACAATTCTTTAAAACCCTTCTTACGCTATACAAACATATGTCAACGATAATTATAAGTCATGCCCGCCCAACGGGCGGGCTTATCTGCCCGGAAGGGCTTATAAGTCATTCCCGCCCATCGGGCGGGCTTCGAAAACTAGTATATATATATATATATATATATAATATATATATATATATATATATATATATATATATATATTTGGTGATATCTGCTTTTGGTTGACTTAATAGGTTTTACAAATTTTGGTACTACATATATATATATATATATATATATATATATATATATATATATATATATATATATATATATATATATATATATATATATATATATATATATATATTTGGTGATATCTGCTTTTGGTTGACTTAATAGGTTTTACAAATTTTGGTACTATATATATATATATATATATATATATATATATATATATATATATATTTTGGTGATATCTGCTTTTGGTTGACTTAATAGGTTTTACAAATTTTGGTACTTTTGATGATTTCTGTTGTTGGTGAGTTTAGACGAATGAAAAAACACCATCTTCTTAAAAGGTTTGTTTATATTTACTTTATGTTGAATTTTGTAGATCTCTACTTCATTGAGGTTGGTATTAAGGGTGTTTGGGCTGCTCGAAAATAATTTTTTTTCAGGCAAAAACGAAGGTTGTATCGTCAGGATGTTAAGAGATATCTTGAAGTCATTGGGCTGATGTATTGTAAAGGAGTTGAAGAAACAATCAATGGAGATTAAGCAACTTTAGTATGTATTTATTTTAGTTTTTCTTTGATTAAATTGGTTAAATTTGTTCAATATTGTTATTTGATGTTTACGCTTAAATTGTTGCAATTTGATGGTGGTTGATTAATTCCAGGTTATATACTTCCTGCATTTGTTTCTGTTTGCTTTTAACATTCAACTGTATTAATTTTTATGCAGTTGCAACTGCAGCAACAAATGACGTAAACAGTAAGATACAACGGAGAATGTTAACATCTTGCGAGCATTGTTGGCCGAGTTTGAGTGTGGGATGTAGTCTGAGCTTGAATGCTTGACTGTTGTTTAATTGTTTGTGAACGTTTTGCCAGCATATGAATTTGAATATTTTGTACAAGAGAAGAAAAGTTTGTGTACAACCAGAACAGAGGCGCCAGAAAATGCTTGCAGCTGACCTGAATCTCAAGCTAAATTGGAAGCAAATCGAAAGAAAGTCCTTCAGTGGGGAGCACCTAAGTAGATATTATTGGAGGTATTGAAAGATTTATTTGTCATAATATTATAGATAAATTGTTAGATTTACGTAGCTTTGTGTGTCGCCTCCCTGATACGTCAATTAAGTGAAACCAAGTATAAAGATATATCTGCCGATTGTGCGCGCCTAATGCTTTTTCTGCTGTTACATCAACTGTGCTTAAATATATCGTTGTGATAAGAACACCCCTTTTGTTATTTTAATCTGTTTATGGTAAGTGACGAAAAAGATTTGGATTTAATCTTTTTATGATTTTCTGCTGTTGGTGCTAATATTTTCATTCTGTTTGACGCAGTTTCTTACAGAAGTTCTCTCTTGGGATTTTCAGCGATAGAATATGTAACATTTCTTTATATGTTATTTTTCCGTGTAAAGGCATAACGCTACTTATACATGAATCTTATATATTTTGTATTTGTACAGGGGCAAATTGTGCGGTGAATTAACTCCTCTTCATTTGTAATTGACACTAATTTGAGGAGGTGGACCTCGCCTAGACTCAGATATGGCAATTACATCAAATCTGTTAGTTACTTCTTCCTTTGTACGGATATTTCATTTATTTGTATGCACTTCAACGATATGCTTCAGGGATATGGTTCACAGGGGCATGCTGATGCATGCTTTTCGTAAATTTAACCTTATACATTTGCATGTGTATATGAATACTCCTGCGGATTTTGATTTCGTACTTTGATGATAGGTGAATTAACTATTCCAATAACCCAAAATCGAAACTGGTATGTGGATTTGCAGAGGTGCGTGAATGGGATGCGTAAGCTTGGTGAGTTTTTTTGGAGCTTAGCTATGGCTAATTATAGGTTTTGGGGATGGTCTGCTCCGGAGTTTATTCAGTTTAGTTGGTAATTTATATCATTATTTCGTGTATTTGCAGGTACCACCCTATTTGCCTTAATATGAACATTGATTAGGCTAGGCAACTAGCTTACTTTACATGTGACCTTCAGCAACGCTTAGATGGTAAGAGACCTCACAACAAAATGGTGAACGAGTGGTGAAGCACTTGCATTTGTGGGAGATATTTCAAAAATTGAAGAGGTTGCATCTATGATCAAAATGGTGAATCAAACATCTATTATATTTTGATTCTATTTTTTTAAAAACCTTTTTGGATTTTTTTGACTTTGTAGTCATTTCAGTCGCTTGATACTTACAGGACAACTGGTGTATTGGTCAGAATTAAATTGTTCTTCCACATGGTATTAAGTTTGCATCGGGGCTTATAGCAAACCCGGTTTTGACCAATGCTACGGTTACCGATTCAGAGTTCTGAAGTAATTTTGTTGCTGGCCAATTTCTTTATACCAAGGTAATTCCTTTTTATTATATTTCCTTTTTACAGATTTTGGGCGGATAAAAACTCAGTTTGCTTATTGTACTATGCTATTTGTTGGTACCAATTGATCTTGAAACATATGGTGCTTCTACAATATTGAAATTTCTAAAGGGGTGTTTGGATGTGTGTTCGTAAAGTACTAAAGTTTAAACTTATTTATGTTAATGCAGTAACATATTTTAAGCGTGTTGATAAAAAGTGATTGCGGTTTTCTATATTTTATTATTTTAGATACAGATAAATGGATCTGAATAGGGTAGTAGATTCGTGAAAAGGGTGGTGTCTTACATGCTTATGGATATTGGTTGTGTTTTTAGTATACTTGGGTTAGTTCAGTGCCTTTATTCTATGCAACTACGTTGTATGCCAGGTTAAAAACTAAATCATTTCGTGGTAGATATTTTGCCATTTTGACAACTAACGGAATTTAACTCGAGTAGTAGTGAACCGTAATTCGTAACTATGACACTTAACTTTATTTTTTGAATGTGGAGAGCGAACTGAAACACGAGGTATGAATCTACAACTCGATTTAGAGTCTTTGAATTGTCAAACTCACTAGATATGCACAAATTGGTGACTTAACCTTAACTGGTGATACATAGACCTGTCGCTCAACTGCGACTTCTAGAGTCATGTGACACGGGTGTGGAAAAGATATGACATGCTTTTAATTGTTTTCCTTATCTTTTAGATGTGTATAGTTTCAAAAACATAGGCTCTTTAAACAACTGCTTGCTTTAACACGTTTAAACATCTCATGTCAGTTCATGAACCAACCTTATTTTAACCAATAAATGTTCTTGGCCATCCTCTAATTTGGAACCAGTATGGAATTGATTCAGCTATGGAATCATGAATACCTTTCTTTGCCAGAAAATGTATTTTATAACTCTTGCAAATCATACGTAATGTTTGCCCCTCAGTTTTAAACATAATACCAAAGTTATTTCCTTATCATATACTGATCGTCAACTTGATCATGTAACATCTGTCTTAGTTTATGAAGCTACAGGTGTTTGTACATAATCTTAATCTTGCTTTTTATGCCTCTATTCGTAGTCTATTTAACTCATATCGTGAACCTGTTATTAATCATCAAATGAAATTGCAGGGAACCTCTTCTGGCTTCTTGCGACCCATGCCTGTAGACGAACATAACACAAGGTCGGTGGCAAACCTTTTGCCGCAACAGCCGTGTCTGTTAATATGTAGGATACTTTATCAAAACATGCTTGAGCAGCATAACATATATCGTATGTATTCGTGCTCATTGCTTTTGTATATGATATATCCTGAGATGTATGCGATAAGTTAGTTTTTTTGGAAAATGGCATTTACGTTGAATTTTAGCACATTTATTTTGTAAACGGTACGCCAAAAACCAACGCCCCGCCGCAACGCGGCGGCCGTCGCCCATCTCGTTATTCCCAATTATTGAGAGGTGGGGGTGTAAGTTAACATTGTCCCGACGACAGGTCGTCGGGATTTTAACAACAAAAAATTTCAACGCTCGCTTGTTTCGGTCAAATGACTTTTTTGTCCTATAGTGCTAAATGCCGACGACAAGTGTCGTCGGGACCGTGTTAGTCGCCCGTTCTCCTAATTCTTGTAGTGAGAGTCCCTATACAATGAAGAGACACGCGTTAGCCTCGCCCCGGGTGTCATCCCGAGACCAAGCTCCGGCATGAGAATAAGTATATGTGGAAGGCCGGAAGGCACATTAATAAATGTGAGAGTAAATGTATGTGTGTGTGTTAGTTGCACATAATTAATGAGGTGGGGGTATTTATACTACCCCAACCTCGATACATGTTTAGTCTCGGGAATAGACTTCGCCGACCTAGGCCTAGTCTACTTGATAGGTGTTAGGTCACGTGCAAGACAAGATCTCGTGAAATCCGGGTTGGCGGCTCAGCCGTGGTTCAAAGCTTTGTGCAAAGGATAAAAGACTCCCTTGGGTAAAAGAAAGAATCCTTCTATTGGCGTTCGGCGTTAGGCATGTGCCGTCCGGACTCAAAGCATACCATTCGGTCCGGCACGTGCCATTTGAACACATACGCCAACACTCGTCATACTTTAAGTTACAACAGGCGAAGTTGCAAAATGGTATAACACTATACACGGCAAAAATCCCAACATTTGAAATCTATTACAGTATGAATTGAATTTATACCAAAAAAAATTCTAGAGAATACATTTCATATATAACAATCATATACCAATGTCAATGTTGATGGAGTCTAACTCATAACCACTTAGTTCAAGAAACTAACACCACAACTTCATGTCAATCAACATAGTCTCGATCGAATCCCAAAACTCTTTAGTTGAAATGAAGTTTAGTGTGTGGTACCATTTGGGACAGTGAACGGGTTAATTAATGGTATTATTCCTTCTATCCCTTAAACGAAGTTTGGATAATGTATGAAAATGTAAGAACTAAAATATGGTCATGAGTCAAAATCGAAATAATAGTATATATAACAACACGAAACAACAAAATACATCACAAATCTTGATGAGAAGACGAAGCACTTGTTTTTCCAGTAAGTCTTTGAACTGTAGTCATGAACTCATGAGGGAGCACATGAACGACCTCTGGTGACTTCAAATACACTATCACCGGGGATTTGTAGTCACCACCCCGACTAACAGGCTTATGACTTTGATTCTTGGAGATCTTGGATGAGTTCTTGTTTATCATCAAAGGTTCAGGCTTCGGACCATGCAAACCTTGCAATTGTGTGGTGTCAGTGATGCTGGTACTAGTACTGGTGGTGGCCATGATGTACGTGTTCAATTCGATGTTTATCAATCTCAAAATATTATCCTGAATCTGTAATAAAATCAGTGAGCATGTATTTATATGATAGATACTTATGTTATGAGGAGCAAAGGGATTGAAGAGGCCAATAATACAAATAACTTGGTCATCTTTGAATAAGTCTTTATATTGTTTAAAATACATTATTTGGCAAGATGAAAAACCCGCTAGGTAACTTGGTTAGTTCACCCATATACTATATTTTCCTTCTCGTGAAGGTTATGGGTATGACTTGATCAGCAATGTCAACCTAGCTTGAAATGGCGGATCAAAAAATCTAGAAAGAGTGCAGCACAATATAAAAATAAAACCCTAACAAAATTATAATTAAAACTAAAACTTGAACACATAAAGTGACAAAGAAGTTAATTAACAAAGTTGCCAAGTTACATTACAATGAAAAAGAGCCCAAGTAGCACGAAATTTAGATAGGCAGTAATTACACAAATTAAAAGCAAACAAATTTTTGAAAATTTTTAAACTGCGTAGTCTAAAATCGGGTAACTGGATCCGCCCCTGCTTGTAGTAAAAGAAAGTGTTTATATGTTGACATGACATATTTGTGTCTGCTAAATTAAGTTGGCATATACATATCCTGTAACACTCTTAGCCATATGGCGATAATATGTCATAATTGTATTTTGTTGCAGATAGATCATAGTTTTGGTTATGATTTGTATATAAAAGGTTATGTGAGTGTAGTGTTTGTATTGGTGTATTTTTTAGGCGTTTCTTCGTGTTATGGTTTGTTAGGTTTTTTTTGTGGGGAAGTTGTTATAAGTCGTTTTAGTGTTTGTATTTTCTAGCTTTTTGCTAGTTTATTTAACATATTTTTTGAAAAAGTAACTACCATCGAGTTGCCCTATATATAGTGGTTAAGCATCATAATGTTCAGACAAGGGTCATCAGGTTTAAACCCCATATACGTATCTTGAGGTAATTAAGGAAGAAAATGAAAAATCGCCCGTAGATAGGTTAATAACTTGTCTTGCCACACATTTTGGCACATGTGTGTTTCATTACCGTATTACATTAATATACATGCATGTCAATTATCAGCTGTTTAATGTTCAAAAAAAAAAAAAAAATATCTGTTGTTCACTGCTATCGTAATTAAAATTGACTTTTGCATTAAAATTGCATGCGTGAGTGATATGATAAGAATAATATATTAGTATCAGGTTATGGTATAATCTGACTTGGTCAAAAAAGTACGAACCCTTCGAACCCCGAATTGAAACTCTCTAACCGAACCATCGTGAACACCGTTTGACTTGGTATTGCTAACCGAACCGGGTCCAAGTTCCATAATGCAACTTTTACACAGTTCTTGGAGCCAATTCCTACCCAAATTAAATACTGAACTTAATGTGAAACTATACATATTTAGGCACACGCTTTATCTTGTGTCGTAATCAACAAAGCAAATCAAGCTTGACCTCAGGCTCGTAGTTATCCATAATAGATATAAAGAATGTATAATTGTGGTTAAAACTTTCAAAGAGAAAAATATAATTACTAATATACCTTCGATCATTATTATTATTATTATGTATTAATATGTTTTGCACAATTTCATTTATAATGAACATGTTTTTATTCCTTTTGCGTTTGATACTTTTGGTTTTCTTGCACTTGAGGGCTGAGACAGTGGAGTTTATCAACAGAGTCCAACGAGTTATGCATAATAATGTTATGACGCCTAGATCCACAAACGTCGATTTTAAAGAATTAGTTTTGCAATTTAAAAAAGACTAGCGATGCAGTTTGTTACTCGTTTGCCTTTTACCTTTATGCAAATCTAAATATATATATACCACACATAATCATTTGACGACCAACAAAAAATAAGAAAAAGAACAAAATTATAATCTCATTTAATGTATTGGTTGAATGTTTTTTAATTACACCATCAACAAGCATTTTTCAAAAATTTGAATTTTAAAGCTTAATGATCTAGACCCTTTCACAACCATCACAATCACCGTATATAATACACTAGCTAAATTACACATTTTTTTATAAACTAATAAAAAGCATAGTTTTTGTATATACTCCACAAAAAGCTGTATGAAAGAAACATCCGAGTATAGGTGGTTTGGAAATAAAACTGTTCACAAATAAAACATATGTATAATCCAACAAAATGTCATATAAGTAAAAGACATGTTGATGAACTTGTCAATTACTTGAGCTGACATTTACTAAGCATTTTTCAAAAATTTGAATTGCTTAATGCTCTAGACCCTTTCACAACCATCACAATCACCGTATATAATACATTCTTATTTTATCATTTTTCTTTTTATGTGGTTTGTAAAAATAGAAAATGACTGACCTAGTTAAGATTGATGTTATTGTTGAAAAAGCTTCTAACCAAGATGAAACTCTATGAAGATTTTGATTATTGAACGCTATTTGCCGCTATATGTAGTAAAGATAAATGTTCCACGAAACGGTTAACCATGACATCACAACTATAATTATTTCCCGTCGCTATGCACGGGTACCTCTAGTTATTATAATGAGCAAAATATTCAAGTATGACTGTGTATTTGACAAGCCAAGATTAATAGAAAAAACTTTGTAAAATATATAAACATGTTCTATACTCAGATAGCTTGAAAATATCAATAAGAAAACATTTTCACTAGGATTTAGCTAGACTATAAAATAGCAAAGTATTTTATTTATCAACGTAACCGACTAAAATACCAGTGACACATCAATGTATTGTCGGGTCGGGTGAATTTTATAATAGATGCATATTGGTATTCCAGCCTCTCCTTGCACCTTTCATGGCCACATATTTGACTATGTTCTGTAAGCTCATGACACATGGTGAAACACTTTGAAGTTCATGTACTTGGTCGTTACATTGATGAAAGTACATATTCATTATATAGCCTAAACTCTTTTCGCAAAGAACACTTGTTTTAATTCGCCTAGAACATGCTTGAATCATGTTTGCGGATCGAAAAGTTCAAGAAAATACGAGTTGAGTTGTGGCACTAGTGGGACTCCAAAAGAGTGCATGTGATTTATATTTTGATTGTTGTATAACTGATACGAATCCATCCCATTCCAGGTCGCATCAAGTCACAAAGCTAGGTGTAGAACTCACTTCAAAAAGCTAACTCAAAGGAGGAGGTGCACTTAGACTCTATAAGCTATCAACCAATCCCATACTTGGTCGATGTGGGATCGTAATAATATCCCACACTTTGAAGAACCAACGTCCTTGTTCGTCACGACTATGTTGGTCACTGTTGACACCCCTCTTTTTGGGTCCAAGCCAACACTCCGAGCTCGTTGGTCACGGCTATGTTGGCCACGGTTGGCACCCTTCTTTTTTCGGGTCCAAGCCATCACTCAATAAGTCACCACTCCGAGTGTTGGAACCTCGAAAGGTAGGGCTATCACTGATATCAATTGATACGAACCCATCCTATACCAGGTCGCATCAAGCTACAAAGTTAGGTGTAGAACTCACTCCAAAAAGCTAGCTCAAAAGAGGAGGAGACATATAGTCTTTATAAACCATCATTCAATTCCATACTTGGCCGATGTGTTACGATCCCACATCGGCCAAGTATGGGATTGGTTGGTGTCTTATAAATGTTAGATGTCCCCTCCTCCTTTGAGCTAGCTTTTTAGAGTAAGTTCTACACTTAACTTGTGGCATGATACGACCTAGTATTGGAGGGGTTCGTATCAATTGGTATCAGAGCTAGTCTTATATTTCGAAGTTCCAACACTCAGAGTGGTGGCTTGGACCCAAAAAGAGGGGTGATAATTGTGACCAACATAGTCGTGACCAACGAGGACGTTGGTTCTTCAAAGTGTGGGGTAATGTTACGACCCCACATCAGCCAATTATGAGATTCGTTAGTGGCTTATAAAGTCTAGATGTCCCCTTCTTTTTTTGATAGTTTTTTAAAGTGTGTTCTACACTTAGCTTGTGGCATGATACGACTTACGACATAGTATAGGATGGGTTCATATCACTAAGGACCCGTTTGGTTCGTAAAAGGATTTGAATTTGGTTTAGAATGAAAGAAAAAGATGTAAGAGAAAAAAATGATATTTTAATAAAAAGTTTAGTTTAGTAGTTGATAAATAAATTATTGTAGAGAAAGTACAATGGTTTTATTTTTGAATAATTAATTTATGTATAGATTATGAGGGGAAATATAGATGTAAGATCCATTATGGTTTTGGATTTGCAAAAGGCATATTGCCGTGAATCAATCTTTCATTATTGGCCTACTTTTATCGCAAAAAACTTAAACCAAACAATTTCTCCGAATAATTTAAAATGAAACCCTTACTTGAACCCAAAAGTCATAAACGAAACGGCTCCCAACTATTAATGGTTTTAACTTTTTAAGTATTTTTTTTAAACTCAGATTAAGGATTGAAGCTGTTAACTTCAAAAAAGGATTGGTTCATTTAATCAACAAAGAAAATTCAAGAAGAGTGAACCCAAACCTAACGAATAACTCATTTTAGTTGACAAAGAGCGTTGATAGCCATAATCACCTCTGAACATGAGGTTCAACATTGATCTCAGCCTTGTATTTTATTTATAGCATCAATATATTCAGTTTCTTATTATATGGCCATGATAACATGAACATTATTAACAAAATAACAACATGCATACATTATGAAACAATTGCTAGATAAGTTATCATTGTACAAGCAGGCCGGTTAGGGTTGATAAGATGATATTACTAATTACGGAGTAGTTACTTAATGAGCAAATAATAACTAGAATTGTGTACTTGCTTCTTTCACTAAAACATTCACGAATAGTTAACTGAGTAAAGCCTTTTCAGATTTATAATTAGTTCTTGAGCCGTGTTGATCGGAGTTACGGAGTAGTATATATGCCACAAGTCCGTGACAATATGCTCCGAATATCAAATTAGATGTATGCATAGTCAAGAGAGTATTAATTTAATGAATCAATTTATATATCGCCATTGTTGAAGATGATACAAACCTAGTTTAATGAATGCTTTCAATGTTTCTAGTGCTCAAAATTGTACTCAAAGTGACCAGATTTCCTTTACAACGTTTACCATGAAGTGCTGTGAACTTTGTGGCTTGCAGTTTAGATAATTAATCATGCACAACAGAACGGATACAAAAGAATTAGAATTTATTGGTTATAGCCCAAAACCATGGCGATATATAGACGCCAAATTAGCCACTCTCTATTGGTATACACTCACCAACAAGTTCCAGAAGTGAATTTGTGTTAGCATGAGATGAACCACCCGACTTTGAAAGCCACTTTTATAATTTGGTGGCTAGGAATTTTGAATAACACTATCGTGTAGTTACAAATGAGATAGAGTATGAGTATCTATACTTAGAAATTAGATTGATGGGTCACTGCTTTACAATTTTTAAGCAGCTCGAATCCAACATTGGAATTACTATATATTGGTTATATGGTAAGTTTATTAACTAGATTCACGTTCAACGTTGCTAAAATTTGTTAGTTTGTTACTGTGGTTCGTTTACAGGCATGCGTAGTGAAACGCCCATACCAGATTTTATTATTTTTTATTTTATTTTTTTATTTTTTTGCATAACTTATTTGATATAACATCAACACTTATATTAACACATAAAAACTGTACGATACATATATCATTCGCCTTGACCCGTACATGATCAAAATGGGTCAACATGGGCAAGAATTTCACTATGCCAAACACCCCTTTAACTTTAAAAGAAACTACTTATTTCGAGTTTATATGTTCATACACAAAAGCATAGAACCATAAAACGGTGTAAATTGAGATGCGCATAAACTTAACTCCCGGAGCGACACAGATTTCATGATACGCGATACTTCTCGAAGAAAGATTCCGAACCCGAATATCATTAGTTGAGAGTACACAAGACTGACAACCCTAAAACCGCATTAAGAACGATATACAAGCATTTTGAGTTTTCAGGATAAGACTTTTGGTTTGATCAATGCCTCCGTAGCATTCAAAGATAAGAGATCCAATTAGAGCGACATACATGAGGAGCACCTTACCTATTATGTTGAATCGTAACAGACGATTCACATCGCGATTTTGGTAGACACTATAGGACGCATTAGGAACACAGTTGGATTGGAGTACGACCTACCATTCCTAGACCGATGGTTAAAGTGAGCATACTATGCAACATTAGGAGATGTACTTAGGGCATGCACTATTGGTTTTGGAGGAAACAGGAATGCATATCTCCCCCCCCCCCCCCCCCCGCCTTAGTTGAACCTTCTCCTTGGTTATCTACTAGTTATTTATTTGAAAGCGATCCAAAAATTGAGCCAATCCTTCAAAAATGTTGAGTTTCTTTTCTTACAACTTGATATTTAACTTAATTTCATGACAGTTCTTGTTTGATGAGTTGTGAAGTTAAGTTAGATTCAAGTTGTTACGTAGTTTAAAATTAGGTTTAATCTCATAACAGTTCTTGTTTGATGAGTTGTGAGATTAAGCTGAAATCAAGTTGTTACTGAGTTTAGACTGTGGTTTAGTTTAATCTCATGACAGTTCTTGTTTGATGAGTTGTGGGGTTAAGCTAGATTTCAGTTGAGGCTCAACTTAAACTACCGAAAAGATGCCTAAGATTTTTGACGGCTTTACTCAAGGACGGGAAAGCTTGCCTTATTGTGTGATTATCATGTGGTTTCACTTGTGTGATTATTATGTGGTTTCATTTGTGTGATTTCTAGAGGTTAGGAAGTATTGATAGTACCAATTGGGAAGTAGCACCCGGTACTATTTGGACTGACACCCACACCCTTACCTTCTTGTGTGCAACCTAATCGAAGGGTAAATACTATCCGAACAAGCTCAGACCTTTAGTCAACTGAATTTTGAGGACAAAATTCTGTTAACGGGGTAGACTGTAGCAACCGCGAATTTTCCAGGTCTTTACTTAACATTTAAGACTCAAAATAATTTATTTATGAAGTTACATATTTCTCTTGCGTATAACTTGTAATTAAACTACACGAACTGAGAGAAAAATACCACACGCGTACCGACACCAGATTAGTAATGGTTCAAATTTTTAATTTATTTTCGGAGTCAATAAATTTTACTTGATGTCAGTTTTATAAAAATGACTCCAGATTTATGTCTTTTTCACATTCATGTGAAACCGGGATACCACGATTACAAGCTCAACAAAACACGGGTACACAAAATACAATAATATAATTAATATAAAAAAATACACCCACTAACAACTAATCTTATCCTACCTCTCTCTTAACCTCACCCCACAAACCATCCACATTCATTCTTGAATGTTTTTTTTCTGTATCTCTCCTCAAAACAGTCAGGCCCTCCCACACATATCTATCAATCTCCCTTGGTCAAACCAAAAATCAAAACACACTTTTATGATAAATCTCTATCACTCTCTTATCCCTGCTTCTTCTTTCCCAAGGCTGTGTCACGAGAAGGCTTTGGAGAACAAGTGTGATAACGAGTTTTGCCAAAATAATCCCTCCAAGATGAAACCAGGTCCAGCATGAACCTAGACATACATATATCAAAGAAGGAGAATCAACCCCTTTATCACATCTCTCGATTTGCACCCAAAAGAAGCCTCCACACGCAAGTAAATCGGCTTGGCACTGTTTGCTTTTCTCTTCATTCCAAGTTGAGTCACAAGATGATATATGAAGACCCAAAGATTTGTATTTTAATCCACTTTTGGTTAAGATCGAATTTCAATGATCAAAGATGGGTATTAGGGTTTCCCCTTTTTCTTCTTTTTATCCCCAAACCGATCCAAAGGGCAACACATCTAATCTTGGTGTGGATTACTGCTCGGATTCGGATTTGGATCGGATTATATTTGGGTTCATTGTTTTGTTTTGGTCTTCTTCTCAAATCAACTCCACCTAACTGTTGTAAGGATTTTCTTGATTTAATTTCATTCAAAATTTCATTGTTATGATCTGTTGGATTTGAATCGAATTGATTAAATATATCTTTGTACGATTGTTCGTTTCCTTTGGTTGTTATTGATTTTGTGTGGCAAACTTAAAATGGATAAACTGAAAAATAAAACTAGGTTGGCTCGAATTGGAAGTGCTTATTTTGATTCGCTTATTATCGATTTGGTTGCTGGTCATAGAGCGTGCTTGTTAGCAATATATCTAATTTTTTGCTATGTCGAATCGTATGTGTTTGTTATGGTGTCGAACTCTATGTCGAATCGTATGTGTTTGTCATGGTGTCGAACTCTAGTCGAGTCTTGGTCTCGGTATAGCAGTGAGCAACAAAGGGGTGTTCAATTTTAGCTTAGTTCCCAACTCGTTCTCCAACTTGGTTTTCGCTTATTTTCCAGCTCATTCACCGGCTTATTTTCAGCCTATTGAATATGTGTTTGTGTTGTGGTATTAGTGTGTTAACATGAACAAAAAGGGTTCGAGTTTATTCTTCATTGGTCATTCGAGCTCGATATGCGAGCGTTGGTTTACACACTGTGATGTTAGAGTATGTTCTAAAGAAAAGTTGCAACAAATTTGTTACTGGGTTGTGTGTTTGCTACATAAACTGGGCCGAAACCCATTAAACCTAAGTCTGTGTTTGCTTGTCTCACAACTGGGCCAAAGCCCACTCCTCATTAACATATGGTGAGTTTGGTCCGATTATGTTTTAGTTCGCGAGGGTGTGTTCGGTTTACCATACGACTTGATTTCCGACTTGTTTCCCTTCACTCAACCACGAGTTTCGCAAACATACATTATAACACAAGATTTCATATATACTTAACACATACAACCTTAAACTCTTATGCATTTATACTTATAAAAACTAGTCACCACTAAACTTGTAAGTTTTAAACATGCTTATTAATTTATATCGCCTACTTAGCGTATATAAACTTGATATGGTTTTATAAAAACTTAAGTGAGTTTTACAAATTATAAACCGGATATTTACTTAAACATATACATTGTAATTTACAGTTATCACGAGCAACTAAAAGGTATACACGGGTCGTGCTCGATTTCTGTCACAAATCGACGCTTAGATTATTTTCTATCATAACCCGACTAAAGGATGAAAAATGAAATATGGTATTTCCCACTAACCAACTTATGTTAATACATACAAACATATGCTTTTATAAAAACATAATTTATCATCCACTAACTGTTTTATTTTCGTTAACTCAAACTTATGAATATACTATTAGTTAACGACATTTTTATATCTTCCGACCACGCCTATTATTCCCGACACACTTTACTTGTGATTATTTTCCGCACCTTGTCTATCGGATACTTTTGTAACGAATACTTATTCATCATGTATACTTTATACTTATATATATACTTATGCACTTCCAAGAGCCAATACTTGAAAACACTTAGAAAACTGTTTTAAACTTAAATGCTGCCACACAAGCAACAATAACACAAACACTTTAAAACCTTAAAACTTGTTTAAACTCCATCGAGTCTCAAACTTGAAACTATAAACTAAACATGCCTTACTAATCTAGGTCGCGTGTCGGTGCCACACACTATCTGATTCATTTCACTATCTGACTACTTTTACTGAGGTGAGTTCTCGTAGCCCCTTTTTCAATTATGTTTTCCTTGGGGGAAGATGGTACTCAAATGATATTTTAACTGTTTTTCATGCTGTGATTATACTGTTTTCATGTTTTTGGACAATATGTGTGTTTTGATTGCAATGTGTGCCTTACTGTGTGAATTCAGATTGTGAGACTTAGCTTAAACGTGCGCAACTGTTTTGTAATACATTGTTAGTATATCATTTTGGGAAGTGGCACCCAGTATATCATTTTGGGAAGTGGCACCCAGTATTTCATTTTGGGAAGTGGCACCCAGCATATCATTTGGGAAGTGGCACCCAGACTATGTGTGGATAAATTAGGCGTGTTTGCAGTCTGTGATAGTTTGCGATCTTTACCATGTGCTCACATTTGTTTATCTTGCTCACTATTGTCCTACGCTATTATTCACAACTTCGTGGTTTAACACCTAAACCTACGAGCTCACCAACTTTATGTTGACGTTTTCTAGTACCATTTTCAGGTGTTATTGAAGCTGCTTAGAAGGTTTAGTATTGACTGGCTTAGCAAGACTTAAGACAAGACCCTCCCGGGTTATATCTCGTGGAGTTGCATTTGATATTCCCTAGTGACGTTGTTTAACTTTGAGACTTATGTTATTTTGGATCTTTGTACTTATCCCGGTTGTGGGAGTTTGCGACTATCAACTGTCTTATGTTATGCATTTAGTGTTTCTCTATTGTGACACCTTGTGTTCTTGACAATAAGGTCATACCCCGTAAATGCTATTCCGCTGCGCCATTTTTGGGGTGTGACAGATTGGCATCAAAGCCAAGGTTATAGAGAATTAGGTGGTTTAACCTAGACTATAACCTAAGAATCCTCATATAGTTTGCATTATAGGAACTACGTGTGTGATTTGGTGTATAGTATGACACGAAGTGATGATGATATGTAAATGCAGCATGATGCTATCCTAAAAACGCCTGGCCAACGTTTTTACGATAACATGATGCGACATGGACTTATCAAATTCATGGATTGTCAGATAGGATGTTGAGTGTAGTAGTAGTACGACACGTATGCCGACCTATCCTACCTATCTCCTATCTAACGTCTACCAATGTCCTACTTTGTAGAATCATGCCTCCAAGAAGGTCGGCTCGAATTAACCGAGGTGTTCCACCACCGAGGGGTGGAAGGACTGGTGGACGAGGAGGTAGGGCAGGAGGTCGCGGCACGAGAAGCGACGATGCCAGTAATGAGACTCCTGATGTTGCTACCATTGTCGCCCAACAACTAAGGGAGCTGCTACCCACTATTGTCACCCAAGTTGGTGACCATATCAGCAACCAAGGGAACAACGCGAGTGGGAATGATCAAGCGGACAACAACGGTGGAAGTGATCACGTCAATGACGAAAACCATAACAATGGTAACAAAGGATGTACTTACAAGGAGTTTACTGCGTGCAAACCGATGGACTTTGATGGTACTGGAGGTGCGATAGCTTATACTTGATGGGTCAAGAAGATGGAGTCAGTGATTGACATAAGTGAGTGTGCGAGTCATCAGAAGGTGAAATATGCTACTTGTTCTTTGATTGGAAAGGCATTGACTTGGTGGAATACGCAAATTCAGGCTAAGGGCAGAGAAGCTGCCATAGGGATGAGTTGGGATGAATTTAAGGCATTGTTAAAAGAAGAGTATTGTCCAGATAATGAGATGCAGAAACTGGAACATGAGTTCTACCATCACACCATGGTGGGAACCGGGCATGCGGCTTATACGGATCGATTCCATGAGCTCGCTAGACTAGTACCTCACATGGTCACTCCTGAATCCAAGAGAATTGATAGGTACATCTATGGTTTGGTCCCTGAGATTGGCGGGATGGTGAGAGCGACCGAGCCTCCTATAATTCAAAGCGCGATACTGAAAGCTGCAACCTTAACAGACGAAATGGCCAGGAACGGGACGTTGTCCAAGAGTGGCAATAAGAGGAAGGTCGTGAGTGAGCCAAGTGAGCAAGGAGGTGCAAATGGTGACAATAAGAAAGCTAAGGGAAAAGGATTTGCGGCATCTGGTGCCGTCAAAAAGGAGTATCATGGTCCTTTCCCAAATTGTGCCGAGTGCAATTACCATCATCCAGAGACTAGGCCATGCCAAGTAGTATGCTTTAACTGTAAGCGACCTGGCCATATGGTAAAAGATTGTAGGGCAGTAGCTAAACAAGTGACACCAGTGAATGCTGGTAACCCGAAGACTTGTTATGAGTGTGGAAGCCCGAATCATCTTCGTAGTATGTGCCCTAGGTTGGGTAGGACACAGGCGCCAGTGCATAACAACCAGAATCAGACTGTAGCAATTGGTGGAAACAATGCTAACCGTGTAAACAATGCAAACCGTGGGAACAATGGCAACCCAGCTCATGGTCGGGTATTTGTGATGAACGCTGAAGGAGGACGCCAGGACCCGAACCTCGTGACGGGTATGTTCTCCTTAAAAGAATATTAGACTATCATGTTGTTTGATTCCGACGTCGATTGTAGATTTGTTTCCACTTAGTTCATGTCTCTGTAAAAGGTGAAGCCTAGTGTCCTAGCCCTCAGTTATGAGATTGATATAGAGTATGACCAAAAAGGTAGAAACAGATAAGACGGTTCAAATCTTCACCACCTGGTAGTAAGATCTTGGAATGCTGAAATGCCACCCATTCATTTTTGAGCAACCCCAAACTTTAACTAAAACTTTCTTTTTCAAAAAAAAAATAAAAAATAAAAAGAAAAGAAAAAAGAAGTAAGCTTTTTAACAACTTTTAACTTAATTTCATGTCAGTTCTTGTTTGATGAGATGTGAGATTAAGTTTAAAGTTTCTACTTAGCTTAAAATTTTTAAATGATTTTGCTCAAGAATGGACGAGGCATTTCGTGAGGTCTAATCACTCGATAGTTGCTATAAAACCGCCTATTTCAAGTGCACTTAGTAAGACGAGAAGAAACCCGAAGATACCTCGCGTGCCTAAGACTTCCCTGGAGTACTTCGTAAAGACCTAACAGGATTTACCCCTCCTTGAAGAATTGAGATGCGCATAAACTTAACTCCCGGAGCGACACAGATTTCATGATACGCGATACTTCTCGAAGAAAGATTCCGAACCCGAATATCATTAGTTGAGAGTACACAAGACTGACAACCCTAAAACCGCATTAAGAACGATATACAAGCATTTTGAGTTTTCAGGATAAGACTTTTGGTTTGATCAATGCCTCCGTAGCATTCAAAGATAAGAGATCCAATTAGAGCGACATACATGAGGAGCGCCTTACCTATTATGTTGAATCGTAACAGACGATTCACATCGCGATTTTGGTAGACACTATAGGACGCATTAGGAACACAGTTGGATTGGAGTACGACCTACCATTCCTAGACCGATGGTTAAAGTGAGCATACTATGCAACATTAGGAGATGTACTTAGGGCATGCACTATTGGTTTTGGAGGAAACAGGAATGCATATCCCCCCCCCCCTTAGTTGAACCTTCTCCTTGGTTATCTACTAGTTGTTTATTTGAAAGCGATCCAAAAATTGAGCCAATCCTTCAAAAATGTTGAGTTTCTTTTCTTACAACTTGATATTTAACTTAATTTCATGACAGTTCTTGTTTGATGAGTTGTGAAGTTAAGTTAGATTCAAGTTGTTACGTAGTTTAAAATTAGGTTTAATCTCATAACAGTTCTTGTTTGATGAGTTGTGAGATTAAGCTGAAATCAAGTTGTTACTGAGTTTAGACTGTGGTTTAGTTTAATCTCATGACAGTTCTTGTTTGATGAGTTTTGGGGTTAAGCTAGATTTCAGTTGAGGCTCAAATTAAACTACCGAAAAGATGCCTAAGATTTTGACGGCTTTACTCAAGGACGGGAAAGCTTGCCTTATTGTGTGATTATTATGTGGTTTCATTTGTGTGATTATTATGTGGTTTCATTTGTGTGATTTCTAGAGGTTAGGAAGTATTGATAGTACCAATTGAGAAGTAGCACCCGGTACTATTTGGACTGACACCCACACCCTTACCTTCTTGTGTGCAACCTAATCGAAGGGTAAATACTATCCGAACAAGCTCAGACCTTTAGTCAACTGAATTTTGAGGACAAAATTCTGTTAACGGGGGTAGACTGTAGCAACCGCGAATTTTCCAGGTCTTTACTTAACATTTAAGACTCAAAATAATTTATTTATGAAGTTACATATTTCTCTTGCGTATAACTTGTAATTAAACTACACTAACTGAGAGAAAAATACCACACACGTACCGACACCAGATTAGTAATGGTTCAAATTTTTAATTTATTTTCGGAGTCAATAAATTTTACTTGATGTCAGTTTTATAAAAACGACTCCAGATTTATGTCTTTTTCACATTCATGTGAAACCGGGATACCACGATTACAAGCTCAACAAAACACGGGTACACAAAATACAATAATATAATTAATATAAAAAAATACACCTACTAACAACTAATCTTATCCTACCTCTCTCTTAACCTCACCCCACAAACCATCCACATTCATTCTTGAATGTTTTTTTCTGTATCTCTCCTCAAAACAGTCAAGCCCTCCCACACATATCTATCAATCTCCCTTGGTCAAACCAAAAAGCAAAACACACTTTTATGATAAATCTCTATCACTCTCTTATCCCTGCTTCTTCTTTCCCAAGGCTGTGTCACGAGAAGGCTTTGGAGAACGAGTGTGATAACGAGTTTTGCCAAAATAATCCCTCCAAGATGAAACCAGGTCCAGCATGAACCTAGACATACATATATCAAAGAAGGAGAATCAACCCCTTTATCACATCTCTCGATTTGCACCCAAAAGAAGCCTCCACACGCAAGTAAATCGGCTTGGCACTGTTTGCTTTTCTCTTCATTCCAAGTTGAGTCACAAGATGATATATGAAGACCCAAAGATTTGTATTTTAATCCACTTTTGGTTAAGATCGAATTTCAATGATCAAAGATGGGTATTAGGGTTTCCCCTTTTTCTTTTTTTATCCCCAAACCGATCCAAAGGGCAACACATCTAATCTTGGTGTGGATTACTGCTCGGATTCGGATTTGGATCGGATTATATTTGGGTTCATTGTTTTGTTTTGGTCTTCTTCTCAAATCAACTCCACCTAACTGTTGTAAGGATTTTCTTGATTTAATTTCATTCAAAATTTCATTGTTATGATCTGTTGGATTTGAATCGAATTGATTAAATATATCTTTGTACGATTGTTCGTTTCCTTTGGTTGTTATTGATTTTGTGTGGCAAACTTAAAATGGATAAACTAAAAAATAAAATTAGGTTGGCTCGAATTGGAAGTGCTTATTTTGATTCGCTTATTATCGATTTGGTTGCTGGTCATAGAGCGTGCTTGTTAGCAATATATCTAATTTTTTGCTATGTCGAATCGTATGTGTTTGTTATGGTGTCGAACTCTATGTCGAATCGTATGTGTTTGTCATGGTGTCGAACTCTAGTCGAGTCTTGGTCTCGGTATAGCAGTGAGCAACAAAGGGGTGTTCACTTTTAGCTTAGTTCCCAACTCGTTCTCCAACTTGGTTTTCGCTTATTTTCCAGCTCATTCACCGGCTTATTTTCAGCCTATTGAATATGTGTTTGTGTTGTGGTATTAGTGTGTTAACATGAACAAAAAGGGTTCGAGTTTATTCTTCATTGGTCATTCGAGCTCGATATGCGAGCGTTGGTTTACACACTGTGATGTTAGAGTATGTTCTAAAGAAAAGTTGCAACAAATTTGTTACTGGGTTGTGTGTTTGCTACATAAACTGGGCCGAAACCCATTAAACCTAAGTCTGTGTTTGCTTGTCTCACAACTGGGCCAAAGCCCACTCCTCATTAACATATGGTGAGTTTGGTCCGATTATGTTTTAGTTCGCGAGGGTGTGTTCGGTTTACCATACGACTTGATTTCCGACTTGTTTCCCTTCACTCAACCACGAGTTTCGCAAACATACATTATAACACAAGATTTCATATATACTTAACACATACAACCTTAAACTCTTATGCATTTATACTTATAAAAACTAGTCACCACTAAACTTGTAAGTTTTAAACATGCTTATTAATTTATATCGCCTACTTAGCGTATATAAACTTGATATGGTTTTATAAAAACTTAAGTGAGTTTTACAAATTATAAACCGGATATTTACTTAAACATATACATTGTAATTTACAGTTATCACGAGCAACTAAAAGGTATACACGGGTCGTGCTCGATTTCTGTCTCAAATCAACGCTTAGATTATTTTCTATCATAACCCGAGTAAAGGATGAAAAATGAAATATGGTATTTCCCACTAACCAACTTATGTTAATACATACAAACATATGCTTTTATAAAAACATAATTTATCATCCACTAACTGTTTTATTTTCGTTAACTCAAACTTATGAATATACTATTAGTTAACGACATTTTTATATCTTCCGACCACGCCTATTATTCCCGACACACTTTACTTGTGATTATTTTCCGCACCTTGTCTATCGGATACTTTTGTAACGAATACTTATTCATCATGTATACTTTATACTTATATATATACTTATGCACTTCCAAGAGCCAATACTTGAAAACACTTAGAAAACTGTTTTAAACTTAAATGCTGCCACACAAGCAACAATAACACAAACACTTTAAAACCTTAAAACTTGTTTAAACTCCATCGAGTCTCAAACTTGAAACTATAAACTAAACATGCCTTACTAATCTAGGTCGCGTGTCGGTGCCACACACTATCTGATTCATTTCACTATCTGACTACTTTTACTGAGGTGAGTTCTCGTAGCCCCTTTTTCAATTATGTTTTCCTTGGGGGAAGATGGTACTCAAATGATATTTTAACTGTTTTTCATGCTGTGATTATACTGTTTTCATGTTTTTGGACAATATGTGTGTTTTGATTGCAATGTGTGCCTTACTGTGTGAATTCAGATTGTGAGACTTAGCTTAAACGTGCGCAACTGTTTTGTGATACATTGTTAGTATATCATTTTGGGAAGTGGCACCCAGTATATCATTTTGGGAAGTGGCACCCAGTATTTCATTTTGGGAAGTGGCACCCAGCATATCATTTGGGAAGTGGCACCCAGACTATGTGTGGATAAATTAGGCGTGTTTGCAGTCTGTGATAGTTTGTGATCTTTACCATGTGCTCACATTTGTTTATCTTGCTCACTATTGTCCTACGCTATTATTCACAGCTTCGTGGTTTAACACCTAAACCTACGAGCTCACCAACTTTATGTTGACGTTTTCTAGTACCATTTTCAGGTGTTATTGAAGCTGCTTAGAAGGTTTAGTATTGACTGGCTTAGCAAGACTTAAGACAAGACCCTCCCGGGTTATATCTCGTGGAGTTGCATTTGATATTCCCTAGTGACGTTGTTTAACTTTGAGACTTATGTTATTTTGGATCTTTGTACTTATCCCGGTTGTGGGAGTTTGGGACTATCAACTGTCTTATGTTATGCATTTAGTGTTTCTCTATTGTGACACCTTGTGTTCTTGACAATAAGGTCATACCCCGTAAATGCTATTCCGCTGCGCCATTTTTGGGGTGTGACACATATAAAAGATACTAATCATAACATGGCATAATACTATGGTTGCTTGCTTGTTATTATATACTAGTCGCCCACTAAGGACGTTGTGAACCCATATTGGTTCAATATGACTGAAAATGTTCTAGTCGTCCACTTAGGACGTCTAAGTCATATATTCTATGACTTTGAGCCGCTTATACACACTGGTCATCCACTTAGGATGTCTAAGTCCCATTTTACGAAATGAGACACTAAAAAGGGGCTTGGTCATCCACTTAGGATGTCTAGGCTCCTTTTCGGAGCATGTCATGTGTAAAAATGGTGAAATACACTAGGGTATGAATCCAACCAACCTCCCTTGATTCAATTTATTAAGATTAGATTACAATACAAGATAAAACCAAAGATTGACCACAACAAGAGTCAATCAGATTAAGAAACTAAAGGATGACTGAATCAGAATGATCAGTCACCTATTACAAGTTTAGATTGATAGTTTAACAAAGATCCAAACAAGAACACTAGACTACTCCTTTAAGAGATAGACATCGAGTAACTTGAGAGGATAACAAAGCCCTAAACCAATGAGGGCTTTTATAGGCAGCAGCAAGGGACATCATCCTTGAAAGGGGGAACACTCCATCTCTTTGGAAAGGAGAACACTCAACACCCACATGGGGTGTGTGACTTGATAATGAAAACAGGCAACGGGCAAATGTAATATCCCAAGAATGAGAGAATCCATCTTTGGACCCTGCACAATACAAAAGCAACAAAAGAAGAACAAAAGTTAGAGATAGAGAAGGATAGTTTCTGTTATGACAAAAACTACCCTTGAAAGTTTGGAAGGTATTTTAACACCCTCCCTCAAACTTGCAAGCCAAAACAGACCAACAACACCAACAGCAAGCACTCAAGAACACATGGCTGAAACAGCCAAAGGAACTCAATCTTGCACACCAAACATGTCCATCATTCCCAGTTTGTCACACAAAAACACATGGCTTTTGCTGCCAAGAGCTTTAGTCAAAATATCTGCAGTCTGCTGAGAAGTATGAATCTTCTCAGTAGTAATCACACCTGCAACCACCTTTTCTCTTACAAGATGCATATCAATTTCAAAGTGTTTAGTTCTTTCATGAAACACAGGGTTTCCAGCAATTTGAATAGCAGAGCTATTGTCACAGTACATAACTACTGGTAAAGAGCTTTCAACTCCCATATCACCCAGCAAGTTATTCAGCCAGATCACTTCACAAGTACAGGATGCCAAACTCCTATATTCTGCCTCAGCAGAAGATTTAGAGAGGGTGGATTGTTTCTTGCTTTTCCAAGTGACCAAAGAGTCACCCAAGAAAACACAGTAACCAGAGACTGATTTCCTGGTCACAGGGCACTTGGCCCAGCCAGAATCAGCATAAGCTTTAAGCTTAAGGTTCCCACTTTTGTTAATTTGCACCCCATTTCCAGGGGACCCTTTCAGATACCTTAACACCCTTAATGCAGCCTCTAAATGGGATTCAAGAGGGGCATGCATGTACTGACTTAGACAATGAATAGCATAGGAGATATCTGGCCTAGTATGAGTTAAGTAAATTAACTTGCCAACCAACTTTTGATAGTTCCCTATGTTTTTCAAAGCTTTATCATCAGCAGATTCTATGTGGTTAAGGGTGGTATTTTCAGGTAAGGGTGTGTCAACAGGTTTGGCTGCTAACAGACCATATTCATGCAAAAGGTCAAGGCAGTATTTCCTTTGACTCAGGCAAACACCTTTACTATTTTCCAAGATTTCAATGCCTAGGAAGTATTTTAACTTTCCCAAGTCTTTGATTTGGAATTTGGTTTTCAGAAACACTTTGAATTTCTCAATTTCATCAACATTATTGCCTGTAATGACAATATCATCAACATAAACAAGAAGAACAAGAAACACATTCCCAGATTTCTTAGTGAACAAAGAGTAGTCATATTTGGATTGCACAAAGCCATGTTCATTAAGAATAAGAGTTAATTTAGCATTCCACTGCCTGGGGGCTTGTTTAAGGCCATATAGAGACTTGTTCAATTTCACAACTTTAGACTTGTGATCATCAAAGCCAGGAGGCAAGGTCATGTAAACATCGTCAGTTAGGTCACCATAAAGAAAAGCATTATTGAAATCTAATTGAAACAGACACCAGTTATTACACATGGCAACATTTATTAAGCATCTAACAGTGGACATTTTCACAACAGGGCTAAAAATTTCATTATAATCAAATCCCTCCCTCTGGCTGAAGCCCTTGGCAACCAGCCTGGCTTTATACTTATCAACTTCGCCTGTGGATTTGTATTTGATTTTCCATAACCATTTACTACCAACAGGTTTTCTCCCTTTAGGGAGATCACATTCAGTCCAAGTATTGTTCTCTTTCAAAGCAGTTATTTCATTATTCATGGCTTGAACCCAATTAATATTTTTAGCAGCCTCATCATAGCAAGAAGGTTCAACAGATTTATTTAATGTAGTAGAGAAACAATAATTAACAGGACTTAGATTAGAGTAACACACATACTTCTCAAGGCCATATCTGACATTACTATTAACCACAAAGTCATTATATCTAGCAGGAGTCTTAATGTTTCTAGAGGACCTCCTAAGAGCAGGCTGCTCAGGACTTGTGTCATGAGTGGGATTGATTTGAGCATTGTCAGAAATGGATGGGTCATTTCCCTCAGATAGAGTGTTGTCACCCATGGATGTTGCGATACCAGTAGTCTCACCATCTATAGAAATATTAATATTTCTAGGGCAAGAAGAGGCACCACCTTCATCATTGGGTGCTACATTGTTCCCTCTCTGTTCATCATTGGGATTTTGGTCAGGATGTTTCTCATCAAAAAAGTTTAAGTCATTCAAAGAAGAGTCTGAGGTCTGAGCAGTTTGATCTTTAGATTTCATTTTAAAAGGAAAAATGGTTTCATAAAATTGGACATCTCTAGAGTAGAAAACCATTTTTGAATCAATACCATAGACTTTGTAAGCCTTTTTAGTACCAGAGAAGCCAATTAGAACACATTTCTCAGACCTAGCAGAGAATTTATCAGAGTTGTTAAAAACAGAAGAGAAACATAAACAACCAAAACTTCTCAGATGAGAAAGTTTTGGTTTCTGACCATACACAAGCTCAAAAGGAGATTTCCCACTCAGAACAGAAGACGGCAACCTGTTAATTAGATAGGCAGCAGTTATAATACATTCAGGCCACATACTAAGAGGAATACCACTTTGAAACAACAGACTTCTAGCAACATTGAGCAGATGCCTATGCTTTCTCTCAACAATACCATTTTGCTGAGGAGTGTAAGCACAGGAGGTTTGATGAATAATACCAAGGCTGTTAAACAAGTTACTCATTTTATTATTAACAAACTCAGTGCCATTATCAAATCTCATAGTTTTAATGCTGCATTTAAATTGGTTGTGGATCAGATAAAGATAGCTAACAAACAGATTATAAAATTCATCTTTAGTTTTAACCAAATAAGTCCAAACAGCCCTGGAATAGTCATCAACAATGGTGAGAAAGTATCTAAAACCTTCTCTGCTAGTGACCTTGTAGGGCCCCCAAAGGTCTATGTGAACAAGATCACCAATGGCAGAGCTTTTATGCTCACTCAAAGGAAAGGGCACCCTTGTTTGTTTAGCCTTGTGACAGATGTCACAGGGAGACACATGGGTCCCTTTAGTGTACATAAGGTCAGTTTGAAGAAGGCTGACAGCTTGGTCAGAGGGATGACCAAGCCTGTTATGCCACAAAGATTTAGAAACATGACATTTAACAGATAGATTACCTAACACAGAATGAGGAGAGGGACAATCAAACAAATACAGACCACCATTTTCACTCCCAATCCCCATGAGTTTGTTTTGAGTCATGTCCTGAATATAACATTTAGTTTCATCAAAACCAACAAACATTCTACTATCCTTGATAAGTTTGTGAACAGATAACAAACTGACACAGTATTCAGGCACAACCAACACATCATATAAGACAACATTAGCAGACAATTTGAGGTTTCCAATAAACTTGATTTTGGCAAGAGTACCATTGGGATGACCCACAGTGAGATTAAGATCAGATATATCAATGATATTAAACATGTTTAAGGTATTAACAGTCATGTGTTGGTTAGCACCAGAGTCAATGATCCACCCAATACTCACTTTAATCACAGAGGTGTTGTTATTAAAAAACTTGTGAAAATTGACGTTAAAGAAAACATTGTTGTTTGAAAAACTGGCCATACCTGAAATATTGGCCTGCACATTGCTAGAAGGCATGTCTTTGATAAGACTCATAAGTTTAGACATCTGATCATTTGTGAAGGTCATAGAACTAGAGCCATTTTCCACAGAACTAGAATTAGCATTGTAGGAAGGTCTGCTATTGGTCTGTCTGTAACCAGGGGTCTTAGGGGGATACCCAACAACTTCAAAACATCTATCAGCAGTGTGACCAACTTTTCCACAATGAGTACAAGTCCAGTTAGGATTAGGTCCTCTGTTATTATAGTTGTTTCCAAACCTTTTATTGTCATGACCTTTTTTGTTATCAGACCTTTTATTCCCATTATTAGACCAATTAGTTTTAGCCACAAAACTAGCAATTTGATTCTTAGATTCAGAACCAGAGGAAGAAGAGGCAATGCCTCTGTGAGACTCTTCTCTGGAAACAACAACAAAGGCATCTTTGACATCAGGGAGAGATTCTCTGGAGAGAATGCTACTCCTGATGGGTTGATACATATCATTAAGCCCAGTTAAGAATTGCATAAGTTTCATGAGTTGATTGTGTTTTAACACATCTTCCCTAGCAGTACAAGTACACTTAGGCAATTTGGTCATAATATCAAATTCTCTCCACAGAGAGTTAAGCTTATGATAATACTCAGAAATAGTAAGGTCTCCTTGTTTAAAATTATTAATCTTTTGAATAAGACTCAGAATAATAGACCCATCAAGCTTATCATAAGTTTCTTTGAGTTCAGTCCACACCTCACAAGCATTATCAGAAAAATGTTTGACCAAGGTACAAGTCTTCACAAACAGAGTTTAAAATCCAAGACAGAACAATAGAGTTACATCTTTCCCATTGATTAGATAGAGCATCACTACTAGCATAAGCAGACTTAAGACATGTTCCATTTATAAAGCCCATTTTATTTCTAGTATTAATAGCAAGTGTCATAGCAGTGGCCCAGACTCTATAGTTTTCAGTCCCAGCAAGTTTAACAGACACAATAGAACTAGAGCTGATGTCATTAGAATGGAGATGCAAAGGGTTTCCTAAGTCCAAGTTACTAATAAGGTCTTCCTTACCAGAAGCAGACATAATGGAGAACCAAGCAAAACAACAAACAGCAGCTCAAAAAGAAGCAAAAAAAGAGCACAAAGCAAATTAAACAGTTTAACAGAAATAACAACGCTCACAGTTAAGGCAATTAAGCAGTTAAAACAGAAACAATAAAACATTCAGTACAAAGCAAGCACAAAACAACATAACAAGAAACTCACACCCAAGATGAATCAAAGTCTCAGTCAATTGGACTGGGGCTGGCCAGAGCAGGTTTCCACCCCATTCTAAGATGGAGGGTCAAGGTGTTAACCGAGCCCGTTTGCACCCAATCAACTAAAGGCTTGATTATCTTAAAGGAAGAAAGAATGCTTACAATGCTTTGAGAAGAAGATCGCGGAAAGACACCTCCACAATACCCTTACAGGCGTATTGTAAGGTAATTAGGTCCCAATAGGCGTCAGAGACCCCCAGATCCACAAACGCCCAAATTAGAAAAAATTAGGGTTTCACGGACCAAACCCTAATCTTTCCAAAAAATTAATCCAACCAGCAATTAACCCAGCAGCAACGATGAATCAGCAACAATAAACCCAGAACAATCACCAATTTCGAAAAACCCCAAAAACCGGTGAAACCCTAGATCTTGAAATCACCCAATCGATAGAACCTGGCTCTGATACCATGTAAAAATGGTGAAATACACTAGGGTATGAATCCAACCAACCTCCCCTTGATTCAATTTATTAAGATTAGATTACAATACAAGATAAAACCAAAGATTGACCACAACAAGAGTCAATCAGATTAAGAAACAAAAGGATGACTGAATCAGAATGATCAGTCACCTATTACAAGTTTAGATTGATAGTTTAACAAAGATCCAAACAAGAACACTAGACTACTCCTTTAAGAGATAGACATCGATTAACTTGAGAGGATAACAAAGCCCTAAACCAATGAGGGCTTTTATAGGCAGCAGCAAGGGACAACATCCTTGAAAGGGGGAACACTCCATCTCTTTGGAAAGGAGAACACTCAACACCCACATGGGGTGGGTGACTTGATAATGAAAACAGGCAACGGGCAAATGTAATATCCCAAGAATGAGAGAATCCATCTTTGGACCCTGCACAATACAAAAGCAACAAAAGAAGAACAAAAGTTAGAGATAGAGAAGGATAGTTTATGTTATGACAGAAACTACCCTTGAAAGTTTGGAAGGTATTTTAACATCATGACATAATAACACATGTCGTCCACTTAGGACGTCTATACCCATCTTTCGGGTCATAATGCATATACTTATGCAAATCGTCCACTTAGGACGACTAACTTTGCTATGTCGCCCACTTAGGACGCTATACTAGTAGTATCGTGGAATTAGGGTTAAAATCACATAACTAAACCCAAACGGGTCGTTCGGGGCTGTTTTGACACGTCTAGCATAATTCACATATAAACATACTACAAGTAACTCATTTAGACACATAACGTATAATTATAACACCACGAACTTGTAACTCGAATATACTACATGAACATGAACGTGAATACCACAATTAAAGTGGCACACTAACGGGTTACCAAGGACCCGTTTCTACGCTTAAATATGTTACTCACCTCCAAACCGCTTGAATGAACACGAGCTCCTTTCAAGATGTCCCTGGCTAACCCGTATAAACTAGGAACATATAAATTACATGGAGCTTATTAGGAACTTGATAAAGCTTATCATAATAAGCACTAAGTGGATGAATATGCCATAAGAGGGTGTTTGGTTCGTGCTTATGTAACCATACGAACACTATTTCTGAAAATTACCACCATAAAACGGTGTTATAACATCTAAATAGGATACCCATCACTTTTTCTAATCATTTATACATGATTACTAGGGTTCTTGATAATTTCTTGAAAATCATATTTTCACATAATCATGTAAAATTCGACAAGAACCCATAAATAGCATAAAGATATGAACTTTAGGCTTTACCAACAATTAGGAAGCCATAACATACAAGTTTAACAACAAGACATGATCCTTATCTCAAATTGGATTGTGGGAATCCTAACTTATTCGTTTAGGTGAAACCTTGCTTAAAATTAATCTTGGATCAAACCCTAGCTTGGTATGATGTTGGTGTAGGTGTTACGTGAAAGAGAGCAGGAGATAGAGTAATTCAAGTTATAATTTCAACTTTGACCATTTGACAAGTCTAGTCCCTGGTGAGGAAATTGTTACAAGTTTAGTACCTGAAAAGATTGGGGTGTTACACGTAGCTTCTCATAATGTCACATATAAAAACCAACCATACAATTAACATATTAGTAACAAACTAGTCTCATGGTTTACATTAGTAAGTAAACCTGTACAATAGTGATATTACAACTTTATTGAAGAAAAGAAAAAGTTCTTCTGGTCGTAGTAGCTACCATTGTTCATTCGTATCCTCCGTACTTAAATTTTGCATCATTATGAAGCAAACAAACACCTGTCATATGTTGTTGTTATCATCCAAACATTATTTTTAGATAGTACGCCGCAAAGAAATGTACGCCAAGATACGGTAGCCAAGAGCCATGGCTACCAGGGCACTAACTTCCTTCCACCCACTGTCTAGTTCTATCCCATCAATCACAGAACTAATATGTTCGTACTGCACCTTTAGAAGAAGTCTGTATGTGTGGTAGTTGAAGGACAAGTAACTTAACCAAGATATGAAAAATGGAACATTCTGCAAAAATAGCGGATTATATCAGGAATACATTGGATTGGAGTATCAACAATATGCAGATGTAAGATTAAAGTTTATTAGTCTTCACCTTCACGAAAAAACCTCCGGCCAACATGAAAGCCATCACAGTCACAGAAGCCAAAGTTGTTGCCTTACTCAAATCCATCACTGTAGCACCAATAGCCAGGCCTAGCCCCTGTCGTTGCGTAATAATTTTTCGTTATATAATCAGTTAAAGAAAGTATCTGAATATAACATTGATATATGGAATATGGCTTACTTGAGCTGCAACTATGCATAAAAAGACTATAAGCATGGTTAGGAAAAACGCCTGAGGAGTTAGTCTCAACCCCGTCATGAAATAAAGGATTAGGATGAAGAGTAACGGAAGAAGAAGATCGAGTGGAAGATCACTTGTTGTCCTCGCAATAAAATATGCACTAAGCCTATACATGTCTGCGGCTCTCTCTTTTTTCAGCATTGCTCGTTCTTGAGGGAATGTAAAAATTGCTGTAAAAACTGGGAAAAAAGCCCAAAAAACAGCAATGAAGAAAAGCAGCCCCGCCTGCAAATGAGCATATAAGCTTAGTGCAGCAATGGAAAATTTACATTGTAATTAATTATATATATATATATATATATATATATATATATATATATATATATATATATATATATATATATATATATATTTTTTTTTTTTTAATTTTTTTTTTAATTATTTTTTTTCTTTATTTTTTTTTATGGAAACATTTTATACCTGATTTTGCAGATCTTTGGGGCTATGAACATTTGATCGCCACCAAAGAAGTCCCAATATAATCGCAGTTGCGATGATTTGTGTTATTCTCAACCAACTAAAATAATCATGTTTCCTTTCTTTAATCCCTCTCCGGAACAGTATGGAGTACTGCTTTGTCCAGCTTGTACCCCAATCTCGTTTCATTGACTGTGCGCTTGACTTAATTTCTTGATCGATTGATGAACGAACAGTGAGCTTCTTTTTCATTTCTTTTGATACATTTGCAATGCAGGCCTCCACTAAATACTATAAGTGAAAGATATAGATTTTAAATTTATTTTAAAAAAACTTTCGATATTCTTAAAATGTTTTGAATTTCTATGTTTTAGTTTACCTCGTGCACAATGGCTGGAGATGGTTTCCCATTTCTTGTTTCTCTTCCTGAATTTCCGAGGTCTACCTTGTCCTCTAATTCGTGTGGAACAGAAACATCGTTCAAATTCCCATTTGCAAGATCTAACAAGAACTCCGCTGGGTTCATGGAAATTAAAGGAGAACATCCTATCGATGAAAAATAAGTCATAGCTTCTGATGCTTTGCCAAAGTACAGCAAACTTCCTTTCCCAAGTAGGATTAATTTGTCAAACTTATGGAAAAGTCTGCTTGAGGGTTGGTGAATCGTGGTAATCACCGTCTTCCCGGTCTGTCATAAATATATATTAATCAATAGTTTCTAAAAGTTATATTATACGGTTGGTGTTTAAAATAATTATACCTCTGCTATGTCTTGTAATAGTTCAATGATTCTCAAAGCAGTTGTAGAATCCAACCCGGAAGTGGGTTCATCAAGGAATAAGAGGGACGGGTTGATTATGATTTCGTTTCCAATGGAGACACGCTTTCTTTCTCCACCTGAAACTCCCCGAACAAACGAGTTGCCTATCATGGTATCTTGGCACCTGTGTAAAGGTTATTTTTAGTATTTATTTTGGTTTTGAGAATCAGTAGTATGTAGAAAATATGACTCCATTACCTCTCCAAACCAAGTTCACAGATGATATCTGCTGCTTGTTTTTCTTTCTCTTGTTTTGTTAATGTCTTAGGTAGTCGTAAAAGAGCCGCATATGTTATGGTTTCTTTCACTGTTAGATGCGGAAACAGAATATCATCTTGAGTCACAAATCCAATCCTGCCCACATCACATTTCAAAATTGTTAGGATTATATGAGGCTATGAGCCATTGAGCATCAATTCATTTGGAAAACAACATATATATACCTGCTCTTTAGGAACTTTGAGTACAGTTGGTCATTATAACTAATTGATCCTCCTTGGTTAGCATCGATCACTCGACCTCCAAGCAAACTTAGGAGCGTTGTTTTTCCACTCCCCGATGGCCCCATGAGCGCCAAAACTTCTCCTGGATTGACCGTACCATTTATTCCATGTAAAATATGCTTCTCTTGGGTGGATGTCACTCCTTTAGTTATCACCTTGTATGTCACTTCTGTAAACTGCATGTTGTTTGAAAAAAAAAAAAAGGATCAACAATTCAACCTCTGTATATAGCTAGCTACACGTATGAATAAAGACAGCGTGATATGTGTTTATGAATATAACGAGACCATCTAGATTAATATATATCTATACTAACTAGTTCATGATAGAAAGTGTGTTTTGGTTGCGATTAATAGCAAATTAGTCTTGTACATAAATACCATAGTATATGAGATTCTGTACAAGACTGAACCTGACATCTCGCATTGTTCTCATAGAAAAACCTCCATGTTTTCCTGTCCACATATACATAGCGGAAATTAATCTACTTGTATTTTTAGACATAACCAATTAATACCCGCTACTTAGTAGTTAGTACTTTTGCAAAAAGAGAAAATACGGAAACAATTACTAGTAGAAACTGTGGATGAAAGGATTGAAGCTTGAATTGTGATTAGTTGTCTGTACCTTGAGATGGATTGGCAAGGTAGGCTCGGTATGAAACTTTTTTCGCGTGCCTGCTTCAATGTCTTCGGCTGTAACCATCAGGTTTAGTGTAACAATAGAAAGTTCACATATTACATATGTTCATGACTTTGTACTTCTTAATGAGTACATGTTTATCATTTTAATACTAAACTTTTACTTAATGGGGTCTCGGTACAATTACTTATAACTAGTTTGAATGTTTGATTAATTGAGGGTTAAGCATAACAACAATGATTTCTTAGCGGTTATGTTTTTTTTTTTTTTTTTTTTTTTTTTTTTTTTTTTCATATTCTAATCTTCCATTATTTTTTTTCATCGTTCTTAATTAAACCACTTAAATCTAGTTTTCTTAGTGGTTATGTTGTTAATACGAGTAGAATAAACATTTTTGTATCTTTTTTATAAAATTTCTCCCTATAGTCCATATCAAACCTATTCGTTAATTTATTCCGTTGGCACAATATTTCTCTTGCGGATTCTGTTATTAAAGAGGATATGAGAGGATTGTGATGTATGTTTGATAGCTCTTAATTCAAACACTCTATAACATGAAAAATGGTATCAGCAAAAAGTCTATTTACGCCTAAAATATCATGTGATGTGGTCATGGGGACTAAGTAGAAGACCAAGATGTTAGAGTTAATGGAAAAATATTAAATGTGTATGTCTAGATTCGAATACGGCACTTTGGGATTGCACACTTTACGTATGAATGACTAACGGAAATAATTAATATATAACTATATTATGTATTTAATTATTTAGGACACGAAAAGATACATAACGAACATTATGTAAATTAACGGTGTTGACTAACGACCGTTAGAAAATAAAGGAAGGACTATTACTGAAATTGAGAGTTCAAGAAGCATTTAGAATCCCACCCTATGGGCTTGGCCGGTTCCTAAAGGGTTACCATAACCCTTAATCGATCATCTTGGGGAACAAGGCAAGAATTCACTATATAAACAAATCATATTGGACTTTAGTAGCTTGGACGTCATGTGCATGTACTATATAGCCATTAATGTTTCTAGTCTTCCTTTTTTTTTCTTCTATATACAGTCGATCAAATTGATTGATTTGATTTGATAATTTAATCAATCAATGCCTTTTACAAATGGGTAGATTGTTTATTAAACTATTTAACCTATCACTGTCTTTGAAAACTAGATCGATTTGTATTTAATTAAACAAATGTTTTGGTTTAATAAACGTGTCTTTACACTAGCATCTAACGTTAGTTGGTTATAGTACGTGTGTACAAGACCATGGTAATAACTTACTTTAGTTATTCCATCTTGGATTGTGGAACAAAATGGTAAGGGGTTCCACGTTAATCCTTTTATATATTCAAGAGAAGAAAAGAGAAGATTGATCCTTGTTCTTGCTAGGATCTTGAGGTAACTCTAATTTACTTTTCAGTAATTCATTATATGTGTTAAATAAGATCTTGCTTCCGCTATACGTACTTGATGTGTTTATTTATTTATATGGGTTTACATGCTATTTAAATTCCAACAGTGGCATCAAGAGCCTGTTTAACATGTTAATGAATTACTTAAACGCATAATAAAAATCAAATCATGATTTAGATACACATGTTATGTCGATTTTAATTTTTTAGGGTTTGTTTTTGTAGAAAACATTCTAATTAAAATCGAATAGAATTTAGGGTTAGGGTTTTGACCCTATTTTTAACTAATTAATTAATTAGTTTGTAACCCTAAATTAAGAACATGATGTGCTATATGTTTATTTAAGTAATTAGGGTTACGATCTTGGTTGATCCATAATTCTTCATGCAAAGAATTATGGATTAGGTTTGTTTATTTTCTACATGTTTTTTAAAGATAAATCTAAAATTAGGGAAGACCCTAATTAAATATATTAATTAATCGGTTATGTGCTATGTGGTATTTAATTATGTAAAACTTACGCGGCCAAGTTATTTGTCGTTTGTGGTCCATTGGGCACAATGAGCTCGAAAACCAATGGGAGTTTTAATAATTATATACATTTATTTACACATAGAGATTATTAATAGGATTTATCAAAAGGTTTGCATGTGGCTATATGATATTGTTAATGACCATATATGTGTTATTAAGTGTTTGTTTATTTTTTTAATTACTTGATCTTTGTGTTTTAATTATGATGGATTGTAAACATCAAAGAGGGTAATTTTTTGAATAAAAATAAATGAACCTAATAACTATGAAACCTTTGTGGTAAATTATTTATTGCCAAGTCTTATGTGCCGATAGTGGTTCGCTTCGCACGGTAATTTGCTCCCAGGCGAGACTAGCAATTTAATAATTTACTACATAAATGTTTTAAGCTTTAAATCTTAAAGTTTTTAATTGATTGATGTGACTGTACAAAAGTGGTCGAAGCGGCGGACCTAATATTGACAAACTATAAAGTGGGTATAAGGAGGCTTGACATTAAATTGTCATCCGAAAGGGGCGCGTTTTTAATTAGCCTTCGGGCGGACGTTTGCCTCTCCGCTCGCCTGTGCGTCAATATTAGACTTACCAAGTACACCATGATAAAGTACGAAGCATCTTAAGGCAATGTTGTAAGTTTCTCAACGCTATCAATTAAAATTTTGTTGATTTTAAGCTGCGAATTGGTAAATGATTTTTAACAAATTGAGGTTAGGAACTGTCAATATATATTTGTAAAGTCCCAAAAGAGAACAAGTTTGTGTTGCTCTATTGGCTAAGAATTTATAGTTTAGCTATAAATTGCAAAAGGCAAGTGGGAGTTTTATCTTGAAAAGATAAAATTACAAGATACATGATCTTCTAAATACACTAGCAAAATCATAATGAGGATTAAACATGTTAATGTTAAATCTCAAGATGATGGAATGCTTATTCATAGATCCGAAAGGATATCTCAAATATTTGTAGAATATGTTGAGGGTTATGAGTTACAGGATCGTTGTATGCCTGTTAATAAATTGCAAATGGTTATTTGGCAAATTACTCATACTATGAATAATTAGATGTAGTCCAAGAAGATATCTAGTTTGGAAACGTAGTTGATCTTAAACTCTATAGTTATACTATAGAATGGAGATGAATTTCTACAAAGGAAATGAAAATCCTAGAGATTTAAATTCTTGTGTAAAAATCATAAGGGACAAATTTGTATACATATTTAATGGGTGTGAAAAGATTATCAATCACACTTAAGCAATTAAATGTGATTGAAATTCTTTCTAAGCATATTAAATGTATAAAGATTATGATTGTCATTATTAGTTTCATTTATATGAAATTAATAATGGAATATCAAAACTCTTTCTTGAATAATTACTTGTGCGATGACGGAAAGTAATTGAAAGGAGTATTTGAATTCAAATAATCTTTAAAGGTATACAAAGTGCAAATCATTTGTGAATCGATTAATGCATGCATCTAGAAGATATACTTATTTTAGTTATTAAATCTAGTTTTGATTTGTAATTTAAATAAGATATTTCTGAATATTCCTAAAAGCTAGTGGGAGTGATATATATATTTTCTTATTTCATATATGTTGTATAACATATAGGAAGTAACATTCCATTAACATTTATATGTTAAGTCTTAGTTTGGAATGAAACTTCACATGAAAATTTGAAAAATAAAACCTTGAAGTATATGTTTATTGTTATAAACATAAGCGGTAATATAATTAATTCTAATAAACATGATAATCTATTAGTGAGGCTAGATAGATACATATCTTTGAAAAGATATGACATGAATAAATCTAAGGTTGACGAAAGGATTATTCATGTACATCATGTTATTTGTTGTATCATGCTTGGATGCAAGATGATTGACAACATTGGTATCAAATTGAAAATTATTAGATAGCTAAGTGTAATGGATATGGTTTAGAATTTACATCCTTAGCCTGGATTTGCTCCAAAATTCTAAATAAGAACCATATGGCAAGATGTTGATATAGATGACAAATCTTGTAAGATTTGTAGATGTCAAACATTACACGATGGATATTAAAGTTTACGGGAACTTTGAAAGAACATATTGTTGTTTGGATACAATGATGCTAATGAGATTGAGATGACACTCAATACAAGTCATGGTGGGAGCTCATCCTTATTAGGAGACCATGTGTACTAGTTATGCTCAATATGAGCATAGTTGCATTATACATAAAGAATTAGAATACTTTGACTACAAAGGTTTGGTAGTTTAATTGTCATAAATTCGTGGATGAGGATGTCACGCATTTTATGAAGTATGTGGCAATATCTGGATAGATGAATGCACACATACAAGAATTTTAGTAAATGAATTCTTAAAATAAGTATTCTCAAAATTTCTGATAGATCAAAATTAGTTGATTTATGCTGTGCCAACAAGTATGGTGAACATGACTTGGGCATAATTCATTAATGGAAATTATCATGCATTGATCTATATTTAGTATTTGGATAAGGGATGTTAAGCAATTGTTATTTACAATGAATTAAAGTACGTGGTACGTTTATTTTCATTAATAATAAATTGTATCCTATATTTGCATGTTTAAATCCGTGAATAACTTATGATATTATAAATTGTCCGTTGTCGATTAATGATATGGGAATATCATTAAATAAAGACAAATGTGAAGATTGGTAGAATGTACTGTAAGGTTGAGATACCAATATCACATGATATTCAAGGATTGGAATATAGGACTATCCCGACCTCATGAGTTTACTTTATGGATCTTGTCATTAAGTAAATCATGTAAATATTTATCCTCAGACTTGAGATACCAGATAACCGTTCATGCATGTAGTGCATTTCTGTGATTCAATTTAACGCTATACGTAACTGGTAGCTATACGGATTGTTTTCGGAAGTGTTGCGAAGTGCATGAGTTATGCTCGTAGTCAAAATAGGATTTGTTCCTTCAAATTTTATTTGAAGTTTAGTACTACTGGGCCCCTCGTGGGATTAGCAAGATGTTTGCATGGCCATGCCCAAGATCTCCCCTGAACTTATTCAGAAGATTTGGTAATCTTGCGTAATCTAAAAACGAGAAACAGAATTATTAATAAAGAATGACTGAGATCCATATCTTTATTAATGTAGTATTAGAAACAAAAGGATAAGTATGATGATCTAATCATCTAGTGGTTTTTCCAGGAGACCACACACCCGAGTTGTACTAGGGGCATTGGCGTGTTGCTAGACGCTAACCAATGTCATTACACTTTTAATAGATTTCCAAGTGGGAGATGTTAGAGTTAATGGAAAAATATTAAATGTGTATGTCTAGATTTGAACACGGGACCTTGGGATTGCACACTTTACGTATGAATGACTAACGAAAATAATTAATATATAACTATGTTATGTATTTAATTATTTAGGACACGAAAAGATACATAACGAACGTTATGTAAATTAACGGTGTTGACTAACGACCGTTAGGGAATAAAGGAATGACTATTAGTGAAATTGAGAGTTCAGGAAGCATTTAGAATCCCACCCTATGGGCTTGGCCGGTTCCTAAAGGGTTACCATAACCCTTAATCGATCATCTTGGGGAACAAGGCAATAATTCACTATATAAACAAATCATATTGGACTTTAGTAGCTTGGACGTCATGTGCATGTACTATATAGCCATTAATGTTTCGGCTCGTGATATACTGACCTTCCCTACAATTGATATACTAACCCTCCCTACCTAGTAGGGAGGCGCATTTGTACTTTTTAGTACTTTTTTTTTTTTGTTTTTTAGTACTTTAGTACCTTTGTACTTTTTAGTACTTTTTTTTTTTTTTTTTTTTTTTTTTTTTTTTTTTTTTTTTTTGGTAATGTTTATTTTATGTGTTATTTTTTAGTGTAATGTTTGTTTTTTTGTACACGTTAACGTTAACGCATTAAACAACTACAATGTTAACACATTAACACAAACACGTTAACGTTAACACATTAACACATTAAACAATAACACGTTAACGTTAACACATTAAACAAAACAACTGTTATTATTCAATTAAACAAGAACAATAACACATTATTTAATAACAACACCTACTACATGTGAAGATTATTAATGTCATCTAAAAGCTCATGGAGCATTGCACCCGACTGACATGCGTGATCCTCAGGATTCCTTGCCAATTCCAGTGATGCCTCGAGCGTCTTATTTCTTGCCATCAACATCTTGTTTTGATCCACTAAAATCTTGTTTCTTGTTTCAAGCTGGTCAATCTTATAAGCTTGCCTGTCAATTTTATTATCTTTAGCAACGCAGTTTGAGCACTGCGTTGAAGAAGAGGCTTGACTAAAGTGCAGCTTTTGAAACGCATCCTTCCACATAAAGTACCGACACCCATAGTCATCTGTTCCTGGCTGTTACATGTTAAGAAAATAATAAGAAATGTATTATTAATAAACAAATAATTTACATAACTAAGCAAATGTATGATTACTTACCACTGAAAGAGGACATGCGTAATACGGTCGACCATAACTAGCTTTTTTACGGGATATCCTCTCTATAATAAATCCTCTCTGACAGCGACAAAAGAAAGGATCATTTTGTTCCACCTAGCCAAAAAATTAATTTAAATAATACAAACAGTTATTTACAACATAAATCAGTAATGTATTGTTAATTTAAATAATACAGACAGTTATTTACAACATAAATCAGTAATCATTCACAATGTTTTGTCGGTATAATTATTTACAACATAAATCAGTAATCATTTACAATGTTTTGTCTCTATAATTATTTACAACATAAATCAGTAACCATGTACTATCTCTGTGTTTGTCTAATCTCATTATACATTTGTAGTTGATCGTGATACAATGTTTCCCATCTGGATGCAGCGGCATGTCTGTGGTACCTCCATTGTGGGTGAATAGTCGGAAATGGTGAGTTTTCATCTAGCGTAAGATGAATGAAGTGACCAAAATCCTCACTCCCCACACGGCCAATCACAAGGGGGCCAGTTCCTTGTGATAAATCTGGACCGGAAAAAAATGAAAAACACGTAGTGTTGCATCCCCCGGATATATACAACAGGCCGGTTAATCACTGTGGCAATAACCAACCCCGTGTTTGGCATAAGCATCCAGTTGGCTCCCGGACAAGGACTATCATGTAACCAGTTTATTCTGCTCCGAAGATTGTCATAGTCCATTTGCGACCACATACGTACGTAAAACTCACGATTAATGTCCAACTCTTGCAATAAAAACCTTCGGACATTGAGCCAGTTTTGTTGGTCTTGACCAATACCGTGGGCAACGCTCCGAAACCCACAATTTCCATCACCTTCCACATTATAGATACTTGTGATGTATCGACGGAAAAGCTGTGGAAGCTGCTTAATGAAATACTCGCTCTCCGTATCTCCAACGTGTAACCTGTGTCTGGGACTTCTTTCAACTCCAGGACCCATGTAAGAACTATGCCTCGCAGGTTGCTTGTTCAAGTCCGGGACTTTTGTAGATCTTATATTTGTGCTTCTTCGACTTGGATCTACGGTTGGTACTTTATTCAAGTCCGGTACTTTTGGTGCCTGGGACTTTTTGTCCTTTGCGCTCGATCATCCACGAGTACTTTTGTGAACAGTAGGTTGACGTGTATCAACAGATTCCGGATTGTATATCCCCCTCATCTTATTTAACATACTTTTTTTCACAAACGACGACATTTTGCCAAAAACACTCCTGAATTGTTGTATGTCATCTTCACAATCAGGATCATCGTCAGGATCACGAGAAGGACCAGCTTCACAATCAGGATCATCGTTAGGTTCAAGAGAAGGACCAACTTCAGTGTTGATACTAGGCCACAGAACAGATAGAGTTCTCCAAAAAATATAAACCCTATCCAGTGGAATGGCCATATCTGCATTCATTAAAAGTGACTTATATAAATTACTGATATTAATGGGGAAAATAACTTAATAGTCACAAATTTAATATACTTACCATGAATCTGATGGTAAAGCAGTTCGTGAAAGCATGGTAGGCCATAAACTGACCGCAACTGATGAGTACAATCTTGGGCGTCGATCGACAGTTGGAGTTCAGCAAAAATGCCTATCATCCTTCACCCTCAACCTCCAAAAAGATTTTGTTCTATGATATTTCGCCACCAATTTGAATGGATAATTGGTTTTAGAGGTACCGGTTTGCCGTTTTCCAGTACCTTCAGGTTCATAAATCCCACCCTTTGAACACCTATAATTGATTTCGTACAAATAACCCTTTTCTGATTTAGTTCTTTTTTTAACAATGACAAAACCGAGCCCCCGAGCTATATTTTGCACCCAATCCGTTAGTTGCTCGTCAGAACCGAACTCCTGAAAATACATTACAAATTTTAACACATTTTATAACATTTATAACTTATAATTATTTTATAACATTTATAACATTTACAACTTACATTTATAACATTTATAAAAAATAAAAAAAAAAAAAAAAAAAAGAATTAAAACTTTTTTATAACTTTTTTTATAACTTATATAACTTTTTTTTATATAACTTTTTAGACACAACTTAAAAAAAATTAAAAAAATTTTATAACTTTTTTTACAACTTATATAACTTTTGAGTAAACCTCATTTTTGGTCCTTGTGGTTGTACCAATATTTCACTTTTGGTCCAAAATTCAAAAAATCGACAGGATTAGTCCAAAAGTCCACGTGGACTTCACTTTTGGTCCAATTTTCTACCCTAGTTAATGGTCGTTAGTCGTACGTTGCACCGTTAGTCCTTTAACCTAACGGTCGTTAGCAATGTTTGCACCGTTAGTCCTTTCAGTTAAGTACGTTGCACCGTTAGTCCTTTAACCTAGTTAATGGTCGTTGAGTCCGTTTTTCTTCCGTTTTCGTCCGTTTTTCTTACGTTTTTTCCGTTTTTGTCCGTTTTTCTTACGTTTTTTACGTTTTTATCCGATTTTCTTACGTTTTGTCCGTTTTTCTTACGTTTTTGTCCGTTTTTCTTATGTTTTTTTACGTTTTTGTCCGTTTTTCTTACGTTTTTTTTCCGTTTTCATACGTTTTTGTCCGTTTTTCTTACTTTATTTTTTCCGTTTTTGTCCGTTTTTCTTACGTTTTTTCCGTTTTCATACGTTTTTGTCCGTTTTTCTTACGTTTTTTTCCGTATTTGTCCGTTTTTGTCCCTTTTTTTTTACGTTTTTGTCCGTTTTTCTTACGTTTTTTCCGTTTTTGTCCGTTTTTCTTACGTTTTTTCTGTATTTGTCCGTTTTTCTTACGTTTTTCTGTTTCTTACGTTTTTCGTTTCATACTTTTTGTCCGTTTTTCTACGTTTCGTTTTTGTCCGTTTTTCTTACGTTTTTTCTTTTTTCCTTTTTTTCTTTTTTTTCCGTTTTTGTCCGTTTTCTACTTTTTTTTTACGTTTTTTTTTTTTTTTTATTTTTCGTTTTTTTTGTTTTTTTCCGTTTTTCTTACGTTTTTTTCCGTTTTTTTCCGTTTTTACGTTTTTGTCCGTTTTTCTTACTGTTTTTTTTTTTCCGTTTTTGTCCGTTTTTCTTACGTTTTTGTCCGTTTTTCTTACGTTTTTTCCGTTTTTCTTACGTTTTTCTTCGTTTTTTTTTCTTACGTTTTTTTTTTTGTCCGTTTGTTACTTTTTTCCGTTTTCTTACGTTTGTTACATTTTTGTCCGTTTCATACTTTTTTGTCCGAATTTTTAAAAAAATAAAAAAAAAAATCAAATTTTTTTTGTCCGAATATTAAAAAAATAAAAAAAAGAGTAAACCTCATTTTTGGTCCTTGTGGTTGTACCAATATTTCACTTTTGGTCCAAAATTCAAAAAATCGACAGGATTAGTCCAAAAGTCCACGTGGACTTCACTTTTGGACCAATTTTTACCTAGTTAATGGTCGTTAGTCGTACGTTGCACGTTAGTCTTTAACCTAACGTCGTTAGCAATGTTTGCACCGTTAGTCTCTCAGTTAAGTACGTTGCACCGTTAGTCCTTTAACCTAGTTAATGGTCGTGAGTCGTTTTCTTCGTTTTCATAGTTTTGTCGTTTCTACTTTTCTGTTTTTGTCCGTTTCTACGTTTTTAGTTTTTATCCGTTTTTCTTACGTTTTGTCACGTTTTTCTTATGTTTTTGTCCGTTTTTCTATGTTTTTTACGTTTTTGTCCGTTTTTCTTACGTTTTTTCCGTTTTCATAGTTTTTGTCCGTTTTTCTTACGTTTTTTTCGTTTTTGTCCGTTTTTCTTACGTTTTTCCGTTTTCATACGTTTTTGTCCGTTTTTCTTACGTTTTTTTCGTATTTGTCCGTTTTTGTCCTTTTTTTTACGTTTTTGTCCGTTTTTCTTACGTTTTTTCCTTTTTGTCCGTTTTTCTTACGTTTTTGTCCGTTTTTCTTACGTTTTTCCCGTTTTCATACTTTTTGTCCGTTTTTCTTAGTTTTTTTTCGTTTTTGTCGTTTTTCTTACGTTTTTCTGTTTTTGTCCGTTTTTCTTACGTTTTTGTCCGTTTTTTTTTCTTACGTTTTTTCCGTTTTCTTACGTTTTTTCCGTTTTTCATACGTTTTTTTCGTTTTTGTCCGTTTTTCTTACGTTTTTGTCCGTTTTTTCTTACATTTTTTTCCGTTTTTTTTGTCCGTTTTTCTTACGTTTTTTTTCGTTTTTGTTAGTTTTTGTCCGTTTTTCTTACGTTTGTTACATTTTTGTCCGTTTTCATACGTTTTTGTCCGAATTTTTTAAAAATATAAAAATATATTAAATTTTTTTTTGTCCGATATTTTTAAAAAAAATTCAAAAAATTCAAATTTTTTTTTTTTGTCCGAATTTAAAGAAAAAAAAATAAAAAAATTAAATTTAAAAATTTATTCCGAATATTAAAAAAAAATTCAAAAAACGTAAAAAACTAAACGTTGAAAACGTAAAACGAAAAAAAAAAAAAAAAAAAAAAAACGTAAGAAAAAGTTAGAATAAAAGTAAAAAAAAAAACAACGAAAAAAAGGAAAAAAACGAAAAAAAGAGAAAAAAAAAGGACAAAAACGTATGAAAACAAAAGAAAAAAACGTAGAAAAGGGAAAAAACGTAAGAAAAACGGACAAAAAAATAGAAAAGGAAAAAAACGTAAGAAAAACGGACAAAAAACGAATAAAACGGAAAAAAACGTAAGAAAAACGGACAAAAACGTAAAACGAAAAACGTAAGAAAAAAAAACGGAAAAAAACGTAAGAAAAACGGACAACAAAAACGAAGAAAAACGGAAAAAACGTAAGAAAACGGACAAAAACGTAAAAACTAAAAAAACGTAAGAAAAACGGACAAAAAAGTAAGAAACAAAAACGAAAAACGGAAAAAAACTTAAGAAAACGAAAAAACGAAAAAACGAAAAAAAAGGACAAAAAGAAAAACAAAAAACGGACAAAAAACGAAACGAAAACGAAAAAAACGTAAGAAAAACGGACAAAAACGTATGAAAACGGAAAAAAAACGTAAGAAAAAACGGAAAAAAAAGCGTAAGAAAAACGGACAAAAACGTATGAAAACGGAAAAAACGTAAGAAAAACGGACAAAAACGTAAAAAAACATAAGAAAAACGGACAAAAACGTAAGAGAAACGGACAAAACGTAAGAAAATCGGATAAAAACGTAAAAAACGTAAGAAAAACGGACAAAAACGGAAAAAAACGTAAGAAAAAACGGACGAAAACGGAAGAAAAACGGACTCAACGACCATTAACTAGGTTAAAGGACTAACGGTGCAACGTACTTAACTGAAAGGACTAACGGTGCAAACATTGCTAACGACCGTTAGGTTAAAGGACTAACGGTGCAACGTACTTAACTGAAAAGACTAACGACCATTAACTAGGGTAGAAAATTGGACCAAAAGTGAAGTCCACGTGGACTTTTGGACTAATCCTGTCGATTTTTTGAATTTTGGACCAAAAGTGAAATATTGGTACAACCACAAGGACCAAAAATGAGGTTTACTCTAAAAAAAATTCAAAAAATTTTTTTTTTGTCCGAATTTAAAGAAAAAAAAATAAAAAATTAAAAAAAAAAAAATTTATCCGAATTTAAAAAAAAATTAAAAAACGTAAGAAAAATGGACAAAAACGTAAGAAAAACGGTCAAAAACAGAAAAAAACGTAAGAAAAACGGACAAAAACGTATGAAAAACGGAAAAAAACGTAAGAAAAAACGGACAAAAACGAAAGAAAAACGGACAAAAACGGAAAAAAAACGTATGAAAAACGGACAAAAACGTATAAAGAAAAAGAAAAAAACGTAAGAAAAATTGACAAAAACGTAAGAAAAACGGACAAATACAGAAAAAAACCTAAGAAAAACGGACAAAAACGTATGAAAACGGAAAAAACGTAAGAAAAAACGGACAAAAACGTAAAAAAACGTAAGAAAAACGGACAAAAACGTAAGAAAAACGGACAAAAAACGGAAAAAAAAAAAAAACGTATGAAAACGGACAAAAAACGTATGAAGACGAAAAAAACGTAAGAAAAACGGACAAATACAGAAAAAACGTTAGAAAAAACGGACAAAAACGTAAAAAAAAAGGACAAAAACGTAAGAAAGACGGACAAAAACGTATGAAAACGGAAAAAAAAAAAAACGTAAAAAAACGGACAAAAAACGTATAGAAAATAAAACGGAAAAAACGTAAAGAAAAAAACAAAGAAAAAAAAACGTAATGAAAAACGGACAAAAACGTAAAAAGAAAAAAAAACTAAGAAAACGGACAAAAACGTATGAAAACGGAAAAAAGTAAGAAAAACGGACAAAAAACGTAAAAAAACAGAAGAAAAATGGACAAAAAACGTAAGAAAAAAAAACGGAAAAAAAAAAAAAAAAAACGTATGAAAACGGACAAAAACTTATGAAAACGGAAAAAAAAAAAACAGAAAAAACGTAGAAAACGGACAAAACGTAAAAAAACGTAAGAAAAACGGACAAAAACAAAACGTAAGAAAAACGTACAAAAACGTAAGAAAAAACGGAAAACAAAAAAAAAAAAAAAAAAATAAAAACGGAAAAAACGTATGAAAACGAAAAAAAACGATAAGAAAAACGGACAAAAACGTAAGAAAACCGGACAAATACAGAAAAAACGTAAGAAAAACGGACAAAAACGTAAAAAAAATGGACAAAAACGGACAAAAACGGAAAAAAAACGTAAGAAAAACGGACAAAAACGTATGAAAACGGAAAAAAAAAAAAAAAAAAAAAACGTAAGAAAAACGGACAAAAACGTATGAAAACGGAAAAAACGTAAGAAAAACGGACAAAAACGGAAAAAACGTTAGAAAAACGGACGAAAACGTATGAAAACGGAAGAAAAATGGACTCAACGACCATTAACTAGGTTAAAGGACTAACGGTGCAACGTACTTAACTGAAATGACTAACGGTGCAAACATTGCTAACGACCGTTAGGTTAAAGGACTAACGGTGCAACGTACTTAACTGAAAGGACTAACGACCATTAACTAGGGTAGAAAATTGGACCAAAAGTGAAGTCCACGTGGACTTTTGGACTAATCCTGTCGATTTTTTGAATTTTGGACCAAAAGTGAAATATTGGTACAACCACAAGGACCAAAAATGAGGTTTACTCATAACTTTTTTACACAACTTTTTTTTATACAAAGAAATAAAAAAAAAAAATTAAAAAATTTTTATAACTTTTTTTACAACTTATATAACTTTTTTACACAACTTTTTTTTTTATACAAAGAAATTAAAAATAAAAAAATAAAAATAAAAATAATAAAAAATTAAAAACGCGTCTTATCTAACCCAAAACCACTACCCAGCCCACAGAAACCCACCCACTCACTCTTATCTCTTCCCACTCACTTCATTCGTCCTTGCGTTGAATACTTTCCCCACCGTTTCTCTCTCTCACTCAAACCCTAACCCACCCCCATCCCATCCTTCTGAAATATTCTCTGTCACTCAAACCTACACCTTATGGTGGTTTTGTGATGTTCTTGATGGGTGGGTGGGTGGGTTTCTGTGGGCTGGGTAGTGGTTTATGGTTAAGAGATAAGACGCGGTTTTAATTTTTTAGATCTTTTTAGATCTAAAAAGATGGTTGGATATTTGTGATGGTTAGATCTTTTTGTGAAGGTTAGATATATATATATTTTTTCTGTGATGATGTTTTTTTATAAAAAAAATCATTCGTATAAATACAATTTTTTAGATTAATATATTTCAATTAACCTTTGTTAATTGAAAGATTTATTAAGTAATTGATCAGATCTATAAGTTTTTTATAAAACGCCTAATTTTTGAAAAATTAGGGTTTGGTATTTTTTGGGGATTTTGATCTTTTTTTAGATCTTTTTAGATAAAAATATGATGGTGGTTTTTATAACGTATAACCATGGAGTTTTTTTATCTAACACTCGTATAAAAATAATTTTTTAGATCTTTTTTTTTTTCTTTTTTTTTTTTTTGATAAAAATATGATGGTGGTTTCTCTGTGGTGATGGTGGTTTTTCTGTGATGATGGTGATATATTTCAATTAACCTTTGTTAATTGAAAGATTTATTAAGTAATTGATCAGATCTATAAGTTTAGTATAAAACGCCTAATTTTTGAAAAATTAGGGTTTGGTATTTTTTGGGGATTTTGATTTGTGATGAAACTGCTTATGTGCTTATGGTTTCTTGGCTGTAATAGTTTCTTGATAAGCAGTTTGTTATTTTAAGCAGATTTGAAACTTGTTTAAAAAAAAAAAAAAAAAAAAAAAAAAAAAAAAAAAGAGATACGGCGATGATGATTTAAAAAAAAACTTGATTTTGGCGTGGCATTTCCGAATGGACGGCAAAATAAACTTGATTTTGCAACCTTTGATGTTGCAGCCATATATGATAAAACTTGCTTATGTGAAACTGCTTATAATCTGAGCCTAATGTTATCTCGATGTCTTTTTAATGTTTTTTATACATGTAATATTGAAAAAGCGCAAAATTTATTATTACCTCTTGTGTGTAAAATGGTGAATTTGACATTTTTGGCTTTCACTTGCGGCTTGTGTGTTTGTGCAGCTGATTGTGTTTCACTTGCGGCTTTCACTTGCGGCTTGTGTGTTCGTGATATACTAACCCTCCCTATAATTGATATACTAACCCTCCCTACCTAGCTGATTGTGTTTCACTTGCGGCTGTCACTTGCGGCTTGTGTTTCACTCGCGAGTTTGTTACTGAGATTGTTGCCTTTTGTGGTTTGTAGCTCAGATTGTGATACCTTGTGATACTGCTTTGTTTGTGATTGAAAGTTGCTTTGTGCTTGAGAGTTGCTTTGTTTATAATAGAGCAAAGCTGCAGTTTGAGAATCTTGCAAAGCTGCAGTTTGAGAATCTTACTATTGAGCTTGTGAGAATTTTACTATTGAGCTTGTGAGAATCTTACAGGCTTGTGAGACTTGTGTAACATGTGTATTGTGTTTCACTTGTGTGAAACTTGTGTAACTTGTGTATTGTGTTGGAATCTGAGCCTGATTGTGAGGAATATCAATTATAGGGAGGGTTAGTATATCACGAGCCTTCTATTTTTGTGCTACAAACCCATTTGAGACTATAAGGCGATGACGATTACGTTTTCAAATCTGAGCCTGCTTTTGTTAGCTGCTTGTGTGGAATCTGCTTGTGGTGGAATCTGCACTTGGACAAAAAGTTAATTATTTTGAGCCTTAAATCTGAGCCTGCTTTGTTAGCTCCTTGTGTGGAATCTGCACTTGGACAAAAAGTTAATTATTTTGAGACTATAAGGCGATGACGAATGGTTTTCTAAAAACCGAATGGATGGCAAAGTGATATTTTTGTCACTTTGCAACCTTCAAATCCGAGCCTACTAAAAATCTACATATTTGTGAGTTAATTATTTTGAGACTATAAGGCGATGACGATTATGTTTTCTAATCTGAGCCTTCCTTTGTTAGCTGCTTGTGTTGAATCTGCTTGTGTGGCCAAAGCACTTGGACAAAACCTTGTGAAAAAAAAAAAAAAAAACCTTAACCTTGGGACCAAAAAAAAAAAAAAAGAGTTAAAAACAACATATGAGTTTGTAGTAGACAAAAACAGAAAAAGAGAAACAAAAGTACACCCTCCACTAGGGAGGGTTTTTGTACCCGACCCTTAGAGAGGGTCCGGTTAGTACATCCCTAATGTTTCTAGTCTTCCTTTTTTTCTTCTTCTATATACAGTCGATTGATTTGATTTGATAATTTAATCAATCAATGCCTTTTACGAGTGGGTAGATTTTTTATTAAACTATTCAACCTATCACTGTCTTTGAAAACTATTCAACCTTTTACAAGTGGGTAGATTGTAACAACACAAAAATGTTTGAATCTTGCCATTTTTATCATTAAAAAAACGCTTCTAACCTCTTTACTTATTAGACGTTGGATATAAAGAAACATTCAAGTGTGGCTCACTCTAAAGAAAGATTCGAGTTTCAACCCGATTAGAGAGAGTGTTGTTGTAAAATAGTAGTAAGAGTTATCATGCTTAAGTAATTAAACACTCATTGACAAACGCAAGACATTTAGAGGTATCTTATGAAGGAACTTCAAGTCTTTTACATACCTTTGCTTAAACCAATGAACCAATGAACCAATGAAAAGAGAGGTGATGAACTAATACGTGAGGAACCCACTAGTACTAGTATCTCTATTTATAAACCCCATAATTTGAAAGACAAAAGTACCCTTTTAGTTAATTTATGATTGTGAAAATCACCAAACAAGAAAACAAACATACATATTCTTGTAATAGTACCTTTATTGTATAAAATTTAACCCGTCAAGCTCAGTACCTTCTGATCACAGCTGCCGTATACGTGTAAGGGTACGAAAAACAACTTTATAATTTTAACGTAACATTACATTTTTGTGATCAGCGTCGACAGAAGAGTCGTTGTTTTTGAACTTTTTGCATTAATTGAGGATTTTGTTGTGAAGCTTAGTAAACCACGAATTTGGATGTCTTCAATACTGTGAAGTCTTGCTTCATTCTCATGTTACCTTCTTCTTAGCTTAGGGCACCTAAGTTTTGGAATTTTTTTTATCATGTTATTGGCCTACATAATCTCACACATTTTATCTATTTCATATAGAGTTATGTTATCTGATATGCATCAATGGGATGCGTTTATCAAGTTTCTAGTGTTAAGTAGCACTTATTTTTAATATTAAATAGGTAACTGAAGCAAAACTAAGTATATTTGCTTGAATGTTTATATGTATATTTGAGACCTTGAAGTCACAAAAATAAGTTGATGTACATCTTACTTTACAAATTAGTCCAGGAAAATGGAAGAAATTAGGCCATGAGGGTGTGGCCTGAAGCATATATAGTACCTCAAGTATGTCCTATTAGCACAACGTATACGTTGTTGGTCCCAATAGAATCAAGAACTTGAAATGTGTAATAATCTTTGTATATTGAATGAATTTTTTGTTATGATACATGAACGTATATATACTAGTTGAATGGTTGCGATTGAACCATTGCAATGCTTCGGTGGTGTTGTTTGGTGGTAACCGCCACCTTTTCCTATGGAGGTGACGGTTGTGTCTTTTGGCCAACCATTGCACCCTTTCAAGTTTGATCTAATTACATAATACTACCTTCTAATTACATGCTAATATAATTGTAACCTATAAGTCTTCATCTTTAACTAAGTCAATGGTTAGCTTCCAACATTCTCCCCCTTAACCATTGACGTTGTTAATCTTCAATCTTGTCTTCATTATCTTCATTTTACTTTGAATTTCCTTTCATCTTGTGATTGATCTTTTGAACCAATTTTGAAGTAATAGTGCTCCAAAAATGTGTCTTGACTTTAGGCTTTCTACCTTCATAAATGTCATTGCTTTTGACTTGTTGATCTTCCATACTTATTTCATCATAGTCCTCTTTAGTCTCTTGCTCTTCATTATGTCTTCCTTCATCTTCATCTAGTATAATTTTTCCCCACTTTGAGTCTTCATCATCATGGAATTTTGCAAACGAATTGCTTTCATTCGTTGGCGTAGTCTTGTTGAAGCTTGTAGATGCCATTAACAATTGTGGTTCTAAATCTTCTTCCACAAGGTTCGATGCTTCTTGTCTTTGTTGTCTTTGAGGTCTTCGTCGACAATTTGATGCATAGTGTCCAAGCTTGTTGCAATTATAACATCTTACTTCATTTATATTCCTTGTAAATCCTTCTTGATCTTGAGGGAATTTCTTTTCTTCATTAAATGTATATTTCGAGTGATTCTCGTTTCTTCCATGTTGTCTAGCATTGTCATAACCTCGGTTATGTGGTGGAACATATCTTCCTCTTCTTTGATTATCATAGTGATGTCTTCGACCATTATTGTTGTCATGTCTTGTAAATAATAGTTTATCTTGATGATCGACGATCTTTCCTTTTTTAACCTTTATCCTTTCTTCGAAGGTCTTTAATCTTCCAATAGCTTCATCTAGAGTCAATGTATCTAGATCGAGGTATTGCTCAATTGATGCTACAATTTGAATGAACTTCTGAGGTACAGAATTTAACAATTTTCGTACACGGGTGAGTCATCGAGTGTTGATCCAAGACTTGTCATCTTTGATGTAATACTTGTCATTTTCGCGGTGAATGAATCAATAGTTTCATCTTCCTCCATTTGTAACATCTCAAATTCGGATTTGAGAGTTTGTAATTTTGCCTTTGTACTCGATTTACTCCAACATTTCGAGTCTTTAATGTATCCCAAACTGTTGGTCCCTTTCACACGTTAGAGTTAACTAGAAAGTTAATCTATTTGTGTTAAATACTAATATCACGTTATGAATAAATCTAACAGTTATAAAACCTGAATATAAAAACACAATATTTTTCAATGTTTAAATTCTTATTAGAAATAATTCCAAGAATCTATTACCCAAGTGTTTTGCGGAACAAACACTTGGGATTGAATAGACAAGGGGTTGAGGTGTCTCCTATCGAAACTCAAGTTTTGCTTGAGTGGTAACAATATACCCACTGAGCTATCTCAGTGAGTTGTATACTCTTTGTAGGAGAGAAGTTACTTTGTAAAAGTTCTAAGATTTCAATATACAAAGCACACTTAACTTCTCTCCATCTGATCTATTTATACACAAGTAATCTAAGTATAAGTGATTAAAATATTACAAGCTGTTGAGGTAGCATGGCTGACAATTACAAATAGTAATTGTCATTTCCAAGAACCAATAGGAAAGGGCTAATAAGACTTTGGGAGTTGTTGGCTGACACTCCATGACTTTTAGCCGCAATAGGGAAGGTTGGTATCTGACAAGAGAAGAGTGTTTGGTCTGACACTTTTATCTTCTCAGATCTTTCCCTTTTGTTCCCGCCTATTCTTCAGGCATTGGTTCCTCAGTCTTCAATCACTATGTTGTTGAGGAGACTGGGGTTCAGTGAGTTCTTGTCCAACACTCACTGAACCATCATCTTCTTCTTCGGCTTAAGTCCTACTCATGGAGTACCGCTTTCCTGAGAGTGAGTCCTTTATTGAACTCGCCTTAAGCATCCTGAAGATGACTCACTGAGAGGCTGTTCTCTCAGTGACTTGAATTGTTCTCGGTTTAACAAACACTTAGCTTAATTTGTGTTCAAATCCTGTTTAAGATAATTGGGTGTTATACGAACCCAACAATCTCCCCCTATTTGGATATAAATTATGCCTAAGTGTTTTGATCAGTATGAGTGAGCTAAAGTCTTCTGCTCATACTGAATGTACTAGAAAATAAATAAGGATATTGATATAACAAAACATTCATCAATTTATTCATATCATTACAAGTCCTATCATTCTAAGTACAAAATACTCAAGGATCCTGAACGAGACCCATGAGTTCAAGTTTAGCCTTCTTTGACATCAACACCTCTTTATCAGGTCGTTCTTTCATCATTTGATCCATCAGCCTGACAAACTCCTCATTATCAGGACTCCTGATATTAAGCGCCATCAGTTTGTAGGCAAGGAGTGTTGTCGTTTCCACTTTGTCAATGTCAGAGACTCTTTGAAAGGCTTCCTGACCAAATTCATCCACAAAGAAGATACCATACTCAGGTTTCTTGATGACCAGGTTGGGACGGAACTTGACTCCCTGAGGAGTAGTCCTGTTGCAGTGAAGTGCAGCTATGTATTGTTCAGGTTCAATAGCCACAGCTTTTCTTTTCTTCCCAGTCTTCTGAGTAAGTTCAGGGATAGCCAGTCCCTGAGAAGCAAGTGCCCTATCATGGTCAATTCCGAGACTCTTGGCCACTCTTGCGAGTTCCTCATACTTGGCACTCAGAGACTTGATAAGGTTTGGGGCATTCTTGCTTGAGGATTTCTTCCTTAGGATGGGCATCATCATATCCCATTCTCTTAACCCATAGTCTGAAAATTTGATTGTTGGAAGGTGTTCAGACTTTCTTGGACCTCTATGTATCGTTATGCTCAGGGGTTTGGTGTTGTGAATGGAGATGTCAGTGATAGTGCCTTCATCCTTGGTTTTGGTCATGTGCCATACATACCTCTCATATATCCTCTGCCTCTTTTCTTCCTTAAGTTTGGCTTGTTTGTTGTGTTCCTTAAGGAGTTCAGCCTGAAGCTTGAGAAACTCATCCCCTTTGATGTCCTTTTTCTCAGACTCCTTGATCACTTCTTTGGCAACCTTAGAAATTTCAGACCTGTTGAGTTCCAGCTCTTTCTCTTGTTCCTTCCTGAGCTCTTCTTGGTGTAAAATTTCAGCAAGTTGTTCAGGAGTCCCATAGACCCTTCTCCCATCCTCTAAATCAACATAGAACGGTGCATCAGGATCTGCATGTCTTTCAGTTGAAGCCTTGACTAAGCGTGCTTCAGGAGGAGGGTTTGTTTCCGTCACCATGATTTTCTTCCCTTTGTCAATGGGAGGGGTTGACTAGTGGATGTCTTAGGGACAGTTACCAAAGCAGAAGTAGGATCAGGGATTGGAGGATCATCATTTTTCTCCCCCTCAGCAGATGGTGGAGCTTCAGTGGAGACACCTGCTGACTGAGGAGTTGGAGGAGCATGAGAGGCCTGAAGAATAGATAGGATGTCTGAGACCATAGACTTTGTCTCAGAAGTCTCATTCTTCACGGCACTTAATTCGGCAGCTGATGAACTCAAATAAGTACATTTTATTACTATCATTTATCCTATTAATTTGACTTGTTTTACTATATTATGTATGAGGATTGATACTTAATCGTTTACTTTTGTAATTCTTAGTTGAAAACAAGCATTTGGTGAAACTTGGCGATTTTGGACTAATTACGGAGCAAAACAAGCATAAAGTGAAGAGTCTACTGAAATGGACAAGATCAAGTCAAATCTGCTCCAGATGCGCCGCATCTCACTCATGACATGCGCCGCATCGCTATCAAGATCTCACCAGATACGATCCAAGATACAAGAGGACATGCGCCGCATCCAAAGATAAAGATACGCCGCATCTTCTGGTGGTGTACGAATATTCCTGAATATTATAATCTTGGACCCCACGCGAAGTTAAGTACATGCGCCGCATCTACTTAATAGATGCGCCGCATCTTACCCTCAGACAGAAACTATAAATACCCCAAGACCAGACGAATTCGTGTGCCATATAATATATACGAGACCAAAGACCAAAAACCCTAGGACGAATTCAGTCAAGGCAGCAGCACAAGACACACTCAAATCAAGGATACAAGAGCTGTAAGAAGGTGCTGCATGTGTTTAATTCATTAAGTAGTTTTGTTTTATTGTGTTAGCAAACTTTAATTCATCAGGATTGATGGCTTGTGTAATGTGACAACGGAAAGATTGCACTCCCTTAAAACTGCTTTCCCATTAATTAAAGTTTATATGTTGATGTCTTTGGTTACTACTTATTAGTGCATTGATAACCTCTGTGTTTATTAGTGGCCTGCGCATTTGACTGCGGAAAATAATGTGGCTCCCACGGTTGTTACTAAATTGATCACTTAGGAATAACTTTTAGACATAAGTAATCATTAAGGGTTTACTCGCCGATAAGAATAGGACCAACGAGAAAGGGTTAACTACATACACTTCATATAAAGCTATCAATAAAACAAGTGACAAACTACTTAATCATAAGGACAGATCTTCTTATTGTCTCGAGTATTTATCTGTGTACGTGTGTGCTACTTGCTGATTCGTGCCTATTGGTTTAGTTTATTATTTAATTGCAACCAAATCGTGCCAGTCTCTCAGGCTGAAACCCCCTTGCGTTAGAATATTAAAATACTGATTAGAATAACTAGATAATACGTTCCACTCTTAGTGATCGACACTCTACTTACCATTATATTCATACTGACCGGGTACACTGCTCGTTAAGTGTGTGTGTTATTGATAAGTCGGCTAAATATAAATTTAAAACTTGAGTAGGCATTAAAACTGCTAAACCGCAATGACACATCACGCGCATCAAGTTTTTGGCGCCGCTGCCGGGGAGTGAATTTATCTTTTTACTAGTTTTATTGGTATTTTTATGTTTGTGTTTGTTTTGTTTACCTGTTAGTTTGTTTATGTTCTGTGTGTCTGTCTCAGAAGGGAGATACGGCGTATTCTTGTCTGTGAATACGGCGCATCTTTCTGGATTCAATACGGCGCATTCTTGTCTGTGAATGCGACGCGTTGACGTTCTGTGGCCAAAAAAAAAATTGCTTTTAAATTTTTATAAAAAAATGTTGCAGGAAGATAATACGGCGTATCCATTGTCTGTTGGATACGGCGTATTAACTTATGTCGATACGGCGTATCTATTGTCTGTTAGATACGGCGTATCGATTTTCCGTGACCCCAAAAATATTTTTCGTTTTTTTTTTTTAATCTTTTGTGCGTGTTTAAATTTTATTAAAAAAAAAAAAAAAAAAAATGTCCTGGTTACTGCTAGTTTTCTTGGTTGTTTATCTCTCAGGTAATAATTAAGATTGACAATCCGAAAATTAGGGTGCAGTCAGGCTCGTGACTCGAACAAAAACAAGCGCTTCGTGGGAGGCAACCCATGCTTATCTTTTAATTTATGTCAATTTAATTTTCTGTCGAGTCTGTCCCAGGCCTTCAATTCGATGCGGCGTATCCAACCCCTATGGATACGGCGTATCGATCATCTGGAATACTTTAGTCCGAACTGTTTTGGTGACATCAATGCGGCGTATCTATCTTTTTAGATACGGCGTATCGACCTGCCAGAATTGAATACAGTTCTTTGTTTTTCTTTTGTTTATCGTTTTCTAACCGATGATTAATGAGATGTTTCTCGAGATTTGTTTTTCCTGTGGTCTCTATATTTTTACAGATCCGGAATATTGAAGATGTTGATGGACTCCCGCATTTTATACGCTCGCACACTTACATTGGAAGATCATACCGAGCAAATCTCAGGGGAGTTCTCCGTTCTAATTCTTTCTATCTCTTGTTTTTAATTTCAAATACAAACAACGAGGACGTTGTTTAACTTAAGTGGGGGGGATGGAGAATTAGAACGTTTACTTGTCCTAAATTTTTCAAAAATATGCTTTAATCTATGCTTAATTATCAAAATTTAATTTTTTTAGCATGTTTTTGTTTAATCTAAGTTGCATAGCTGCACACATAACCTTATTTTCAAAAATTGTGAACTTATCAAAATTCACAAATCTATGAGTGTGCCGGTGACTTGTAAACTTTAGAACTTGGCTTGTATACTATTCGAGACCACCATAATAAGTATTATTTTTATAATTGGAATGACTTGTCTAAATTGGTAAATTTCTAGGATTACACCCAAATAGCCTTTATATGTTATGTGTTATTAACTAACTACACTGGTTAGTTAACCCCCGTATAAACCCTTTGTTACTCTCACTTTTAGAGTAATATACCCCTAGAAAAACCCTCAGAGCCATTCATTTCGTTTCATACACCCTTTGTTAAAATGTTTCGTTACACCCTTACACCTTAGCCTACCATGTAGATTAAAATCCGTGGTTAATTGCTTTAGGCAAAGTGTGTTTCCTTACATTACCTGTGTTCGCGTGCGTAATTCATTATCTATGGTTAGGTCGGGAAATTGCACAATGCAATTGGAGTGAAAGTAAATATTGTATATCTTTGAGTTTATTTTTCGTGTGTTTACTACTTTCACTATTACCGTTATTTCTGAAGTCATGAAAAGTATGGAAAAATTATCCAGATTTATTGTTATAGTGATGTGGTGAAATTTTACACATCTATGTTTATACTAAAAAAAAAAAAAAAAAAAAAAAAAAAAAAAAAAAAAAAAAAAAAAAAAATCGAAAAAATGAGAAAAGAAAAAGAAAAAAAGAAGAAAGTTGGATGTTTGTTTTAACCAACGATGTAAAGTTATGTAAGTGGTCGATATCACCACTATTTGTTGTATTATATCTATGGATTGAATGGGAGTTGGCAGTTATGGGAACGTCAACTAAGGTTTATTCTTTGATTAAGATCTTGTTGAGTATAATTCGTGTCTACCTAAAGCGTGTGTTTCAAGTGTTAAAGCGTGAGTTATTCTATGATATGAGTCTTATTCATGGGATGGTTGGGATAGTGATTAACCACACTTAGGATTTTAATTTATTTGTTTTGTTTATTTTTCATTTTTACACCAATTTATATCCCAAATATTATCCATACCCTGTATTATTCTTTATCCAACCAAACCTTTGATTTATTGAGATTAGGGATTTGAGCAATCTTAAGTATCGTAGTCGTGGATTCGGCTATGTATTTATGATTTTGTCGCCCTTTTTGATATATTATTATTGGTGAAGTTTGGACCTATCTTTAGCCTATTCGAGTTAAGGATTTGAGCAATTGCAAGTATCGTGTTCGTGGATTCGATCATGTATTTGTGATTTTGTCGCCTTTTCTGGAATTTGAGATCAATAGGGATGAGAATGATTAACCCTTAAGCCTCAAAACCATTTTTACCGCTTTAGACTTGTTATTCCTTGGCTTTAGTGGGGGAGATGTGTATACTTGCCAAGCTTATGATAGAATATTCGTCACGACTGGACAGTTAAACGATTAGATTTGCTTTTATCAAAATATTTTATTTTACTTCTAATTCGTTAAGTGTTTGGTTGTGTGATTATGACAAAAATGAATACATGCTTAAATATAAAAATAAATCCTAACATTTTTAGGATACATTTTCATAAGATTAATTCTAAGGTTTACTTGGGGACAAGTAAAGTTCAAGTGGGGGGATATTTGATGAACTCAAATAAGTACATTTTATTACTATCATTTATCCTATTAATTTGACTTGTTTTACTATATTATGTATGAGGATTGATACTTAATCGTTTACTTTTGTAATTCTCAGTTGAAAACAAGCATTTGGTGAAACTTGGCGATTTTGGACTAATTACGGAGCAAAACAAGCATAAAGTGAAGAGTCTACTGAAATGGACAAGATCAAGTCAAATCTGCTCCAGATGCGCCGCATCTCACTCATGACATGCGCCGCATCGCTATCAAGATCTCACCAGATACGATCCAAGATACAAGAGGACATGCGCCGCATCCAAAGATAAAGATACGCCGCATCTTCTGGCGGTGTACGAATATTCCTGAATATTATAATCTTGGACCCCACGCGAAGTTAAGTACATGCGCCGCATCTACTTAATAGATGCGCCGCATCTTACCCTCAGACAGAAACTATAAATACCCCAAGACCAGACGAATTCGTGTGACACATAATATATACGAGACCGAAGACCAAAAACCCTAGGACAAATTCAGTCAAGGCAGCAGCACAAGACACACTCAAATCAAGGATACAAGAGCTGTAAGAAGGTGCTGCATGTGTTTAATTCATTAAGTAGTTTTGTTTTATTGTGTTAGCAAACTTTAATTCATCAGGATTGATGGCTTGTGTAATGTGACAACGGAAAGATTGCACTCCCTTAAAACTGCTTTCCCATCAATTAAAGTTTATATGTTGATGTCTTTGGTTACTACTTATTAGTGCATTGATAACCTCTGTGTTTATTAGTGGCCTGCGCATTTGACTGCGGAAAATAATGTGGCTCCCACGGTTGTTACTAAATTGATCACTTAGGAATAACTTTTAGACATAAGTAATCATTAAGGGTTTACTCGCCGATAAGAATAGGACCAACGAGAAAGGGTTAACTACATACACTTCATATAAAGCTATCAATAAAACAAGTGACAAACTACTTAATCATAAGGACAGATCTTCTTATTGTCTCGAGTATTTATCTGTGTACGTGTGTGCTACTTGCTGATTCGTGCCTATCGGTTTAGTTTATTATTTAATTGCAACCAAATCGTGCCAGTCTCTCAGGCTGAAACCCCCTTGCGTTAGAATATTAAAATACTGATTAGAATAACTAGATAATACGTTCCACTCTTAGTGATCGACACTCTACTTACCATTATATTCATACTGACCGGGTACACTGCTCGTTAAGTGTGTGTGTTATTGATAAGTCGGCTAAATATAAATTTAAAACTTGAGTAGGCATTAAAACTGCTAAACCGCAACGACACATCACGCGCATCAAGTTTTTGGCAACCATTTCCTTTTGGTGGGTGGTGAGTTCAGTAACTTGGGTGGTGTAGTGGGTGACCAGCTCATTATGTGTTGTTGAGAGCTGCTCAAAGGCTGAGGAGATTCTGATCAGGTGCTCCTTGGATGCAATAACAGCCTGATGAATGGACTCTTGCTGTGTCCTTAGACCATGAAGATCTACCCCCTGAAGGAGCTTTAGAAGCTCAGTAATGCTGGTGGAGGTGGACGCCTGAGAGGCCAAGTATGCATCCAGTCTTTTGACAAAGGTGGGATCATCTGTAAGATGTTCTTGGACTGATTCAATAGCCTTGAGGATGTTGGACAGTTCCTGATGCTGTCCAGTGGCTATTTCATCTACAGATTTGTTCAGGTCGCCAAGTTGTTTATCAGTGAGGGTGGCGGCCTGAAGAATCTTGGCCTGAGATTCTTCTACAGAAGCTCTGAAGTCGGCATAGGAGGCTGCCACTTCAGTGTGCTTATCCCATTGCTCATCCGTAAGTATATTGTAAAGACCTTCATTGGATTTGTGAAGGAATTTTGCCATTTGTCTTTCAGAAGCCGGACGAGCATTGTCATACTTTTGTAACCACTTAGGAGTGGCTGAAGCACCTGATGATGATGAGGTTGATGGGGAACTAGGTGGATGATCCTCAGGAGGAGGAGATGAATTGTGTTGCTCAGAGGGCTGAGGAGGGCTTGATTGACTTTCCATTTCCTCCTCAGCATCAGGGATATCATCATCACCAAAATCAATCTCCTCCTCTGACTCATCAGCCAACAAATTTTCATAGTCAGCCAGAGAAGGAGCCTTCAGGATATCCGGCTCCCCCTCAGAAGAGGGCTCACCTTCGTTGTGGCCAGGTCCTGACTCTTTTGTCATAATAACTGGTGGGGTTTGACCAGCCTGACTAGTCATAATAACTGGGGGGGTTTGCCCAGCCTGACTTTTAGGGTCAGTTCCTGAGAGAACAAAAGTGCCTGAGGTGGGTTTGGGTTCCGTATCGGCGGGTGGTTTATATCCCTCCGAGTCTTTGTCCCCCTGAGCGCCTTCATCCACTGATGGGTGTTTTCCAGTGGAATCATGAGGCACTCCTTGTGAAGATGTATGGACCCCCTTCCCATCAGGATTGGTCTGTCCTTTTGGGGATTTAGGGTCCTGAACTCCCTGAGACCCTGAGTGTGATTGCTCAGGGACGTTAGCAGGATGTGAGTGGGTATGGGTCCCCTTCTCAGTGGAGTAGTGCTGCCCCACTGAGGATATAGAACCCTGTACTCCCTCAGGCTTTGATTGTGATTTATCAGTGCCTTCATTAGGATGTGAATGGGTGGATGTTCCTGATCCCTCTGACTTGTTTATGTCAAAGGAAACATGCGGAAAGGGTATGTCCGAGGACACTGAGGATGATTTCCCAGTGACCTCCGTTGACGGTTGTTTTGTGGTCAGAAGGGTCTCTGCAGTGGGTATCTCAGAGGTCTGGGCCACAATGTTAAGGGTGCCTGAGGCAACAGTCTCAGTGACGAGTGGTTTAGGTCTAACCACCTTACTGGACTGTCCCCCTTTCTTCTTCTTCTTCACCTTCTTGGTTGGTGAAGGTACTGGGGAGCTAGCATTCTCACCCTGAATGACTACTAACATGTAGTTGGTCAGGGCGGGGGGTTGTGCCTCAGTGATGTCACTACTAAAATTGGTCTTATGTAAGACGTCAGGTTTTGTACCTTGATCGTCAGACCTTAAGTAGTCAGAACCAAGAAGATCCTGAAGCGCACAGGAAATGAACCTAGGATAAGACATGTGTCTTTGCCTATGTTTCCCTGAGAGCTTGGCAATGAGGTCTCGGAAGATTATACCTCCGATATCAATTTTGCTACCCTCCAAGAGACTGAACATCGTCATTTGCTGAGATGAGTTCACTTGCTCAGTGGAGGATTTATTCCCTCCTAGGACTTGGATGACAAATGTCATCATGAGTCTCCAGATGGGGTGAAACCATGTCTTCACTATGGGAGCCTTTTCTAACAAGGCTTCAGGAGACAAAGTGGGACGCTTAGCGTCATGAGGCCCAAGGAATAGCATTTCTGCTTTAATTTCCTGGTCAGTAGGGTTTGCCTCAAAGGTCTGGGCGTAATCAAGACCAGTGGCCTTGAGAAAGGTCTTGTAGTCTAGGGAGAGGGGTTTCTTCCCATTCATCACAGTGAATGTGATGATTGATTCTCTGGTGTCCTTAGGGCTAGTAGCCGTTGCGGTACACCAGAACTCCCTGAGATAGTCATGATAAATGACTGATGGGGTTTTGTAAAAGCTGTGGCAAGGAAGCAGTTATGTAAATACTTAACTACATCCTTGTAACCCCCATATTGTTGAGGGTAGTGGAAATTTTCAACCACATTGTTTTTGGTCATATCCACGCCCTCCATTGGAAAGTTCACATTTGGGGCGAGGGTGATAGCATTAGAAGATGCCATTTGTGGGTAAGTCTGGGTTTGACTAAGGTTTCTGGGTTTCTAAAGCTTAAGAATACACACAATTTGTTTTTGAGAATTAAAAATGGCAGAGTTTTGCTTAAGATTCTATAAAAACGTGTGTGTGTTTCTTTTGGTAGGGTTATTTATAGGGAAGTGGAGATGGGGGTGTTTTAGGCATTTTAGCGGTTTTAATTTATTCAAAAAGAATTAATGGAAATTGTTTTGAATAAAAGGTTTTGGGATCCGCATTTAATGCCAACACTCCACTTTTCCTGGTTTGGCACAACAGTCAAGGTGAACAGTTGAGCAGTTCTGCAAAAGTGTAATTTGCAGAGATGAGTCATCACATATCTGTAATGTGATTGGAGAGGCATTTAATGCCAAGTGGGAATGTGGTGGCCCAGAGGTGGAAGCCAGAAAGGCAAAAAGAACAAATATTCTTTAATTAAATATGAGTTCAGTTACCAACCTCGGACATTTACTAACTAGATACTTAGAGCATTTAAGTCAGTATTTAATGTCTCTTTTCAGGGCCCTGAATGTCTTTTCATTCAGTGATGGTTTTTCAGGGACTTGGGATTAGTCACTGATGATTCAGGAATATGGAATGATTCCTGAGCTACAAGGATTCAGGAACTTGGGTTTAGTTCCTGGACCCTAAAGATTTCAGGAACTTGGGTTTAGTTCCTGAGGTTGTGGATTCAGTGATTTGTTTTCACCGATGTACACATTGAGTAAGGGACCTGAGGTTTTAAGAATTTACAATTCAGTTGGAATGATTCAATCAGTGGACTGATTCTCTATATCCAACATTCCTAATTTAGCTTTCAGCCTTGTGAAAGTTGGTTCATCCAAAGGTTTGGTGAAGATATCAGCTAACTGATATTCAGTAGGGATGAAGTGTAATACAATGTCACCATTCATGACATGGTCCCTGATGAAATGATATCTGATATCAATGTGTTTTGTTCTCTGATGAAGAACAGGGTTGTTTGAGATTGCAATTGCACTTGTGTTATCACAAAAGATGGGTACCATCTTATACTGAATTCCATAGTCACTGAGTTGACTTTTCATCCAGAGTACATTTGCACAACAACTAGCTGCTGCAACATATTCAGCCTCAGCTGAGGACAAGGCAACTGATTGTTGCTTCTTAGCACTCCAACAGACTAGTTTCCCACCAAGAATTTGGCAAGAGCCTGAGGTGCTTTTTCGGTCCATGTTGCATCCAGCATAGTCAGAGTCTGAGTATCCTTTAAGATCAAGGCCTGAGCATTTTGGATAATATAATCCAAGGTTTGGAGTACCTTTCAGGTACCTGAATATCCTTTTCACAGCAGTGATGTGTGATTCTCTTGGGTCAGATTGATATCTGGCACACAGACATACTGAGAATTGGATATCAGGCCTTGATGCAAGTAGATACATCAGTGATCGTATCATTCCTCTAAAGAGAGTTTGATTTACTGGTTTACCAGTGAGATTAGGACCAAGGTTATTTGGGGGAACCATGGGAGTCTTGACTGAGGCACAGTCACTGAGTTCATACTTTTTCAGTAGGTTCTTAACATACTTCTCTTGGCTGATAGTGGTTCCTTTATCAGTCTGCTTGATCTGTAGACCAAGGAAGTATGTCAGTTCTCCCATCATGCTCATTTCAAACTTTTTTGCCATTAGTTTTTCAAATTGTTTGCAAAGTTTGAAACTTGTTGAGCCAAAGATGATGTCATCAACATACACTTGTACTAGTATGACATCATTATTTGTCTTATAGATAAACAATGTGTTGTCTATCTTGCCTCTGACAAATTCGTTTTGGATTAAGAAGGCTGAGAGAGTCTCATACCATGCCCTGGGAGCTTGCTTCAGTCCATAAAGGGCTTTGTTAAGCTTACAGACATGATCAGGAAACTCATGGCTTTCAAATCCAGGAGGTTGCTGAACATAAACTTCTTCTTTCAGTGAACCATTTAAGAATGAACTTTTAACATCCATTTGGTACACTTTGAAGTTCATGTATGTAGCAAAAGCAACGAAGATCCTGATGGCTTCCATCCTTTCTACTGGTGCAAATGTTTCTTCATAGTCAATGCCTTCTTGTTGATTATAGCCTTTGGCTACAAGTCTGGCTTTGTTTTTAATGACTATGCCATTTTCATCAGTTTTGTTTTTGAATACCCATTTCATGCCAATGACTGAGACATTCTCAGGACATTTGACCAAGGTCATTACCTTGTTTCTGTCAAATTGTTCCAGTTCATCATGCATGGCCTGAACCCAACTTGGATGTGTAAGTGCTTCTTTAACACTTTTGGGTTCAATTGTGGAAATGAAGTCCACAAATAGGCATTCATTGGTTGAGGCTGCTCTTAGACTAGCAGCCATACTCCTGGTGAGCATGCCTTCAGTAGGCTCTCCAATAATATTGACAAGTTCAATGTCCTGAGACCTAGTCCAACATTCCTGAGGTCCTGGATACTGATTTGAACTTGTGGAGGCCTGATTGGGTAGAGGGGTTGGTTCAGGAGTAGACACATGATCATTGATTGGATCTTGAGTGTCAACCAGATCACTGAGATTGTTTGGTTCTTGAGCATTTTGAACAGACTGATTAATTTCATCAGTGTTTGCATGTACCTCAACAAGCTCAGTGATGTTTGGGTTAGGTAGGTTTTGAGGGATTATGTAATAGGAGAGGTTAGCATCATCTTGATACTGAGTAGAAGGATTGTTTTCAGGAAGATATTCATCAGGAGGATATCTTAAAGAGTTATCAATTCCTATTTCTTCTACTAAGGCAGTTGAGAACCTGATTGCATCAGTGCTCTCATCAAAGGTAACATGAAATGTTTCCTCAGTCTGCTGTCTCCTTGTGTTGAACACTCTGAAGGCTTTTGAGACAAGTAAGTATCCCAGGAAGTATCCATCATCAGCTTTTGCATCAAATTTCCCTAAGTGATCCTTGTGATTATGAATAAACACATGACACCCAAAGACATGAAAGTAGCTGATGTCAGGGATTCTTCCTTTGAATAACTCATATGGGGTTTTCCCATGTCTCTTGACAATGATGGATCTGTTTTGTGTATAACAGGCAGTTTTGACTGCATCAGTCCAAAAATGGTTGGAAAGGACTGATCCACATAGCATTGTCCTAGCAGCTTCAATGAGTGTTCTATTTTTCCTTTCAGCAACACCATTTTGTTCAGGTGTGTATGGAGAGGAAAAGTTTTGGGAAATACCTTTCTCATCACAGAAACATTCAAGTTCATAATTTTTGAACTCAGTCCCATTGTCAGTTCTAATCTGTTTGACCTTAATGTCATTTTGATTTTCAATGTTCCTGACAAAGGACATGATTGTTTCAGCTGCCTGACTCTTTTTGATCAGGAAGAATACCCAAGTGTATCTAGAGTATTCATCCACTATGACCAGAGTATACTTCTCATGGTTAATAGACCTTGGACTGACAGGTCCAAATAGATCCATATGGAGAAGATGTAGGCAGTTCCTGATGGAAAAGTTGGTTTTGGTTTTAAAGGATGCTCTGTGGTGTTTACCTTTTTCACAAGCTGAGCATGGTTTATCCTTTGAAAACACAAGAGATGGTAAGCCAAGGACCTTGTTTTGTTTTACAAGATTGTTTATGTTTTTAAAGTTCAGGTGGGTGAGTCTCTTATGCCAAAGCCAGTTGAGTGTATCAGTGGCCTTAGCAAAGAGACAAGTTCCATCCTGAGTTAGACTGGACATGTCTAATACATAAACATCTTGTCTTCTTGGTGCAATGAGGACAATTTCCTTATTTGCATTGAAGATGGTTCCTTGCTTATCATCAAACTGAACTATGTATTTTGCATCACATAGTTGACTGACACTGATCAGATTGTACTTAAGACCATTTACATAAGCTATCCTAGTAAAGACAATACCATTGCAGTTTACAGAACCATAACCTTCAGTGAGACATGATGAATTATCAGCAAATATCACTTTGGGTCCTGGTTCTTCCACATATTTGTGCAGACACTCCTTAACACCAGTCATGCTCCTTGAACATCCACTGTCTAGATGCCAAATAGGATCCCTGGCATGCCTCTGCACAAATAGTAAACTGGGTCAGTTCTTTCTAGGACTCCATTTCATGGAGGGTTTGGTTTTGTAGGTCTTTATGAAAGTATTAATTGATTCATGGTCAGTGGTTGAGTGGACTGAGCTACCACATGTTTTGCATTTAGATGCAGGGGTAGCCTCAGTAGTCTGAGAGGATTGTTTATTCACTCCTTTTCTTGACTGAATGACCTTCTCTTTTCCTGAGGATTTCTGAGTGGAACTTCCACTAGATTCACAGTGTTTGTCAATTTGACAATCCTCAGGATGATGGTCATTGAATCCACATAATGGGCAAGGTGGAAAAGGCTTGGCCTTTTGCTTCTGTTTCTGCTTAGAATCAGAAGGGTAGTTTAGGCACTGAGCCTTAAGTCCTGAAAAGTTTGACATGATTGAGCATTGTTTATGATCAGAGGTCCTGTGATCTTCCTTTTTGCAAATCATGCAATAAAGGACTCTATAGCAATCATCAGTGAGATGATTTGTATAGTTGCACAGTTCACATCTTTTCAGGGGTTTTGTGGGTTTGGGTTTGGTTTTTGAGGAAGCTGGTTTTTGTTCCTTCTTGGATTGAGAAGGTTTCTCAGAAGAAGCAATCTTCTCTCCCAGCTTCCTGACCATTTCAGCCAACTGATCAAATTTTGAATCAGGGCTTTGGGTTGTTACTTCAGAAGGGACTGAAGTTGATGAGTCATCAGTATTTACTGAGACATCAAGGGTTGGTCTCTTCAGGATGGTTGTTCCCTTTCGTGATCTCTCCTTTGGAGAGTGTGGTGAGAAGACCATTGGTGGGAGGCCTAAGTTAGGTGCAGCACCCTGAAGGGTATTCAGTGGAGGAAGTGGTGGGTATGATTCTGATTCAGACTCATTCTCAAACTCAGTATTATTGAGTTGTTCAGTGAGTTCAAGCTTACTGAGTTGTTCAGTAAGTCCAAGCATATTTTTCAAAGCCTGACTTTCAGGAAGCAAGATCTTTCCAGTCTCAAAGTTTGGTAACTTACTGACTGGGTTGTCCCTGACAATCCAGTCATTTGACTTGGAAAGCATTTCTTGCTCAAAAGATATGCCAGCTGGAACAAAGTTTAGTTCATTGTGACACACATTTGGATCAACCATAAGAGGGTCAATTCCAATGGTTTTCTGAGAGATTAATCCCACAGTGTCAAAAACTTTAGGGTTCTTCTTGGTCCAGCTTTGGATGACAGCCTTTTCTTTGTTAAGTTCAGTTTGAAGGGCTTGGTTTTGTTTCAAAATCTCAGTGTTCTGAATTTGTAGAGTTATTGTTTCTAGTTTGGCTTGCTTTAGTACAAGCAGTTCATCTCTACATTTAATCAATTCTGACACAATATTGTTATATTTTGAAAACAGGTTAAGCCTTTGTTCCTCAACAAACTTTAGATCAACACAAATATAATTCATGTAAGACTGCCAATCAGAATCATCATCCATAGAAAGTAAAGTATTTACCTTTTTCATGGTGATGTTGACCCACTCTCCATTCCTAGCATGGCTTTTTCCCACAGCCACCTGATCCTCTTCAGAAAGTGCCATCAGTGCACTAACTCTTATTTCCTCATCAGAGGAAGCCTCTTCTTCATCCCAGTCATATGCTTCAGCTACTAATACCTTGTTCTTTCTCTGAATAGGTTTAGATGTTTGAGCAGCCTGAGGCAATATGGGGTTAGTTTCAAGAAGTGCAAGTTTAGCTTTGATTTTCCTATACTTTGTTTCAAAATCCTTTTGACCCTTGTTTTGAAATTGTTGGGTGGACTGAAACATTTTTGGTTGAAACTTGCTAGTTCCTGAGGAACTGTTTCCTGAAAATTTGTAAGAGGGTTCTGAGATGGTTTTAGAATAACAGTCCCTAGCAAAATGACCCTTTTTACCACATTTAAAGCATTCAGTGGTCTCATTTGCTTTTGGTTTTGTAAAGTTGGACTGATTTCTTTTGATGAAATGTCTTGAACTAGCAAGGAGTGCCCTTTCTTGGAATTCCAAGTTCAAGTCGTTCAGGTACTCCTCACCAGTTCTTTCATCAATTTCATCTTCAGAATCCTCTTGAGAATCCTGCACAACACCATTAGAATAGAAAGCAGTTGATATGGGTGTGGAGGTTAAGGCCTTTTTGGACTCAAGAGCTTTTGAGTCAGGGTATCTCCTTGAGATCAAGTTATCCTCGTAGACAAACTTCCCATAAATTTCAGGGAGCTCAAGGGTCTGAATGTGGTTAGCATTCCTCAGGCCTTGTGAGAAGTTGAGCCACTTCTCAGGGAGACTATTGACAAAGCCAACATTAGTCTCATGCTTAGTCAGTACAACACCATCATTTGATAATTCATTTATTAAAGTCTTGTATCTGGTGTAGATCTGTGAGAAACTTTCAGAGTCTTTTGCCTTGAAAGTATTATACTCAAGTTTAAGGTCCATGACCCTATTTTCCTTGGTATCTGAGTGTTGTAGTCGTTAATCACTCTTTATCACACAATATATGGCGTTTAAACACAATAGAATGAGATGGGACAATAGTGTATATGTTTGGATCGTATGAACTATGGAGAGAATGAGAGATGTTAAAGTTCTTTCAGTTAAAACACATAACACACACACACTGTTGAACCACTTTACAAATGAGGAGTTTTGTGCTTTAAATACTCCAAGTATTTTGCCTTGTGGGCTTTTGATGGGCATTTGGGCTTTAGACCAATGGATTGATCTTTTACAAATGATACTAATTCTAACATAAGCCCATATAATACAAAGTTCTTAACTAAGTGAATGACCATCACTTTAACTATAAAATTAAAGCTAACAATCTCCCCCTAAGGGATGGTCATTCAAAAGATGCACCATGTGATTAGGTCTTTAGACTTCATGGTCTTGAACTTTGTGAATCTTTGTTCCTTCATGCATTGTGATCTTCATCGTATCGACTTTTGGATTGTTCTTTGCCTTGATCAACATCTTCATGTATTCACAGCGTCTTTTCTTCCAATGTAGATTTTGAGACATACGATGATCAATGGACTTTCTTCAGTACCTGTATAAAACAGTTAGCAATAAATCATCCAGCTCTTCCAGGTTCAGATCTCATTATGACACTTACAACTTATGTCCTTTTTGGCGAACACAAGTGTATTTTATTGGAAGTGTTCCTAAGAGATCTTTGATGAATCTCATGGCTCTAGACTCAATTATGTGCGTTTTGGTTTTAGTCGTCGGAGGCATGGAGCAGAGTGCCACCTTTTCAATATCAACACATCTCGGAGTGAGAGGTCGATAGATTATGTAGTGTTCTCCGTGAGAAATGAAACAAATATCTTTTGAGAGATATCTGAGTGGATAGAAGGGGTTTGTGCACCGCGTCACTGGGTCCATGACGTCTTGTCTTCAATATCAGTATCACCTTAGTGAGTACCGATAGCATATGTATTGACCTAGTTTCTGACCTAAGTTTTCATGGAGGGCTATTTCTTTTCACCCTTTCATTAAACTTTTCTTTTTCATTCTTCAACCCCTTCTTTCTCCTTTCTCATTTTGCTCCTCTTTTTTTTTTTTTTTTTTTTTTTTTTTTTTTTTTTTTTTTTCAATCATACCTAAGGACTTCTAATTCTAATCTATTGGAATTGTCCTTGGGTAGATCCCTCCGGTTCTGGCGGATCATTAGACATTACCTAACCATAATCACCTTATTACACCATGATTATCCTAGATTTGTTGATCACTTGCCATAAAACCTTTTGTGAAAATCTCTCAAAGCGTTTATGTATAAAACACATTTTAGTTAATACTTCAAGAGTTTTGCATTTTTGAAACACTCCCCCTTCACATGTGCTCATGCATTTTTAATAGATTGCACATGTTGGGTAGAGTTCGCACATTTGAAATGATCAATTTTCAATGAACATGACCTTCGCGAGACACGCTTACATCACTAGTTATACTAGCTTGAAATTATTACCCGTCCCGGTCATATTCAATGATCATCTCTCGAATTGGTACATTCTACTCAGACAAGTCCTTTGCGAGACACGCTTACATCACTGGTAAACCAGCTTGAAATTATTACCCGTCCCGGACAAGTCTTTTCGATTACTGACATTTAAGCTTCGTCAATTCGATGGTATTTTCTGAGTCTTTCTGATGAGCTCCTTTGAGATTCGAACCATGATCACATTTTAATCCCATTTCTCCCCCTCAAAAATAGCATTTCGATGGTATTTTTGATACCGTTTGATTAAAATCATTGTTTTTGGAAAGCTAATAGGGAGAAACGATCTGCATGAACTTTTTGGAACAAAATTTCTTTTTGGAATACTCCCCCTCAAAACTTGCATTGGTTTTGACATTTTTGAAAACTTTGGAGCAAGTGGGGAGTAACGATTTGAAAATCTTAAGCAAAATTTTTGAAAAGATTTGAAAAACCTTTTGAGAAATTTTTGAGTAAAATTTTGCTTAAGGTTAAGAAGTTAGTTTTGATAAACTTTGCGTGAAAACTTCTTTTTCTTTTAGGATTGTTGCAATAAAACGTACAACAGGGTCCTTTCTTTGAAAAACGGGTTATACACTATTATGTGTGCATAAGCCAAAACGTTGAAGCTCGGGTTGTAAGCTGAAATACTTACAAGCCATTGATTTTTAGGATAAGTGCTCGAAATTTATTGATTAAGCACTTTCCTTTCTTTGAAGATCGGTTCCTGAACTGATGTGTTCAAAAGCCATTAAATTAAGCGCGGGTTCCGTACTAAAATGCACGAAAACCATTTTGACCAGATTAGACAACAACTTTTGGAACCCATTTGAGCACTGCACCAATGGGTTTAGCATGTTTTGCAATCCATTTGTAAGTTGTGTCAATCTGATTCAAAGAGGTTGAATTCCAACGAGGACTGAAAACCGGTGTTTCATTTGGAAATAACACTCGTGGAATCAACGGTGATTTAAAATCCTTTTTCAAAGCAGAGTCATTCTTGGTTTGTAGCAGAAGTATTTCAGAGTTTGAAGGACTTTGCTTTGGTTTCCACACTTGCCTTACCCGTGTAAAGCGAGATTGTGGAGTTTGAAAAACTGTATTCTCTTCATGAGAATGATTTGACCTTGAAAGCTTTTGAGGAGTGAGCGTTTTAGAAAATCTTGGTTTCTTCGAAAACTTCCTTCCTTTTTGAAAAGAATAGGCTGTAAACTGGGAAACCTTTTTCGAAAATGGTTTTTAAGATTCACCCGTGTAAACCTTCTTTGAAACACTCACTTTTGGTGTTGAAAGATTTGAAACAGGAGATTTTCCTTTTGAACGGTTAAGATCATCAAACTTTGTATTTAAGGCATTGTATGATGTTCGCAAATCACTGTATTCTTTTTGAAGAGAAAGATGATCTTGAGATGCCAATTTAGATTCCAAAGAGGCAATTTGTTTCAAAAATTGATCTTTTTCAGCTTTTGAATCATCTATTTTACGTGCCAATTTCCGTTCGAAAACAATATTTTCTTTTTCAAGTCTTTCAAAATATGTTTCGAATTTGTTCGTTTTGTTGAAAAGATCAGTTTTGATATCCTCAAGATCGTTTGTTCTTTGAGCTAAGAGAGTTTCGAGCTCAAGTACCTTTGTTTGAAGCACATGATTTGCGTTTTCCATTTCAAAATCTGAAGAATTAGAATCAAACAGAGGATTTGGATAGGAAACTTTTGTAACTTGAGGCTTCAATACTTCAGACTTCTTTTGTTTCGTGTTTGATTTTTGATTCAGAACACGTGAACGTTTGATTGAATCAAACAGGTTTTTGTAAGTCTGTTTCAAATGCTCATTTTCTTTTTGTAATGATGCCACAGCATGTTCCAATTCAATATTTTTTGTATCAAGTTCATCCAAATCAAACTTGATATTGGCATCATCACAATTTTCTTCAAAAATCTTTTCCTTTTCAGAAGAAGCAATTCTTTTTGACAATTCTTCTTTGACTTCAGCTACTTCATTTGAAAGTTCAGTGATTTTCCTTTTGAGACAAAGATTTTCAGATTTCAAAAAATATGTATGTTCAGAATCCACATTCTCATACTCAAGGCTGACAGACACCGATTTGAATGACTCAATTTGATTTGTGAAAAATTCTTTTTGAATATCAAGATTTAAGCATTTTGCATCAAATTCATCTTCAAGAGAATGGACGTACTTTAAATCTTCTCTCATTTCAGTGACAAGAAATTTTTCAAAATGTTCAAAACTGAAATTGATATTTTTCACAAGAGGTTCAATCTCATCTTTTAAAAACTTACGGACTTCCTTTTTTAGCCAAGCGTCTGATGACATGAGACGAGTGTAGTCACTCTCGGTGTATTGTTGTTTTGACCAAATGACCTTTAACGTGTGGTCAATGTGATATTTAAGATTACAAAACTGTTTCCTTGCTTTATTTTGCCATAAATTAGCATCATAAGTAGCAAGTTGAACTTCTTTGAAAAATCTTTTCACATTTGTGTCTTTTCTTTTTAAAGGTGGTTTTGGTATTTCTGACAATTGTATACAACCATACACAAAGCCTTGGTACGAGAGTGGGCTTTTTCTTTGTTTGACTTTTAAGCGTTTTTCCTCTGCCAATTTTTCATCTTCTTCTGACATGAACAGAGCATCAGTCGGCAAAAATTTATGTTCAACCTGATCTGTATTTTCAAAACCAATTCCTGATTTTCCCTTATGAACTTTCTCAACTTTAGGAATCATCATTTGAAGAGTTTGAACACTTTGGTCTGTTTTTCGAAGTTTTTCTTCAAGATTGTTTGCACGTTTTAAAACCTCTTGATTTTCATTTTCAAGTTTTGTATTAACAATCTTAAAATTTGAAGTGGTTTCCTGAAGCATTGAGTATCTCATTTTTAATTCAACGTTCTCGTTTAAAAGCTCTTGGACCTTTCTGTTGGCGGGGCCCAAATTTTCATCCAGTTGATGAATGGAACGTTTTTCACTTGAAAGAGCTTTGCTTAACTCAACTTCAAGTTCTTTGTTTCGTTTTAAAATTGGCGAGAGAACATCTTCGTTTATTTCAAATTTTTGAGCTTGGGATTTAAGGTTTGAGATTTGAATGTCTTTGCTTTGTTTTAATTTTTCAAAATCTTTTTCCATTTCTTTAAATCCCTCAAGCTCTTTGGACAAGAAGACATTCGCTTGCTTAGCTTTGCGATTGTCCTCTTTGCACTTTTCAAGTTCATGTTTGAAATTAGCGATTAAAGAAGCAAATATGGCATGATCCTGATCATGAGAAGATCCATCCTGGGCAGGCTCACCTCCATTAGGATCCATATCTGGGGTTGAGGGAGTGATATTACTATCAAACCTTTGCTCCATATATGTGTCACTGATGGACTCAGGATGCACAGGATGTGTCTTGTTATGAACAAACATATTCTTGAACAAATCAACATTATCATGATCGTTTGAATGTTGTACCGTAGCCACTATTGCAATGTCGGATGAAAGTCTGATGTGGTCAGCTTCAGTATCCCAAACAGCTTCATTCCTGTGTGTACCATCAGCATCCGAATCGTATCTTGGAGTGCTGCTTTCAACATGCTGTTCTGAAGATGTGTCTGTTTCCGTGAAGACCAAGCTATCATAAGATGTTGTACCCTCATCGACTGTTTCTTCATCTTTGTTTGCCTCTTTCTCATTCACCTCTGTTTCCTTTAATAGCACTTCTTTTTCAATCTGCTCTCTTTCCTGTTTCTGCTTTTCAATCTCACTCTGCTCAACTTCTTCTTCAGCAAGTGATTTTTCGAGTTCACTCATGTAATCGATGCATTGAGTTTGGAAGTCTATGGCATTTAAACACAATAGAATGAGATGGGACAATGGTGTATATGTTTGGATCGTATGAACTATGGAGAGAATGAGAGATGTTAAAGTTCTTTCAATTAAAACACGTAACACACACACACACTGTTGGACCACTTTACAAATGAGGAGTTTTGTGCTTTAAATACTCCAAGTATTTTGCCTTGTGGGCTTTTGATGGGCATTTGGGCTTTAGACCAATGGATTGATCTTTTACAAATGATACTAATTCTAACATCAGCCCATATAATACAAAGTTCTTAACTAAGTGAATGACCATCTCTTTAACTATAAAATTAAAGCTAACACTGGGGGACCCTCAAAGCTGTTTACCAAGTCATCCCAAGTTTGCTTGGCTGTTAGACAGTTGATGACTGATTCCATTATATCGTCAAGAAGACATGATATAAGGATGCTTTTCAGGCGTTGGTCTTGATTGACCACCCTTTTCTCATCAATGGTCCATTGGGCCTCAGGCTTGTTTAACCCTCTGGCTGTCTTTGGGACAAATGGGTCATCCCTGATACAGGTGATGTAGTAGGGTTCCATACCGGTAAGATAGCAAATCACACGCTTCTTCCATTTGCTAAATTTCCCAGCTTCAAGTCTGGGTGCAACAACGGAGTAGCTGCCACCCTTTTTGTGGACTAGCTGGGGTACATTGATATCAGCCATAGTAGGATCTTGGTTTTAAAAACCTAGAGCACTCTTGGTTAGTTTAAAAAGATTTTATAAACCAGAGGCTCTGATACCACTTGTTGGTCCCTTTCACACGTTAGAGTTAACTAGAAAGTTAATCTATTTGTGTTAAAGACTAATACAATGTTATGAATAAATCTAACAGTTATAAAACGTGAATATAAAAACACAATATTTTTCAACGTTTAAATTCTTATTAGAAATAATTCCAAGAATCTATTACCCAAGTGTTTTGCGGAACAAACACTTGGGATTGAACAGACAAGGGTTTGAGGTGTCTCCTATCGAAACTCAAGTTTTGCTTGAGTGGTAACAATATACCCACTGAGCTATCTCAGTGAGTTGTATACTCTTTGTAGGAGAGAAGTTACTTTGTAAAAGTTCTAAGCTTTCAATATACAAAGCACACTTAACTTCTCTCCATCTGATCTATTTATACACAAGTAATCTAAGTATAAGTGATTAAAATATTACAAGTTGTTGAGGTAGCATGTCTGACAATTACAAATAGTAATTGTCATTTCCAAGAACCAATAGGAAAGGGCTAATAAGACTTTGGGAGTTGTTGGCTGACACTCCATGACTTTTAGCCGCAATAGGGAAGGTTGGTATCTGACAAGAGAAGAGTGTTTGGTCTGACACTTTTATCTTCTCAGATCTTTCCCTTTTGTTCCCGCCTATTCTTCAGGCATTGGTTCCTCAGTCTTCAATCACTATGTTGTTGAGGAGACTGGGGTTCAGTGAGTTCTTGTCCAACACTCACTGAACCATTATCTTCTTCTTCGGCTTAAGTCCTACTCAGGAAGTACCGCTTTCCTGAGAGTGAGTCCTTTATTGAACTCGCCTTAAGCATCCTGAAGATGACTCACTGAGAGGCTGTTCTCTCAGTGACTTGAATTGTTCTTGGTTTAACAAACACTTAGCTTAATTTGTGTTCAAATCCTATTTAAGCTAATTGGGTGTTATACGTACCCAACACAAACTTCTTTTGCATTTTTGCTATTTGCTACTTGCAATATCATATCTTTGGGTAATCCTTGAAATAGATACCCAATTGCGGTCTTATCTCGCTTTTCATCAACTTGAGTTTTATCGGTGGATTCGACCATTTCCCATAGACCATTTGCTTGCAAAATGATCTTCATTCTTATTGACCATATCGTATAGTTTGTTGTTGTCAACAAGGGGCATTGAAAATAGGGTGTTGATCCTATTCCCTTATTGTTTTTCGAACTATCACCATCTTCCTTTCCCATAATTATTTTATAAAAATGTCGAACACAATTTTAGTTTTAAACTATATAAAATAAATTTTTTAATCACAATTTAAAAAACCTTTTATAATAATAACACTTTGAATTTCAAAAACAATATGTAGAATAGATATTTTGTTTCAAAAATATCTAAAACTTATAAAGTCAGTACAATGGCTTTCAAAATAAGCAATTGTATTTCCTATTTAAAAAAAAGAGGGGTGTTTGATATTTTAGAACCTGGGTGTTTGGTACTTTATATATAAAAGTATATATAAAAGTCTAAGTAAAGGAAACTTATTCAATTATTGTGTCTCCTGTTGCAGTCAAAAGCGTATCCCACTTTCCTTCTTTTGTATTCTAGATCTCACAAAAATAGGGTAAAAATCGACTGTCCCTTTTCTTCCTTGTCTGATTGTTATCGAACCCAAAAACACCAAAAATCACCAACACAAAACTTCGTCTTCTTCTTTTGATCGGTGGTTCTAGTTCCGAACTCTTCTCCGGCGATGGCGGTTACTAGACCCGATTTATCCCTTGGTTTCTTCTTCCTTGCGAACAGTTAGGGTTTCACGATTTGGAGATTTGTATCGGTTTACTTTCTGGATGAATTTGGGTCTCTTCTCAGTTCTGATTGAAACAAAAGTTTCAATTTTTCTGCAAACTGATCGAAAAATGGTTTCGATATTTCTGTTGTTCGGTAACGGAGAACAAAACTTTGATTCTTTTGTTGTTTGGTAACGGCAAACAATTTTTCTGGATAGGTTATATAAATGGCGATTGAAAACGGCAATCGAAATGACTATAAATGGCGATTGAAAATGGTAATCGAGATAGTTGTAAACGGCGATTGAAAACGGCATTCGAAGTGACTGAAAAAAGGCAGTCGAACGGCAATTGAGTAAGAACGGTACTCAATTGTAAGGTATGTAATCTGATTTTGTAAAAACGAATAAACTGGTGATTTAGGGTTGATTATAAATCACAATAGTTTGGCTTTGGTACCACTGTTGGTCCCAATAGAATCAAGAACTTGAAATGTGTAATAATCTTTGTATATTGAATGAATTTTTTGTTACGATACATGAACGTATATATACTAGTTGAATGGTTGCGATTGAACCATTGCAATGCTTCGGTGGTGTTGTTTGGTGGTAACCGCCACCTTTTCCTATGGAGGTGACGGTTGTGTCTTTTGGCCAACAATTGCACCCTTTCAAGTTTGATCTAATTACATAATACTACATTCTAATTACATGCTAATATAATTGTAACCTATAAGTCTTCATCTTTAACTAAATCACTGGTTAACTTCCAACATACGTAAGCGTGACAACCATTTTGCATCACACGTAATAGCTCCACGTGGGTCGTTGTTTGTAATTGAAGGAAATCACACTTACAATCAACCTATAGCATGAAGTATAGTAGTAACTATGATTATTATTTCTATGGAAAACACAATAAATTATACTACTATAAGCTCTGATTTACAAATTACATGAAGAACAACTAACTATATACGGTTGGAGAGCATAATAAACATCTAAAATGATAACCAAAACTCAAGAATAGGATGTGACAAAAAACATAAGCATAAACCCGTAAAATCAATAGATTCAGCACGCCATCCTACTAAAACCTCTTACTTTGATTTTAACCTAAAAAACCTCACGAATCATCAACATGAAAATCTAAACTAGAATGAGTTGGTAACAAAGTAGAGCTGTAATTTTCAGTAGACTCGTCCAATGAAGACATCGAGAGTTCCAAAGTGGACTCTCAAATATAACGTTCAAGTTTTTTTTGACGGCCTGAGCATATATTTTGTTTTCAATTCTGTAATGTAAGTGATTATATTCAATTGATCCAGTTACTTACATGTTTTCCTTGTATTGCTGGCCGGTTTTCATGGTGTACGTCTAAATTGGGCTCTAAATCCTCTAATGGTTCCTATCATAATTTCCATGCATCCAAGAGGTGGTTGATACTCTTTTTAATTTGTCTAATACATTTTAGGTGTTGCTTGTTTGTGTTTGCCATGTGTTCTCCTCGTGGTTTATGGTGTTGTTATTTGTTGTTTTGATGTTTGTATCCTTTAACCTATTGCTAGTTCTTTATAATGTAGTTGCCTTTAAAAATAGTCCATTTTCATATTTTGATAGTATAATTAAGTTAGCTAGCTAGTGGTGCATTAAGCTAAGTTTATGTCATCATACATTCCAGAAAATGTACCATACACTTTTGGTTTAGTGGTATGTGAGTGACCCATCAACCAATAGGTTGGGGGTTTAAGTCTCGCTGGAGACATTAATTTATGTGAGCTAGGTGGTATAGGTGTGTAATAAATTATCGTTAAAAAAAACACTCAATATACGTACGTAACGTTTATTATGTATTTGGTATAGTTCGTGTATATTTTTGCAATCTAAATGCAGCCTATCCTTTCAATTCTATCAATTCTATATGGCATCTTTGTAGAGAAACCAAAACCAAGTAGCCATCCTTTCATAGGAAAGATTAAAATTCAAGAAACTTGCCAACACTATTCAATATCTACCATAAACGCAAAACATAACTAAACAGCCCACCTCTCTGAAGAAATCAAGAGCCAAAGCATTGTCTTTTCTTTTTTCATCAAATATCTATGAAACAATCGAGTACATACATACTAGTTAACAAAAAAAAAAAAAAAAAAAAAAAAAAAAAAGAAAAAAAAAGGACATTCAACTTAAGAGTTACGAGTGGATTATGAGGAGATCAAGAAATAAAATCGAGATATATTGGAAACAATGGTTATTCTATCCAATAAAGTGTCGTAATGCATAATAAGTCCTGTCAGAGATGGTGTCGTTTTCAGGTTCGGTTTCAGTTTATGTGGTAGGAGTTTGATATGAGTCAGAGTTTAGGGTGTTTGGTTAAAGGTCCGACTGCAGCTAGTGTTTGGCATATTAAGGTTAAGGTTGAAGTACGTTCAGTGGTCAAGTGGTCATGACAGTATAGTAATGGTCATAATACTGGAAGATGTTCTTGCCTGGTAGTTGATTAAATTGGCGGCTCGTCATATGTTAGTATGGGTTATATTCCAAAGTAATCCAATCTAACCCTAAACCAGCCGCCACCACCATTGTCTCTCCGGCCGTCGGCTTAGGTCGGCGGTCCGGAGAGACCCTCTTCAATCCTTCTTCTTGGTAGATACTTTACCATATCGTTATCAGTTTTCGATTAAATAAAGTTTTATAGATCGTTCCTGTTGGCCATTTTTCGTATCATTTTCTCTTGGATCCTTGTGTTTATGGGTTGTTTTTAGTTCGGTATGTTCGGTGGATCAGATTGGTTGTACTAGGGTCGAAGTGGTTGCATGGTTCAGATCGGGAGGTTCAAGATGGCGAGGTCATGTGATGGTGAGGTCGTGGTAATGGTGAGGTCGTATGATGGTGAGGTCTTGTGATGGTGATGTCTTATGATTGTAAGGTAGTGGTGATAGTGAGTCGTGATGATGGTGAGGTCGTGTTGGTTGTGAGGTCGTGGTGGTTTAGTTCGTGGGGGTTGTGAGGTCGTGGGGGCTGTGAGGTCGTGGTGATGGTGAGGTCGTGTTGGTTGTGAGGTCGTGGTGATGGTGAGGTCGTGGGGGTTGTGAGGTCATGGTGGTTGAGGTTGTGGTGATGGTGAGGTCGTGGTGGTTGTGAGCTCATGGTGATGGTGATGTCTCGGGCTATTATTTGAACTTGTGGTTCTCGAACAATTGAGGGTATTTCTCCATCAACTCTTTCTGCATCTCACCATGCCACCACCCCGTTCGATAGTGTGGTTCAAATTGGTTTGTTTGTGATTTCGGTGAGTTTTGTACAAGGGTCAAAGTTGTGGTCGTGTTGTGGTTTCCATTTGTTCCATACTTCTTACAAGGTGATTGCCCTTGATTGGTTAGCGTTTTCGGGTTGAGATGCTGGAGTTTATTCTTTTGATTGTTTGGATTTCACGATATTTATTTTAGGGTCGTTGTATTGATAGGGTCGTGTTGGTTAAGTGTTTCATTGATACTAGCAGGGTACCCGCGCGTTGCGGCGGCGGGCACCCTGAAATAATATTTTTCGGTGAATCATGTATTTTAGTTTATTATGTTCTTTTTAATAATAAATTTACGGATATCAAGAATTTCATGTGACGTATTTTAACTCCTTAACTAAGGAATTTATGTCGTCTTTTTGGGTCTTTTTTAAAGTCATTCGTATAACATGAACCCGTTTGGCCAGTGCCCGTTTAGCCCGTGCACGTTTGGCCCGTGTCCGTTCGGATTCTAGCCCGTTTGGCCCGTGCCCGTTTAGCCCGTGCCTGTTTGACCCGTGTCCGTTCGGGTTCTAGCCCGTTTGGCCCGTGCCCGTTTGGGCTCTAGCCCGTTGCCCGTTTCTGCTTGAATATTTGTATAATGTGCTTTATTATTTGTATTAGTAACATTTAATGTAGGAATTGTGTTTAAGTTGATTCTACAATATGCTTGATAATTTGTATTTATTATGTAAGGGGTGTTTTAATAACTAAATTAATTGTATTTATTGATCAATTAATTAATTGACTACATTAAATATCTTGACCAAATTAATAGTGCTTTGTACTTTGTATATTAAGCTTTAAGACTTGTAAGTCTTAAAATTAAGATTGATGAAAAAGATCATTAATAGTGCTTTGTGTATTGTACAATAAGCATTATAGTTTGTAAGTCTTAATTTTAAGACCAGGAGGAGAGAGAGTCAGTCATGCTTTATATGTAGTATAGATACTTTCTAGCTTTTTGCTAGTTTGTTTTAATAAAATTATTTCCTTTCTAAAAAAAGTGTTATCAGGTCAGCTGCAAGTATTCAAGTTATAAGGGGCTGTTTGGTTTTAAGTCTGCACAAGGTACTGATAAGTGGTTCTTATTGTATGCATTATGGTTGCAAAAGTTCAAAGGTTGAGATTGGCCCTCTGTTGGCAATGTGTACATGATGGGTATCAGGGGCAGAACTACATGTAACTCAGGGGTAGCGGTCTCTACCCCTGAACTTTTTCCCGATAGTGGAATTTTTGGCCATTTTCTACTTTTTTGGCGATTTCGCTACCCCTGAAACAAATTTTCGTATTTCGATACCCCTGAACTTGGCTCCTAGTTCCGCCACTTATGGGTATGTCACATGGAAGTATATATATTCTATTGTGGATACTTGTTGTTAGTGGTTATGTGTTGTCCATTTAGTGTGCTTAGTTTTCATGTGAGGCTTTGGTTTACTCTTGGAAGTTTTGTGTTCTTGTTTTTGTATTTTTATTTTTGGGTCTTTTCCTTTTTTAAGTAGCTTGTTAATTAAGGTAGGATGCCTTGTTTTGTATCGTGTTTTTTTTTTTTTTTATGTTTTATAAATGTTGCCTTTCTAAAAAAAAAAAAAAAAAAAAAAAAAAAAAAAAGACTCAATCCCCAATTTAAAAACTCCTAAAATGTGCTTTCACGGATGTATATTTGAGTTCTATATCTAAAGTTGTTCTTTTGTTGTACTTTAACTATTTTAAATTTAGTTAATTTGTTAAAAGTTGCTTGCAAGTGTAGAGTTGTAAATTGCCATGTTGACATGGACGTGCCTGAAACCTTTCTGTAGTAAATGGTCACGTGAAATTCAAGTTTTTTCCAACTTTTTCACCGACCCTTATTTTATCCTTGAGAAAAGTAGTAAACTACCAATTCTAAGAGCTTACGTGCCATGCATTAAAAAGATATGTTAGCAATAAACACGAGGAAAATCATAATGCAGCCTTCATATCAAATTTAAAGCAGATAAATATTATCCTTGTTATCATATTCTTGTAACAAAAAGAAGACGTTCGAAGGCTATCTATTTAAGTCATGAGATAGAATTGGTGACAATATATCGTATTGAGATAGGAATTATACTTGGTACACTGTCTCATTTAAGGGCCCAAGATACAAGTCAGCTGGTTCATTCTTCAATACAGCCTAGCATTTCGTTTGTTAGCTCCATTTATATTTGTCCTTCGATCTTAGGAGTTATTGACGATTCATTTAAATTTTCGGCCGATTACGCACTCAGTTTTCGAGTTAAAATTTGAGAGGAAAGGAAAGGAAATGAAATGTTTTTTGTGTTCTTGAGTTTTTTTTTTTAAGAGATGAAAGGGAAGTAGAGAGGAAGATGGGATAAAGTTTTCTTAATAAAGTGTTCCTCCCATTTTTGAGAAAAAACTGTAAGGAAATGGAAATGATTGTTGTGTAAAGACTAATATATATTTTTTAAAACATTTGACATTAACAATTAAAAGACATACATATAATTTAAACAAGTTAATTTCTTTTTCCTCCAACTCAAGAACATATTTATGATTAATTTCCTTTTCCTTTCCTCTATCTGAAGAACAAATTAACTAACACTTCCTTTCCTTTTTCATTTCTTTTCCTGTTCCTATTCTTTTCCATTTCCCTTCACTCAAAACTCGAGAACTGAGGGTTATTTATTTATTTATTTATTTTATTTTATTTTATTTTATTTTATTTTTGAAAATTAACCTTCAAGAACTGAGGGGTAATTATGGATGTTTTTTCTTTGAGGAAAGTAATTATCTAGTGTGAAAAGATAATTTATTATTATTATTATTATTATTATTATTATTATTTTTCTAAATAAAAGTGTTTTATTCCAATTAAGAATTATTTTCTTATTAGACAAGTATTGGTTTTAGTATATAAATATAAATTAGAGTAAATTGCAGAAATCGTCCTTGTGGTTTGGAAAAATTGCATGTATCGTCCCTGGTCTTCAATAATTGCAGGCGGCCTCCCTGTGGGGAAACTATTGGTTCGTTTTAGTCCCTGGCACTAACGATCGTTAGTCCCTCTCAGTTAGTTGATAATACTTTAAGGGCATTTCTGTCTTTTCCCATGTGGTCCCAATTGACTCCCCTTTTCCAACCCTTTTAATAGTCCGACTTCTTCTTCCCCAATTTAAAAAACCACATAAAACCCTAATTAAAAATACATATCAAACACAAAGAACAATGACTATCTAGTTAAAGGGGTTCCAATGATATGTCGTCCGGTTATGGGGGACCAATGCGTAAATGCAAGGTACTTGAGTTTCATATGGCGGGTGGGTCTGGACCTAGAGTACTTGGAACGAAAGGTGATTGTGAATGCGATTAGAAGACTGTTGGTGGACGATGAAGGAAAAGAGATCAGGAAAAGAGCGATTACTATGAAAGAAAAGGTTAAATATTCTTTGTGCAAAGGAGGATCTTCGTTCAATTCTTTGAATGATTTAGTGGAATTCATCGTGCAAGATCACACCATGGTTGGCAATTAAACTAATTACTAGTATATATTTTACTTTTGCTGTAATTCTCGTTAAGATAATGAATATATACAAATTACATGTGGTGATTTCGAACTATTTACTTTTGAATGAGTCAAAGTTAAGTATATGTATCATCTAGTTGGTCAAACGGGTATTTTCATAACAATTAGAATGAAATGGATCAAAATGGTCGAAAGTTTCATATGTTTTTATTTAAAACACACAAAACCTCCGTCATTATTCTACTGGAAAAGTTTGATCATAATAGAAATTATATAGTTTTGATAATCATTTCGAAAATCTTTGAGCAAAATGTGTAGCTAACAATTACAAAGTTTGCTACCGCTTGTTATGATGACCAAATGTTTAGTTAAGATCTTGGAAAGACTAATGAAACAAGCAAGAATAAGAGATAAACATGAATCTCATATGATCGTAGTTATCAAATGAAAAGCTTCTGCAAGATTAAGCTTAAAAACATACTCAAATTAGTGAAAATGTAGATAGCACTAGTTGTTTTGTTTTTCTGTTGATTGAGTTTCTATTGCAATGCAAGAAGAGGTTGGTGTGTCAGAGGTTCCCAATGACCATGTGGTCAATGAATCAAGGACACATGTTGATGTAGAAGCAGCATTTGTAGAAACAAGAAGTGAAGGCGACATGACTGGTAGTGCTCATGATTCTGAATATGATGGAGACTCTAGTGATAATGTAGATACAGATGAAGAAGAGGCTATTTTGGTTGATGAAGAAAACCAAATAACAGAGCCTGAGTTTGAAGTGAATGTGTTTGGTCTAACTGGGAATGAAGCTTTTGACAACATTAGAGTAGTCAATCAACTACCTGATGAGTTATTTCAAGGAGATGGAGCAGAAGTGGTAAATGTAGAAGGTTTTGATAGTGCAACAGGTTCTGAGGATGAACCAGGTTTTGATAGGAGGAAGATGTTAAAGAAGATGAGAAGATGTATGGAAAATAGCTTGTCAGACAAGCATGTTGGGAATAAGTACTCAGTTTACAGTGGTCAAAGATTTCCTACTGCAACAGAGTTGAAGGATAGAGTGTATTTGCATGCCATTGAAACCAGAAGAAATTTGAAGCTCATAAAGAATGATGCCAAGAGGATTAGAGCAATATGTGCTGACCAATTACCAGTCTTTACAGACTCACAATTTAGTGGAGCAACTGACCCAAGTGAAACAGTAGGTGTTGGGCCTAGTGGATCAAGTGGCCCAGTTGGTAGGAGTAAAAAAAGGAAAAGTCTAGGTACCAGTGATAAAAGTGAAGATGTTGATGCACATGATAAAGGGAATCTCTGCCCTTGGGTCATGTATGCTGCCAAAGACCAAAAAACAAATAATTGGGTGGTGAGGACATGGAGATACACACAGGTGCCTTCAATAAAGGGAAATCAAACACTGCACTAATAAATTATTGGCAAGGCGGATTTGTGACCAAGTTAAGGTTAATCCACAGATCCCAGGAAAGGCAGTTCAAGACCAGCTGCAGCATGAGTTAGAGCTTCACGTCTCTATGAGTAAAGCATTCAGAGCTAAAGCTAAAGTTGAAATAGAGATTGTAGGGGATCACACACTGCAATATGCTATGCTTAGAGACTATGTTGGTGAATTGCAGTCTACAAACCCTAATACCATTGTCAAGCTTGTAGTTGATAGGGATACTGATCCTGATTTGCCTACTAGGGTGTTTAAGAGAATATATGTTTGTTTGGGAGCATTGAAAGAGGGGTATAAGGCTTGCAAAAGACAATTGTTAGACCTAGATGGTGCTTTCATGAAGGGGCCATTTCGAAGCCAAGTATTGGCAGCTGTTGGACTTGATCCAAAAATGGAATTTACCCACTGGCTTATGCCCTTGTTGAATATGAAATTAAGAGTTCATGGTCCTGGTTCTTAATGGGCTTAGGTGATGACATAGATCTACAACCCAATTCAAATTTTACATTCATCAGTGATTGACAAAAGGTTATTAATACACTTCACTTGTTGAGTTATTAAATACAACATCATATGAATTATTATTTGTTTAGTGAATTAGTTTATGCAAGGCCTCATTCCAGCCATTAAATATGTGTTCCCAATGGCAGAACACAGATTTTTCTTGAGACACATACATGAAAATATGAAGCAGGCTTGGAGTGGACAAGTCTACAAGGATACTTTGTGGAGATGTACATCTGTTACAACTATTAATGACTTTGACAGGTGTATGCAACATTTGAAGAGGTTGAATCCTAAAGCACATGAATGGGTGAACACGATACCACCTGAACATTGGGTAAGATCTCATTTTTCTGGTAATATATTTTTTATTAGTTTTATTCATAAAGTAATTAAAGTTAATGCCATGTTATTATTTCATTGAAAAAGCTACAATTGTTAAGCATGTATAGCATTTAATGCTTTCATATTATGAATTGTAGGTAGAGCGATTCCAGATTTATTGCTCAACAACATTTGTGAGGTGTTTAATGGTAAAGTAGTTGGAGCTAGGGACAAGCTAGATTACACTTCTAGAGTACATTAGGGAATATTGCATGAAGTGAATAGTTAGTGTACAAGGTGCAATTGACAAATGTGATGGTCCTCTGACCCCTAATGCAACTAAAATCTTGGAAGCCATTAAGAAAGAGGTTCATTTGTTAAAGGTGCAATGGAATGGAGGATTTAAGTATCAAGTATCAGGGGCATGGGGGATCAGTGTGTTGTAGATGTATAAAATATGAGATGTTTATGCAGGAAATGGAAATTGACAGGGATACCTTGTAAGCATGCTGTTGCAGCTTGTTGGAATATGGCTTTCAATGAAAAGGAAGTAGGACCTCCAGAATCTTGGGTAAATCCTTGTTATTGGTTGATTACATGGAAGGAAGTATACTCTCACTTATTAGAACCAGTTAGAGGAAGCAACTACTGGGAGAAGACAACATGTCCAACAATACTTTTGCCACCAAAGCATCCAGATAGGCAGACCAAGGAAGAAGAGAAAGAGATCCAAATTTGAGGATGAACCACTTGTTAAAAATGGTAAACTGACCAAGAGAGGGCAAACCATTACGTGTCAAACCTGTATAAACATTGGACACAATAAGTCTACATGCAAAGGACAAGGTGAAGCTCCAAGAATAGGTAGTTATTTGAGTTTCAATTTTTAACTGTTTGTTTGGTTTAAATATCATGGATACTTTTCAACTTCTTTTGTAATGTAGGTGTCAACACTGCTGAAGCTCGTGGTAGTGGAACTGCTCAAGTTAGTCAAGTGCAACATGGCGCTGGTCAAGTTTATGCTGGTTTTGGTCAACCATTTGTTGGTCATGGGCAAGGTGGGTCAAGTGTTGGACCTTCATCACAGCCAGTTACAGAAGCAACACATGATCATGCTATTGGAAGAAAAATGCCTGATGCTATACCAACACAATCAAGTCAGGCTAATCAAAGTGAATGGGCTTTCCTATAAGCATGTTTTAACTTTAAGACAATTATGTGTTTAAGTACAATGTATGTAATGCAAATCCACATAAGTGGCAAACATCCAAGTCCACAACAGTGGCAATTTTCTAAGTCCTTGTACAGGTGATAAGTCCTATATTGTTGAATACTTATCACATGTTATTTGCTCATATTATGCATATTTATATCTGAATTGATACTTAATTGGCTTAGTTTTCTTATTTCAGTAATTATGGAGCAATATTGTCAAAGGCATGGATTAAAGACACGATTTGGAGCTATTTTGTATGCAAGCTGTAAAAGAGCAAACGACGTAAGAAACTCTGGCCTTTCGCCGTATTGGTACCTGGAAGAATTCACTAAGTTGGTGAATATTGAAGAATATGGCGCATTTAACTCTGGCAATACGCCATAATTGGAAGCACTACAGTCAAAGCCCAAGTTAACCATTGAAGGATTACGGCGTATAAAAATCTGGCCATACGTCGTAATGAAGATCTTATCCCCCGTCCAAGTATATCAAAGATTTGAAGGTTAAGGCATAACACATCTCTAGTTTACACCAAATTTTAGAAGATACGCAGAATATGCTTGGAATATGCTTTCTTCGTCAGCAATCAAGATATTTAGATTACGCCGTATTCCCTTATGATTACGCCGTAATCTCTCCCCAACAGAAGACTATAAATACAAGGCCTAAACGGGAGTTTTAGATATCTTTCACTCACCACACTAAACCACAACCGAATTTCACCATTCCAAGGCCCCAAGATCAGTCCAAAGAGCTAGGATGACAAGGAGAGAAGGTCTCGTATCATCACATTAGGCTTAATCATTCGGTTTGCATATTGATTTCATTATGATTTGTGTATCGTTTGAATTATCCATTTGTGCTTTTACATACATTATGGGCTAACACCCTTGGGTGTTAGCCATGTTTATGAATATTCTATGATAGCATTTTTGTTTGTTTAGATATAATGTTCGTATTGCTTAGTTTATGTGTTTATTGTTTCAATGCTCGTTTATTTGTTTGAGTAGTTTAAGTCTAGTATCACATGTACCAAATGGGTATTGGATGTATATTATGAGAACATTTAAGTAGGTGCTTACTCTTCTTTCATGGACCAAGTGGGGAATGCATAAGGTATCGTATGGACTAAATGGGTACCACTAATAAATTACATAGATTAGTTTACACGACTTAATGCATGCTTGTAGTCCGATATGAACATTGACCAAATGGCCTAGGAGATTACATGTATAGTTACTAGATTCATGGACCAAGTGGACTAGTCTAGGTTAGATAGGAGTGTGGGTATGTTTTCTGGACCAAGGAGATATTCCCTACATATCCTGACGTCACCAGTAGTTTACAAATAGATCTTTGCACTAATAAACGGATGACTAGAATGGAATAGGATGAACATGGCTAGCACTTCTTTCTCTCATTGATCACAACTTTAGTATAACTTAGTTTAGTTTACATGTTATGTTTTTAGTAGTTAATTAATCAAATCAATCAAAACCCCCTTTTAAACTTGTAAAATACACTAGATAGGATCTAAGCATACTATTCCCGAGATTGACCTCGTACTTACCCCACTAACTACATCTGATCGGGTACACTGCCCGTGAAAGTGTGTCTTTAAGGTATAAGTCTGACTAAATATAAATTTAAAACTTGAATATAAAAATACCTAAAACGAAACACACATCAACAGGAAAACTTAAAAGTCCATTTATGTGGCAATTTTCTAAGTCCTATTAGGTGGCAAAATGTACTAATAAACTAAGTTATGGTTTGTTTTATGTGTTTGTGTAATAATGGGTTTTTCTAAGTCCATTTGCTGTCTTAGTAGTCCCTTAAACTGATGCAGTTTGTTGATGTGGTTGGTGCATTTCTGCAATGAACTGCTAATTATGTAGTGGTTAGTACACTATAGGTGCTTTTGAATCATTATGGCCTATAAGCAAATGTATGAAATGCAGGGGTTTATATGTTTTTGGATTCCATCTGGTTGCTTGTAGTTTAACACAGACAATATAAAACATTTCCACCTCATTAATTCATTTTCCACCTCATTTGATCCCACCCCATAAAATACCCACCCACGCGATCAAACACACATAATCAACCGTTTAACCTAAATTTCTCTCAAACCCTCAAAATCTTATAACCTTAATTTACAAACAATGAAGCCTAAAAACAAAAAAGGTATTGTTATTTATGTTTTGATCTATCATTGGGTGTATTTAATTTAGCATTAACAGATTTTTTTAATTATAAAGGAAAAAAATGGGGTTGTTTTGGGTTAACATTTGACTGTTTAGCGATGCTCTGTTTTTTGGGGTTGTTTTGGGGTTTGTTATGGTCGTTATGTTATGTGTTTGTGAAGCTTTGTTTTTTGTTTTTGATGCTATGTTTTTCGTATATATGATGATTGTTATGTGTTTGATGGCCAAATAAGAGAATACTGGATTGAATGTTCTACACTGCACCCTTGTTTAGGATTAAATTGAGAGGACCAAATGAGTATTAATTGAATTTCTACATTGGTATAATATTAATCCTTGTATACCTTGAAAAGCTTTTTTTAGATGGTGACATATCTTAACATTTTCATCAAACAAACTGACCAAACATTTCTTATTTGCAGAAATCATAGTCATTAGCTCTGACAAAGCACTGATAATACAAGTTCTTATTATACAAATTCTGATGATACATGCATCCTACCCCAGTTGCTTGCATGGTATTGCGAAAAACTGAATCTACAAGCTCTAAGTATGTCATTGGTGATTCAGGTTATGATGATGACCAATTTCCAAAGGTTGAAGCTAAAAAAGGTTCAAACTCCAATCCTATGAAAGCTAAAAAAGTTTCCAGCAGTAATCCCATTAATGCTTGTGGATCCCTAACACGGATCTTGCTTGAGCTTGTTAGAAACTTTGAGAACACCAAAGAGTATGCGGAATCTACTCTTTAATGCTTAGAAGAATATTAACAATATTGACAATGTTAATGAAACAGTAAACTTATGAAACAGTATAACCAAAATGATCCAATATTATCAGTTCAATAATACGAGTGATCTGAATATCACTAGGGTTTACAACCTTGAATCTTAACAAAACGTATGCAAAAGAAATATATCATACCTTAACCTAGGATCTCCTTTTATAGACACAAGGAGTCCTTTACAAGATAACTATCAATATTCTAAACATGTAGAATATTCGTATCATTCTAACTATATAAGATATATGCAAAATATCTTCTATACATATCACATTATACGACTTTATCCTTTGGCAGTATCATCTTCATCAGCAGAATTCTGGCAGTACTAACATTTACACTGGCAGTACTAACTCAGTTAGTACTGTTAGTGTTAATCTTCAGCAGTTCCATCTTTTGGCTTGGCAGTCCAAACTATTAAGTGTTTTAATTCCCAACAATCCTCCCATAAACTTGTGATTTACCTCCAAATCATCAAGTTTCTTGAATTAAATCTTTTAGCTTGAGAGGATTCTTCCAAACACTTCATCTTTTACTCATTGTTCTTTCAGCCTGTATGAAGATTTTCCTAAGTAATTCTCTTGCCATCTGTGTATCCTCATCCACTATGAGTGTTGCAGATAACATCACAGTGAGATGACCTTTTGACAATGGATATTCCTTCTCTACTAACATGTAAACATCAACTCTAGCTTTAGTAGATATATGATGAACACCACATGTATCATACAATTTCCATTTCAATGCACGATCACTGGTTTGAAATTTCCATAACTTATCTCCTTCATCTGGTTCAAATATCCTTTTCAATTCAACCCATAACATTCTATCTTTATCATCTGTAGGATCTGTTTCTCTGAATCTTTGTTTGACTAAGCTCCACAATTTCACAAGATCCCCTCTGTCAAATCCTTTAAGCATATCATCAAAGTGTTGGTAAACTTCAGAATGATCCCCAACTCTGATGATCTTCCAAACTTTTCCAATATCATCAGTGCAGATTTCCCAATCAATGATGGGATACTTGGCCTATAATGCTTCTACATTCATGCCTTCTTCTATGACTATCACCATCATTTGTTGAAGTTGTTCTTCAGTCAACTCTTCTTCTTCTTGTTCTTCTTCAAAATCTTCACTGACTTTTTGCTTCTTGGATGACTCTGACTCTAATGTTAAACCAGCTCTTTTTGTACTTCTGCTTGCTTCTTCTGTGCCCATAGGAATAAAGTGTTGAAGTTTCCTATATGCTTTGAAGTACAAATCTTCAATTTCGTCAAATGATCTGCCTTTTAGTTGACTGGCAGTCCAATTATCTTGGTTTTTCAAGTACTCCTTCATGTATTTCATCATCTGTGCTTGAGTTGGAGGTTTTCTTGCAGCAACCTTTTTAGCACTCTGAGACTTTCTAATGACTTCAAGCAGCTCATTAAGAGCATTTTCCCTTTCTTCTTCATTAAGAGTTGCTCTTTCTTCTTCTTGCACCTTCAGAGCTAGTTCTCTATCTACTTGTTCTTGTGCTAACCTCTCATCTTCTTCACTTGCAAGTTTTTGTTCAACCAAAAACCTAGCAATTCTTTCTTCTTTTGCCAACTTTGCTTGCTCTTCTTCATGAACCCTCTGAGCAACTTCTGCATCATAACTTATTTAAGCTTGGACACTTTTCTTAACTATCGTTATTGACTCAGATTAAATCATAATCCCATTTCCTTTATCTTGAGCACTGGCAGTACTAAGTGAAATACTGGCAGTACTAACTGGATCAACATTACTAACTCCTTGATCAGTATCCACATTTCCTTCACCCATATCTGCATCACCCTTATCTTGCCTCCCCTGAATATCTGCATCTTTTTCAACCAATGAAATATTAGGGTCTTGATCAATATCTGCAATCTTCCTCCCCTGGTTGGAAGAATCATCCAAGTTATCATCATCAAAATCATCATCTTCAGTATCTAACTCCACTATATTTGCCCTCCTTTCTGCTTTACCAGCCTTGAGCTTTTGCTGCAACTTCTTTACTTTCTGAATCAATTTGGTGTAAGCAGCTCCATATAACTTCTTTGTTTCCTTCAACTCTGCCTCCAAGCTAGTAACTCTAGAAGTCAATTGGGTACAAATTTCCATCAATTCCTTTAGTTTCTGACTACCCTCATCACTTCCAGGTGTGTTACCTCCTGGGAGAGGTTAATCATTGGGAATTGACTCAGTCTCAACCATAGGTTGATCTGCTGAGCCCCCCATTGTTTCCAGTTGGCTGGGGATTCCATCACCTGCACCAAGTTCTTGAGAACCTGACACATTAGATGTTGTCATGGGGTGGGACTTACTTATGGTACCACTGGCCTGTGCTGCTTCTAAGCTAGACACAGTATTGGTAGCCCTCACCATTCTGTCATAGACAGCCTCATCTGCCACATTTGGATCAGTAGAAGTTCTGGGCTGAGGAACCACAGACTCCTTTCTGGTTCTCCTCCTATATGTTTGTGAAATAATTGGGGGTTTGTGATGATGATGGAACACTGATGGGTGTGTGTTGGGACTCAACTGGGATTGTTGATCCTTCACCCTGATTTGTTGCCTTTAGAACAAGCATAGTATCAAATAATGGTACTTCAACCCCTTAAAAACCTTGAGGGGCCCTCCTCATGTTGTTAAATAGTTTTGAAGTAAGAGAGGGAGTTGGATAAACATTGTTGTGATACCACCTGTAGAATCGTGTAGAACTCGAGATTTGTTAGATCTCATCTAGGAATAACAATAACAAAGACAACAATATGCAACGGAATTAATCAAAGAACAATTGTTATTGTAAACAAGGTTTCTTCATTATCATCATCTATAACAATTACAAACACAACTAACAGCCCCAATTCAACTTGATCCAGTGTAGAACGGTTACTGAACAATAACAGGGATCAAACGATCCTTGAGGCTGAACACACACTACTCTAGGCGTTTATAAGAACAACCATACGCCTGGACACACACACGTTTTTCTGGTGTTCACATCTTGACACACCTAAAACCTAAACCCTGTATCTCTTTATATAATAGAGACATCTAGGGTTTACAAAGACTCTTAACTTTATTCATTATCATTTAAGCCCTTGTAGTTTCATTCTTCTTAATATTGTTTTGTATTTATCAACTCAATATAAATCCCAACAATCTTCCCTTAGTTGATAATTACAAAGCATTCTTCTAGATCTTCCATGAATGAAACAGTCTTCCCCTTAAGCTCAACTCGTGAACTTAAATAACATGCTATACCACCAAGGATCTGCAAGTTTCAAGACTTCTATGTACTTCTTCCCCTTTTTGTCATTATCCACCAGGGGATGCTAAGCAGATGCAACTTTGATTTTGACAACCACTAACCAATATCACACTTCCAATCCAGCCTTCCAATGTCTTGAATTACCCTCCATGAAGAACAACAAAAAGCTTACTAAAAATGAATTCAAGACAGTAGAAACTTAAACCAGCAATAGTAATAACGACTAACAGTAGTAAAAACCTTCCCCTCACATGGTGCATGTAAATGATTAAACACCCTATAATATACTTCCCCTGAAATCCATGTGTTAACCATTTGAAGTAACCATAAGAACTTTTCAAATAACTAACCACCATAGTAACAAACACCATGTAGTACCATCCATGAACGAGCACCAAAATGCTTACTAAAAATGACTACACTAGTACTTAAGACCAAGCAGTAGTAACAATGAAGAATAGTTCTACGGTTTAGTAGTAGAAACCATGTAACAGTAGTAATCTTCCAATCAACATAAACATGATGTCTATTTCAATCAATCTTTCACACGAACCATGTGCACCATAACTTCCATTCAGACCTTATCAATACGAATATATTATTACTTTTCAAGAACTTGAAAATAAATAATCATGATAAGAATATAAGCAGCCTACATGAATCCAATCAGGAGGTCGTATTCAATTAATATGCATCAGCAGTACTAAGTTTCACACAAGCAGTACAAACTTGTAAGAAGTAGTATTAACTCTCAAAAGTTAGCAGTATAAACATTTAAGCAACATAAACTTCATATGGAGCAGCACTAAAATCAACTAGCAGTACTAACCGATAACCAGCAGCTTTAACTCTCACCTTGGCAGTATTAATGAGCATGAGTAGGGTTACCTCTAATTAAACACGTAACTTCATTCCTTAAAGAAGTAGAGTTACTTCCATGAGTAGGTCTACTCCCATCAGTATTGTGAGAAGATTAAAACAACCAGACCCTTAATAACTCGACATGAGTAACCTTACTTCCATTATGCGTAGTCAAGTAACTTTACTTCCAAAAGAAAAGATTTTAACAGTAACCTCAGAAGTAAACGTGCTTGTACCAGTAACCCTATTAAGATACGAATAATTTAAAAGTAGAGTTACTTACAATAACTCTTTTCACAATCATCTTTGAACCTTCAGTAATTGTTGCATTAGTACCCTAATAATCAAGTCGACTTGCTAACCTTAACTTTGAAAAACTATCATAGCAACAAGGTTAATCGTGATTCCAGCAAATAATAGCACATAAACCCTAGACATTAGGGTTTGTAAACTCTCCAGCAAGAAATTCTATCTGAAGGAGACGTTAATTAGGGTTTACCAAGAATAAGATCTTGATTGCAGTAGCTTTAAACATCAAACCAACATCCATACAGAATTAAACTTGTAAATCAAAGAACAACAGAAAGTTTGATACTTTAAAAACCCTAATTTGCGACTTCTTTAGAAACCCTAAAAACCATCGTATACATTAACACCAGACCAGCTTTCTTCGACAGTAAAACACCTTGTTGAATCCTAGATCACGAGCTCCATGAGCTCTGATACCACTTGTGGATCCTTAACATGGATCTTGCTTGAGCTTGTTAGAAACTTTGAGAACACCAAAGAGTATGCAAAATCTACTCTTTAATGCTTAGAAAAATATTAACAATATTGAAAATGTTAATGAAACAGTAAACTTTTGAAATAGTATAACCAAAACGATTCAATATTATTAGTTCAATAATACAAGTGATCTGAATATCACTAGGGTTTACAACCTTGAATCTTAACAAAACGTATGCAAAAGATATATATCACACCTTAACTTAGGATCTCCTTTTATAGACACACGGAGTCCTTTACAAGATAATTATCAATATTTTAAACGTGCAAAATATTCGTATCATTCTAACTATATAAGATATATACAAAATATCTTCTATATATATATATCTTATTATACGACTTTATCCTTTGGCAGTATCATCTTCATCAGCAGACTTCTGGCAGTACTAACTCAGTTAGTACTGTTAGTGTTAATCTTCAGCAGTTTCATCTTTTGGCTTGACAGTACAAACTATTAAGTGTTTTAATTCCCAACAATGCTAAAAGGTTTAGGAGCAGTTGAAGGCATTCAAGGAAAAGGAAAAAAGAAGATGGTGTATGAGCTGGAACTTAAGCTTTTGTAGTATTTGGTAGGTTATGATGGTACTTGGATGTTTATGATGGTAGTTTGGATAATTAATCTTTTGGATAACTTCTAACTGTTTATGATGGTAGTATAACTGCTATGTCTTAATCTTTTGTAATGATGATACAGTTGATAGTAATGTCTTTTGAATGGTAGCAGTTCATCCATATTTCAGTTTCTTTTGATTACCCATGTTTCAGATCAGTTTGTTTTGATAATTTTTTTACCCAGATTTTGTTATGGGTTGTTCATGATTTATGTATGGGTTGTTAATGATTTCTGATTTTTGTATGGGATTTTACCCATATGTTTAGGTTGATTTACATATGCATATGGTAATGAGTTATGAATATGTTCATGAGTTCTGCATATGGTCATGAATATGGGGAATTTGTGATATACATAATGGGAGGATTGATTATGAGGAATTTGTGGCAATGATAACAAAGGGAAATGCAAGAGTTTGACGAAGAACAATGCATTGAACAACCTGAATATTAGCATGAGAGAAGCACTAGGGGCTCACCTGTATGATTCTTGTAAGTTAGTTGTACATGTGGGACAACAAATAGAATCATCTTTTATGGACAAAACCTCAAAAACCATAAAACGGCTAACTCTGATGTACTCATTCCTCTGATACCAAAGATCTTGATAACTCTGATGTACTCATTCTTTGGATCAAAAGAGATATTGAATGTACAAGGCCATTCACTGATATGAACTGCTGTATACATTCCATACTCGTGGATCCAAACTGACTTATGCAAAACCATACCATTCTCAGATAATGGGAATATATTTCCTTCTAAAAGTATATCATTCTCAGCTAATATTTGACTTAATTTTTTCAAACAAAGTTTATGGTCAAATGGGTCACCATGCTCAACAATTTCCACCGAAGGAAAGTCAACACTTTTTATTCAAACAAAAATGTTCTTTATAGGTACATTTCCAAACGACAATTTGGCCAAAATGGGTAAGAATCACAAAGGTTTACAACTGAAAATGGATTTGTTCAAACACAGAATAATCAAAATGGATCAGATTGTTGACTTTATTAAGTCAAAGTACATACTTTTGTTTGTTGACTTCCCTAAGTCAAACATATTATGCATTGAACAACTAAACACTTTTACTAACAATAACAACCTACATTCACTTGATTAGACATACTTACAAACCAAAATGTTATAAGCATTGTTATTGATCAGATTCCATTACAACCATTACAAACTTCTGCTTCACCAACCAAACACTATTACCTACTCCTTCACCAAAATAATAAAGAATACATCCACCACCATCACAAACTAACAACAACTACCCAAAAGAGACTTGATGGTGGATGGGTCAAGAGATGTCAAGCAGTAAAGTAAACATACAACCCAAACAAAACCCAACTGATGTTGAGATATTTCTTGTACTTGGACCGCTGGTCTTCAAAAAAATTAACAACATCTTCAAAAGCATTAATCCTCCTCAACAAACCAGGGATAATCTCTACTGACCTTGGGCACATAGGAGCATCGAACCATCCAAGAAAAGGACATTTTGAGCCCTGAAACAACACATTGTGTAAATAAACAACACATTTTGTAAATAAACAACACATTGTGTAAACTTGATTTACATTTCACCAACTAACCAAACTTACAATTGTTGGACAGCCATAGAAACGACGACCTGGATTCCTATCTGTCTAGGAAGTCTTCACCACAGCTTGTTGACCACATGCAGATACCACCATTGTTGCAACTTGAGATGTCTTAGTTAAGTATTTGTTTTTGTAAGTTTTGATGGGGAAGATATTGGCCGTACATGTATATTAATATAAAGACTTCGAGGATCACTAGGGAAATGAGCCGGAGTCAACGTGTGGACAAGAGTGCACCTGCTATAGTGCTAGGGACGAAGCGTGAAAGTTACAAAAGGTTTAAATGACTAAAAAAACCATGCCTTCCACATCATCAAACCACACATTCTAACCAGGGTAAGATATAACGGGGCGATAGGGACCAAACGGGTAACCGTTTGGCAAAACAGGGACGACGTACGCCACTAAATCAAAACGGGGGACGAATTGCGGAAACGGAGTGGTGTTCAGGGACCATCGGTGTAATTTACCCAACTTTTTAAGTACTTTTTTTAAACTCAGATTAAAGATTGAAGCTGTTAACTTCAAAAAAGGATTGGTTCATTTAAACAACAAAGAAAATTCAAGGAGAGTGAACCCAAACCTAACGAATACTCATTTTATCCGACTAAGAGCGTTGACGACAGCAGCCATAATCACCTGTGAACATGGTTTCAACGTCGATCTCAACCTACCTTGTATTTATTTATAGCATCAATATATTCAGTTTCTTATTATATGGCCATGATAACATGAACATTATTAACAACATGCATAAATTATGAAACAATTGCTAGATAAGTTATCATTGTACAAGCAGGTAATTAGGGTTGATATGATGATATTACTAATTAGTTACTTAATGAGCAAATAATAACTAGAAGTGTGTACTTCACTTGCTTCTTTCGCTAAGGCAATCACGAATAGTTAACTGAGTAAAGCCTTTTCAGATTTATAATTAGTTCTTGAGCCGTGTTGATCGGAGTTACGGAGTAGTATATATGCCACAAGTCCGTGACAATATGCTCCGAGTATCAAATTAGATGTATGCATAGTCAAGAGAGTATTAATTTAATGAATCAATTTATATATCGCCAATGTTGAAGATGATACAAACCTAGTTTAGTGAATGCTTCCATTGTTTCTAGTGCTCAAAATTGTACTCAAAGTGACTAGATTTCCTTTACAACGGTTACCATGAAGTGCTGTGAACTTTGTGGCTTGCAGTTTAGATAATTAATCATGCACAACAGAACCGTTACAAAAGAATTAGAATTGATTGGTTATAGCCCAAAACCATGGATTCGTACGGTATATATGTAAAATCAAAACAGTTAGATAGGGTTAAAGTGAACGACTTTAAACATTTTTGAGGCTCTGATTACCCCATATGATTAGACACTAAATTAGCCGCTCTCTATTGGTATACACTCACTAACAAGTTCCAGAAGTGAATTTGTGATAGCACGAGATGAACCACCCGACTTTGAAAGCCACGTTTATAATTTGGTGGCTAGGAATTTTGAATAACACTATCGTGTAGTTACAAATGAGATAGAGTATGGGTATCTATACTTAGAAACTAGTTATAATGCCCGCACACGCGCGGGGTTTTTTCTAAAATTCTTAATAACGTATTTTTGTTTATTAAAAATACAAATAGCTTATTTTTTGTTTTCTATTTTTTTTACGGTTCTTAATTTTGTTTTATAATTATGTTTGATTTAAGTTGTAAAAGTTCATACATGTTATTCTCGTAGAGGGTAAAAGCTATAAAATAGCCACGTACTTTTAAGTTTTGGCCGACTTGAAAGAGTTGTTTTTTTATTATCCTACTACACCACACCAATTTGACCCGTTTATATTAAACTAATAGCTGAAATGGCTATATTACCCTTGTCCTACTTGGCTAGGGACTATCAAAAGCAACAAACACACAAAAACTACTGAATGGTATCACGTGAAGAGCACCCTCCCATTTACATAGCCTTGCTAACACTTGAACCATTAAAGGCTTAAAGCCCTTTATCTGATCAAGAATGGAATGAATGCTATAGATTAGTTTCACACCTCTTTTCAGTTGACTTTGCTAACTCAATCAACTATAGTTTCTACACTGAGAATTTGTTGCACCTTTTTTAAGTTCTAACTTTATATTCATATCTTTTTCGATACCGGATAAACATCACCCGTACTAAGCAAGTTTTAAAATATAGATAAACCTTACCACTTTTGGAGATGATGTTTAAATCCTTGTGGTTTTGTCCAATGCATTGGCTTGATGATGTTTTCATATCTTTATTGTGCAATTATGGATGATGATTCTGCAAGAACAAATGTCATGTTAGAATGCGACTTATGTCAAAACCCTGTTAATGCGATTTATGTCAAAGTCCCATGCACGCACGGGGTCTATTATTAATATTAGTCACAAAAATTTTCAATGTTTATCCGTGGAAGTTTGAAAATGCTATAAAAATATTAGAACTACATATTGTTGATCAATAAAAAACATATAAGGGGCGTTTGGGATTGCATTTTCAAAAATGATTTTGCTTATGTGAGATAATTTGTAAAAGCTGCACATGATCATTTATTTGGAAGTTTTGGAACACAATATTTTTGACTTATCTGTTTTCATGAACACGCATATAATTTACCTCAAAATGCAATCCCAAACACCCTCATAAGGAGTTTGATATTTGGATAGAGGTAACACAACTTCATTCATCTTTTGAACCGTCTCCGCCCTTCTCTTTTAATTCCTTTACCTAAAATATGTCATGGTAATTTACATCATGTTAATAATTTTCTTTCAATGAAATATGGTTATAAGGTCGTACACAAGGATTAGACATGAGTAAAAGTTACTTATAAGGTAAATCTAATTCATACATAGGATATGTAATTACTTATCGGTCCTTACTACAAAATGCCTGCTCAAAAAATACGCACGCACAGGGTTTTTTCTAAAAAGTTTAATGTTTTTTTTATCTATTAGAAATAAAATAAGTTACTTTTTTCTTTTTTAATTACGATTCTTATTTTTTGTTTTTAAATTATGTTTGACACATGTAGTAAGGGTTCGTATATAATTTTTGCATAGACATGATCATCTTTATGTACAAAATTTGGTTTTGACTTACACAATAAAAGCTTAAAACTACAATCTATATAATTAGTGTATGCAAAGTTAGAGCTTGCAAATTAATTATAGGCATTAATGGTCAAACGTGAGTCGTAATTTTCCTGTCATCAATATAAAAATAAAAAATAAATAAATAATAATAATAATAAAAATAATAATAATAATAATAATAATAATAATAAATGAGAAACACTAAATATATTACAATGATAAAAAAAGAAATGTTGAACATACTTTCTCTTACACCAATGTCAAATTTTCATATTATATTGAAAAGACCAAGAGTGAAACCACAAACTGATGCACTCTTTAATATCATTAGCAGCTCAATGTAAATATCAGTAACCAAAAACCCCTTTAAACAAATACCAAACACTCCTATAAACAGCAGTAGCCAAACACCCCTGTCGACAGCAGTAGCAAAACACCCCGTTAGACAGCAGTAGCCAAATGCTCCTTTATAGATCAGTAATCATCAACAGCAACAACCAAACACCCCTTCAGACAGCAACACCAAACAGTCCTTTTAGAAAACATTAGCCAAACACCCCTTTAGACAACATTAAATTTGAACTTCAAACCCATCTATATAATCTTTACAAATAATCGACCATTCGGCAGTTGCAGCTTTTAAATGTCCCAACACTAAGGTTAAATATTCTCAAATTAGCTACACACCTCGTTATCAATTTCCAAAGGCTTACATACTATAGTTGCTACAGTAATTGTACCTTGGTCATCCAAATAAAAATAACCGGCCCGTCTTATCCGAAGATTAACATAACCCCAACTTATTGAATCAACTGCTATTACAAACTTATATTTATGATACAAAAACTGTGTGCTTGTAAAAAAGAAATAAACAATAAAATGCCTAATTCTTAGTGTTAGACATCTACAAACTACTGACTAACAAATTTATGTCACTTCGTATTGCCATACCTTGTTTATATTTCTAACCATTCTTTGAAGTTCATTCAACTTGGCCTCTTCTTTAAAAATACATGCTTCTATTACACCTTCTTGAATGTCTGTGCTTGGTACCTCCCAACTGTGTGAGGTGTGCATATTGGGTGTTTTGAAGTAGTATTGCATGCATTTTGTGTGAGGCGTGCTAAAAAGAACCAAGATTAGATGATATACAAATTCCAAGAAACACATAAAAGGCATGCCACTTAATGGGGAAACATGTACTTACTATTCTCGCCTCTATTGTCAATAGGTTCCTAGAACGTTAATGATACGGCCAAGATTGCTCCACCAGCTGACAGTAAACTAAAAAATTAAATAACCTCCATAAATTTCTTTGTATTACATTCTTAAGCAAAAACTACCATGAACGGAGATGTTAATAGATGATGTAGCACCTTGGCACCTCGTAGGTTGTAGCTACATGTACATTCATGACATCCTTATTCATGTCGAAGTATCGTGCCATAACCATAAGCATGTCTAATCCGAGACTACAAAAATCAGTTCACAGTCAGTAGCAATAAAGCATTTCTAATCAGAAATTTACTTTCAAGTCATAAGAAGGTTATTAATCGTCTTGAAACCAACTTTAGTTATTCGATGACAAAAAATGGATATATATACTTCATAGTTACCACAATTGAATTGGTGGTTGGATAGAATTTGAAGCTCAATATGATGACGGCCCGTTATCTATCTTAAGTAAAAGTTTATAAACTTTCACGATCGCATTACCCAAATGAAACTTGATAAATAATCTCATAACACTTAAAACAGACCCTTCATACAGTAGAGTTAAACTTATATTTTTAACATCATCATATTATTTATTATGCTTTATTTAACACCTACCAATAATATAGTCGTAGTAAGTATTGTCTAATTTTTGTGCAGTTTATATTTTATGCAGAAAGATGTATGCTATGTTTCTTTTTTGTCATAAAACATGTTCATTTGGGTGCCTTTCTTATACACCAAAAAAAGTAGTAATGTGGAACACTGAAACTTACTTCGTGTGATAAAAATCAAGATCGCATTCGAAAGATGTAGGAGGAAATTTTTTCAGCTACAGGTAGAGTCCAACGTTGAGGACCTTGCTGCCCTGAGATGACATAAATATATCTCCCATCTGTTTCCATTCTTGAATGAGAGAGTTAACCATTTGCTTTGGTGTAGCAAAGCTTTCTTCCCATTTGTTGTTTGTGAAATTGTAAACATCGATATTGGAATGTACCTGTAACAAAATTTATTAGCCATTAGCTAAATACAGTAATGAGGGTGTTTTGATTTGCATTCTGAAAGCAATTGTTGCAACTTACGGAATCAGATAATCGGTTAACTAAAGCTAACAAATACGTAGGTAATTTTAGCTAATGGCTAATAAATTACCTACGCTAATACCTATCTCCAATATAATCATTTTTAAACCCACACACTAATAAATGACGAATGCGGATTGTATAAGCATAACCGTGGATCAGAATACCCCTAAGTAGCTTAACATTTACTCAACAATCATTTTTATCACAACAAACATTTACCTCAAAACGAAAACACTTTACCCAAACACAAAGAAATGAAAATGGCGGAGTGTAAACTTGAACACACATCAAAACACCCCTGAGTAGCTGAAGATTTGATTAATCATGTAATTATATAAAGGGATCACAAAGATTAGAAAATCCCATATTGATGTCTACTAACTACCATGTGAATTTATTTTATACAGATTCAGGCGTAATTTGTTGACTCGAAAACTGGACCAAAAACTTACATATCTGTAAAGGAATACAAATGTACTTGAGTTGACATATAACCCATTAGAATGCAATCACACTTGACCATTAGCCTTTAATAATGCACTAATTTAATTATTTAAGTGTATTTCCAAAAAGTTCAATCGGGGAAGTGAAAAAGGGCAAACATTCTCCTTTTTTTACCCAAGTCCGACAAGCCATAATCTTGAATTAGAAGAACTTCGAAGTACCGACTTGCATTATGTACTTGTAGTATTAACATCATACTTGTAATGAATCCATTCACATGTATAGAAAATAATTATGAAGTGTTTAAAGAAAGGATGGGGGAAGCTGTGTATAGTAAGTTAACCATCCTACATATTCACCAAAATCCAAATCTGGAAGTTTTTAAATAAAAGTTTTCAAATCATCTTTCTATTTCAAAACTCACCATTATAGTGACACCAAGAGTGAGGGAGGATCATGATTTCAAGAAAAAATAACATAACTATCATAGCTAACTAAACATAAACAACGACACCTAAATGACTCTTATGACATGATGTAGTTTGATTCACATTCAAAAGACTTGATTGTTGAGATTTTCTACCTCTTCAGGCTAACTAAAACGATAGTAACTGATATAAAAAACTACAAATAATACAACTTTAAGTCATAATCTTACCTTCATTCATTTTGCTTTCTTGTTCTCCTCTTTAAAAAGTTATGTTAGCATCATCTTCAAACACTAACAAATCTTGGTTTAGTCAATGATGAGTTGCCTTATCAGTGACCCATGTGGTGTCCTTGGTCGAGTCTCTTAAGCTTGAGGTGACAACTGCTCTCACTTTAGTGCTACAGTAAGTTTCCTTATCAGTAACTGATTTAGTGTCCGTGTCCGGGTCTGTTAAGCTTGAGGTGACAGCTGCTCACTTCGATGGTACAGTAACTTCTCTTATCAGTATTTGATTTTGTGTCCTTGGTCGGGTCTGTTAAGTTTAAGGATACGGCTGGTCTCTCTTTAGTGCTTTAGCAAATTTCTTAATCAGTGTTCGGAGTTGTCTCTGTCGAGTTTAAGGAGAAAACTGCTCTCTATTTGGTGGTACAACGAACTTTTTGATCAGTATTCACAGTTGTGTCGTTGGTCGGCTCTGTTGAGTTTAAGGAGACAGCTATCACACGCCCCTGGTTCAACAACCTATATAATTAACATTACAAAGAATAATGGCAAAATCAGCTATAGACAAATATCAGTAAAGATTTAAATGTTTAACAAACGTCGTTTATGGTATAGTATTATTAAAAAATATTCTGTTAATAAATCGAGAAACCTTGTAAACCATTGCTAGCTTTTGGCTTAGAGAGTCGATGTGTACACTGACATGATAAGTTGCAATATTCAGTTTCTAGTGCTTGAGAACCCTAATACGGTTATAAACAATTTGGTTAAATAGTAGCTATTTTTTCAAGTGTTTGAGTATGTAGCCTACTACGGTTACAAACTATCTGATTGAATGGTACCAAAGAAGGACTGATTACCACTAATTACTTTTCTTATCAGACACACAAGTGGCAACCTGTAGACAACCATCTATTTACTTTTATGTGCAGTAATTTATCATGGTGGTTATTAAAGAAACCATAATGATACAGGAGCATTGGTTTAAAAAAAGGCCAATTATTTTGAAATTTCAGGGTATATCAAATAATACATTACCTGGACTCGAATAGTTGGTGAGGTATATGGACAGCCTCATCTTTTAGATGCAAAAACGCTGATGCACGTGCTTCTTGTATGTACACTACCCAAATTAGTAGCAGAAACACTGCCGCCAAACTTGTCGATTTGTTTACCACCCATGCCTGATGACGTAAAAAGTTGACTAAAAATATCACTTGAGTAATGAGTGGAAACTTTTATTAGACATCTAAGAATTCGTGCAAATACTTAACATAAATATGACAAAAATATAATGCGAAAAATTATTTACTATACACAAATCACCACATAATGTTCAGTAACTGCAAACTCGATTTCTCGAAAATTTTATCTGGCCCACCACTCAAAATCAAAACTTTACACATAAATAAACAACCAAACATAAACCCATAATTACTTGAGCAATCTAAAATTCACTACCTTGTTAAACAAATCATTTATTAACCACAAACCTATTACCATGTCAGCAGCAGATGGTACTAATTCAAAGAGGATTCAATCGATTGTTTATGTTGAGAAACGGCCCTTGTGAATCATAAATGAAGTTCACTCCTAATTTATAGGTGTACTTGTTAATTATCAGTGGCTAGGCACGGAAGGTTCATCCTGCTGGCATCCAAAAAAGTTGAACAAACCAGTTGGGTGTGTTACATCAACTGATCCACAACCGATCTTTGGTCAAGTTCCATGTTAATCACATTACAATAAAACACAAAAACCTGGCCCAATTTGACATCTACCACAAGTTAACCTTATTAACCTGTACTCATTTCCCAACCTGCGTAAACACATTATCCTATCTCTAAACCTGTACCATGTGACCATGTCAATATAAAAGGTACGCGATGTAGGAAACAAATATAGTTAATAGTTAATGCACCCACAACAACATCAAAATAATGAAATGCACGCATCACCCCTTTATATGGTTAATGCACGCATTATCCTTATGTTTAATTTGTTTATACAATTAATAATCCCACAACAACATCAAAATAATGAAATTGCGAGTACCTTCAACGATGTTCTTTGTTTTCTTGTCAAATTCATTACACAACCCGTTTAAGAGTTCTTTCTTTGTAACTGTACGAATCGCCTTAGTTGCTCCTTGTTGCCATTGAGGCTCCTTGTTTCTTCATTGATTTTCTCCTAAATGGAAGATAAAGACACAATAGTAAAATTACAATTTAAATGTAACGCAAATAACATATTGTTTCAAAGTTAATCTTAACCTCTTGAGTTTGTACAATTGTGGTCACGTGGTGGATAGATCTCTGTGACATTCCCAGAAAACGTAAACATAAGTATACTTACTGTTCCTCCAGATGATGTCACTCTTTCCAGGTATGAAGAGAAATAATTGACCAAGTTAACCTTCGGACTGTATCAACCATTCTGATCTTTCATAAGTTAACCGGCAAAACACAAGATCCTGGAAGGAAATAATTGACCAAGTTCACCATCAACGTTTTCATATACCACATCATTAACAACTATTTGACCAACAGCTCAGATGTGAGACCTATCAAACAAAACCAATAAACTTGGCTCAAATCACAAAAATAAATACATCATCTTAAAACGGCATAAAATTCTGTAAATGACTATTTAAAAACGGTTCAAAACCTGATGAGCAATTTTCCTCTCATCGATTCCATCACTCGCTGCCATGAATCTACACAAAATTTTATCCGAACAAACAAATTAGTAGAGACTAAAAATACTATTTAAATTAAAAAATGAAAACTATGGATGTTATTCAAAATTTGATCAACAATTGAAGTATTATCTAGATCTCCACTTGAAACACGGGTTACATAATTATGGTAAATTTCCTCCCCCAATCATTGACTCTTAGCATCTAGCATAAAAGACATATACTCGCATTTTCAACTGTCACATCTTCATGACCTCTACATAGGCATAAATATCTTAGCAAATATAAATGTCTTGTGCTAACATGGACACAAAAGTAATCAGTGGTATTTCAGAACCTTACTATGTAAACTACAAACAAAGGTTGTTAAAAATGTCGTATCAGTTTTTATCTAAGGTAACATTGAGAAACCCGAGTGGTTACTAAAACACTACTTCCTACATTCTACATAGCCAGTGGCGGAGCCAGAAAACGTGATCATGGGGGGCATCAAGCCAAAGGTTAGATACATGTCGGAAAATGCCAATTTATAGTGTAATTTGAAACAAATCGGGTCGGGTCGACTATAATGCAATTAACACTACTTATAAATTTAGGTGTCGATAGAATAAAATCTAGTTGGTGTTTTCAAATACTCATTTAGACTTTATAATATACATGTTTACGGATCATATATGAAATCTAAGCAAAAGTTTAAAGAAACCAAGTGTAGTAAAAGTTGGTCGCGGTTTTTATACATAATTTAGCTACAAGGATATGATTCTCACAAATATATACAATAACATTCACATGTTGTACGTATAGTACTAATAAATTTTAAATAAATGCCACTAATCACAAAAACCAACTTTTTCATGTATCCCCACTATTCTACACTTTCACAGTTCCCTAGCTATCTTCCTCCATATTTATTTCCACACTTTCACAGTTGCGTAGCTATCTTCCTCAATATTTCCGATCAAACAAACCCACCGGAAAAATCAAATATTTTACATTAAAGCACTCTTTAATTGTTGTCCAGCTGAAAAGACGAGGGCACTCAGATTTTATGGGCGAGGGCACTGGACAATTTTCCCATAAATTTTACTTTTTTTCCTATATATTTTGTGTATCCACAAGAACTTCGTTGGGGGCAGTTCCCCCCACTACTCCTAACGTGGCTCCGCCCCTGTACATAGTGCATTTATCTATTGCATAAAGTGCTTAATAATCTTTCCCAAACACTTCCTTATTTGAGACATTTACATTTAAAAAGACTCATACAATCATCCATAGATGACCATCCCGTTATCCATGATAATCTACACAACCCTGCATTAACAGCAACACTGGAACATAATTTTAGTGGCAAGGAACATGTATGATAACTTGCTTAATGAAACCCCTCTTGCTAGAACCAACTATCATCCATATTACCATCAACTCATAAGTCATGACACGATCTCCTAGAATTATGAAATTTTTTGTGATTATACTTTATATCATCACAGACCCCTTTACGACTTACCCCTTCACTAACTTTCACACAGACCACTTAATGACTTTCAACTTCTCTGACTTTCAGGATTATATTTTGTATCTTGCTCCTACATAGCAAATTCTGGCCTCATGTAAAATATGGTACCTGATGTAAATTATGGTACCTAATAAGCCTGAAAAATAAACCACATATCAAGTCCTGGTCTATTCCAGCTTCTAAATAAAAATAGGTTTCCGTACACAATCTTACAAAACATCAAATTTATACGAATTTTCATAAGTGTTCCCAAATTAAAACCTAAATGAAAAACACACCGACCACCAGTCTGTCAATTTTTTAGGAAAAAATCAGGCTGTTTGGGTTTGCTTATTGAAAGTGCAGTTTATATAGGGGTTGAACGGGATTACTAATTCTGATTATTACGGTTTTTTTTACAGGATTGCTTACTGAGACTTCTTATAGGGCTGTTGGGGATTGCTTAATAAAAATAAGCAATCCCAAACAACCCATTTATAAGAATTTCCAATAAGCAATCGTAAGCAACCCCTTTATGATTAGCAATTTCAATAAGCGATCCCGAACAGTTCCTTACTACAATTTCGATGAAAGAATTCCTAAAACAGTCCCTAACTTAATTTTGTATCTATGTCTTCGGTCTCATTTATATCAGCGTATGAATATTGCTTCAAGCAAATCATTTTGACCTTTATGGTAAACCTTCAATTTCCGCCTCTCTCTATTTTAGGATTTTCTGTAAAGAAACAAATTTAATAGAAAACATAATAATGTGATTTATGAAAAGTTTAAAGGCTTTTGTTGTGTCCAAACCGAATTATCAGATTAACAGGTTTAGGGGTTTTTCGATTGCTTATTGCGTAGTAATAGTGAATATCCTTAACAGAGATTCACATTGGCTAAAAAATTCTCAAATATCTCAAGTTCAACCAAATCATCTACATTGAAAATAAGGGATCATACTAAATTTAAATATCAATTTAATTGCAATAACAACAACCAAATATCAAACAAAAGGTCTGCAATACCACAAAAAAAATGGCCGGATGAAACAACCACACATCCAAAACTTACCCATCACCTATAGAAACGATTGCAAAGTATATAAAATTACAGAAATATGCACTAATCTTAATGACTTTATGCTACTATAGATGCAAGATGCTTCGACATCACAATCTAGTGGCATCTCCAATCAATTGCAGCCTGATTCAAACCACATCTAAATTATAGAATTTAGAAAATAGACAACAACAAAAAAAACGTGTCAAGAGACTCACCTGGACCATGTTAGCACAAACATGTTTTGACCAGCCCTTTAACCAAGTAATACCTTCCTGGTGTCTATTGCATGGCCAACAACCCGTGTCGCGGCTAATAAAACACAAACTTCCAACACTTAGCCATTCATTGCCTATCTAACTTGTGAGGTGTTATGATTGCTTATAAAATTATTTAAACCTTTTGAAGTAAGTATTGCACACATAGAAAACAATATTTAATCCATAAAGCAATGACCTTTAACGTAACATATGAACACCCAATAATTCAAATCAACATATATATGATATTCAATAAGAATACACCATTAAATATAGATGTTACAATGAAGCCAAACGCCAATCAAGTGTTAAAATTGACAATAAATAACACGTAAATTTAATGAAAAGAGCGATTAATTTATATAAGTCTCCTCCACTAAACTAACTGTGTCGTAATTTTGTTTGATTCATAGATCATTCATCCGTGTAGTTGATGAATATTGTAGAAACAACTAAATCATTTAAGGAACTATAGAAAAATCAGAAGCATTAAATCATTATAACTGAAAAAATTCACCGAAAAACCCAAAGACATGCCGGCGACAAAAAGATATTGAAAAGAAAGCAAACCCTATCAAATATATGATCCAAAGTTTACAACTTCACACAAATAACATGAAAAAATATAAAAAATCAAACTTTTAATGATAAAACAGAATAACACACACCCATAACTTAATTACCCAAAAAAACAAAAACCCTAGATTAGTAGATAAATTAATAAGTAATAGATTAATATACATTTAATCCATTAGCCGAAAAACATACTATTGATTAATCAGATTGAGCGATTGTTTCTTTTTCTTTTTTTTTTAGTAGGCTTTTTGTTGTTGTGTGTGTTTGCTGTGTAGAATGGATAAAGTAAGAAGAGGCTGGTTTTGTACTTTTGTTTGTTAAAATTTTAGTTTTAACCCCTATGTTTTTTTATATGACCCGCTTTCTCTAAGTTTTACTTTTTATGTTTTTGACACATATATTTTTGTACCCAATCTCTTATATAATTTTAAACAAAAACGAATTTTTATAAATTCTTACTAATTAAAGAAGTTCTTAATTTTTTTTTTCTTTAAGCATCTTTAAAAAAAAAATAATAATTCAGTTATTACCAAATAAGGTATGATTTAATTTTTTGAAATAAAAAAGTTCCTACTAGAGGTTTTGTTTTATTATATAAAAGATTAGATTGATGGGTCACTGCTTTACAATTTTTAAGCAGCTCGAATCCAACATTGGAATTACTATATGTTGGTTATATGGTAAGTTTATTAACTAGATTCACGTTCAATGTTGCTAAAATTTGTTAGTTTGTTACTGTGGTTCGTTTACAGGCATGCGTAGTGAAACGCACATACCAGATTTATTTATTTATTTATTTATTTTTTCATTTTTATCATAACTGATTTGATATAACATCAACACTTATATTAACACATAAAACATGTACGATACATATATCATTCGCCTTGACCCGTACATGATCAAAATGGGTCAACATGGGCAAGAATGACACTATGCCAAACACCCCATTAACTTTAAAAGAAACTACTTATTTCGAGTTTAAAAGCATACAACCATAAAACGGTGTTATAACACGGTGTTATAACATCTAAATACGAACACTATTTCTGAAAATTACCACCATAAAACGGTGTTATAACATCTAAATAGGATACACATCACTTTTTCTAATAATATATACATGATTACTAGGGTTCTTGATAATTTCTTGAAAATCATATTTTGACATAATCATGTAAAATTCTACAAGAACTCATAAATAGCATAAAGATATGAACTTTAGGCTTTACCCACAATTAGGAAGCCATAACATACAAGTTTAACAACAAGACATGATCCTTATCTCAAATTGGATTGTGGGAATCCTAACTTATTCGTTTAGGTGAAACCTTGCTTAAAATTAATCTTGGATCAAACCCTAGCTTGGTATGATGTTGGTGTAGGTGTTACGTGAAAGAGAGCAGGAGATAGAGTAATTCAAGTTATAATTTCAAATTTGACCATTTGACAAGTCTAGTCACTGGTGAGGAAATTGTTACAAGTTTAGTACCTGAAAAGATTGGGGTGTTACACGTAGCTTCTCATAATGTCACATATAAAAACCAACCATACAATTAACATAATTAGTAACAAACTAGTCTCATGGTTTACATTAGTAAGTAAACCTGTACAATAGTGATATTACAACTTTATTGAAGAAAAGAAAAAGTTCTTCTGGTCGTAGTAGCTACCATCGTTCATTCGTATCCTCCGTACTTAAATTTTGCATCATTATGAAGCAAACAAACACCTGTCATATGTTGTTGTTATCATCCAAACATTATTTTTAGATAGTACGCCGCAAAGAAATGTACGCCAAGATACGGTAGCCAAGAGCCATGGCTACCAGGGCACTAACTTCCTTCCACCCACTGTCTAGTTCTATCCCATCAATCACAGAACTAATATGTTCGTACTGCACCTTTAGAAGAAGTCTGTATGTGTGGTAGTTGAAGGACAAGTAACTTAACCAAGATATGAAAAATGGAACATTCTGCAAAAATAGCGGATTATATCAGGAATACATTGGATTGAAGTATCAACAATATGCAGATGTAAGATTAAAGTTTATTAGTCTTCACCTTCACGAAAAAACCTCCGGCCAACATGAAAGCCATCACAGTCACAGAAGCCAAAGTTGTTGCCTTACTCAAATCCATCACTGTAGCACCAATAGCCAGGCCTAGCCCCTGTCGTTGCGTAATAATTTTTCGTTATATAATCAGTTAAAGAAAGTATCTGAATATAACATTGATATATGGAATATGGCTTACTTGAGCTGCAACTATGCATAAAAAGACTATAAGCACGGTTAGGAAAAAACGCCTGAGGAGTTAGTCTCAACCCCGTCATGAAATACACAATTAGGATGAAGAGTAATGGAAGAAGAAGATCGAGTGGAAGATCACTTGTCGTCCTCGCAATGAAATATGCACTAAGCCTATACATGTCTGCGGCTCTCTCTTTTTTCAGCATTGCTCGTTCTTGAGGGAATGTAAAAATTGCTGTAAAAACTGGGAAAAAAGCCCAAAAAACAGCAATGAAGAAAACCAGCCCTGCCTGCAAATGAGCATATAACCTTAGGTACAACAATGGAAAATTTACATTGTAATTAATTATTTTGGCATTTTAGTTTTTTTTAATGGAAACTTATTATACCTGATTTTTCAGATCTTTGGGGCTATGAACATTTGATCGCCACCAAAGAAATCCCAAGATAATCGCAGTCGCCACGATTTGTGTGATTCTCAACCAACTAAAATAATCATGTTTCCTTTCTTTAATCCCTCTCCGGAACAGTATGGAGTACTGCTTTGTCCAGCTTGTACCCCAATCTCGTTTCATTGACTGTGCGCTTGACTTAATTTCTTGATCGATTGATGAACGAACAGTGAGCTTCTTTTTCATTTCTTTTGATACATTTGCAACGCAGGCCTCCACTAAATACTATAAGTGAAAGATATAGATTTAAATTTATTTTAAAAAAACTTTCGATATTCTTAAAATGTTTTGAATTTCTATGTTTTAGTTTACCTCGTGCACAATGGCTGGAGATGGTTTCCCATTTCTTGTTTCTCTTCCTGAATTTCCGAGGTCTACCTTGTCCTCTAATTCGTGTGGAACAGAAACATCGTTCAAATTCCCATTTGCAAGATCTAACAAGAACTCCGCTGGGTTCATGGAAATTAAAGGAGAACATCCTATCGATGAAAAATAAGTCATAGCTTTGATGCTTTGCCAAAGTACAGCAAACTTCCTTTCCCAAGTAGGATTAATTTGTCAAACTTATGGAAAAGTCTGCTTGAGGGTTGGTGAATCGTGGTAATCACCGTCTTCCCAGTCTGTCATAAATATATATTAATCAAATAGTTTCTAAAAGTTATATTATACTTGGTTGGTGTTTAAAATAATTATACCTCTGCTATGTCTTGTAATAGTTCAATGATTCTCAAAGCAGTTGTAGAATCCAACCCGGAAGTGGGTTCATCAAGGAATAAGAGGGACGGGTTGATTATGATTTCGTTTCCAATGGAGACACGCTTTCTTTCTCCACCTGAAACTCCCCGAACAAACGAGTTGCCTATCATGGTATCTTGGCACCTGTGTAAAGGTTATTTTTAGTATTTATTTTGGTTTTGAGAATCAGTAGTATGTAGAAAATATGACTCCATTACCTCTCCAAACCAAGTTCACAGATGATATCTGCTGCTTGTTTTTCTTTCTCTTGTTTTGTTAATGTCTTAGGTAGTCGTAAAAGAGCCGCATATGTTATGGTTTCTTTCACTGTTAGATGCGGAAACAGAATATCATCTTGAGTCACAAATCCAATCCTGCCCACATCACATTTCAAAATTGTTAGGATTATATGAGGCTATGAGCCATTGAGGGAAAACAACATATATATACCTGCTCTTTAGGAACTTTGAGTACAGTTGGTCATTATAACTAATTGATCCTCCTTGGTTAGCATCGATCACTCGACCTCCAAGCAAACTTAGGAGCGTTGTTTTTCCACTCCCCGATGGCCCCATGAGCGCCAAAACTTCTCCTGGATTGACCGTACCATTTATTCCATGTAAAATATGCTTCTCTTGGGTGGATGTCACTCCTTTAGTTATCACCTTGTATGTCACTTCTGTAAACTGCATGTTGTTTGAAAAAAAAAAAAAAAAAAAAAAAAAAAGGATCAACAATTCAACCTCTGTATATAGCTAGCTACACGTATGAATAAAGACAGCGTGATATGTGTTTATGAATATAACAAGACCATCTAGATTAATATATATCTATACTAACTAGCTCAAGATAGAAAGTGTGTTTTGGTTGCGATTAATAGCAAATTAGTCTTGTACATAAATACCATAGTATATGAGATTCTGTACAAGACTGAACCTGACATCTCGCATTGTTCTCATAGAAAAAACCTCCATGTTTTCCTGTCCACATATACATAGCGGAAATTAATCTACTTGTATTTTTAGACATAACCAATTAATACCCGCTACTTAGTACTTCTGCAAAAAGAGAAAATACGGAAACAATTACTAGTAGAAACTGTGGATGAAAGGATTGAAGCTTGAATTGTGATTAGTTGTCTGTACCTTGAGATGGATTGGCAAGGTAGGCTCTGTATGAAACTTTTTTCGCGTGCCTGCTTTCAATGTCTTCGGCTGTAACCATCGGGTTTAGTGTAACAATAGAAAGTTCACATGTTTATCATTTTAATACTAAACTTTTACTTAATGGGGTCTCGGTACAATTACTTATAACTAGTTTGAATGTTTGATTAATTGAGGGTTAAGCATAACAACAATGATTTCTTAGTGGTTATGTTTTTTTTTTTTTTTTTTCCATATTCTAATCTTCCATTATTTTTTTTCATCGTTCTTAAACCACTTAAATCTAGTTTTCTTAGTGGTTATGTTGTTAATACGAGTAGAATAAACATTTTTGTATCTTTTTTATAAAATTTCTCCCTATATTCCATATCAAACCTATTCGTTAATTTATTCCGTTGGCACAATATTCATCTTGCGGATTCTGTTATTAAAGAGGATATGAGAGGATTGTGATGTATGTCTGATAGCTCTTAATTCAAACACTCTATAACATGAAAAATGGTATCAGCAAAAAGTCTATTTACGCCTAAAATATCATGTGATGTGGTCATGGGGACCAAGTAGAAGACCAAGACCCCCTTGGACTTAATTTTTAAAGGATTTGACTAGATTGCCAAATAGATCAGGGTGTGTGCCTGTGGTCCTGGTCATGGTCCAGGCCCTGTAGGTCCATTTTTGTTGCTACTAGTCTACATAATCTATATGGTATGATTGAGATAAAAAGGGCAAATAAGTATGCTTATGCACAAACACATGTACAAGTGTTCTTAAAAACAGATTTGTACAACCATGTTAAACTTCATTTGACCCAAGTAGTTCACAAAGTTAGAATTTAGTTATATGTCCCATACTGAAAGTCAAATTTAGTTATTTCTCGTTGTGAAGCATAAATATTAGCAACTTCACTAGATCATGGTAATTTAAACTAAATAAATTAAGTGATCACTGTATCTATCATTAGTTGTCCATACTCTCACTCATATCAGTTGTGCACTCATACCTGAAAGTTGAAACCTACTTCCACCTTATACTGTCGGTTTCGACGTTTTTTTTTGCAAGACTAACCACCTAATACCTAACATATATTTCAACCGAGACTAGAACCAACGACATGTTGTTTGTTAAAGATAGAATAAAAACCAATTTGGATAAACTTTTCTCTTGATTTTAATTTATGCAAAAGCCTCCACTTTTCAGCTGTGCTTCACGTTATATACACCTTTATGGCCTCATTTGGCCTTTTGTAACATAAAAGTTATATTATGGCACCTTGTGAGATCAATTATATTTCACTTTCATGAATTTTGGATACTTGAAATGACCATTCTAACCCCACAAATCTTTGTTATTGGTTTTTAAAAGTTTTTTGGCTTGTTTAATTAGTTTCCATTTTGGGGGAAAATGTGGGCCCAAACCATTAGTATCTCTTAATTGAGAGACTCATCAGAGCCAAAGTCTCCCATTTAAGAGTCTAATTAAGACATTCTCTTCAAACCACTTAATTAATTTAGTAAACACACCCTTAATCTGTTTGTAATGTGTTTTTTACTGACAAGGTCATTTGAATGAAATACTTACGAATGTCATCATCGCTGAAAGGTCTTGAGTCTGCTAGTTCATCTGGAGGCATTGTGAATCCAGCAAGTGAGAAGGAGAACCCTAAGCCAGCGCTAGAGGCACGACTTAGAGCGGCCCCACTAGCAACATCGTCGAAATCAAACTTCATTTGAGCACTCTTCCCCTTCTTAAGGTAAGTGTTTCTTCCACTATTGCCATTTCTACCTGGCGATGCAAGCACTTGATTTCTGCTAGACTTTCTTGAAAGCGTACAACTCTCTACCTCTTTAGTAATATCACTGGATACACCTGAAGTCATTGCCTCTCCCTCTGATATCTTGGTTAGTTGCTCGGACTGCGTTCTACATAACCCCGAACTAGAATTTGGATTCTCCATATTTACTCCTGCATGCACACCGACATAATTGTAGATGTTACCTTGACATAGTGGCATATAAACTCAAAAATGTAAGAACTTAACTACAGATAATAGAGTTTCACGTACCCTTAAGATATATATCTTGAGTGTAACAACACGAAAATGTTTGAATCTTGCCATTTTTATCATTAAAAAACGCTTCTAACCTCTTTACTTATTAGACGTTGGATATAAAGAAACATTCAAGTGTGGCTCACTCTAAAGAAAGATTCGAGTCTCAACCCGACTTGAGAGAGTGTTGTTGTAAAATAGTATGTAGTAAGAGTTATCATGCTTAAGTAATTAAACACTCATTGACAAACACAAGACATTTAGAGGTATCTTATGTAAGGAACTGCATGTCTTTTACATACCTTTGCTTAAAACCAATGAACCAAAGAAAAAGAGAGGTGATGAACTAATATGTGAGGAACCCACTAGTACTAGTATCTCTATTTATAAACCCCATAATTTGAAAGACAAAAGTACCCTTTTAGTTAATTTATGATTGTGAAAATCACCAAACAAGAAAACAAACATACATATTCTTGTAATAGTACCTTTATTGTATAAAATTTAACCCGTCAAGCTCAGTACCTTCTGATCACAGCTGCCGTATACGTGTAAGGGTACGAAAAACAACATTATAATTATAACGTTAACATTACATTTTTGTGATCAGCGTCGACAGAAGAGTCGTTGTTTTTGAACTTTTTGCATTAATTGAGGATTTTGTTGTGAAGTTAGTAAACCACGAATTTGGATGTCTTCAATACTGTGAAGTCTTGCTTCATTCTCATGTTACCTTCTTCTTAGCTTAGGGCACCTAAGTTTTGGAATTTTTTTTATCATGTTATTGGCCTACATAATCTCACACATTTTATCTATTTCATATAGAGTTATGTTATCTGATATGCATCAATGGGATGCGTTTATCAAGTTTCTGGTGTTAAGTAGCACTTATTTTTAATATTAAATAGGTAACTGAAGCAAAACTAAGTATATTTGCTTGAATGTTTATATGTATATTTGAGACCTTGAAGTCACAAAAATAAGTTGATGTACATCTTACTTTATAAATTAGTCCAGGAAAATGGAAGAAATTAGGCCATGAGGGTGTGGCCTGAAGCATATATAGTACCCCAAGTATGTCCTATTAGCACAACGTATACGTTGTTGGTCCCAATAGAATCAAGAACTTGAAATGTGTAATAATCTTTGTATATTGAATGAATTTTTTGTTATGATACATGAACGTATATATACTAGTTGAATGGTTGCGATTGAACCATTGCAATGCTTCGGTGGTGTTGTTTGGTGGCAACCGCCACCTTTTCCTGTGGAGGTGGCGGTTGTGTCTTTTGGCCAACCGTTGCACCCTTTCAAGTTTGATCTAATTACATAATACTACCTTCTAATTACATGCTAATATAATTGTAACCTATAAGTCTTCATCTTTAACTAAGTCAATGGTTAACTTCCAACATTCTCCCCCTTAACCATTGACGTTGTTAATCTTCAATCTTGTCTTCATTATCTTCATTTTACTTTGAATTTCCTTTCATCTTGTGATTGATCTTTTGAACCAATTTTGAAGTAATAGTGCTCCAAAAATGTGTCTTGACTTTAGGCTTTCTACCTTCATAAATGTCATTGCTTTTGACTTGTTGATCTTCCATACTTATTTCATCATAGTCCTCTTTAGTCTCTTGCTCTTCATTATGTCTTCCTTCATCTTCATCTAGTATAATTTTTCCCCACTTTGAGTCTTTATCATCTTGGAATTTTGCTAACGAATTGCTTTCATTCGTTGGCGTAGTCTTGTTGAAGCTTGTAGATGCCATTAACAATTGTGGTTCTAATCTTCTTCCGCAAGGTTCGATACTTCTTGTCTTTGTCGTCTTTGAGTTCTTCGTCGACAATTTGATGCATAGTGTCCAAACTTGTTGCAATTATAACATCTTACTTCATTTATATTCCTTGTAAATCCTTCTTGATCTTGAGGGAATTTCTTTTCTTCATTAAATGTATCTTTCGAGTGATTCTCGTTTCTTCCATGTTGTCTAGCATTGTCATAACCTCGGTTATGTGGTGGAACATATGTAGGATCAGCCCTAGATAGATCTTTGAGCCTTAGGGAATCGGTAGAATGCTTATGTAATCACAAACAAACTACAAGAGAATCTCTAACTATAAACTTATGTTTACGCGGAATATAAACACAAGAGCTAAAGAAGAAAAATACTAAAAAACACTTTGATCCTCTATGGATCTATATTCACTAATAATACTGTTTTTCAAGGCGTACAATGTTCATAGCCGTGAGTTTCTTTTATACACAAGAAACCCTAATTCGGCCCATTACAAGAAAACGTGAAAAAGAGATATGCAATATCTATTCTAATATATCTCATGCATATCCTAACCTCTTAACAAACTTCTAAATATACGGGTTGACTATTTCTATACCCGCAGAAACAGAAAACTAACAGCAGGAACTATATCCTATAACAGCAGGAACCATACCAGCAGGAACTACATACCTGCCAGCAGGAACAGCACTAACTACCAGCAACAATGAAACTGAATAATTTCTAACAATCCTTCCCTAAACTTGAATTTGACTCGGTTAACTTCAAGTTTCTAGATAGATCTTTGACGTCCAAAGCATGAGGATTGAACATTAATCTTTAGCAGCAACAGTAGGCAACCAGCAGCAACACAGTTAGACCCAGCAGCAACAAGTAACCATCTTTAAGAACAAGGATCCAGCAGCACACAATGACTTTGATAAGCTGTCCACCATTTGATCTGATCTTTACAGCAACCATGACTACTTGTACATCAAGTCCTTGTAAGTTTCATACTATTCTCATCACTTCCAGGTGTGTTAACTCCTGTGAGGGGTGAATCATTGAAAATTAATGGATTTGATGTCTCTTTACCAATAGCCATTAACTACGGGAGTAGCCAATGTTTTGGTGTGTAAGACCATGGTACATTGATAACCATATGATTTTTAGTAAACCATCAACTATCAACGGATTTGTTTTGTCTTTACCAAAAGTCGTGCCCTTTTGGACTAGCCAATTCTTTGTGCATTACATGACCTTGGTGAATTGAGTACCAAATATGATTTTCCACTGCCTTTACCACAAACCATACACTTGTGGGCTAGCCAATTCTTTGGAACCCCAAAGGGTAAGATCCATGGCGAATTGAGAAACCATTTCAAACTCTCAATAATGAAACATGGGTTGAGTTGAATACCCAATAGTTTTTAGCAAACTATTACAGCTGTCAACGGATTTGATGATCACACCAGAGCCTCCCTCATGGTGAGTAACTCTTCTTGTTGTTAGACATGGTGAGTTGATTACCATTTGTTGTGTGATAAGAAACCAACACTGTACCTGTAACAGTTACTCAAACATACAAGTTAGTTTTTTTTTTTTTTTTTTTTTTTTTTTTTTTTTTTTTTTTTTTTTTAACTAAACAATATATAAAGAAAGAAAGAAAGAAATGAAAAGAAATAACAAAAATACAACATAATGTAAGATATACCATCAATCAGCAGGAACCTGAGCAACAGCAAGTTGATTTTTGAGAAACCTAACCAATTGCTCAGCAGTAGTCAAGTCATTGCCGACCACAGTCTTCCCAAGTACCAACTTATGCTTGAGCATCCTTTCCAGAAGCTTAACTGAAAGAGGATATTGCACATCCACAAACATGTGTAACACCTTTCCAGTTATGGTCTCCAACACATGAACATAGGAAGGGGTATACAACCTCCAACTTCTCACTTGCCAAGACTGTTGATCAGCCCATACAGAATAACCATCTCCACCTTCAAGAGAGTCCATTAACACCTTCAAATCACCCAAGAGGATAAGACCAATCCCAGTAGCATTATGAGATGCATAATGCTTATCAACCATTCCATAGAGTTGAATCAAGTCTTGCCTATCTACCATACGCAAAATTTCTCGAAGAAATGTAAAATACTTAGTGACACCATCAACTCTGTAATAGGCATTGATGTCTCCTTGAGGCAAAGAAAGAACTTCCTAACCAGCAATAGCAGCCCAAGGATGAGGAGAATCTTCTTCTGGTTCACTCTCTGAATCAAAACCGAATTAATCTGATCATCCAATTCTGTAACCGGCTTAGAAGCACGCTTCTTACCCAAACTCTTCTTCCGTTTGCTTGGAGTAGAAGAAGGAAGAGGAATCTCTTGGGTTGCACCAGAAGCAACAGCATCATGTGATGGAGAAGGTGGAACATCAGTGGAAATATGTGTTGGAACCTGATCACCACCAGCAGATAGGTTGACCTCAGCAGAAATAAAAGGTGTGGCATCAACAGGAACAAAAGTGTCCGGTGGAGTGGAATCCTCATTTGTAGCAATATCTGTAGGTTCGAGAGAACCAACAGACTCAGAAGACAATGATTCTATAGCAGATGTAGATCTAGATGAAATCGTATTCATGATCTTCTCATAGTACCACTTGAGTTCTTCATCAGAAAACCTCTTAACTTGGGCCATGCTCCACCCAGTAGAATTAAGAGCAGTACTCTGATTTTTCACAACTTGTCACATATAGGCTCTTTGTTGTACCTGAGTAGGAGGCTTATCCCTTTTCTCCTTTGCTAACCTTTCAGAAATAGTTTGCTTTCTCTGCCGCATTAAGGCAACCATCCTCGGAGCAAAATCATCATCTGTCACATCAACCCCTAAGAGTTCCTTGGAAAGGTTAGGTTAGCAGTACTTGAGAATGTATTTGCATCCAATCAGCTTCAGAATAGTTGAAAGAAGCAGCATCCAACTCTTGTTGTCGTTGAGGAGGTAAAGTGGTTGTAAATGGTGCATTTTGCCTTTCAAAGTCTGCAGCAAACTCTGCTTGTACCTTCTTTGCCATTTCTGCTCCCATCCTATCATCTTCAAGATTCTTGAACAGTCTTTCTTGCTCAACCCTTTCTTGATCAGATACAAGACCCTCAAGATCATCCACAATTGGGGCCTTACCTTTGTCAAGATGAGATGGATCAGAAGAACACCGGAGTAACATCAACACCACCAGAAGGGATAGAACTAGTAGTAAACAGATGCACTAGCAGAGGGAACAACTTGAGCAACAGGAACTCCTTGGGTTAGCTGTAGTAGCAGCATCCATGCTACCAGCAGGAACATCTTTGACACCTTCATGAGCAGCAGGAACAGTGGGAACAGCAGGAAAAGCTCCACTAGCAGCTGCAACACCAGAACCACCAGTAGCAACATGTGATTGATACTTTTCAAAGGCTGACAGTCCTGAAGACTGCCTGTTCCTTCTTCGCCTGAAAGCTTGGGGTGATCAGTTGGAAGAGGCTCAGAAATAGTATCTTCCTGGGTGTTGTCACTAGCCATGGAGGCAGTAGCCAATACATGGAGTGCATCCAAATCACACATCTCCTCGAATCAGAGAGCACAACCTTCCTTTTCTTTGTCTTAAGTTGAGCTTCCAAATGATTGACTCTGCGAATTAGCTGAAGTATAGCTCCACCAAGAGTCTCTTTTGTGTCTTTGAGCTCTGTTTCCAATGTATCTACCCTTTGCATATACCTATGAAGTAAACTTGACATGGAAGTGTGAGCAGCAGGATCCTCAGCTCCACCAGCAGGATTACCTGTGGTGTTGGGAGCCTCATTAAATCTGGGTGGAGAGACATAAAAGTCTCCACAATGTTGGTATCAAAATCAAAAGGGCTTCCTAGTAGGACTAGGAGTGAAGAGCCTTGTAAAAGAGGGTGTCTCAAGATTGGGCTCAACTGTAGTATTGGTTGGGTCAACAGGAGAATGGACTTGCTCAGCCTGATAACCAGCAATATTGGCTGGCTCTACAGATGCATTAGATTGCTCAGCAGGAGCATGAGGCCTAGGGGATGGGGATGGGTTAGCATCAGCGCAAGCAATGATGCACTGGCACCAGCAGCATCAGATGTATTGGCACCAGCAGGAAATGGTGCACTAGGACCAGCAGCATCAGGTGTAGGTGGCATATTACCACCAGCAGCTTCAGCTTTGCACCAGCAGAATCAGCACCACCAGGAAACATAGCAGGCTTTAGAGGCTTATGTTCCCCTGCAAAATTGGTCTTCATGGTAGCAAAAAGTTTACCAGTAAGCCTCCCCATGATTATTGGTGAATGGTCATTGGTCTCAAGTCCTAATATCATTTGTAAGAACCTAGGGTACATTAGGAATTTATGTTTGGTATCTCCTATGTTCTTAATCATCTCCTCAAAAATGTACCTGGAAAAGTTATAAACTCTTCATCAGGAGGCAGATAAGACCAGAGGCAAGAGAGCTGGAAATTGATCCCAACCTCCTGACTTGGGACTAATGCACTGAAGAAGGGTGTGAATAAGGAATCTCCATTTAGGGCAAAATTTCTTTTTCCAAAATGTAAAAGTGCCATCAGTAGGATAGTCAATAGAAGCCATACCCTCTAGAATGTCTTTCTCAGTAAAACCAAACACCCCACCCTCATCATCCAATTGAAGCTGAGTCCTTACAGAGGACTCTGTGACAACATATTCCTTCCATCTATAATGGCCACAATCTCTTTGGGTGAACCCTCAAGAGACCTTATAGAAGCCGTGGCTAGAATTGCCTGACTAAAGAGTCATAAACAATGAGAGGGCAATGAGTCAAAAGCGTACTCAATTTGAACAGGCAAGAAATCAACCATGGGATGAAACAGCTCACTTCCTTTTGTTTTCCCCAAGAATGCAACTTTGTTATGATCGCCTTTGAATTAAAGTGCCGCCATAGAGAGTAATCAGGGAACGCATTGTTAAAATGAGGAGGGATGAAATGGGTTCAAGAGGAAAATGGTTATTTGGGCGTGGAATGTATAATTTAGGTCATTTATACGGTTACTCAAACGTAGCAATTTAAATGGCAATAATCTCACGAATAATCTTTGACCAATTTAAATGACATCTATACCAGCAGCAACCACGCATCAACCCAAAAGGGAACCAACGGTTTAACCAGCAGGAACAAAGTGTTTTGACCAAGATTCACTATTATGCATGGATTTGGTCAATTCCTCAAAATCACCATAATTAAAACCCATTCCTGCAACGAAATTTAATTCCAAATACCAACCCCAAAATTCAATTGCCATAAAACCCCCATTAGGGCTATAAAAGGCTCGAACAAACAAAATCACATACTCCAAACCAAGACAACGATCCAACAAAAAGAGTTCCTCCAAACCAAACGTTGTAGAGATTTCGTCGGTTTTGTCGTTGATGCAAGCAAGTGAAGGAGGAAAAGGTTACTTTCCATCAAATACTTTGGGCAGACCAGCGGAACCCAACAGCAAAGGCAAAGGTGAAAGGTATCGTCTGATGAACTTCCAACTCCTCCACTTATGGGATGATTCATCTTCCCCTGATGATGATGATGATCTCATGGGGACTTCAGATGTATAACAAGGGAGATTGAAAAAGGCTGTGTCATCAAAAGAGTATGATCCCCTTTTCCTCATCCAAATCCAGGCAAACAAGTGTTGGGGCTTCCTAGTCCAAAGGTGTGGAATGCCATCAATTTGGGGAGAGGAATCCACAAGACCATGCCGGAATGCAAGGATAAAGGGAAAAGGAAGCTGGAGTAGAGGGATAGGTGTTAGGTTTGTGTGTGTTGTTGTGAATACTGGTTTTAATAGAAAACCCCGTCTTATAATGAATAAACTTTGATGTTTCTTGTTTTTTGTGCTTTAATTTAACTCCTGCAAAATGGTTTGTAGCACAAGATACAAAAAATACACAAGATACAAAATATACATAATTATTTAAAAAAATACCCAAAATTAAGCCACCCCTTAGGCTTATGCCTCCCCTCAATCACAGCAATCAAGGATTGATCATCCCCAATATGAACCACAAAATAGTTAAATCTAAGGTCCACAAAAACTTTTGTTAACAAATCAGCCAATTTTCATCAGTGGGGATTTTAAGCACTTGAATTAGTGTTTTTCTTAGCATCTTTTATAAAATGGTGCCTAATCTCAATGTGCTTTGTTTTTGGGAAAAAAACTGGGTTTTTAACAATGCAAATGGTGCTTTGGTTATCAATAAAGATTTTGGAGTTTATAAAATTGAACCCATATCTAACAATTGTTTTTGGGTATCCAAAGTACCTGACCACAACAATTAGCAGCAGCAAATACTCTGCTTCTGTAGATGAGGTGGTGAAAATAGTCTGCTTCTTACATTCCAAGAGATCAATCTCCTTTCCAGAAACTGACAACCCCCAGTAGTAGACTTCCTATCAAAGTTGCACCAGAATAATAAATGTCACTATAGGCTTCCAACACAAATGGAGAATCTCTAGGATCCCAAAAAGGCCCAGTTAGGTTGGCCTTTTAGATCTTGAAGATTTTCTGACTGATTCAGGTTGGAAGTCAGAGGTGCAACTTGATGTCTTGAACAAGCACTGACTACAAACATTATATCAGGTCTAGAAGCTGTCAAATAATAAGTGAACCTATCATTGATCTGTAGAGGTGAACATTAATAGCTCATCTGGTTCATTTTTGGATTTTGCCTTTGGGTTTATAAGGAGTTGTTGCATTTTCCCCCACACTTTCAAATAAAAACTTCTTAAGTATGTCTTGCACATACGTTTCTTGGCTGATTAAAAATCCATCAGGCTTTTTTTGACCTGTAATCCAAGAAGAATGTAAGCTCACCCATAGCACTCATCTCAAATTCCCCCTTCATCAATTCTTCAAATTCCTACACCAAAGCCCCTTTTTGTGAACCAAAGAGGGTGTCATCCACTAGACCTGGACTAGGATAATATTCTTGAGTTCTTCTTTGTGAAAAGTGTCTTGTAATGGTCCTCTTCTCTATCCATGCTTCAAAAAAAAGTAGACAATCTTGCATACCCAAGCCCTTGGTGCTTGATGAAGCCTTAAGTGCTTTCATCACCTTGTAGACCCATTTTGGAATTCTGAGGGTCCTCAAACCTTGGGTTGAGTCACAAAAACCTTTTATTCAATTCTCCTAGGGGGAAACACTTTTTACATCCATTTTGGTAGACCATAAATCCCAAAAGGAGGCAAAGTAAGAAAACCTAATGGCCTCAACTCTTGCACTGGAGAAAATACCTCATCATAATCAATACCCTCCTCTTGCCGTAACCCGAGCAAACAATCTAGCTTTATTTTCACCACAATACCTCTAGCATCTTTTGTTTTAGAATCCATTTTTTCCCAATCACATTTTTCCTTCGGGGAAAGGCACAAGCTTCCTACATTTTGATTAAAAATTGTTGCATTTCTTCTTGCATAGCCCCCCCCAAGCTGGACTTCAAGAGCTTGTGATACATTGCTTGGTTCAACTTGTGAAAGGAAACAAGCAAAGAGACAATAGAGAAAGTCTGTGCGATTGTTCCTTTGCTGATTTGAACATAACTGACAAAGGCACTTTCACCAAAACTTTGTTTGTTCACCTTGTTCTTGTCTGAAATGCGGAGGTAGGATCACCAGAATAAGGATTGAGGATAAATTGGTTTTGATCCTCTTAGTAGGAACAGGATTGACTTCTACTGTGGATGCTGATTATTGACATCAGGACTAATTTTATCACATTGAGGAGGAGGGTAAAAAATACCAGTATTGGATGTGATGAATATCTTCCAATCAGATCTTGAAGAGGTTGAGTTACCAAGATCACCAAGATCAGATGGACTTGGATATTTGTGAGGGATCAGGAAAGCCCAATGAATGATAAGAAGGAGTGGAAAAAGGGAGCAGGGGTGGAGACACCATCAGGAACATTAGAGCTATCAGCAGAATTGACAGCAAAGCAACAGGAACACAACCGCAGGAACCGAAGAATACCCGCAGAATCCATATTCCTGCGGGCTTCAAATGCGGTTGTCTTAAGAGTCCCCGTTTTTTGTGAATTCAAAACCAAACTTTTAGCTGCTTCCTTGGATCATGTTCCCCTTTGAAAACCTTGCAAGATCTTCTGCAAAACTTGAATCACCCCTTCCCTCCAGAGAATATCTTTAATTCAGAACCCCCAATGATTAGAAAGGGGAAAAGAAGGAAAACAATGGTTTTTCATCACTTTAGAGCCAATCAATCTTGGGGGCTTCATTGTTAGAAAAGGGGACTCCTGAGAACCTGCAGATTTATTAGTTTTAAAAAAGTTATATCCCCAAAAAATCGTTTTAGGCCAGTCAAAATATCACTCAGGGCCTGCACCCTGAATGTTAGGTTTATCCCCCAAATATTCAGGTTTTTTGTTCTTCTATTTTTTGGGGTATAAGTTTAAACTCTATAAACCTTGTATGTGCGAGTCCCAACATAAAACCTCATCACTTTTTTCCCTTTTAAATTTACCTAGGTGATCATGGTGTTAAAATATCACTGACATCCAAAAGGTTTTTTAAAAACTAATGTTAGGAACCTTCCCAGACAAAAGTTTTTAAGGTGTTTTGTTGGGAGGACTGAATAATACCCATTAAACAAACAAGCAGTGCTAATGTTCAGTCCAAAACATGTTAGGCAACTAGAGTCACCATCATTAATCTGCTGCTTCATAAGGGTTCTTTTTCTTTAGCAACCCCCCTTTTTTTGTGGGGTTCTGGGGTTACTATAGCCCTTTTAATCCTTTTCCCGAGTTCAATTAAGTTAGAATTTTTTAAAAACTGTCCCATTGTCACCCTTTAGTCTTAACCTTTTTAGTTGCTGGTTTTCAATTAAAAGGAAGAAAGCCCCCAAACCATGGAAGGTTTCATCCTTAGTCCTACGGCAACTTCGTGGAAGTAGGACCAAAAAAAACCATAGAATAACTGGAGAGGGCCTGATGGTTTTTTCACAGTGTGATGGCCCGTAAAAGTTTTTTTTGCTTTCCTTTTTGGGGGGCAACCAAAAATGTTCATTTGTGAAGGTCTTGAGAGAAGCCCCCTTTACCAATCCCCTTTTTTCAAGCTGTTGATGGTTTTGAATTCAATGTGCCATCCTCCTATGTCATTTTTGGAGATTATCCAGAGATGCTTTGCCCCAAGCAAGCTAAAAAACCTTAGGCTGGCACATTCAAGTTGAAGTGTAAAGGTTTTTTTTTCTTGGAACTTTAATTCAACCCCACTCTCATCAGGAACTTGAAGTTTTGGACGACAAGACAATCAGTCTTTGTGAAGAACACTGTTCTTCTTGTTACAAATTTGAGAGCAGAGAACAAATTAAAGTTCTGAAGTTCTTTCACTTAATAGCATTTTCAAAATCCAGCTTGGAAGTCCTAATAGTTCCTTTCCCTGTTTCTTGCCATCCCCCCCTCCAAAAGTCACAATGCCTCCATTAATGGATCCCAAAATCATGCAATCTTCTTTGTTTTTTGTATGCTTCTAGAACACCCACTACAACAATTCCTGGGTTTTTCTTTATGAGGTTTTCTACAACAATAGAAAATACAAAAAAACATTATTAAATGGGAGACCCAAGTCATAACGATTTGGGCCTGCCTTGTGGATCAGAAAGATTTTAAACCATGTAGATTGATGAGATCCACCATTGTTCTTGGACCCCATTTTTAAAATATTGGCCATATGTCTCCAAGAACAATGCTGGGACCTTAACAGCAGTTTCCCATCTTTCCCCCCCCCTTTTTGCATTGGGCATAATAAACAGGCCATAATATTTGAAAGAAGAGCTTGTGGTTGAAGAAGGGTCTTGCAGGAATTTTTTTTTTCTAACCAGCAGGAATGGGTTTTTCCCAGCTGGAACTGGTTTTCCTGCTGGAAAGGGGCTTACCAGCAGAAAACTGGCTTACCAGCAGGAACTGGTCTACCAGAAGAAAACTGGTTACCAGCAGGAAAAGGATCTCTGACAGGCTCATTTGGTGTTGAGGAACAAACGGGGTATATTTTCAACTTATTCCAAAAGGTTAGATTGTTGTTGTCCAGCACACACCCCATTTCTATTCTCATAAAAATCACAATCTTTAATAAGATCAGAACAACTACCACAAACAAAACATGATTACTTTCTAAAAGATTTGTTCTCAACTGACTTCTCTTATTACACACAAACTTATCACAACCAAAATAGAAATAGAAATGTTTTTAAAACACTATGAAAAGAAATGTCTTCAAAAGAAGCTGTCTTTGAATTGGATTCATCATCAGCTACTCTTGATGAGAAGTCATCAGACTTGGGTGTGGAAGACTTGTCACTTGAATCATATGAGGCAAAGTCATTGGTCTTGGGTTTGAGGGACTTGTCACTGTTAGAACAAGAGACAAAGTCATTAGATTTACAATCAAATTCAGGTAAGTCATTGGACTTTTTGCCATAGGTCATATGTGATTCATCAAAGTCTGTGTCAAGGGACTGTTGGGGTAGAGGTAGGCTTAAATATTCTGTTATTGGTGGAGAAACAGACCTCATTTCTCCTTCTCTAACATACTTAACAGGAATTTGATAATTTACCTCCTTAGGGGTAGGGTCAAATGTACTTGGCATACTAGGGTCATATATTCATCTGGCCCTATATAATCCCCATATCCCAACCCAAGTTTAGTTTTCACAGACATAGAACTATCAACTATCTTGTCAAGGTTTTTAGATGATTCTTTCCATTTATCAAACCTAGCCACTTCACTCTCTAACTTAGCCTGCAGTCTTGTTTTTCTGAATTCACCTTAGCATTTTCACTTTCAGAATATTTTAACAAATTAGTAGTGTTTTTCCAAATCTCTTTCTAAAACCCTAATCTTTTCTTCATATGCTTAACTGATTATTTTGGTACCAATCTTTTGTTTTCTAAAGTTTTAAGTGTACTTTTTATGCTTGAACTTTGTACAAACATTCTTTATATTGAGACTCGACATCATCAAACTCTTTCTTAAGTTCAGCATACTTATCATGAAAACCAAAAGGACAAGTTTGTACCTGAGATGAGATACCCATCAAAGCAAATTCCTCAGCCACATCTGCTTCATCTTCTGTCACACATCCAGCTAGCATTCCATAAACTTGAGCAACACCGCTTTCCTCATCATCTCCCTCATGTTGAGACCAATCCACCATGGAATCAACGGATAGCAAGGCTTTGGGCTCCTCTGAGTCTAATTCTTTGATCTTGAATGCAGAGTATCTGGTCTTATCATCTACCTTCTTTTCTTTGCATTCTCTTGCAAAGTGACCCAGTTGTAAGCAATTGTAACATCTAGCCTTCTTTTTATCAAACCTTGCTCCATCCTTCCTATTAAATTTGGATCCTCCTGCCAGCCTTCTTTTCAAATCTGTTCACCTTCACTGAAAGCATAGCCATCTGCCACTTGATATCCAATTCTTCCAAGTCCAACTTATCAATCTGGTCAAAGTCTTCATATGCAAGGTGCTGTTGTGGTTCACTCTCAGCAACAAAAGAATGAAGCACATCTTCAATCACATTCCCAGAATTTGAATGTGTTCTAGGTGTAGAGCTTGATGAAGATGATGTTGGGCTATCAGCATATGTAAGCTTCTTGTTAGTGCTGGTAGTACTAACAGATGCTGAGTGAGTTGGAGCAGAGGAAATTGTAGCGGTGAACTCCCTTGATATCAATTCAAGTGACTGAGCTTTATTGTACAGGTCATCAAAGCTTAAATAATCAAGACCACCCTTTGTTTTGAGAGTGATGGATACCTGTGACCAGGAGGAAGGCAATGCTCTCAAGAACTTGGTATTGCAGTCTTCATTATCTGGCTACGCCTGCAGCTGATTGAGTTGGCTCAAAATCTTCTGGAACCTATCATAGTCTTTATGCAGTCCTTCTTCTTCATAGATCTTGAATTCTTGGAACTCCTGCTTCAGCATGGACTTCCTCATCTTCTTAGATTCATCATTACCTCCAAATCAAGCTTTAATAGCCAACCAGATTTCCCTAGCATCATCAAGATGATGAAAATCACCCATATGGTCTTCTGGGAGAGACTGAAGCAATATAGTTCTTGCCTTGGTCTCCCTCTGAACTGCAATACGTTCATCAGCAGAAACAGGAGGAAGAATTATGATGTTGCCTTTAGAATCTCTTTCAGTTTTCTTCCTGCTGTTACCATTCTGAATGACATGCCAGAGGTTGTAATTGTAAAACCCAGAAATTTTGAACATGTGAAGTACCTAAAATGCCCCTCTAAATTGAAAATTTCTGAAAAGACATTAAATCATTAAGACATTTCATCCCGATTATAACCTAAGTATTTAACTATTAATAATTGAACGAAAAAAAAAAGAAAAAGAAAAATAAACTATATGTTATTAAATTGTCCTAAACTTACCTTACCAAATTTAAATACACATTTTGATTTCCTAAAGTCATAGCCTAAACATTAAAAATGACACGTCTTTGTTAAATTAACCATGTACACGTTTTTGTAAATGAGATAAGAACCAAATTCACTATTTCCTTGTTAGTCTACACGTTTAACATAATTGGTAGATAAAACAAATCGTTAGCCATTTTGAGATGATACGCTCACATCTTGCCTAATAATATCTTTTAAAGTAGAACTTACATACTAAAATTAATGAAATACTAGCAACCATTGAACCAAACCAATATACAAATTTTGGTCCCACTTAAATACCGTATATTTGATTGACATTCCCATGCACACGTAATTCCCTTTTTAAAAGACAAAATCCTATAATTTGATCCCTGAAATCACGCATATAATCATGTCCTTTCTTCCAAAAATCTCGGCCCCTATTTCCCTCTATTGCTTCTCATTTTTTTTTCTGTTACCAACCGAATACCACTATACTATCTCACCCACAAATCTCAAAGCGGCAACTTTCATTTTGTTCTCCCAAGGAGGTACGAGGAGGTAAACGAGCGTTGGTGACCTTGGAGTGATCGCGGTGGTGACTTAGTCCTTTTGACCCCGTCTGATTCAGCCCATGAGGTACCATTGTTAACCATGTCATGCACTAATCTTCGCCTCGTTATATTCTCAATCGAATGCACCATCATCCTCATCCATTCCAACACATTCTCATATGTTTCTCTAGTTCTTATACCCTTGTAGCCGAGACCACAAGGCTTCAAAGTCTCTCAAATGATCGGGGTACAAGAGTTCCAAGTCGAAGGAATTATTTCATAGTATACGGTTTGAGTTTTTGCGAGATGACTCGGTTTCTGGCCATTCCAATGAAGCGGGTTTCGTCAGTTTTGTTCTCCTCGTTTTAAGCGACGTTTAAGGTAACAAACCTTACCACTATTAATATAGTTTGAGGATTTAACGTCGGTTTTGTCTGTTTCGGTCGTTGTCGGAAACTAGAAACAAATGGTGCTTTGGTTTAACGAGGAGGGTGATAGTTCATATAATCATTTTACAAAATGAATAAATAATATAATAGTAAAGAAATAAAAAAAATAATAAATGTGTAAGACAATTCGTACATCACAACCTGTCATGCACGTTACATTATGTTATTTGGAATTAATTTCTGAGGCAGCCCTTATAGTTTCGATAAGTGACATACTCGGCCCTTGATGGGTTGACCATTTGACAACTAGTCCCACTATACAAAAATATATAAATTAAAAAGAATTGGTAGGAACAGGGTACGATGCATGTGAAATGTAAGATTTGTCATATGAATTAAATTATAAAAACTTTCCCCTCAAGTTTTGGTAGTTGACGTTATTAACCCTAAACTTATATAATTATCATTATGAACCTTAAACTATTAATATTGTCACGTTTGATAACTTAAATTGAGTAAATGATAAACTTGAATGATTATAACTAATGTTTCTAAGTATGGAAACTTACTATATTTGGAAGTTACCTAAAATGGAAAGATAAACTAAAATTAGTAATCTGAGTTATAGGAACCACTTGTAATTCTGTCTTCTACTCCTTTAGGTATGAAGAAGGAGTGATCTGATTCTTTTCAGTGTTTGCTATCTTGTGTTTGTTTGCGTTCCGAATAAGGTACAGATATTCTGACCTTTCTTTTAAGGTTTCTCATGATCTCTCTCGTATTCTGAATCCATTAGTTTCTGATTTGATTGCTATGTTTTCCCTTGCTTGAACCTTCCCGGTTGAATTCCATTTGATATGATTTCTGATCTGAAGCTATGCTATGAAAACCTTTTCTGATTATATCTTGGAAATGTTTTTGAGAAAAGCCATTTTAAAAGAGGTTTATCAATGAGGCAAAACCATTTTTATATAAATGTTACTAGTTTTTATGAAAACTATTCTTGGAGGACTAATTTTTATGAAAAACCGTTTTGAAAGAATATTTTTATGAGAATTACTTTAAAGGATCGTTTTATGAAAATAATGAATAAAGGATTGTTTAAAATGGACTTTTGATGAGAATTTTGAAATGAACTTTTGAGATGAGCATTGAGTTATGATTCAGTTAAGATTTCTCAAGCCATTGCGATGTTCCCTTCATTCATGGACTCCGATTATTGAACCATCATGATATTGAACCTTTTATGATTATGAACCTTTGCTTATGAACCTTTGCTTATGAACCTTGCTTATGAACCATGATTATGAACCTATGATTAGGAACTTATGAAACATGATATTGACCTATGCAAGTAAACTTAAAACATGATTCATGATACTTGACCTTTACCCTCAGTTTGATACTACGAGCCACTCACTAGGCATGAGGGTTTCATGTCCATGTCAGTCGATGCACCGATGGCATGACTCTAGGGCAGGAGAGTGATGACCTGTCCCGTCCCTGCATGTTATGTTTACGTAGAGGCAGATTATGGCCACCTGGGGCGTATGGATGCATCCTAGATTTGTTCATGTACATGTTATGCTATGTTATGTTATGTTATTCATGGTGACTGATGGTGTGTGCGATACACGTCTTTCACACTCCGGGAGCTAGCTACTCCAACCCATGATTGAGGACACCCCTCATATTTACAGGATACCCATGATTGAGGACACCCCTCATATTTACAGGATACTAAGAGGTCTCCCCTCTACATGTTATGGCTATGATTATGATTATGATTTCATGTTATGGGCTCGTAGTGGATTACTGACCTTTCCTTACCATGCACCTTGGTCCTTTCCCTTATGACACCATGTATTCTTACCCTAGATTCTTACCATGTATTCATGATTCCATTCTCATTTACTCATGTATTATTCATTATGCTACTGCTTGTTACGTTATATCTGTTCACTGAGCTCTAGTAGCTCAGCCGCGTTTCTTTTCCCGCGGCAGGTTTTAGTTGGAAGCTGGGTAAGAGTGAAGAGACTTTGGACCTAGAAGACTTTGAGTAGAAGCCATTAGAAGAGATGTACTTATGGATTTGATAGGCAGCTTTTATTTTCCTTTGTAACCCTTTGTATTGCAAGATTTCATTTGTAACCTTTGAGAATCCTTGTATTACTATTGAATGTATGCTTTGTTTAATCTGATATGAAACCATTAGTGTGATACTTCTACCCTTGCCGGGTTGGGGTGTTACAGTAATCACTATTTGTGATCCAGTATTACATCTTCATCGCCCATATCTCATACTCATCCTTCTTGAGGTAGGGAAATTTTGCATTGTTGTTTGAGACATTAGTTGTGAGAATTTGTTATTGGACATTATGTGTTTCACGTTTCTCATTGTTAACAACAGAATCATCGGTTTCGGATGAAGTCATTGTTTGAGGGTTTTAGAGATTTGTGTGAAAAGGTTTCTTCTTTGACAGAGACTCTCACCAGGCTCTGATACCACTTGTAGGATCAGCCCTAGATGTATCTTTCGAGTGATTCTCGTTTCTTCCATGTTGTCTAGCATTGTCATAACCTCGGTTATGTGGTGGAACATATGTAGGATCAGCCCTAGATAGATCTTTGAGCCTTAGGGAATCGGTAGAATGCTTATGTAATCACAAACAAACTACAAGAGAATCTCTAACTATAAACTTATGTTTACGCGGAATATAAACACAAGAGCTAAAGAAGAAAAATACTAAAAAACACTTTGATCCTCTATGGATCTATATTCACTAATAATATTGTTTTTCAAGGCGTACAATGTTCATAGCCGTGAGTTTCTTTTAAACACAAGAAACCCTAATTCGGCCCATTACAAGAAAACGTGTAAAAGAGATATGCAATATCTATTCCTAATATATCTCATGCATATCCTAACCTCTTAACAAACTTCTAAATATACGGGTTGACTATTTCTATTACCCGCAGAAACAGAAACTAACAGCAGGAACTATATCCTACTAACAGCAGGAACCATACCAGCAGGAACTACATACCTGCCAGCAGGAACCACACTAACTACCAGCAGCAATGAAACTGAATAATTCCTAACAACATATCTTCCTCTTCCTTGATTATCATAGTGATGTCTTCGACCATTATTGTTGTCATGTCTTGTAAATAATAGTTTATCTTGATGATCGACGATCTTTCCTTTTTTAACCTTTATCCTTTCTTCGAAGGTCTTTAATCTTCCAATAGCATCGTCTAGAGTCAATGTATCTAGATCGGAGTATTGCTCAATTGATGCTACAATTTGAATGAACCTCTCAGGTACAGAATTTAACAATTTTTGTACACGGGTTGAGTCATCGAGTGTTGATCCAAGACTTGTCATCTTTGATGTAATACTTGTCATTTTCGCGGTGAATGAATCAATAGTTTCATCTTCCTCCATTTGTAACATCGCAAATTCGGATTTGAGAGTTTGTAATTTTGCCTTTTGTACTCGATCTACTCCAACATTTCGAGTCTTTAATGTATCCCAAACTTCTTTTGCATTTTTGCTACTTGCAATATCATATCTTCGGGTAATCCTTGAAATAGATACCCAATTGCGGTCTTATCTCGCTTTTCATCAACTTGAGTTTTATCGGTGGATTCGACCATTTCCTATAGACCATTTGCTTGCAAAATGATCTTCATTCTTATTGACCATATCGTATAGTTTGTTGTTGTCAACAAGGGGCATTGGAAATAGGGTGTCGATCCTATTGCCTTATTGTTTTTCGAACTATCCCCATCTTCCTTTCCCATAATTTTTTTATAAAAATGTCTAACACAATCTTAGTTTTAAACTATATAAAATAAATTTTTTAATCACAATTTAAAAAACCTTTTATAATAATAACACTTTGAATTTCAAAAATAATATGTAGAATAGATATTTTGTTTCAAAAATATCTAAAACTTATAAAGTCAGTATATACTTTAATGAGAATCTGACTTTGCACAATGGCTTTCAAAATAAGCAATTGTATTTCCTATTAAAAAAAAAGAGGGGTGTTTGATATTTTAGAACCTGGGTGTTTGGTACTTTATATATAAAAGTATATATAAAAGTCAAAGTAAAAGAAACTTATTCAATTATTGTGTCTCCTGTTGCAGTCAAAAGCGTATCCCACTTTCCTTCTTTTGTCTTCCAGATCTCACAAAATAGGGTAAAAATCGACTGTCCCTTTTCTTCTTTGTCTAATTGTTATCGAACCCAAAAACACCAAAAATCACCAACAAAAAACTTCGTCTTCTTCTTTTGATCGGTGGTTCTGGTTCCGAACTCTTCTCCGGCGATGGCGGTTATTGGACCCGATTTATCCCTTGGTTTCTTCTTCCTTGCGAACAGTTAGGGTTTCACGATTTGGGGATTTGTACCGGTTTACTTTCTGGATGAATTTGGGTCTCTTCTCTGTTGTTCTAATTGAAACAAAAGTTTCAATTTTTCTGCAAACTGATCGAAAAATGGTTTTGATATTTCTGTTGTTCGGTAACGGCGAACAAAACTTTGATTCTTCTGTTGTTTGGTAACGGCAAACAATTTTTCTGGATAGGTTATATAAATGGCGATTGAAAACGGCAATCGAAATGACTATAAATGGCGATTGAAAACGGCAATTGAGATAGTTGTAAATGGCGATTGAAAACGGCAATCGAAGTGACTGAAAAAATGGCAGTCGAACGAAAATTGAGTAAGAACGGTACTCAATTGTAATGTATGTAATGTGATTTTGTAAAAACGAATAAACGAGTGATTTAGGGTTGATTATAAATCACAATAGTTTGACTCTGGTACCACTGTTGGTCCCAATAGAATCAAGAACTTGAAATGTGTAATAATCTTTGTATATTGAATGAATTTTTTGTTATGATACATGAACGTATATATACTAGTTGAATGGTTGCGATTGAACCATTGCAATGCTTCGGTGGTGTTGTTTGGTGGTAACCGCCACCTTTTCCTATGGAGGTGACGATTGTGTCTTTTGGCCAACCATTGCACCCTTTCAAGTTTGATCTAATTACATAATACTACCTTCTAATTACATGCTAATATAATTGTAACCTATAAGTCTTCATCTTTAACTAAGTCAATGGTTAACTTCCAACATACGTAAGCGTGACAACCATTTTGCATCACACGTAATAGCTCCACGTGGGTCGTTGTTTGTAATTGAAGGAAATCACACTTACAATCAACCTATAGCATGAAGTATAGCAGTAACTATGATTATTATTTCTATGGAAAACACAATAAATTATACTACTATAAGCTCCGATTTACAAATTACATGAAGAACAACTAACTATATACGGTTGGAGAGCATAATAAACATCTAAAATGATAACCAAAACTCAAGAATAGGATGTGACAAAAAACTTAAGCATAAACCCGTAAAATCAATAGATTCAGCACGCCATCCTACTAAAACCTCTTACTTTGATTTTAACCTAAAAAACCTCACGAATCATCAACATGAAAATCTAAACTAGAATGAGTTGGTAACAAAGTAGAGCTGTAATTTTCAGTAGACTCGTCCGATGAAGACATCGAGAGTTCCAAAGTGGACTCTCAAATATAACGTTCAAGTTGTTTTTGACGGCCTGAGCATATTTTGTTTTCAATTCTGTAATGTAAGTGATTATATTCAATTGATCCAGTTACTTACATGTTTTCCTTGTATTGCTGGCCGGTTTTCATGGTGTACGTCTAAATTGGGCTCTAAATCCTCTAATGGTTCCTATCATAATTTCCATGCATCCAAGAGGTGGTTGATACTCTTTTTAATTTGTCTAATACATTTTAGGTGTTGCTTGTTTGTGTTTGCCATGTGTTCTCCTCGTGGTTTATGGTGTTGTTATTTGTTGTTTTGATGTTTGTATCCTTTAACCTATTGCTAGTTCTTTATAATGTAGTTGCCATTAAAAATAGTCCATTTTCATATTTTGATAGTATAATTAAGTTAGCTAGCTAGTGGTGCATTAAGCTAAGTTTATGTCATCATACATTCCAGAAAATGTACCATACACTTTTGGCTTAGTGGCATGTGAGTGACCCATCAACCAATAGGTTGGGGGTTTAAGTCTCGCTGGAGACATTAATTTATGTGAGCTAGGTGGTATAGGCGTGTAATAAATTATCGTTAAAAAAAATACTCAATATACGTACGTAACGTTTATTATGTATTTGGTATAGTTCGTGTATATTTTTGCAATCTAAATGCAGCCTATCCTTTCAATTCTATATGGCATCTTTGTAGAGAGACCAAAACCAAGTAGCCATCCTTTCCTAGGAAAGATTAAAATTCAAGAAACTTGCCAACACTATTCAATATCTACCATAAACGCAAAACATAACTGAACAGCCCACCTCTCTGAAGAAATCAAGAGCCAAAGCATTGTCTTTTCTTTTTTCATCAAATATCTATGAAACAATCGAGTACATACATACTAGTTCAAAAAAAAAAAAAAAAAAAAAGGACATTCAACTTAAGAGTTACGAGTGGATTATGAGGAGATCAAGAAATAAAATCGAGATAGATTGGAAACAATGGTTATTCGATCCAATAAAGTGTCGTAATGCATAATAAGTCCTGTCAGAGATGGTGTCGTTTTCAGGTTCGGTTTCAGTTTCTGTGGTAGCAGTCCGATATGAGTCAGAGTTTAGGGTGTTTGGTTAAAGGTCCGACTGCAGGCCTGCAGCTAGTGTTTGGCATATTAAGGTTAAGGTTGAAGTACATTCAGTGGTCAAGTGGTGGTCAAGTGGTCATGACAGTCTAGTAATGGTCATAATACTGGAAGATGTTCTTGCCTGGTAGTTGATTAAATTGGCGGCTGGTCATATGTTAGTATGGGTCATATTCCAAAGTAATCCAACCTAACCCTAAACCAGCCGCCACCACCATTGTCTCTCCGGCCGTCGGCTTAGGTCGGTGGTCCGGAGAGACCCTCTTCAATCCTTCTTCTTTGTAGATACTTTACCATTTCGTTTTCAGTTTTCTATTAAATAAAGTTTTATAGATCGTTCCTGTTGGCGATTTTTCGTATCATTTTCTCTTGGATCCTTGTGTTTATGGGTTGTTTTTGGTTCGGTATGTTCGGTGGATCAGATTGGTTGTACTAGGGTCGAAGTGGTTGCGTGGTTCAGATTGGGAGGTTCAAGATGGCGAGGTCATGTGATGGTGAGGTCGTGGTAATGGTGAGGTCGTATGATGGTGAGGTCTTGTGATGGTGATGTCGTATGATTGTAAGGTAGTGGTGATGGTGACTCGTGATGATGGTGAGGTCGTGTTGGTTGTGAGGTCGTGGTGGTTTAGTTCGTGGGGGTTGTGAGGTCGTGGGGGCTGTGAGGTCGTGGTGATGGTGAGGTCGTGTTGGTTGTGAGGTCGTGGTGATGGTGAGGTCGTGGGGGTTGCGAGGTCATGGTGGTTAAGGCTGTGGTGATGGTGAGGTCGTGGTGGTTGTGAGCTCGTGGTGATGGTGATGTCTCGGGCAATGGGATTGATGTTCGGGTTTGTTGTATACAGGTGAGGTTGTGTTTATGGTTCGTTGTACGGATAATGTCGTTTAGCAAGGATCAAGGGCTATTATTTGAACTTGTGGTTCTCGAACAATTGAGGGTTTTTCTCCATCAACTCTTTCTACATCTCGCCATGCCACCACCCCGTTCGATGGTATGGTTCAAATTGGTTTGTTTGTGATTTCGGTGAGTTTTGTACAAGGGTCAAAGTTGTGGTCGTGTTGTGGTTTCCATTTGTTCCATACTTCTTACAAGGTGATTGCCCTTGATTGGTTAGCGTTTTCGGGTTGAGATGCTGGAGTTTATTCTTTTGATTGTTTGGATTTCAAAATGTTTATTTTAGGGTCGTTGTATTGATAGGGTCGTGTTGGTTAAGTGTTTCATCGATATATTTTCTAGCTTCTTGCCAGTTTGTTTTAATAAAATTATTGCCTTTCTAAAAAAAGTGTTATCAGGTCAGCTGCAAGTATTCAAGTTATAAGGAAGTTATAAGGGGCTGTTTGGTTTTAAGTCTGCACAAGGTACTGATCAGTGGTTCTTATTGTATGCATTATGGTTGCAAAAGTTCAAAGGTTGAGATTAGCCCTCTGTTGGCAATGTGTACATGATGGGTATGTCACATGGAAGTATATATATTCTATTGTGGATACTTCTTGTTAGTGGTTGTGTGTTGACCATTTAGTGTGCTTAGTTTTCATGTGAGGCTTTGGTTTAGTCTTGGTAGTTTTGTGTTCTTGTTTTTGTATTTTTATTTTTGGGTCTTTTCCTCTTTTAAGTAGCTTGTTAATTAAGGTAGGATGCCTTGTTTTGTATCATGTTTTTTTTTTGGTGTTTTATAAATGTTGCCTTTCTAATAAAAAAAAAACTCGATCCCCAATTTAAAAACTCCTAAAATGTGCTTTCACGGATGTATATTTGAGTTCTATATCTAAAGTTGTTCTTTTGTTGTACTTTAACTATTTTAAATTGAGTTAATTTGTTAAAAGTTGCTTGCAAGTGTAGAGTTGTAAATTGCCATGTTGACATGGACGTGCCTGAAACCTTTCTGTAGTAAATGGTCACGTGAAATTCAAGTTTTTTCCAACTTTTTCACCGACCCTTATTTTATCCTTGAGAAAAGTAGTAAACTACCAATTCTAAGAGCTTACGTGCCATGCATTAAAAAGATATGTTAGCAATAAACACGAGGAAAATCATAATGGCAGCCTTCATATCAAATTTAAAGCAGATAAATATTATCCTTGTTATCATATTCTTGTAACAAAAAGAAGACGTTCGAAGGCTATCTATTTAAGTCATGAGATAGAATTGATGACAATATATTGTATTGAGATAGGAATTATACTTGGTACACTGTCTCATTTAAGGGCCCAAGATACAAGTCAGCTGGTTCATTCTTCAATACAGCCTAGCATTTCGTTTGTTAGCTCCATTTATATTTGTCCTTCGATCTTAGGAGTTATTGACGATTCATTTAAATTTTCGGCCGATTACGCACTCAGTTTTCGAGTTAAAATTTGAGAGGAAAGGAAAGGAAATAAAATGTTTTTTGTGTTCTTGAGTTTTTTTTAAAAGATGAAAGGGAAGTAGAGAGGAAGATGGGAGAAAGTTTTCTTAATAAAGTGTTCCTCTCATTTTTGAGAGAAAACTGTATGGAAAGGGAAATGATTGTTGTGTAAAGATTAACTAGTTATAATACCCGTGCACGCACGGGGTTTATTCAAAAAAAAATTTAGTTATATATTATACGTGCACGGGGTTTTTTCTAAAATTTTTAATAATGTTTTTTTTTTTTTTTTTTTTCCTATTAAAAATTAAAAAGCTTATTTTTTTGTTTTTGTTTTAATTACGATCGTAATTTTGGTTTTTTAATTATGTTTGACGCACGTGATAAAGGTTCGTATATAGTTTTTGCATAGACATAGTCATCTTTATCTACAAAATTAGTTACCGCATGTTGTTTGCCATGTCCTATAAGTGTCCTGCATAAGTTGAAATGTGTGAACTCGGGACAATCCGTATAATTGTATTTGCTCATAGTGGCAGCCAAAAATAATTGTGCGTGTGTTTTGCCTATGTTTGTATGTGTAAGTGTATTGAGTAAATTAGTGAAATGAAGGTGGGGAATTTTAGATGACGTAAAAAGAAATTAAAAATTGCGGGAAAGTCTTTTGGGTACGTTTTTAAATATTTTTAATTTGAAATAAGGTATTTATCTATAATACATAAAATGTGTGTATATCAAGGTTGTTTGGGAATAAGAATAATGCTTTTATTTGACACAATTCAAAACAAATTCAGTTGTAGGTTATGTATTTAAGACCATGAAACATCGAATGGATGCATACATGTATAAAGTACCTCCCATTAACTTTAGATTCACATTAAACTATAAGAGACAAAATATTGCAATAATGTAAAAGATATAAATCCTTATAAATATTGATTAGTTATATTTATACGAATTTCTTAGTAATATGTCTTAAACGATTTTGCAGTTGTATTACCACGACCCTCCAAGGCTTCAACATAACTAAAAACCATGATTACAACCTATAAACAAATTTAATTTTAACAAATTTAGAAAAAAAAACCCATGCGTACACGTAAAATAAACAATCTTCTATTAAATGCATAAGGCACATAAAATAAACAACTTGTCATGTTCATTATTTGCATAAGCCACATAAAATAAACATCTTTAACCATTCTTAACACTATGACATTAACAACAAAAAACATAAAATACTCACAGAATGCTTGTTGGGTTTTAGGTACTTTCCCCATTAATTTATTTTCCTTACATCAAATGTTTTGATACTCTCTTCTAGAATGTTTTATGGGAAGCCATCAACCATGTCTTCCTCAACACTGAGAAAATACACCATGAGGATCCCAGCTACAATCAATGACATGAGGAATAAATGAGAAAAAATGTTATTTTAAGAGATGTGCTTTTCCTACTCATAGGTTGAGAAAATACTATATAGACTCGTTTACTTAGAAAAACAATCACTTTGGGTATATAATGCTATGCCATTTTAACATCTGCATGAAACAAAGGAGATATAGCTCTAAAACATGTGTTTTATATCGGTCATCATTAGACTTTTAAAACAATAACAGTAAGATGTACAATAACACTACAAAGATTAGAGATTATAAACTAAAACTTGAAAAGGACAATAAGAAAAATTGTGATAAAATACGTACACTTAGTGGATGAACCGGACAATAACATAAATCAATTAGCTTGGGATCCCACTGAACAATAAACAAAAGAAAATTTAGTACCAAATCCAAAATAATTTACCACAAAATGGAAATTTTTTGAAATCTTAAAATTCAACTATGTGATTTGTCCATATGTAACCTCGTACGAAGTCAATTATTGTATCAATAATATAATATTTTAGGAGGCAAATCACCAAACTTTTAACCTTTTAACTAAAAGAGATACATGATACTCAGTTGCTACTTACTGCTGATCTCCATATCACCTAAAAAAGGTGGCTAGAGCTCTTTCAATTGATATCTATTATTCTGTCACTTGTTCTTGATAAATATCTGTAAATTTACCATAGATATGTGAAATCACCAAACTTCTAATAGTTAAAGATGGTTAAGTAAACTTACCCTTAGACATCATCCAACTACAAATGCTTTTCTGGCTTTAAATTTTGGCTTTTTAACAGCACATTCTCCCTAGTAGCCTGAACATTTGCACATAAATTAGTCCCCAAATATCAACATAATTATATAGTAAAAAAATATAATTCGAGTTTAGATACAAATTGAAGTGTCGGAACCACATAGATTATAACCTGCCGTTTGGAAGACTCTTGTATTACGAATGTGCTTTGTAGCAACGGTGAAGGCTCAAAAATCATAAACTTTATTTATAGTTCTAAGCAATTTAAATAAATTGAAATCTAAGATTTTCTTACCTATTTACTTTGTTTTAGTGCTAAATACTTGCTGTCATTGTAGGCTACCGACCCAGTAACCCGATTGACACACTTACACACAGCTATACTAATAAACCACAACTTTACGTTGTTAAAAGCCCAGATGGGTCAAACTGCATAAACTGGGTCAAACCATGTCAAAATTCACTCAATGTTTAATAATGCTTGGTATTGGTTCAAACTCTTCAAGAAGAGTTTGATTGCTTGGTATTGTTATATGTTCAATATTGCCCTGTGTTTACCCTTCTTTGTTTTTATTACAATGGGACATTTGATTTAAACGGGTCAAACAGGCTTTAAATTATGTTGCAGAAGGAAGTGACAAACACCACTAAAACTGGTGTATCAGTTGTGTGGGATTCAAATGTGGCATATTGGTCTTTGTATTTAGTTGAACGTTTCAGGTTGCATACATTGACCGGTGTTTAACTCAGGCTTTAAGTTTTAAACACCTATTTAAGAGGATGTTTGGGATTGTATAATTAAGTAGTTATGGCATTCTTTAAGGAAGGAAAAAAAACTTTTGAAGTGTCTGAATTTTGGATGTCTTTATGCTTATTGACTTATTTCTTTATTATTTGGTGAAATAAGTAGTTTTACATTAGCACATGGGTATATGCTTATATTAAACTGCTTATACACCGTAACTTTCAACCTAAATGTATGAAATACCAAACACACCCATAAAAGATAAATTACTTATTTCACCCTCAAATAAGCAGATAATCATAGTAGTTTGCCTCTATTATAACGCTCAATTCACACTATATGCTGTATTACCTTCAGAAAGTAGTCTATTTGATAATATTTGTTCGAAATTATAATAAGGTTTTAAATACTGCATATAGTCTCAAATTCACTCAATATTTAAAAATGCTTTGAAACTTTATTTATAATTCTGGGCAACTTTAAATACATTGCAATCTAAGATTTTCTTACCCATTTACTTTGTTTTAGTGCTAAATACTTGCTGTCATTGTAGGCTCCCGACCCAATAACCCGATTCACACCCCTACACACAGCTATACTAATAAACCACAACTTTACGATGTTAAAAGCCCAGATGGGTCAAACTGCGTAAATCGGGTCAAACCGTGTCCAAATTCACTCAATATTTAAAAATGCTTTGAAACTTTATTTATAGTTCTGAGAAACTTTAAATACATTGCAATCTAAGATTTTCTTACCCATTTACTTTGTTTTAGTGCTAAATACTTGCTGTCATTGTAGGCTACCGACCCAATAACCCGATTGACACCCCTACACACAGCCACGGCTTTACTAAATGGATGAGGTCTTCCCTATGTGGGTTGTCCGGGGAGGGTTACGTGGCCTAACCTGCATATCCTGTGACCGTTTCAGGCCCCTTCCCTGTCCAACACAAGATGTGTCTAGTGAGGTTCAAACTTGAGACGTCCTGTGACAAAATCAGGACCACGCCACCTTTGTGGTGGTTAACAATTACAACTTAATTCACTGAATGCAGAATACATCATATAAAAGTCCTATGATTTATATTCCGTTTAAGAAAACTATGGAAATAAAGCATGTGAAATTCAATTTGACATGTTTAAAATACACAGCTTTCGTTTCCACCCTTTAACAAAACCTTGAAGACTACATTTTTACGTATCATGTTCTCAGCATCCTTGCCAATGGGAAACCGCTAACCTAACCACCTCATCATTACTTATACGAATCCCTGCAACACGTCAATAATAGTCAAACCAACCTAAGGAAGCTATTACTGTACTGATACTATGCAAAATACTTTATCTTTTCGACAAGCTAGACGAATCGAGTGGTGGCTAATCAATTTCTTAATATTCTTACTACACTCTAGTCTTCGACCCCCAGATTCACAAGTGAACATTGTAATCCAGGTGTTTCACAAATATGTCAAAACGGGTGCAAAGAGATAATTAATCTAAACAATTTCTCATATCTGTTTAACCAATGTAGCCTGGTGTCAAACATCTATAGTCAATTTCAAACCCTAAAACTAACTAAAAATAACAAATCTCAGAGTGATTCAAAACGCACAAACTCTATGGTATTACAACCAACATCAAATATAAAAGCTTGTACGGATAATTATTCATACATTACACAGTCAAATTGGAGTTTACAACAAACAATAAACATGTAAAAATTAACAAACCCTTTTTTCCTCAACGAAGATGAAAAAGAAAACCTGATGAATGAGATGTTTAATAAATATATAAATATGTTTCTAGAAAGATGAAAAAGAAAACCTGGTGATTTGTTGAGTTTTATTGAATGTTATGCATATATCTGTGATGATGAATTCGTTGGAATAAAAAACCTAGGCAATCAATTGAGTTATATAATGCTTTAAGCCGGTTTTAGCATAGGCCCTATTAGAATTCTAATTGTAATTGTAATACAATATAAACCGGTATTGTACTAAGAAGTCTTTTTTTTTTTTTTTTTTTTTTTTTTTTTTTTTTAATTAACAGTTCAGTCCAAGAATATGTAAAAAGTTTCTTAAAGAACAGAAACTTATTAAAAAGTTTCAGAACATTTCTCTTTAAGCAACAAATCAAAACAAAACAAAATCTGTTGTAACCTCATTATCCCACTTGACATTGTATTTGTGCTTCCTCTAATCTTTGTCTTCTCTCTTCCTCTTCGGCAACTGCACAAATCAAAACAACAATCTAACATAACACTACTCGTTTATTAATGAATACAAAATCATCAAAACATGGCGTAAAAATAGACTCAATCAGTTCAAACCAATAAACCATAAACTTAACATAACGATGGTAGGTCTGTTAATTTACTTCAATATGATGGTACTATTTAAAAAAACTAAACCAACATCAAATATTCAAACTTTAATCACCTGGATACCAATCAAATAAGCAAATAATACATACCATATTCATAAAAACCACTAAAAATAAAATAAAATAAAATAAATAAAAAATTATTACCTCTTGAAAACCCCAATAAACAGACCACTTTTCTTGATGAATAAATCAATAAAATCAACGAATTTTGAAGTGAGATTATAAACTTTTTTAACATGAATCGATTAATCACTGAAAACCTACAAAGGATACGTTGTACCCAGGAAAACCCACAAAAGATTTCGTTGTACCTAGTGATTTGATAGGGGGAATAAGATGTGTGTGTTTTTTTTGTTTATTGTGTGGATGGATATGATCATATAGTAGGAAGGTGCGTGTTTTTTTTTTTTTTTTTTTTTTTTTTTTTTAATTACTACAATTTAACCCAAATCTCTAAAAAAATACCCGGGAAGTACATGTGTATTTGTTACTTTTTTCTATATCTATTATAAAAAAACGAATTTTAATAAATATTAGACAAATTAGGAAATATTTTGCTTTTTTATAATTAAATATTATTGATTTTTTTTTAAATAATAATGCAATTATTACTTAAAAATGTATGATTTGATTTTTTTGAAATGAAAAAGTCCTCACTTGGGGTTTTGCTTTATTATATAAAAAATATATCTTTTTTAAAACATTTGACATTAACAACTAAAAGACATACATGTAATTTAAACAAATTAATTTCTTTTTCCTCAACTCAAGAACATATTTATGATTAATTTCCTTTTCCTTTCCTCTATCTGAAGAACAAATTAACTAACACTTCCTTTCCTTTTTCATTTCTTTTCCTATTCATATTCTTTTCCATTTCCCTTCACTCAAAACTCGAGAATTGAGGGGTAATTTTTATTTTTTTTTTGAAAATTAACCTTCAAGAACTGAGGGGTAATTAGGGATGTTTTTTCTTTAAGGAAAGTAATTATCTAGTGTGGAAAGATAATTTATTATTATTATTATTATTATTATTATTATTATTATTATTATTATTATAAATAAAAGTGTTTTATTCCAATTAAGAATTATTTTCTTATTAGACAAGTATTGGTTTTACTTTTTAGTATATAAATATAAATTAGAGTAAATTGCAGAAATCGTCCTTGTGGTTTGGAAAAATTGCATGTATCGTCCCTGGTCTTCAATAATTGCAGGCGGACTCCTTGTGGGGAAACTATTGGTTCGTTTTAGTCCCTGTCACTAACGATCGTTAGTCCCTCTCAGTTAGTTGATAATACTTTAATGGCATTTCTGTCTTTTCCCATGTGGTCCCAATTGACTCCCCTTTCCCAACCCTTTTAATAGTCCGACTTCTTCTTCCCCAATTTAAAAAACCACATAAAACCCTAATTAAAAATACATATCAAACACAAAGAACAATGACTATCTAGTTAAAGGGGTTCCAATGATATGTCGTTCGGTTATGGGGGACCAATGCGTAAATGCAAGGTACTTGAGTTTCATATGGCGGGTGGGTCTGGAACTAGAGTACTTTGAACGAAAGGTGATTGTGAATGCGATTAGAAGACTGTTGGTGGACGATGAAGGAAAAGAGATCAGGAAAAGAGCGATTACCATGAAAGAAAAGGTTCAATATTCTTTGTGCAAAGGAGGATCTTCGTTCAATTCTTTGAATGATTTAGTGGAATTCATCGTGCAAGATCACACCATGGTTGGCAATTAAACTAATTACTAGTATACATTTTACTTTTGCTGTAATTCTCGTTAAGATAATGAATATATACAAATTACATATGGTGATTTCGAACTATTTACTTTTAAATGAGTCAAAGTTAAGTATATGTATCATCTAGTTGGTCAAACGGGTATTTTCATAACAATTGAATGAAATGGATCAAAATGGTCGAAAGTTTCATATGTTTTTATTTAAAACACACAAAACCTCCGTCATTATTCTACTGGAAAAGTTTGATCATAATAGAAATTATATAGTTTTGATATTCATTTCGAAAATCTTTGAGCAAAATGTGTGGCTAACAATTACAAAGTTTGCTACCGCTTGTTATGATGACCAAATGTTTAGTTAAGATCTTGGAAAGACTAATGAAACAAGCAAGAATAAGAGATAAACATGAATCTCATATGATCGTAGTTATCAAATGAAAAGCTTCTGCAAGATTAAGCTTAAAAACATACTCAAATTAGTGCAAATGTAGATAGCACTAGTTGTTTTGTTTTTCTGTTGACTGAGTTTCTATTGCAATGCAAGAAGAGGTTGGTGTGTCTGAGGTTCCCAATGACCATGTGGTCAATGAATCAAGGACACATGTTGATGTAGAAGCAGCATTTGTAGAAACAAGAAGTGAAGGTGACATGACTGGTAGTGCTCATGATTCTGAATATGATGGAGACTCTAGTGATAATGTAGATACAGATGAAGAAGAGGCTATTTTGGTTGATGAAGAAAACCAAATAACAGAGCCTGAGGTTGAAGTGAATGTGTTTGGTCTAACTGGGAATGAAGCTTTTGACAACATTAGAGTAGTCAATCAACTACCTGATCAGTTATTTCAAGGAGATGGAGCAGAAGTGGTAAATGTAGAAGGTTTTGATAGTGCAACAGGTTCTGAGGATGAACCAGGTTTTGATAGGAGGAAGATGTTAAAGAAGATGAGAAGATGTATGGAAAATAGCTTGTCAGACAAGCATGTTGGGAATAAGTACTCATTTTACAGTGGTCAAAGATTTCCTACTGCAACAAAGTTGAAGGATAGAGTGTATTTGCATGCCATTGAAACCATAAGAAATTTGAAGCTCATAAAGAATGATGCCAAGAGGATTAGAGCAATATGTACTAACCAATTACCAGTCTTTACAGACTCACAATTTAGTGGAGCAACTGACCCAAGTGAAACAGTAGGTGTTGGGCCTAGTGGATCAAGTGGCCCAGTTGGTAGGAGTAAAAAAAAGGAAAAGTCTAGGTACCAGTGATAAAAGTGAAGATGTTGATGCACATGATAAAGGGAATCTCTGCCCTTAGGTCATGTATGCTGCCAAAGACCAAAAAACAAATAATTGGGTGGTGAGGACACACAGGTGCTTTCCATAAAGGGAAATCAAACACTGCACTAATAAATTATTGGCAAGGCGGATTTGTGACCAAGTTAAGGTTAATCCACAGATCCCAGCAAAGGCAGTTCAAGACCAGCTGCAGCATGAGTTAGAGCTTCATGTCTCTATGAGTAAAGCATTCAGAGCTAAAGCTAAAGTTGAAAGAGAGATTGTAGGGGATCGCACACTGCAATATGCTATGCTTAGAGACTATGTTGGTGAATTGCAGTCTACAAACCCTAATACCATTGTTAAGCTGGTAGTTGATAGGGATACTGATCCTAATTTGCCTACTAGGGTGTTTAAGAGAATATATGTTTGTTTGGGAGCATTGAAAGAGGGGTATAAGGCTTGCAAAAGACAATTGTTAGACCTAGATGGTGCTTTCATGAAGGGGCCATTTCCAAGCCAAGTATTGGCAGCTGTTGGACTTGATCCAAAAATGGAATTTACCCATTGGCTTATGCCCTTGTTGAATCTGAAATTAAGAGTTCATGGTCCTGGTTCTTAATGGGCTTAGGTGATGACATAGATCTACAACCCAATTCAAATTTTACATTCATCAGTGATAGACAAAAGGTTATTAATATGCTTCACTTGTTGAGTTATTAAATACAAAATCATATGAATTATTATTTGTTTAGTGAATTGGTTTATGCAGGGCCTCATTCCAGCCATTAAATATGTGTTCCCAATGGCAGAACACAGATTTTGCTTGAGACACATACATGAAAATATGAAGCAGGCTGGGAGTGGACAAGTCTACAAGGATGCTTTGTGGAGATGTACATCTGTTACAACTATTAATGACTTTGACAGGTGTATGCAACATTTGAAGAGGTTGAATCCTAAAGCACATGAATGGGTGAACACGATACCACCTGAACATTGGGCAAGATCTCATTTTTCTGGTAATATATTTTTTATTAGTTTTATTCATAAAGTAATTACAGTTAATGCCATGTTATTATTTCATTGAAAAAGCTACAATTGTTAGGCATGTATAGCATTTAATGCTTTCATATTATGAATTGTAGGTAGAGCGATTCCAGATTTATTGCTCAACAACATTTGTGAGGTGTTTAATGGTAAAGTAGTTGGAGCTAGGGACAAGCTAGTCATTACACTTCTAGAGTACATTAGGGAATATTGCATGAAGTGAATAGTTAGTGTACAAGGTGCAATTGACAAATGTGATGGTCCTCTGACCCCTAATGCAACTAAAATCTTGGAAGCCATTAAGAAAGAGGTTCATTTGTTAAAGGTGCAATGGAATGGAGGAGTTAAGTATCAAGTATCAGGGGCATGGGGTGATCAGTGTGTTGTAGATGTATAAAATATGAGATGTTCATGCAGGAAATGGAAATTGACAGGGATACCTTGTAAGCATGCTGTTGCAGCTTGTTGGAATATGGCTTTCAATGAAAAGGAAGTAGGACCTCCAGAATCTTGGGTAAATCCTTGTTATTGGTTGATTACATGGAAGGAAGTATACTCTCACTTATTAGAACCAGTTAGAGGAAGCAACTACTGGGAGAAGACAACATGTCCAACAATACTTTTGCCACCAAAGCATCTAGATAGGTAGACCAAGGAAGAAGAGAAAGAGATCTAAATTTGAGGATGAACCACTTGTCAAAAATGGTAAACTGACCAAGAGAGGGCGAACCATTACGAGTAAAACCTGTATAAACATTGGACACAATAGTTCTACATGCAAAGGACAAGGTGAAGCTCCAAGAACAGGTAGTTATTTGAGTTTCAATTTTTAACTATTTGTTTGGTTTAAATATCATGGATACTTTTCAACTTCTTTTGTAATGTAGGTGTCAACACTGCTGAAGCTCGTGGTAGTGGAACTGCTTAAGTTAGTCAAGTGCAACATGGCGCTGGTCAAGTTTATGCTGGTTTTGGTCAACCATTTGTTGGTCATGGGCAAGGTGGGTCAAGTGTTGGACCTTCATCACAGCCAGTCACAGAAGCAACACATGATCATGCTATTGGAAGAGAAATGCCTGATGCTATACCAACACAATCAAGTCAGGCTAATCAAAGTGAATGGGCTTTCCTATAAGCATGTTTTAACTTTAAGACAATTATGTGTTTAAGTACAATGTATGTAATGCAAATCCACATAAGTGGCAAACATCCAAGTCCACAACTGTGGCAATTTTCTAAGTCCTTGTACAGGTGATAAGTCCTATATTGTTGAATACTTATCACATGTTATTTGCTCATATTATGCATATTTATATCTGAATTGATACTTAATTGGCTTAGTTTTCTTATTTCAGTAATTATAGAGCAATATTGTCAAAGGCACGGATTAAAGACATGATTTGGAGCTATTTTGTATGCAAGCTGTAAAAGAGCAAACGACGTAAGAAACTCTGGCCTTTCACCGTATTGGTACCTGGAAGAATTCACTAAGTTGGTGAATATTGAAGAATATGGAGCATTTAACTCTGGCAATACGCCATAATCGGAAGCTCTACAGTCAAAGCCCAAGTCAACCATTGAAGGATTACGGCGTATAAAACTCTGGCCATACGTCGTAATGAATATCTTATCCCCCGTCCAAGTATATCAAAGATTTGAAGGTTAAGGCGTAACACATCTCTAGTTTACACCAAATTATAGAAGATACGTAGAATATGCTTGGAATATGCTTTCTTCGTCAGCAATCAAGATATTTAGATTACGCCGTATTCCCTTATGATTACGCCGTAATCTCGCCCTAACAGAAGACTATAAATACAAGCCCTAAACGGGAGTTTTAGATATCTTTCACTCACCACACTAAACTACAGCCGAATTTCACCATTCCAAGGCCCCAAGATCAGTCTAAAGAGCTAGGATGACAAGGAGAGAAGGTCTCGTATCATCACATTAGGCTTAATCATTCGGTTTGCATATCGATTTCATTATGATTTGTGTATTGTTTGAATTATCCAGTTGTGCTTTTACATACATTATGGGCTAACACCCTTTGATGTTAGCCATGTTTATGAATATTCTATGATAGTATTTCCGTTTGTTTAGATATAATGTTTGTATTGCTTAGTTTATGTGTTTATCGTTTCAATGCTCGTTTATTTGTTTGAGTAGTTTAAGTCTAGTATCACATGGACCAAATGGGTATTGGATGTATATTATGAGAACATTTAAGTAGGCGCTTACTCTTCTTTCATGGACCAAGTGGGGAATGGGTAAGGTATCGCATGGACCAAATGGGTACCACTGATAAATTACATAGATTAGTTTACACGACTTAATGCATGCTTGTAGTCCGATAGGAACATAGACCAAATGGCCTAGGAGATTACATGTATAGTTACTAGATTCACGGACCAAGTGGACTAGTCTAGGTTAGATAGGAGTGTGGGGATGTTGTCTGGACCAAGGAGATATTCCCTACATATCCTGACGTCACCAGTACTTTACAAATAGATCATTGCACTAATAAACGGATGACTAGAATGGAATAGGATGAACATGGCTAGCACTTCTTTCTCTCATTGATCACAACTTTAGTATAACTTAGTTTAGTTTACATTTTATGTTTTTAGTAGTTAATTAATCAAATCAATCAAAACCCCCTTTTAAACTTGTAAAATACACTAGATAGGATCTAAGCATACTATTCCCGAGATTGACCTCGTACTTACCCCACTTACTACATCTGATCGGGTACACTGCCTGTGAAAGTGTGTCTTTAAGGTATAAGTCTGGCTAAATATAAATTTAAAACTTGAATATAAAAATACCTACAACGAAACACACATCAACAGGCAAACTTAAAAGTCCACTTATGTGGCAATTTTCTAAGTCCAATTAGGTGGCAAAAGGTACTAATAAACTAAGTTATGGTTTGTTTTATGTGTTTGTGTAATAATGGGTTTTTCTAAGTCCATTTGCTGTCTTAGTAGTCCCTTAAACTGATGCAGTTTGTTGATGTGGTTGGTGCATTTCTGCAATGAACTGCTAATTATGTAGTGGTTAGTACACTATAGGTTCTTTTGAATCATTATGGCCTAGAAGCAAATGTATGAAATGCAGGGGTTTATATGCTTTTGGATTCCATCTGGTTGCTTATAGTTTAGCACAGACAATATAAAACATTTCCACCTCATTAATTCATTTTCCACCTCATTTAATCCCACCCCATAAAATACCCACCCACCCGATCAAACACACATAATCAACCGTTTAACCTAAATTTCTCTCAAACCCTCAAAATCTTATAACCTTAATTTACAAACAATGAAGCCTAAAAACAAAAAAGGTATTGTTATTTATGTTTTGATCTATCATTGGGTGTATTTAATTTAGCATTAACAGATTTTTTTAATTATAAAGGAAAAAAATGGGGTTGTTTTGGGTTAACATTTGACTGTTTAGCGATGCTCTGTTTTTTGGGGTTGTTTTGGGGTTTGTTATGGTCATTATGTTATATGTTTGTGAAGCTCTGTTTTTTGTTTTTGATGCTATTTTTTTCGTATATATGATGATTGTTATGTGTTTGATGACCAAATAAGAGAATACTGGATTGAATGTTCTACACTGCACCCTTGTTTAGGATTACATTGAGAGGACCAAATGAGTATTGATTGAATTTCTACATTGGTATAATATTGATCCTTGTATACCTTGAAAAGCTTTTTTTAGATGGTGACATATCTTAACATTTTCATCAAACAAACTGACCAAGCATTTCTTATTTGCAGAAATCATAGTCATTAGCTCTGACAAAGCACTGATAATACAAGTTCTTATTATACAAATTCTGATGATACATGCATCCCACCCCAGTTGCTTGCATAATATTGCGAAAAACTGAATCTACAAGCTCTAAGTATGTCATTGGTGATTCAGGTTCTGATGATGACCAATTTCCAAAGGTTGAAGCTAAAAAAGGTTCAAACTCCAATCCTATGAAAGCTAAAAAAGTTTCCAGTAGTAATCCCATTCATGCTTGTGGATCCCTAACACGGATCTTGCTTGAGCTTGTTAGAAACTTTGAGAACACCAAAGAGTATGCGGAATCTACTCTTTAATGCTTAGAAGAATATTAACAATATTGACAATGTTAATGAAACAGTAAACTTATGAAACAGTATAACCAAAACGATCCAATATTATCAGTTCAATAATACGAGTGATCTGAATATCACTAGGGTTTACAACCTTGAATCTTAACAAAACGTATGCAAAAGATATATATCATACCTTAACCTAGGATCTCCTTTTATAGACACAAGGAGTCCTTTACAAGATAACTATCAATATTCTAAACATGTAGAATATTCGTATCATTCTAACTATATAAGATATATGCAAAATATCTTCTATACATATCACATTATACGACTTTATCCTTTGGCAGTATCATCTTCATCAGCAGAATTCTGGCAGTACTAACATTTACACTGGCAGTACTAACTCAGTTAGTACTGTTAGTGTTAATCTTCAGCAGTTCCATCTTTTGGCTTGGCAGTACAAACTTTTAAGTGTTTTAATTCCCAACAATCCTCCCCTAAACTTGTGATTTACCTCCAAATCATCAAGTTTCTTGAATTAAATCTTTGAGCTTGAGAGGATTCTTCCAAACACTTCATCTTTTACTCATTGTTCTTTCAGCCTGTATGAATATTTTCCTAAGTAATTCTCTTGCCATCTGTGTATCCTCATCCACTATGAGTGTTACAGATAACATCACAGTGAGATAACCTTTTGACAATGGATATTCTTTCTCTACTAACATGTAAACATCAACTCTCTAGCTTTAGTAGATATATGATGAACACCACATGTATCATACAATTTCCATTTCAATGCACGATCACTGGCTTGAAATTTCCATAACTTATCTCCTTCATCTATTTCAAATATCCTTTTCAATTCAACCCATAGCATTCTATCTTTATCATCTGTAGGATCTGTTTCTCTGAATCTTTGTTTGACTAAGCTCCACAGTTTCACAAGATCCTCTCTGTCAAATCCTTTAAGCAAATCATCAAAGTGTTAGTAAACTTCTGAATGATCCCCAACTCTGATGATCTTCCAAACTTTTCCAATATCATCAGTGCAGATTTCCCAATCAATGATGGGATACTTGGCCTGTAATGCTTCTACATTCATGCCTTCTTCTTGGACTATCACCATCATTTGTTGAAGTTGTTCTTCAGTCAACTCTTCTTCTTCTTGTTCTTCTTCAAAATCTTCACTGACTTTTTGCTTCTTGGATGACTCTGACTCTAATGTTAAACCAACTCTTTTTGTACTTCTGCTTGCTTCTTCTGTGCCCATAGGAATAAGGTGTTGAAGTTTCCTATATGCTTTGAAGTACAAATCTTCAATTTTGTCAAATGATCTGCCTTTTAGTTGAATGGCAGTCCAATTATCTTGGTTTTTCAAGTACTCCTTCATGTATTTCATCATCTGTGCTTGAGTTGGAGGTTTTCTTGCAGCAACCTTTTTAGCACTCTAAGACTTTCTAATGACTTCAAGCAGCTCATTAAGAGCGTTTTCCCTTTCTTCTTCATTAAGAGTTGCTCTTTCTTCTTCTTGTACCTTCAGTGCTAGTTCTTTATCTACTTGTTCTTGTGCTAAACTCTCATCTTCTTCACTTGCAAGTTTTTGTTCAACAAAAAACCTAGCAATTCTTTCTTCTTTTGCCAACTTTGCTTGCTCTTCTTCATGAACCCTCTGAGCAACTTCTGCATCATAACTTATTTGAGCTTGGACACTTTTCTTGACTATCTTTGTTGACTCATATTCGATCATAATCCCCTTTCCTTTATCTTGAGCACTGGCAGTACTAAGTGAAACACTGGCAGTACTAAATGGATCAACATTACTAACCCCTTGATCAGTATCCACATTTCCTTCACCCATATCTGCATCACCCTTATCTTGCCTCCCCTGAATATCTGCATCTTTTTCAACCAATGAAATATTAGGGTCTTGATAAATATCTGCAATCTTCCTCCCCTGGTTGGAAGAATCATCCAAGTTATCATCATCAGAATCATCATCTTCAGTATCTAACTCCACTATATTTGCCCTCCTTTTTGCTTTACCAGCCTTGAGCTTTTGCTGCAACTTCTTTACTTTCTGAATCAATTTGGTGTAAGCAGCTCCATATAACTTCTTTGTTTCCTTCAACTCTGCCTCAAAGCTAGTAACTCTAGAAGTCAATTGGGTACAAATTTCCATCAATTCCTTTAGTTTCTGACTACCCTCATCACTTCCAGGTTTGTTACCTCATGGGAGAGGTTAATCATAGGGAATTGACTCAGTCTCAACCATAGGTTGATCTGCTGAGCCCCCCATTGTTTCCAGTTGGTTGGGGATTCCATCACCTGCACCAAGTTCTTGAGAACCTGACACATTAGATGTTGTCATGGGGTGGGACTTACTTATGGTACCACTTGCCTGTGCTGTTTCTAAGCTAGACACAGTATTGGTAGCCCTCACCATTTTGTCATAGACAGCCTCATCTGCCACATTTGGATCAGTAGAAGTTCTGGGCTGAGGAACCATAGACTCCTTTCTGGTTCTCCTCTTATATGTTTGTGAAATAATTGGGGGTGTGTGATGATGATGGAACACTGATGGGTGTGTGTTGGGACTCAACTGGGATTGTTGATCCTTCACCCTAATTTGTTGCCTCTAGAACAAGCATAGTATCAAATAATGGTACTTCAACCCCTTAAAAACCTTGAGTGGCCCTCCTCATGTTGTTAAAAAGTTTTGAAGTAAGAGAGGGAGTTGGATAAACATTGTTGTGATACCACCTGTAGAATCGTGTAGAACTCGAGATTTGTTAGATCTCATCTAGGAATAACAATAACAAAGACAACAATATGCATCGGAATTAATCAAAGAACAATTGTTATTGTAAACAAGGTTTCTTCATTATCATCATCTATAACAATTACAAACACAACTAACAGCCCCAATTCTACTTGATCAAGTGTAGAATGGTTACTGAACAATAACAGGGATCAAACGATCCTTGAGGCTGAACACACACTACTCTAGGCGTTTACAAGAACAACCATACGCCTGGACACACACACACTTTTCTGGTGTTCACATCTTGACACACCTAAAACCTAAACCCTGTATATCTTTATATAATAGAGACATCTAGGGTTTACTAAGACTCCTAACTTTATTCATTATCATTTAAGCCCTTGTAGTTTCATTCTTCTTAATATTGTTCTGTATTTATCAACTCAATATAAATCCCAACAATCTTCCCCTAGTTGATAATTACAAAGCTTTCTTCTAGATCTTCTATGAATGAAACAGTCTTCCCCTTAAGCTCAACTCGTGAACTTAAATAACATGTTGTACCACCAAGGATCTGCAAGTTGCAAGACTTCTATGTACTTCTTCCCCTTTTTGTCATTATCCACCAGGGGATGCTAAGCAGATGCAACTTTGATTTTGACAACTGATGAACTCAAATAAGTACATTTTATTATCATCATTTATCCTATTTATTTGACTTGTTTTATTATATTATATATGAGAATCGATACATTAATGTTTACTTTAGTAATTCTCAGGTAAAAACAAGCATTATGTGAAACTTGGCGATTTTGGACTAATTATGGAGCAAAACAAGCGAGATGTCAAAAGTCTACTGAAATCCAGAAGATGCGCCATATCTCACTCAACAGATACGACGCAATATCATACTTAGATGAATTCGAAGACCATTGCCTGACTTTGAAGAATGCGCCGCATGCAATTCTGTCATGCGCCGCATATGAAACTTTGGTCAAAGAAGAAGATCAAGCTCGTTCTACTCCAGATACGCCGCAATATACTTCTAACATACGGCGTATCACTATCAAGATTTCACCAGTTACAATCCAAGACAGCTAAAGTACATGCGCCGCATACAAATATCAAGTTACGCCGCATCTGAAGACGGTGTACGAATATTCCAGAATATATTAATCTTGGACCCCACGCGAAGTTAAGTCAATGCGCCGCATCTATCAACTTAATGCGCCGCATCGATCCCTCAGACAGAAACTATAAATACCCAAGGTCAGACGAATTTAAGAGACCTTAGATATAACCCTAGAGCCGAATCCAGATGACCAAGCAGCACAAGACACACCTCAAACAAAGATACAAGAGCTGTAAGAAGGTCCTGCATGTATTCAATTCATTAAGTAGTTTTGTTTTATTGTTTTTGTACGCTTTAATTCATCAAGATTGATGGGCTTGTGTCATGTGACTAAGGAAGATCATGCACTCCCCTTAATATTGCTTTCCCATTAATTAAAGTTTATATGTTGATGTCTTTGGTGACTTTTATTAGTGCATTGATAACCTCTGTGTCTAGCTGAGTCTTGCTTGGGTCGCCATGCCCCTTCCTCGCCTATTTATTCTAGCGTCTCTAGAAAAGTAGGATAGACATAAGTAATCATTAAGGGTTTACTCGCCGATAAGATTAGAGCCAACGAGAAAGGTTTAATTATATACACTTCATATAAAACTAGCAATAAAACAAGTGACAAGCTATTTAATTATCAGGACAGGTCTTCTTATTGTCTCGAGTATCTATCTGTGTACGTGTGTGCTAATCGCTGATTCGTGCTCATTAGTTTAGTTTTCTATTTAATTATAACCAAACTGTGCCAGTCTCTCAGGCTGAACCCCCTTGCGTAAGATTAGGTTGTATAACTAACTTAGGATATTAAAATACTGATTAGAATAACTAGATAATACGTTCCACTCTTAGTGATCGACACTCTGCTTACCATTATATTCATACTGACCGGGTACACTGCTCGTTAAGTGTGTGTGTGTTATTGATAAGTCGGCTAAATATAAATTTAAAACTTGAGTAGACATTAATACTGCTAAACCGCAACGACACATCACGCGCATCAAGTTTTTGGCGCCGTTGCCGGGGAGTGAATTGTTATTATCTGTTAATTTGATTAAGTATTTTAATTAGGTTTTTCTTTTTAGTTTTTTTTTTAGATTCTAACCACTAACCCTGTTGTATATTAGATAGATTGCATTCATTGTATAATTTGCGTATTTACTGTTTTTGTGTGTTTTTGTTTTCTGTAATTTTTGTTTCTTTTTGTTTGTTTTTATTTTTGTTTTTCTTTTTTCTGTATTTTTCTGCATTCTGCTGTCGTTGTATTGTGCTGATACAAACGATACGGCGGATCTGTTTTCACAGATACGGCGTATTGCGTTTAATTTTTATAAAATACAACGCGTTTAATAAATTCGAGTAAGACGCATCTTTCCCCAAGATACGGCGTATTCTGTTTTTAATAAGAAATTTTTCTAAACGCTAATGCCATACGACGCAAAACAGATACGGCGTATTTTCTATTTAAATTAAAAACAGTTTTTTGAATTATTAAACAGAAGCGACGCATCGATCTTTATCGATACGGCGCATCTACTAAATCAAAAATCTTGTATTTTGAAACGTAACGAAAATACGGCGCATTAGCTTTTGTTAATACGACGCATTTAATTTTAATAAATATAATCGATTTTTGATAATTTAAACTTGATACGGCGCATTCTAATTCATAAGCGGTGTATCTGTTTTCTGAATAAAAGTCTGATTAAATTTTAACGTAATAAGATACGGCGTATCCAACCTTCTGGATACGGCGTATCGTCTACAGATATCAGCAACTTTTATTTTTTTTATTCCCGAACGGAAAATATTCTAACTTACCCTTACACTAGGAAGTTTACCTATTTGGTGAACGTGTATCCATATGGGACTATTGAAATATGCGATAAAAATGGTTATATATTCAAGGTAAACGGGCAACGAGTTAAAAAAATACTTTGATAATAAAATTGAGGATACTGAGAACGAGGTGGTGGAGTTTGAACCTGAAGTATTGAAATAAGGAGCTGAACGTGAGTCTAACTTGAAGACTCTGGAATAAAGACAAGTGCTGACCGGGAGACAACCCGAAGGAAAAAATTTTACTTTTCTGTTCTGTGTCGAGTCTGTCAGACCTGCAGAAGATGCGGCGCATCTCTATCATAAGACGCGACGCATCACCTGCACTGGTCATATCTTATTTCATTTTCTGCATTTTTATTTTTGACTTTAAAACTTTCTGTCAGTTTATTTAATGCGGCGCATCCCTGGTTAAGGATGCGACGCATCTTTTATTCTGATTCGTATTTATTCCAGGCTCGATACGGCGTATCTTCTTCCATAAGATACGGCGTATCGACTGACCTGATGATTTACAGTTTAATTTTTTAGGTTTTATTTTTACTAACTACTAATTTATTATGCAAGTTTGAACCTTCTTAACTCAGGTGTATTAAAGTCTAAATGGTATTATAGATTCCTGCATTTTTGTGGATACATCATTTATGAAGCTTAAACGTTCTCATCCACAAGAAAGTTGATTTTTGCTCTTATACGAATAATGGAGGATCATACCGAGCAAATCTCAGGGGAGTTTTTCTGTTCTAATTCTTTTATTTTCCAGTTTTTAACCTTTGACACAAATAACGAGGACGTTGTTTAACTTAAGTGGGGGGATGGAGAATTAGAACACTTACTTGTCCTAAACTTTTTCAAAATATGCTTAAAATGCGCTTAATATATCAAAATTTAAAATTTTTTTTAGCATGTTTTCGTTTAAAGTCTAAATTACATAACCGCACACATAACTCTATTCTTTCAAAAATATTAAAACTTTAGTGTGCCGGTGACTTGTAAACTTTAGAACTTGGCTTGTATACTATTCGAGACCACCATAATGAGTATTATCTATATAATTGGAGTGACTTGTCTAAATTGGTAAATTTCTAGGATTACACCCAAATAGCCTTTATATGTTATGTGATATTAACTAACTACACTGGTTAGTTAACCCCCGTATAAACCCTTTGTTTACTCTCACTTTTAGAGTAAGATACCCCTAGAAAAACCCTCAGAGCCATTCCTTTTGTTTCTTACACCTTTGTTACAATGTTTCGATACACCCTTACACCTTAGCCTACCCTGTAGATTAAAATCCATGGTTAATTGCTTTAGGCAAAGTTTGTTTCCTTACATTACCTGTGTTCGCGTGCGTAATTCATTATCTTTGGTTAGGTCGGGAAATTGCACAATGCAATTGGTATGAAAGTAAATATTGTATAACTTTTAGTTTATTTTTCGTGTGTTTGCTACTTTCACTATTACAGTTATTTCTGAAAGTATGAAGAGTATGGAAAAATTATCCGAAAAAATAGCGATAGAAAAGTTGTGAAATTTTACACATATATGTTGATGTCAAAAAAAAAAAAAAAAAAAAAAAAAAAAAAAAAAAAAAAAAAGAAAAAAAAAATCGAAAAAAAAAAAGAAAAAAAAAAGAAAAAAGAAAAAGAAAAAGGAAAAGTTGGAAGTTTGTTTTAACCAACTTATGTAAAGTTTTGTATTAAATGGGAGATATCACCACTATTTGTTGTTGTATATTATAATTATGGATTGAATGGGAGTTGGCCGTTATGGGAACGCCAACTAAGGTTATTCTTTGATTGAGATTTTGTTGAGTATAATTCGTGTGTTTCAAGTGTTAAAGCGTGAGTTATTCAATGATATGAGTCTTATTCATGGGATGGTTGAGAAAGTGATTAACCACACTTAGGATTTTAATTTATCTGTTTTGTTTATTTTTCATTTTACACCAATTTGTATCCCAAATATTATCCATACCCTATATCATTCTTCATCCAAACCTTTGATTTATTGAGATTAGGGATTTGAGCAATCTTAAGTATCGTAGTCGTGGATTCGGCTATGTATTTATGATTTTGTCGCCCTTTTTGATATAATATTATTGGTGAAGATTACTTGGTCCTATCTTTAGCCCATTCGAGTTAAGGAATTGAGCAATTGCAAGTATCGTGGTCGTGGATTCGATCATGTATTTGTAATTTTGTCGCCTTTTCTGGAATATGAGATCGATAGAGATTAAAAAGGATGATCAACCCTTAACCAACAAACCCTTTTTACCGCTTTAGACTTGTTACTCCTTGGCTTTAGTGGGGGAGATGCGTATACTTGCCAAGCCTATGATAGAATATTCGTCACGACTAAGCAACTAAACGATTTAGAATTGTTTTACATTAAAAATTATTTTGGTTTCTACTTCGTTAAGTGTTTGGTTGTGTGATTATGACAAAACGAATACGTGCTTAAATATAAAAATAAATCCTAATATCATTTAGGATACATTTTCATATGATTAATTCTAAGGTTTACTTGGGGACAAGTAAAGTTCAAGTGGGGGGATATTTGATGAACTCAAATAAGTACATTTTATTATCATCATTTATCCTATTTATTTGACTTGTTTTATTATATTATATATGAGAATCGATACATTAATGTTTACTTTAGTAATTCTCAGGTAAAAACAAGCATTATATGAAACTTGGCGATTTTGGGACTAATTATGGAGCAAAACAAGCGAGATGTCAAAAGTCTACTGAAATCCAGAAGATGCGCCGTATCTCACTCAACAGATATGATGCAATATCATACTTAGATGAATTCGAAGACCATTGCCTGACTTTGAAGAATGCGCCGCATGCAATTCTGTCATGCGCCGCATATGAAACTTTGGTCAAAGAAGAAGATCAAGCTCGTTCTACTCCAGATACGCCGCAATATACTTCTAACATACGGCGTATCACTATCAAGATTTCACCAGTTACAATCCAAGACAGCTAAAGTACATGCGCCACATACAAAGATCAAGTTACGCCGCATCTGAAGACGGTGTACGAATATTCCATAATATATTAATCTTGGACCCCACGCGAAGTTAAGTCAATGCGCCGCATCTATCAACTTAATGCGCCGCATCGATCCCTCAGACAGAAACTATAAATACCCCAAGGTCAGACGAATTTAAGAGACCTTAGATATAACCCTAGAGCCGAATCCAGACGACCAAGCAGCACAAGACACACCTCAAACAAAGATACAAGAGCTGTAAGAAGGTCCTGCATGTATTCAATTCATTAAGTAGTTTTGTTTTATTGTTTTAGTACGCTTTAATTCATCAGGATTGATGGGCTTGTGTCATGTGACTACGGAAGATCATGCACTCCCCTTAATATTGCTTTCCCATTAATTAAAGTTTATATGTTGATGTCTTTGGTGACTTTTATTAGTGCATTGATAACCTCTGTGTCTAGCTGAGTCTTGCTTGGGTCGCCATGCCCCTTCCTCGCCTATTTATTCTAGCGTCTCTAGAAAAGTAGGATAGACATAAGTAATCATTAAGGGTTTACTCGCCGATAAGATTAGAGCCAACGAGAAAGGTTTAATTATATACACTTCATATAAAACTAGCAATAAAACAAGTGACAAGCTATTTAATTATCAGGACAGGTCTTCTTATTGTCTCGAGTATCTATCTGTGTACGTGTGTGCTAATCGCTGATTCGTGCTCATTAGTTTAGTTTTCTATTTAATTATAACCAAACTGTGCCAGTCTCTCAGGCTGAACCCCCTTGCGTTAGATTAGGTTGTATAACTAACTTAGGATATTAAAATACTGATTAGAATAACTAGATAATACGTTCCACTCTTAGTGATCGACACTCTGCTTACCATTATATTCATACTGACCGGGTACACTGCTCGTTAAGTGTGTGTGTTATTGATAAGTCGGCTAAATATAAATTTAAAACTTGAGTAGGCATTAATATTGCTAAACCGAAACGACACATCATGCGCATCAACAATCACTAACCAATATCACACTTCCAATCCAGCCTTCCAATGTCTCGAATTACCCTCCATGAAGAACAACAAAAAGCCTACTAGAAATGAATTCAAGACAGTAGAAACTTAAACCAGCAGTAGTAATAACGACTAGCAGTAGTAAAAACCTTCCCCTCATATGGTGCATGTAAATGATTAAACACCCTATAATATACTTCCCCTGAAATCCATGTGTTAACCATTTGAAGTAACCATAAGAACTTTTCAAATAACTAACCACCATAGTAACAAACACCATGTAGTACCATCCATGAACGAGCACCAAAACGCTTACTAAAAATGACTACAATAGTACTTGAGACCAAGCAGTAGTAACAATGAAGAATAGTTCTAAGGTTTAGTAGTAGAAACCATGTAACAGTAGTAATATTCCAATCAACATAAACTTGATATCTATTTCAATAAATCTTTCACACGAACCATGTGCACCATAACTTCCATTCAGACCTTATCAATACGAATATATTATTACTTTTCAAGAACTTGAAAAGAAATAATCATGATAAGAATATAAGCAGCTTACATGAATCCAATCAGGAGGTCGTATTCAATTAATATGCATCAGCAGTACTAAGTTTCACACAAGCAGTACAAACTTGTGAGAAGCTGTATTAACTCTCAAAAGCTAGCAGTATAAACGTTTAAGCAGCATAAACTTCATAAGGAGTAGCACTAAAATCAACTAGCAGTACTAACCGATAACCAGCAGCTTTAACGCTCACCTTGGCAGTATTAACGAGCAATAGAACCATGAATTAAGAAGCAGTACTAAGGTGGTAAGAACAGCATTAATGAGCATGAGTAGGGTTACCTCTAATTAAACCAGTAACTTCATTCCTTAAAGAAGTAGAGTTACTTCCATGAGTAGGTCTACTCCCATCAGTATTGTGAGAAGATTAAAACAACCAGACCCTTAATAACTCGACATGAGTAACCTTACTTCCATCATGCGTAGTCAAGTAACTTTACTTCCAAAAGAAAAGATTTTAACAGTAACCTCAGAAGTAAACGTGCTTGTACCAGTAACCCTATTAAGATACGAATAATTCAAAAGTAGAGTTACTTACAATAACTCTTTTCACAATCATATTTGAACCTTCAGTAATTGTTGCATCAGTACCCATACCATCAATTCTTTTCTCAATCAAAACCATTGTCTAGCATCCCATCAGAACAAGCCACATTAAAATCAGATTCAAACTTATGGTTTTTGTCTCTCCCAAATTCAACATGTTTAAGGTTACACAAAACCCTAATAATCAAGTCGACTTGCTAACCTTAACTTTGAAAAACTATCACAGCAACAAGGTTAATCGTGATTCCAGCAAATAATAGCACATAAACCCTAGACATTAGGGTTTGTAAACTCTCCAGCAAGAAATTCTATCTGAAGGAGACGTTAATTAGGGTTTACCAAGAATAAGATCCTGATTGCAGTAGCTTTAAACATCAAACCAACATCCATACAGAATTAAACTTGTAAATCAAAGAACAACAGAAAGTTTGATACTTTAAAAACCCTAATTTGCGACTTCGTTAGAAACCCTAAAAACCATCATATACATTAACACCATACCAGCTTTCTTCGACAGTAAAACACCTTGTTGAATCCTAGATCACGAGCTCCCTGAGCTCTGATACCACTTGTGGATCCCTAACACGGATCTTGCTTGAGCTTGTTAGAAACTTTGTGAACACCAAAGAATATGCAGAATCTACTCTTTAATGCTTAGAAGAATATTAACAATATTGAAAATGTTATTGAAACAGTAAACTTATGAAATAGTATAACCAAAATGATTCAATATTATTAGTTCAATAATACGAGTGATCTGAATATCACTAGGGTTTATAACCTTGAATCTTAACAAAACGTATGCAAAAGATATATATCACACCTTAGCCTAGGATCTCCTTTTATAGACACACGGAGTCCTTTACAAGATAATTATCAATATTTTAAACATGCAGAATATTCGTATCATTCTAACTATATAAGATATATACAAAATATCTTCTATACATATCTCATTATACGACTTTATCCTTTGGCAGTATCATCTTCATCAGCAGACTTCTGGCAGTACTAACATTTACACTGGCAGTACTAACTCAGTTAGTACTGTTAGTGTTAATCTTCAGCAGTTCCATCTTTTGGCTTGGCAGTACAAACTGTTAAGTGTTTTAATTCCCAACAATGCTAAAAGGTTTAGGAGCAGTTGAAGGCAGTCAAGGAAAAGGAAAAAAGAAGATGGTGTATGAGCTGGAACTTAAGCTTTTGTAGTATTTGGTAGGTTATGATGGTACTTGGATGTTTATGATGGTAGTTTGGATAATTAATCTTTTGGATAACTTCTAACTGTTTATGATGGTAGTATAACTGCTATGTCTTAATCTTTTGTAATGATGATACAATTGATGTTAATGTCTTTTGAATGGTAGCAGTTCATCTATATTTCAGTTTCTTTTGAATACCCATGTTTCAGATCAGTTTGTTTTGATAATTTTTTACCCATATTTTGTTATGGGTTGTTCATGATTTCTGTATGGGTTGTTCATGATTTCTGATTTTTGTATGGGATTTTACCCATATGTTTAGGTTGATTTACATATGCATATGGTAATGAGTTATGAATATGTTCATGAGTTCTGCATATGGTCATGAATATGAGGAATTTGTGATATACATAATGGGAGGATTGATTATGAGGAATTTGTGGCAATGATAACAAAGGGAAATGCAAGAGTTTGACAAAGAACAATGCATTGAACAACCTGAATATTAGCATGAGAGAAGCACTAGGGGCTCACCTGTATGATTCTTGTAAGTTAGTTGTACATGTGGGACAACAAATAGAATCATCTTTTATGGACAAAACCTCAAAAACCATAAAACGGCTAACTCTGATGTACTCATTCCTCTAATACCAAAGATCTTGATAACTCTGATGTACTCATTCTTTGGATCAAAAGAGATATTGAATGTACAAGGCCATTCACTGATATGAACTGCTGTATACATTCCATACTCGTGGATCCAAACTGACTTATGCAAAACCATACCATTCTCAGATAATGGGAATATATTTCCTTCTAAAAGTATATCATTCTCAGCTAATGTTTGACTTAATTTTTTCAAACAAAGTTTATGGTCAAATGGGTCACCATGCTCAACAATTTCCACCGAAGGAAAGTCAACACTTTTTATTCAAACAAAAATGTTCTTTATAAGTACATTTCCAAACGACAATTTGGCCAAAATGGGTAAGAATCACAAAGGTTTACAACTGAAAATGGATTTGTTCAAACACAGAATAATCAAAATGGATCAGATTGTTGACTTTATTAAGTCAAAGTACATACTTTTGTTTGTTGACTTCCTTAAGTCAAACATATTATGCATTGAACAACTAAACACTTTTACTAACAATAACAACCCACATTCACTTGATTAGACATACTTACAAACCAAAATGTTATAAACATTGTTATTGAACAGATTCCATTACAACCATTACAAACTTCTGCTTCACCAACCAAACACTATTACCTACTCCTTCACCAAAATAATAAAGAATACATCCACCACCATCACAAACTAACAACAACTACCCAAAAGAGACTTGATGGTGGATGGATCAAGAGATGTCAAGCAGTAAAGTAAACATACAACCCAAACAAAACCCAACTGATGTTGAGATATTTCTTGTACTTGGACCGCTGTTCTTCAAACAAATTAACACCATCTTCAAAAGCATTAATCCTCCTCAACAAACCAGGGATAATCTCTACTGACCTTGGGCACATAGGAGCATCGAACCATCCAAGAAAAGGACATTTTGAGCCCTGAAACAACACATTGTGTAAATAAACAACACATTTTGTAAATAAACAACACATTGTGTAAACTTGATTTACATTTCACCAACTAACCAAACTTACAATTGTTGGACAGCCATAGAAACGACGACCTGGATTCCTGTCTGTCTAGGAAGTCTTCACCACAGCTTGTTGACCACATGCAGATACCACCATTGTTGCAACTTGAGATGTCTTAGTTAAGTATTTGTTTTTGTAAGTTTTGATGGGGAAGATATTGGCCGTACATGTATATTATATAAAGACTTTGAGGATCACTAGGGAAATGAGCCGGAGTCAACGTGTGGACAAGAGTGCACCTGCTATAGTGCTAGGGACGAAGCATGAAAGTTACAAAAGGTTTAAATGACTAAAAAAACCATGCCTTCCACATCATCAAACCACACATTCTAACTAGGGTAAGATATAACGGGGCGATAGGGACCAAACGGGTAACCGTTTGGCAAAACAGGGACGACGTACGCCACTAAATCAAAACGGGGGACGAATTGCGGAAACGGAGTGGTGTTCAGGGACCATCGGTGTAATTTACCCAACTTTTTAAGTAATTTTTTTAAACTCAGATTAAGGATTAAAGCTGTTAACTTCAAAAAAAGGATTGGTTCATTTAAACAACAAAGAAAATTCAAGAAGAGTGAACCCAAACCTAACGAATACTCATTTTATCTGACTAAGAGCGTTGACGACAGCAGCCATAATCACCTGTGAACATGGGTTCAACATCGATCTCAACCTACCTTGTATTTTATTTATAGCATCAATATATTCAGTTTCTTATTATATGGCCATGATAACATGAACATTATTAACAACATGCATAAATTATGAAACAATTGCTAGATAAGTTATCATTGTACAAGCAGATAATTAGGATTGATATGATGATATTACTAATTAGTTACTTAATGAGCAAATAATAACTAGAAGTGTGTACTTCACTTGCTTCTTTCGCTAAGGAAATCACGAATAGTTAACTGAGTAAAGCCTTTTCAGATTTATAATTAGTTCTGTTAGTGCAAATATTACAATATTTAAATTAACGATTTCTTCGGTTTTAATAATGACAAACATGTAACTTGTAATACATAACGTAAAATGTGCAAGTTACTTGTAAACACAAATAATCAATGCATACTTACTTCAACACCTCCCGACATCTCAAGTATGCTTCAACGAAGTCGTAGATTTCCATCCCGACATAAATCACTCAAGGTATTGACAAACAAATCTACTACTTGACAAATGATCAAAGGATTATATTTCTCTAAACTTCACATTTTTATGAATGTGACAAAACATTTTTCAAAAATACATTTTACAAATTATTTTTGAATAAGAAAGAAATGTTTTATTTGGGAAAATCATTTCAAAAATAGTAACAGCTATTTCCCCCCCAAAACAGCTCAAAACTTCCCCAAATAAACTTTCACCACTAAAAGACAAAATTTGGAGCGTTTGGAGGGTTTTCGTCTGCGACGGCACCAAGGTTCCACTAAATTTAGTGGAGCCGTGGTGACAATTAGTGGAGCCGTCCGTACGTAACGACTAGTTTTTTCTTTGCCTATAAATAGTGGACCATTTTACACTTCCAACTTGATATTTGTAGTCCTTTTTCTCTGGTCTAATCCCTCCTCACTTAGATGACTTTCTTTGATCATTTGGAGAGTCTTAGTTTGTTTAAGAGTGATCCAATCATCTACTTAAGTGATCCTCTTCATTCCTCTTGATTAGCAAGAGAAGAACACAAAGTATCCAAGTAGATACAAAGTGTTGTCCTCCCTCTTGATTAGCAAGAGAAGAACACAAAGTATCCAAGTAGATACAAAGTGTTATCATTCCTTTTCATTTGCAAGAGAAGAACTCAAGGTATCCAAGAAGATACAAGAGTTGTAGTTGTTAGGTCTTGTAACATTTGTTACACTCTTGATTGTATCATAGCATACATCAAGATCATTTTCTTTTGAGAGTTTGTGAGGGAAGATCATTGTGATCTTATAGAGATATTGAATATCTCTAGTAGCATACATCAAGATCATTTTCTTTTGAGAGTTTGTGAGGGAAGATCATTGTGATCTTATAGAGATATTGAATATCTCTAGTAGCCATTGGGCTAGTGTATTGATCATGTGGATCAAGGGTAGATCGGGTAGATCGAGTGAAGTGGGTGTAGATCATTGTGATCTTGTCGAGATCTTGGAGATCTCTTGAAGCCATTGGGCTTGTGTGATTGATCATGTGGATCAAGGGTAGATCGGGTAGATCGTGGTAGATTGGTGCTAGCTAAGATTAGCATTCGACATCTAGCTTAGTGTCGGAAATAGGATAAGCGACGTGTAGATTGGTGCTAGCTAAGATTAGCACTCGACATCTAGCTTAGTGTCAGAAAACAAGTTAAGCGACGTGTACGGTTTTCTCCGCCTGAAGGGAGTTTGTTGATTAGTGAAGTAACTCTCGAGTTGGGTACTCGGGGAGTGGAGTAGGGCGAAGAGGAGCTTCATGACCGAACCACTATAAATCATCGTGTCCGGTTTGCGCCTTCTTACTTATCTCTTTACTTTCATTTTATTCTTTATTGCTTTATGTTTATATTTGCATTGCGTTTGTGCTTGTGTGGCTAATTGCTTATGTTATGTAAATTATGTATGTGTCATGGTTGATTGTGCTTGTGATGTAGATTAATTTATTCATCCCTAGATGATATATGATCATAGTTGACACTTTTCATATTACGTCACACTTGATCGGGAGTTTGATACAAAATGTTTTTAAGATTTTAAGTGGAAATGTATTCACCCCCTCTACGGTTTCCACAATTGGTACCAGAGCCACGTCGCTCAAATTTTTAAAATAAATGGTTTTCAAAATTGAGTACGATCCATGTATCAAATTACCCATGAAGGTGATAAAAATATGAAAAGTATTTAGTTGCTTAATACCTTCAAGTTTTGTTGTTAAGTATACATTGTCATACTAGCTTGAAGGTTTTCTTAAATTAATAAAAGTTGGTTCTGTTCAAAACTGAAATAACAGGTACGACACCGTTAAATATAACGTACGGTTCCACTAAATATGGACGGTACCACTAAATTTAACGGTACCGTCGTATGTTTTTCAGAATTCGGTAATTTTCAAAAATTCGTATAAAATCAACCGTAAGTCCGTAGGAGTCGTGCCACCTATCGTTTTAAACGTAATTGAGTCTACTTTCACTTAAAAATTAATTTAGAAAGTGATTGTAAAGTAAAATTTACGAGAGTCTTTATTTTGTAACAGAGAGTCTTTTCCGGTTATGCCGATTGCACAAATTTTTTGTCAAAACACAAAGTGAACATCACACGTTGATGCATTCATGATTTCAAGGTGTTGATCAAATTTTTAAATGGGGTGGAAAATAATTCATTTTCAAATAAAGTCAAGCTAAGTGTACATTGTTATACTTAATACACAAAATGACGATAACTATCTTTGTGTGTTATGCTAAATGACTATTTGCTTTTCTTTGTGTCTTAGTATTGTTAGTCAATACTTTTGTATGCTTTTTGCTATCTTTAGTTGAGATAACTTTATCCATAAGCATAAGTGTCTTTCATGCCATGTTGCTATTTCTTTATTATAGCTTTCCGATTTATGCATTTATAAGGCTCATGCTAAATTACTTGCACTATATTAAGTAATTAGTTTGCATTGCATATAGGCATAGACCATTTTTTCTTGCATTTGTTGCAAGCTTTTAAAATGGTTTAGTAACCTTTTTAGGAATAGAAACTAAGTTGGTAGATCATGTGTGTCGAAAGATATTGTCTTACACAATTATTTTTCCAAAGGTTTAAGTGTAAAAAGTATATCATCCCAAAATACTTAACACTTTTATAAAATCCGTAACATGATCTTTAAAACATTACATCATTTTGTCTTGTTGACCATGGGTTGTCTAAACAAGATAAAAGGTCATTTTAATACATCAGTACTTAAGTAAAGGAAAATGTATTAAACTTGCATTGATCTAACACACATATAAAATGTTTTAAACATTTAGTATTTTACGTATGTTGTATAAAAATAGTTAAAATAATTGATGAAGCGAAAAGTGTACCGCTTTTAGGGGGTCATTTAAGCCCTAATCCACGATTATATGATCAAATATTGCCCTAAATCGTTTCTTTTCTCATTTTAGGTACTTGGGACGTGATTTCTGGAATATGAAGCATTTTGGAGCTTTTTGGACGTTTTTATGCTCAAGAATGAAGAAAACAAAAAAAGACCAAGGAAAGTCAGGATTTTACACCTGAAGGCGTCAGGCTTTGGATGCTGACGCCGTCACTTGAAGATGAAAGTGGTGGAATTATACACGTGACGCGCCAGAAAGTTTTACATAGGAATTCTGACGGCGTCACGTGTTAATGGATGTAGGCCGTCAAGTGTTAAGTTAAAGAGAGACGGGCCAGAGGATTTTTGAAGGTGACGGCGTCAGGATCATAGACCTGACGACGTCAGATGATATAGAGTGACGGCGTCAAAGTATTCTTACACGAGAAGGAACCTTAGTGAAACCGCCACAAGTTAATCAAGACAATCACAACTCGCGCGCGGAGTAGCTGTCACTGTTTTGGCCATAAAATCTTCATACGAACTCGGATTTAGGTGATTCAAGAGGCCACGGAATCGGGACGAAAAAATATACAATTTGATGAAAAAGAGGAGCTGACGCCGTCACTTGTGAAGGCTGACGCCGTCAGATCGATGCGGACAGAAAATCAGCTATAAATACAACATCACAACTTCACTTTTTGTAAGCCCTAAACCCTAAGTCTGATTCTAGGGTTTAGGTAGGTGTTTTTCCAGCAACTTAGAGGGTTTCAATCATTTCATAAACATCAAATATTGGTTTGTTGATTCTAACTTAATTATGTCTTTCATTATTGTGGTTGTTTGCCCTTCATTGATCATGCTTTGCTAATTCACCTTGTGTATACTTATGATTGTGTGAAACTTGTATATAATTAATTAGATCTTATTGATTCCTTGTTGATGTATGTGTCTATCGTCATCAATAAAGGTGTGACACTTCAATAGATCTAATTGGTTTAGCTTATAATTCTTGTTTCCTATTGTCTCTTGTTTGATTGGGTGATATCGATGTTAGGCTTAAGAAAACTGGCTAACCTCCTATACGGTAACTTGCTTGAACGTCTTAAGAAACATGAACCAATGCGTACTAGGTTTATTTGGTTGTATTTAATGCATGAGCGAATTCTAGTGATCCCATGTTAGGAGCTTCTTAGCCGGCTCGACATAGGAGTGAAGTAGGAGCTTATAGAGTTGGGGAAGTACGTACGCCACCCCACGAATGGTATTAAGGAATACAACCCGTCAATTAAAACAAGGTGTGACAATTCAATAGGTAGAATTGGATAGCTAGCAAGGAGTAATACATCATAGGTAGATACGCTTCACTTCCCTTGTAGAACCCTAGTTTACTTTCCTGCACATTAGTTTAATTTAGTAGCTTTTGGGTTAATTGATTAGCAACTAATTCCGCCCCTTCTTCCAAAACCAGAGATTTTTACTTGCTTTCCATAAAATATAAAAATACGAAAAGAATCATCCCTCACCTTTAGACCTAGTAGATAAATTTCAATCCTAACGAACACTATTCTTTGAGTTGAACGATCAATCCCCCGGTACTTGCCACTTCACTATACTACATCGGTCAGGTACACTGCCTGGTGGGGATTGCAAACTTCTCAAGATCCCTTGAGAGGTAAAACATGTTGTAAGGTCGCAAAACCACGCATCAATAATTATTTTTATACCAATGAGGTGTTGAAAAACTAAGAATATTATACTTAATAATATAAATAGTTTTTTTCAAATAAAAATAAATGACAATATCAAAGTAGTAACTTAATATGTCATTAACCTCACACATACAACTAGTGTTAGAATAAATGAAACACACTCCTTAATTTTTTTTAATTTTTTTAAAGGAGTGATTGTGAGGGTCAAAAAAGATCTCGAGTACATATCAATTCATTATTCAAATTATGATTGATATCATTATCGAATCTAATTGACAAGTTTTTGAGTGTGGACATGAAATTGGAGTCATTATTTGTCTAGCTTCAAGATAACATCAAAATATGATGAAAAGTATTATCTTGAATCTACATACTCAATCACACTCGATTGTTATGAAAATAATGACGTCCTCTCAAGACGAAAATAATATGCATCGGATCATAACTCACACTTGTGTTGAAGATGCCATGTTAAGTCTTCTTGTCTAATGGCTGTGTTCCAAACTTTAAACTAACATGTTTAAAAGATGCATAAAATACACAACCAAGTAGGATTGACAACTTGGATGTTTCATCCGAAATATACAAGTAATTTACATTGCAATGCAATTAGTAAATGTGTCATTTCCGAAAAACCAAACAAGAGCAAACAAACAACATATGCAAACTTTGCTCATGAACAACTCAACACTCAAAGTCACATGTCTAGTAAAAGTGTCATACATAATATGTTATTAACTATTATGTAAGTCATCAATCTTTGAGAATATCACATGTATTTCTCTTATCAAAAGATTGACAACGGATAACTTATATCCTATGCAACTTATTTTCTTTGTGACATGAATGGTTATGTTACAAGAGAATACATTGCATCCTGTTAATAAATGTAGGATAATAAAGTTGAATAATAACCTAATACGACATGTGTCATTGCCTAAACAAGTAAAATTGGTCATACACTAAAATACTTGTTCCACAAAGCACTCTTAAGAGTGATAAGTTTTCTCTTAGAAAAGCATACTTGTTGAAATAAACAGTATGTCTCATTTCAAATAAAATGCTCACAAGATCTATTGAGGTAAGTAACCTTTACTAGATTCTCACTCAAGATATGCAAAGGAGCATTCTTGAAACACACACGATGTAGTAGATTCTACATTGTATCACATTAGAGTGTCTCTTGGTTCTAGGAAACCAAATCATGTTAAAATAACATGTAACAACTCAACAAACAAAGATGTTGTCCAAGAGATCATAAAATACACCATCTCCATCAAACAACCTTTAAATCTCAAGCACGAAATTAAAACATTTCGCTTGCCTTTGTTAGGAGTTGTGTAAGACATGTCATTTTCTTAACCAACTTTCAAAGTATGGTTAATTGAGTCATATTAGGCCATGTATAAGCAAAACAAGATAACATCATCTTTGCTATACTTCGATAGGCAAATATAGGAATTTGAATTCTTCTAACATGAGAATGACTACTGGAGAACCTATCGCACTAGAAATTCAATTTGACCTAACGGTTGGATTGCTTCCAGGAGAGAAGTTGGGTTCGTGTATAACCCATAAAAATGGTCGTGTTTAGCCTTAACTGAGCACCACTAGTGATAGTCTCATACTCATTCTCTAACTTGAAAAATTTTCATTCCTACATTTGACTAGAGATAGTTTACATCGGTGAACTTTATCTCCCATTAGGATGTCATCTTGAACAAGTAGTAATTAGGATCTGCCTTAGCAAACCTAGATTGCTTGCATCCCACATACGTGTTTCAAAATGATAACATGTTCACGTAAGATATGGTTAAATGTCTTCATAATCTTAAATGCTAAATGATTATCATGTTTTACATGATGCTTGCATGTATTCCTTATGTGCATTTTACATGATTTACTTGTAAAGTTTGCACCCACACTATGTCCTTTTGACACATTAGGAATTAGGTATGCCCATCACTATGAACCCTTAGAAGTCATAGAGCCATACACTAGTGTCAAAACCCATAAGTCAAAGTAGTCGCGAAGTTACCCTAATTCCCCAGTCATCACTTCGCCTTCTTCCAAGTAATACACCCTTTTGTCATGGGAAGGTTAGGAACAAACCTAGTAGAACTCGGAGTAGGGTTGACAACTTAAATATTTCATCCGAAATATTCAAGTAAGTTTAACTTGCGATCGCAATTGTTAAATGTCATATCCGAAACATCATACTCAAGCCTTTTAACAACATATGTTAAAACGCTCATCCCAAAGCTAAAAGCTAACATCAACCCTCGGGTGACAAGGACTCACGAGTTGCTATATAAGTGATTAGTAGTTCCTTTCATCCTCGTGTGAATATACACGTCTTAAGATCCCAAACCCTGCTGCGAATCAGCACCATAGGCCTAGCTTTACATCTTTCAAAACCCCATGAAACACTCACGTGCGAAGCACATTGAAATCCGTAAATCAACCAAACCTCTCAACCGAGAATTCCCTAACCATCTCCGTCTAGGTATAGGAATGATGGAACACATAAATCTTATGACTATTTAAATATTTCACTGGAAATATTAAAGTCATCCCTCGTACCCCTCTTATGACTACTTGAATATTTCACTGGAAATATTTTAGTCATCTCGTGTGTCTCGACTCATGACTCTTTAAATATTTCACTGGAAATATTGAGTCATTCTTTAAATCCCTCTCATGACTATCTAAATATTTCACTGGAAATATTAAGTCATCTCTCACGTTCCTCGTATGATCACTTTAATATTTCACTGGAAATATTGAGATCATCTCTCGTGTCATGACTTTTAGATATTTCACTGGAAATGTCAAGTCATATCTTGTGTCACGTCTAATGACTTCTTAAATATTTCGCTGGAAATATTAAGTCATCCCTCACATCGCTCTAATGTCTACCTATGTATTTCCTCGAAAATATAAAAGTCATCTCTTCTCGTCCAGTACTGTTGAAAGAATTTATTAGGTATAAATTCTCTCCTCGTGCCAAAAAGTCTCACTAAATCAGCGAGATTTATTCGTGAAATCCTCTTAAATTCAAATGACAACTTAAATATTTCATCCGAAATATTTAAAGTATATTTAATTTGCGAAATGCAATTAAATGTCATATCTCGTTATCGATCAACGTTCATCGAATCCCGTTGGATTCATTCATAAAAAGAATTTATTCGGTATAAATTTCTTTAATCCAAGGTCCAGAAAAATCACAACATATGTGAAATTTCTTTGTCAAAAATCTAATTCTGGGTCAAAACTGACCTCAGCAGGTCACGGTACCCTTAAATAGGGGACGGTACCGCTAAATTTAACGGTACCGTCGGACCGTTGTCTGCTGAGACAGTTTATTCTCACTGTTTCAAAACCACTATCGAAACCCACTCGATGTAGTCTTGAACCAAAACCGTCTCCTATCAGAATAGATTCTATCTATCATCTGATTCCTTAGCCTTTTTCCCTTCCACTTCCGCATGGTACTAAACATTACCAATGCTTCCGCATCCCACTCATCTTCCACACACTTCAAATGAAGAACCGCTAGGATACGTTGAGATAACCCTTCTTCATCAACATAGATAACCCTATAACCTTATCACCAACCTCACAACTCTGAAGATTTTATCTTCTTAACCCTTAGGATATCTCCAAGTAATCACATGCCTCATCATATAAATATTCTATGAATATTCACAATGATTGAGAAGAGCTACGTGACTTCAAAGGTGAAGTTTATCGTATGCTATCCACCACTTGTCATGACGTTACTAAGCTCATCGCTTCAGTCAACGTTTGTTCTCCTCTTTATCTTTTACATCTTGTCCGAATGGTCATAGATTAAGGGGGAGCGAAAACACACTCATATAGTCTTTCACCAAACACTCTCAAGAACACACAAATGTGGTTCTTATTCCCTAGGAAACTGCCCTTTAGCTACCCAGAACTAGGCTGCACAGGAAAATTCATCACTTCCAGGTCACGGTACCGTTAAATATTCCACGGTACCATTAAATTTAACGGTACCGTGTGGTATTTAGTGGTACCGTGCCTATGTTTGACGAATTTTCACTGCTCCCTCCTGATCCCTGCATCCCTAACATCAAACCTGCAAAATTTTGCAAACTCACATACACCCTAGGATTCTCTCACTACACCATAGGACACTACCACCAATCTTAATTTGAATCCATCCTCCACCTTTAGGATTTCCACATCCTTACCTCCACCAAGTTCACCACAACCTTTAGCTCTTACACTAACCCTATCACCTTCATCACCCTTTGAATTTGGCAATAACACATCATCATCACCACAATCAGTAATGGGTCATCCCATTCTTTATCCCCTACAACCACAACTCTTGCCTTTATAAGGCTTCACCATTGCAAGCTTATCTTGCATCTCATCTTCAAACCTCACATTTACATCGTCCATCATCACACTCAACTCTTATAACTAAACTTCACTCTTGATAGTGATATTTAGTTTCAAAACCTTCAACCCTTATATCAATCTAACTCAAACCTTTTAGCTACACTTCACTCTTGACAGTGATAGTTAGTCTAAGAACCTTCAACCCATAGATCATCACACTCAAACCTTACAACCTTCCACTCATCGATCATCACACTCAAACCTTACAACCTTCAACCCTTATATCAATCCCACTCAATCCTTTTAGCTACACTTCACTCTTGACAGTGATAGTTAGTCTAAGAACCTTCAACCCATAGATCATCACACTCAAACCTTACAACCTTCAACTCATCAATCATCACACTCAAACCTTACCATTACTCCTCACTTTGGATACGTGATAGTTAGTTAAACAACCTTCAATCCTCACAATCACACTAAACCCTTCATGCACCAAATTATCTCTAACAAACAACTAGGATCATCCAAACTAGGAATCTAGAACTTCGTTACCTCAACCCGTTAGAGATATCCAACCCCAATCCTGTTTGGATCACATGCACATATTTTTTAAATATATCATGCATCTCATTGTCAGTGCAAATGATATATTAATCTAAACCATCCCAACACCAATCATCTTGGGTAGTTGATTATGTTGTTCAAAAGGTTTGTTAGAACTTGCCTTCCCAATGACAACTTGGAAGAAGTCAATTTGTGTGTCAGTCAACGAACGAATCTCGTTCTTGTTAGTGTGGTTGATTGAACAATTACATCTTAGGTTTTCGGTCGGGTTGTGACACTTACGTGTTAACATAGTTTAACCCATGCATGTCTTGCTATGTGTATTCTATCCCTATAATGCTGCTCCTATTCTTTTATATATTATGTTGCACGAAGCTAACCCTTGATGTAGGAAAAGCCTTTGTAAGAATTTGATCCATGGATCCGCTAGTTACTAAGGTAAACAAGGGGATTCAATCACCATAGGAGAGCATTGAGCTAGGGGGAGCTCGGGGGTATTTGAATACATAGCATGGAGTCGTCTTCACAAGTGGTGATAGAAGACTTCACTGGGATGATGCAAGCTCGCCTTTCGGGGGAGAAATGATAGTAGTACAATAAGGGGAGTAGGGAATGAATTCAAGGGAGCGCTCGAGGCAACTACCTTTTTGATTCGACAAAAGGGGGAGAAGGGAGTGTAAACAGGTAACTTTTACATTTTACTATGTGTTACGGTTTACATATTTGTCATCATCAAAAAGGGGGAGATTGTTAGTGCAAATATTACGATATTTAAACTAAACGATTTCTTCGGTTTTAATAATGACAAACATGTAACTTGTAATACATAACGTAAAATGTGCAAGTTACTTGTAAACACAAATAATCAATGCATACTTACTTCAACACCTCCCGACATCTCAAGTATGCTTCAACGAAGTCGTAGATTTCCATCCCGACATAAATCACTCAAGGTATGGACAAACAAATCTACTACTTGACAAATGATCAAAGGATTATATTTCTCTAAACTTCACATTTTTATGAATGTGACAAAACATTTTTCAAAAATACATTTTACAAATTATTTTTGAATAAGAAAGAAATGTTTTATTTGGGAAAATCATTTCAAAAATAGTAACAGCTATTTTTCCCCCCAAAACAGCTCAAAACTTCCCCAAATAAACTTTCACCACTAAAAGACAAAATTTGGAGCGTTTGGAGCGTTTTCGTCTGCGACGGCACCAAGGTTCCACTAAATTTAGTGGAGCCGTCCGTACGTAACGACTAGTTTTTTCTTTGCCTATAAATAGTGGACCATTTTACACTTCCAACTTGATTTTTCCAGTCATTTTTCTCTGGTCTAATCCCTCCTCACTTAGATGACTTTCTTTGATCATTTGGAGAGTCTTAGTTTGTTTAAGAGTGATCCAATCATCCACTTAAGTGATCCTCTTCATTCCTCTTGATTAGCAAGAGAAGAACACAAAGTATCCAAGTAGATACAAAGTGTTGTCATCCCTCTTGATTAGCAAGAGAAGAACACAAAGTATCCAAGTAGATACAAAGTGTTATCATTCCTCTTCATTTGCAAGAGAAGAACTCAAGGTATCCAAGAAGATACAAGAGTTGTAGTTGTTAGGTCTTGTAACATTTGTTACACTCTTGATTGTATCATAGCATACATCAAGATCATTTTCTTTTGAGAGTTTGTGAGGGAAGATCATTGTGATCTTATAGAGATATTGAATATCTCTAGTAGCCATTGGGCTAGTGTATTGATCATGTAGATCAAGGGTAGATCTGGTAGATCGAGTGAAGTGGGTGTAGATCATTGTGATCTTGTCGAGATCTTGGAGATCTCTTGAAGCTATTGGGCTTGTGTGATTGATCATGTGGATCAAGGGTAGATCGGGTAGATTGTGGTAGATTGGTGCTAGCTAAGATTAGCACTCGACATCTAACTTAGTGTCGGAAATAGGATAAGCGACGTGTAGATTGGTGCTAGCTAAGATTAGCACTCGACATCTAGCTTAGTGTCGAAAAACAAGTTAAGCGACGTGTACGGTTTTCTCCGCCTGAAGGTAGTTTGTTGATTAGTGAAGTAACTCTCGAGGTGGGTACTCAGGGAGTGGAGTAGGGCGAAGAGGAGCTTCGTGACCAAACCACTATAAATCATCGTGTCCGGTTTGCGCCTTCTTACTTATCTCTTTACTTTCCTTTTATTCTTTATTGCTTTATGTTTATATTTGCATTGCGTTTGTACTTGTGTGGCTAATTGCTTATGTTATGTAAATTATGTATGTGACATGGTTGATTGTGCTTGTGATGTAGATTAATTTATTCATCCCTAGATGATATATGATCATAGTTGACACTTTTCATATTACGTCACACTTGATCGGAAGTTTGATACAAAATGTTTTTAAGATTTTAAATGGAAACGTATTCACCCCCCTCTACGGTTTCCACAAGTTCTTGAGCCGTGTTGATCGGAGTTATAGAGTAGTATATATGCCACAAGTCCGTGACAATATGCTCCGAGTATCAAATTAGATGTATGCATAGTCAAGAGAGTATTAATTTAATGAATCAATTTATATATCGCCAATGTTGAAGATGATACAAACCTAGTTTAATGAATGCTTCCATTGTTTCTAGTGCTCAAAATTGTACTCAAAGTGACTAGATTTCCTTTACAACGGTTACCATGAAGTGCTGTGAACTTTGTGGCTTGCAGTTTAGATAATTAATCATGCACAACAGAACCGATACAAAAGAATTAAAATTTATTGGTTATAGCCCAAAACCATGGATTCGTACGGTATATATGTAAAATCAAAACAGTTAGATAGGGTTAAAGTGAACGACTTTAAACATTTTTGAGGCTCTGATTACCGCAGATGATTAGACGCCAAATTAGCCGCTCTCTATTGGTATACACTCACCAACAAGTTCCAGAAGTGAATTTGTGTTAGCATGAGATGAACCACCCGACTTTGAAAGCCACGTTTATAATTTGGTGGCTAGGAATTTTGAATAACACTATCGTGTAGTTACAAATGAGATAGAGTATGAGTATCTATACTTAGAAATTAGATTGATGGGTCACTGCTTTACAATTTTTAAGCAGCTCGAATCCAACATTGGAATTACTATATATTGGTTATATGGTAAGTTTATTAACTAGATTCACGTTCAACGTTGCTAAAATTTGTTAGTTTGTTACTGTGGTTCGTTTACAGTCATGCGTAGTGAAACGCCCATACCAGTTGTGTTGTTGTTTTTTTGTTGTTGTTTTTTTTTTTTTTTTTTTTTATTTTTTTTTCATAACTTATTTGATATAACATCAACACTTATATTAACACATAAAAACTGTACGATACATATATCATTCGCCTTGACCCGTACATGATCAAAATGGGTCAACATGGGCAAGAATGACACTATGCCAAACACCCCTTTAACTTTAAAAGAAACTACTTATTTCGAGTTTATATGTTCATACACAAAAGCATACAACTATAAAACGGTGTTATAACACGGTGTTATAACATCTAAATACGAACACTATTTCTGAAAATTACCACCATAAAACGGTGTTATAACATCTAAATAGGATACCCATCACTTTTTCTAATAATATATACATGATTACTAGGGTTCTTGATAATTTCTTGAAAATCATATTTTGACATAATCATGTAAAATTCTACAAGAACTCATAAATAGCATAAAGATATGAACTTTAGGCTTTACCCACAATTAGGAAGCCATAACATACAAGTTTAACAACAAGACATGATCCTTATCTCAAATTGGATTGTGGGAATCCTAACTCATTCGTTTAGGTGAAACCTTGCTTAAAATTAATCTTGGATCAAACCCTAGCTTGGTATGATGTTGGTGTAGGTGTTACGTGAAAGAGCAGGAGATAGAGTAATTCTAGTTATAATTTCAAATTTGACCATTTGACAAGTCTAGTCCCTGGTGAGGAAATTGTTACAAGTTTAGTACCTGAAAAGATTGGGGTGTTACACGTAGCTTCTCATAATGTCACATATAAAAACCAACCATACAATTAACATATTAGTAACAAACTAGTCTCATGGTTTACATTAGTAAGTAAACCTGTACAATAGTGATATTACAACTTTATTGAAGAAAAGAAAAAGTTCTTCTGGTCGTAGTAGCTACCATCGTTCATTCGTATCCTCCGTACTTAAATTTTGCATCATTATGAAGCAAACAAACACCTGTCATATGTTGTTGTTATCATCCAAACATTATTTTTAGATAGTACGCCGCAAAGAAATGTACGCCAAGATACGGTAGCCAAGAGCCATGGCTACCAGGGCACAAACTTCCTTCCACCCACTGTCTAGTTCTATCCCATCAATCACAGAACTAATATGTTCGTACTGCACCTTTAGAAGAAGTCTGTATGTGTGGTAGTTGAAGGACAAGTAACTTAACCAAGATATGAAAAATGGAACATTCTGCAAAAATAGCGGATTATATCAGGAATACATTGGATTGGAGTATCAACAATATGCAGATGTAAGATTAAAGTTTATTAGTCTTCACCTTCACGAAAAAACCTCCGGCCAACATGAAAGCCATCACAGTCACAGAAGCCAAAGTTGTTGCCTTACTCAAATCCATCACTGTAGCACCAATAGCCAGGCCTAGCCCCTGTCGTTGCGTAATAATTTTTCGTTATATAATCAGTTAAAGAAAGTATCTGAATATAACATTGATATATGGAATATGGCTTACTTGAGCTGCAACTATGCATAAAAAGACTATAAGCATGGTTAGGAAAAACGCCTGAGGAGTTAGTCTCAACCCCGTCATGAAATACACAATTAGGATGAAGAGTAATGGAAGAAGAAGATCGAGTGGAAGATCACTTGTCGTCCTCGCAATGAAATATGCACTAAGCCTATACATGTCTGCGGCTCTCTCTTTTTTCAGCATTGCTCGTTCTTGAGGGAATGTAAAAATTGCTGTAAAAACTGGGAAAAAAGCCCAAAAAACAGCAATGAAGAAAACCAGCCCTGCCTGCAAATGAGCATATAACCTTAGGTACAACAATGGAAAATTTACATTGTATTTAATTATTTTGGCATTTTAGTTTTTTTTAATGGAAACATATTATACCTGATTTTGCAGATCTTTGGGGCTATGAACATTTGATCGCCACCAAAGAAGTCCCAAGATAATCGCAGTCGCCACGATTTGTGTGATTCTCAACCAACTAAAATAATCATGTTTCCTTTCTTTAATCCCTCTCCGGAACAGTATGGAGTACTGCTTTGTCCAGCTTGTACCCCAATCTCGTTTCATTGACTGTGCGCTTGACTTAATTTCTTGATCGATTGATGAACGAACAGTGAGCTTCTTTTTCATTTCTTTTGATACATTTGCAACGCAGGCCTCCACTAAATACTATAAGTGAAAGATATAGATTTAAATTTATTTTAAAAAAACTTTCGATATTCTTAAAATGTTTTGAATTTCTATGTTTTAGTTTACCTCGTGCACAATGGCTGGAGATGGTTTCCCATTTCTTGTTTCTCTTCCTGAATTTCCGAGGTCTACCTTGTCCTCTAATTCGTGTGGAACAGAAACATCGTTCAAATTCCCATTTGCAAGATCTAACAAGAACTCCGCTGGGTTCATGGAAATTAAAGGAGAACATCCTATCGATGAAAAATAAGTCATAGATTCTGATGCTTTGCCAAAGTACAGCAAACTTCCTTTCCCAAGTAGGATTAATTTGTCAAACTTATGGAAAAGTCTGCTTGAGGGTTGGTGAATCGTGGTAATCACCGTCTTCCCAGTCTGTCATAAATATATATTAATCAATAGTTTCTAAAAGTTATATTATACTTGGTTGGTGTTTAAAATAATTATACCTCTGCTATGTCTTGTAATAGTTCAATGATTCTCAAAGCAGTTGTAGAATCCAACCCGGAAGTGGGTTCATCAAGGAATAAGAGGGACGGGTTGATTATGATTTCGTTTCCAATGGAGACACGCTTTCTTTCTCCACCTGAAACTCCCCGAACAAACGAGTTGCCTATCATGGTATCTTGGCACCTGTGTAAAGGTTATTTTTAGTATTTATTTTGGTTTTGAGAATCAGTAGTATGTAGAAAATATGACTCCATTACCTCTCCAAACCAAGTTCACAGATGATATCTGCTGCTTGTTTTTCTTTCTCTTGTTTTGTTAATGTCTTAGGTAGTCGTAAAAGAGCCGCATATGTTATGGTTTCTTTCACTGTTAGATGCGGAAACAGAATATCATCTTGAGTCACAAATCCAATCCTGCCCACATCACATTTCAAAATTGTTAGGATTATATGAGGCTATGAGCCATTGAGCATCAATTCATTTGGAAAACAATATATATATACCTGCTCTTTAGGAACTTTGAGTACGGTTGGTCATTATAACTAATTGATCCTCCTTGGTTAGCATCGATCACTCGACCTCCAAGCAAACTTAGGAGCGTTGTTTTTCCACTCCCCGATGGCCCCATGAGCGCCAAAACTTCTCCTGGATTGACCGTACCATTTATTCCATGTAAAATATGCTTCTCTTGGGTGGATGTCACTCCTTTAGTTATCACCTTGTATGTCACTTCTGTAAACTGCATGTTGTTTGAAAAAAAAAAAGGATCAACAATTCAACCTCTGTATATAGCTAGCTACACGTATGAATAAAGGCAGCGTGATATGTGTTTATGAATATCACAAGACCATCTAGATTAATATATATCTATACTAACTAGTTCATGATAGAAAGTGTGTTTTGGTTGCGATTAATAGCAAATTAGTCTTGTACATAAATACCATAGTATATGAGATTCTGTACAAGACTGAACCTGACATCTCGCATTGTTCTCATAGAAAAACCTCCATGTTTTCCTGTCCACATATACATAGCGGAAATTAATCTACTTGTATTTTTAGACATAACCAATTAATACCCGCTACTTAGTACTTCTGCAAAAGGAGAAAATACAGAAACAATTACTAGTAGAAACTGTGGATGAAAGGATTGAAGCTTGAATTGTGATTAGTTGTCTGTACCTTGAGATGGATTGGCAAGGTAGGCTCTGTATGAAACTTTTTTCGCATGCCTGCTTCAATGTCTTCGGCTGTAACCATCGGGTTTAGTGTAACAATAGAAAGTTCACATGTTTATCATTTTAATACTAAACTTTTACTTAATGGGGTCTCGGTACAATTACTTATAACTAGTTTGAATGTTTGATTAATTGAGGATTAAGCATAACAACAATGATTTCTTAATGGTATCAGCAAAAAGTCTATTTACGCCTAAAATATCATGTGATGTGGTCATGGGGACCAAGTAGAAGACCAAGACCCCCTTGGACTTATGTTTTAAAGGATTTGACTAGATTGCCAAATAGATCAGGGTGTGTGCCTGTGGTCCTGGTCATGGTCCAGGCCCTGTAGGTCAATTTTTGTTGCTACTAGTCTACATAATCTATATGGTATGATTGAGATAAAAAGGGCAAATAAGTATGCTTATCCACAAACACATGTACAAGTGTTCTTAAAAACAGATTTGTACAACCATGTTAAACTTCATTTGACCCAAGTAGTTCACAAAGTTAGAATTTAGTTATATGTACCATACTGAATGTCAAATTTAGTTATTTCTCGTTGTGAAGCATAAATATTAGCAACTTCACTAGATCATGGTAATTTAAACTAAATAAATTAAGTGATCACTGTATCTATCATTAGTTGTCCATACTCACACTCATATCAGTTGTGCACTCATACCTTGAAAGTTGATACCTACTTCCACCTTATACCTGTCGGTTTCCGACCTTTTTTTGCAAGACTAACCACCTAATACCTAACATATATTTCAACCGAGACTAGAACCAACAACATGTTGTTTGTTAAAGATAGAATAAAAACCAATTTGGATAAACTTTTCTCTTGATTTTAATTTATGCAAAAGCCTCCACTTTTCAGCTGTGCTTCACGTTATATACACCTTTATGGCCTCATTTGGCCTTTTGTAACATAAAAGTTATATTATGGCACCTTGTGAGATCAATTATATTTCACTTTCATGAATTTTGGATACTTGAAATGACCATTCTAACCCCACAAATCTTTGTTATTGGTGTTTAAAAGTTTTTTGGCTTGTTTAGTTTCCATTTTGGGGAAAATGTGGGCCCAAACCCTTAGTATCTCTTAATTGAGAGTATCTCTTAATTGAGAGACTCACCAGAGCCAAAGTCTCCCATTTAAGAGTCTAATTAAGACATTCTCTTCAAACCACTTAATTAATTTAGTAAACACACCCTTAATCTGTTTGTAATGTGTTTTTTACTGACAAGGTCATTTGAATGAAATACTTACGAATGTCATCATCGCTGAAAGGTCTTGAGTCTGCTAGTTCATCTGGAGGCATTGTGAATCCAGCAAGTGAGAAGGAGAACCCTAAGCCAGCGCTAGAGGCACGACTTAGAGCGGCCCCACTAGCAACATCGTCGAAATCAAACTTCATTTGAGCACTCTTCCCCTTCTTAAGGTAAGTGTTTCTTCCACTATTGCCATTTCTACCTGGCGATGCAAGCACTTGATTTCTGCTAGACTTTCTTGAAAGCGTACAACTCTCTACCTCTTTAGTAACATCACTGGATACACCTGAAGTCATTGCCTCTCCTTCTGATATCTTGGTTAGTTGCTCGGACTGCGTTCTACATAACCCAGAAATAGAATTTGGATTCTCCATATTTACTCCTGCATGCACACCGACATAATTGTAGATGTTACCTTGACATAGTGGCATATAAACTCAAAAATGTAAGAACTTAACCACAGATAATAGAGTTTCACGTACCCTTAAGATATATATCTTGAGTGTAACAACACGAAAATGTTTGAATCTTGCCATTTTTATCATTAAAAAACGCTTCTATCCTCTTTACTTATTAGACGTTGGATATAAAGAAACATTCAAGTGTGGCTCACTCTAAAGAAAGATTCGAGTCTCAACCCGACTTGAGAGAGTGTTGTTGTAAAATAGTAGTAAGAGTTATCATGCTTAAGTAATTAAACACTCATTGACAAACACAAGACATTTAGAGGTATCTTATGAAGGAACTGCATGTCTTTTACATACCTTTGCTTAAACCAATGAACCAAAGAAAAGAGAGGTGATGAACTAATATGTGAGGAACCCACTAGTACTAGTATCTCTATTTATAAACCCCATAATTTGAAAGACAAAAGTACCCTTATAGTTTTATTAGTTAATTTATGACTGTGAAAATCACCAAACAAGAAAACAAACATACATATTCTTGTAATAGTACCTTTATTGTATAAAATTTAACCCGTCAAGCTCAGTACCTTCTGATCACAGCTGCCGTATACGTGTTAGGGTATGAAAAACAACTTTATAATTTTAACGTTATTATTACATTTTTGTGATCAGTGTCGACAGAAGAGTCGTTGTTTTTGAACTTTTTGCATTAATTGAGGATTTTGTTGTGAAGCTTAGTAAACCACGAATTTGGATGTCTTCAATACTGTGAGGTCTTGCTTCATTCTCATGTTACCTTCTTCTTAGGGCACCTAAGTTTTGGAATTTTTTTTATCATGTTATTGGCCTACATAATCTCACACATTTTATCTATTTCATATAGAGTTATGTTATCTGACATGCATCAATGGGATGCGTTTATCAAGTTTCTAGTGTTAAGTAGCACTTATTTTTAATATTAAATAGGTAACTGAAGCAAAACTAAGTATATTTGCTTGAATGTTTATATGTATATTTGAGACCTAGAAGTCACAAAAATAAGTTGATGTACATCTTACTTTATAAATTAGTCCAGAAAAATGGAAGAAATTAGGCCATGAGGGTGTGGCCTGAAGCATAGTACCTCAAGTATGGCCTATTAGCACAACGTATACGTAAGCGTGACAACCATTTTGCATCACACGTAATAGCTCCACGTGGGTCGTTGTTTGTAATTGAAGGAAATCACACTTACAATCAACCTATAGCATGAAGTATAGTAGTAACTATGATTATTATTTCTATGGAAAAGACAATAAATTATACTACTATAAGCTCTGATTTACAAATTACATGAAGAACAACTAACTATATATGGTTGGAGAGCATAATAAACATTTAAAATGATAACCAAAACTCAAGAATAGGATGTGACAAAAAACTTAAGCATAAACCTGTAAAATCAATAGATTCAGCACGCCATCCTACAAAAACCACTTACTTTGATTTTAACCTAAAAAAACCTCACGAATCATCAACATGAAATCTAAACTAGAATGAGTTGGTAACAAAGTAGAGCTGTAATTTTCAGTAGACTCGTCCGATGAAGACATCGAGAGTTCCAAAGTGGACTCTCAAATATAACGTTCAAGTTTTTTTTGATGGCCTGATCATATTTTGTTTTCAATTCTGTAATGTAAGTGATTATATTCAATTGATCCAGTTACTTACATGTTTTCCTTGTATTGTATTGCTGGCCGGTTTTCATGGTGTACGTCTAAATTGGGCTCTAAATCCTCTAATGGTTCCTATCATAATTTCCATGCATCCAAGAGGTGGTTGATACTCTTTTTAATTTGTCTAATACATTTTAGGTGTTGCTTGTTTGTGTTTGCCATGTGTTCTCCTCGTGGTTTATGGTGTTGTTATTTGTTGTTTTGATGTTTGTATCCTTTAACCTATTGCTAGTTCTTTATAATGTAGTTGCCATTAAAAATAGTCCATTTTCATATTTTGATAAAATGTACCAAACACTTTTGGTTTAGTTGTATGTGAGTGACCCATCAACCAATAGGTTGGGGGTTTAAGTCTCGCTGGAGACATTAATTTATGTGAGCTAGGTGGTATAGGTGTGTAATAAATTATCGTTAAAAAAAACACTCAATATACGTACGTAACGTTTATTATGTATTTGGTATAGTTCGTGTATATTTTTGCAATCTAAATGCAGCCTATCCTTTCAATTCTATCAATTCTATATGGCATCTTTGTAGAGAAACCAAAACCAAGTAGCCATCCTTTCATAGGAAAGATTAAAATTCAAGAAACTTGCCAACACTATTCAATATCTACCATAAACGCAAAACATAACTAAACAGCCCACCTCTCTGAAGAAATCAAGAGCCAAAGCATTGTCTTTTCTTTTTTCATCAAATATCTATGAAACAATCGAGTACATACATACTAGTTCAAAAAAAAAAAAAAAAAAAAAAAAAAAAAAAAAAAAAAAAAAAAAAAAAAGAAAAAAAAAAAAGAAGTACCTTCATACTTCCAAGTATCAACAAAATTATTCAAGACATTCAACTTAAGAGTTACGAGTGGATTATGAGGAGATCAAGAAATAAAATCGAGATAGATTGGCAACAATGGTTATTCGATCCAATAAAGTGTCATAATGTATAATAAGTCCTGTAAGAGATGGTTTCGTTTTCAGGTTCGGTTTCAGTTTCTGTGGTAGCAGTCTGATATGAGTCAGAGTTTAGTGTGTTTGGTTAAAGGTCCGACTGCAGCTAGTGTTTGGCATATTAAGGTTAAGGTTGAAGTACGTTCAGTGGTCAAGTGGTCATGACAGTCTAGTAATGGTCATAATACTGGAAGATGTTCCTGCCTGGTAGTTGATTAAATTGGCGGCTCGTCATATGTTAGTATGGGTTATATTCCAAAGTAATCCAACCTAACCCTAAACCAGCCGCCACCACCATTGTCTCTCCGGACGTCGGCTTAGGTCGGCGGTCCGGAGAGACCCTCTTCAATCCTTCTTCTTTGTAGATACTTTACCATTTCGTTTTCAGTTTTTGATTAAATAAAGTTTTATAGATCGTTCCTGTTGGCGATTTTTCATATCATTTTCTCTTGGATCCTTGTGTTTATGGGTTGTTATTGGTTCGGTATGTTCGGTGGATCAGATTGGTTGTACTAGGGTCGAAGTGGTTGCGTGGTTCAGATCGGGAGGTTCAAGATGGCGAGGTCATGTGATGGTGAGGTCGTGGTAATGGTGAGGTCGTATGATGGTGAGGTCTTGTGATGGTGATGTCGTATGATTGTAAGGTAGTGGTGATGGTGAGGTCGTGGTGGTTGTGAGGTCATGGTCATTGTGAGGCTGCGGTGATGGTGAGTCGTGATGATGGTGAGGTTGTGGTAATGGTGGGGTCTTGTTGGTTGTGAGGTTGTGGTAATGGTGAGGTCTTGGTGGTTGTGAGGTCTTGGTGGATGTGAGGTAGTGGTGATGGTGAGGTCGTAGGGTTTGTGAGGTAGTAGTGATGGTGAGGTCGTGGGGGTTGTGAGGTTGTGGTAATGGTGAGGTCGTGGTGGTTGTGAGGTAGTGGTGATGGTGAGGTCGTGGTGGCTAAGGTCGTGAGGGTTGTGAGGTTGTATGATGTGTTGTGATTTAAAGAACATGTTAACCATTAACACTACGAGTACGCAGCGGATAATGGATCTAGTTTAGCAATTATGATTAACATATATAATAAACAAATTAAGGTAAAAAGGAAACAAGAAAACTAACCATCGATGCAACATCAAATGAAACTAGTGATTAAAACAATCACCTCTACGAGTGCTCACACAAACACGTCCAAAAAATACGCCCGGAGTGCTAGCCGTATTCCACGTAAAACCAAACACCAAGTGTTGAAGCCCTAAACCGGATCAAAACCAAAACTGCCCAAAAACCAGTTCTGTCCGAGATCCTAAAGCCACCCAAGATCCAATCTATGTGTTTTCCGATATCGGACGACACTATGTCCGATATGTTTTCCTCTTCTGTCCGAGAACGATCAGGAAAAGGAGCTACAGCTTCTTCTTCGAACTGTGACTGCTGGAACTGATGAAACACGAATCCTAACACTTCTAAAGAAGCAATAGGATCAATCAATACCTATTAAACACGCCTTGGATCAAGAATGCAAGTAATAGGTTGTAAAGTGAGATCCGAATAAACAAGAACCCTATAGAATGCTTGATGTATTCGGCTGGGATTAGGAAGAGAGTTTCTGTGTATTGGTTGCTCAGTTTTTCGTGAGTAATGAGCTGGGTATGAGGGTGTTTATATACCCTTTTAACCCTAGCTAAGATAAGCTTCAAATTTGAACTTTAAGACTTATCCCAAACACTCATAAACTTATCATACTTCTCCTTCTCATCCATTATCACTTCAAAATGAATCTAGACAGAATCATGCCCCTTCCAGATCCTTCTATGATCGTCCATAAGGTTTAGGACAAGCCAATATTATGTCTAGTTCATTTCGTGTCCAAACGGACCACTTTTGAGCTTTACGTGAAACGTATTCTAATGTTTAATGTGTGTGCCCCCAATAGGCTCACACACCTTTAGTCGTATTAGTCTAATCCAACTCTCACATTCCAACATGATGGTGAGGTCGTGGTGGTTTAGTTCGTGGGTGTTGTGAGGTCGTGGGGGTTGTGAGGTCGTGGTGATGGTGAGGTCGTGTTGGTTGTGAGGTTGTGGTGGTTGAGGTCGTGGTGATGGTGAGGTCGTGGTGGTTGTGAGGTCGTGGGGGTTGTGAGGTCATGGTGGTTGAGGTTGTGGTGAGGGTGAGGTCGTGGTGGTTGTGAGCTCGTGGTGATGGTGATGTCTCGGGCAATGGGATTGATGTTCGGGTTTGTTGTATACGGGTGAGGTCGTGTTTATGGTTCGTTGTACGGATAATGTCGTTTAGCAAGGATCGAGGGCTATTATTTGAACTTGTGGTTCTCGAACAATTAACGGTATTTCTCCATCAACTCTTTCTGCATCTCGCCATGCCACCACCCCATTCGATAGTGTGGTTCAAATTGGTTTGTTTGTGATTTCGGTGAGTTTTGTACAAGGGTCAAAGTTGTGGTCGTGTTGTGGTTTCCATTTGTTCCATACTTCTTACAAGGTGATTGCCCTTGAGTGGTTAGCGTTGTCGGGTTGAGATGCTAGAGTTTATTCTTTTGATTGTTTGGTTATTCACGATGTTTATTTTAGGGTCGTTGTATTGATAGGGTCGTGTTGGTCAAATGTTTCATCGATGTACTTTTTTCTAGTTTGTTTTAATAAAATTATTGTCTTTCTAAAAAAAGTGTTATCAGGTCAGCTGCAAGTATTCAAGTTATAAGGGGCTATTTGGTTGTAATTCTGCACAAGGTACTGATCAGTGGTTCTTATTGTATGCATTATGGTTGCAAAAGTTCAAAGGTTGAGATTGGCCCTCTGTTGGCAATGTGTACATGATGGGTATGTCACATGGAAGTATATATATTCTATTGTGGATACTTGTTGTCAGTGGTTGTGTGTTGACCATTTAGTGTGCTTAGTTTTCATGTGAGGCTTTGGCTTAGTCTTGGTAGTTTTGTGTTCTTGTTTTTGTATTTTTATTTTTGGGTCATTTCTTTTTTTAAGTAGCTTGTTAATTAGGGTAGGATGCCTTGTTTTGTATCGTGTTTCTTTTTTGGTGTTTTATAAATGTTGCCTTTAAAAAAAAAAAAAAAAAAAAAAAAAAAAAAAAAAACTCAATCCCCAATTTAAAAACTCCTAAAATGTGCTTTCACGGATGTATATTTGAGTTCTATATCTAAAGTTGTTTTTTTTTTGTACTTTTAACTATTTTAAATTGAGTTAATTTGTTAAAAGTTGCTTGCAAGTGTAGAGTTGTAAATTGCCATGTTGACATGGACGTGCCTGAAACCTTTGTAGTAAATGGTCACGGGAAATTCAAGTTTTTCCAACTTTTTCACCGACCCTTATTTTATCCTTGAGAAAAGTAGTAAACTACCAATTCTAAGAGCTTACGTGCCATGCATTAAAAAGATATGTTAGCAATAAACACGAGGAAAATCATAATGACAGCCTTCATATCAAATTTAAAGCAGATAAATATTATCCTTGTTATCATATTCTTGTAACAAAAAGAAGACGTTCGAAGGCTATCTATTTAAGTCATGAGATAGAATTGATGACAATATATCGTATTGAGATAGAATTACACTTGGTACACTGTCTAATTTAAGGGCCCAAGATACAAGTCAGCTGGTTAATTCATTCTTCAACACAGCCTAGCATTTCGTTTGTTAGCTCCATTTATATTTGTCCTTCGATCTTAGGAGTTATTGACGGTTCATTTAAATTTTCGGCCGATTACGCACTCAGTTTTCGAGTTAAAATTTGAGAGGAAAGAAAAGGAAATGAAATGTTTTTTGTGTTCTTCAGTTTTTTTTAAGAGATGAAAAAGAAGTAAAGAGGAAGTTTTCTTAATAAAGTGTTCTTTCCATTTTTGAGAGGAAACTGAAAGCAAAGGGAAATGATTGTTGTGTAAAGACTAATATATATTTTTTAAAACATTTGACATTAACAATTAAAAGGCATACATGTAATTTAAACAAGTTAATTTCCTTTTCCTCCAACTCAAGAACATATTTATGATTAATTTCCTTTTTCTTTCCTCTATCTGAAGAACAAATTAACTAACACTTCCTTTCCTTTTCCATTTCTTTTCCTATTCCTATTGTTTTCCATTTTCCTTCACTCAAAACTCGAGAACTGAGGGGTAATTAGGGATGTTTTTGGTTTATCTTTGAGGAAAGTAATTATCTAGTGTGAAAAGATAATTTATTATTATTATTATTATTATTATTATTATTATTATTATTATTATTATTATTATTATTATTATTATTATTTTATTTATTTATTTATTTTTTAAATAAAAGTGTTTTATTCTTATTAAGAATTATTTTCTTAGGCTGGTCGCAATCGACTGGATAATATCGATCGGTCGAGTTAACCAACCGATATTGACATCGGTCGCTTGGGTTGTGAAGTATCGATCAAATATCGGTCGCTCCAAATCCAAATCCAGCATCGGTCTAATAACCGATCGACTTTTAAACTTTAAACCGTTGCAATTTAAAAAAAAAAAAAAAAAAAAAAAAAAAAAAAAAAAAAACAACTTTTTCAACCTTATAAATACCAACCTCAAACACACTTCTAAACACACAATTTCAAACATAATTCATATTCAACTTCTCATCCATAAACAACTTCTCATCATGTCAAAGAAAAATACTCCCACATCAAAAGACCGACGATCCCGACTACCCCAAAATGCCCCGAATTTGAATTTCTCGCCGGAAAACAACTTCGAACTAACCGTCATAACACCACCACAACAACGGGGTATTCGATTTCGTGCACCCTCTTTTGAATATTCATCACGACTACCACAACCTAACCAAAATCAAAACTCATTTTACGTTAATCGTCCATATGTTCCACCGTATCGTCCTAATACGGATTATCACCAAGAACCAAGTGGATCGTCGTATCGGCCTAACATGGATTTCTTGCATTCTTCCCAACCGTATGAAGATTATTCCCCGCTTCGGGGTGTTAATCTTGATATGGATTTGGAGGATTTTATGGACAACCATGCAACGCAACAATATCCGAGTCAAGATGCGTCGATGGAGCAAGGTTCGGGTCATGGTTCTTACCATGGTTCGTACCACGGTTCTTTCCCTGTTGAAGACGATGACGATGTCGAAGAGACATCACCCATCAAACCAAGGACCGCTTCGCGACGTGCTACAAAGGCGAAGGACAAAGGCAAGAAGGCCGAACCGGCCCAAAAACAGGCACCATGGACAAAGGCGGAAGAGATCGCGCTTTGTAAAGCTTGGGTTTATGTTTCGGAAAATTCCAAGCGAGGAAACGCTATTAACAGGCACCGCTTTTGGGAGGAGGTGATAGAGTGTTTTCATAATGAAACCGGTTCATTAAGAACTTACGACTCTATCAACAGCAAATGGAAGAATCGAATTCGGAGTAGGGTTGGAAATTTTGCTGCTATCATGGATAATATCAAGCATAACCATGGTAGTGGTGAGAATGATGTTGATGATAGGGAGAAAGCTTTGAGAGAATACCGTTTGATTTACGGTCATGATTTCAACTTGGTGGAATGTTGGAAAATCTTGAAGAATCATGATGCTTGGAAGACGGAGGGGAATGCTATCCGATCGAATAGTCGGAAGAAATCCAAGGGCTCTACAACAACCTCGGGGTCAACACAAGGTCCCTTGAATTTTCAAGACGTGGATGATTGATAACGTTCAAATTGTGCATGTTTTAAGTAGCATTATTCGTGCTTTTGTATATATTATTTGGTTATATTTATATGCTTTTGTTACTTAATCGCACCAAAGTATGTTTGCAAAGTATATGTAACATATTCATAACATTCAAACACACAATAGAGGTGGATTTGGCCGGCGGTTTTAGAGATTTAGAGAGAGAAAGTGAGTTGGGAACTTAGTGAGAGAAAATAAAGAGAATATTGTATTGAAAGCTTGAGAAGTTCCAACCCTCTCCCTTAGTGGAGAGGGGTATATATAGGTACATTAATACTTGCCCCGTGTGGGCTGTGGAGCGAGCTGACAGTGGGTAAAGACCCGACCCACTCCACAAATACTAAAATAACTAATCTATTACTAATATTACTAATATTCCTACGAGCTATTAAATGCTAATAAGTACTCGGGGTGACCGAGTCTTCAGATGAATATTTATATTCCTAACAATCTCCCCCTAAGGGAGGTCACCCTGGAAATAATATTTCGAATTCTAGCATTCTATCACATGTTCTTGACTTTATAGCTCGTAGTCTTTGATTCTTCAACATCATTGATCTTTGTGCCTTCAGCAGTGTACTTTAGATGACTGTTCTTCTGTCTTGGATGATCTTTGAGTATTCTTTGAGGTTATCATCCAATATATGTCTACAAGTCATCTTGCAGCATCGTCTCCATGTGAAGTTGTGATCTTTGAGCCTTCATTTAGATCATCAGCCACCAATAATCTCTGAGCTTATCTATTGCAGTGATATTGCCTTCATGTGATATGTTGTGATCGTTGAACTCGAATGCTCACACTTTTCTAGATCATGATAATTATCATCAGAGTTGCAGAAGTTGTGTTGTAGGTTTTTTTGCTATCATGATGTTTTTGATAATGAATTGGAAGTGTGAGCATGGAGTGTGGATTGACACGTCTCTGCTGGAATCAGGAACCACCATCGCCATCTTTATATGAATCTGAAATAAAACAGTTAGCAATAAAGTTGGAGAACGAATATGGCTTTGTCATTCGTTCGATGTGGTGGTTGGATTTAACCTTCGGTTCTGTGAAGACCGACCTGTGATCAGGTAGAATCCCCTTTAAAGAAGATTCTCCTTGACATGAATTTCCAGCTTGTAGTAATGAGTCTTCCAACAAATTAATGTCAGAATCATCATACTAAGCATGTTCTCATACCGGAACGTCTCAAAGCAGACAGCACGGTAGAGTGAATCAGTGAATTAAATACCCACTGATTGACGAGAAATTGATTAGAAAAATCACTTGCGTGTCACTGGATAAACATTTTGTGCAACACGACAAGGGTTTTATAAATTGAATCACATTTCTGTCAAAAATACTTTTGTTTGAAAATTTTCACAATCAATGTGCTCGAAACTTTGTTGGTGAGCACATTGAAAGGTTTTCCCAAAAGTATCCGTCAATCCATTTCCTGGAACAAGTTTGATTCAAATTTGAATCGCCCCATCGTTTCTTTCCAGTTGTCACAAGCTTGATCCATGAAGGATCTCACATGTCACCCACCAAGAGCTTGTTTGATGTTGGCTCTAGAAGGATTTCCATCTTCATTGTGAATACTTTACGTACCACTCGGATGTTCTGGCAATACCACGAGGATAATGCGTAGGACTCATCATATATATTTTTCTTGCTTTTCACGGTGTATGAAACAGCAAGCATATTGGAAGTGTGTCCTAATGAGATTTATTGATGATCTCTTGGCTCTAGACTCAATTGTGCGTTTTGATTTAGTGATCGGAGGCTGGAGAGGACTGCCACCTTTTCAATATCGTCTATCTCAAAGTGAGAGAGACGATAGAAATGTATTGATCTCCGTGACAAATGAAACAAGAGTCATTTGAGGGACCTTGAGTGGCTAGGGAGGGTTGTGTAGCGTATCACTGGGTCCATGATACTTTGTCTTCAATGTCAGCAATCAACTTAATGATTCTGACAGCATATGTATTGACCCGGTTTCTGCCTAAAGTGTAAGGAGGGCTTCTTTCTTTTCACCCTTTATCTTTACAATTCTTTTTCATTCTTCAACCCCTTCAGCGCTTACCGAGACTTCATCACTAGCACCTTGTTGGGTTTGTTCCAGTACTAGTTCCATCTCAGTCGGCACTCTTCCCTTATTCACACTTTTCTCCTTTTTAATCATACCTAAGGACTTCTACACTAACTAGTGGATTGTCCCTGGGTAGATCCCTCCGGCTTTGGCGGGATCGTGGGAACTTATACCTAACCTTACCATCCTTATAACTCTAGTACGTTAAATAAAATGGTCGGTCTTTGGTGTTCTTTCACAATTGCCATCATAAATCATTCGCTCCCCCTCAATATGTGCATCGATATACGAAAAGGTTTAGCACATATGGGAGAGCCTACACTTGAGTTCCAAAAGATCACATTTTTATCAGAATTTCATATTTAAATCACATTCTCTCCCCCGATCAAAAATTTCAAACCATTTGAGATTTGTGATCCCAATTGTTTTAAATATGTTTAGAAAATTTGGGAGAAATTATGGTCAGGTTTAAATGTATTCTGATTATGGAGCATACTATGCTCCCCCTTAAACCATGAGAGAGTGTCACTGCTGATGTTGTACAATGCTTAAAAAGGTGTCAAAATTTTGAACAAATACTCTCCCCCTCAATTAATGACCCGTTTTCTATTTAAAGAGCTATTGTCATTCAATTGAGCGTTAAGTATTTGTGAAAATTTAAGTCCAGTTACCACCTTGTGAAACACCAAAGCTCTCCTGAAGAATCATAGAATATAAAGAGTTTGTGGTGCAAAGAAGACTTCTCTTCTTATACAAGAAATGATGCACTGAAACGTACATCAGTTCGAAGAAACATGGATATAAAGTAATCCATGCCCAGGTGAACATCACCCAGTTAGAGGAACAACTGTCTTTTTGGCAACATGCTTTCCCCATTTTGAAACGCGGGTTGCTATCTAAAGTAATAGCAAGCCATTTAGACATGTTTTAACCGGTTAGTATAACTTCTGCTCGAGCTTCATTTAAAGACCCGTGTCATTATTGAATGACATTTCTAGGTCCGTAAATGTTATCGATAAACAGAAGACATGCCTAGAAGAACTATTTTTGGTATTTTCTGTTTTTCTGATTTTTTAGGGCTTTTATAGGTTTTATATTTTTCTATTTTCTTTTTGGTTTTAGATATATACATGTATATACAAGGATATGTGAAGCCAATCCTTTACTCCTCCTTTTCTTCTTGAAGACATTTGAGTGTTTCAGGTGTCAAACTCTTCATACCAAGACGAGGGAGAATAAACTGAAACCGTTCTCTCGGAAGTGCCTTGGTGAAGATGTCAGCCAACTGAAACTCCGTCCTCACGAAGTATAGTTCAACAATCCCTTTTTCAACCTGTTCCCTTATGAAGTGATGCCTGATATCGATGTGCTTCGACCGGGAGTGTTGGACATTGTTACAACAAAGAGCAATAGTGCTTTTGTTGTCACAATACAGAGGAATCTTGTTGTATGCATAGCCATAGTCAGAAAGTTGTGATCTCATCCATAGGATTTGAGCACAGCAGGCAGACATAGCAATGTACTCGGCCTCTGTAGAAGATATAGAAGTGCTCATCTGCTTTTTAGAAGACCAACTAACCAACTTTTCCCCCAAAAATTGAGCTCCCCCCGAAGTACTTCGACGAGTATCTTGACACCCGGCATGATCAGCATCAGCATAAGCCGTGAGTTCTATTGCAGTGTCCTTAGGGTACCAGAGACCCATATGAACAGTGCCTTGAAGATATCTGAAGACTCTTTTAACTGCTTCCAGATGCTTTTTGGTAGGCTTGGATTGGTACCGAGCACGCATACATACTGCGAACAGAAGATCAGGTCTACTAGCAGTGAGATACATCAAGGATCCAATCATACTTCTATACTTTGTTTGATCAACCGGGATCCCAGAGAGGTCTTCATCCAGCTTTGATCTTTCAACCATGGGAGTGTCAACAGAATCACTTGAATCAAATCCAAACTTCTTCAAAATTTCGTATGCATATTTGGATTGATTAATGAAGATGCCTCCGGGACTTTGAGAGATTTGCAGACCTAAGAAAAATGACATTTGTCCCATCATTGACATCTGGAACTTAGAACTCATCTCCTTTGAAAACCGATCACATTCTATAGGATCAGAAGAGGCAAAGATAATGTCATCTACATATATCTGAACATGAAGTAGATGTTTGCCCGCCTTCCTGGTGAATAGCGTGGGATCAACAACACCTTTGGAAAATCCGTTTGCAAGAAGGAACTTGGACAGCGTGTCATACCAAGCCCTAGGTGCCTGCTTCAAGCCATAGAGGGCCTTCTTCAAGCGATAGACATGAGTGGGATGATCAGCGTCCACAAATCCTTCTGGTTGACTCACATAGACTTCCTCCTTTAAGTCACCATTCAAGAAAGCTGTCTTAACATCCATCTGGTAGACTATCATATTTTGACTAGCAGCATTTGCGAGAAAGATTCTAATGGCTTCAATTCGTGCAACCGGAGCAAAAGATTCTTCAAAGTCTATGCCCTCTTCTTGTCGATACCCTTTTGCAACTAGCCGTGCCTTATTCTTCAGAACATCACCATGCTCATCAAGTTTCACCTTGAAGATCCACTTTAGAGCAATGATCATTGCACACTCTGGAGGAGGCACTAATTCCCATACTTCAAGTCGATCAAATTCATTAATTTCATCTTGCATAGCGTTGAACCAGCAGTCTTTGGACATAGCTTCTTTAGCATCTTTTGGCTCGACTTTGGATAGTACGGAATTGAAGAAACACCACAGTGCATCGGTGGCAAGTTGTTTTCGTGTAGATACCGGACGCTAAGGATTACCAATGATGTTGTCAATTGGATGATCATTGGTCCATTTTATGAGATGATCATGGGGTTGAGGGTTTTGAACTGATGTTTCCGTGTTGTGATCTTCTGAAGAAGATGTATCAGTTGAAGACTCAGGAGCAAATATGTTCTCAAACGGAACATCATCAACAGGAGCAAAAGGATTAACTTCAAAAGAATTGTTTTCTGCAGAACCTTGCTGTACCGAAGAAGAATGAATATTTGATGATGAGGGCGATTGACTGGCAGGTGGAGCATCTTGACTGATTGATACAGATACAGATGGACCTTCTGAGTTTTGTGGAATTTGAGCATCAGAAACAGGAGGTACAGGTGGAACTTCCGTAGTGGTATTTACTATTGGTGGCTCAAAATATTCGTCAAACATCGAATCAAATAGCTTCTTCAACTCTTCACTGGTGGGAGGTACATAAGGAACTGTAAGCGTGGGATTCTGTACAAAACCTGAACTAATTGGTCCAGGTGTCAATAGATTAGGTGTGGGTCCAGAACTGGTTTGTTCAGGAGCCGTTTGCTCAGTCAGCTCATCGAATGTAACGTGAATAGTTTCCATGATTTGTCGGGTTCTCTTGTTGTAGATTCTATACCCCTTACGATCTGGCGCATACCCAATGAAGAAGCCTACATCTGCTTTAGCTTTTAGCTTTCCCAAATCTTGACCATCATTTGTCGGATAGCACAAAGCACCGAACACACGAAGAAAGGAAAGATCTGTGTTCTTCCCATGTAACAGCTCGTAAGGAGTTTTGTTGTGAAGAGTGTGTATCAAGGAACGATTTTGGGTGTAACATGCAGTAGCAATTGCTTCTGCCCAAAGAAACATCGGAGCCTTAGAATATATTAGCATAGTTCTTGCAGCTTCCACTAGAGTACGATTTCGTCTTTCAACAACACCGTTTTGCTGAGGAGTGCATGCAACACTTTTCTGATGAGTTATGCCAATATCTTCATAAAATTGTCTGAGTTGTTGGTTAACAAACTCAGTTCCATTGTCCGTCCGGATGATTATGACAGTTTTGTTCAGCCTTACTTGTAACTGCTTGATTAGTTTAATGATAACCTCTTGAGTTTCATCCTTGGTTCTCAAAAACTTTACCCATGTAAACTGAGAGTAGTCGTCGACCACCACCAGAACATACTTCTTTCCATTGATACTTTGCACTCTCATTGGTCCGCACAAATCCATGTGAAGGGTGTGAAGAACTTCCATGATGGTATTGATGGTTTTGGGTTTGTGAGTATGTTTCTTGCTTTTGCCCAATTGACATGCAGAACAAAGATGATCTTTCTCAAATTTTAGTCTGGGCATGCCTCGTACGAGATCCTTGCGAGACAAGTCATTTATGGTGCCGAAGTTCAAGTGATTCAAACAACGGTGCTAAAGCCATGATTTAGTCTTCGAGGCCTTTGAAAGCAAGCATATAGGAGAGGACCTCATCATTTCTTCAATTGAGATGGTGTATAAATTGGTACCACGACTGCCTTTAAGAAGATCAACACCATCCAACTCTCTGACGAAACAAGTGTGTTTTCTGAAAGCAACTTCAAGATCGGAGTCACAAAATTGACCAACAGAAAACATGTTATGTCCTAGTCCTTCCACATAGTATACTCGGGAAATTACACTGTCACCAAACACATAATCTCCGTAACCCATAATTTCCCCAAAATGGTCGTTCCTAAATCTAACTGTCTCGACAAACTTTTTCACGAAATTCTTGAGCCGTGAGCGATCCCCAGTCATATGTTTTGAGCAGCCTGAGTCCAAATACAAAAGGACGATTTGTACGACCTGCATTTGAAAACAGACAACGATGAATAATTGAAAAATGTGGATCCCTACGTACAGCTGGGGTCCATTTGGTTAGCACACACAAATTCTAGAACTACAGGTTTCATAGATGCAACTGTATTTACAGTGGAAATTACACTAGAAGAAGCAATTGACCTAGTAGTAGGGCATTGTGTCACTAAAGGCAACATTCGACCAGTTGGTCTCCATTCCTTAACCTTCACTATTTTATGGTTATTCAATTTAGTTAAGGGGAACTGATCTCCTAAAGTGAGCTTTCTTCTAGTGGGTCTCCATTGATACCCGACATTTGCAAACGTTTTTCCTGTTTCCTTCCAAACTTTCTTACTTATTTCAGTTTTCCTAACATTCTTAACATGGGGTTGTACAGGAGACATAAAAAATGACACAAAACAATCATCATGATTAGCAGAAATTAAACATTCATTACATGTTTTACAGACTGCATTAGAATTCGAATTAATTACACTACTTTTGATACTAGAATCAACACGATTCATTCTACTCATTGCAAACTTATTGTTCCTAAGTTGGGCTTCTACTTTCTTCTCGTGACCACACTTAGCCGGCGCAGTCCTATCTTTCCTTGCATTGCCTTTAGGCTTTGACCCACTAGCTTTGGTGTCACATTTTACTCCTGTAGAAGTAATGATGGGAACATTAGTTTGTTTTACTGTCATTTTCTTTTCTGACTTAGATGTGCTGGGTTCTGATGTTCTCAGTGGTAGATCAAAGGTTAATTGCTTGTTTTTAGTCGTAGATGATGATTTACCAAATCTATCTCTTTTGTTATCAATCTTAGAGCCAGTGCCAATGACGTACTCTAAAAATTCCTGAGATTTTAGTGAGGAAGCAGGCATCCACAACTGCTTTATCAAGTGGTTTTGCTATCCTATCCTCCTCTACAATCTCACGAAGTATATCCAGGCTATCCTTAAGGTGATTAAGATAAATTTGATGGGCAGACCTATTGTTCCTAAGGGGAATTGGAATAGGCACAACATCAACATCATACTCTCTAACAACAGAAGCCTTTGGAGCAACCTTATCACAAGTGTCAATTGACATTTTTCCTATCACCTGAGTCTTAAGATTCTCAATTTCATTTAACAAAGAAGTTATCTTTTCATTATGACTGTTTCGTGTGACTTTAATTGAGTCATATAACTCTTTGTAATGCTGTTTGATTTTTGAATTTTCAGCTAAAAAACACTCATTTTCACCATGTAACTTTTTGATAGTGTCCTGATAGTGAAAATTCTGAGAATCCAAAGACGATGGTTTATTGGTACCAATTGTTTCACTCTTATTTGACTTTAATTGGGCAATTTGAGCCCTCAACTTTCGAATCGTGTTAGTGTGAGCTTGAATTTTTACATCACGTTTACTCAATTCAAAATATGTATCAAATTCAGGAGCATCCAGGGATGTCTTGGCATTTGATATTTTACATTTTTCTTCTAAATGTTGATATTTTAATTGTAAATTAAGATAATCAACTTCTAGTTTTGAAAAACGCTTGACCATGTTATCATGGTCATCATTTTGAATTTTCTCTTGCAATTTCAAATTCTCCCCGTCAAGCTCAACAACACGATTCTGGGTAATATTCAGTGCAATAGAATACTCATGAAATTAACAGGCAGTTAAAGCAAAATCAATGGCAATATAAAATATATCCTGTGCAATACATCTAGCAATCAAATTCTCATTGGTGATGAGAATGTTCTTTCTCTAGATCTCCCGACTCTTAAGTTCTATCGCATTTGAGCTACCTCATTTTCAATATCTTTAAATATTACTTTCATTTCATTTACTTCAGTTTCAAGAGCGTTTTGTAATCCCTCAAACTGTTCCTTAAGTAATTTAAAGAATGGAATGACCTTAGTTAAGTAACACCTTTTTGTCTGTTCAAAACCCCTTTCCCCCTCAGTAATTTCGGTTGGTGTAATTCTCTTCTTACATGTTTTATCAAAATCAGCAAATAGTTGACTAAGTACATATATGCTAATTAAGGTTTTACATTTAGTAGGAAGAGTCAAAAGGACCAAATGCCTAGGTGTATTGGGAGGATACACCGTCGCAGCTGCAATTTTCCTAAGGGATGGATGTTGGGAATGCTTCTCGCACTAAAATGTGACAACATATTTGGGATTATATTAGTTATTATGTTTGGCTCAAACACATGGACTGAAACCGTCAATATTGTAAAGTTATGTGTTTGATGCCCTATTTAAGCCCTCCTTGCCTTCACAAGGAGGTTGAAGCTTGTGTGTGTTTTATCCTTTCATTTCTATTAATAATAAAACCAGGTTTCCTCTCTCTCTCTAACACTTTCTCTCTCTACTCTTTAACAATGAAGATGATAATCTTTCATTGTACCCGACCTCCCGATTCACAATAAATCAACCAAAACACGATCCGACAATTGGTATCAGAGCCAGGTTATTAGTTTTGGTTGTTTCGAGTGATTTTTTTCTTGTCAAAAGTCGTATTTTTTATGTTTGGATCTAAATGTATCTGGTCCACCTTTCTGTCCATATTCAGTCCTGCGTACAACTTTATCATTTTTTTGTGACTAATTGGATTATTCCCGTGAAGATTGTTTGGTCGGTATATATAGTTTTAATGGTGTTATTGTGTGGTCTTCCAGTCGAAGGAACCAAAGTGTGATCGAAGGAGCACATAGTCGAACGAGCACCTTTAGTCGATGCAACTTGATCGAACGACCAATATTGATCGAACGAGGTTTGTCATCGAAGGAGCAGTCATCGAACGAGACAAGGGTAGTCGAGTCAGACTTACTCTTCCAAATTGATCGAACGACATAGTCGAACGACATAGTCGAACGACATAGTCGAACGACTTAGTCGAATGACTTAGTCGAACGACATAGTCGAACGACTTTGTCGAACGACATTGTCGAACGACTTAGTCAAACGAGCAGTATGATTGAAGGAGATGAAGGTGAATAAAACCAGTCCTCTAAAATCACATCATCAGTCAAATATCAAAGCCAAACCGAATGTCTACAACATATAACCTACAACACTTCACCCCTCATATCCATCACCTATTTCCAAACACATCAACGATAAGTACATAACTAAACTGAATCTCAGATTTTTTTTTCGTGTAGAACAAAGTCCAAAGAACTTTTACAAGTTCAAACACACGAATTGAAAAAGTCATCATAGATCTGTGATGAGTTAATTCTCATTTTTTTTATCCGAAATCTTATAAAGAACGAGACATAACATGCGGTTATACCCGTTCTTTTTTATTCGGTATGAAAAACAGAAAAACACAACAAAGAAGAACCTACCGTGGACATTGATTGTTAAAGATCTTGAAACCTTGTAACAAGTTTCCTTGTTGTAGCTTCGATTGGGACTCCATGTTGAAGACAAGGTTCGAAGGTGGGCAAAAGAAGTTGGATGTGTAGATGAGATGAAAATTGGTTGTGTTCGTATGGTTGCTGTGTCTGAAGAGAGAAGTGGTGTGATGGGGGCGACTGGATATAGCGATTAGGGATATGTTAGTTTGGTTATAGTTGACTGCTATTGAAATGAAAGAATATGAGAGGCGGATTTTATATTGTGTGTGAGATTAGGGTTAAATTGTGTCTTTAATACCAAAACTTTTGGAGTTAGTGTGGACTGGATCCAAAATTGGTATTGGGCTGTAATCCGTTTATAGCACAATTGGGCTCAAAGTTTACAAAGTTGGTTGATGGGTGAAATTATTGACTAACAAAAGTTGGACCAACATTTGTGCTATCCGTATTTTTTACAATGATGTCAAGTTCAATCATTTTTCACGGGAATACGTTTTTTACAAGAACGGGATAAAACCATTATCATAGTTCACTTAAACCATCAAAAGGCTAGTGTTGAGTATTGAACCGCAAGATGTGACTACGGGGTTAATTCTTTATTATTTATTTGAGGTTGAAGTGGAATATCATGGGTGCGTGTACTTAGTATCTTGAAGATATCGAGGTTGGTTGGATGCATGATTCTTCAAGATCCTTGTTCGAGCTTATAATCTTCAAAATGATTAAGACTTGAGTTATCTAGTTATACCTGATGTAAGGAGTTATGTTGTTGTGCTCACAGAGTATAGCTATCACTTTAAAGGAGTTACGTTGTTGTGCTCAAGTGTCACACAAAGATGTGGATAATTCAAGATGAGTTCATATACAGAAAAGGATGGTTGGATGGGTATATGAAACGACCTATGCTTTAAGGAGTTACGTTTTAGTGCTCAGTATAGGTACTTAGTCAGACAATAGTGCAAGTTTAAGTCACAAGCTTGGGTTATTTTACTTCAGTCTCAAGTTCGTAATACTGGGTTTTCTCCATCAGTGGTCACTACAAAAAGCCGTCAGAATGATAATGGGGTCGGTAAAGAGTTAGATGAGAAGAGTATAGAAGAGTAGAGATTTTATCAGCAGTTGATTCTCACGGGCTATTTATGGTACTTCACACATCTTCGCTTAATTGGACATACAGGGTGTACGCTGCCTCCGTTTCCATCGTAACCATAGTGTGTATGCTTCCGATTCCGTGAAGACATCGTGGGGGAAGAGAGAGTAGATGTGCTTTGACTTTCTTTGACTTTTCTTGCATTTTTTGCGATAACACTCTTTTTCCAGATGGATCTGCATTCAGGGGGAAGAAATGTGCACATCAGGGACGCATAACAGACTCACGTGATCGAACTTACAATTTTATTACTACCGGAAGACGTCCGCAGAGATGATCAGTGGTTCAGTTTTGTGATTTTAGTGTACTCGTTTCAACTTTCGCAGGTTGTGAAGTGCGAAGTAGCCTACTTATGTGAGAAGATCTTGCAAATTTCTTGCATGTTACCCCCGAACGGGACTTCCACATTGAGCATAATCGTTACTGAGTACTAGTCAGATTTCCTTGGTGTGGTTTACGATGTCATCTACAAATTCCGCTGCGTACTTACAACCTTCAAAAATTAGAAGACATGTTAACTGCATCAAAGTTTCGAATCTGCTGAAGACGGTTGTCAGTTTGGGGGGAAGCTGATTCAGAAACTTCGCCAAAAGGAAGTATATGAAGAAGCCGTTAAAGACATGCAACATGAATTGGGGGGAAGTTAATCCAATTCATGAATATTACATCATTTGGCTACAAGTAAAGAAAAGTTCTCAAGCCGAGGTACAAGATGAAGACAAAGAGCGTTAACTGTAGTCATCCTCAGCACATGAAGAGCTTATGAAGACCTTTCTTTATTTGTATTTGTACTTGTAGGAAATGATGTAAGTAATCCCATATGTTGCCACATTGGGGGAAGATTGTTGGGAATGCTTCTCGTACTAAAATGTGACAACATATTTGGGATTATATTAGTTATTATGTTTGGCTCAAACACATGGACTGAAACCGTCAATATTGTAAAGTTATGTGTTTGATTCCCTATTTAAGCCCTCCTTGCCTTCACAAAGAGGTTGAAGCTTGTGTGTGTTTTATCCTTTCATTTCTATTAATAATAAAACCAGGTTTCCTCTCTCTCTCTAACACTTTCTCTCTCTACTCTTTAACAATGAAGATGATAATCTTTCATTGTACCCGACCTCCCGATTCACAATAAATCAACCAAAACACGATCCGACAATGGAGTTTAGGATTCAAGCTCATCGGCCTTTCTCTTTTCCATATCCATAGACCAAAATATTTGTTCAAGCGTTAACTTCTTTTGAGGTGCAAACACATTCAATCGATTCTCCTCATAATAATCATGGGGTTTGACTATTATTCGTTTGGCTATGCATTTGGGATTCTTTATTTTCTTATTCATTCTTTCTCTTTTTCTTACATCTATCTCATCACTCTCTTCTAAGGATGAAACATCAGGTGGGGCATGCCTAGGCATAATCATCACATTGACATCGTATAAGGCAGGTTGGGTCACTTTAGCTTTCCTAAGGAGAGCTAATTTAGGTTCACCTACATTACTTACACTGTGCTTGTCACACAACTTTTTGTGCTTTTGAAGCATTTGAAATATTTGTCTAGATTGGTCTTGCGTGTACAACTTATCTTCAAGCTTATTCTTTAAGTTTTTAAGTCTTGAGAAATCATTTAAGAGTTGTGTTTCTTTTTCCTTGAAATCTTGTTTTAGTGTATTTACATGCTCTAGGGCCTCCTGTTTTTGGTTAACAGTCCCAGCTATTTTTGTAAAGAATTCAACTCTTGTTTTAATGTTTCCTCCCTTAAATTACACTCAGTTATAAGTGTACGCATTTGACTATCCATTTTTTGTTCACGTTCAGTTAGTTCAAATTTAGCACGTTGTTCATAAATTGCCACCTGATCTTTATATATGTTTAGTCTAGTGGTCAAGGGGTCATCAGGGATAAACTCAGTGTTTTCATGCCACTCACAAGCATTATCTACCACACATGCATTATCTACAACACAAGCAATATTTTCAACAAAAGATGCACCACCTTGTACATCAGACACGTTGTTGTGATTCACATATTGTTCATATGGAATAATATTACTATTTCCCATGTCAATAGTATCTGAATCAACCCCATCTGTCTGTTGTACTTTGTTGGGAATCTTTTGTTTATCAACCACATCATATGTGTCATAAAGCTTTAGTACCTCAGAAATCACAGATGCAGTGGAGCAACCAGCTTGTTGAGGTGATGAGACAATAGAGGACAGATTAGCCATGAAGATTGTTTGAGCAGTTGGTTCATCATCCACATCAGAGTCAAAAGCATAACAATCATTAGCTTTGAAGATGTTGGGATCATTAAGTGCAAGGTCCTGAACTGGCTGTTCGTCCACATCGGCATCAAAAGTATTTCCCCCATCACCAGCAAGAAACAACATTTCTTCTTCGTCCAACACAGCTCCACTCTCTTGAGCCTGCATCAACAACATCTTGTCCTTGAAAAAGTCTGAGTTCTGAGGACGTTTTGGTTGATTGCAGTTTCTGGCAATGTGTCCAAGTCCATCACAGTTATAACACTTAGGCTGTTTCCCCTGCCCCTGATTTGTATTCCCTACTCTGATCTGCACATTACCTCGACCCATGTTCCTTTGATTCAAGTTTTGCCTCCCCTGAACATTTTGAACTACAATTCTTCCATCCTCCACCGTTGCCAGATTGCGTGGGTTTGATGAGGTTCTGAGTTGATTGTTAGTCTGAGGGAGTGTAGCCTTAAATTGTTGAACAAGTAAGGACACTTGGTTGGTAAGGTTATCAATCATTTTGTCGGTGTGAGTGTAACCTGGATCCAGTTGTGGACTCATAGTAGATGGTGATGAATAGGGATAGTGATAAGCTTGGTCAGATGACAATTGGTTGATTGGCTGAGCACTTGTGATGCGTGGTTTTGCGACCTTACAACAGGTTTTACCTCTCGAGGGATCTCAAGAGGCTTACAACCCCACCAGGCAGTGTACCTGACCGATGTAGTATAGTGTAGTGGTAAGTACGGGGGATTGATCGTTCTCCACAGGGAATAGTGTCATTAGGATTGAAAAACTACTCTAATAGGTCTAAGGGTGAGGGAAGATTCTTTTTGTATTTTTATGTTTTTGTGAAAGCAGGTAAAATCTCGGGTTTGAAGGAATGGGCGGAATTAGTTGCTAGTCAACTAACCCAAATAACTATAAATGCAAATAAAATAAAATAACTGAAAATGAAAAGAGTTGTGAAACTTATGTGGAGAGAAATGTGTTTACTTAGATTTCCTTACTCCCTAACTATCTTTTACCGGTTGATTAGTGTGTATTAATTGCGTGGATGACGGGTGTATTCCTTAATACCAATCGTGGGGTGGCGTACGTACTTCCCCAACTCTACAAGCTCCTACTTCACTCCTATGTCGAGCCGGCTAAGAAGCTCCTAACATGGGATCACTAGAATTCGCTCATGCATTAAATACAACCATAAAAACCTAGTACGTATTGGTTCATGTTTCTTAAGACGTTCAAGCAAGTTACCGAATAGGAAGTTAGCCAGTTTTCTTAAGCCTAACATCGATAAACAATCATCCAATACAATTAATAACACACTAACAACTAATAATCAATCGTTAGGTTTCATTAGATCTAAGCAAACACAAGATAAATCTAGCCTAGCATGTTAATCAAAAGACAAGAACAAGATATAATCAAACAACACATAGACATATTGATTGATTAAATGATAACTTATCTTCAATTAAACATGGGAGATCCAAGGGTATGAAAACCCTTAAAAATGGCAGAAATTCGTCTTAGGGTTTCTCCTCACAAAGTTTCACACCAAAAGTTGCACACTAATGACAAAAAATTGCAAAACTATATATAGAGTTTAAGGGCTGACGGCGTCGCGTTGTAGATCTTGACGCCGTCACCTCGCCGTGTCTAGGGTTCCCGGATGGCCTTCTTGACGCCGTCCCTCTTTAGTGCTCCAAAATCCGCTCTGGCTTATCAAGGCTTGACGCCGTCAGAAATGGGCTTGACGCCGTCTCTCTTTAAGTTAAACTGTGACGACCTTGATCACTTCAAAGGGTGACGCCGTCAGAATTCCTTTGTAAATCTCCCTGGCTTATCATGTGTATTTTTCATATCCACCACTTTTGCCAAGCCATGACGCCGTCAAGAGCAATACTTGACGCCGTCAAAGGTACTTTTCCAGCCGATTTTGAGACTTTGTCGTTTTCTTCACTTTTATGCTCCAAAAACGTCCAAAATGCTTCCTTTTCCAGATTTCTTCTCCAAAGTACCTAAAATGACAAAAGGAACGATTTAGGGCAATATATGATCAAATAAATACGATTTAGGGCTTAAATGACCCCCTAAAAGCGGTACACTTTTCGCTTCATCAAATACCCTTACACTTGAGATTTGCTTGTCCTCAAGCAAATGCGCTTTTATTCTAATCAAAATACAAGTTAGGGGTCATTTAATGCTAATATAAAAGTAATTACAATAAATAGTCGTTCCACTTTAATCATAATAAGCACGGAGATTACAAACTAGCACCTCACAAGTAGTGTTTAGATACTCACATCTCTCAGGTGTCATCAAAATAAATCTCATAAATGAAAACGGATAATATCTCTCACTACCTGTCATAGCAAATAGATTACCATAGGCTTGGGAAAGGATTGAAAACCTTCTCCACTAGGCGTAAGCACCTAAGATAAACTATCAAAGAGGGCTTTTACATGGGTTATAACATGAGGTGTAGGGATATGATAAACACGGATTTGTTGGATAAGGGATATTTTACTGGTGGCGAGTTAAAGATCTTGATTAATTACATGTAAAATATGGCGTTGCTAAGCCAAGACTAGACTCGACTTAAGCTAAAAACAAAATAACAAAAACATAAAATAAACATAAAATGAAACGGGATGGTAGTCCGTATGTTTTTTCTACTTTTCTTTTTCTCATTTTTTTGTATTTTTCTTGATTTTTTTTTTTTTTTTTTTTTTTTTTTTTTTCATACACTCTTGCCCTACCATCCAAAATAATACATCATAGGGGCGTTGCATTCCCCTTACACTTGAACTTTTACATAACTTTACAAATAATTATTCTAATGACTCGAATTAAGATAATCGAAACACTTGGAGTACTTTTAAAAATATTTAGCACATATGGGGGTAATAATATTGTTCTTCCCCATTACTCCATTACACTAGTACTTTACCCATGAGTCCCAATCGTCCCAAAACAATATGTACAAGGATATGACTCGACTTAGCAACCATGTAATCAATTAGATAATTAACTTAGGGTTTAAACAAATGTTGTCACAATAATGCACTAAAGATGAGTGCATACAAGGTAGGCTAAGGCGATTTGGGTGTACATTTAAGTGGGGTGTAAACAAATTCTTCCTTTAAGTAAAATGCTTAAAGGTCGAAACGAAAAGATAGGCTCTGAGGGGTGTACTAGGGGTATCGTGTACTAAAAATGAGTACAACGCAAAGGGTGTGGGAGAATTACTTGACCAATGTAGCCAATGTAATTATAACAAAAACACAGGTGTAAAACAATGGGTTAATCCTAATGCCTCTTATCATGTAGTAAATCTAACTACACGAATTTAGTCTCACTTGTGGCCTCGGAATGGTCCTAACACAAGTTCTAGAATCTAAGTGCTACCGGTACACACATCACAGCATAAATGCTTTTCCTACCAATTCTAGGGGCGAACCTCACATATTTGGGGGTGGAAAATTTTTTAGTGGTACGGTTTTTGTGCTAGTCATATAACTCCTATCCATGAGACGCTCATTAAGATCAAAGTTTCACTCCTATATGTTGTAAAAAATTTTAAATTTGGCACTAAAATTGCCCTAACAGGTATTTCTCTCAGTTTTATTACACATCTACCATTAAACAAACAAAAATCAAGTGCAATTGTATTCTTTGAAGTATCGTATTTTATCCCCCCTTACACTTAAGATGAACATTGTCCCCAATGTTCAAATAACAAGATGTAAAAGTAAAAAGGTAAAAGAATGAAATCAAACACTCCCCTGATTCGTTTGGTAGATAAAGAAATAACATGGTTAGATCTTCTTCCAAGAGAATGTAGAAGCTCCAAGACTAATGCATCGCCAAAAGCTTGATTCCACATATATTTCCTTGTCCAAAATAACCTGTTAAACCTGAGAAAACAAACACGAAAAACCTGCATAACATCGGCGGGATAAATTCTATATAAGGATATAATGCTTGTGGAATGATAATTTTGCAGATTCCTGGAGATTATAAGTTATAGATTTAATAAAAACTTTTTATGAAAACAAAACTTTCAAAAATTTCAAAAAATTAAAACCTGACGCCGTCAGGTTGTAAGTCCTGACGCCGTCAGAAATGATCTGACAGAATTCTCATGTTAAGTTTCCGGAAAATTTCTGGAAAAACCTATACCTTACTTCCTGGAATTCCTGCAAAATATCATTATGACTCGATACAAGCATTTGACTCAAACAATTACTAATATGTATGTTAATTTATTATTGTTATGATTCATGTTCATTTGTTCTAATAAACCGATTTGGATTTCCCTTACACTTATCTTTTGCAAAATACCTTTATATGTAGTTAAGACGAAGTTAAAAACAAGATAAAGCATTTTCACAATTTAGTTTCGAACATGAATCAATAATAATAAAAATTAAACATACATACGGAAGCAAATAAAATCAAACAAACAAATAAATAAACACACAAAGCAAATAAAGCTTGGGTTGCCTCCCAAGAAGCGCTTGTTTTTGTTCGAGTCACGAGCCTGACTCTACCCTTATTTAACGGATAAAGGAGAGGTTTTTCCTACACTTAGGATTAAGTGCAAGTTATAGTAGCGATACATGTTGGGAATTATTATACGAATCAAGAGAAGACAACTTAGGTCTGGTAGTTTATCTAAGTTAGGTCTGTTTGTGTTATTAGATCTGGTAATGTAATGTTCAGTCTGGTAGCATGTTTAAGTCTGGTTGACTTGTAAAGTTAAGTCTGGTCGTGAAGTTAGGAAAGTTTGTTAGAGTTATGTTAGGAAAAGATACAATGCGTGTATGTATCTTTATAGAAGATTTGTGTATATCTTCTGAGTCGATTAGTATTAGGGTTTCCTTGTGTTATAAAAGGATCCCTAAAGATTGTTAGTTCGTGTGTGTGAGTTGTACGAGTTCACTATTGTGATTATCAATATACGAAGTTAGTGATATCTCTGCTTGTGTTCTTAATTGTTCTTGTTAAGATTCCGCATTAACAATAACAATCACCTAGGGTTTCTCACTTAGATTGGTTCGGATTTATCCTAACCATCTACTAGGTATTCAAGACTACTTAGTGATCCATATACAATTTGTGGACCAACAAGTGGTATCAGAGCAAGGAGAGAGACTCTGAATTCGAAGAACACTAAATCTCAAAAACCTAATTCTCACTCAAATCACCCTACACAATGTCTGAATTCGATAAGCCTGTTAACACTGAAACTTTCTCAATCCATAACAGTGAGGATGAGAAATCAAACCATGAAGATGAAGGAAAAACCGATACCAGTAACTCCCAATCACAACAACAACCCATCCCTTCCACAACCACAATCTCAAACATAAAACTTCCATTACTGAAAAGAGAAGAGTATGATATATGGGCCATAGAGATGGAACATTATCTGGAATACATTGATAGCGATGTATGGAAGGTGATTCAGAAGGGAAATTCTAAGAAAAGAATTTCACAAGGAAATGATGGGCATATCAGAATAATGCCACCAGTATCTGCTGAGGAGATTAGGGCTGTGGAGAAAGAAAAGAAGGCCAGAACCTTGCTTCTTATGGCTATTCCTAAAGAGCATCTACAAAGGTTTCATGGCATTCTTGATGCAAAGGAGATGTGGGAAGCTATCAAGAAACGATTTGGAGGTAATGCTAACTCCAAGAAGATGCAAAAGGCTGTTCTTAAACAGCAATTTGAAACATTCAGTGTTTCAAAGACTGAAGGTTTGGAGAAGGGCTATGACAGATTTCAACATCTGTTAACACAACTGGAAGTTCATGGTGCAGCAGTCTCAAATGAGGATGCAAATCACAAATTCCTTAGATCTTTACCATCAGAATGGGGCAATGTATCTGTGGCGATGAGGATTAAGGAGGAAGTAGATTCTATGACACCTGATGACCTATACAATAATCTCAGGATGTTTGAAAGGGACATCAGTAACAACACTCAGGCTTCAACCAGTTCATCAAATGTTGCTTTTGTGTCACAAAACAAAAGCAGTACTTACAAGGTTAAATCTGGTGGTGTTAGGTCTGGTAACTATGAAACTCCTTCAAGTGAAAGGTCTGCTTCAAGTTTTACTGATGAAGTGATACATTCTTTCTTTGCCAACCAAACTGAAGATGAAAGCTTTATTAGTGAAGACCTTGAACAGATTAATGATGCTGAAGTTGAGGAGATGGACATAAAATGGCACATTGCCATGGTTGCTTTAAGGGTCAAACGATTTCAGAAGCAATATGGAAGGACTATCAACTTCAACAACAAATCACCAGTGGGATATACAAAGAGGACTATTGAATGCTACAATTGTCACAAGCATGGACATTTTTCAAGAGATTGTCCAGAGAAGAAGCCTGCTGATGGGAAAAGAGATGATGATGGGAAGATGGAAAAGAATCAGATGAGCCTGCTGACAATGGAAGCTGGAGGAGTCAACTGGGGTGAGCATCCAAGAGTGAATGAGGAGTCTGATCATGCTCTCATGGCCATTGGTAATGAGGTATCATTATGCTCTAAATTATGCACTGACTCATATAATCATGTTAAGGCTTTGTGTGATGAGCAGCAAGAACAAATAGGTGATCTAGAAGTAAATTTATTAGCACATAAAAATGTTGTAAAAACTTTAGAGGCACAAAAGGTCACCCTTCAAAACCAACATGCTGCTTTAAATGAAAAACTATACTTTCAAGCTAATAAGATATACGAACAAGATGAAAAGCTTAAAAGGTATAGACAATTAGGGCTTAAAATTCAGAAGGAAAGGGATGAGCTGAGAAAAAGGGTAGATCAGTGGAACAGTTCAAATAATAACCTGTTTAAGTGTTGGGATTCTCAAATTAAGTCAAATAAAAAATGTGGCTTAGGATATGAGGAAAATGAGAATAGGGCTATATTTAAGAATAAAGAAGAGGACTATGCTGATAAGCCTTTGTATAATAGGTTTGTTAAGACTTGTGACTTTAAGGGAGTACCACCACCTTTGAGTGATGACTATACTCCTCTTGAAAAAGAAGAGTTGGATGATTCACTCTTTGTGTATGGTAAGAAAGGTCCTCAAGTGCCTGAACCAACCACCTCAGAGGAAAAATCTAGTAGGTATTCTTCTTGTCAATCCAATGACTCTGAAGGATCTATTGATGGTTCCTCTGATCACTCTAAGTCTGAGTCAAATTATGAGGAAAAAGAGAATCCTGAACCTAAGGTTGTTGAGAAGTGTGAACCTGTTGTTACTAAACCTGTAGTGACTGAACAAAAGGCTGAGACAGTTAAACCTAGTTGTGTCAATCACATAAAATCTCCTAGGGAATCTGTTAAAATGAGTGAGTCACCTAGAAGCAATAGTGTTCACAGAGAAAGTAGGAGTAGTTATACTTATGCTCCTAAAAGATGCTTTATGTGTGGAAGTTTGAGTCATTTAATAAGAGATTGTGACTTCCATGAAAAGAGAATGAAAAGAGAGGCTGAACAAAAGAGAATGAATGTTAATAAGGTTCATGGTTCAAATAAACCAGTTTGGAATAATGCTAGTAGAGTTAATCATGCTAACCAGTTTGTTCCCAGACCTGTACAACTAAATAACACTACCAGACCTAACTCTTATGTTAGTTCTGGTAGACAAAATTTTAGGTCTGGCTACAGAAACTTTGATATGAATAGGCAAAATGTTAATTCTATGAGGCCTAAAGTGAATACTGGCTATGTTAATTCTATGAGGCCTAATGTGAACTCTGGTTTTGTGAGACCTAAACAACCTTTTCAAAAACCTCAGGTGAATGCAAATTTTCAAAGAAATAATTTTTATAAAGCTCATTCACCTGTAAGGAGACAAACAAATTCAAATGGGGGTTCTGCTGATAATTTCTCTGATTGCTGGGCTTGGAATCCATTTAAAAATGAATTTACCTATAAGTCCAAACATGGTTTCGCTGGAGCAAGTTCATACAAGACCTATAAGTATGTTGCTCCACAGAAAGGACTCAAGCCCACTCAGGCCTGGGTTGTTAAGAAAAACTGATTCTCTTTCTTAACTTTGTATAGTTTGTATATTTGTTTGTTTTTCATCTTGCTACTCTTCTTGGTTATTCTTATTTTCAGTAGTTAATTTGTTTTCTGCTTTCCATAGTATGTGTGTTTTTGGTATTTTGTGCTTAACTTTGTTTTGCAGTTGTTAACTCTTCTCTATTGCAAGTAATTCTTATGTGGAAAATTAAATCATCAGAACCAAAGAGCTTTTTATTTATTAACAAGAAATTGCATTCTAGGATGCAAGTTACAATGCTTCATAAGACAAAAGCTTTAACGCAAACCAGCTAAACATCACCACCTACACTTTCTGTTTCCCTTTGCCCATGAAGTCAGGAATGGTCTTCTTGGCTCCTCTGCCACCAAACTGATTCCACGCTTTTGGGCATGGAAGTGCAAGAATCAAGCTGCTTGGTGGGGGACGTGGCACAGAACCACTTCTCAGAGAAGGCACAATCTTCGAAGGAAAAGTCTCTTCATCATCTTTGGAGGGGTCTTCTTCTTCAGCACTTTTATCACCTACATCAGAAGGGGGAATTGGTTTTGAAGTCTCTGGTGCTTCATTGTCTGGTTCCTTTTCAGTAAGATCATAAGCAGCTAGCCATTGTTTCAGAGTTGATTCTCTTAATGTCTTGTTTCTTGTGATTGCTGAATACCCTGGTGGGAAGTATCCACCCCATCCTCCTGATGATGTATCAGAAGATGAGTCATTTGGATCCCAAGAAGAATCGGATGAAATCTCTATGGTTTCTGAGTTGGATGGATCCATTATGCTTATAAGGTTTTCTTTTGGTTTGTGATGGTTTTTGTGATAAAACAATGGGTGGTTTTATAGGGAAAATCAAGGTTTAATGTCATTTAATGCTCGGTTGGTGTATGGGTTAATACTTGCAGGGAAAGAGTTATTAATTGTATTTTTGGAAAGTTGACCACTGTCTTTACTTTGGTTAAGTATTTTTAGTGATAAAAAAAAAAAGGGAGAGATTTACACTTAAGGGGAGGTAATGTACATTTAAGGGGAGGCAAATGTACAAGTTTTACATGTTTTTAAATCGGGTAAACTTAAGTGTTAAATCTGGTAGCTTGTATGTCTTGCAAAGATTGGTTTTTGTCTCCTTTTTCTTTTTGTTTCAACTAATTCTTGCAGAAAAGGTTGGAATGAGATGATGTAAAGCCTTGCATTTGCTACATTCAGTATGTAAGTCCACTCTCTTGGTTAGGTCTGGTAAGTTTATGATTCGGCCTGGTTGACTATTTAGGTCGGGTAGTGTTATATTTTTGACCGTTAGATCTGGTCAGAATAATAAAGATTTATCTAAAATATTACCGTTGCACTATTTTCGGTAAAAAGAGATATTTATGAAGTATATAAGATTAAAATTTGATATATTTTATCTCCTTTTATTCTTTATTTACTTCCAAATTTAAATCATCTTTATTTTTCACGACTCTGTTTCTACGCAAATATTTTTCAAAACCCTACCTTTCTTATCAACCAGACCTAATTCATTAACTCATCCATGGCTAATCTCAAGTTTGTGGACAAGCATAATCAAGTTGGTTTCTTGAAGAAGCCAGATCAAAGTGCAGGTTTCGAGCAGATTGTGGATTTCCTAAAAGGTTCTTACATTTGTTATTCATTAACTCATAATCCTACTATTTATCAGTCCCTTGTCAAGCAGTTCTGGAGGTCGGTTACCTCTGAGACTCTTGATGATGGGACACCATGTTTAAGGGCAATCATAGATAAAAATGGTTTTACCATTACTGAAGCCTCAATTAGGGACAGTCTCCAATTGGATGATGCTTTAGGAGAATTTGATTTGCCTAGTGATGATATTTTGGAGGGATTGAATAGCATTGGGTACCCCACAGATGGAAGTTTTACCTTTTGGAAAAGTCATTTTTCACCTCAGTGGAGGTTTTTAGTACATCATTTACTTCAGAGCTTAAGTCCAAAGAGTGGTGGATGGGATCAATTTGGAAGCAGAATTGCTTCTGCATTGGTCTGTTTATCATTTGGAAGGAAATTTAACTTTTCAAAACTAATTTTTGAAGGAATGGTGAAAAATGCTAAGGACCCAAAATTTTTAATGTATCCACGATTTTTGCAAATGATCTTGAATTATTAAACTAAGGATAAAGTGCCTTACATCAGTGTGGCCTTTACTCCCAAACTTTTTGCAAATTTAAAAAGGAGTTTTCAAGGGACAGACAAACCTTTGCTTGCTGCTATGCTTGGTACTAACAATGCAGGTACTTCTGGAGCTGCACAAGTGCACCCTGATGAAGAACAAGACCAAGCATCATCTAGGTCTGCTACACCTACATCTTCTCCAATTCCATCACCTCAACCAGGTCCCTCACCATCTGCTGAAAGATTATCTACACCTATCCAACAATCTTCACCTCCACAACCAAATGTTCCAAGTCCTGCAAGGGAAGAGGAACATGATCCCATAACTGTGGAAAATCTTCTTATCATTGTTCCTCAACTACAAAAGAAGATTGCTATTTTGGAAAAGTCTAATGAGGCACTCAGAAAAGCTTATGTGACTTTGGTGAAGAAAGTAAAGAAAATGGGAGTAGCAATGAAGAAAAAGGGTGTTTCTTTTGATGATGAGGAAGGTGAAGCTGAAAATTCTTCCAAACAGGGGAGGAATTTGGAGCAAGTACAGGAAAATATTCTTCAAACACCAGTTCAAGAACCACTTGTTCAAGATAATGTAACTACAATTAGTCCAGAGACACTGGAAGTAGCAGAGACTTTGGCTCAATCAATGGGCAAAATTAAACAGGATAGGAAGAGAAGAAGGTTAATTTTGTCTGTTGAGGAAGAGGTTGAAAAGTTTGGGACAATATCTGATGAAAAGTCTAGTGATGGAAAGTCTGGTAATGAACTTAGTTCTGGTAATGAAGAGCAACAATCTGTTGTGGGTGAAACTTCAAAGTCAAAGAAGTCTAAGAACAAAACAAGAGAAGAAATAGCATCTGAGGCTGAGATTGAAAGGATTATGGCACAAGATATTGCTGAAGAAGAAAGACAAAAGATGCTAGATGCAGTTTATGCAAGACAATTGGCTGAAGAATCTGATGATTTTACAAAGCTGCTCAATGTTGATGATGAAGTGAGAGCAAAGTATGAAGAGCTGCTAACTATTGAAGGTTTAACTGCTGATGAATGAGCCAAACAGTTAGCTAACTTCATAAATGCAAGAAATAATGATGATACATTGGGTGGATTCTTAGAAAAATTCAAGCTTCAGAAGAGATCAAAGATTCCCAAGAAGATGTCTATGGCAGAAAAGAAATATGATATGAAGATGTATCTTAAGAATCAAATGCATCTTTCTTTGGAACAGATGAAAAGGAAGCCATATGAAGAAATACAAGTAGCATATCTCAAGGCATTTGAGAGAGATCAAGGTTACAAAGCTATTGATTATGATGATGTGCAGAAATATTGCTTTCAAGGTAGAAAGGCTAAAGAGGCTGAACTGGTCATTGAACCTGATAAAGTGATTGATATACAACCTGAAGCTGGAAAGTCAACAGAAGAAGTGCAAGATGAAGTAATAAAGCCTATTGTGTTTCAAAGAAGAAAAGGTTTGGAAAGGAAAAGTAAATCCAAGAAAGTGGTTATTGAAGAGGAATTAGATGAAGAACCTTCATCTGAAGGAGCCACAATGGGGACTATTGAAAGAACAAAGGAACCAACTAAGGTTGTCAAGTATCAACTAATCATGACTGGTGAGAGGGCTGCATATCAAATAATAAGGGAAGATAATTCTGACATTGTTTATATGAATTTTGCTGTAATTTTAAATGATGTGAATAGGGAGGATCTTCAAGAACTTTATCAGTTGGTGAACATTAAATATGGAGATCATCCACCTGAAGATGAATTTGAAAGAGTCTTTTGGGGCAATTTGAAGGTAATGTTTGAGCCACCAACTGAGTCTGATATAGTGTGGAAACTTCCTGAAGAGCAAAACATTGTCAGCTGGAGATATTTTCATACCTGCAAGGTACATTGTGTTTCATTAAAGAATGTTGATATTTATATGCTTGCAGAGGTGGAATATCCTTTATCATCAAGTGTTTGCAAGGAAATGATGAGCAAAAAGTTGTATGCTAGTAAAAAGGATGAAGGATATGAGATGTTATTGGATTTGATTAAGAAGCAGTCTTTGAAGGATGTAGCCTAAGGGTGTTTGAAAGAATTTTCACAAGTTGTTAAGTGAGACTATTGGAACTTCTCACTTGGTGGAGGTGCTTTGCACTAACACATCAAAAGGTTATCAGTCCACCTTGTCTCATCAACATAAGGACTGGCTAATCCTGAGCAAACGGCTAACAGGTAAAGATTGACCAAATCCGTTTATGGCTGACAATTTGCCAAAAATTGTATGGTATTCAACTCACCATATCTAAGATAAGTGAAGAGTTGGCTAGCCCACAAGGTTATGGCTTGTGGTAAAGGCTGTGGAAAACCATAAATGGTAATCAATTCACCATGATGAGGTGCTTTTCCATCAAAGAATTGACTAGTCTAGAAGCAAACGGCTTTTGGTAAAGACTTAACAAATCCGTTGATAAGCTGATGATTTGCTAAAAATCATATGGTTATCAGTGTACCATGGTCTTACACACCAAAACATTTGGCTACTCCAGTAGTGATGGCTATTGGTAAAGAGACATCAAATCCATTAAATTTCAATGATTCACCTCTCACAGGAGTTAACAAACCTGGAAGTGATGAGAATAGATATGAAACTTAATATGAATTGATGTACATATAGTCAATGTTGCTGCAAAAACCATATCAGAAGAGCTTATCAAGATTCAAGCTGCTAGAAAGGAACAAGACCTAAATACAGTTCAAAGTGTTCAAGATTCAATCCTCAGAAAGCTTAATCAGAAGAACTTGAAGTTCATAGAGCATGAAGATCAAGTTAGGGGAGGATTGTTGGGAATTATTATACGAATCAAGAGAAGACAACTTAGGTCTGGTAGTTTATCTAAGTTAGGTCTGTTTGTGTTATTAGATCTGGTAATGTAATGTTAAGTCTGGTAGCATGTTTAAGTCTGGTTGACTTGTAAAGTTAAGTCTGGTCGTGAAGTTAGGAAAGTTTGTTAGAGTTATGTTAGGAAAAGATACAATGCGTGTATGTATCTTTATAGAAGATTTGCGTATATCTTCTGAGTCGATTAGTATTAGGGTTTCCTTGTGTTATAAAAGGATCCCTAAAGATTGTTAGTTCGTGTGTGTGAGTTGTACGAGTTCACTATTGTGATTATCAATATACGAAGTTAGTGATATCTCTGCTTGTGTTCTTAATTGTTCTTGTTAAGATTCCGCATTAACAATAACAATCACCTAGGGTTTCTCACTTAGATTGGAACGATTTATCCTAACCATCTACTAGGTATTCAAGACTACTTAGTGATCCATATACAGTTTGTGGACCAACAATACACACCATCTTGGTGGAAGTATGCCGCGTGAGGAAAGAGTGGTGGATGAATTATATACTCAAAGGGGTGTGCTCCTTTCATCATAACCTTACCTAGTTCACTTTGGTCAATGGGTGAATTAAAGTTTTCTCCTAAAAAGGTATCATCTTCTATCAACTTCGAGAGATTCCTAGTTGGGAATCCATCTTGACCTAATAAACCCGGTTTAAACCCATAATGTTTCTTGTGATCAATCATGAATGGGTGATGTAAGTATGTAAGGTCATGGTTCACTCCTATATTAGCTTCCACTCCACATGGCCTAGAGTCTACTACCTTAATCTTAACATTACCCGGACTACATGGTTTGATGGGTGGATCGGGACCTTTTTTAATTCCTAAATTCACATCTAAAGATGGAAGATTAGGTAACGGTTTTGGTTGAGGCTCCGGTTCATCAAAACTAGGAACTTCGATAAAACTAAAAGAAAGGTTATGACTACAAGTATTCAAACCTATTTCTTCTAGTTTTGTTTGGTCCAAGGGCTCTACCTCTATTGGGGTTCCTATAGTCTCTTCTACTTCTTCCGAGTAAGTCATGGGTGGTGTGTGTGCCTCAAATGATGGTAGGACTTGTGGGGTACTTGGTGGGCTTATGTTACTTACCTCATCATTCCTTATGTCAAGATCACCTATATCCTCATCATGTGTTTTAGTAGGATCTAACCCTAACATTTTCCCAAGTATCTCAAGTGCTTCTCTAGGCATCTCAACTTCTATGTCCGAATCATAAGGATCATCCTCAATATTCTGACTGCTATATTCAAATTGCCTAAAAGATTCATCATGTGTTTTTTGAGATTCAACGTCATCAATCATAAAACCTAGGTCTTTTTGATCAATGTGATCATGCTCGGCTAGATCCTCAATCACATCAAGATCACCTAAGTGTTCACCCTGTATTATGGTAGTGCCTAACCATGACATGCAGCTAGGTGGCTCAACTCTAACCGTCTCAGAATCTTGGTTTGATTCTAAGTTCATGTTCTTAGAAACTAGGTCTCTTTGCTCATACGAATCCACCAATTCGTTCCACTTATGGGTCATGGTTAGGAAGCTTTCCTCAAAATTCATCCAAAGGGTCTGACTAAAAGGAATTGATCCAGATAATGCTTGTCTAATAGAAATCTCACATGCATAGAATTCATTAAACCCATCTAACCTTACCCCTAACTCCTTTTGGAAATCACAAAGATCACACAAAAATTCATAGGAATGATAGGAAACAAATCTATTGGTGAAATATAATTGTTCCTCTATTGTCAATGATCTAAATGGAATTTCATCCATCATAGTGACAAATGAAAATGGTTTTACAAACAAAGGGCACAAAGAAAAAGATAGACTACAAGAAATCCTAGAAAAAAAAAAAAAATCTCACTAGAAAGGAATCTAGTGAGTAGACCTAATAAAATAAAAATTCAACCTAAACAATAACTATTCCCCGGCAGCGGCACCAAAAACTTGATGCGTGGTTTTGCGACCTTACAACAGGTTTTACCTCTCGAGGGATCTCAAGAGGCTTACAACCCCACCAGGCAGTGTACCTGACCGATGTAGTATAGTGTAGTGGTAAGTACGGGGGATTGATCGTTCTCCACAGGGAATAGTGTCGTTAGGATTGAAAAAATACTCTAATAGGTCTAAGGGTGAGGGAAGATTCTTTTTGTATTTTTATGTTTTTATGAAAGCAGGTAAAATCTCGGGTTTGAAGGAACGGGCGGAATTAGTTGCTAGACAACTAACTCAAATAACTACAAATGCAAATAAAATAAAATAACTGAAAATGAAAAGAGTTGTGAAACTTATGTGGAGAGAAATGTGTTTACTTAGATTTCCTTACTCCCTAACTATCTTTTACCGGTTGATTAGTGTGTATTAATTGCGTGGATGACGGGTGTATTCCTTAATACCAATCGTGGGGTGGCGTACGTACTTCCCCAACTCTACAAGCTCCTACTTCACTCCTATGTCGAGCCGGCTAAGAAGCTCCTAACATGGGATCACTAGAATTCGCTCATGCATTAAATACAACCATAAAAACCTAGTACGCATTGGTTCATGTTTCTTAAGACGTTCAAGCAAGTTACCGAATAGGAAGTTAGCCAGTTTTCTTAAGCCTAACATCGATAAACAATCATCCAATACAATTAATAACACACTAACAACTAATAATCAATAGTTAGGTTTCATTAGATCTAAGCAAACACAAGATAAATCTAGCCTAGCATGTTAATCAAAAGACAAGAACAAGATATAATCAAACAACACATAGACATATTGATTGATTAAATGATAACTTATCTTCAATTAAACATGGGAGATCCAAGGGTATGAAAACCCTTAAAAATGGCAGAAATTCGTCTTAGGGTTTCTCCTCACAAAGTTTCACACCAAAAGTTGCACACTAATGACAAAAAATTGCAAAACTATATATAGAGTTTAAGGGCTGACGGCGTCACGTTATAGATCTTGACGCCGTCACCTCGCCGTGTCTAGGGTTCCCGGATGGCCTTCTTGACGCCGTCCCTCTTTAGTGCTCCAAAATCCGCTCTGGCTTATCAAGGCTTGACGCCGTCAGAAATGGGCTTGACGCCGTCTCTCTTTAAGTTAAACTGTGACGACCTTGATCACTTCAAAGGGTGACGCCGTCAGAATTCCTTTGTAAATCTCCCTGGATTATCATGTGTATTTTTCATATCCACCACTTTTTCCAAGCCATGACGCCGTCAAGAGCAATACTTGACGCCGTCAAAGGTACTTTTCCAGCCGATTTTGAGACTTTGTCGTTTTCTTCACTTTTATGCTCCAAAAACGTCCAAAATGCTTCCTTTTCCAGATTTCTTCTCCAAAGTACCTAAAATGACAAAAGGAACGATTTAGGGCAATATATGATCAAATAAATACGATTTAGGGCTTAAATGACCCCCTAAAAGCGGTACACTTTTCGCTTCATCAACTTGCAACAAATGCTAGTGGATCATTTGATGCAGTTGGATTAATCTTTTCTCTCAACAGATGATCATAAGCAGCATGTTTCTCATGTTGTTGCAGGTAGGCATACAACTGTTCATAGTTTGTTTCTCTCAGACCTTTGTTGAGTTTTACTGCAGTAACAAATCTTTCCCATTCTGGAGTCATGCTGTTTACAAACTTTGAGTTAAGTTGGATGTTGGGCATAGTCATTCTGATGATCCTCATGTCATTTACCAACTTATGAAATCTCACATAGTAGTCTATAATGTTCTCACCCGGGTTCATCTTAAAATGTTCAAACTCGTCATACAACTGTGACTCACGATCTTCCTTTGTGAGTTCTGATCCAGCTAGAAGCATTTTGACGTTGTCCCACACAGCTTTTGCTTCAGTGTTGAAATTGATGAGTTTGTAAACATCTTTGGGCAAACCTTGAATGACAATGTTGGAGGCTCTAATGTCGGCATCATACCTCTTCTTTTCTTCCTCATTAAGATCATTGTACGTTCGAGGTCTGTCGATTCCCAAAGTGACAGTACCATCATCACCAGTAGTAACTACATCTCTGGTGGTGCCTATCTGAAATGCTCCTTCATCAATGGATTTAAGGATGTTAAATCCATTTTCTTTGCCCAAGCAGTAAAGTCGTATTCGTTGTGCCCACGACTCATAGTCTGTCCTATCAAGCATAGGAGGACGGGTATCAGACCCAGCTACTTGAATGTCATCTGATGCAGTGCTTGGAATGGTTGCCATACTGTATACAGGATTTTACAATTCTTGAGATTTAAACCGAGAAATAAGTTCTTTCGCGGGATTTTACAAAATTCAAGAATAAACCGCTATTCCAAAACCACTGAAGTGCTATTAAAAAAGTAAATATCAAACCGCTAAAACCCTAGGCAAACCGCTAATATCAAACCGCTAAACCACACAACAAACCGCTAAGTCAAACCGCAAGTCCTGAATACCAAACCGCTATTCTCAAACCGCTGTAATTTAACCCAACCGCTATGATCAAACCGCTGAAACCAGAACCGCAAAGACCAAAACCGCTGAAGATTAAACCGCTGAGAACTAAACCGCTGAAATCAGAATCGCTAAGACCTAAACCGCTGAGAGCTAAACAACAAACCGCTGGAGACAAGAACTGACAAACCGCTACCACAAATGGACAAACCGTCCTTTTCAGTACGTTTTGTCCTTTACCAAATTTGGTTATAATCCAAACCGCTATCAGAGATTTAGACCAAACCGCCAACAATAATTACCTAAATAGCACAAACCGCTGCTAAGAATCCTTTACCGAGAGTCAAACCGCTATGATGAAAAATCTTCCGAACACCAAACCGCTGCCAAGAAATCCTTCAAATCTTCGACAAACAGACACTAACCAAGTTGTATGTTATCAAGGAAGATGTGAAACAGTTCAATGAACACAAAAGTACAAGTATTCAACAGATTTAACCACATACAAAGATTAAACAAGGATTTTAGCACACTATTTTATACGACCTAAAAAGAACCAAAAATCCACCCACGAATCTGAATATGCTCTTACACGAACCTAACCATGGCTCTTGATACCATTTGTAACATATTCATAACATTCAAACACACAATAGAGGTGGATTTGGCCAGCGGTTTTAGAGATTTAGAGAGAGAAAGTGAGTTGGGAACTTAGTGAGAGAAAGTGAAGAGAATTTTGTACTGAAAGCTTGAGAAGTTCCAAACCTCTCCCTTAGTGGAGAGGGGTATATATAGGTACATTAATACTTGCCCCGTGTGGGCTGTGGAGCGAGCTGACAGTGGGTAAAGACCCGACCCACTCCACAAATACTAAAATAACTAATCCATTACTAATATTACTAATATTCCTACGAGCTATTAAATGCTAATAAGTACTCGGGGTGACCGAGTCTTCAGATGAATATTTATATTCCTAACAATATATGTAGCCAAGTACAGGAAAAAGGAAAAAAAAAGTGAAAGATTAATGAAGAAAACAAGGACTTACGATCGTACGAAGATTCTCATGTCAAGAACCACTCCGAAAAGGCATTTCAAATAAGGATGATTCAAGTATTCATTATTACAAAGAACCAAGAGCTATGAGAAAGATACAAGCCAAACATCAAAAGACCAAGTTTGTGTCTATAGGACAACTCCATCCGATCGGATGCAATCCGCAACCGATTCGGATGGAGATGATGATCAAGACCATCCGATCGGACACAACCTGTATCCGATCGGATGGAGCCCTCCTACTTTTCTCAAATCTGCACTTTGGTTCAATTCTAGGCTCTTCTATTTGGTATTCTAGGTCATTCTAAGCTACTTGGAGGCCAAGTTGCAGCATTTAAAGTTTCTATGCCTGAAAGTAGTATAAATAGAGCATTTGGAAATCATTTGAGAGAGACAACAAAAAAGACAACTATTATTCAATAATCAATCAACTCTCTCTAATCATAAACCACTCTCAAAAGCTCTCAAATTCGTCCTTAAAAGTCCAGGAAACCTTGGAAGTCCAAGAAGTCAAAATTTGGAAGTCAAACTCTCAAGAAGTCAACACCAATACTTTGGGTATCATTACCTAATCATTTGTAATCTCATTCCAATCATTGTAATACTTTTAATCATGATTTATAATGTTCAAAATTCTGAGTTTTTGTTCATGTTTGCTATTAGTGGCTAGTGCCTTTGTGCACTTGCTTAGATGATGTATATTACTTAATGATTTGCGTATGATTGTGATAACATGTTTTAATTCAATTTCAAGTTAATTCTAAGATCCAATTGTGCTTAAGTTTCATAGTGACATTTGTTAATCAAGTTTGACTAGTTGTTAGTAATTCTAAAGGTCGAAAGGTTTATTGTTATTCAACTAGTTATAATCATTTGTCTATGAATGATTGTTTTTACCCATTATTCTTGATTAAACAAAGAAACTTAATTGTGGTTGTAATAAGAATGCTTTTGTCTATCAAATTGGATTGATTGAAAGCCACCTCATAGGTCGAAAGATTAGTAGTTTACAATCAATTGTAACCTTTTTGTCTATGATCGGTTACCTTTTGTATTGACCATTTCCTAAGCTTATTTGATAAAACAAAAGATTATTTTTGTGTTTAAGTTTGTTAATCCAAACTTATGAAACTTGAATTGATCTTGAATTGATTGGTTAAACTTAATGCTTGTTTTTATAAACTAAAATCTTGACGAAGGTTTAACTAGTAAGAACAATAGATTAGTTCACCAACTAATTATCATAACCGAAATGTTAACAAAATTTATCACAATCATGCTTATCAAGAGTAGTAAACTAGTCTAAGCAAGTATAGTTTTAATCATTCGAATTATCATATTATCATTATTGCTTGTTTTTGAGATTTACTTTTAGTAGCTTTTATACTTACAACTCGATTCACTCACAAATCCCTGCGAACGATCCCGAATTACCATCATAATCTTTCTATAACGGACGAGTTCACTTGCTCGTATGTGTTTATTTCTAGATTCGGTAATTCAACCCTTATAAATTTAAAACTTGTACACACACGTAACACATCAAGTTTTTGGCGTCGCTGCCGGGGATTTTGATTGTGTTTCTGTAAGTTTTAGAAGTCCATCTCTTACCAAGTTCGTTTTCGAAAAAAAAATCCGAGCCAACCATCCGATCGGTTAGACTCCCATCTGATCGGTTCCCCAATAATCAATTTTTTCCGAGACGCCCAACCAATCGGTACACCTTGCTATCCGATCGGTTAACCAAGTCTGATTTTGCAAACTGTTTTCATTCTTTGCTCGTGTGTTTAGACATTGCCTCGATTCTCTTAGGAATTGTATGAACACTTGCTCTACTGGAATAGAACCAATTTCACCTCTTTCAGATCCCGAAAGTTTAATCCGGAGACCAAGAAGAAGAAGAACACCTTTTGTTCCATTAACCAACCGTGTACCAAGTGTACCAAACCAACCGTTTGATAACCTTTTCAAAGCCAAAGTCGTTTATAACCCATTCACTGATCAAGCTTTTCCCATGGCTGACGATCAACCCATGTGGGCCACCAACCGAGCCATAGCACCCACTACTGGAGCTGCTATTGTTGCTGTTAACCTTGGTGACAATTTCACCGTGAAAGGTCACCATCTTTCTATGATCAAAGACCGCCAATTCGATGGCCGTTCGCTGGCCGATCCGCATAAACACATTGCCGAATTCATCAAAATTTGTGGCATGTTCCGATATGGCGACAGCGATGTCAACGCCATTAAACTCAAACTTTTTCCATCATCACTTGCCGGAGATGCAAAAGTGTGGTACAACGAATTAACCCCAGGAACTATCAATACTTGGGAGGAGATGAGGCAAGCTTTTGTAAGTCGATTCTTTCCACCTGCCATGTTTGACTGACTCATGGGAGAAATTCATGCTTTCACACAAAATCCTAACGAATCACTTGTCGAAGCTTGGCTTCGTATGAAAGATTTGCTTCGTAGTTGTCATGGACATGGTTTAGGACGAGGAACCATTATCCAAATTTTCTACCATGGACTTGATGAAACATCTCAAGGAATCCTTGATGCTGGAGGAAATTTTCTCTATAAGACCCCTAACGAGGCTCATCAACCACTCGAAGACCGAGTACTCCTCAAACTCGATTGGTCAAAAGATTCCAAAACCAAACCCTTAAGAAAAACCGTTGCTTTTGCAGAAAGTTCCGATACCTCTAAACTCATGGAGAAAATGGAAGCCTTGACTTCCAAAATCGACTCGCAATACAAAGATCTTAAAGGAGAAATGAAAGAAATGCGAGATGGTTGTAACAACTGTGGAGGTAATCACCCATCATCGGAATGTGACGATCAACCAATGGACGGACCTAAAGAAGGAGAAGCTAATTATGTCCAAGGAGGATACCGTGGAGGCGGTTATCGTGGTAACTATTACAAGAGAAATTCTAGAAATTGGCAAGATCGCCAACAAAGGGATGACAACCATGATTCTCAACCTCGAGTAGACAATCAAACTCCACAAACCTCTGATAAAAAGCTGGAAGAATCCGATTTCGAAAAAATGATGAGAGAATTCGTGACTGCTCAAAAATCCACTAATGAGTTCGTCAAGACTCAATTTTTCAATCTCAAAACCAAAGTTGAGCAAGGTCAGAAAAATCATCAAGCATCTATTCAGGATCTTGAAAACAAATTCGGTAGACTTTCTGACCAATTCTTTTCCCGACCATCAGGTTCGTTACCAAGTAATACCCAATCCAACCCGAAACCAACATCATCTGGATCAAACGTTAAAACTTATTGTCCACCACAGACTAGAAATGAGCATATCAATGCTGTATTCACAAGAAGTGGTCTCTCTTATGATCCACCACCAAATCCAAATGATACCACGATCATCCATGATGAAAGTGAGGATGAAGCTGAAGGAGCAGATAAGGAAAATACTCTAAATGCACCCACCAAAGAAAAACCTATTTCAACAGTCAAGGCGTACACACCAAAAATTCCATATCCACAACGCCTTAAAAAAGAAAAGATGGAGGAGCGTTATAAGAAGTTTGTTGAAATGATCAAAGAGGTTAGACTCAATATACCCCTCGTTGATGTTCTAGCTAGAATGCCCAATTATGGGAAATCTTTAAAGGAACTTTTGAATAACAAGAACAAGTTGGAAAAAATATCCGCTACCTTTCTCAATGAAGAATGCTCAGCCATTGTTCAAAACAAAATTCCACCATAACTCAGAGATCCCGGAAGTTTTCTGATTCCATGCACATTAGGAAACAACATCACAGGTGATGCTTTAGCTGATCTTGGTGCAAGTATTAATTTGATGCCTTATTCGTTGTATTATAAACATTCCATCAATACCTTGAAACCTACAAAGATGAGTATTCGATTAGCCAACCATTCTTACCAATATCCTGTTGGGGTTGCTGAAAATATGCTTGTTCAAGTTGGTAAATTTGTTTTTCCCGTGTGTTGGGTCTAAAAGATACTGCTGATTCGAGAAACATAACTCTGCTGAATAGTTATGTGACTCTGCTGATTAGTATAATGACTCTGCTGGTTGGAAGAATAAGCAAAGTGTAACTCTGCTGCTAGCTCACGAAGACTCTGCTGCTAGAAGATTTACTCTGCTGCTTATTAGATATGTATAGTATGTTAAGGATAATTATAGAAAAGATACGTAAGATATTTTTCTTGTATAGGAAGTCTTGTAAACCGACTAGGACTCCTTACGCTATAAAAGGAGGATCTAGGGTTAGGTTAGATGTACGTATCATTATTGTTTACACTTCAAGGTTTCTTGTAACCCTATTGCTGTCGAGCAATCGTATTAATATATTGAAGTGTTGTTTGAGAATTCGTTTGTGTTTTAATTCTTCTTAAGATCAAATATTAAGTTCCGCATAATATTTGATATACAACTCAAGATCAGTTTCTATACCGATTGTCTTAGATTTATCTGCTGAATAGTTATGTGACTCTGCTGATTAGTATAATGACTCTGCTGGTTGGAAGAATAAGCAAAGTGTAACTCTGCTGCTAGCTCACGAAGACTCTGCTGCTAGAAGATTTACTCTGCTGCTTATTAGATATGTATAGTATGTTAAGGATAATTATAGAAAAGATACGTAAGATATTTTTCTTGTATAGGAAGTCTTGTAAACCGACTAGGACTCCTTATGCTATAAAAGGAGGATCTAAGGTTAGGTTAGATGTACGTATCATTATTGTTTACACTTCAAGGTTTCTTGTAACCCTATTGCTGTCGAGCAATCGTATTAATATATTGAAGTGTTGTTTGAGAATTCGTTTGTGTTTTAATTCTTCTTAAGATCAAATATTAAGTTCCGCATAATATTTGATATACAACTCAAGATCAGTTTCTATACCGATTGTCTTAGATTTATCTAAAGCAATTAATAAGATCGTGAAGCTCAACTGGGATCAACAAGTGGTATCAGAGCTTGTGATCTAGAAACTGGTACCAAGAAGAATTACTGAATACAAGATCTGCTAATCATCAAAGTAAGCAATGGATTCCGATTCAACACACATGGTTACTGTATCAAGAGTTCCCATGCTCAAGACTGGAGAGTATGAGATCTGGAAGATGAGAATTCAACAATACATGAGAATGGTTGATTACTCACTCTGGGAAGTTGTTCAGAATGGCGACGTTGTGCAAACCAAGACTGCTACTGGATCAGTCTTAACTCTCAATACAAGTGAGGAGAAAGCACAGAGAAGATCGGAGGTTAAGGCTCACAGTATTCTCATGATGGGAATACCTAATGATTATCAATTGAGTTTTAATCATATTGAGTCTGCTAAGGAGTTGTGGGAAGCAATTGAACTTCGATTTGGTGGGAATGAAGCTACCAAGAAATCAAGAAAGAATCTACTGAAGCATCAGTTTGAAACTTTCACTGCTTTAAGTTCTGAGAACATTGAGGGAACTTATGATCGACTTCATCAGCTATCCAGTCAGATGGCTCTTTTGAAGATTGAGCCATCTCAAGAAGATGTCAATCTCAAGTTTCTGAGAAGTCTATCTTCTGAATGGAACACTCATACAGTGGTTTGGAGGCACAAGGAAGATTTTGATACTATGACATTGGATGATCTGTATAACAACTTGAAGGTTTATGAATCTGAAGTGAAGGGATTGTCAAGTTCATCTTCTACCACAAATAATCTTGCTTTTGTTTCCTCAAGCAACAAGAGTTCTGGTAGTCATCAAGAACAGCACTCTGCTGCTGGTACTTTTGCTCCTGTTGTTGGTTCACATGTCTCTGCTGCTGACTCCACCAACACCAACACCATCAGTGATGCTGCTATTTGTGCTTATTTGGCTGAACTTACTACAAGTACTTCAGTCATGCCTCAAGATCTGGATGAACTTGATCCTGATGATGTTGAAGAGATTGATATGCAATGGCAGTTTGCAATGTTAACAATGAGGGCAAGAAGGTTTCTTAAAAGAACTGGTAAAGAGATGAAGTTCAGAAGGAACAAGAATGTGGGGTTTGACAAATCAAAGGCTGAATTTTTTAACTGTCGAAAGAAGGGACACTTTGCAAGAGAGTGCAGAGCACCAAAAAGGAACAATGAGAATTTCAAGAAGTCTGCTGATGAAGAGCCAAATCCTACTACTGCTATGGTGTCATGTGATGGGTTAGGAGAGTATGACTGGAGTGATCATGCTGTAGATGGTCCAAATTGTGCATTGATAGCTGAAGAGGAACCTCAAGTACAACATTTTGCTCTCATGGCCTATTCTTCTTCTGGATCAGACTCTGAGGTATCCAATGAATCATCTTGTTCATTTAAATCATGTTCTGATACAATTGAGATACTTAAGTCTAGCAATGGAAACCTTAAAAAGGAAAATGAAATACTTAAGTTAGATAATCTTAGTTATGAATATGGTTTAAAGAACTTAGAAGAAAAGCTTGAATTTTATAAAAAGACTGAAATTGAATATCTTGATAAGATCACTATTCTAGAAAAAGAACTTATTAAGAAAGATTGTGAGATTCAGGTTCTAATGGGAAAAGTAGAAGAGGCTGAAAAGGCTAAAGATTTAGCTATAAGTGAGACTGAAAAACACATTGTTAGGGTGGAAAAACAACAATTTGCCACTGACATTCTCAGTAAACCATTAGGAAGACACTTTAATGGTATAGGATATAATGCTGTTGCTCACCCTAAGAAGCTTAGTGCCAATGCCCCTCCTACTAGGACATTGACTTTCATATCTGAGTCTGAGGCCAAACCTGTAGGTGAAACTAGTAAACCTGTAGTTGAAACTAGTGAAAAAGAAATAGAGTCACCTAAGGTTGAGTTAAAGAAGTATGAACAAGCACCCCTGATTGAAGATTGGGTGTCTGACAGTGATGATGATGAAGTGGAATCTGATTCAACCCCTAAGAACAAAAAGGAAGAAATTCCTACTGTTGTTGAATCAAAAGTACCTAAGGCTAAAAAGGTTGAGTTTGTTAAGCCTAGGTTTGGTAAAGGTATCTCTAGGAAGATGGCTGAGTATGAATACAAACCTAGAGTATATCCTAAGAAACCCAATAACTTGCCTAGAGGAAACTAGAGAAATTGGAACAACCTAGTTTCACAAAGATTAGGTACTGATTTTCAATTACTTAAGAAGGCTTGTTATGGTTGTGGTAGTTTTGAACATCTGCAAGATGAGTGCTACTACCATCAAAAACCAGGTAGGAACCAGTACACAAGGGTGAACCATAGAAACTTTGCTAGAAAGACTCACCCTCACCCCAAAAGAAACATGGTTCCCAAGGAAGTTTTGATGAGAGATGGTACTTCTAGAGTTATCTCTCCTATTGCACCAACAGGGCCCATAAAGAAGGACATAGTTGATTCTGCTGTTAAGGCAGACTCTGCTGTTTTGCCTAAAGTTGTTACTGATACTGTTGTGGGCAATCATTTTTATGCTGTTAAGGCCTCAGCTTGTTGGGTCTGGAAACCTAAGGTTAAAGTTATAGATCATGTTCTCAGACACAGCAGTGCACCAATGCAGTTGAAGAAATTTGACTACTTTGATGCACAAGGTAGATCCAAGTCAGTAATGGCTTGGGTCCCAAAGAGAAACTAATTCTCTTACTTTTTGTGCAGGGCAATCTACAAAAGGAGCTAAAGGATAAATGCATTTTTGATAGTGGATGCTCTTCACACATGACTGGAGACCAGAGCAATTTGGAGAATTTTGAAGCTTTGGATGGTGGATATGTTGCCTTTGGGAATGATCCTAAAGGAGGAAAAATTGTTAGAAAAGGCATGATCAGAACTGGAAAATTGGATTTTGAAAAAGTGTATTTGGTAAATGGTTTAAAGTTCAATCTTTTTAGTGTCTCACAAATGTGTGACAAAAAGAATTTTGTTCTTTTTACAGACACTGAATGTCTTGTCTTATCTCCCGACTATAAGATACCTGATGATAAATTAGTACTTCTTAAAGTCCCTAGAAATGACAACATATACAGTGTGGACATAAAGAACATTATTCCCAAAAGAGATTTAACTTGTCTGTTTGCCAAAGCCACTATTGATGAATCCAAACTATGGCACAGAAGGCTTGGACATCTGAACTACAAGGCTATCAACAAGTTGGTGAAAGGGAACTTGGTCAGAGGATTACCTTCAAAGGTGTTTGAGAATCCTGAAGTATGTGTTGCTTGCCAAATGGGAAAGCAACATAGAGCATCTTGTAAGTCCAAATTGGTGAATTCCATAACTGAACCCTTGTTTATGTTACACATGGACCTATTTGGACCCACTTATGTGAATAGTTTGAACAAAAAGATGTATGGCTTAGTGGTCACTGATGATTATAGTAGGTTTACTTGGGTATTCTTCTTAGCTACTAAGAATGAAACACCTGGCATTCTTAAGGCTTTTATTACAAGGATAGAAAACCTATTTAATCACAAGGTTAAGATCATCAGATGTGACAATGGAACTGAATTTAAGAATCAAGTCATGAATCAGTTCTGTGAGGAAAAAGGGATAACTAGACAATTTAGTGTGGCTAGAACTCCTCAGCAAAATGGTGTGGCTGAGAGGAGGAATAGAACATTGATTGAAGCTGCTAGGACTATGTTGTCAGAGTCTAAATTACCCACTATCTTTTGGGCTGAAGCAGTCAACACTGCTTGTTATGTGCAAAATAGAACTAAGATAGTTAAACCTCACAATAAGACCCCTTATGAGTTATTGCATGGTAGGAAACCACTGATAGATTTCTTTAGACCATTTGGGTGTCCTGTCACTATCTTAAACACCATTGACCACTTAGGCAAGTTTAGTGAGAAAGCAGACATAGGTTACTTTGTTGGATACTCTACTGAAAGTAAGGCTTTTAGGGTTTTCAATCAAAGGACTGGGCATGTGGTGGAAAATTTGCATGTTAGAATTAGAGAAACCACACCTAATGTTGATGGAAAAGGTCCTGAGTGGATATTTGATATTGATTCTTTAACCAAGAGTATGAATTATCAACCAGTCATTGCAGGTACTGCTAACATGTCTGCAGGTACACAAACTAACCCTAATGCAGGTACACAAGCAAAGAAGGATGGGTATGTAGAGGATTTTGTTTTGATTGAAAGAAGCAAGTTTGATCAGTTCTTCACTCCATCAGATAAAGAGGGAAAAAGTTCAGATGATGCTGCTGTTCATAAGGAAGTACCAAAGGTTCATGTAGAAGATGATGCTGAACCTTCTCATGATGATAAGCATAGGAATAAAGAGTCAGAAGTTGATGGGCAACAAGGGAATAATCATAGCAGCAGTTCTCTCAACTCTGCTGCCAGGCTAAAGAACTCTGCTGTTAAGCCAAAACACTCTGCTGTTAGGCCAAAACACTCTGTTGTTAGGTTTGGTAACTCTGCTGCTATAGACAAGGACTCTACTGCTGATAAAGATGGTGATTCTTATGATGATTCTTCTGATGAGATGCCCGAATTAGAAGAAGTGTATGTGGATACTGATGATGAAGTTGTTGATGTTTTTAGTGCTGAAGCTGATTTATCAAATTTGGAGACTGATATACCTGTTAGTCCCACTCCAACAACCAGAATACACAAGATTCATCCAAAGGAGCAGATAATTGGTGATGTTCACTCTGCTGTTCAGACCAGAAGTAAATCAAAAGGGTTAAGTGATTTGCTTGATCAGGGATTATTTGCTCAAACACTCAAGAAGAGGAATAGCCACAAGGATTTACAAAATTGCATGTTTGCCTGTTTCCTATCTCAAGAAGAACCCAAGACCATTCATAAGGCTATGAAAGATGAAAGTTGGGTTGAAGCTATGCAAGAGGAGTTGCTGCAGTTCAAGCTTCAAGAAGTCTGGACATTGGTGGATTTGCCTAATGGACAAAGAGCAATTGGTACTAAACAGGTGTTCAGATGCAAAAGAGATGAGAGAGGAATTGTTATCAGAAACAAGGCTAGATTAGTGGCTCAGGGATTTACCAGGAAGAAGGTATAGATTATGATGAGGTATTTGCCCCAGTTGCAAGAATTGAGGCTATCAGATTATTCCTAGCATATGCCTCATTTAAGAATTTTCCTGTGTACCAAATGGATGTGAAAAGTGCTTTCTTGTATGGAAAGATTCCTGATGAAGTATATGTGATGCAACCACCTGGGTTTGAAGATCCTAAGTATCCTGATAGGGTTTACAAGGTGAAGAAAGCACTGTATGGACTACATCAAGCTCCTAGAGCTTGGTATGACACCTTATCCACATATTTGTTGAATAATGGTTTTTGCAGAGGAACCATTGATAAAACATTGTTCATTAAGACAAGACAAAAAGGATATTCTACTTGTTCAGGTTTATGTAGATGATATCATTTTTTGGGTCTACAAATAAGGTGTTATGTGAAGGATTTGAAAAGCTTATGCACAACAGGTTTGAGATGAGTTCTATGGGTGAACTCACTTTTTCTTGGGACTTCAAGTTAAGCAGAAGTCAGATGGGATTTTTATTAGCCAAGATAAGTATGTGGCTGAGTTGTTGAAGAAATTTGGTTTCAAGGATGTGAAGGCAGCAAAGACTCCAATGGATAAAAACAAACCTTTGATCAAGGATGAAGATGGGGAAGAGGTTGATGTGCATTTGTATAGATCAATGATTGGTTCATTGATGTATCTGACTGCTTCAAGGCCAGATATCATGTTTTCTGTGTGTGCTTGTGCTAGATTCCAAGTGTCCCCAAAAGTTTCACACTTGGAAGTAGTCAAAAGAATTTTTAGGTATCTAAAGGGTCAACCAAAACTTGGTCTTTGGTATCCTAATAATTCACCATTTGACTTGATAGCATACTCAGATAGTGACTATGCTGGAGCAACTATGGATAGAAAGTCAACTACCGGAGGCTGTCAGTACCTTGGTCATAGGTTGATCTCTTGGCAATGTAAGAAACAAACAGTAGTGGCTAATTCAACAACTGAAGCAGAATATGTTGTTGCTTCAAGCTATTGTGGACAAGTGCTCTGGATTCAGAACCAATTGCTGGATTATGGGTACAATTTCATGAACACCAAAATTTTCATTGACAACAACAGCACAATGTGTATTATCAAAAATCCTGTTTTTCATTCTAAAACAAAACACATAGAGATAAGACATCATTTTATTAGAGATTGTTATGAGAAAAAGCTAATTCAAGTGGTTAAAATACATACTGACAACAATGTTGCTGATTTACTTACGAAAAGTTTTGATATAAGTAGATTTCAATATTTAGTTGCTAGTATTGGCATGATAAATCTTTAATCTTTAACCATCTTATCTCTGTATGTTTTTGTAAACTTTTGTAAGGATTTGTGCTGTTTGTTAAGTCAAAATTTGTTGTTTGTTAAGTTGTTTGCTGTTTAGTTGTCTGCTGCTATGCTACTCTGCTGTTATTTTTGGATATTCTTGCTTGTGTTTGTGGTTTTCTACTAACCTTTTGCAGATTTACATGAACACACAATCATATAAAGCAAGGAAATTTAAACTTTCATTGATAACTAAAGCAAAGTACAAGATGAAGTTTTCTTACAACCATTGATCAAAAGAGTTCAAAAGACAACAAGAACCATGGATTCACAACCTAAAACACCTATTCCACATCAAGCTTTATCTTTCCCCTTTCCTACAAAGTCCGGCATCATTTTGCTGCGTGGGCCTCTAGTACCCATTGCTGCTGATACTCTCGGACAAGGAAGAGCAAGTACCACTGGTCGTGGTGGTGAACTCTGCTGGTGACTAGTAGAAGGAGCTTGTTTCTTCATAGGCTTTTTCTTAGGAACAGGGATTTTCCTCTCCTATGTTTGTGGTTGTGGTTGCGGTGGATTGTAACTCTTTGCAAAAGCGGCCGCAGCATTCTCCATTTGCTTTTGAAGCTCAGCGGTCAAAGGATGTTGTGGAGGAATGATTTCCCAGGCACCTTGGTAGTAGGTCATTGATTTAGGCCATTTTGCTGTTTCATCATCATCAGAATCTTCAAAGGATGATGGTGTTGATGGTAGTGGGTCGGAATATTCGTCTTCTGCAATCGCCTTACCTTTTTGTGCTGAGGATGAAGTTGGTGGAAAATAGCTTGACCATCCTTGTGAGTTATCGGACGAGGAATCAGAAGATATGTCGATGATTGGCGCTTTGGAAGAACTCATGGTGGATTGTTATTAGAGTTAGGGTTTGTGAATTAGGGATTTGCTAAAGAAATTAAGGAATTTATGGACTTCAATGTGGGGTTGTATTGTATTTAAGGGAGTGATTTTGAAGATTTTGGGAATGTTGACTTCTGGTCAACACTTTCATAACTCTGCTGATGAGTTTGAAAGTTGAAGGGTCAAACTGAAACTTTTGGCGCGTTCTTAAACCTAATTAGATCAAAACGGTCTCATCCACCAATTCGATCTCATTACATTTTAATTGCTCAAAATTACATTCGACTCTCACCCAAGAACATTAATTCATATCATTTCACCCAAAACCCCCAAATCAAATGGCTCGAAGAACGTTTCCGGATGAACACAATCAAATTGCTTTTCTTAGTAAGGTTACTGCAGCTGAAGGATTTCATGAGATTATGGATTTTCTAAGTGCGTCTCGATTAAGGTATGCGTTAACAGTTGCTCCTACCATTTATAAATCTCATATGCAACAATTTTGGTCAACTGTTAAGTTGGATATACTAGATGGTGAGGAAAGATTGATAGGTAGTGTGGATGGGGAGAATATTGTGGTTAGTGAAACAACATTAAAAGAAGTCTTCGCTTATCAGGCATATCTACACCCCTACCCTTACCCCAGAAATTGTTATGACTGAGCTTGAGAACATTGGATATGAGAGACCTGAGGCTGGTGGAACATTTTTGAAAGGTCATCTTTGTCCCCATTGGAAGTTCTTATTGCATACTCTACAACACTGCTTGTTTCCCAAAGTAGGTGGATGGAGTGAGTTTAGTGCTTCTCAAGCTATGGCTTTAGTGTGTTTGGCAACAGGGCAACCCTTTGATTTTTCTTCTATGATTTTTGAGGGTATGAAGAAGTTTATTAAGAAGAAATTTTATTTGTATCCAAGGTTTCTACAACTTATTATAAATAGACAGCTAAGGGAACCATTGAGGCATACAAATATTGAGCCCTGTAGTAGAATGGCAATCAAGATGTTTGCATTTCTAAAGAAGAATGGAAAAGGTTTTTCTGGTGCTATAACTCCCCTAACTGAGCACATCTTGAATATAGTGGCTGCAGTTAATGAGGATGAAGAGGCTGGCACACCCACAGCTTCCCATCACACATCCTCATCTACAAGTTTGAATATATCAGTATCACATGAACCCCATAATACCCAATCACCTAGGACTTCACCACATGAGGACATTGTGCTACCTCAGGCCAATGTTAGTATGGATGCAGATGAGGCTGGTACAGGTGATGCAGGTACCATGATGGAAAAGGCTGGCACTACTGTTTCAACTTAGTAGTTGAACAGGACAGTGCTAACATAACTAAGACCTTGACCATGGCAACATCTATTGTAGAGGGTTCTAAGGAACCTGATACAACAGATGGTAACCCCAGCCAAATGGCTTCTATGGGGGGCTCAGCTGTTCAATCTAGGGTTGAGACTGAGTTTGTGTCCAAAGATTCACCTCTCAGAGAAGGTCACACATCTCGAAGTGATGAGGACAGAGATGAAACTATTGAATTGATGGACACTGATGTACATATTGACATTGCCCATGATACACCTCTCGGACCAGGTCACACAGGTCGAAGTGTTGAGGCTAGCATTGAACTTGAAAAAGAGGATTTGACGGTTAAAACACCAGTACATAATGCCAATTCCAGTGATCAACCTCTCGGGTCAGGTTACACAGACCGAAGTTGTGAGGATATCATGAAACAATTTAAGGAATTGACGGATAAATGTACACAATTGTCACAGGAGGTTCTTGGTCTTCGAAAGGAGTTAACGACAGTGAAAGCTACTCAAGGTGCTGAAATTAGACGTCTTAAGCTCAGAGTTACTCATCTTGAGGGGATGCTAAAGAAGAGTTCCAAACCAAGTTTGGAAGAGGATGCTTCCAAACAGGGGAGGAATGATCAGGAGGCTGTAGTGAATGCTCAGGATCAGGAAGTTGTAATAGGTTCAGGGGAGGTTGAAAAGGACATCATGTTGAAAATGTTGGTGATAAGAGTGGAAAGGTTGACTCTGCTGATGCAGAACACTCTGCTGATGGGTTCAAGGTTTCTGCTGATGATACTGAGAAGAGTGCAGCAGTAAAGGACTCTACTGAATCAGATGATGAAAAGTTAACCTTAGCTCAAGTACTGCTGAACATGAACAAAGGAACTAAAACACCCACACCATCACAACAACAAGCTGCTGAATCTGCTGAAGAGCTTGAAAGAATGCAAAAGTTGGCTGATGAACAAGCTCAGATTGCTCAGGATGAAGAATATGCAAGAAGTGTTGCAGCTGATGAAGAAAGAAATAGTTTGAACTTATGGAAAGCTCTACATTTAAAGAAGTTAATCAAGAAGAATTCAATGAACAATTGCAGTATTTCATTGATTCTGATATGATTGTAAGAGGTGAAGCTTTCTTGATAACAAATGATGAGCAGTTGGATGGAAGTGAAAAGACAAAGAGCTTGTTGAGTTTATACTCAGAAAGAATGGATTAGCTAAGTGGGAAGAGCTGATTATGAGGATTAAAGAAGCACAGAAGCATGGTTACAAACAAAAGTCATCTTCAAGGAAAGCATTGGTTAATGACATGAAGTATTATTTGAAGAATGCTAGAAATTATCAGATGAAGGATTTCAAAGGAAAGTCAGATGCTATAATTGAAAAGGAATTTTATGAAACCTATGCTAAGCTAAATTTCCCAAAAAAAGTTTCTGAAAAGAAGAGAAAGCCAGAGGTTATGGAGTCTGACCATATGAAAGCATCTGGAAGTGTTTTGAAGAATCAAGATGACAAGCAAACCATGGAGGATGAGAAGGAAGAAGTTAAGAAAGTCATTGGTTATAAGAGGACTGGTAGAAGAATAAAGCAGATGGCTAGAAAGAAGAGAAAGACTGAGTCAGTAGTGATGAGTGATTCAGAAAAAGAAGATAGTGATGAGCATTTTGAAGAGGTGACTGCTGATGATATGAAAAGAACAATGGATCTTACAGCTCATGTACCACAAAAGGAACCAGAAATTGTAAATGCAGTTCCTTTGGATACAAAGTATTCAATCATATCTTATTCACATACAGTTCAGGGATGGAAGTGAAGCTTACTGGGAATTTAAGAGATCAAATAATTTGTATTATGGATTTGTTAGATTCTCTCAAATGCTACATTTTATGGATAGAGATGATGTGATGCAGATGTGGAGGTTATATAAAGAAAAGTATAGTGATCTGAGACCAGAGGTGATGTATGAAAGAATTCACTATTACTTTTTGAAGAACATGTTTGAGCCTGATGAGAGAGATCTTGAATGGAGGGATTTGATGAACTCCAGAGTTGATAGGTGGTATTTGTATCAATCTTGTGGAGTACATGAATTGGTTTGTAAGGGTGTTAAGGTCTACATGCTTGTGGAGAAGGATTACCCTTTGAACAACAATACAGCAGTGATTACTCAAATGATAAAGCCTGGAATGTTGACATTGCAGAATGATTTCTTTTCAGATAATCAGGCTTATAAATTAATAAGGAAATATGAGAAGATTCTTGAATCAAAGACATCAAAACAGTAAAGTGTTTGGAAGCATCCTCCTGGTGATTAGCTGGATTTAAGGAAACTTGATGATTTTTGAAGAAAAATATCAAGTTTAGGGGAGGATTGTTGGGTCTAAAAGATACTGCTGATTCGAGAAACATAACTCTGCTGAATAGTTATGTGACTCTGCTGATTAGTATAATGACTCTGCTGGTTGGAAGAATAAGCAAAGTGTAACTCTGCTGCTAGCTCACGAAGACTCTGCTGCTAGAAGATTTACTCTGCTGCTTATTAGATATGTATAGTATGTTAAGGATAATTATAGAAAAGATACGTAAGATATTTTTCTTGTATAGGAAGTCTTGTAAACCGACTAGGACTCCTTACGCTATAAAAGGAGGATCTAGGGTTAGGTTAGATGTACGTATCATTATTGTTTACACTTCAAGGTTTCTTGTAACCCTATTGCTGTCGAGCAATCATATTAATATATTGAAGTGTTGTTTGAGAATTCGTTTATGTTTTAATTCTTCTTAAGATCAAATATTAAGTTCCGCATAATATTTGATATACAACTCAAGATCAGTTTCTATACCGATTGTCTTAGATTTATCTAAAGCAATTAATAAGATCGTGAAGCTCAACTGGGATCAACACCGTGGATTTTGTGATCTTAGAAATGGAGGAAGATAGTAGAGTCCCTCTTATTTTAGGAAGACCTTTCCTAAACACCGCTGATGCGATCATCAAAGTAAAAAGTAAAGAACTCAATCTTGGAGTTGGAGAAGATAGAATTACCTTTTTAATCGAGGAAGCAATGCAACATCCATATTCCAGTGATGACACTTATTTTAACATTGACGTAATCGATGAAGTCACTGATGAAGAATTGGATGCATTCTTGACGATTCTGATCCATTCATGACTACTTCGGAGAAAATTAGTGAAACAGATCTTGATAAAGAATTCGCTGATTTTATGGAAGTAAAATTCGAAGAAGTTGAAGAAGGAGAAATAGTGGAAGAGAATTTTGAGGAAATCACCTTTAATGATCAATTGAGGATCAAAACATCTCTTCAAGAACCACCAACTGATCTTGAGCTAAAACCACTGCCCGATCATCTTGAATATGCTTACTTGGAGGATAATTCACTTGTTCCAGTAGTCATATCTTCGTTGCTCAATGACGATGAAAAAGAATGTCTCATCTCTGTTCTCAAGAGGCATAAAAGAGCTTTTGCGTGGAAAACTTCTGATATCCCAGGAATTAGCCCTGATTTCTGTAAACACAAAATCAATTTCGAAGAAGGTGCTAAACCCATTGTAGAAAGACAACGTCGACTCGATCCCAACATGAAAGAAGTTGTTAAGAAAGAAATCATCAAACTTCTTGATGCCGGTATCATTTACCCCATCGAGGATAGTCCTTGGGTGAGTCCAGTTCACTGTGTTCCGAAAAAAGGAGGAATGACCGTAGTGACTAACGAACGGAATGAATTAGTTCCTACTAGAACTATCACTGGATGGCGAGTATGTATTGATTACAGAAAATTAAACAAAGCCACCAGAAAGGATCATTTTCCTCTACCCTTCATGGATAAAATGCTTGAGAGACTAGCAGGGAACAAGTACTTTTGTTTCCTTGATGGTTTTTTAGGATATTTCCAAATTCCTATTGATCCTGCTGATCAAGAAAATACTACATTCACATGTCCTTTCGGAACTTAGGCTTACCGGCGTATGCCTTTCGGTCTTTGTAATGCACCAACAACTTTTCAAAGGTGTATGATTGCAATATTCCAAGACATGCTTGAAACATCTATGGAAGTTTTCATGGATGACTTTTCAGTTTTTGGAAGCTCGTTTGAAGCTTGCCTTTCTAATCTCGGTAAAATGCTCGAAAGATGTGAAGCTGTACATCTTGTTATTAACTGGGAAAAATGTCATTTCATTGTGACTGAAGGAATTGTGCTTGGACACAAAATTTCCAGTGCAGGAATGGAGGTTGACAAAGCGAAAATCGATGTTATCATGAAATTACCACCTCCAACCAACGTTAAAGCCGTTAGAAGTTTTATAGGACATGCCGGTTTCTACCGTCATTTTATTAAAGATTTTTCCAAAATATCTCGTCCCATGACAAAACTTCTTGAAAAAGATTCTGTTTTTGACTTTAATGCGGATTGCATTAAGGCTTTCGAAACATTAAAAAATCAATTGACTAGTGCACCTATTATGGTTTCACCTGATTGGTCACTACCATTCGAGCTCATGTGCGATGCAAGTGATTTTGCTGTTGGAGTTGTGTTAGGAGAACGTGAATGAAAACATTTCCATCCTATATACTTCACTAGCAAAACACTTAACAATGCTCAACAAAATTACACGGTTACGGAGAAGGAATTGTTAGCCGTTGTTTTTGATTTCGACAAATTCAGATCTTATCTTGTGCTTTCAAAAACGATTGTGTTTACTGATCACTCAGCACTCAAATATCTGTTTACCAAACAAGATGCAAAACCGCGTCTTATCCGATGGATTTTGCTACTCCAAGAATTCGACATCGAAATCAAAGATAAGAAAGGAGCAGAAAATCTAGCTGCTGATCATTTGTCTCATTTCGAAAATCCAAATTTGGAATAGTTAAGGGAAGATGAAATTGACGATTATTTCCCTGATGAATTTCTCATGATTGTTGACACAATTGATGAAAAAGAAATTCCGTGGTTTGCAGATTTTGCAAATTATCTCGTTGGAAAAATTCTCAGAAAAGGATTAACTCACGCCCAACGAAGTAAATTCTTCTTAGAACTAAAACACTATTATTGGGAAGAGCCCTATCTTTTCAAGATGTGTCCCGACGGGATGATCAGAAGATGTGTTTATGGTTCCGAAAGACAAAGAATTCTTGATAAATGCCATCATGGCCCGACTGGGGGACACTATGGTCCTTCCACCATAGCTAAAAAAGTTTTTGATGCTGGATTCTATTGGCCGACAATTTTTAAAGAAGCTCATACTCTTGTTTAAAACTGTGATTCTTGCCAAAGATCTGGCAGTCTTTCTCACAGAGATGAAATGCCTCAAAAAAGCATTCAAGTCTGCGAAATATTCGATATTTGGGAAATCGATTTTATGGGACCATTTCCTAAATCGCAAAAATACGAATACATTCTCGTTGCTATTGATTATGTTTCCAAATGGGCAGAAGCCGAGGCTCTAACCACAAATGATGCATGAGTTGTTGTTAATTTTCTCAAAAAGCTTTTCGCTCGTTATGAAATTCCTAAAGCTTTAATAAGTGATCAAGGAACCCATTTCTGTAACAAATAAATGGAGAAAATTATGAAACGATATGGAGTTCATCATCGTTTTGCTACAGCTTATCATCCACAGACCAGTGGTCAAGTCGAAAACACCAACAAAGCCTTAAAGAGGATACTCAAAAAAAGGGTCAAAGACAATCCTGCCGTTTGATCTAGAAAACTTGATGATGCTCTGTGAGCATTTCGTAGGGCTTACAAAACTCCAATTGGTACAACACCATACAGACTTTTGTATGGAAAAACCTGTCATTTTCCGTTCAAAATCAAACATCACGCCTACTGGGAACTCAGAAACTGTAACCCTGATCTCAAAATAGCTGGAGAGAAGAGATTTTTGCGATTTCATGAACTCGATGAACTAAGACTCCAAGCTTATGAGAACTCCAAGCTTTACAAAGCTAGAACCAAAGCTTATCATGACAAAAAGTTAAGAATACGGAAAGAATTCAAAGCTGGTGACAAAGTTTTGCTTTTCAATATGAAATACAAGTTTAAAGCTCCTAAGCTAAAACCGAAATGGTTAGGACCATATATAGTGAAACATGGATTTCCATCTAGATATGTTGAATTATATGACAAACAGGGTGGAAGTTTCATTGTTAATGGTCACCGGATTAAATTGTACTATGATAAGGAGCAAATGAACGAGATTTCTATCGAAGAAATTCTGCCGGAATCAGAATATGAAGATATAACATTCATGGCATCCTTTCCGGCCGATTATAAGAAAAACACTCCTTGGGCCAAAGAAATTGGTTTTATCTATGATGTTCTTCCTAGAGATTAGGAAAGAGTGAAATTGGAAGGCATAGATGAAACTGGAGAAGGAATAGTGATAGGAAACGTGGTGTATGTTCCCAAATATTCGAAGAAGAACCAAAATATTGCACCAACGTAGACAGAAGGAAGTTTGAGTCAGGCTGATGACTCGTTAATAAAACAAGCGCTTCTCGGGAGGCAACCCGTGTGTTTGCTATTTTTACTTCTTATTTTTATTTTCAAAGTGATTACACCCCAAAGTTTCTCTAATCCCTTAGTTGAACTTAAGTGTGGGGGTGTATCACTAACTTTTAATAAAACACATTCTCGTGTGTTTGTTTGTTTTAATATTACCGCAGGTAATGATTACTAAGCTTGGACACTTGGATCAAAGAATCATATGAAGCCCGAAAAATATGGTTTATTCTCTTATTTTCCTATTTTCATACTTTGAAGTTTGTTTATCACATTGAGGACAATACTTAACTTAAGTGTGTGGTGGGGGGGGGGGGGGGTGAATAGGAAAATAAAGATAACTTGTAAATTTCGAGCTAGATTTTAAATTTTGTTTGCCCTGGTGATCTAGTTATTTGTCATTTTTAGAATAATATATTAGAATAACTGGATCTATCCACTGGTGAAACCTGTAATTTTTGAAAAATTGAGATGTGTCCCGATTAATATTGCAATCCATTCTGGGATCGATAACATTAGCTAGCACATATTATAGCCTTTTCTCTAAATTGTGAGGATTTGAGCCTGTTCTATATTTAGCATACATCTTTTATGCTGTGATTCTTTTGCTATGAGTGTGCCGGTGATTTTATTTATTCTAGAACTTGTGCTTGTAAATCATTACGAGACCGTTGTGAGATCACATTTCGTGTGTGATATAAGTGTATATGCGTGATAAGAGGTAACCTTAGGATTTAACCTAAATAGCCTTCCGTATTGATATTTAGCTAGTTACACTGACTAGTTAACCACCAATATAAACCCTATTGTTAGCGTTTATCTTTAATGCTAGATACCCCTAGTTACACCTTCTGAGCCTATCTTTTCTTTTGAATAAATCCAGAAAAATACAAAAAGATTTTACACTTTTTAGCCTAGCCTTACCATTAGTCAAGTCTTGATTGGTTGCTAGCTATATGGTAAGATGAATGTTATGTGGGAAATCATGAAAGTTCAAAGAAAGTTGCAAACTCCAAAAGCAGTGATTGAAGCAAAGTGAAGGACTAGTCATCACAACTATAAGATGACAAGTGAATGAGTTTATGTTCAAAAGAAAAAAAAAAGAAAAAAAAAAAGAATAAGTCATCGCAACTATAAGGTGACAAGAATAGCCAATGAGCTATGGAATAATGTATTGATCGATCAAGTATGGAGTTTCTCAATATTGCATGATAGTGGTTCGAAATAGCTAGCAACATTTGGTTCATAGACTTTGACTATTTTGTATATTCTTTATTATCAACCTTTCTAAACATATCCCATGTCTTATCCTTACCTTTTGGCTTTGTGAAATTATCAAGTGTATTGACATATAGTGACCATCCGAGTTCTTGAGGAATTAGATAACGCGCCAGCGATCTAAGGTTATCCTTAGTGACCATCCGTTGTTTGGTAATGCAAGAATTCACGCCAGCAATCTATTATGTTTTGCATAAGATATTTGCACGTAAGTCTGATATAACCCTTGAAGCCTTAAACCCGAATAAAAGACCTCTTTGATATGTATACTTGGTGCTCACGCCATATCGGTGTAGTTTTGTTTCTTGTACAAGCCTATGATAATATTTAGATCATGACTGAGCAATGTGTGTGATTTCTCTTATATACTCCACCAACCATATAAATGAGTGATTTGAGTGAATTATATTTTATTCCTTTTTCGTGAGGTGATTAGTAATGTTCATCAAGCAAGAAAATCAATTGGGTATTGTCAAACATCTTGATGGTTCACTTAGAAAAGCTTAAAATGATGGATTTAACTTATACTTATACTTGATAGATTTGCATCACATTTTTCTTAAAAATATTTCGTATACCTAGTGGATTATTGTTTTAACTTCTAGATTTGCTTGAGAGCAAGCAAAGTTTAAGTGTGGGGGAATTTGATAACGCTCAAATTGTGAATGTTTTAAGTAGCGTTATTCATGCTTTTGTATATATTATTTGGTTATATTTATATGCTTTTGTTACTTAATCGCACCAAAGTATGTTTGCAAAGTATATGTAGCCAAGTACAGGAAAAAGGAAGAAAAAGTGAAAGATTAATGAAGAAAACAAGGACTTACGATCGTACGAAGATTCTCATGTCAAGAACCACTCCGAAAAGGCATTTAAAATAAGGATGATTGAAGTATTCATTATTACAAAGAACCAAGAGCTATGAGAAAGATACAAGCCAAACATCAAAAGACCAAGTTTGTGTCTACAGGACAACTCCATCCGATAGGATGCAACCCGCAACCGATTTGGATGGAGATGATGATCAAGACCATCCGATCGGACACAACCTGTATTCGATCGGATGGAGCCCTCGTACTTTTCTCAAATCTGCACTTTGGTTCAATTCTAGGCTCTTCTATTTGGTATTCTAGGTCCTTCTAAGCTACTTGGAGGCCAAGTTGCAGCATTTAAAGTTCCTATGCTTGAGAGTAATATAAATAGAGCCTTTAAAAATCTTTGAGAGAGACAACAAAAAAGACAACTATTACAAAACTATTATTCAATAATCATTCAACTCTCTCTAATCATAAACCACTCTCAAAAGCTCTCAAATTCGTCCTTAGAAGTCCAGGAAACTTTGGAAGTCCAAGAAGTCAACATTTGGAAGTCAAACTCTCAAGAAGTAGACACCAATACTTTAGGTATCATTACCTAATCATTTGTAATCTCATTCCAATCATTGTAAGACTTTTAATCATGATTTCTAATGTTCAAAATTCTGAGCTTATGTTCATGTTTGCTATGAGTGGCTAGTGCCTTTGTGCACTTGCTTAGATGATGTATATTACTTAATGATTTGCGTATGATTGTGATAACATGTTTTAATTCAATTTCAACTTAATTCTAAGATCCAATTGTGCTTAAGTTTCATAGTGACATTTGTTAATCAAGTTTGACTAGTTGTTAGTAATTCTAAAAGTCGAAAGGTTTATTGTTATTCAACTAGTTATAATCATTTGTCTATGAATGATTGTTTTTACCCATTATTCTTGGTTAAACAAAGAAACTTAATTGTGGTTGTAATAAGAATGCTTTTGTCTATCAAATTGGATTGATTGAAAGCCACATCATAGGTCGAAAGATTAGTAGTTTACAATCAATTGTAACCTTTTTGTCTATGATCGGTTACCTTTTGTATTGACCATTTCCTAAGCTTATTTGATAAAACAAAAGATTATTTTTTTGTTTAAGTTTGTTAATCCAAACTTATGAAACTTGAATTGATCTTGAATTGATTGGTTAAATTTAATGCTTGTTTTTATAAACTAGAATCTTGACGAAGGTTTAACTTGTAAGAACAATAGATTAGTTCACCAACTAATTATCATAACCGACATATTAACAAAAGTTATCACAATCATGCTTATCAAGAGTAGTAAACTAGTCTAAGCAAGTGTAGTTTTAATCATTTCAATTATCATATTACCATTATTGCTTGTTTTTGAGATTTACTTTTAGTAGCTTTTATACTTACAACTCGATTCACTCACAAATCCATGCGAACGATCCTGACTTACCATCATAATCTTTCTATAACGGACAAGTTCACTTGCTCGTATGTGTTATTTCTAGGTTCGGTAATTCAACCCTTATAAATTTAAAACTTGTACACACACGTAACACATCAATGATTATGAAGATGAAGACGATACTAGAGAATCACGACCACAAGGTCGTGACGCAGCTAGAAAGAAATCATCGTCCTCCTCTCGTGATCCACCATCATCTTGGACAGCTTCGCTAACCAAGAACTTTTTCAAATTGAAGCCGTCAAAAGAGGGAAAAAATAAGGAGATTGAAGATGAGTATCTGAAGATGAAGCAATAAGAACTAGCCATAAAAAGAGAGAAAATGGAGCTCCAACGAAAACAAGTCGAAATCATGGAAAAAACAAAACGGGAGCAAGATTTGATCTTCTACTACTCAAAAATTGACCCAACTTTGCCCGAACGACACAAAAATCATCTTAGGCAGCTTAAGACACAAATTAAAGCTCGCTACAACTTAGATGATTAGTTTACATTTGTAATCGTTATCGTATTTTTAATTTAGTATTGTAATGTTTTTGGTTTTAATGAATTTTAAGTTTTTTTTTTTTTTTTTTTTTTTTTTTTTTTTTTTTTTTTTTTTTTTTTTTAATGTTTGATTAAAAAAAAAGTCGGTCATCGACTGTGGCACTTTGGTCATGTCTGGTCGTCGGAGAGAGAAAGCTGACGTGGCAGCCGGTGACCCTGGTCACTTGGGTCATCGACTGTGACCAGCCTTATTAGACAAGTATTGGTTTTAGTATACAAATATAAATTATTAGGGTTAATGATTTATTAAGATTTTACAATAAAATCCTAATACCTCTTCCCTCCCTTCCTTGGCTTGCGTTGACCGAATCCCACTGTTTGTGTTGTTCACTGATTTGATCGTCTCTTGTTCGTGTGATAAAGTTAATTCAACTTTAGCAGCTACAGGGTTTCGCTTGAGTTTTAGTGTGGATACTAAAAGGTTTGTTCTACACTTGGACAAAAGTATGTAATCTGTGTGTTCCTGGAGCTTGATTCGTGGAGTTGCAGGAGACTGTGATCATCTGTCCGTGTTGCTGGTTAGCCATAAGGCATGCCTTTATTATTCATGCAGGATTAATTATATAGTTGGTCTACATGGATCTCAAGAGGGAACAACCTTTTTAAATAAACAATTGATTTTCATTAAGTCTTCCACTGTGTATATTATTTGATAATAGTACTTGTTTAATGGCTATGTAAATTTTAAAATCGCTGCTTGTTACGCAGTTTCCATCACATTTGCTTAGACTAAGGGGCCGTCTAAAAGGAAGGTCTAATACCGCATTTACCACAGTCACCTCAGCGCAAACTCGGTTTTCTCTTTTTACAACCAACTTTGTGTAACAAGATAACCAACTTTACCAACAGCTTCTATTTTTTTTTTTCATTTTTTTAAAACACTTAAATAAAAATTTCATTAATAATAAAAAAATATTACATATATAATTGAAATAAAATAAAAAATACTACAATAAAAATTCAAATAAAATGAAACTACAAATTAGTGTGTACTTGTACATCGTCAAATGTGTTCCACTAAATCGGCTTTAAAGCTTAAATGTGTTTCCTCATAGACTAAATTGCTAACAACTTGCTACGGTTTTGCATGCGTTCGTACGAGATCATCATCACGATGTTGATCCTCTGAATAAAAGACGAGAGAGATTGTTTTCCCTTTGTCTTTTAGAATCATATTACGTAATATGATGCACGTTTACATCATATTTGTTATTTTCTTAAGAGACACCGGCCGTGCGGGAGTTTATATGATAGCCTACTTTTTCTTTTGCATGCTAAACGCTCGTTTCACATCTTTTCTTAATGCTTCATGCACTTGCTTATACCTAATTCGCTTCCTATCATTTGCACTTAGCTGTTAAAAAAACTTAACAAGAACATACCATTCCGGATATATCCCGTCAGTAAGATAATATTGTGACAACCGGTAATTTTTGGGAATATATTATATATCGCGTCGAGTTTAAAAACAAATAATTAATATTTGAGTACCGTCTGATATGTTTTGGGAATCTATTTTGGAGTATTGGCAATGTTATTCGTTTCATTGGTATGGGATGTGATAAGTTTTCCCGTAGGCCTAGAACTAAGCACGACGCGATTCGGCACAAATAGAAACCTAATAATACGAAAATAATTGATTTTAGGCGTATTTAACAAACATGTACGTATGAATAGTCATTTTTATTGGAAAAATGATTTTAAAAATAATGGCGTGAGCTAAAAAGTCTCAAGAAATTATTTCGACGAAAAAACGAGCCCCGAAGCAAATAACGAGAAAGATAGTTAAAATAACACAAACTACCCCTCGCCCATATTTACATAACCACCCCTAAACTTTAGCAATTGGCAAAAATGGAAACTAGGGTAGTATATATACCTCCGCTATATACATTTTAGGGTTTGTTGTTTCCTCTCACAAACCCTAGCCGCACCTCCCTCCTCCACCATCTCCGGCCGCCGTCGAAGCACCACCAGCACCACCATATCACCACCATTTTCATCGTTAACCACCACCACAAACCCCTTGTACCTCCTTTTGTGAACCATACGCGTGGTCACGCGCCACCACTGGTTCGTTTTTATTTGTTTTTCGTTGGTAAGAATCGAGGTAAGGTATAGATCGAGTGAAATAAGGGTTAAAAACACCGATTCACCACCCCGTGTGAATCGGTGTGGGTTCAAAATGTATAGAAATAAAGTTTTAAATAATTAAAACGTGAATAAAAAGAGTTGGTATCATCATTTAATCGTGTTTTTGGTCATGGGTTTTTGATGTCGTGAGCTAAAGCTCACGGCCGAGCTTATTTTTGGGTTAGCCGTGGCTTATTCGAGCTTATTCAATTATTTTGGTTTTATTAATTTTCTTTTATTTTTGTTCTTGTGGATCCGGTTGGGCCAAAAACCCAATAAGGGTTTTGGTTTGATTTTAGTTTTTGATTTGTTTTTGGTCTTGGATTTGGTTTGGGCCGAGAATCACTAGGGTTCGATAGGTTGTTTTGTTTTCGACACCGAGTTCGAAGTCGAGACCCCCATGGTCTCGGCATGGTAAGTTTCTTGTTGTTATGTTTGTCTTGTCGAGAGTTTTAAGGTTCGGATTGGATTTGGATTTTGTTTTAGTCAAGCCGTGGAAAATTGTGGCCGAGTAATAATGTTGGCCGAATGGCCGTGTGGATTGATTATTGGACTTGGATTATTATTGTGATGATTTGAGCGACGTCGGGTGCTAACCGAGACTTTGTAGTCTCGGCGTGGCCTCGACAAGCCAAAAGATGGTTTAGATTCATTATTTGGACTTGTGGATTATGTTATTGACTTGTTGACTCGAGAGTATTAAAAACTCGGATTGTGACTCGGAACGTATAATGACTCGAGAGGTGTATTGTCGGAAATATAAATGACAAATAAATGTGAAATAATAAATAATAACTTAGAAATGGAAAATATTTATTAACAAAGTAATTTGTTATTTAATATTTAGAATGAAATTTTTAACTTAAAAAGGGATAGCATTAAATGGGATAAAAACGACAATACTTAAGAGTTATTAAGCGTTCTGAGGGCACGTTTACCAAGGGATACCACATTTGGAAATTTTGGGATTTATTATGGGATTATTGTTCAAGTTACGGATTGGTTAACGTTAATATACCCGCCCAGCATGGTTATCAGACTTATTGGGTTGACGAATCCAATAAGGGCCCGATAAACGCGTTGGGGGAATTTATTAACGGGTGACCCATCCTTATGACTTACCGTTTCTTTGTAACGAGTAGGTTAGCTTTGGATTAATAAGCGAGACGAGGGAATTTTTGGACTTATCGCGTTGACGAATTCGATAAGGATCCAATAATTCATCCGGTTACCTTATTAAGCTTTTAGCTTAACCATCTAGACTTTTGACCATTGTCGTGTGTGATTTATTTAGTTTGACCCCCGTCGTCTTATCTTGAGTTTTCTCATTTTTATCGTCGGCTTCGTTTGTCTATTCTTCTTTTGGCATGTGTACTCTTGAGTCGTGTCTTTCTACCGTCACACGAATGATGATACCCAACTTATACTAAAGGCTAAAAATAGATTACTTTTGGGAAATAGAAATGGTTAACTCTTGGGAAGTTTTGCGTATTTAGTTTATTTTGAGAGATGCGTTTTAAGACGAGTCTATTAATTATTAGGTTGTGCCGAGTTTGCAGTGCAATGATGTTCTAGCCGTCGTAGTACTTTTCAACTGTTGGTTTATGTTTTGTGTTTGGCTTGATCGAGGTGAGTTTCATAGCCCCTCTATTACTTTAATAATTTTTTATTAAATTTGGGGTGAGAAAACATGCAAATGATTTTGATCGGACCTTTGTTATTTGATTGTTTTTGTTAAGGTTTGCTATGTTAGCTAGCTAAGGTTAAGGGCTGCAATTGTGCATAATTATTTAGTTATGAGCTGCAAATCATGTAGGAATATCGTAACTAGGCTGCAATTGTGTAGGTTATTACTATAGCATGCACCTATAGGAAATAATGTTGGTTATTGTCACACTTCGATGTGGGTATTGAGATGTTGGTTAGTGCCTTAGTCTAGTATAGCAAACTTATGCGTTTTGGTCCATTGTTACGTATTGTTTTGAGTATAAACCTATGAACTCACCAACGTTAGCTGACTTTTTAGCATGTTTTCTCAGGTAATTAATGATGATTTCGTTGAAGAATGTTTGGTTGGAAGCTTTGCAAGCGGCATGGTTATTGGATCAGTTTAGACTCTGATAAACTGTTTGGGACCTACCTTTTGATTTATTTTGGGCTTACTTACGTACTTTTTGGAATAAATGTAAACTCTAAATTTTGGATTAATTTTTTTTATTTAAACGGATGATGATATTCCATTTTCTTATGCTTGTGTTGTGTACCAATCCCCGTAGCACCCCGAAGCTTTGATAAGTCTTCCGCTGTACCAAATTTTGGGGGTGTTATAGATTGGTATCAGAGCTCAAGTTATAGAGAACTGGGTGCTTATCAAAAACCTAGACTATAACTATTTTTCAAAAATTGATCCCGTGACCGATGCGCGCCTGCTAATCCGAAGTCTCTAGTATTGGTATGATGAATTGATGAGTTATTGATATGAGATTTGAATATTTTGAGTATGTGATATGAGTTATATTATGATTGTTTTGGAATGTATGTTTGGGATATTGCGCTATTTAATACTATTAGTATATATATGATAGTATATATAATAGTATTGTTATTTTTGGATTTTGGGAAAGGTTTTGATATGAGTTTTGCGTCGCGTGATTTGATTATTTTGAAACACTTATACCTATCCTCAGCCATTGTCACAGACCATGCCTTCCTTTGCATTTGACGTATGTGAGGACATCCTCGTGGCTGGATCCCGCCCAGCACGACCTTGGATGATTCCTACTCAGGATGATCCCTATTCGATCATTCCACGTTTAGCTTTTGCTTCATCATCATCAGTTACCCTAGTGTCATCGACTTCACTCATTTCTCAGCCATCTTAATCATCAGCTGATCGCCCTAGTTCTTCACGACAACTTACCTTACATCAGGTGTTAGCCCGAGCTCAGACTCCCAGACTTGCCGACCGTGGTACTGCACGTATATCGGTGCGACCACCCATGCACTTTTCAACTCACTCTCTTCTGTCATCATCACCGGCATCATCATCTTACAGGAGACCTCGATCACCTACTCCATCGTCACATTCATCTCATGACTCGCCTGCCCCACAGAGACGCCGTCTTTGAGGCTCATACATAGAGGATGAGGATGTTAACCCTGAGGAGGAACCTCAGGAGGAGGAGGAGATTGACCTTGAGGAGGAACCTCAGGAGGAGGAGGATATGGACCCTGAGGATGTTATTCCACCAGATCAGAGTCCAACACCATTTGCACATTCACCAGAGCCTGGCTCTCCCTGGCACTTACCTGCATTTGATTCACCGGAGCAGTCATTTGAGTTAGCCTTACCCCCTCACTCGCCCGAGCCAGAGTTCCCAGCGGCCCTAGACACGTCATCAGAGATTTCCTCAAAGGTGGCTGATCATGGAGAGGTGGGTCGTATCTGGGATCAGATCATCGCCAACCAGAGGATGATCAGTCAGTTAGCTGATCGGTTAGTAGGTGTATCATCGGTGAGGTTTGGAGAGGTGGAGAGAGATGTGGGTATATTGTATGGGAGGACTAAATCACAGAGATGCGATCTGCTAGACTGGCGCGACATGATGAGAGATTTGCAGAGAGCTTTCATGACCGCCAGAGAGACGGATAGAGTTCTCTGGCGTAGATTCGCTGAGCTACAGGCTAAGGTTACTGAGCTCAAGAGAGACCGTGATGCAAATGGCATTGATATTTCCTCTATATGGAGACAGATGGCGGATATGGGGGATACTTTGAGGGACATCCGCCGAGACCGTGGCTAGTTGTGTTTAGGTTCCGACTGTTGTACCATCCCTAAACTGAGGAGTCCTCAGTTAGAGATGCTAGTTATCGTCATCTTTTTGTCATTATTGTCCGTATCTTTATCTTTACACTTCAATTGTAGTTTCGAATTCATGTATCGATGATTGACGTTGTTTTGAATGGAAACCTCTGGGTTTGTTTTCGTATGACTTTTTAAGTTATGCATGGAATATTATTCCAGTTTTTGTGATATGGCTGTTATTTGGTATTCAACCGTGTTCAGTTTGTGCGTGATATATTTCGTTGTTTGAAATCTTATGACTCTCGTATATTGTGATTTAGATTGATGGCACCGAGGCGAAACCCAGTCAGGACTACCCAGAACAGGGCCTGCTGTTGTCAATACTGTTCGTCGTGGCCAACGTCTAGTTCGAAACGTTAACAACCAGAATACTAACAACCAGAATACCGACAACCAGAATACCGGCAACCCGAATACCAACGATCGTACGAGGAAGATCAAAATGTCTAAATGAGGGTGTCAATGGTCACACACCTCCTAACACTAAACCTTTGAATCAGACTTTAATCGATCAGCTTAAGACTCAATGTGTTGCGGAATTGTTAGCCAAATCGAATCACTCGAACACCTCTGTCGGAACTCCACCACCTAACCGAAGTCGTGGTTGCACGTGAAAAGAATTTCGGAGTTGTGGGCCAACAGAGTTTGGTGGAACCGAGGGTGTTGTTGTTTTAATGAGGTAGATGGAGAAGACAGAGTCCGTGTTTACTGTTAGTAAATGTGCCAAGGATGCCAAGGTGAAGTATGCCACATTCGCCTAGAAGGAGGAGGCGTTAACCTGGTAGAACAACCATCTCAAGTCAGTTGGAAGTGAGGTGGCCTATGCTATGACTTGGGATCGATTCAAGGCGTTGTTGATTGATGTAATTTTTATAGTCTATATAATTTTAACTAAGTTTTAAATTTATTTATTGCCGAACTAACCTATAGACTCTAAACACTAATGAGCAGTGTACCCGATCAATATAGATAGTTTCTAGGTAAGCAAGGGTCGTTCAATAGGAGCGAAGCTAAAATGATCTGAAGGTATTTATACTGAACTAAACTAAACTAAACTATCCTAACCTAGAAAGCAATTAAAGATTAAGGGGGGGGGGGGTTAGCCTAAGAGACTAGCGCGAGTTTTATGTGTTTTGTAATCTAAATACGATTAAATAAATAACTAAACTAAAGATAGTGATCTTGGAAGCAAGTAAGGTAGAAATCAATAAAGAAGAATGTGCTAGCCAAATCTAATTCATCGATTAGTTATGTTTGCTAATAACCTAATTGTTCTACTTATCCCGTTAGTGAATTCGAATACCGATTATCAATTCTGTCACCATTAATAACCTACTTACCGAAGTGGGCCGTAAGAATTCATTATTATGACCTATCTAACATCAATGCAAACTTATTGCTTTATACTGTCTAAGCTAGTTTGGCATTACGCGCTATTAGTCCTATTAGGTTGTAAACACTTTCCGATGTGACCTACAATGATTCCTAATAGAGTTTCGGTTCAACACACATGTGATTTAACTAAAGTAACAACTATTGCAGGAGGTAAATTACATCAATTAAAATCATAAGGATCATAAACTAGTTACATTGACTTCAACTAGTAATAAGAAATAAATGAGTTTTTGGCGATAAGCATAGTAATATCAAATGGTAAAAGTAAAGACAATCAAACATTAAGCAGACAAACCAAACGATTTCATAAACTTGGCTAACATCTAAGAACACCCATGATCTTAGTTGCAAAACACAAAGCATAAATCATAGCATTAAAAACGAAGTTCATAATGAAAATGTTACGCTAACCAAATGATTACACTATGTAAATTGAACTAGGGATGTTCTTCTACGTTACCGACATGATTTCTGGTCCTTCTTGACTTCCTTGAACTTCTGGAATAGGCTCTTATGGGTTTAAAGCTTATAGAAAACCCGAATTAGGTTTTCTATTTATAGGGTCTGAAATCGGGGTCGATACGGCGTATCAAAAGGGTTTAATACGCCGTATTGATAAGTAAACGTGGCCTCCAAGTCTGAAACTGACCCGATATGGCGTATCTAGAGTTCTGATACGGAGTATTGGCCAATACGGTGTATCAACAAACCCTATACGCCGTATGGGGTTTAGGATCAGATAGATTTTCTTTTTCTCTTCGCGTGGCCGCTTGAATAAACTAAAACGGAGTCCGAATGAAGATTTTACGGCCAAAATACGAAAGCATCTTCGAGTGTCGTCATGTAATCTTGACGTCTTCATTAAGCTTCTAATCTTCACTTGAATTCTCGGCAAGGATTGTATACGGCCGATACGGCGTATCGGATTGGTCCGATACGGCGTATCAAGGTAACTTCGCGTGGGGTCCAAGATTATTATATTCCATAATATTTGTTCACCGCCATAGTGATACTGCGTATCACAAATCTTCATACGGCGTATCTTGTCTTCTTAACATGGAAATCTGGTGAAGTCTTCAAGGTAGATACGACGTATGTTGTTGATGTCATACGGCGTATTTAGAGTAGAACAAGTTGGGTTTTCATCGTTGACCAAGGTTTCATATACGGCGCATGGTATAAATCCATAGGGTACATGCTTCAAAGTCAAACAATGGTCTTCATATTCTTCTAAGTCTTGGTATATGGCGTATCTATCAAGCATGATACGGCGTATGAGTCTTCAGTTCAACAGACTTTTCCAACTTGTTTCATTTTGCTCCAATTTACGTCCAAAATAGCTAACTTTCAACAATTGCTTGTTTTTAACTGAGATATACAAAAGTAAGTGATTAAGTATCAATTCTCATATAAAATAATACAAAATAAGCAATATACATAGGATAAATGATGCTAATAATACGTTGTTATTTGATGTCATCAAATATCCCCCCACTTGAACTTTACTTGTCCTCAAGTAAACCTTAAATTAAACTTATGAAAATGTATCCTAAACATTCATCTAGGATTTTTATAGTTTAAGCACTCATTCGTTTGATCTCAATTGCACAACCAATCACCTCACGAAATAGGAAAATGAAATCACTCAAATCACTCAACTAATCTATGTGGTAACATTTTAGTAATTCACTCAATTTCTCGGTCGTGACGAATATTCTATCATAGGCTTGGCAAGGATACACATCTCCACCACTAAAACTAAGGAGTAACAAGTCTAAAGTGGTAAATAGGGTTAATTATGATAAGGTTTAAGGGTTAAACCGGGAGTTTGTTCAAACATCTCCTACACAAACTTAATAGATCGCTGGCGCGAGCCCTCGATTCCTCAAACAACGGATGGTCACTAGTGTGTATCCCGGTTTGCTGGCACGTTATTTTCATAACGGATAGTCACCAAGACATACTCCTGATCACTGGCGCGTCATTCGATTAGTCAAAAATTCGGATAGTCACTACCTTATTCATGCATTTGACATTCTCACTAAGCCATTACCATATTCGGATGCTCGAAAGCTAACAACGAATACAGTAACTTGGTAAGGGTAAGGGTAACATTTGGGAAATACATAAATTGTTGTAAAATAAAATAAACAAACAAATAGATTAAGTCCTAACAAATGTGGTTAACTACTTCCCGACATTCCCTTAAAAAAGACACAAATCATAGACTAACTCACGCTTTAACACGGAAACTCACGCTTTATAAGGTAGACACGAATTAGACTCATTGATATCTTAATCAAATAATAAACCTTAGTTGGCTTTCCCATAACGGCCAACTCCCTTGCAATCCATAAATATATTACAACAAATAGTGGCGATATCTCCACTAGTACATAACTCTACATCGTCGGTTTATAACACGTACCAACGAATAATCGATTCGTTCAAAATATAAAATCGGTTAAGTTTAGACAATATCGATTATCTCACTTTCTCACTTTCTTTCTTTTTCTTTTCTCTCTTTTTTTTTTTTTTTTTTTTTTTTTTTTTTTTTTTTTTTTTTTAACATAACTAATGGTGTAAAATTTCACGACTTCACCATATCAATAAATCTGAATGATTTTTCCATATACTTCAATAATTCAGATAAAAATAATAGTGATAGTAGTAAACACACGAAAATAAAAAATAACTACTATCACATTCCCAATTGCGATGTGCAATTCCCGACCTAACCATAGATAAGAAACACACACGAACACAGGAAATACACACTATACAAAAGCAACCAACCACAGACTTAAATCTATAGGGTAGGCTAAGGTGTATAGGTGTGACGAAACAATTTAACATTGGTGTAAGAAACAAAAGGAATGACTCTGAGGGTTTTTCTAGGGATATCTTACTCTATAAATGAGAGTAACAAATGGGTTTAACATGGGGATTAACTAACCATTGTAGTTAGTTAATATAACTTAACATTTATAGGCTATTTGGGTGTAATCCTAGAAATTTACAAAGTTAGACAAGTCACTCCAATTATATCAATAATACTCATTATGGTGGTCTCGAATAGTATACAAGTTAAGTTCTAAAGTTTACTACAAGTCACTGGCACACTCATATTTTTGTGGAATTTAGGTAAAATATTGGAAACGGAATAGGCTTAATTCTTACAATATGGAAATAAGGGTTATGTGTGCGGGTTATGCAACTTTGATTTCACAAAAACATGCTAAATTTTTTTGAATTTAAGCATAGATTTATTTTTGAAAAATTAAGGACAAATGAACGTTCTAATTCTCCATCCCCCACTTAAGATATAGAACGTCCTCGTTGTATAAATAAAACATGAAAAACAGGAAATAGAAAGAATTAGAACGGAAAACTCCTCTGAGATTTGCTCGGTATGATCCTCCAAGATAAGAATGCGAGCATATGTAATGCGGGAGTTCATCAACACCTTCAATTGTCCAGACTTGTAAAAATATAGAGACCACAGAAAAAGAATCTCGAGAACATCTCGTTAATCATAGGTTAGAAAAATAAAACGAAAAACAAAAGAACTGTATTCTGTTCTGGCAGGTTGATACGCCGTATCCAATAACCATGGATACGCCATATTGAAACTTAAAGAACAGGTTCCAAATACGTGTCAAAATATCGAATACGTCGTATCCTTAAACCTGAATACGTCGTATCGATATATTTGACGACAAAGTTTTTAGAAAGAAAAATAAAGACTAAAGTATTCCAGGTAAGATCGATACGTCGTATCCATTGAAGTTGGATACGCCGTATCGAGGCCCTGAGACAGACTCGACAGAAAAATTAAATGACATAAATTAAAAGATAAGCATGGGTTGCCTCCCACGAAGCGCTTGTTTTTGTTAGAGTCAGGAGCCTGACTCCACCCTTATTTACTGTGTAATAGGGTGTTGTTCCCCCCACTTGGAATCAAGTGCGGGTGATAATTGCAATAAACACTATAATAGTGTAATTTTGCTATAGTAGGAAGAAATATTAAGTTAAAATGGTACCTCAGTGGGTAGTGATCTCCACTCATTACCTTTCATGAGTTGGTTGATGAATTGGATGTCTTGAATATACGATGTGATCGACCAATATGTTGAGGATGCATGAATTGCCCTTCATTTATCTTGTTGGTGGTCAGGCGTCCCTCAACTTCCATACAAGATGAGAAAGGGTCTTTGGCAAGTATCTCTTCAAGACCCTATTCTTTCCATGTTAGCATCAAAGTAGCTTGCTCTTCAACCAAGGTATTATCCAAGAGCTCATCATCGCATTCTTCTGGAGGTTCAACCCAAATCTGGTGGATAGCAGGTGCTTTATGTGTGTCATAATGTGGTGTGATGACCATGATAGGTTGTAAGGTAATAGGTTCCACCACATCATCCTTCTGCTCTGCAATCTGTTTAGAAACACTAGCAATATCATTAGTAACTAAAATAAAAGAAGAGTCAAGGGCGTTACCAATATGTGTCGTAGATTCCACATGAGCTTGTGATTTTGATTCTTTCACCCGTAGACTCTTAGCTTTCATCTTCTTTGATTGCTTATTGCTTGGTTCTTTTTTTCCACCTTCAATCGTCCAGGGAAAGGGATGTGTGTCCATACATTAATCAATCGTGCAGGGAAAGGGACGGATGGGTGTGATGTGTCGTGTATCGTGCAAGTTTTAAAAATTTATAAACACAATTTATCCAATTCTCTAATCAACACATACGAGCAAGTATACTCGTCCGTGGTAGTAAAGGTGGGTAAGTTGAGATCGTCCCAAGGGAATTGTTGTTTGGGTTTGGTAGTATAAGTTTTAACAAAAAGGGTTGTCAATCCAATTTGGTACGAATTCTAAGGTAAGTAAAAATCAATCAATCAAAAACAAATATACTTGTTTGTAATTCCATGACTAATTGTATAGAGTAATCTACCAAGTTGGGTGTAACTTGTAATGATGCACAACTTAAATTGAGTGATTCACAATCAATAGTTTTTATCATGAGAAATCATCTTCTAAGAATTCAATCTCCTAGTTAATTCCTTTCGGCCTTTGTTAACTAGTACGATAATTCTATTAAACTCTTTGTTGTTTGAAAAGCATTTCTTATCTTAAGAATTCCTACGAATCCTTTCGGCCTTTTCTCGTGACGAAATCGTTTCCAAATCCATTTTAATGAGTCAATATGATGCTTGTCACACACCATAGTCCATACTAATTCGTGCACTAACTTTTTGGAATAAAAACATAAAGAAAATCCTTTCGGCCTTTGTTAATCTTTAGAACTATTTTTACCAACCAATTAAGCAAGATTAGATTGTATTTCAACAAACTCATAAAACAAGACATGTTTTCATGCATCACTATGAAATAAGAATACTCCAACAATTGTCACATCATACACACAAGTATAACCAAAATCACTCCATAACAATTATAATCAAACACAAGTAACAAACCATACTTTTATTCATCTTAAAGTAAAATACTCAAACAAGAAATACCTAGTTTTGGAATTACAAGAACTAGAATTGTGGAACTATAGCAACCACACTCCTCCAATCGCCTATGATCACACGTAAACAACTCCACACTCGAACACAACTCTTGAGACTCGAACTCAAGGTTCCCTGGACGTTTTCACAGCAACTACAAGCTTTCGGGCAATGATAATAAGTTTAGCAAGACTTGGTGTAAGCCTTTACTAAGTTTTTGGGTGTCACACTTTGTAAACTAGCCAAGGGTTCTTTAAATAAGTGAAAGAACTCCTCCTCTCCAAGTAAAAACGTCCACAATCAATTAGTAACCAGGAAATGATAAGCCACCATGATTATGGGGCTTAAATTCGTCAATTAATGCACTTTTGTAACAACAGCTTCCTCCAACCGATCGGTATTGTGATCCAACCGATCGGTTGGATCTCTCGGTAAATTGTTCTTCTCCTATCCGAATCGGATGCGGGCACCATCCGATCGGATGGGCCATTCTGCCACACACAACTTTTGGTTTTTTCTTTCTTTTCTCGTTACGTGCTTGATCCTTTATTGTACCACTAATTTCTTTCATAGAAATCGATCTTTTCTTGATATTTGAACATCGAGATCTTGACATTATTGAATCTTTGAGTTCTTGTGTGGTTTCTCTTTCGTTTTCCTCTCGTAAATCTTCCAATGTGCATAATCACTTCATTTCTTCATCTTTTCCTGTACTTGACTATATTTACTTGCATATACACTTTTTCACGATTTAGTAACAAATATACACAAATATAACTAAATATGATGCACAAAACTAACGATAACGTGACTAAAAACATGTTCAATTTGAGCGTTATAATATTCCCCTACACTTGAGTTTTGCTCGCCCTCGAGCAAGTCTAGCTTTTAGAAAAATCTGATATCAATGGCATCTTCATTATGGTTCTAAAAAATCCAACAACTATCCCAATGGAACAATTGTTATTTTCATTTGAACTGCGAAAAATTCTTGAAACATAAACAAGTTAATTTGAGCTTGATAACATAACTAAGCACCTCACAAAGGAATTTTAAATTCACTCAACACTCAAGGGTAAATTTAATGGTACATCACTCAATTGCTCAGACATGATTCACATTTCTTACCATAAGCTTGTACGAGTATCAAAACAACAAAATAAAACATCAAATAGGTCTTTTATTCGGGTTTTAAGGTTAAGGGTTACGGTTACCTGGCTAATGTGCAAATATTTCATACAAGAACATAATAGCTCGCTAACAACGAATTCTTGACTAGCTAAGCAACGGATGGTCACTAGATTGTACCTTGGTTCTCTAACAATGTTATTTGCATAACGGATGGTCACAAAAACACGCACTAGCTTGCTAACAACGTATTTCAACTATTCAAAAACCCGGATGGTCACTACACATCCATGCACTACATATCTAAACAAAGCCATCACTTAATCCGGATGCTCGAAAGCTAACAACGAATCAAGTAATTGGTAAAGGTAAGGATAAGACATGGGAATTATTTGTGATTGATTTCTACAAAATAAAAATAAATAAATAACTAAGAATCAAGTCAAAATTCCGTTCCCAACTCATTATACCTCAAATGATCACTCTACCAAACTTCTTCAATTATTACTATTCCGCATCTCATACTAACTCTTTTCTTCCTTCATAGCTCATTTACTATTTTATTTTCATCCATTCATACATACATTGCTCATTGGCTATTCACTCCTTTTTTTTTCCACACTTTGGATGAGCACACGCTACAAAAAATACAAATAGGAGTAGCGACCTCCTTCTTCATTGAAACAACGCATACACATATCAAAGTGTGGTCAACATGTAATCATCAAAAAAATAAATAGTTTTGAACTTCAATTGAACTTGATTCGGGTAAGGCTAAAGTGTAAGGTGTAAAATCTTTTTGTATTTTTCTGGATTTAATCAAAAGAAAAAGATAGGCTCAGAAGGTGTAACTAAGGGTATCTAGCGTAAAAGATTAATGCTAACAAATGGGTTCCAAATACTAAGATAACTAACCAATGTGGTTAGCAAAAATATTTTTTGTAAACGGAAGGCCATTTGGTATAAATCCTAATTTACCTCTTATCATTTGAATTATTTTATTAATCGAAAGTAATTTTAACCGTAATGCATAATACGTACAAGTTCTAGAATCAACATAATCACCGGCACACTCATAACGAAATATAGAGCATAAGAAATGCTTTATACAAAAAGGCTTAAATCCTCACAATTTAAAGTGGGTTATAACATGTGCTAGCATCTTCGAGTGTCGTCATGTAATCTTGACGTCTTCATTAAGCTTCTAATCTTCACTTGAATTCTCGGCAAGGATTGTATACGGCCGATACGGCGTATCGGATTTGTCCGATACGGCGTATCAAGGTAACTTCGCGTGGGGTCCAAGATTATTATATTCCATAATATTTGTTCACCGCCATAGTGATACTGCGTATCACAAATCTTCATACGGCATATCTTGTCTTCTTAACATGGAAATCTGGTGAAGTCTTCAAGGTAGATACGACGTATGTTGTTGATGTCATACGGCGTATCTAGAGTAGAACAAGTTGGGTTTTCATCATTGACCAAGGTTTCATATACGGCGCATGGTATAAATCCATAGGGTACATGCTTCATAGTTAAACAATGGTCTTCATATTCTTCTAAGTCTTGGTATACGGCGTATCTATCAAGCATGATATGGCGTATGAGTCTTCAGTTCAACAGAATTTTCCAACTTGATTCATTTTGCTCCAATTTACGTCCAAAATAGCTAACTTTCAACAATTGCTTGTTTCTAACTGAGATATACAAAAGTAAGTGATTAAGTATCAATTCTCATATAAAATAATACAAAATAAGCAATATACATAGGATAAATGATGCTAATAATATTTTGTTATTTGATGTCATCAAATATCCCCCTACTTGAACTTTACTTGTCCTCAAGTAAACCTTAAATTAAACTTATGAAAATGTATCCTAAACATTCATCTAGGATTTTTATAGTTTAAGCACTCATTCGTTTGATCTCAATTGCACAACCAATCACCTCACGAAATAGGAAAATGAAATCACTCAAATCACTCAACTAATCTATGTGGTAACATTTTAGTAAGTCACTCAATTTCTCGGTCGTGACGAATATTCTATCATAAGCTTGGCAAGGATACACATCTCAACCACTAAAGCTAAGGAGTAATAAGTCTAAAGCGGTAAATAGGGTTAATTATGATAAGGCTTAAGGGTTAAACCGGGCTTTTGTTCAAACATCTCCTACACAAACTTAATAGATCGCTGGTGCGAGCCCTCGATTCCTCAAACAACGGATGGTCACTAGTGTAACACCCCAACCCGCCAAGGGTAGATATGCCACAATGATGGTGTCAATTCAAAGCAAACATACATAATACACAGCGGAAGTCTAAAACAAATACATTAAAGAAATCCAGCCAAACACGACTTAAAGCCAACATGAGTTCAATGATAATAAATAATCCAAAGGAAATAAAGACGAAATGAAATCCAGTCTAATAAGGGTGGTAACTAAGGTAAAATCTTCTTCTAATCTCTACTCTCAATCCCATAGCGAAAGTCCCAGCTTCTATCTTAGATACCTGCCGCAGGAAAAGAAATGCGGCTGAGCTTAAAAAGCCCAGTGAACAGATATATGCAATAAACGGAAACGAAAACAATTGAAATGAACATGTATGTTTTAGTGTAATGGAATATATATACGTCAATGGCAAAGAATATAATAAGAATGAAATGAAAAGAAAAGAAATAAAAGAAAGATCAGTAATCCCCCACGAGCCCAAACAAACCAAATATAGTAACCAGAGAGGGGAGTCCTCTCAAATGTGAAGGACGTGTATTGCACACAGCATCAATCACCGAACAATATAATCATTAATACAAAATCGAACCTAGGATGCATCCATACTCCCCCCAGACAATAATATAGGCCAATATTAAATATAATGCGCATGTTACAAACAATATGGGGACGGTGTGTAACATCACTCGAACACACTGGAGTCATGCCATTGGTGCATCAATGACACGGCCATGTTACCTTCATGGCTAGGTAACGAACTTGGCTCAGGTATCACACTGAAAGTCAAAGTCTAGGTCAAAGCAAAGGTCCAACTAGTCTAAGTCCAACTATCAAAGATTCATGGCAAAGGGTATTTATCTAATCAAGTCAAAAGATCAAAGAATAGGGAACATAGCAATGGCTTTGGGAAATCCTAAACGAATCAAGATAAGAAATCAAGAGAACGAAGGCACCTTACTGAAAAGGGCAGAATATCTGTACCTTATTTCGAATGCAAACAAACAAGAGTAGAAAGTACTGAACGGACTAAGGCTTCTCCTTCTTCATACCTAATGGAGTAGAAGAGAGTTACAATTGTTTCTTAAGTATTCTTTTAACTTGCCTTTCCATTTTAAGTAACTTTCCATTTTTAGTAGGTTTCTATATTTAGTAAGTTTCCATTTTTAGAAAGTTTCCTTATTTAGTAAGTTTCCTTATTTCAACTTAGGTTAAGTCATAATTTAAGTATATTATGGACATAGGGTACATTTTAACAAGTTATGATAGTTCAGGGTTAATTATGACAAGTTTCCACAACTTAGGGTTTTAAATGTAATTATATCAAAGTTAAGGGTTTAAAATAAAACTGTTACAAATTACTAGTTTACAACACATAAAGAATTCAGAATCACATTTTAGTCCTTTAAGTTACATTAATTACACTTTACATCCCTTTAGTTATTAAAGTTACAAATTAGACCTTATAATTACATAATTTACAATTTAACCCTCACTAATATTCATAATTACATCTTAAGCCCTTATAATTACAGAATATACCCTCAAATTTATCATATAATACGAATTACACCTCCATGTTTCACTTATTTACATAATTAGTCCTTATAGTTTACAAATATTACAATTTACATCCTTACTTTATTATAATTACACAATAGCCCCATAAATACCCAAAATTACATATTACCTCCCTAATAATATTATTTACACAAAATAATCACAATTTTCCTGAATTTACACTTTTAGTCCCTCTAATTAATTTATTTATAATTCGTACCATTAATTAACAAATAAATTGTGTTCTTGCAATTTTTACACATAAGGACCTCATCTTATAATTTTTACACATTTGTACTAACTTTTTGAACATTATAAAATAACCCATAAGTTTCAAAGTTGACAAAACAAGTCCTCCTTAATTTATATACAAATCGTATAACCTTTAAAATACAAAATCAAATCCCTAGCTTACCAATTCTTCTACCAATCATTACCTCATGATTACATAACATTAATGACCTGTTTTAATTTACTAAACCCTAACCCTAATGTGCCCTAGGGTTTTCTTCTTGTTTTATTCTTTTCGATACATATATACGATTTACACAAAAATTAACCACGATCCATATGAGCTTCTATAAATCGAACAAGTATTTTTCCCAGCCTATATACATCGTATAGTATCTAAAATAAATAATTACACGTCCTGAAAAATTAGTATTATGCGTATAGTATTTTATTTACGTTTTAGCTCTCAAAAATTCGTACGACGTATATAGCTTGCATGATTCGTTACATTTAATTTATTTGAGTCTTATATAATCATAATAACATAAGAAAATTATAATATACAAGATCGAATGTTCCAAAGGGATTAAATAGAATTATACCTCTCGCTAGGCTTTTTTGACAAAACAATTTTGCAATGATCGAACCAACTAAACCCACGACCTCCAATTAATTTTCCTAGCTTCTTTAAGTTATGTAGGATCCCAGAAAAATAACACACAAATTTTAGGTGATCGAATGGAGCTGTACGATTTTTGTAAAGGGTTTCTAAGGGTTTCGGATTTTATATATATATATGCATAAATTATAAAAATGTGTATACTTGATAAGTTATCAATATTTTCGGCCCAAGCAATCCTAATTAAGGTCAAATACTGATTATAATATTTTCCTAAATTTATTAGCATTTATCTTGTATTTATTTAATTTATTTTGTATTTTTAATTCATAATTATATACGAATATATATATACTCGGCCAAAATAAATACTTTGTGGATTTTATACTTTTCTAAATATTAAAATGTAGTCACAAAAATTATTTGGATTCATATCTAGTCCATTCCCGAAGGTTTGGAATTTATTTGGTGATTTTTAAGCTTTTAAATAGATTTTTAAAATTGTAGGGGCATTTTGGTCATTTTGCACATTTTGGATTTTTAGGTATTACAACTTCTTCCCCTCTAAAAAGAAAAATTTCGTCCTCGAAATTTGCAAAGAAACGGAAATGAAATAGAACGGAAACGAACGAAGACATACCGGATCAGAATTCGAAATACGGATAACTAGCTCGTATCGATTCCTCGGTTTCCTAGGTAGCTTCACGCTCTGGGTGATTCCTCCAAAGAATCTTCACGAACGGAATAACTTTATTTCTCATGACTCGCTCTTGACGATCCAAAATAGCTTCCGGCTCTTCCGAAAGAGACATATCAGGCTGAATTTGATCGAATGGATAGGATACCACATGCAAAGGATGATAATTGTATCCCCTCAGAAGAGATACATGGAAGACGTTATGAACATGTGATAACTGAGGCGGTAGAGCCAAACGATAAGAAACTTCTCCGATATGCTCAAGAATCTCAAATGGTCCTATAAATCGAGGACTAAGCTTGCCCTTGATTCCAAAACGTCTAACTCCACGAAACGGCGATACCTTAAGGAATACGTGATCTCCAATATGAAACTCTAAGTCGCGACGATGCTTGTCCGCATAACTCTTCTGACGAGCACGAGCCTCTTTCAATTTCTCTCTAGCAACATTCACCTTTTCGTTAGTGATCTTAATAATCTCCGGACCTTCAATAAGACGTTCACCTACTTCATTCCAGCAAACTGGCGCTCTACACTTTCGCCCATACAACATCTCATAAGGAGCCATTCGAATACTTGCATGCCAACTATTGTTGTAGGCAAACTCAACTAAGCACAAATACTCATCCCAACTTCCTGTCCACTCTAAAGCACACGCTCTCAACATGTCTTCTAAGGTCTGAATGGTCCTCTCTGACTGACCATCTGTTTGCGGATGAAAAGCCGTAATAAACTTAAGTCGCGCACCCCAAGCATTCTGCAATCCTTTCCAGAAACGAAAAGTAAACCGCGGATCTCTGTCCGAAATAATAGCTGTCGGCATACCATGAAGTCTAACGATCTCTTGTCGAAAAATATCCGCCAACTTACTGACACGGTAATCCATACGAATCGGCAAGAAATGAGCAGACTTGGTTAGTCGATCAACAACTACCCAAATCGCATCATGCTTTCTTTTGGTAATAGGCAACCCTGATACAAAATCCATAGAAATCTCTTCCCATTTCCATGTCGGAATCTCTAACGGCTGCAACAAACCACTCGCTCTTTGATGCTCGATCTTGACTTGCTAACACGTCAAGCACTTCGACACGAAAGAAGCTACGTCATGCTTCATACCACCCCACCAGAAATGCTGCTTCAGATCTCTATACATCTTGGTGGAACCAGGATGAATAGTGAATGGAGAACTATGAGCCTCAGCTAGAATAGCCTCTCGAAGCTCGGGTTCATTTGGAACACAAAGACGATCTTCATACCACACTACGCCGGAATCATCTACACTAAACTCCGTCTGCTTACCTTCTTCAACATTCTGAACAATAGACCACAGCTCACCATCATCCTTTTGGGCTTCCTTAATCCGTAAGATGAGATTAGACTCAACCTTAAGACTAGCCCAATATCCAACATCGCGACGAATACACAACTCAACGTCCAAACGTTCTAAGTCCTTAAGAATATGAGGTTCTACCTCCAAACTCGCAATCAATCCAGATTTCCTACTAAGAGAATCGGCAACAACATTAGCCTTACCTGGATGATACTGAATGTTCGTGTCATAATCCTTCAGAAGTTCTAACCACTGTCTCTGTCTCATATTAAGTTCCTTCTGAGTGAAGATGTACTTGAGACTCTTGTGATCAGTGAAGATATCACATGACTCGCCATACAGATAATGCCGCCAGATCTTCAACGCAAAAACAACAGCCGCTAACTCTAAATCATGCGTCGGGTAATTCTCCTCATAAGGTTTCAATTGCCTCGAGGCATAAGCAATAACCTTCCCGTGTTGCATAAGAACACAACCTAAACCTTTCTTCGACGCATCACTATATATATCTGAAAACCTCCAGAACCCGATGGAAGAGTCAAAATAGGAGCGGACACCAATCTCTTCTTCAGCTCTTCAAAACTATTTTCCCGCTCTTCAGTCCAAACAAACTTCTCTCCTTTTCTCATCAATTGCGTTAATGGCAAAGCCAAACACGAGAAACCTTCAACAAACCTTCTATAATAACCAACAAGTCCTAGAAAACTCCTAAATTCTGTCACATTGGTAGGTCTCGGCCACTTGGTGATAGCCTCAACCTTTGATGGATCCATGGTGATACCATCTGCCGTTACAATGTGACCTAGGAAAGCCACTTGACTCAACCAAAACTCGCACTTAGAAAACTTCGCATACAACTTCTGCTGCCTAAGAATCTCTAAAACAATCCGAAGATGCTGCTCGTGTTCCTCCTTAGATTTCGAATACACCAGGATGTCGTCGATGAAGACGATGACGAACTTGTCGAGATACTCATGAAATACTCGATTCATCAGATCCATAAAAACAGCAGGCGCGTTGGTCAAACCAAAAGGCATAACCAGAAATTCATAATGACCGTAACGAGTTCGAAACGCGGTTTTGGGAATATCCTGCTCTTTCACCCGAAGCTGGTGATAACCGGACCTCAAATCAATCTTAGAGAAATACTTCGCTCCTTGCAGCTGATCAAATAAGTCATCAATGCGCGGAAGAGGGTAACGATTTCGGATCGTAATACGGTTAAGCTCGCGGTTGTTAATACAAAGACGCATGCTTCCATCCTTCTTCTTCACAAACAAAACAGGAGCACCCCAAGGAGAGACACTTGGTCGAATGAATCCGTTCTCCAAGAGTTCCTGTAATTGTTCCTTCAACTCTTTTAGCTCAATGGGTGCCATACGATACGGAGCTTTGGAGATAGGGTCTGCACCTGGAACGAGATCAATGCTAAACTCAACTTCTCTAGCCGGAGGAAGACCAGGAAGTTCTTCGGGAAACACGTCGGCAAAATCACGAACGATAGGAAGACTGTCGATGCTCGGAAATTCCAAAGAGGTATCTTTGATGGATGCCAGAAAACCAAGGCAACCATGGGAAATCAAAGTTCTGGCTTTCATAGCCGAGATGATCTTAACAGACCTAAGAGGTTGAGAACCGTGATAAACAAAGTCGGGTTGATGAACATTACCAAAGATCACATCTCTGGCACTGCAATCAAGAGTAGCCTTATGAGCAGCCAACCAATCCATGCCCAAAATAACGTCAAAATCGATCATATCGATCGGGAGCAAATTAGCGGGACGAACACCGTCATCAAAACGTAGGGGACAATTCACATATTCTCTATCAATGATTACATGGGTTTTCATTTCGTTGGAAATGGATATTTGATTAATTAATGGAGTTGGGGTTATATTTAGTTTATTGGCAAGCGAACTAGATATGATGGAATGCGTGGCACCGGTATCAAATAATACGAAAACAATACGGTCACCAATGTAAAGAAAACCGGTAATGGTACCTGAAGAGTTCGCCGCCTGATCACGAGTAGTGGCAAACACACGACCTGAAGTGGGAGCTGACTTAGAAGAATTCACTGGTACGATCCGCTTCTCCTGTGGACAATCCCTCACCTTGTGAGTGGTAGAGCCGTAATTGAAACAAGCACCAGTAGCCTTGTAGCAAACCCCCGGATGAGGCTTCCCACAAGTAGCACAAGATGGAGGAGGAGGCAACGCCTCAAAAGACTTCTTCCGACCAGAAGATCCCGAATGATAATTTTGCTGCGAACCCCGAGTCGACTGATCTCTGAGCTGACGCGGGTTGCTACTACCTTGACCTTGCTGGTCATTCCCATTTCTACCCAAAGTTCGCTAATCCTGACTCCTGAAATCCTGACGCCTCCAATCATATCCTCGGTCCTGACGACCTCTCTGCTCATATCCCTGGTCCTGACGACCCCTATGATCCTGCCTCTGGTCCTGACGACCCTGTCCCTTGAAGTCCACACGATTTCCATCCCTATCTCTCTTATTCGAAACTCCTTCAGCAGCATGCAACAACTCAATGTTACGGGCATCATTCGTAACTGCAGCAACATCCTCATACTCAGTGTTCACAATACGATCCAATACCCACTTCTTCAATGCCTACTTAAAGTGCTTAGCCTGACGCTGAGCATCCCCCATAACATCTGGCCCAACAAAACTAGCCAACCTCATGAACCTCCGCATGAACTCCCCAAACGACTCTTGATCCAACTGACTAATAGTTCCATACTCTCGTTCGTACCTCTGCTGCTCAGACACCGGAATGTACTGCTTATAAAATATGCCACAAAAATCCTCCCCTGAGCAAGTATCCGCGAAATCCTTTTCCTATGACTGAACATACGCTGTCCACCAACTCAGCACATCACCCTCAAACTTAAATGTGGCCAAACGTGTCTTGAATTCGTCAGCAGAACCCAAGACTCTGAACAGCTTCTCAACATGAGTGATCCAGTCCTCTGCCTCTGTGGGAGTGGCAGCAGACCGGAAAGAAAGAGGTTTGAGCTTATTGAACCTTTCGATCCAAACATGAATACCAGCAGGTGGAGCACCGACACCACCACCACCTGATGGACCAGCACCACTTCCTCCTGATGAACCCGCACCATTTCTGATGTCATTGGTGATTTGGGTCCTCAACTGAGGAAGAGCATCAGCCAAAGCACCGGCTATCATGGCATCAAAATCAGGGGCATCCTGTCCATCAGTGTACTGGGTAAAACGCGTATTCACCATCTGAATGATCACGAAAATGATTAGCAAAGATAGGGAGATTAAGCACGAATGGAAAGACGAAACAGAATCCTAACGTCTACCCAAATCCTCACTAGTCAAATCTTAAGTCCTAAGGGTCAAATCCTAGGGTCCATATGACTCACAGGCCATGGCTTATGTACTGCAGGTCACAAAACTTGGCTCTGATACCATAAATTGTAACACACCAACCCGCCAAGGGCAGAGATGCCACAATGATAGTGTCAATTCAAAGCAAACATACATAATACACAGCGGAAGTCTAAAACAAATTCATTAAAGAAATCCAGCCAAACACGACTTAAAACCAACATGAGTTCAATGATAATAAATAATCCAAAGGAAATAAAGACGAAATGAAATCCAGTCTAATAAGGGTGGTAACTAAGGTAAAATCTTCTTCTAATCTCTACTCTCAATCCCATAGCGAAAGTCCCAGCTTCTATCTTAGATACCTGCCGCAGGAAAAGAAATGCGGCTGAGCTTAAAAAGCCCAGTGAACAGATATACGCAATAAACGGAAATGAAAACAATTGAAATGAACATGTATGTTTTAGTGTAATGGAATATATATACGTCAAAGGCAAAGAATATAATAAGAATGAAATGAAAAGAAAAGAAATAAAAGAAAGATCAGTAATCCCCCACGAGCCCAAACAAACCAAATATAGTAACCAGAGAGGGGAGTCCTCTCAAATGTGAAGGACGTGTATTGCACACAGCATCAATCACCGAACAATATAATCATTAATACAAACTCAAACCTAGGATGCATCCATACGCCCCCCAGACAATAATATAGGCCAATAATAAATATAATGCGCATGTTACAAACAATATGGGGACGGTGTGTAACATCACTCGAACACACTGGAGTCATGCCATTGGTGCATCAATGACACGGCCATGTTACCTTCATGGCTAGGTAACGAAATTGGCTTGGGTATCACACTGAAAGTCAAAGTCTAGGTCAAAGCAAAGGTCCAACTAGTCTAAGTCCAACTATCAAAGATTCATGGCAAAGGGTATTTATCTAATCAAGTCAAAAGATCAAAGAATAGGGAACATAGCAATGGCTTTGTGAAATCCTAAACGAATCAAGATAAGAAATCAAGAGAACGAAGGCACCTTACTGAAAAGGGCAGAATATCTGTACCTTATTTCGAATGCAAACAAACAAGAGTAGAAAGTACTGAACGGACTAAGGCTTCTCCTTCTTCACACCTAATGGAGTAGAAGAGAGTTACAACTGGTTCTTAAGTATTCTTTTAACTTGCCTTTCTATTTTAAGTAACTTTCCATTTTTAGCAGGTTTCCATATTTAGTAAGTTTCCATTTTTAGAAAGTTTCCTTATTTAGTAAGTTTCCTTATTTCAACTTAGGTTAAGTCATAATTTAAGTATATTGTGGACATAGGGTACATTTTAACAAGTTATGATAGTTCAGGGTTAATTATGACAAGTTTCCACAACTTAAGGTTTTAAATGTAATTATATCAAAGTTAAGGGTTTAAAATGAAACTATTACAAATTACTAGTTTACAACACATAAAGAATTCAGAATCACATTTTAGTCCTTTAAGTTTCATTAATTACACTTCACACCCCTTTAGTTATTAAAGTTACAAATTAGACCTTATAGTTACATAATTTACAATTTAACCCTCACTAATATTCATAATTACATCTTAAGCCCTTATAATTACATAATATACCCTCACATTTATCATATAATACGAATTACACCTCCATGTTTCACTTATTTACATAATTAGTCCCTATGGTTTACAAATATTACAATTTACATCCTTACTTTATTATAATTACACAATAGCCCCATAAATACCCAAAATTAATGATTGCTCCTAAAACAGTCAACTTAAATTAACCATGGATGTGGTCAAACAAAGTCGAACCAATTGAGGACAATTAACCAAGGAGTATAGTTTTATCCCCGGGTCGTTTAAGTCCCAGCGAGATGTGAAATTGTGCTTTAAAAACGGCTTGTGATCAAGTGTAATTGAATGGGAAAGGGTTTTGGAATTTATGAACTAAGAAAATAAAAGATAATAGCTTAAAACAAGCTATTGAAATAAATAAAGGGAACCAAATTACTTAAAACGCGTAAAAACCTAGAAACGTACGTTTAACTTTAAATAAAAGTAAACGTACAAAATAAAAAGTGAGCTTTAATAAATAAAAGGCCTACGGGTACGAAAATTATATTTTTACAACCCTAATAATAAAAGAAAATTATTGGAAAAAGAAAATTATTTATTTGACTTATTAATTAATTATTATTAATTAAAAACTATTTTTAACTATTAAATAATTATCTAAAAAGTGAGAAAATAAGAAATAAACCTAGAAAAATGAAATTATGACTTAGATAAATCTAAATTATTATAAAACTTATTTTAAAACTGAAAATATATTTTTTACACTTTTTATCTAATTATTATTAATTAACTATTATTTTAAATACTTTTTAACTATTTTAAATTCTAATAAATACTAAACAAACTCAGAAAATTATGAAACTTTTTCCTAAATTATTTAAAGGTGACAGGAAGATAATAAAATTATAAAAACAGAAAGTGCTTAATTAAAAAGCAGAAAAATAAGCTAAAAAGCTCAAGCTTCTTAAATAGAAGCTATCACTTTCTTAAAAGTGGTTTTTATCTAAAACTTTATACTACAAACTTGTTACACTACTGAAAATGAACAACTTTAATGAAGACAAAAAATTTTAAAACTTAAAAATAAGCAGTTTGCAACTTAATGAGCTAAACAGTTGAGCTTATGAGCTCAAAATGGGAATTAAGCTCAAAATAAGCTACAAGCTTGAAACAAAGGGAAAATAAGGTGTAAATAAGTTAACTAAACTGGAAATGAGCAAAGAGGGACAAAGGGATTCACTGATAAGCTCAGATTAAGCCAATAAGCAATCCAAATCCCACTCAGTTAAACACTCAGGCCTGCAGTCTTTTTTGAAAGCAAATTAAGCTAGGGGCAAAAGCTCCTAAGCCTAAAATAAGCACTGAGGTGTTTAGATGAGCTGGTGGGGTGTTCAAAAAGCTAAATCTCTCACTGTGGGGACCACTAGAGAGCTCATGAATAGCTTATGAAAATGGGTCAAATATACTGATCAGTATACACTGATGTAAATGGGACAAAATAGAAGCTGATTGCAGCCCTATCAAATAAGCTAGAAATGGAAAGATTATTGCTGGAACTTGAAGATGGGTTGCTATGCTTCACAAAGAACCAAAAATCACAAGCTAAGGCTAAGAAATGAAGCTTATGCAAGCTTATGAAAATCTGACTTTTCTGGGTGCACAGGGGAGATGATTGACTTATGCAGTAAAACCAAATATTTGACTTAGATGAATTTTGATTCTATTCTACTCACTGATTGTGTAATGTTATGCTATAGAAACATGAAATTAAGCTAGATAACAAACTTATGCAACTAAATGTGAGATTATTCTAACTGATACACTAATATTTATGCAGAAAAATTGAAATAAAACTGATTTTGACTTTTAACTGAAAAATGACTAACTTTTATGACTAAATTGAATTACTTAAACCTAATATGACATGCATGAACCAAGAATAATGATGAAGCGAAAAGTGTACCGCTTTTAGGGGGTCATTTAAGCCCTAAATCGTATTTATTTGATCAAATATTGCCCTAAATCGTTCCTTTTGTCATTTTAGGTACTTTGGAGAAGAAATCTGGAAAAGGAAGCATTTTGGACGTTTTTGGAGCATAAAAGTGAAGAAAACGACAAAGTCTCAAAAATATGCTGGAAAGTACATGTGACGGCGTCAAGACTTGCTCTAGACGGCGTCACGGCTTGGCAAAAGTGGTGGATATGAAAAATACACATGATAAGCCAGTGAGATTTGCATTGGAATTCTGACGGCGTCACCCTTTGGAGTGATCAAGGTCGTCACGGTTTAAGCTGAAGAATGACGGCGTCACCGTTAAACCTTGACGGCGTCAGCTTCTGATAGGCCAGAACGGATTTTGGAGGTTTAAAGGGAGACGGCGTCAAGAAGGCCATCACGTGTTAACTAGTCACAACTTGCGCGCGCGGTAGCTGTTACTGTTTTGGCCATAAAATCCTCATACGAACTCGGATTTTGGTGATTCAAGAGGCCACGGAATCGGGACGAAAAGATCTACAATTTGGTGAAAAAGGGGAGCTGACGCCGTCACTGGTTAAGGCTGACGCCGTCAGAACCCCTCGGACAGTAAACTGCCTATAAATACAACATCATAACTTCATTTTTTGTAAGCCCTAAACCCTAAGTCCGATTCTAGGGTTTAGGTAGGTGTTTTTCTAGCAACTTAGAGGGTTTCAATCACTCCATAAACATCATATATTGGTTTGTTGATTCTATCTTAATTATGTTTTCCATTATCATTGTCGCTTGCTCTTCTTTGATGATGTTTTGCTAATTCACCTTGTGTCTACTTATGATTGTGTGAAACTTGTATATAATCAATTAGATCTTATTGATTTCTTGTTGATGTGTGTATCCATCTCCATCAATTAGGGCGTGACAACTTCAATAGATCTAGTTGGTTTAGTTTATAATTCTTGCTTCCTATTGTTTCTTATTTTGATTGGGTGATATCGATGTTAGGCTTAAGAAAACTGGCTAACCTCCTATACGGTAACTTGCTTGAGCGTCTTAAGAAACATGAACCAATGCGTACTAGGTTTATTTGGTTGTATTTAATGCATGAGCGAATTCTAGTGATCCCATGTTAGGAGCTTCTTAGCCGGCTCGACATAGGAGTGAAGTAGGAGCTTATAGAGTTGGGGAAGTACGTACGCCACCCCACGAATGGTATTAAGGAATACAACCCGTCAATTAAAACAAGGTGTGACAATTCAATAGGTAGAATTGGATAGCTTGCAAGGAGTAATACATCATAGGTAGACATGCTTCATTTCCCTTGTAGAACCCTAGTTTACTTTTCTTGCATATTAGTTTAATTAGTAGCTTTTGGGTTAGTTGATTAGCAACTAATTCCGCCCCTTCTTCCAAAACCAGAGATTTTTACTTGCTTTCCATAAAATATAAAAATACAAAAAGAATCATCCCTCACCTTTAGACCTAATTGGAGTAGTTTTTCACACCTAACGAACACTATTCCCTGTGGAGAACGATCAATCCCCCGTACTTACCACTACACTATACTACATCGGTCAGGTACACTGCCTGGTGGGGTTGTAAGCCTCTTGAGATCCCTCGAGAGGTAAAACCTGTTGTAAGGTTGCAAAACCACGCATCAAGTTTTTGGCGCCGCTGCCGGGGAATAGTTATTGCTTAGGTTGAAATTTTATTTTTATTAGGTCTACTCACAAGATTCCTATCAAGTGAGATATTTTCTTTTTATTTTGTAGCTTTCTCGTAGTCTATCTTTTCTTTGTGATTTTGTTTGTAATTTGCTTTAAATGGACTTTTCACTTAGATTTCTAAGATTGCAAGATATGGTTGAGTGGCTAGAACACCAAGAAGTTCAAAATACCTCATTTAGAGACACTTATGAATCATATGAGCCTTCACCTAGGATAGATTCTTATGAACAACCTCCATGTTTAGGATCTTGTTTTAGCGAGGCTAATAGGAAAAGCGACCTAGTTTGCCAAGGAATTGTGGATAGAGCCGTATCAATAAATCATAAGTTGGATGAAGCACTAGGTTTGTTATTATCACTACCTAAGAAAACAATTGACGAGGATATAGGTGATCTTGACACGTGGAATAATGAGGTAAACACCATAAGCCCACAAAATACTCAACCATCATTTGAGGCACCCACACCGCCCGTGACTTACCCGGAAGAAGTAGAAGAGACTTTAGGAATCCCGATGGAGGTAGAACCCTTGGACCAAGCACAACTAGAGGATATAGGTTTGCACACTTTTAGTGATGACCTTACTCATAGTTCTAGGGAATTTCCTAGTGTTGATGAATTGGAACCTCAACCTTTACAGAACTTTTCATCCTTAGATTTACATCTAGGAGAAAAAAGAGGAACCGACCCACCCATCAACCAATATTATCCGGGTAGTTTTGGGATGAAGGAAGCCATTCACTCACCCCCTTCACCTCACGTGGCATATTCACACCCTAAGGGTGTGTATCGCTACTTTCACCCGCACTTAATCCTAAGTGTAGGGAAAACCTCCCCTATTTTTGTTAAATAAGGGTAGAGTCAGGCTCGTGACTCGAACAAAAACAAGCGCTTATTGGGAGGCAACCCAAGCTTTATTTGCTTTGTGTGTTTATTTGTTTGTTTGTTTGTTTTTATTTGTTTCCGTATGTGTGTTTAATTTTTATTCTTATTGATTCATGTTCAAAACTAAAATTGTGAAAATGCTTTATTTTGTTTTTAACTTCGTCTTAACTACATATAAAGGTATTTTACAAAAGATAAGTGTAAGGGAAATCTAAATTGGTTTATTAGAACACAAATGAACATGAATCGTAATAATATTAAATTAACATACATATTCGTATTTGTTTGAGTCAAATGCTTGTATCGAGTCATAATGATGTTTTGCAGGATTTCCAGGAAGTAAGGTAAAGGTTTTTCTAGAAATTTTCCGGAAACTTAAAATGAGAATTTTTGTCAGGTCATTTCTGACGGCGTCAGGGTTTATAACCTGACGGCGTCAGATTTAATTTTCAAAAATTTTTGAAAGTTTTGTTTTTAAAAAAAAAGTTTTTATTAAATCTCCAACTTATAATCTCCAGGAATCTGCAAAATTATCATTCCACAAGCATTATATCCTTATATATAGATTTATCCCGCCGATGTTATGCAGGTTTTCGTGTTTGTTTTCTCAGGTTTAACAGGTTATTTTGGACAAGGAAATGTTTTGAATCAAGCTTATGGCGATGCATTAGTCATGGAGCTTCAACATTACTTTGGAATAAGATCTAACCGTGTTACTTCATTATCCACCGAGCGAATCAGGGGAGTATTTGATTTCATTCTTTTACTTTATGCTTTTACATCTTGTTATTTGAACATTGGGGACAATGTTCATCTTAAGTGTAAGGGGAGGGTAAAAGTACGATTAGAGAATGCTATTACGCTTGATTTTTGTTTGTTTAATAGTAGATGTGTAATAAAACTGAGAGAAATACTTGTTAAGGTAATTTTAGTGCCAAATTTAAAATTTTTTACAACATATAGGAGTGAAACTTTGATCTTAATGAGCGTCTCACGGATAGGAGTTATATGACTAGCACAAAAAAACCGTACCACTAAAAATTTTTCCACCCCCAAATATGTGAGGTTCGCCCCTAGAATTGGTAGGAAAAGCATTTATGCTATGATGTGTGTACCGGTAGCACTTAGATTCTAGAACTTGCGTTAGGACCATTCCGAGGCCACAAGTGAGACTACATTCGTGTAGTTAGATTTACTACATGATAAGAGGCATTAGGATTAACCCATTGTTTTACACCTGTGTTTTTGTTATAATTACTTCGGCTACATTGGTCAAGTAATTCTCCCACACCCTTTGCGTTGTACTCATTTTTAGTACACGATACCCCTAGTACACCCCTCAGAGCCTATCTTTTCGTTTCGACCTTTAAGCATTTTACTTAAAGGAAGAATTTGTTACACCCCACTAAAATGTACACCCAAATTGCCTTAGCCTACCTTGTATGCACTCATCTTTAGTGCATTATTGTTACAACATTTGTTTAAACCCAAGTTAATTATCTAGTTGATTACATGGTTGCTAAGTCGAGTCATATCCTTGTACATATTGTTTTGGGACGATTGGGACTCATGGGTAAAGTACTAAGTGTAATGGAGTAATGGGGAAGAACATCATTTATTACCCCCATATGTGCTAAATATTTTAAAAGTACTCCAAGTTTTTCAATTATCTTAATTCGAGTCATTAGATTAGCATTTGTAAAGTTATGTAAAAGTTCAAGTGTAAGGGGAATGCAATGCCCCTATGATGTATTATTTTGGATGGTAGGGCAAGAGTGTATGTCAAAAAAAAAAAAAAAAAAAAAAAAAAAAAAAAAAAAAAAAAAAATCAATCAAGAAAAATACAAAAAAACGAGAAAATGAAAAAATAGAAAAAAAACATACGGACTACCATCCTGTTTCATTTTATGTTTGTTTTATGTTTGTTTTTGTTTTTGTTATTTCGTTTCTAGCTTAAGATCGAGTCTAGTCTTGGCTTAGCAACATTGTATAGTACATGTAATTGATCAAGATCTTTAACTAGCCACCAGTAAAACATCCTTTATCCAACAAAACCGTGTTTTCCTTTTCCCTACACCTAACGTTATAACCCATTTAAAAGCCCTCTTTGATAGTTTATCTTAGGTGCTTACGCCTAGTGGAGGAGGTTATCGATCCTTTCCGAAGCCTATGGTAATCTATTTGCTATGACAGGTAGTGAGAGATATTATCCGTTTTCATTTATGAGATTTATTTTGATGACACTTGAGAGATGTGAGTATCTAAACACTACTTGTGAGGTGCTAGTTTGTAATCTCCGTGCTTATTATGATTAAAGTGGAACGAATATTTGTTGTAATTACTTTTATATTAGCATTAAATGACCCCTAACTTGTATTTTGATTAGAATAAAAGCGCATTTGCTTGAGGACAAGCAAATCTCAAGTGTAAGGGTATTTGATGAAGCGAAAAGTGTACCGCTTTTAGGGGGTCATTTAAGCCCTAAATCGTATTTATTTGATCAAATATTGCCCTAAATCGTTCCTTTTGTCATTTTAGGTACTTTGGAGAAGAAATCTGGAAAAGGAAGCATTTTGGACGTTTTTGGAGCATAAAAGTGAAGAAAACGACAAAGTCTCAAAAATATGTTGGAAAGTACATGTGACGGCGTCAAGACTTGCTCTTGACGGCGTCACGGCTTGGCAAAAGTGGTGGATATGAAAAATACACATGATAAGCCAGTGAGATTTGCATTGGAATTCTGACGGCGTCACCCTTTGGAGTGATCAAGGTCGTCACGGTTTAAGCTGAAGAATGACGGCGTCACCGTTAAACCTTGACGGCGTCAGCTTCTGATAGGCCAGAACGGATTTTGGAGGTTTAAAGGGAGACGGCGTCAAGAAGGCCATCACGTGTTAACTAGTCACAACTTGCGCGCGCGGTAGCTGTTACTGTTTTGGCCATAAAATCCTCATACGAACTCGGATTTTGGTGATTCAAGAGGCCACGGAATCGGGACGAAAAGATCTACAATTTGGTGAAAAAGGGGAGCTGACGCCGTCACTTGTTAAGGCTGACGCCGTCAGAACCCCTCGGACAGTAAACTGCCTATAAATACAACATCATAACTTCATTTTTTGTAAGCCCTAAACCCTAAGTCCGATTCTAGGGTTTAGGTAGGTGTTTTTCTAGCAACTTAGAGGGTTTCAATCACTCCATAAACATCATATATTGGTTTGTTGATTCTATCTTAATTATGTTTTCCATTATCATTGTCGCTTGCTCTTCTTTGATGATGTTTTGCTAATTCACCTTGTGTCTACTTATGATTGTGTGAAACTTGTATATAATCAATTAGATCTTATTGATTTCTTGTTGATGTGTGTATCCATCTCCATCAATTAGGGCGTGACAACTTCAATAGATCTAGTTGGTTTAGTTTATAATTCTTGCTTCCTATTGTTTCTTGTTTTGATTGGGTGATATCGATGTTAGGCTTAAGAAAACTGGCTAACCTCCTATACGGTAACTTGCTTGAGCGTCTTAAGAAACATGAACCAATGCGTACTAGGTTTATTTGGTTGTATTTAATGCATGAGCGAATTCTAGTGATCCCATGTTAGGAGCTTCTTAGCCGGCTCAACATAGGAGTGAAGTAGGAGCTTATAGAGTTGGGGAAGTACGTACGCCACCCCACGAATGGTATTAAGGAATACAACCCGTCAATTAAAACAAGGTGTGACAATTCAATAGGTAGAATTGGATAGCTAGCAAGGAGTAATACATCATAGGTAGACATGCTTCATTTCCCTTGTAGAACCCTAGTTTACTTTTCTTGCATATTAGTTTAATTAGTAGCTTTTGGGTTAGTTGATTAGCAACTAATTCCGCCCCTTCTTCCAAAACCAGAGATTTTTACTTGCTTTCCATAAAATATAAAAATACAAAAAGAATCATCCCTCACCTTTAGACCTAATTGGAGTAGTTTTTCACACCTAACGAACACTATTCCCTGTGGAGAACGATCAATCCCCCGTACTTACCACTACACTATACTACATCGGTCAGGTACACTGCCTGGTGGGGTTGTAAGCCTCTTGAGATCCCTCGAGAGGTAAAACCTGTTGTAAGGTTGCAAAACCACGCATCAAATAACAACAAAGACACCACAGAACTCAATGAATCACACTGACCCAAACACACCTTATATGTTGCCTGATTTTTGATTTTCAAAACAACCTGATGATTTAGACTACAACACTGATTTTAAACCTTATATTATCATATAACAAGACCATTTGAACAGAAATCAACAATGATCCAAGCATGAAACACAGAATTCACTAAAATGCTATTTTGACTGTGTAAAATGGAATTTTAAGCAACTATGATATCTAATGAACAAGCAACTTGTTTTAGTGAATGAATCTACTTAACTACAACACAAGAACATAAAAACACAGAGATTTAAGGTTTAAGCTACTAATACAGTGAAATGCAAAAATTGACTAAAAAGGCTTACAACTGTGATCCAGCTTGAAACCAAGAACAAGGACTTTAGATCACTCCTATGGGCTTTCCACAAAGCCACTAACCCAAGGGCAATCCAGAATTTCCCATGCTCCAGCCATTTTCAAACATCTTCATTGATTTTTGATTTTTCACTCTTTTTTATCTCACTTTTGTAATTTTGATTCTTAATACTACAACTGAATTTTTTAAGTTTCTAATAGCTTACACAAGCTATATAAGGAGCTTATATGAACTTATGAGTCCAGAAACAACATTATTAACAATATTCAAAGAAACATGAAATTTGAACACAAATTTGCATAAACTGAGATTGATACTTAACCTTGAAATTGATTACTGAAAAAGATTCTTATACATGTGAGAACACTAAAAAGAGTACTTGAAAGCTTAAAATTACATTGGAAAATGGAAATTTAACTAATTCGACACTAATTAACTAAAATTACACTAGATACTCTATTACATTGCTTCCCATTCTTTCTTTATAGACTTTTATCCCTTTGCCGACATCTCTGAGTAATTCCCACCACATCTTGACCTTTGATTTGGCCAATTTCATCATAATCGTCCATTTGGCATTTTTGGCGCCAAAACGTACACAAGTAGCTTGAGCAGGTTTTTACAATTAAAGAAATTTGGGTGTTTGTGGAGGTGGAGGGGAGAGATTAGTGAGCTGGGGTGATGAGGTAGGGGGGTTGAGGTGTAAAGGTTGAGAGGTTTCTGGTTTTAATGGTGGAAGGGTGGTTTTGGCGGGGTTGTGTGAGAGGGAGAAGGGTTTGACTAGGGTCAAACCCTGGTATTTATTTAAGTTGGGATTGGGCCGGGTAAAAGGATTTTATGGTTGGGATGGGTTTGGATAAGGATGGGTTGGGTTAATGTTAAGGATGGGTTTGTTTTATTTAATTAAGGATCCGGTTGGTTTATAGTAGCTAAATCACAAGGACCATTTTGTAATTTTTGGATTTTGAGGGGCTGAAGTTGTAACTTTCCCAAAGTATCACAAGGAACCAATCTTGCCATATTATAATAACCCAAGGACCATAAATGCATTTTCTCCAATTTAGAACACCCGGGGACCAAATATGACATTTTTCAAACTTGAGGGACTAAAGTTGTCAATTTGCAATTTTTAACTTTAAAGGATTTCTTTTGACAACTTGTGAATTCCCAAGGACCTTTAATGATATTTTACATGTTTTGAATAACCAGGGACTAGTTTTGACATGTTTTGAAAGTTGAGGGACTGAAACTGCCAATTTTGCAAACTTTGTTTGTTTTTCAATTGTTTTCAAACATTTTGTATTTGAAACTTATAAAACACACTCCTGGGATATTTTCAGTATTTTGATGCATTTCTGAGTGTTTTTGGATGTTTTGGCAGTTCAGATATGACAAAAATGATGAGTATTTACACACTCATCAATCCCCCACACTAAACTATTGCTAGTCCCTAGCAATCTTTTATGAAGACTTAATGGATTTTATCTCTTTACCAAAAGCCATCACTTCTGGAGTAGCCAAATGTTTCAGTTCAAGTAAGAACTATGGTACACTGATAACCATATGATTTTGAGCAAATCACCAGCTGTAAACGGTTTTGATTTGTCTTTACCAGAAGCCGTTTGCTTCTGGACTAGCCAATGTTTTAGTATGTGATACTTTGGTACAATGATAACCAAATGATTTTGAGCAAACCATCAGCTGTCAACGGGTTTGATTTGTCTTTACCAGAAGCCGTTTGCTTCTGGACTAGCCAACTCTTAGATAAAATAATTATTATCTTTGGTGAGCTGATTACCAATTATGGTATTCCAATGCCTTTACCACAAGCCATAATCTTGCGGGCTAGTCAACTCTTCACTTATAAAGATATGGTGAGTCGAAAACCATACAATTTTTGGCAAATTGCAAGCCATAAACGGATTTGATATATCTTTACCAAGAGCCGTTTGCTCTTGGATTAGCCAATCCTTATGTGGGTTAGACATGGCGGACTGATAACCATTTATAAAGTTCTAAGTGAGAAATTTTTTTTTTTAAATTTTGGCTAAAAATGGGGGTACTAGATGGTACATTTGATCAAATTCGCTAGAATTCCCCCCCACACTTAGAACTGAATATTGCCCTCAATATTCAAAGTACCGGCTGTTAAACCAACACTTAGAACGTGAAAGGGAAATATTAATAGCCATTATTTTATATACACACACACATTTTTTTTTTTATTTTTATTATTATTATTTTTTTTTGACTATTTACATATATACAACCTGTGGGGCATCTCCCCCACACTTAGGTGGTAGAAAATAGAAAGAAGTCAGAAATATGGGTGAAAACCCATATGGTGGGCTAATGTTTTTGATCACCGAGTCACTAGCTTGACTCGATCCCCGCATTTATTGGTTCATGGGGAAAGTTTGAAGATCCGGAACAACCATGAATGGTATGTCCTCTCCAAAGTAGTGTTTTAACCGATGACCATTCACTTTGAAATTTGGTCCGTCATTTTGAGATAACTCAACGGTACCATATGGATAAACTTTTGTAACAGTGAATGGACCAGACCAACGGGATTTGAGTTTTCCCGAGAAAATCTTCAATCTTGAATTGAAAAGAAGGACTCGATCACCAACGTTGAAAACGCGGTTCTTGATTTTAGAGTCATGAATCTTCTTTGTCTTTTCTTTATAAATCAAAGAGTTCTCGTATGCTTGATCACGTAGTTCATTTAATTCATTCATTTGAACTTTACGGTGATCACCTGCAGTTTGAAGGTCAAAGTTAGCATGTTTCAAGGCCCAGTAGGCTTTGTGCTCTAATTCGATCGGAAGATGACATGACTTTCCGTACACAAGCTTGTAAGGTGTACACCCGATGGGTGTTTTGTAAGCTGTACGAAAGGCCCATAGTGCATCATCCAATTTATCCGACCAGGATGCACGATTTTCTCCTACAGTCCTTTCTAAGATTCTTTTAATACCCCGATTTGAAACTTCAACTTGCCCACTTGTTTGTGGGTGATACGCAGTAGAAAGACGGTGCGTTACACCATACTTTTGCATGACTTTATCAAATTTGTCATTACAAAAATGCGTACCACGATCACTGATTATAGCACGTGGAGTTCCAAAACGGGCAAACAGAGCTTTCAGGAATTTTACAACAACTCGGGCATCATTGGTGGGTAAAGCTTTTGCTTCAACCCATTTTGACAAATAGTCAACAGCCACGAGAATGTATTTGTTTCCTCGAGATGATGGAAATGGCCCCATAAAGTCAATGCCCCAGACATCAAAGATTTCACAGACTTGAATTGCATTTTGTGGCATTTCATTTCGTTGTGAAATATTTTCGTGACGCTGACAAGCTTCACAAGTTTTGATAAGATCTTGGGCATCCTTATAGATTGTGGGCCAATAAAACCCGGAATCAAACACCTTTTTGGCGGTGTAGTTTGGACTATGATGGCCCCCCGTGGGTCCAGCATGGCAAGCTTTGAGAATGTCAATAGCTTCCTGTCCGTACACACACCGTCGGATGACTTGATCCGCACATATTTTGAATAAGTAGGGGTCGTCCCAGAAGTAATGTTTAACATCCTTGAAGAATTTATTCTTCTGTTGGGTCGACATCCCTTTCACTATGAAGTTACCCGCATGGTAATTTGCGAAGTCAGCAAACCATGGGGTAGTAGAATCTCCTCGAAAAGTAACCGCATTGAGTGTCTCGAGAGGAAATGTTTCATTTATTTCCTTTTTCTCAAAAACATCTTGGTGTGGGTTCTCTAATCGGGATAGATGATCAGCAGCTAGGTTCTCAGCTCCTTTTTTATCACGTATAATGATATCAAATTCTTGTAGGAGGAGAACCCAACGGAGCAGTCTCGGCTTTGCATCTTGTTTTGCAAAGAGATATTTGAGAGCCGAATGATCCGTATACACTACACATTTTGTCAAGATCAAATATGGCCGAAACTTCTCAAAGGCATACACCACAGCCAATAATTCTTTTTCTGTAGTGGTGTAATGAGTTTGAGCTTCAGTCATTGTTTTACTTGCGTAGTGAATAGGCTGAAAGTGTTTGGCTTTTCGTTGCCCCAGGACTGCACCGATAGCAAAATCACTTGCATCGCACATGAGCTCAAAGGGAAAATCCCAGTCGGGGGCAACTAGAATGGGTGCTTCAGTAAGCTTTTTCTTTAATATTTCAAAAGCTTTGATGCACTCTGGTGAGAAGATAAAAGGAGCATCCTTTTCAAGAAGATGAGTCATAGGCCGGGCGATTTTAGAAAAATCTTGTATGAATCTACGATAGAAACCGGCATGACCCAGAAAACTCCTAATACCTTTGACGGTAGTGGGATGAGGTAATATACCAATGACATCAACTTTAGCTCTGTCAACCTCAATCCCATTCTTTGATATCTTATGGCCGAGGACAATGCCCTCTTTGACCATAAAATGACTCTTCTCCCAATTTAGACAAAGATTGGTGTCTTTACACCGTTTCAACATGTTTTCTAAATTGGAGAGACATGCTTGGAACGAATCCCCAATGACTGAGAAGTCATCCATAAAGACCTCCATTGTTTTACCGATCATGTCGGTAAATATAGCCATCATACACCTCTGGAATGTGCCTGGAGCATTACATAAGCCGAAAGGCATACGTTTATAAGCAAAGGTTCCATAAGGGCATGTGAAGGTAGTCTTTTCTTGATCTTGTGGATCAATGGGAATTTGAAAGTAACCCGAGAAACCATCAAGGAAACAATAGTACTCGTTTCCTGCTAATCTCTCAAGCATCTGATCCATAAAAGGTAGAGGAAAATGGTCTTTACGGGTGGCATCATTTAACTTACGATAGTCAATACAAACACGCCACCCCGTAACCAATCGAGTTGGAATCAACTCATTTTCATCATTTGTGACAACAGTTATGCCACCCTTTTTTGGAACACAGTAAATGGGACTAACCCAAGGACTATCAGAGATGGGATAAATCAATCCTGCATCAAGAAGTTTGAGAACCTCTTGTTTGATAACATCGTGGATTTTAGGATTCACCCTTCTTTGATGTTGGACTGCTGGCTTAAAGTCATCCTCCATTAAAATCTTGTGAGTACAAAATTCAGGGTCGATACCCTTTATGTCGGAGAGTTTCCAAGCAATGGCTTGCTTGTGTGACTTCAATACCTTTATTAGAGCAGTCTTTTCCTCATCACTTAAAGCTTTAGCAATAATGACGGGTAATTTATTATCACCCTCCAAAAATGCGTACTCAAGATGAGGCGGTAAGTCTTTGAGTTCGACCTCAGGAAATTCATCGGTTTTCTCAACTGATCTGATTTCCTCATTATGAAGTTCAACGAGAGGGAGTGGAGGAGAATTGTCCTGATTTAACAATGTCTCAAGAAGAAGAATATCTCTCTCCAGATCAATCTCAGCGTTATCAATCCCCTCTAGGAATGAATCACACTTGAGAAAATCCTCGATCTCTTCCAAAATGAAATCACTTCTCTCAAACGGAGTGAGAGAAGGGGAAAAGTCGGAAATGATAGGTAAAGAAGATGTGGTGGGATTCCCACTCACAGAATTATGAGAATAACCAAGAAACTCTTGAGAGTACTCCTCTGAAACAATATCAATGACATCGATTCGGTTAACCGATTCAGAATCATAATTTGAGGAGTACCTCGAAGTTTGATCGAGGTTAAAGGTAACAGCTTCATTACCCACACGTAATGTGATTTCATGCTCAAATACATCTATGAGAGCACGGCCCGTTCTTAGGAATCCTCTTCCAAGGATGAGAGGAACCCTAGGATCAGCATCGAAATCCACAACCACAAAGTCAGCTGGAAAATGGAACTTTCCTACTTTCACAAATACGTCCTCAGCAATGCCAAATGGATGAGATATTGAACGATCTGCAAGCTCAAGAGTCATGCAGGTAGGAGTAAGTTCAGGAAGAGAAAGTTTCTTCCATACTGATTTAGGCATCAGGTTGATGCTTGCACCAAGATCGGCCAAGGCATAGCATTCAACCATTCCTGGAAAGACACAAGGTAGTAGAAACCTTCCAGGATCTCCAAGCTTCTCGGGAAGCTTTTTCAAGATAACTGCTGAGCAGTTCTCATTTAATGGAGTCTTTGCCATTTCAAACAGTTTTTCCTTGTTGCTTAACAAGTGTTTGATTGTGGATGCAAACTTGGGCATCAGAATGATAGCATCCGCAAAGCTTATGTCAAAGTGTAATTCTTGAAAAATTTGGAAGAATTTATCCATTTGTTGACTAGCTTTTTCGCGGAGCTTTTGCTCATTTAAACGTGATGGGTAAGGAATAGAAGGTTTGGATTTAGGGTTTTCAACCGGGGTTTCAGGATGTTCAAAGACAACTTGAGGTTTAGTCTTGGGTTTCGGGACAACTTGAGGTTGGACGTTGTTGGTACCTCCGTTATTAGTAGGAAGTACCTGGTCCTTAGTCACCTCAGGCTCACTTCCCACTACCTTGGGGGAAGAAGAAGAAGTGGTAGTGGAAATAGTGGGTCCCTCATATGAAACACCACTTCGGGTTGTGATCGCCTTAACATCGCCCTTCGGGTTAGCGATCGTGTTGCTCGGAAGTTTTCCTGAGCCCGAAGGTTGATCATTTAAAGATTTTTTAATCTCAGAGATCTGGCTGACCAACAACCTGTTTGTGTCCTCTTGAGCTTTCATGAACTGCCTCAATAACTCATCAGATGATGGTTGTGGGGCTGGAATGGCTTGATGTTGATTAGGGAAATTTTGCATTCGGTTATTTTGATTATAACCTTGATGTTGAAAATTCCCTTGATTTGGATTACCATTTCCCTGAAAATGATTTGCCTGGTTGTAATTGTTTCGGTTAAAGTTTCCTTGGTGTTGGAAACCTTGATTATGTCCAGAATTGAAATTCCCTTGGTTTTGATAACCTTGGTTCATTCGAGGTTGGTTTTGGTTTCGGTTTTGCAAATTCTGGTTCTGATTAAAACCGGGTGGTCCTTGGTAACTACTAGCTCGGTAATTTGGTTCTATTTGAGGACGGTATTGATTACCCCCCTGATTTGAAGTACCGGCTATAGCATTAACTTCAAAAGGACTACCATCGGTGGCAGTACAGTCGTAGTATGCGTGAGGACCACCACAAGTAACACAGACTTTCACTTTCTTCACTTCAGCATGTGAAGGATTTTGTGTGAAAGTGACTTTCTTTTGGTTTGAGAGAACCAAAGATTGAATAGCGTCCGTGAGTTTATCAATCTTAGCATCGGTGCTAGAAGTACTCACGGGAGATGAAGTAGAAGGACCGGCACTAGCCTGAGAATGATATAGCTTTGTTCGTGCAGTACGGACCTTAGACTTATTTTCAATAATCGCTAAAGCTTTGATGAAGCGAAAAGTGTACCGCTTTTAGGGGGTCATTTAAGCCCTAAATCGTATTTATTTGATCAAATATTGCCCTAAATCGTTTATTTTGTCATTTTAGGTACTTTGGAGAAGAAATCTGGAAAAGGAAGCATTTTGGACGTTTTTGGAGCATAAAAGTAAAGAAAACAACAAAGTCTCAAAATCGGCTGAAAAGTGCCTTTGACGGCGTCAGAAATGTCCCCAGACGGCGTCATGGCTTGGCAAGAAAAAGGTGGATATGAAAATTACTCATGATAAGCCAGAGAAATTTGCATGGGAATTCTGACGGCGTCACCCTTTGGAGTGATCAAGGTCGTCACGACTTAATTTAAAGAGGGACGGCGTCATGCCTTTATTCTGACGGCGTCAGCTTCTGATAGGCCAGAACGGATTTTGGAGGTTTAAAGGGAGACGGCGTCAAGAAGGCCATCACGTGTTATCTAGTCACAACTTGCGCGCGTGGTAGCTGTTACTGTTTTGGCCATAAAATCCTCATACGAACTCGGATTTAGGTGATTCAAAAGGCCACGCGATCGGGACGAAAAGATCTACAATTTGGTGAAAAATTGGATGTGACGGCGTCACGTGTAAGTCTGACGCCGTCAGAACCCCTCGGACAGCAAACTGCCTATAAATACAACATCACAACTTCATTATTTGTAAGCCCTAAACCCTAAGTCCGATTCTAGGGTTTAGGTAGGTGTTTTTCCAGCAACTTAGAAGGTCTTAATCACTCCATAAACATCTTGTAATGGTGTGTTGATTCTATCTTAATTATGTCTTCCATTATTATTGTTGCTTGTTCTTCATTGATTATGTTTTACTAAATCACCTAGTGTTTACCTATGATTGTGTGAAACTTGTGTATAACTAATTAGATCTTATTGATTTCTTGTTGATGTGTGTGTCCATCTCCATCAATTAGGGCGTGACAACTTCAATAGATCTAGTTGGTTTAGTTTATAATTCTTGTTTCCTATTGTCTCTTGTTTGATTGGGTGATATCGATGTTAGGCTTAAGAAAACTGGCTAACCTCCTATACGGTAACATGCTTGAACGTCTTAAGAAACATGAACCAAGGTGTACTAAGGTTATATGGTTGTATTTAATGCATGAGCGAATTCTAGTGATCCCATGTTAGGAGTTTCTTAGCCGGCTCGACATAGGTGTGAAGTAGGAGCTTATAGAGTTGGGGAATTTCGTACACACCCCCACGAATGGTATTAAGGAATACAACCCGTCAATTAAAACAAGGTGTGACAATTCAATAGGTAAAATTGGATAGCTAGCAAGGAGTAATATATCATAGGTAGACATGCTTCATTTCCCTTGTAGAACCCTAGTTTACTTTCCTGCACATTAGTTTAATTAGTAGCTTTTGGGTTAGTTGATTAGCAACTAATTCCGCCCACTCCTTCAAACCAGAGATTTTACTTGCTTTTCATAAAATATAAAAATACAAAAAGAATCATCCCTCACCTCTAGACCTAGTAGATAAATTTCAATCCTAACGAACACTATTCTTTGAGTTGAACGATCAATCCCCCGGTACTTGCCACTTCACTATACTACATCGGTCAGGTACACTGCCTGGTGGGGATTGCAAACTTCTCAAGATCCCTTGAGAGGTAAAACCTGTTGTAAGGTCGCAAAACCACGCATCAAGTTTTTGGCGCCGCTGCCGGGGAATAGTTATTGTTTAGGTTGAATTTTTATTTCTATTAGGTCTACTCACTAGATTCCTTTCTAGTGAGATTTTTATTTTATTTTTCTAGGTTTTCTTTAGTCTATCTATTTTCTTCGTGTCTTTGTTCGTAACCATACCATCCGACATCATGGAAGATGGTAATATCCTTAACCCCCACAACCCACCACCACAACAACCACCACCACCTCCTAGAGCCCGTACTTTAGGAGAGTATTCCCGTCCTAGCCACCATGGCTATCGAAACACCATTGAGCTCACTCAAGGAGCCAATATCACACCCTTGCGATCCGACACCATCCGGTTGGTGCAAAGTGGATGCGCATTCCATGGACTTCGTTCTGAAGATCCTAATCAACATCTCAAGGACTTTCTTAAAATCGTTGATTCTATAGACCTTGATGTTGCCACTCGAGAGACGACCCGATTGCGTCTCTTCCAATTCTCTCTGCGGGACCAAGCTAGTCAGTGGCTAGAACGTCAACCCGCAGGATCCATTACCTCTTGGGATGATCTCACCACTCGTTTCCTTGCTCAGTTCTTCCCACCGGGAAGAACTACCAAGCTAAGGAAGGATATCTTGATGTTTGAACAACGTCGAGGCGAAACCCTCTACGGGGCATGGATTCGATTCAAGGACTTACTTCAAAAAGTCCCTCACCATGGCATAAATCTATGGCTTCAAATCCAAATCTTCTATGACCATGTTGATTACCACACCAAACGTGCCATCGATCGAGCCGCCGGGGGCAGATTGCGCGACAAAAGCGCCGAGGAATCATGGGAGATCATTGATGAGCTTGCATCCGACGATGATGAATTGTGGCAAGTCTCCCACGACGTGCGCTCGGCAGTCAAGACATATTCATCACCCGATACAGCCAATCAAATCACTGAGGAAAGCGTTAGTGAACTTGAGAAAAGGGTTGCATATCTTATGGAAAAGCAAAAGAGACCCTTAAGTCCACAAAAAGCAACAATTAACTCAGTCTCATGCGTTAGGCAAATACCATTGTCCGAATCACCCCGTAGGGAAATTACTAAACCCTTCCATAAGCACGCTCCACCCAACTCACCACCTCAGGAACTTAGTCCAACATTCGAAGCTCGAATGAGAGAGTACATGTCAAAACACTCCGAACGGTTGGCAAAATTTGAGGAAGCCGTCTACAAACAAAAGGAGGAAATGGAAGAGAAGATGGCGGAGATGATGAATCTTTTGAAAGAATACACAAACACAAAAGCCCCTGAAAAAGTGTTGGTGAGGAATGACGTTAATGTTCCTAACACTAAATTTGTCAAGGCCACCTCCGTCGTCCAAGAGGGCGAAAATGATGGAAGAGGGAAATCCATAACTATGGAAGTTAGCAAAATTGACCTCATCCCACTTAATAATGGAAACACCAATGCTTACAAATGCGATTCCGACAAGGGAGAGGAGGCGCCCTCTGAGGAGCGCCAATTGGTTGAACCGCCGGTGTCACAACAAGTGATGCATTACTTGAAGCACGAAATAAACAAGGAGACCATAAACGATTGGGTGAGAAACTATCGACGTACTCATCTACCCAACAAGAAGTCCAAGAAGGTGGAACCGGATGATAAATCTGACACATTACCCGGTGGGCAATTGTATGAATGCCTCATAGGACAAAAGTTAGTGGAAAAGCAGAAATTCTACGGGGTCTTCGAAATACCATGCAGCATTGGAAAACACAAGTATCTGGATGCGATAGCTGACCAAGGTTCCGACGTAAATTTGATGCCTTTATCCGTTTATGTTCAGTTAACCGATGAGTTGCCATCCATCACCCATACTAAACTCTCCTTTGCAAAGCATTCTTATGAGTATCCGTTAGGAATTGCAGAAGATGTGTTGGTCAACGTTGCCGGATTTCTGTATCCGGTCGACTTCATGATCATTGAGAGAAATGATATGAATATGCCAATAATCCTTGGGGCACCCTTTCTCGCTACCACTAGAGCACAAATCAATTACGATAATAGCACCATCCAAATGAAGAAGGGGAAGAAAACAGTAAACTTCCCAACGATCCCACGACATATACGAGATGTTGCTCTGCAGAAGAAGATGGAGGCTAACAATAATATAGCCCGCGGTAATGTTCGAGAGAAAATTCTTGCATGGGAGGCAAGGATTAAGAGTTATATGGAAAATGAGATTAGAGAATGTAAGGATGGATATAACGATTATGTTGAGGCTGATGAGCAACCCAATAACCCCGTTGAATTTACAAAAGGAGACTCAGTGCTCCTAAGGCATTCAGAAACAGAAGCACCTACCAATGAACTAAGTCCCTGGTGGTACGGACCATTCACAATTAAAAGATTACACCAAGATGGGATAGTAAGCTTGACCAGCAGAGGAGGAGGTGAAGTAACTGCGAATGTCGAGCGATTGAGACACCACCACCCTGATAACAAGGATCATATCTATCAGGGATACGTCATTATGAATGATGGAATCACGTAATGTACGTGACTTTGAGTCTAGCTACAAGACTCGTTAATAAAGAAAAGCGCTTCTTGGGAGGCAACCCAAGCTTTATTTGTTTTATTTGCTTTACGTGTTTATTTATTTGTTTGTTTGATTTTATTTATTTCCCGTATGTATGTTTAATTTTTATTCTTATTGATTCATGTTCAAAACTAAATTGTGAAAATGCTTTATTTTGTTTTTAACTTCGTCTTAACTACATATAAAGGTATTTTGCAAAAGATAAGTGTAAGGGAAATCTAAATCGGTTTATTAGAACACATATGAACATGAATCGTAATAATAATAAATTAGCATACATATTAGTGTTTGTTTGAGTCAAATGCTTGTATCGAGTCATAATGATGTTTTGCAGGATTTCCAGGAAGTAAGGTAAAGGTTTTTCCAGAAATTTTCCGGAAACTTAAAATGAAAATTTTTGTCAGGTCATTTCTGACGGCGTCAGGGGTTATAACCTGACGGCGTCAGATTTAATTTCCAGAAATTTTTGAAAGTTTTGTTTTCATAAAAAGTTTTTATTAAATCTCCAACTTATAATCTCCAGGAATCTGCAAAATTATCAGTCCACAAGCATTATATCCTTATATATAGATTTTATCCCGCCGATGTTATGCAGGTTTTCGTGTTTGTTTTCTCAGGTTAACAGGTTATTTTGGACAAGGAAATGTTTATGGAATCAAGCTTATGGCGATGCATTAGTCATGGAGCTTCAACATTCTCTTTGGAGGAAGATTTAACCGTGTGATTTCACTATCCAACGAGCGAATCAGGGGAGTATTTGATTTCATTCTTTTACTTTATGCTTTTACATCTTGTTATTTGAACATTGGGGACAATGTTCATCTTAAGTGTAAGGGGAGGGTAAAAGTACGATTTTAGAGAATACAATTGCGCTTGATTTTTGTTTGTTTAATAATAGATGTGTAATAAAACTGAGATAAATACCTGTTAAGGCAATTTTAGTGCCAAATTTAAAATTTTTTACAACATATAGGAGTGAAACTTTGATCTTAATGAGCGTCTCACGGATAGGAGTTATATGACTAGCACAAAAAACCGTACCACTAAAAAATTTTCCACCCCCAAATATGTGAGGTTCCCCCTAGAATTGGTAGGAAAAGCATTTATGCTATGATGTGTGTACCGGTAGCACTTAGATTCTAGAACTTGCGTTAGGACCATTCCGAGGCCACAAGTGAGACTACATTCGTGTAGTTAGATTTACTACATGATAAGAGGCATTAGGATTAACCCATTGTTTTACACCTGTGTTTTTGTTATAATTACTTTGGCCACATTGGTCAAGTAATTCTCCCACACCCTTTGCGTTGTACTCATTTTTAGTAAACGATACCCCTAGTACACCCCTCAGAGCCTATCTTTTCGTTTCGACCTTTAAGCATCTTACTTAAGGGAAGAATTTGTTACACCCCACTAAAATGTACACCCAAATCGCCTTAGCCTACCTTGTATGCACTCATTTTTTGTGCATTATTGTGACAACATTTGTTTAAACCCCAAGTTAATTATCTAGTTGATTACATGGTTGCTAAGTCGAGTCATATCCTTGTACATATTGTTTTGGGACGATTGGGACTCATGGGTAAAGTACTAGTGTAATGGAGTAATGGGGTAAAACATCATTTATTACCCCCATATGTGCTAAATAGTTTAAAAAGTACTCCAAGTGTTTTGATTATCTTAATTCGAGTCATTAGAATAGTTAATTGTAAAGTTATGTAAAAGTTCAAGTGTAAGGGGAATGCAACGCCCCTATGATGTATTATTTTGGATGGTAGGGCAAAAGTGTATGCAAAAAAAAAAAAAAAAAAAAAAAAAAAAAAAAATTCGAAAAATCAAGAAAAATACAAAAAAAATGAGAAAATGAAAAAATAGAAAAAACATACGGACTACCATCCCGTTTCATTTTATTTATATTTTATGTTTTTGTTATTTTGTTTTTAGCTTAAGATTGAGTCGAGTCTTGGCTTAGCAACATTGTATAGTACATGTAATTAATCAAGATCTTTAACTCGCCACCAGTAAAATATCTGTTATCCAACAAAACCGTGTTTATCATATCCCTACACCTAACGTTATAACCCATGTAAAAGCCCTCTTTGATAGTTTATCTTCAGTGCTTACGCCGAGTGGAGGAGGTTTTCGATCCTTTCCCAAGCCTATGGTAATCTATTTGCTATGACAGGTAGTGAGAAATATTATCCGTTTTCATTTATGAGATTTATTTTGATGACACTTGAGAGATGTGAGTATCTAAACACTACTTGTGAGGTGCTAGTTTGTAATCTCCGTGCTTATTATGATTAAAGTGGAACGAATATTTGTTGTAATTACTTTTATGTTAGCATTAAATGACCCCTAACTTGTATTTTGATTAGAATAAAAGCGCATTTGCTTGAGGACAAGCAAATCTCAAGTGTAAGGGTATTTGATGAAGCGAAAAGTGTACCGCTTTTAGGGGGTCATTTAAGCCCTAAATCGTATTTATTTGATCAAATATTGCCCTAAATCGTTTATTTTGTCATTTTAGGTACTTTGGAGAAGAAATCTGGAAAAGGAAGCATTTTGGACGTTTTTGGAGCATAAAAGTGAAGAAAACGACAAAGTCTCAAAATCGGCTGAAAAGTGCCTTTGACGGCGTCAGAAATGTCCCCAGACGGCGTCATGGCTTGGCAAGAAAAAGGTGGATATGAAAATTACTCATGATAAGCCAGAGAAATTTGCATGGGAATTCTGACGGCGTCACCCTTTGGAGTGATCAAGGTCGTCACGGCTTAATTTAAAGAGGGACGGCGTCATGCCTTTATTCTGACGGCGTCAGCTTCTGATAGGCCAGAACGGATTTTGGAGGTTTAAAGGGAGACGGCGTCAAGAAGGCCATCACGTGTTATCTAGTCACAACTTGCGCGCGCGGTAGCTGTTACTGTTTTGGCCATAAAATCCTCATACGAACTCGGATTTAGGTGATTCAAAAGGCCACGCGATCGGGACGAAAAGATCTACAATTTGGTGAAAAATTGGATGTGACGGCGTCACGTGTAAGTCTGACGCCGTCAGAACCCCTCGGACAGCAAACTGCCTATAAATACAACATCACAACTTCATTATTTGTAAGCCCTAAACCCTAAGTCCGATTCTAGGGTTTAGGTAGGTGTTTTTCCAGCAACTTAGAAGGTCTTAATCACTCCATAAACATCTTGTAATGGTGTGTTGATTCTATCTTAATTATGTCTTCCATTATTATTGTTGCTTGTTCTTCATTGATTATGTTTTACTAAATCACCTAGTGTTTACCTATGATTGTGTGAAACTTGTGTATAACTAATTAGATCTTATTGATTTCTTGTTGATGTGTGTGTCCATCTCCATCAATTAGGGCGTGACAACTTCAATAGATCTAATTGGTTTAGCTTATAATTCTTGTTTCCTATTGTCTCTTGTTTGATTGGGTGATATCGATGTTAGGCTTAAGAAAACTGGCTAACCTCCTATACGGTAACATGCTTGAACGTCTTAAGAAACATGAACCAAGGTGTACTAAGGTTATATGGTTGTATTTAATGCATGAGCGAATTCTAGTGATCCCATGTTAGGAGCTTCTTAGCCGGCTCGACATAGGTGTGAAGTAGGAGCTTATAGAGTTGGGGAAGTTCGTACACACCCCCACGAATGGTATTAAGGAATACAACCCGTCAATTAAAACAAGGTGTGACAATTCAATAGGTAAAATTGGATAGCTAGCAAGGAGTAATATATCATAGGTAGACATGCTTCATTTCCCTTGTAGAACCCTAGTTTACTTTCCTGCACATTAGTTTAATTAGTAGCTTTTGGGTTAGTTGATTAGCAACTAATTCCGCCCACTCCTTCAAACCAGAGATTTTACTTGCTTTTCATAAAATATAAAAATACAAAAAGAATCATCCCTCACCTCTAGACCTAGTAGATAAATTTCAATCCTAACGAACACTATTCTTTGAGTTGAACGATCAATCCCCCGGTACTTGCCACTTCACTATACTACATCGGTCAGGTACACTGCCTGGTGGGGATTGCAAACTTCTCAAGATCCCTTGAGAGGTAAAACCTGTTGTAAGGTCGCAAAACCACGCATCAAGCTTCTTTGACAGTTTTGCTCAAAAAGTTACCTCCTGAGGAGGCATTGAGAGAATCTTGGTCTGATTGGCTCACACCATTATAGAAAGTGTCGATTTGCATCAACTCGGTGAAACCATGATGAGGACATTTACGAAGCAATTCTTTGAAACGATCCCAGGCGTCACTAAACGATTCATCAAATCTTTGTGTGAATTTGATGATTTCATTTTTAAGACTTGTCGTTCTAGATGGTGGAAAGAATTCGTTTACAAACTTTGTAACTAAGTCCTCCCATGTCTCAATTGAACGAGGGGTTGTTTTTCAAGCCATATCCGGGCTTGTCCCTCGAGAGAAAATGGGAATAGAAGAAGTTTGATTGAGCTAGAAGGGATGTTCTTGTATTTGATGGTAGATGTAATCTTGTTAAACCATCGAATGTGAGCATGAGGGTCATCCCTCTCAAAACCGTAGAATTGGCTTGAGGTTACAAGATTCAGTAACCCGGTTTTGAGCTCAAAACTCTCAGCTACAATAGTTGGAACAACAATGGCATCTCCATAACCCTCGATGGGTGCTTAGAGAAGCTCATTCATCGGCAAATCTGCCATGACGACAGGATCAGTACGTTCCTCAGATACGACTGATGGGGCAGAACGTCTACGACGTCTTCGAGGTATGTTTCCAAGCTCACGGAGAGGGCTTGATGACCTAGAAGAACGAGTGCGCATGCACTAAGACGAGTCTAAGAATCCTTTATAGTGGAGGAAACTTAGAAAAGGGGTAAGAAGATTCTTTTTGGATTTTATTTGTTTTTAAAAAGTGAGGATGAAAACAAAAATTTTCAATTAAAATCAAGATCGAGAAAAAACACAAGTGAACTTAAACCAATAATCAACAGGCGTACGGTAGCTCTCTAAAAGATAAACGCACAGAGTGGCGGAGAAGCAAAGGTGGGCAATTAAATGCTCCTTAAAAACCCGCTTCTTTCAGTCCGACAATTTAATGTCAGACTATCCTTAAACCTCCGTTATAGTTTGTTTATCAATTAAAGGTGAGCCGATATTCGCAAGTGATACAAAGGCAAGTTTTATATCTTTGGTTTGGGAACTTATTATGGTCGTACCCCCAGTTAGGTAGTACTCTGTCTTGGTTCTCGATGGTAATTTTTATTTATTGTTTATTATTTAACAAGGAAAACGGAAAATGTTTTTGGTGTTTTTATTTTTTATATGATATTATATATAGAAAAGAAAAGAAAAATATTTTTGTTTTTTATATGGTTTATGGGGAATTGAAATACGATATTTTTGGTACATGATCCGTTAAATGAGTTAACTTCACAAGCGTTTTGCTTTATATATGATGAATATACAAGAGAGAGAAGATATACACAGATTGGGTTTCAAAAAACACGATACTGCAAAATGTTTGAAACACGCAGCACACCTCCCCGGCAGCGGCGCCAAAATTTGATTGCTCCTAAAACAGTCAACTTAAATTAACCACGGATGTGGTCAAACAAAGTCAAACCAATTGAGGACAATTAACCAAGGAGTATAGTTTTATCCCCGGGTCGTTTAAGTCCCAGCGAGATGTGAAATTGTGCTTTAAAAACGGCTTGTGATCAAGTGTAATTGAATGGGAAAGGGTTTTGGAATTTATGAACTAAGAAAATAAAAGATAATAGCTTAAAACAAGCTATTGAAATAAATAAAGGGAACCAAATTACTTAAAACGCGTAAAAACCTAGAAACGTACGTTTAACTTTAAATAAAAGTAAACGTACAAAATAAAAAGTGAGCTTTAATAAATAAAAGGCCTACGGGTACGAAAATTATATTTTTACAACCCTAATAATAAAAGAAAATTATTGGAAAAAGAAAATTATTTATTTGACTTATTAATTAATTATTATTAATTAAAAACTATTTTTAACTATTAAATAATTATCTAAAAAGTGAGAAAATAAGAAATAAACCTAGAAAAATGAAATTATGACTTAGATAAATCTAAATTATTATAAAACTTATTTTAAAACTGAAAATATATTTTTTACACTTTTTATCTAATTATTATTAATTAACTATTATTTTAAATACTTTTTAACTATTTTAAATTCTAATAAATACTAAACAAACTCAGAAAATTATGAAACTTTTTCCTAAATTATTTAAAGGTGACAGGAAGATAATAAAATTATAAAAATAGAAAGTGCTTAATTAAAAAGCAGAAAAATAAGCAAAAAAGCTCAAGCTTCTTAAATAGAAGCTATCACTTTCTTAAAAGTGGTTTTTATCTAAAACTTTATACTACAAACTTGTTACACTACTGAAAATGAACAACTTTAATGAAGACAAAAAATTTTAAAACTTAAAAATAAGCAGTTTGCAACTTAATGAGCTAAACAGTTGAGCTTATGAGCTCAAAATGGGAATTAAGCTCAAAATAAGCTACAAGCTTGAAACAAAGGGAAAATAAGGTGTAAATAAGTTAACTAAACTGGAAATGAGCAAAGAGGGACAAAGGGATTCACTGATAAGCTCAGATTAAGCCAATAAGCAATCCAAATCCCACTCAGTTAAACACTCAGGCCTGCAGTCTTTTTTGAAAGCAAATTAAGCTAGGGGCAAAAGCTCCTAAGCCTAAAATAAGCACTGAGGTGTTTAGATGAGCTGGTGGGGTGCTCAAAAAGCTAAATCTCTCACTATGGGGACCACTAGAGAGCTCATGAATAGCTTATGAAAATGGGTCAAATATACTGATCAGTATACACTGATGTAAATGGGACAAAATAGAAGCTGATTGCAGCCCTATCAAATAAGCTAGAAATGGAAAGATTATTGCTGGAACTTGAAGATGGGTTGCTATGCTTCACAAAGAACCAAAAATCACAAGCTAAGGCTAAGAAATGAAGCTTATGCAAGCTTATGAAAATCTGACTTTTCTGGGTGCACAGGGGAGATGATTGACTTATGCAGTAAAACCAAATATTTGACTTAGATGAATTTTGATTCTATTCTACTCACTGATTGTGTAATGTTATGCTATAGAAACATGAAATTAAGCTAGATAACAAACTTATGCAACTAAATGTGAGATTATTCTAACTGATACACTAATATTTATGCAGAAAAATTGAAATAAAACTGATTTTGACTTTTAACTGAAAAATGACTAACTTTTATGACTAAATTGAATTACTTAAACCTAATATGACATGCATGAACCAAGAATAACAACAAAGACACCACAGAACTCAATGAATCACACTGACCCAAACACACCTTATATGTTGCCTGATTTTTGATTTTCAAAACAACCTGATGATTTAGACTACAACACTGATTTTAAACCTTATATTATCATATAACAAGACCATTTGAACAGAAATCAACAATGATCCAAGCATGAAACACAGAATTCACTAAAATGCTATTTTGACTGTGTAAAATGGAATTTTAAGCAACTATGATATCTAATGAACAAGCAACTTGTTTTAGTGAATGAATCTACTTAACTACAACACAAGAACATAAAAACACAGAGATTTAAGGTTTAAGCTACTAATACAGTGAAATGCAAAAATTGACTAAAAAGGCTTACAACTGTGATCCAGCTTGAAACCAAGAACAAGGACTTTAGATCACTCCTATGGGCTTTCCACAAAGCCACTAACCCAAGGGCAATCCAGAATTTCCCTTGCTCCAGCCATCTTCAAACATCTTCATTGATTTTTGATTTTTCACTCTTTTTTATCTCACTTTTGTAATTTTGATTCTTAATACTACAACTGAATTTTTTAAGTTTCTAATAGCTTACACAAGCTATATAAGGAGCTTATATGAACTTATGAGTCCAGAAACAACATTATTAACAATATTCAAAGAAACATGAAATTTGAACACAAATTTGCATAAACTGAGATTGATACTTAACCTTGAAATTGATTACTGAAAAAGATTCTTATACATGTGAGAACACTAAAAAGAGTACTTGAAAGCTTAAAATTACACTGGAAAATGGAAATTTAACTAATTCGACACTAATTAACTAAAATTACACTAGATACTCTATTACATTGCTTCCCATTCTTTCTTTATAGACTTTTATCCCTTTGCCGACATCTCTGAGTAATTCCCACCACATCTTGACCTTTGATTTGGCCAATTTCATCATAATCGTCCATTTGGCATTTTTGGCGCCAAAACGTACACAAGTAGCTTGAGCAGGTTTTTACAATTAAAGAAATTTGGGTGTTTGTGGAGGTGGAGGGGAGAGATTAGTGAGCTGGGGTGATGAGGTGGGGGGGTTGAGGTGTAAAGGTTGAGTGGTTTCTGGTTTTAATGGTGGAAGGGTGGTTTTGGCGGGGTTGTGTGAGAGGGAGAAGGGTTTGACTAGGGTCAAACCCTGGTATTTATTTAAGTTGGGATTGGGCCGGGTAAAAGGATTTTATGGTTGGGCTGGGTTTGGATAAGGATGGGTTGGGTTAATGTTAAGGATGGGTTTGTTTTATTTAATTAAGGATCCGGTTGGTTTATAGTAGCTAAATCACAAGGACCATTTTGTAATTTTTGGATTTTGAGGGGCTGAAGTTGTAACTTTCCCAAAGTATCACAAGGAACCAATCTTGCCATATTATAATAACCCAAGGACCATAAATGCATTTTCTCCAATTTAGAACACCCGGGGACCAAATATGACATTTTTCAAACTTGAGGGACTAAAGTTGTCAATTTGCAATTTTTAACTTTAAAGGATTTCTTTTGACAACTTGTGAATTCCCAAGGACCTTTAATGATATTTTACATGTTTTGAATAACCAGGGACTAGTTTTGACATGTTTTGAAAGTTGAGGGACTGAAACTGCCAATTTTGCAAACTTTGTTTGTTTTTCAATTGTTTTCAAACATTTTGTATTTGAAACTTATAAAACACACTCCTGGGATATTTTCAGTATTTTGATGCATTTCTGAGTGTTTTTTGATGTTTTGGCAGTTCAGATATGACAAAAATAATGAGTATTTACACACTCATCAATTACATATTACCTCTCTAATAATATTATTTACACAAAATAACCACAAGTTTCCTGAATTTACACTTTTAGTCCCTCTAATTAATTTATTTATAATTCGTACCATTAATTAACAAATAAATTGTGTTCTTTCAATTTTTACACATAAGGACCTCATCTTATAATTTTTACACATTTGTACTAACTTATTTAACATTATAAAATAACCCATAAGTTTCAAAGTTGACAAAAAAAGTCCTCCTTAATTTATATACAAATCGTATAACCTTTAAAATACAAAATCAAATCCCTAGCTTACCAATTCTTCTACCAATCATTACCTCATGATTACATAACATTAATGACCTGTTTTAATTTACTAAACCCTAACCCTAATGTGCCCTAGGGTTTTCTTATTGTTTTATTCTTTTCGATACATATATACGATTTACACAAAAATTAACCACGATCCATATGAGCTTCTATAAATCGAACAAGTATTTTTCCCAGCCTATATACATCGTATAATATCTAAAATAAATAATTACACGTCCTGAAAAATTAGTATTACGTGTATAGTATTTTATTTACGATTTAGCTCTCAAAAATTCGTACGACGTATATAGCTTGCATGATTCGTTACACTTAATTTATTTGAGTCTTATATAATCATAATAACATAAGAAAATTATAAGATACAAGATCGAACGTTCCAAAGGGATTAAATAGAATTATACCTCTCGCTAGGCTTTTTCGACAAAACAATTTTGCAACGATCGAACCAACTAAACCCACGACCTCCTGATATGTGTCTAAATACACATATATTTAGTATTGATTAAACCCACAAAACGACCAAAAACACACAAATGACTCACAAAATGGTACAAATATCATGAAATTGTGTTTTTATGTGATTCAGGTACAAAAGATTGAAAAACAAGTGAAAAATGATCAAGTTCACACAATTGTCATTTTCAGTCCCTGGAATTTCACAAATTGTCAAAACTAGTCCCTGAAAGTTTAAAAAGGAAGAAAAGTCAACTTAAGTCCTTGGGAAGTCAAACTTGTTCACAAATGATCCCTGGATGAAAGTTTTCTAAAACTTGGCAACTTTTACCCCTAAGAATCCAAAAATTACAAAAATGGTCCTTGGTGTTTAAAAATGTGAAATTATCAACCTTGGTCCTTGTAATATTGTTTATTGGCAGGTTTGGTACTTTGAAGGAAGTTTGGAAAGTTGGCAATTCAGGTCCCTCAAGAATTCAGAAGTTGCAACATTGGTCCTTGGGCTTATTATCACTACAAACCAAACCGGACCCTTATTATTACCCAACCCTTAACCCAAAATAATAAAAACAACCCAATCCTTTTATTATTAAACCCAGCCCAAGCCCAACCATTAACCCGACCCATCCTTTTTATTTAAAACTGAGGTTTGACCTCAGTCAAACCTTCACCCCTCGTCTTCTTCCTTCCACCTCACAGGCAAACCCAACTTCTCCACTATCACCACCTGGCCTTCCACCTCACCAACCCAGCTCACTACCTACTCCACCACCTCATCCCTACCACCTATACCAGCCCACAATCACAATAAATGCATTCCCACCATCAACACTTCACTGCCTCACTCACATACCCTGCTTTTGCTACCCACTCAACCACTTGACCTCTAAACCTATCCAATCATGTCCCCTCCACCTCCACAACACATCAAGATGCATTAATTACTCTATAACTGCCCATAGCTACTTGTGTGGGTTTTGGCGCCAAAATCCGTTTAAATGGCTAGGATGAAATTGACTGCATCAATGGTCAAGATTTAAAGTGGGATTTGACCAGAAGACCAAGTGGAACTCAGAGATGTATAAAGAGAAGAGAAGGAGCAAAGGAAAAAGTACTTTGGGTTAGCCATTGTCAAGTAGTGTAAATACCATTGGATTAGCCATGGTTCAGTAGTTGTAATTTTATTGCTTTCAAGTGTTAGTTTTACACTGACAATGTTAAAACTAAACCTTAAATCCAGTAGTTAATGTAAATTTCAAGTTTTTAAAGTTTAATGTCTTTCTTATTCGTACCATTTAAATTTCTTGTCATTTAATTTCTTGTTAATCATAGTTGTTTAATGGACTCTTTAAGCTCACTTAAGCTCCTGACAAAAGCTTTCAAGCTTTTGGAAACATTAATTCAGTCTTAGTCTTTAAAATTCAGAAAATACCAAAAAGAATCAAGAAAACAAATGAAAAACCAAAAATAATGAAGTGTTCTTGGTGAAACTGCATGGAGCAAGGTTAATTGTGGATTGCCTTTGGTTTAGAAGCTTTGTGGAAAGCCTTAGGATGTGTTCTGTGGCCTTGGTTCTCAGTTTCAAGCAGGATCCTATTTGTAAGCCCTTTTTATCCATTTTTGCATTTCACTGTTTATGTCTTTTATATGCTTTGATTTTCATGTTTTTATGTTTCTTTGCTGTTTCTTAGTGATAATGTAGCTTAATATTAGGTTCTTATGTTTTGGATTTGAATTATGCTTTGAATTCCAAATTGACTGTCCATAAGCTTGTTTTTGATAATCATAGGTCTAAAACATTTGTGACTACTTGTTTATGCTTAAAAGGGTCTGATTTGACACATTTTGATCCCTGGATTTGATGAAATTGGTTTACACAGGCTTTTGTTATGAAGATCTAAATTTAAGTTCATTAAAGGGTTGTTTGGATTAGATTGTTAATCTGTGTTATGGGCTTTATTAATGGTTGTTCTTGTTTGATGTATCATTTATAAGTCATAAGTAACTCATTTGAGCTTTGATAAAACAGTAAAACATGGTAGATAGTCAAAATGACATTTGATTTTATATTACCTGTTAACTGTGAAGTCATTTGATCCCACAATCTTGCATATGTGTATAAATCTTGTTAATCTTTGTTTATTTCATGTTATTGTTGCATAATATTACTTATTGAGTCAGTAGTATAGGATCTAAATTCACCTTAGTCAACTTATTAGTGTTTTTTGTAAAAAGTCAAATTCCTTTTTCTGCAAATATGCCCTGTGCAGGCCTGTTTACCCGTTTTTCAATTGCTTGCACAATCTTTATTAGTTAGCTTTAGCTGGTGTAATTATTGTTTTGTGTAGCCCATGTGGCTTGTTTGTTATGTCTATTCCTATTTTTCAGTTAGTAGCTTAATTAGATGGCTTAATCAACCCACCCTTTTTGTCCCATCTAACTCACTCCACTGATGCGTGGGTTTTGCAACCTTACAACAGGTTTTACCTCTCGAGGGATCTCAAGAGGCTTACAACCCCACCAGGCAGTGTACCTGACCGATGTAGTATAGTGTAGTGGTAAGTACGGGGGATTGATCGTTCTCCACAGGGAATAGTGTTCGTTAGGTGTGAAAGGCTACTCTAATTAGGTCTAAGGGTTGAGGAAGATTCTTTTTTATGTTTTTATATTTTATAAAAGCAAGTAAAATCTCGGGTTTTGAAGGAGTGGGCGGAATTAGTTGCTAGTCAACTAACCCAAATTACTACAAATGCAAATAAAATAAAATAACAAAAATGAAAAGTGGTGAGAAACTTATGTGTAGAGAAATGTGTTTACTTAGATTTCCTTACTCCCTAACTATCTTTTACCGGTTAATTAGTGTGTATTAGTCGCGTGGATGACGGGTGTATTCCTTAATACCATTCGTGGGGTGGCGTACTTACTTCCCCAAACTCTACAAGCTCCTACTTCACTCCTATGTCGAGCCGGCTAGGAAGCTCCTAACATGGGATCACTAGAATTCGCTTGTGCATTAAATACAACCATAAAAACCTTTAGTACGCGTTTGGTTCATGTTTCTTAAGACGTTCAAGCAAGTTACCGAATAGGAAGTTAGCCAGTTTTCTTAAGCCTAACATAGATAAACAATCATCCAATACAACTAATAACACACTAACAACCAATAATCAATAGCTAGGTTTCATTAGATCTAAGCAAACACAAGATAAAATTAGCCTAACATGTTAAACAAAAGACAAGCATAAGATAGAATCAAACAACACATAGACATATTGAATGATTAATTGATAACTTATCTTTCAATGAAACATGGAAGATCTCAAGGCAAAAAGCCCTGAAAAAGTAGCTAAAATCGTCTTAGGGTTTTATCCCAAAATTCCACACACTAAGCTCTCCCTAATGACAAAAAATTAGAAAACTATATATAGACTTTGACATCTGACGGCGTCACCTTATGCATTGTGACGCCGTCACCTCGCCGCTTTTAGGGTTCCCGGATGACCATCTTGACGCCGTCCCTCTTTAGCTCTTCAAAAATCCATTCTGGCTTATCAAGGCTTGACGCCGTCGGATCCTGAACGTGACGCCGTCCCCTTATGATTTAAGCCGTGACGCCCTTGATTTAGTTAAAGCGTGACGCCGTCAGAATTCTCATGCAAACTCACTGGCCCGTCATGAGTAAATTTCACATCCAACTTTTCTTGCCAAGGCATGACGCCGTCCCATGTTAATTGTGACGCCGTCAAGAGTAACTTTTAGCCGATTCTTGAGACTTTGCCGTTTTCTTCACTTTAATGCTCCAAAAACGTCCAAAATGCCTCCTTTTCCAGATTTCTCCTCAAAAGTACCTAAAATGACAAAAGGAACGATTTAGGGCAATATTTGATCAAATAAATACGATTTCGGGCTTAAATGACCCCTTAAAAGCGGTACACTTTTCGCCTCATCAAATACCCTTACACTTGAGATTTGCTTGTCCTCAAGCAAATGCGCTTTTATTCTAATCAAAATACAAGTTAGGGGTCATTTAATGCAAACATAAAAGTAATTACAACAAATATTCGTTCCACTTCAATCATAATAAGCACGGAGATTACATACTAGCACCTCACAAGTAGTGTTTAGATACTCACATCTCTCAAGTGTCATCAAAATAAATCTCATAAATGAAAACGGAAAATATCTCTCACTACCTGTCATAGCAAATAGATTACCATAGGCTTGGGAAAGGATCGAAAACCTCCTCCACTAGGCGTAAGCACCTAAGATAAACTATCAAAGAGGGCTTTTAAATGGGTTATAACGTTAGGTGTAGGGAAAAGGAAAACACGGTTTTGTTGGATAAAGGATATTTTACTGGTGGCGAGTTAAAGATCTTGATCAATTACATGTACTATACAACGTTGCTAAGCCAAGACTAGACTCGATCTTAAGCTAATGAAAGAAAATAACAAAACATAAACATAAAATAAACATAAAATGAAACGGGATGGTAGTCCGTATGTTTTTTCTATTTTTCTTTTTTTTTTTCTCATTTTTTTTGTATTTTTCTTGATTTTTTTTTTTTTTTTTTTTTTTTTTTTTTTTTTTTTTTTTTTTTGCATACACTTTTACCCTACCATCCAAAATAATACATCATAGGGGCGTTGCATCCCCTTACACTTGAACTTTTACATAACTTTACAAATAACTATTCTAATGACTCGAATTAAGATAATTGAAAAACTTGGAGTACTTTTAAAACATTTAGCACATATGGGGGTAATAAATGATGTTCTTCCCCATTACTCCATTACACTAGTACTTTACCCACGAGTCCCAATCGTCCCAAAACAATATGTACAAGGATATGACTCGACTTAGCAACCATGTAATCAATTAGATAATTAACTTGGGTTTAAACAAATGTTGTCACAATAATGCACTAAAAATGAGTGCATACAAGGTAGGCTAAGGCGATTTGGGTGTACATTTAAGTGGGGTGTAACAAATTCTTCCTTTAAGTAAAATGCTTAAAGGTCGAAACGAAAAGATAGGCTCTGAGGGGTGTACTAGGGGTATCGTGTACTAAAAATGAGTACAACGCAAAGGGTGTGGGAGAATTACTTGACCAATGTAGCCAAAGTAATTATAACAAAAACACAGGTGTAAAACATGGGTTAATCCTAATGCCTCTTATCATGTAGTAAATCTAACTACACGAATGTAATCTCACTTGTGGCCTCGGAATGGTCCTAACGCAAGTTCTAGAATCTAAGTGCTACCGGTACACACATCATAGCATAAATGCTTTTCCTACCAATTCTAGGGGCGAACCTCACATATTTGGGGGTGGAAAATTTTTTAGTGGTACGGTTTTTGTGCTAGTCATATAACTCCTATCCGTGAGACGCTAATTAAGATCAAAGTTTCACTCCTATATGTTGTAAAAAATTTTAAATTTGGCACTAAAATTACCCTAATCAAGTATTTCTCTCAGTTTTATTACACATCTACTATTAAACAAACAAAAATCAAGCGCAATTGTATTCTCTAAAATCGTACTTTTACCCTCCCCTTACACTTAAGATGAACATTGTCCCCAATGTTCAAATAATAAGATGTAAAAGCAAAAAAGTAAAAGAATGAAATCAAATACTCCCCTGATTCGCTCGTTGGATAATGAAATTACACGGTTAAATCTTCCTCCAAAGAGAATGTTGAAGCTCCATGACTAATGCATCGCCATAAGCTTGATTCAAAACATTTCCTTGTCCAAAATAACCTGTTGAACCTGAGAAAACAAACACGAAAACCTGCATAACATCGGCGGGATAAAATATATATATAAGGATATAATGCTTGTGGAATGATAACTTTGCAGATTCCTGGAGATTATAAGTTGGAGATTTTAATAAAAACTTTTTATGAAAACAAAATTTTCAAAAATTTCTGGAAATTAAATCTGACGCCGTCAGGTTATAACCCCTGACGCCGTCAGAAATGACCTGACAAAAATTTTCATTTTAAGTTTCCGGAAAATTTCTGGAAAAACCTTTACCTTACTTCCTGGAAATTCTGCAAAACATCATTATGACTCGATACAAGCATTTGACTCAAACAAATACGAATATGTATGCTAACTTATTATTATTATGATTCATGTTCATTTGTGTTCTAATAAACCGATTTAGATTTCCCTTACACTTAACTTTTGCAAAATACCTTTATATGTAGTTAAGACGAAGTTAAAAACAAGATAAAGCATTTTCACAATTTAGTTTTGAACATGAATCAATAATAATAAAAATTAAACATACATACGGAAACAAATAAAATCAAACAAACAAACAAACAAATAAACACACAAAGCAAATAAAGCTTGGGTTGCCTCCCAAGAAGCGCTTGTTTTTGTTCGAGTCACGAGCCTGACTCTACCCTTATTTAATGGAAATAGGGGAGGTTTTCCCTACACTTAGGATTAAGTGTGGGTGAAAGTAGCGATACACACCCTTAGGGTGGAAATATGCCACGTGAGGAAAGAGTGACGGGTGAATTATATGCTCAAAGGTGTGGGATCCTATCATCATAACCTTACCTAATTCAATTAGGTTAGTGGGCGGATTAATATTTTCTCCTAGAAAGGGATCATCTCCTATCAACTTCGAGAGACTCCAAGTTAAGAATCCACTTTGACCTAATAAACCCGGTTTAAACCCATAATGTTTCTTGTGATCAATCATAAATGGGTGATGTAAGTATGTAAGGTCATGGTTCACTCCTATGTTAGCTTCCTCTCTACAAGGCCTAGAGTCTACTACCTTAATCTTAACATTACCCGGACTACATGGTTTGATGGGTGGATCGGGACCTAATTCAATTCCTAAGTTCACATCTAAGGATGGAAGATTAGGCAACGGTTTTGGTTTAGGCTCCGGTTCATCAAAACTAGGAACTTCCATAGAACTAAAAGAAAGGTTGTGATCACTAAAAGCATTCAAACCTATTTCTTCTAGTTGTGTTTGGTCAAAGGGCTCTACCTCTATTGGGGTTCCTATAGTCTCCTCAACTTCTTCCGGGTAAGTCACCGGCGGTGTGTGTGCCTCAAATGATGGTAGGACTTGTGGGGTACTTGGTAGGCTTATGTTACTTACCTCATCATTCCTTGTGTCAAGACCACCTATATCCTCATCATGTGTTTTATTAGAATCTAACCCTAACATTTTCCCTAGTATCTCAAGTGCTTCTCTAGGCATCTCAACTTCTATATTCGAATCATAAGGATCATCCTCAATATTCTGACTGCTATATTCAAATTGCCCAAAAGATTCATCATGTGTTTCTTGAGATTCATCGTCATCGATCATAAAACCTAGGTCTTTTTGATCAATGTGATCATGCTCGGCTAGATCCTCCATCACATCAAGATAACCTATGTGTTTGTTTTGTACTATGGCATTACATGACAACCACTTAGGTATCTCAACACTAATGTATTCATCCCCAAACAAACTTGTTTCATGATCCTTGAAATTTGTGGTCAATTGACTTGTATTAATGTTTGTTGGGTTGTCTACTATATAATAATATTGGGCACACTCTTCAATAGCTTCCCATGCTTTCTCAGCACTTAATTCCCTAATATCCCTGCCGGCAATATGGTAAATGTCCCTTTGGGCATGTCGGTCGACATGATTGTAAAAGATTTGAGTTAGGGACCAAAAATCGAAGTTATGATGAGGGACTTTTTGGAGTAAATATTTAAAACGAGTCCATGCATCATAGAGAGGTTCATCTTTATGTTGTTTAAACATCAAGATGTCATATGGAGTGGGTGAATTACGTGGTTGGTGGTATGGTGGATTCGCATTCTCCATAATGGCAAACTGAATAGTCAATGAAAATCTGTTACGAACAAAAGCACAAAGAAAATAGATAGACTAAAGAATATCTAGAAAAAGAAAATAAAAATCTCACTAGAAAGGAATCTAGTGAGTAGACCTAATAGAAATAAAAATTCAACCTAAACAATAACTATTCCCCGGCAGCGGCGCCAAAAACTTGATGCGTGGGTTTTGCAACCTTACAACAGGTTTTACCTCTCGAGGGATCTCAAGAGGCTTACAACCCCACCAGGCAGTGTACCTGACCGATGTAGTATAGTGTAGTGGTAAGTACGGGGGATTGATCGTTCTCCACAGGGAATAGTGTTCGTTAGGTGTGAAAGGCTACTCTAATTAGGTCTAAGGGTTGAGGAAGATTCTTTTTTATGTTTTTATATTTTATAAAAGCAAGTAAAATCTCGGGTTTTGAAGGAGTGGGCGGAATTAGTTGCTAGTCAACTAACCCAAATTACTACAAATGCAAATAAAATAAAATAACAAAAATGAAAAGTGGTGAGAAACTTATGTGTAGAGAAATGTGTTTACTTAGATTTCCTTACTCCCTAACTATCTTTTACCGGTTAATTAGTGTGTATTAGTCGCGTGGATGACGGGTGTATTCCTTAATACCATTCGTGGGGTGGCGTACTTACTTCCCCAAACTCTACAAGCTCCTACTTCACTCCTATGTCGAGCCGGCTAGGAAGCTCCTAACATGGGATCACTAGAATTCGCTTGTGCATTAAATACAACCATAAAAACCTTTAGTACGCGTTTGGTTCATGTTTCTTAAGACGTTCAAGCAAGTTACCGAATAGGAAGTTAGCCAGTTTTCTTAAGCCTAACATAGATAAACAATCATCCAATACAACTAATAACACACTAACAACCAATAATCAATAGCTAGGTTTCATTAGATCTAAGCAAACACAAGATAAAATTAGCCTAACATGTTAAACAAAAGACAAGCATAAGATAGAATCAAACAACACATAGACATATTGAATGATTAATTGATAACTTATCTTTCAATGAAACATGGAAGATCTCAAGGCAAAAAGCCCTGAAAAAGTAGCTAAAATCGTCTTAGGGTTTTATCCCAAAATTCCACACACTAAGCTCTCCCTAATGACAAAAAATTAGAAAACTATATATAGACTTTGACATCTGACGGCGTCACCTTATGCATTGTGACGCCGTCACCTCGCCGCTTTTAGGGTTCCCGGATGACCATCTTGACGCCGTCCCTCTTTAGCTCTTCAAAAATCCATTCTGGCTTATCAAGGCTTGACGCCGTCGGATCCTGAACGTGACGCCGTCCCCTTATGATTTAAGCCGTGACGCCCTTGATTTAGTTAAAGCGTGACGCCGTCAGAATTCTCATGCAAACTCACTGGCCCGTCATGAGTAAATTTCACATCCAACTTTTCTTGCCAAGGCATGACGCCGTCCCATGTTAATTGTGACGCCGTCAAGAGTAACTTTTAGCCGATTCTTGAGACTTTGCCGTTTTCTTCACTTTAATGCTCCAAAAACGTCCAAAATGCCTCCTTTTCCAGATTTCTCCTCAAAAGTACCTAAAATGACAAAAGGAACGATTTAGGGCAATATTTGATCAAATAAATACGATTTCGGGCTTAAATGACCCCTTAAAAGCGGTACACTTTTCGCCTCATCACTAACTCACTCCACTGAAGCAAACAGCAGAGTTGGAGTTGTTTTCCTAAGTTCATATTAAGCCCTCATTAAGCCTGAGCTTGTGATCTTATCCATCATACTCAGTGTTTCAATGCTTGTGTAGCTTGTTTGAGCTTATTTGATAAGTAATATAGGAGCTTGTTGTTTGCCCACTCTCAACAATTTCCTGAGAAATCAGGAAACTTACACCATTTCCTTAAGCTCCTAAAAAAGCTCATTACTGACTTTGAGCTTGTTTGGATTGGCTTTATTTGAAGCTTAACCACCAATCTCAATGATCATGTTCCTCATTTTCCAATTGTAGCCCATTTATAAGGGCTGCAATAAGCTTGATTTATCACCATTCTGATTCTGCTGGTTTATCAGCAGAATCATAGTATCTTCATAAGCCAATAAAAAGCTCATCCATGGGACCCAGCTGGTGATTCTTGTTTCTTTTAGGAGCTTATCAACCAGTCAACAAGTCCAAATGCTTAATTTCCATGCCCTAGCTTATTTACTAGGGCTGCTCATAGCTTTTTGTTTGTCCCCATTCTCAGTATACACTGAGAGATTAAGGGAAATAAGCCAATCTCAAAAGCCTCTAACAAGCTCATATGTGAACCAAAATACTTGAGCTTGGGCTTTTTGGAAAGCTAACCAAGCCAACTTGCAACTCCAACTTTTATTTTGGCATTTTGAGCTTAACCCGTCAGCTTAATTTGTCATTCAAAAAGGTTGCAGGCCTGTGTTTGGATCTGAGTATACTAGCAGTACTATGGGATTTGCTTATTAGCTTATTTGAGCTTATTGGTCAATCCCAGTACACAAGCTTGCACATACTTGTTCATAATACTTGTACATATCCTATCTTTTCCTTTATTTCAAATGTGGAGCTTATTCTAGGCTGTAACAAGCCTCAATTCCATCCAAGTCAAGCTTATGCTTGACTGTCTAAACCATAAGCTTGCATATGGTGTATTTGAGCAATCCAGTGCACCAAATCTGTTTATACTTGTCCCTTGGGCATGATTACATGTTTCTCTTCTTTTTGTTTCATATGTATAGCTTTTTCAAGCTTATTCTAAGCTTTGACTTGACTGTTAAGCCCAAAAGCTTAACTGTCTTGTCTCATAAGCTCATGGAGTGCTTATTTCTTAGTTTGTAAAGTTTTGTTTTCATTAAACATGTATAATATCATTGTATAATTAATCCAGAAAAAGAAAAAACCAAAAAGCTCCATTTTAAAGCTAAGTGATAGCTTCTATTTAGAAGCTTATTGCTTATTTGCTTATTTTTGTTAAGCACTTGCTGTTTTTATAATTTTCCTAGGTTCTTAGATTTATTTTAGAATTGTGTAAAAAGTTTCAGATTTTTCTATACTTGTTTAATATTTATAATAAATCAGTTTTAGTTTTTAATACTTTTTAATAGTAAATAATTAATAATAAATCATATACTTGTAAAATAAATACATTTTCAGTTTTAAAATTCATTTTATAATATTTTAGATTTTTCAGATTCTTTATTTCATTTATTTAAGTTAATTTTAGATTTTCTTATTTATTTAATTCATTATTAAATACATTTAATTAGTTTTTAATTTATTATAATTAAGTATATAGTGTATAAATTTATTTTAATTTTCTAATAATTTTCTTATCCTTTTAGGATTCCAAAAATATAATTTTCACATTTGTGGGGGATGTATTTGACAGAATTCACTTTTTATTTTGGTACGTTTACGTAATTGTCACGTAAACATACGCGTTTTAGGTTTTTAGGTTTTCTTAACTTTTATATAAGTTTGTAAATTATAGTTAAATATTTTAAATTTATTTAATTTGCATTTAAGCCGTCAAGGCATGTAAATTCCCTCTTTGGGAATATTTGTTTTATTTCGTTTTGTACGTTTGCGTTTAATTTAAACGTACGTTTGTATATCTTTCGCGTTTTTAGGTTTCTGATTGTACGTTTTTAAAACGATACAGCTGTGACAGAGCTATAATTATTCACATTCCAGTGTTAGTCAATCAGATTCCCGCCTTTGTATATTCTATATCATTTCAACACACACATTCGTTATATTACACTTTTCACACCTCGTTGGGACTTAACGACCCGGGGATGCACTTTTCTGTACTCATGTACTTAACTCCCACGGATTTAAATTGCATTTTTCTCCCTTACGGTTCGACTTGTATGGTTGACCATTCACAAGTGGTTGACTGATATAAAGATGACTGTTCGGGAGGAATCACCTCCAATTAATTTTCCTAGATTCTTTAGGTTATGTAGGATCCCAGAAAAATAACACACGAATTTTAGGTAATCGAATGGAGCTGTACGATTTTTGTAAAGGGTTTCTAAGGGTTTCGGATTTTTTATATATATATGCATAAATTATAAAAACGTGTATACTTGATAAGTTATCAATATTTTCAGCCCAAGCAATCCTAATTAAGGTCAAATACTTATTATAATATTTTCCTAAATTTATTAGCATTGATCTTGTATTAATTTAATTTATTTTGTATTTTTAATTCATAATTATATACGAATATATATATACTCGGCCAAAATAAATACTTTGTGGATTTAATAACTTTCTAAATATTAAAATGTAGTCACAAAAATTATTTGGATTCATATCTAGTTCATTCCCGAAGGTTTGGAATTTATTTGGTGATTTTTAAGCTTTTAAATAGATTTTTAAAATTGTAGGGGCATTTTGGTCAGTTTGCACATTTTGGAGTTTTAGGTATTACAACTAGTGTGTATCCCGGTTTGCTGGCGCGTTATTTTCATAACGAATGGTCACCAAGACACACTCCTGATCACTGGGGCGTCATTCGATTAGTCAAAAATTCGGATAGTCACTACCTTATTCATGCATTTGACATTCTCACTATGCCATGACCATATTCGGATGCTCGAAAGCTAACAACGAATACAGTAACTTGGTAACGGTAAGGATAACATTTGGGAAATACATAAATTGTTGTAAAATAAAATAAACAAACAAATAGATTAAGTCCTAACAAATGTGGTTAACTACTTCCCGACCTTCCCTTAAAAAAGACACAAATCATAGACTAACTCACGCTTTAACACGGAAACTCTCGCTTTATAAGGTAGACACGAATTAGACTCATTGATATCTTAATCAAATAATAAACCTTAGTTGGCTTTCCCATAACGGCCAACTCCCTTGCAATCCATAAATATATTACAACAAATAGTGGCGATATCTCCACTAGTACATAACTCTACATCGTCGGTTTATAACACGTACCAACGAATAATCGATTCGTTCAAAATATAAAATCGGTTAAGTTTAGACAATATCGATTATCTCACTTTCTCACTTTCTTTCTTTTTCTTTTCTCTTTTTTTTTTTTTTTTTTTTATTTTTTTTTTTTTATTTTTTTTTTATTTTTTTTTATTTTTTATTTTTTTAACATAACTAATGGTTTAAAATTTCACGAATTCACCATATCAATAAATCTGAATGATTTTTCCATATACTTCAATACTTCAGATAAAAATAATAGTGATAGTAGTAAACACACGAAAATAAAAAATAACTACTATCACATTTCCAATTGCGATGTGCAATTCCCGACATAACCATAGATAAGAAACACACACGAACACAGGAAATACACACTTTACAAAAGCAACCAACCATAGACTAAAATCTATAGGGTAGGCTAAGGTGTATAGGTGTAACGAAACAATTTAACATTGGTGTAAGAAACGAAAGGAATGACTCTGAGGGTTTTTCTAGGGATATCTTACTCTAAAAATGAGAGTAACAAATGGGTTTAACATGGGGATTAACTAACCATTGTAGTTAGTTAATATAACTTAACATTTATAGGCTATTTGGGTGTAATCCTAGAAATTTACCAAGTTAGACAAGTCACTCCAATTATATCAATAATACTCATTATGGTGGTCTCGAATAGTATACAAGTTAAGTTCTAAAGTTTACTACAAGTCACTGGCAAACTCATATTTTTGTGGAATTTAGGTAAAATATTGGAAACGGAATAGGCTTAATTCTCACAATATGGAAATAAGGGTTATGTGTGCGGGTTATGCAACTTTGATTTCACAAAAACATGCTAAATTTTTTTGAATTTAAGCATAGATTTATTTTTGAAAAATTAAGGACAAATGAACGTTCTAATTCTCCATCCCCCACTTAAGATATAGAACGTCCTCGTTGTATAAATAAAACATGAAAAACAGGAAATAGAAAGAATTAGAACGGAAAACTCCCCTGAGATTTGCTCGGTATGATCCTCCAAGATAAGAATGCGAGCATATGTAATGCGGGAGTTCATCAACACCTTCAATTGTCCAGACTTGTAAAAATATAGATACCACAGAAAAAGAATCTCGAGAACATCTCGTTAGTCATCGGTTAGAAAAATAAAACGAAAAACAAAAGAATTGTATTCTGTTCTGGCAGGTCGATACGCCGTATCCAATAACCATGGATACGCCGTATTGAAACTTAAAGAACAGGTTCCAAATACGTGTCAAAATATCGAATACGTCGTATCCTTAAACCTGAATACGTCGTATCGATATATTTGACGACAAAGTTTTTAGAAAGAAAAATAAAGACTAAAGTATTCCAGGTAAGATCGATACGTCGTATCCATTGAAGTTGGATACGCCGTATCGAGGCCCTGAGACAGACTCGACAGAAAAATTAAATGACATAAATTAAAAGATAAGCATGGGTTGCCTCCCACGAAGCGCTTGTTTTTGTTAGAGTCAGGAGCCTGTATCCACCCTTATTTACTGTGTAATAGGGTGTTGTTCCCCCCACTTGGAATCAAGTGCGGGTGATAATAGCAATAAACACTATAATAGTGTAATTTTGCTATAGTAGGAAGAAATATTAAGTTAAAATGGTACCTCAGTGGGTAGTGATCTCCACTCATTACCTTTCATGAGTTGGTTGATGAATTGGATGTCTTGAATATACGATGTGATCGACCAATATGTTGAGGATGCATGAATTGCCCTTCATTTATCTTGTTGGTGGTCAGGCGTCCCTCAACTTCCATACAAGATGAGAAAGGGTCTTTGGAAAGTATCTCTTGGAGACCCTATTCTTTCCATGTTAGCATCAAAGTAGCTTGCTCTTCAACCAAGGTATTATCCAAGAGCACATCATCGAATTCTTCTGGAGGTTCAACCCAAATCTGGTGGATAGCAGGTGCTTTATGTGTGTCATAATGTGGTGTGATGTCCATGATAGGTTGTAAGGTAATAGGTTCCACCACATCATCCTTCTGCTCTGCAATCTGTTTAGAAACACTAGCAATATCATTAGTAACTAAAATAAAAGAAGAGTCAAGGGTGTTACCAATATGTGTCGTAGATTCCACATGAGCTTGTGATTTTGATTCTTTCACCCGTAGACTCTTAGCTTTCATCTTCTTTGATTGCTTATTGCTTGGTTCTTTATTTCCAACTTCAATCGTCCAGGGAAAGGGATGTGCGTCCATCCATTAATCAATCGTGCAGGGAAAGGGACGGATGGGTGTGATGTGTCGTGTGTCGTGCAAGTTTTAAGAATTTATAAACACAATTAATCCAATTCTTTAATCAACACATACGAGCAAGTATACTCGTCCGTGGTAGTAAAGGTGGGTAAGTTGAGATCGTCCCAAGGGAATTGTTGTTTGGGTTTGGTAGTATAAGTTTTAACAAAAAGGGTTGTCAATCCAATTTGGTACAAATTCTAAGGTAAGTAAAAATCAATCAATCAAAAACAAATATACTTGTTTGTAATTCCATGACTAATTGTATAGAGTAATCTACCAAGTTGGGTGTAACTTGTAATGATGCACAACTTAAATTGAGTGATTCACAATCAATAGTTTTTATCATGAGAAATCATCTTCTAAAAATTCAATCTCCTAGTTAATTCCTTTCGGCCTTTGTTAACTAGTACGATAATTCTATTAAACTCTTTGTTGTTTGAAAAGCATTTCTTATTTTAAGAATTCCTACGAATCCTTTCGGCCTTTTCTCGTGACGAAATCGTTTCCAAATCCATTTTAATGAGTTAATATGGTGCTTGTTACACACCATAGTCCATACTAATTCGTGCACTAACTTTTTGGAATAAAAACATAAAGAAAATCCTTTCGGCCTTTGTTAATCTTTAGAACTGTTTTTACCAACTAATTAAGCAAGATTAGATTGTATTTCAACAAACTCATAAAACAAGACATGTTTTCATGCATCACTATGAAATAAGAATACTCCAACAATTGTCACATCATACACACAAGTATAACCAAAATCACTCCATAACAATTATAATCAAACAAAAGTAACAAACCATACTTTTATTCATCTTAAAGTAAAATACTCAAACAAGAAATACCTAGTTTTGGAATTACAAGAACTAGAATTGTGGAACTATAGCAACCACACTCCTCCAATCGCCTATGATCACACGTAAACAACTCCACACTCAAACACAACTCTTGAGACTCGAACTCAAGGTTCCCTGGACATTTTCACAGCAACTACAAGCTTTCGGGCAATGATAATAAGTTTAGCAAGACTTGGTGTAAGCCTTTACTAAGTTTTTGGGTGTCACGCTTTGTAAACTAGCCAAGGGTTCTTTAAATAAGTGAAAGAACTCCTCCTCTCCAAGTAAAAACGTCCACAATCAATTAGTAACCAGGAAATGATAAGCCACCATGATTATGGGGCTTAAATTCGTCAATTAATGCACTTTTGTAACAACAGCTTCCTCCAACCGATCGGTATTGTGATCCAACCGATCGGTTGGATCTCTCGGTAAATTGTTCTTCTCTCATCCGAATCGGATGCGGGCACCATCCGATCGGATGGGCCATTCTGCCACACACAACTTTTGGTTTTTTATTTCTTTTCTCGTTACGTGCTTGATCCTTTATTGTACCACTAATTTCTTTCATAGAACTCGATCTTTTCTTGATATTTGAACATCGAGATCTTGACATTATTGAATCTTTGAGTTCTTGTGTGGTTTCTCTTTCGTTTTCCTCTCGTAAATCTTCTAATGTGCATAATCACTTCATTTCTTCATCTTTTCCTGTACTTAGCTATATTTACTTGCATATACACTTTTTCACGATTTAATAACAAATATACACAAATATAACCAAATATGATGCACAAAACTAACGATAATGTGACTAAAAACATGTTCAATTTGAGCGTTATCATATTCCCCCACACTTGAGTTTTGCTCGCCCTCGAGCAAGTCTAGCTTTTAGAAAAATCTGATATCAATGGCATCTTCATTATGGTTCTAAAAAATCCAACAACTATCCCAATGGAACAATTGTTATTTTCATTTGAACTGCGAAAAATTCTTGAAACATAAACAAGTTAATTTAAGCTTGATAACATAACTAAGCACCTCACAAAGGAATTTTAAATTCACTCAACACTCAAGGGTAAATTTAATGGTACATCACTCAATTGCTCAGACATGATTCACGTTTCTTACCATAAGCTTGTACGAGTATCAAAACAACAAAATAAAACATCAAATAGGTCTTTTATTCGGGTTTTAAGGTTAAGGGTTACGATTACCTGGCTAATGTGCAAATATTTCATACAAGAACATAATAGCTCGCTAACAACGAATTCTTGACTAGCTAAGCAACGGATGGTCACTAGATTGTACCTTGGTTCGCTAACAAAGTTATTTGCATAACGGATGGTCACCAAAACACGCACTAGCTTGCTAACAACGTATTTCAACTATTCAAAATCCCGGATGGTCACTACACATCCATGCACTACATATCTAAACAAAGCCATCACTTAATCCGGATGCTCGAAAGCTAACAACGAATCAAGTAATTGGTAAAGGTAAGGATAAGACATGGGAATTATTTGAGATTGATTTCTACAAAATAAAAATAAATAAATAACTAAGAATCAAGTCAAAATTCCGTTCCCAACTCATTATACCTCAAATGATCACTCTACCAAACTTCTTCAATTATTACTATTCCGTATCTCATACTAACTCTTTTCTTCCTTCATAGCTCATTTACTATTTTATTTTCATCCATTCATACATACATTGCTCATTGGCTATTCATTCCTTTTTTTTCTCCACACTTTGGATGAGCACACGCTACAAAAAATACAAATCGGAGTAGCGACCTCCTTCTTCATTGAAACAACGCATACACATATCAAAGTGTGGTCAACATGTAATCTTCAAAAAAATAAATAGTTTTGAACTTCAATTGAACTTGATTCGGGTAAGGCTAAAGTGTAAGGTGTAAAATCTTTTTGTATTTTTCTGGATTTAATCAAAAGAAAAATATAGGTTCAGAAGGTGTAACTAAGGGTATCTAGCGTAAAATATTAACGCTAACAAATGGGTTCCAAATACTAAGATAACTAACCAATGTGGTTAGCAAAAATATTTTTGTAAACGGAAGGCCATTTGGTATAAATCCTAATTTGCCTCTTATCATTTGAATTATTTTATTACTCGAAAGTAATTTTAACCGTAATGCAAAACACGTACAAGTTCTGGAATCAACATAATCACCGGCACACTCATAATGAAATATAGAGCATAAGAAATGCTTTATACAAAAAGGCTTAAATCCTCACAATTTAAAGTGGGTTATAACATGTGCTAGCATCTTCGAGTGTCGTCATGTAATCTTGACGTCTTCATTAAGCTTCTAATCTTCACTTGAATTCTCGGCAAGGATTGTATACGGCCGATACGGTGTATCGGATTTGTCCGATACGGCGTATCAAGGTAACTTCGCGTGGGGTCCAAGATTATTATATTCCATAATATTTGTTCACCGCCATAGTGATACTGCGTATCACAAATCTTCATACGGCGTATCTTGTCTTCTTAACATGGAAATCTGGTGAAGTCTTCAAGGTAGATACGACGTATGTTGTTGATGTCATACGGCGTATCTAGAGTAGAACAAGTTGGGTTTTCATCATTGACCAAGGTTTCATATACGGCGCATGGTATAAATCCATAGGGTCCATGCTTCAAAGTCAAACAATGGTCTTCATATTCTTCTAAGTCTTGGTATACGGCATATGTATCAAGCATGATATGGCGTATGAGTCTTCAGTTCAACAGACTTTTCCAACTTGATTTATTTTGCTCCAATTTACGTCCAAAATAGCTAACTTTCAACAATTGCTTGTTTTTAACTGAGATATACAAAAGTAAGTGATTAAGTATCAATTCTCATATAAAATAATACAAAATAAGCAATATACATAGGATAAATGATGCTAATAATATATTGTTATTTGATGTCATCAAATATCCCCCCACTTGAACTTTACTTGTCCTCAAGTAAACCTGAAATTAAACTTATGAAAATGTATCCTAAACATTCATCTAGGATTTTTATAGTTTAAGCACTCATTCATTTGATCTCAATTGCACAACCAATCACCTCACGAAATAGGAAAATGAAATCACTCAAATCACTCAACTAATCTATGTGGTAACATTTTAGTAATTCACTCAATTTCTCGGTCGTGACGAATATTCTATCATAAGCTTGGCAAGGATACACATCTCCACCACTAAAGCTAAGGAGTAACAAGTCTAAAGCGGTAAATAGGGTTAATTATGATAAGGCTTAAGGGTTAAACCGGGCTTTTGTTCAAACATCTCCTACACAAACTTAATAGATCGCTGGCGCGAGCCCTCGATTCCTCAAACAACGGATGGTCACTAGTGTGTATCCCGGTTTGCTGGCGCGTTATTTTCATAACGGATGGTCACCAAGATACACTCCTGATCACTGGCGCGTCATTTGATTATTCAAAAATTCGGATAGTCACTACCTTATTCATGCATTTGACATTCTCAATAAGCCATTACCATATTCGGATGCTCGAAAGCTAACAACGAATATAGTAACTTGGTAAGGGTAAGGATAACATTTGGGAAATACATAAATTGTTGTAAAATAAAATAAACAAATAAATAGATTAAGTCCTAACAAATGTGGTTAACTACTTCCCGACCTTCCCTTAAAAAAGAAACAAATCATAGACTAACTCACGCTTTAACACGGAAACTCACGCTTTATAAGGTAGACACAAATTAGACTCGTTGATATCTAAATCAAATAATAAACCTTAGTTGACTTTCCCATAATGGCCAACTCCCTTGCAATCCATAAATATATTACAACAAATAGTGGCGATATCTCCACTAGTACATAACTCTACATCGTCGGTTTATAACACGTACCAACGAATAATCGATTCGTTCAAAATATAAAATCGGTTAAGTTTAGACAATATCGATTATCTCACTTTCTCACTTTCTTTCTTTTTCTTTTCTCTTTTTTTTTTTTTTTTTTTTTTTTTTTTTTTTTTTTTTTTTTTACTAATGATGTAAAATTTCACGACTTCACCATATCAATAAATCTGAATGATTTTTCCATATACTTCAATACTTCAGATAAAAATAATAGTGATAGTAGTAAACACACGAAAATAAAAAATAACTACTATCACATTTCCAATTGCGATGTGCAATTCCCGACCTAACCATAGATAAGAAACACACACGAACATAGGAAATACACACTTTACAAAAGCAACCAACCATAGAATAAAATCTATAGGGTAGGCTAAGGTGTATAGGTGTAACGAAACAATTTAACATTGGTGTAAGAAACGAAATGAATGACTCTGAGGGTTTTTCTAGGGATATCCTACTCAAAAAATGAGAGTAACAAATGGGTTTAACATGGGGATTAACTAACCATTGTAGTTAGTTAATATAACTTAACATTTATAGGCTATTTGGGTGTAATCCTAGAAATTTACCAAGTTAGACAAGTCACTCCAATTATATCAATAATACTCATTATGGTGGTCTCGAATAGTATACAAGTTAAGTTCTAAAGTTTACTACAAGTCACTGGCAAACTCATATTTTTGTGGAATTTAGGTAAAATATTGGAAACGGAATAGGCTTAATTCTCACAATATGGAAATAAGGGTTATGTGTGCGGGTTATGCAACTTTGATTTCACAAAAACATGCTAAATTTTTTTGAATTTAAGCATAGATTTATTTTTGAAAAATTAAGGACAAATGAACGTTCTAATTCTCCATCCCCCACTTAAGATATAGAACGTCCTCGTTGTATAAATAAAACATGAAAAACAGGAAATAGAAAGAATTAGAACGGAAAACTCCCCTGAGATTTGCTCGGTATGATCCTCCAAGATAAGAATGCGAGCATATGTAATGCGGGAGTTCATCAAAACCTTCAATTGTCCAGACTTGTAAAAATATAGATACCACAGAAAAAGAATCTCGAGAACATCTCGTTAATCATCGGTTAGAAAAATAAAACGAAAAACAAAAGAACTGTATTCTGTTCTGGCAGGTCGATACGCCGTATCCAATAACCATGGATACGCCGTATTGAAACTTAAAGAACAGGTTCCAAATACGTGTCAAAATATCGAATACGTCGTATCCTTAAACCTGAATACGTCGTATCGATATATTTGACGACAAAGTTTTTAGAAAGAAAAATAAAGACTAAAGTATTCCAGGTAAGATCGATACGTCGTATCCATTGAAGTTGGATACGCCGTATCGAGGCCCTGAGACAGACTCAACAGAAAAATTAAATGACATAAATTAAAAGATAAGCATGGGTTGCCTCCCACGAAGCGCTTGTTTTTGTTAGAGTCAGGAGCCTGTATCCACCCTTATTTACTGTGTAATAGGGTGTTGTTCCCCCCACTTGGAATCAAGTGCGGGTGATAATAGCAATAAACACTATAATAGTGTAATTTTGCTATAGTAGGAAGAAATATTAAGTTAAAATGGTACCTCAGTGGGTAGTGATCTCCACTCATTACCTTTCATGAGTTGGTTGATGAATTGGATGTCTTGAATATACGATGTGATCGACCAATATGTTGAGGATGCATGAATTTCCCTTCATTTATCTTGTTGGTGGTCAGGCGTCCCTCAACTTCCATACAAGATGAGAAAGGGTCTTTGGAAAGTATCTCTTGGAGACCCTATTCTTTCCATGTTAGCATCAAAGTAGCTTGCTCTTCAACCAAGGTATTATCCAAGAGCTCATCATCGAATTCTTCTGGAGGTTCAACCCAAATCTGGTGGATAGCAGGTGCTTTATGTGTGTCATAATGTGGTGTGATGTCCATGATAGGTTGTAAGGTAATAGGTTCCACCACATCATCCTTCTGCTCTGCAATCTGTTTAGAAACACTAGCAATATCATTAGTAACTAAAATAAAAGAAGAGTCAAGGGTGTTACCAATATGTGTCGTAGATTCCACATGGGCTTGTTATTTTGATTCTTTCACCCGTAGACTCTTAGCTTTCATCTTCTTTGATTGCTTATTGCTTGGTTCTTTTTTTCCACCTTCAATCGTCCAGGGAAAGGGATGTGTGTCCATCCATTAATCAATCGTGCAGGGAAAGGGACGGATGGGTGTGATGTGTCGTGTGTCGTGCAAGTTTTAAAAATTTATAAACACAATTTATCCAATTCTCTAATCAACACATACGAGCAAGTATACTCGTCCGTGGTAGTAAAGGTGGGTAAGTTGAGATCGTCCCAAGGGAATTGTTGTTTGGGTTTGGTGGTATAAGTTTTAACAAAAAGGGTTGTCAATCCAATTTGGTACAAATTCTAAGGTAAGTAAAAATCAATCAATCAAAAACAAATATACTTGTTTGTAATTCCATGACTAATTGTATAGAGTAATCTACCAAGTTGGGTGTAACTTGTAATGATGCACAACTTAAATTGAGTGATTCACAATCAATAGTTTTTATCATGAGAAATCATCTTTTAAGAATTCAATCTCCTAGTTAATTCCTTTCGGACTTTGTTAACTAGTACGATAATTCTATTAAACTCTTTGTTGTTTGAAAAGCATTTCTTATCTTAAGAATTCTTACGAATCCTTTCGGCCTTTTCTCGTGATGAAATCGTTTCCAAATCCATTTTAATGAGTCAATATGATGCTTGTCACACACCATAGTCCATACTAATTCGTGCACTAACTTTTTGGAATAAAAACATAAAGAAAATCCTTTCGGCCTTTGTTAATCTTTAGAACTGTTTTTACCAACCAATTAAGCAAGATTAGATTGTATTTCAACAAACTCATAAAACAAGACATGTTTTCATGCATCACTATGAAATAAGAATACTCCAACAATTGTCACATCATACACACAAGTATAACCAAAATCACTCCATAACAATTATAATCAAACACAAGTAACAAACCATACTTTTATTCATCTTAAAGTAAAATAATCAAACAAGAAATACCTAGTTTTGGAATTACAAGAACTAGAATTGTGGAACTATAGCAACCACACTCCTCCAATCGCCTATGATCACACGTAAACAACTCCACACTCGAACACAACTCTTGAGACTCGAACTCAAGGTTCCCTGGACATTTTCACAGCAACTACAAGCTTTCGGGCAATGATAATAAGTTTAGCAAGACTTGGTGTAAGCCTTTACTAAGTTTTTGGTTGTCACGCTTTGTAAACTAGCCAAGGGTTCTTTAAATAAGTGAAAGAACTCCTCCTCTTCAAGTAAAAATGTCCACAAGCAATTAGTAACCAGGAAATGATAAGCCACCATGATTATGGGGCTTAAATTCGTCAATTAATGCACTTTTGTAACAACAGCTTCCTCCAACCGATCGGTATTGTGATCCAACCGATCGGTTGGATCTCTTGGTAAATTGTTCTTCTCCCATCCGAATCGGATGCGGGCACCATCCGATCGGATGGGCCATTCTGCCACACACAACTTTTGGTTTTTTATTTCTTTTCTCGTTACGTGCTTGATCCTTTATTGTACCACTAATTTCTTTCATAGAACTAGATCTTTTCTTGATATTTGAACATCGAGATCTTGACATTATTGAATCTTTGAGTTCTTGTGTGGTTTCTCTTTCGTTTTCCTCTCGTAAATCTTCTAATGTGCATAATCACTTCATTTCTTCATCTTTTCCTGTACTTGGCTATATTTACTTGCATATACACTTTTTCACGATTTAGTAACAAATATACACAAATATAACCAAATATGATGCACAAAACTAACGATAACGTGACTAAAAACATGTTCAATTTGAGCGTTATCATATTCCCCCACACTTGAGTTTTGCTCGCCCTCGAGCAAGTCTAGCTTTTAGAAAAATCTGATATCAATGGCATCTTCATTATGGTTCTAAAAAATCCAACAACTATCCCAATGGAACAATTGTTATTTTCATTTGAACTGCGAAAAATTCTTGAAACATAAACAAGTTAATTTAAGCTTGATAACATAACTAAGCACCTCACAAAGGAATTTTAAATTCACTCAACACTCAAGGGTAAATTTAATGGTACATCACTCAATTGCTCAGACATGATTCACGTTTCTTACCATAAGCTTGTACGAGTATCAAAACAACAAAATAAAACATCAAAGAGCTCTTTTATTCGGATTTTAAGGTTAAGGGTTACGGTTACCTGGCTAATGTGCAAATATTTCATACAAGAACATAATAGCTCGCTAACAACGAATTCTTGACTAGCTAAGCAACGAATGGTCACTAGATTGTACCTTGGTTCGCTAACAATGTTATTTGCATAACGGATGGTCACCAAAACACGCACTAGCTTGCTAACAACGTATTTCAACTATTCAAAAACCCGGATGGTCACTACACATCCATGCACTACATATCTAAACAAAGCCATCACTTAATCCGGATGCTCGAAAGCTAACAACGAATCAAGAAATTGGTAAAGGTAAGGATAAGACATGGGAATTATTTGTGATTGATTTCTACAAAATAAAAATAAATAAATAACTAAGAATCAAGTCCAAATTCCGTTCCCAACTCTTTATACCTCAAATGATCACTCTACCAAACTTCTTCGATTATTACTATTCCGCATCTCATACTAACTCCTTTCTTCCTTCATAGCTCATTGACTATTTTATTTTCATCCATTCATACATACATTGCTCATTGGCTATTCACTCATTTTTTTTTCCACACTTTGGCTGAGCACACGCTACAAAAAATACAAATATGAGTAGCGACCTCCTTCTTCATTGAAACAACGCATACACATATCAAAGTGTGGTCAACATGTAATCATCAAAAAAATAAATAGTTTTGAACTTCAATTGAACTTGATTCGGGTAAGGCTAAAGTGTAAGGTGTAAAATCTTTTTGTATTTTTCTGGATTTAATCAAAAGAAAAAGATAGGCTCAGAAGGTGTAACTAAGGGTATCTAGCGTAAAATATTAACGCTAACAAATGGGTTCCAAATACTAAGATAACTAACCAATGTGGTTAGCAAAAATATTTTTGTAAACGGAAGGCCATTTGGTATAAATCCTAATTTGCCTCTTATCATTTGAATTATTTTATTACTCGAAAGTAATTTTAACCGTAATGCATAACACGTACAAGTTCTGGAATCAACATAATCACCGGCACACTCATAACGAAATATAGAGCATAAGAAATGCTTTATACAAAAAGGCTTAAATCCTCACAATTTAAAGTGGGTTATAACATGTGCTAGCAATAGTTATCAATAGCTCTCCTTACTTGATTAAATTCCAAAACATCTTTCAAATAGCCTCATTTTTACCAATGAATCAATCTATATAACAAAGAAAATAACTAGAACATCAAGGGCGAACCTAACTCTAGTCACTCGAATCCCCCAAAAAAAAAAAAAAAAAAAAAAACTTAAAAATTTAAAAATTAAACCAATTTTTCCTATTTTCTTCCCTCCGCCACACTTAAGTTTTGCATTGTCCTCAATGTAATAAAATGAACTTAAAAGTAAAGGAAATGGGAAAAATTTAGAGAGAAAAAATAAAAATAAAAATACTACCCGGAAAAGAAATCGCATAGGCATATTTGACCATAAGTAAGCATATGAGTTCTTCTAACTCCAAATATTGATCAACACTAGGCTTCCTTGAATTCTTCCCCTACAAAAACTATACGTGAAACAAACAAAACAAAATACTAAAACAAACAAAAGTAGTTCAAAACAAACCATAAATTATAAAATCCTAATAAAGTTAAGTTAAAGTAGTGGAAATAGAAATTCTTCAACCAACATTGTTTTTAAAACATAACCATGAATCAACCATCCCAGGTGGTTATTGGTTGCACATCTAAAACTTCTTGAAGTCCTCTGATTTTTCCATTCCTACTCTCTCGAAGGTGTGTGAACCTTTTTATGTCAATGCTTAATGGGATAACTGGATCGCTAAAAAGACTCATCTCTTCCTCAGCAAATAGCCCAAGATTCCTTGCTATTCGCGAAATAAAGTGACCAGCACATAAGTAGTTTCTTGCCCCAACAGCCACGCGTTGGTGCAAATGTTGGACTATCACCCAAGCTACATTCAAATGCCTCCAGGGATGCTTCTCGTCTAAGGCTTGAAGAACCCATAAATCATCTTCATAAATCAATTCGACACTAGATGTCCTATGTAACAATGATTGCACTACAACCCTGTGTAACACTTGCAACAATGGTTTCTTAATCTTTGAAACTCTACTTTTCCCAAATACTAGTTGGTCTTTCGTACTAATCCTTTTCCAATACCCATGTGTGTCAAAGTTATTTTTACTCCTTTCTCCACTCATTATGAAAAACTTGAAATCCTCATTACTTAAATCCTCATCAGAGTATAAACCTAACAAATTTCCAAACTCAAATAGTGTGACTTCATGTTTCTTACCTCCTAATCTGAAATCGAGAAATTTGTCGGTTGTAACTCCAATTTCAGTAACCTCCTTTTTCATCCGCATAGAACATAAAAACTCCAGGCACCATTCCTTGTATATTGGTTCTCTTATGTTGAATGCTCTCATCCACATACTTGAGGTCAATATCTGTTTATTCCACAGAACCCTAACAAGAAACATATCTTCCAAAAACTCATCACAACCAAGCTCTTTCATTGCATTCCAATTCATAACCCTTAGTGAATGAATCACCCATCCGCCAATCTTAAGAAGAATAGCATTAAAATATTGTCGAACCATCAGATCTTCCCCTCGCCACAGTAGGTTAGGATGACATTCTGGAATTGGCGCTTGCTCTCTCTTCCTATTTGCTTCTCTAGTTCTTTTAGCAATCCCTGATCCTCCTGCAAGATAACTCTGTAGAAAACACAAACATATGATAGTATAAGAGCATAAGAACCAAGATTACATGATTTAGAAGTCACGAAACTCGTTTTCAAAAATTTCATTTTTCATTTACCGAGAGCTCCATCCGATCGGTATTCCTCCAACCGAATCGGATGGAGTAAATGTCCCAGCCCAACCGATCGGTATTGCTCCGCAACCGAATCAGTTGGGGACCTACTGTCTCAAAAAAAAATTCTTCCCGACTTTCAATCAATTCTATCAAATTCCACTCTTTCCTATCATGCATTCGATCAATCATAATGGTTTCAACATATCCCACTCATCTCCAAAACATATTCATAACATATTCCCATGATTCTTCAATCTTCCTAGAACATATGAACACTACTAAATCAAAACTCCTCAATTTATGTTCTAATCAACAATGCATCATCCTAGCATCACTAATCAACAACTAAATAACACCTGGGAATCATCAATTGAAATCTAAATTGATTCAAAGTTTTGACCCATTTGAATCCAAAAATTCAATCAATTAATTCTTCCTCAAAACTTAGTCAATCTATCTAATTCTTTTTGCAATGAATTCCTCAATCATTTACCCATCTATTCTAGAAAACATTACATCTTAATTCGAACTATATCAAAAATACCTAAATTTTGACCTAATTCAAGAAATTCGAATTAAAACCTAATTAATACAAATTGATGATGTTACTTACTTGTTTAGGTGCCATAGATGATCCTTCAACACTTCTGCAACACTTAATAGTCTCCTAATGGTCGAATTTTTGAACCCCAAGTTTGGTTGATTGAGTGTGTGTGTGTTTTTTTTGAGATTTTTAAAATCTTGAGTATATATATATTTCACTCCATCCGATCAGTATTTGATCCAACCGATTAGGATTGAATTTTTGCAAAAACTTCACTTTTCCACTTGAAAACACTTGATGGTTCTTGTGAGCTCAAATGAAAATGACTTTACTCTTCAAAAATACTTTTCCTTTTTTTATAAAGACTCCACCACACTAGTCTACCAACTTGTTTTTCAAGTCTATTTCTACTAGCTCTAAACAAAACTAACTCTAAAAACTCAAAACATAACTTCATAAACTTAAAACTTAATAAAACCCAGACAACCAAAAGGTCTTAACTTAAACTCAAACTTAAATGAAAACATTAAACTACTAAAAATGCATAAAAATTAAAATTAGGAAACAAATAAAACACTAGCACAAGCTTTGTGCTTTTATTTTTCAAATTCTTGTCTTTCATCCTTCAAAGTACTCATGCCTCAAGATATCTTCATTTTGAAACTTCCCGGACAACTTTCGGTTAGTCATTTGCATTTTAAACTTCCTTGTAAAGTTCCTTCCATCCGGATAAACTATATCAAACTTCACATGCCATTCTCCGTCTTCTTTTTCCTTCTTGTAAACACTAGCTCGTTCGGGTCCCCATTCCAAATTCTTTAGTTGGACCGGTAAAGATTCAAGAAAATCTGTCAATTTGTTAAACACAAAAACATTCTTAAATGGGTTATAGAAAGCCTCCATCGCTAGAGCTCTTTCCATCTCATCTTCAATATCAAAGTAACTTGGGACAACCGGCCCATATTTAGGCCTCCCTTCTTCATCTCTACCTACTTCAAAACAATCCAAATGGTCTTCTTCTTCATCTTCATGCACTTCCTTAACAATCTTGCCTCTTGGTTTAGGATAGTACGTATGCTTCAAGATTCCATCACTAATAGTCATAGTACCTCTACCCATATCTATAATAGCTCCACAAGTTCTCAAAAACGTTCTCCCTAACAACAATGGTAACTCCTTATCCACCGGAATATTAAGCACAAGAAAATCCGCCAAGAAAGCTTGATATCCTACTTGGACTCTAACATTCTTTACTTCTCCCATCGCTTTTGCTCGTGAATTATCAGCCATAGTAAGATTATATTGATTTGGTTGAGGATTACCAAGTCCTAATCTCTTATACAATGGATATGGCATTACATTCACACTCGCTCCTGTATCAGCCAATGCATACATCGCATCTGTTTCATTCACTTTAATTGGTAACACAAAATTTCCCGGATCGCTCTCCTTTTTGGGCAACTCATTCTCAACTATTCTTTCTCTTGCAACCTCATCAAAATTCTTATCCTCTAACCTAGCCCTTGCCACCATAACTGCATCCAACTTCTTGCGATAAGTCATGTAATTATTCAACACATCAATAACCGGCTTTTCCTCCATAAGCTCCTTAAACTTCATTTCCAAATTTTCCAAAATCGCTTCCTTTTGCTCTTTGGTTAATGGTTTAACAATTTGTGGTGTTTTGGGTGGTGAACTAGACGAAGAACTTTCATTCTTAGGGGTGGAGGGTTGGGTAAGTTTGTTAAGTGGTGTTTTCTTTCTATTCGCTTTTCCCATTTTAACAATCTCTCCCTTTCCTACCTTTTCTTCTATCATATCATCAACATCAATCCTCATCTCTCCCAACGCAAAATCAATCCTACATTTAGTCTTAACCATGAAATCTCTACCAAACACGACTTCTGGTTCATCAGCATTCCCATATTCCAAAACAACAAAATCAACTTTGAACACATGACCATGAATATTAACATTCACCTCTCTCACTATCTTTCTTCCATAATCCTCATAATCAAGTCTAACAAAACCAAGCTTACCAAGCATATCTTCCGTAATGTAGTTGTCACCATATTCCATATTAAGCTGAGCATCCCAAGCTTTTATACCTTCCACACCACAAGGTGTAGCATACCTCATGAACGGTTCATCAAACTCTTTAGGTGGTGCTCGTGTAAACACAACAACTCTTTTCTCCTTAGGTAAACAAACACTACTTTCTCCAACTTCTTCTTTCCTTTCAAAATTAACCTTAGCTTCTTCCAAAATATTTTCCAAACTCTCCAATGAATTTCCCGAATCTTTCAGCATCTCTTCCAAATTTCTCAAGTATTCCGACACATTGCTTAAACTCTCCATTCTACTTAAACACTAACTATAACATAACCACAAAAACAAAAGAAATCCAAACTATTAGCGTGAAGGTAAGTTATAATCGAAACGTATTAAAATATAAAACCTAAGATAACAAACAAACAACTTCAAACTCTTAAAACATCAAAACAACTAAAAATTAAAAATTTCAAAAACTTTTACCGATGCATCCATCCGATCGGTATTAGCCCCCATCCGATCAGATGGTTGAATCGTTCAAAATCAAATTTACCCAACCGAATCGGATGCGGGCAACATCCGATCGGTTAGATCGAAATTTTTCTAAGAAAAAAACTTTTTTTCGTTCTGAAAACTAAATTAAAACTTTTTAATATAAAAACTAATAACTAACATTAAACTAATTAATAAAAATGAAACATAACAAATAACTCATAACTTAATTATCATAAACTAACAACTAATTATTAACTCAAATAATCATTAAACTAATTAATTAACATAATTAATAAAAAAACTCTTAAACTACTAATCATTAAAACTTAACATTAACTATATTAACTATATTTAATAAGACATTAAACATATTTAAACTATCCTAATTACCCAAATTAGTCATCCTAATTAATCTATCACTTAAACAAATTAAACATAACATTAATTAAACATAAAAACTGAAAAATAACACTTGATCATAAAAACTAAAAATTTTACCGAGGGCTCCAACCGATCGGATGGGCATCCATCCGATTCGGTTGGTCCCGAACCAAACTTTTTTCTTACTACAAAACTTATAAACTAGCAAACCAAACTACCAAGTAAATTAACCAATTCCCCGGCAGCGGCGCCAAAAACTTGATGTGTCGTGTGTCGTGCAAGTTTTAAAAATTTATAAACACAATTTATCCAATTCTCTAATCAACACATACGAGCAAGTATACTCGTCCGTGGTAGTAAGGGTGGGTAAGTTGAGATCGTCCCAAAGGAATTGTTGTTTGGGTTTGGTAGTATAAGTTTTAACAAAAAGGGTTGTCAATCCAATTTGGTACAAATTCTAAGGTAAGTAAAAATCAATCAATCAAAAACAAATATACTTGTGTGTAATTCCATGACTAATTGTATAGAGTAATCTACCAAGTTGGGTGTAACTTGTAATGATGCACAACTTAAATTGAGTGATTCACAATCAATGGTTTTTATCATGAGAAATCATCTTCTAAGAATTCAATCTCCTAGTTAATTCCTTTCGGCCTTTGTTAACTAGTACGATAATTCTATTAAACTCTTTGTTGTTTGAAAAGCATTTCACACGTAAACAACTCCACACTCGAACAAACCTCTTGAGACTCGAACTCAAGGTTCCCTGGACGTTTTCACAGCAACTACAAGCTTTCGGGCAATGATAATAAGTTTAGCAAGACTTGGTGTAAGCCTTCACTAAGTTTTAGGGTGTCACGCTTTGTAAACTAGCCAAGGGTTCTTTAAATAAGTGAAAGAACTCCTCCTCTCCAAGTAAAAACGTCCACAATCAAGTAGTAACCAGGAAATGATATGCCACCATGATTATGGGGCTTAAATTCGTCAATTAATGCACTTTTGTAACAACAGCTTCCTCCAACCAATCGGTATTGTGATCCAACCGATCGGTTGGATCTCTTGGTAAATTGTTCTTTTCCCATCCGAATCGGATGCGGGCACCATCCGATCGGATGGGCCATTCTGCCACACACAACTTTTGGTTTTTTCTTTCATTTCTCATTACGTGCTTGATCCTTTATTGTACCACTAATTTCTTTCATAGAACTCGATCTTTTCTTGATATTTGAACATCGAGATCTTGACATTATTGAATCTTTGAGTTCTTGTGTGGTTTCTCTTTCGTTTTCCTCTCGTAAATCTTCCAATGTGCATAATCACTTCATTTCTTCATCTTTTTATCATCTTTTCCTGTACTTGGCTATATTTACTTGCATATGCACTTTTTCATGATTTAGTAACAAATATACACAAATATAACCAAATATGATGCACAAAACTAACGATAACGTGACTAAAAACATGTTCAATTTGAGCGTTATTAGGGTGATATGGTTCAACCACCGGTTTTGACTCAGGCCATTCTTCCATAAGTGATGTCCAAATCCGTTTAAGCCTTTCTAAGTCATTGAGATTTTAATTCCTACTTTCTTCTTGAATATCCTTCACGGGAAGGTCATCAATGCTTTCCATATCATGCTCACTAACTCCGTAATTATTTATCTTATCGTCTTGTGGTTGTGAACAAGGTGAGAGTAGGGTATCAAAATGAGGTAAATCCTCATAAACTATCGCATTAAACCATTCATCATCAATATATTGTTCCCTATTCGAACTATTATCTCTATCGAAATCATTCAATTGCTGCTCAATAGTTTCAGGATCATCTTTCTCCTCTTCCAATGGTTGAGAAACAATAGGAACAAAAGGTCTAATGGTGATACTATCGTTGGGCACTCATCAATATTTAATTCTGTATAGACATCACCTTTATCATTATTGTATGCGATAGCAGGATATTCCTCCTCTTCAAATCCTGTGTAATTCGTATCATCTTTATTAGCGTACCACTTTTCTTCACCGCATCGTGCATTTTGCCAATAGTAAACCCGACCATTCTAAATTGCCATGTCGGATTCATATTGGACATATTTTTCCATGGTCATTTCATCAATGTTTTTCTCGATCACCATGATTTCCTGAAAAACAAAACAACCAAGAAGACCAAGAGTAGACCAAACAAAATATAAAAATAATAAAAACTAATTAAACCCTAGAAATAAAAAACGAAAAATATTTTTGGGTCACAGAAGATCGATACGCCGTATCCAACAGAAAATGGATACACCGTATATGACACAAGTTAATACGCCGTATCCAATAGACAATGGATACGCCGTATTAACTTTCTGTAACAGATTTTTCAAACTATTTAATACTAAAAATCACACAAACTAAAAAATATTTGGTCACAGAACGTTAATTCACTGTATACAATAGACCTGTATACACCGTATTAAAATCAGACAGATATGCCGTATCCACAAACAAGAATACGCCGTATTACCTTTCTCAGACAGAAAAACAGAAACACTAAATCACGCAAAAACTAACGAAAAAAAAACTAAAATACCAATAAATCAAATTAAAAACAATCACTCCCCGGCAGCGGCGCCAAAAACTTGATGTGCTTTTTATAGTCTATATAATTTAACCAAGTTTTAAATTTATTTATTGCCGAACTAACCTATAGACTCTAAACACTAACGAGCAGTGTACCCGATCAATGTAGATAGTTTTTAGGTAAGCAAGGGTCGTTCACTAGGAGCGAAGCTAACATGATCTAAAGGTATTTATACTAAACTAAACTATCCTAACCTAGAGAGCAATTAAAGATTAGGGGGGGGGGTTTAGCCTAAGAGACTAGCACGAGTTTTATGTGTTTTCTAATCTAAATATGATGAAATAAATAACTAAACTAAAGATAGTGATCTTGGAAGCAAGTAAGGCAGAAATCAATAAAGAAGAATGTGCTAGCCAAATCTAATTCATCGATTAGTTATGTTTGCTAATAACCTAATTGTTCTACTTATCCCGTTAGTAAATTCGACTACCGATTATCAATTCTGTCACCAATAATAACCTACTTACCGAAGTTGGCCGTAAGAATTCATTATTATGACATATCTAATATCAATGCTAACTTATTGCTTTATACCATCTAACCTAGTTTGGCATTACGCGCTACTAGTCCTATTAGGTTTTAAACACTTTTCGATGTGACCTACAATGATTCCTAATAGAGATTCGGGTTAACACACATGTGATTTAACCAAAGTAACAACTATTGTAGGAGGTAAATTACATCAATTAAAATCATAAGGATCATAACCTAGTTACATAGACTTCTACTAGTAATAAGCAATAAACGAGTTTTTGGCGATAAGTATAGTAATATCAAATGGTAAAAGTAAAGACAATCAAACATTAAGCAAACAAACCAAACGATTTCATAAACTTGGCTAACACCTAAGGGTGTTGGCCCATGATCTCGGTTACAAAACACAAAGCATAAATCATAGCATTAAAAACAAAGTTCATAATGAAAACGTTATGCAAACCGAATGATTACACTATGTAAATTGAACTAGGGATGTTCTTCTATATTACCGACATGATTTCTAGTCCTTCTTGACTTCCTTGAGCTTCTGGAATCGGCTCTTATGGGGTTAAAGCTTATAGAAAACCCGGATTAGGTTTTCTATTTATAGGGTCTAAAATCGGGGTCGATACGGTGTATCAAAAAGGTTTAATATGCCGTATCGATAAGTAAACGTGGCCTCCAAGTCTGAAACTGACCTCATATGGCGTATCCAGAATTCCGATATGGAGTATCGGCCAATACAGCGTATCAACAAACCCAATATGTAAGATACCGTAAAAATTCACTGTGATAAATCTCGTTGATTAATACTAATCTGGTGTTACCATTTAACAAAAACCCATTTTTACGGGGAAATTTAAAATTTTTCTTGATATATTATTTTCACCATATCACACCCCGCTTTTTCCTACGATCTTCTAACAATATCCTTAACATATTATGGTACATAAAAGGAGAAAAGAACTACAGCAAGAACCTATAGCTCACTAGTATTACTTTGGAGCCAATATTAATACAAACCAAATGTACAAGTACTCCAAAAGCTAAAATCCAAATACCTAACTCTAAATATCTTCATGCCATCTACCAATGCCAGCAAAACATGCCACCTCCCCAAATACTGGTCACGAACAGTAGCTATCAATCATTGATTATAAGAAACGTGTGATATATTTCTCCCATATTATACCTAACCTATCACCTTCTACACACACCACTCAACATTTATCCCATCTCACTCACCTCTCTCTCCTCTCTAGTTTCCGGCGCCAACTTCGGCCATCTGAGCCGTCACCGCCACTCACCACTTCTCACCACCACCACCATTTTAATCTCCTTAATATCCTCATCATTTCCCTATACTTCACGCGCCAAGGAACCCACCCTCATCTATTCTCTTTATTTTCGGTAGCTATGATTTTTCCAGCGAGTTTTCCGGCAACACAAGTTGGAGGTAACAACGTATAGATCGATGGTATATATTTTATTTCGGGTATTTGTTTGGTTCGTTTGGGTTCGAGTTTTCCAGCCACCACAGCCGCCGTAGCAGCACCACCACAGCCACCATCTCCACCACCTTGTTCTTCTCCTCGTCATGGTAAAACCGAGAATCCCGTCGTTATATTTTTATTATTATTATTATTACCGATTTATTTTGGTGTTGTTTTTGTTTTCGTGGATTCGAAACAAGTTTAAACCAAGTTAAGTTAATTTTGAACTATGAAATGAGATTTAAAACATTTTTGATATAAACTCGTGTGGACTCGTTTGATTTTCTTGTGACTCGGCCGCGACTCAGTTGACTCACCGAGTCAACTCATTCGACTCGGTGAGATTTTGAAGTTATTAGTTTTTGTTATTAAAACCGTATATAAACTTGTTTTGGATACTAAAATTCGTGTGGTTAAAGTATTGATAAAGGGGTGTTTGTCGAGTTGTATTTAAACCGAGTCGGGTCAAACCCAAGGGCCCATTTGGTTTCGTTTCAGGTTGAGGCCGAGACCGCTAGGGTCTCGGCAATATTATTAGTATCATGGTTGTTATTCTTATTGTTGGTGTTGTTCGGTTCACTAGTACACCCAAGAGGGTGCGTTATGCTTGCGTTTTGGTCTCGGCTCCACAACGACAACACCAAGTGTTGTTATATGTTTTGGTTATAAATTGTTATGTTGTTATGAATCTGTTTCGAAACCCACTTAGGTGCAGAAAGTCTAGCTATAATTTTGGTCAAATGAAATGCCATGGTATGCTTTAAATTGGTGAGTAAAATGTTAGTCAAAGAGGTGTTCATTTGTTTCGGCAGTTAAAATCAGTTAGATTTGGGTTGTGGATTTAATGGGCTAAAGCCCAACATAAATTATTTGGGTGCGTTTGGTCTGTGAATGATTGGGCCGAAGCCCATTTTCAACTAGAGTGCAACAAGTTGGTTAATATATTTTCTTTAGGACTCCAAAGTCCATTAACAAAATAAATGGGGTGTCAGTTGTGGGATATATTCATTAAATGGTAAACGTGGTAATAATGTGTTTGACTTATGTTAATGGCAATCATTAGTACGTTTCGGGTAATACTGGTGAATCGGTTTTGAAGACGGATTATGATAATTATACTTGGATTTTGGATTTGATTTGAATACGGATTTGATTATTGTACTTGGACATTGGACAAATGTGGATCGCTATCGGACTTACTACATTAGACATTGGACTTATTGAATATATTAAACACAAAACGGACACAAAATCTTTAATAAAACCAAAACTAATATTTACAAGAATAATAGCGAGACACAAACTTATTAAATATTGTAATTTCAGATTTGTTTGATCTAAGTCTCGACGACTCAAGAAAAACTAATTTTATTAGTTAAACTCATTTTTATTATAAAACGTTTATATTTTATACAAACTATTTGGGATAACGGGGTAAATGTCGAAACGTACAAACTGACTTACTTAAGGTGTTTATTTGTCGTTAGCTCATAGGTTTGTCTTCTTGGTTTGAGCTCTCATCGGTATTTTCTCGATTGCGTCAATGTTTATTCCTTTTGGCGTGAGTTGTTTGTCGAGTCTAGGTTATTTTACCATACCACACAAAACGCTGAAACTAAGCTTTTGATAAGTTTTGAAAACTGAGTAATCCACGAAAACTACGACACATTTTCTTTTATAGACTTTATTACTTTCGCGAGACGTATTTTGAGATAACCATATACGTATTAGGTTGTGCCAATCCTAGACCGTTGTGTATCGCCGTGCTTGTACCTCCGTGTACCCTCGTGCCGTATGTTTTGAGAACGTTGTGATAAGCTCTAGATGCCAGTGGTGTCAGTGTGATTTTTGCTTTGCTGTGGCTAAGGTGAGTCGTGGCCCCTACTTTAACACTTGTTTTTAATAACTCTTTTGGGGGAGATACAAGCTTTGACTGTTTTAAGTATATTTTATATTCTGAAAACTCTCATGATTTACTCGAAATTATCAACTATGCTTTACATGTTTGAATCACCATTGAGAGAAATATATGTTCGTTATATGTACAAATTGCTTGCTTAGCTTAAACACTGAATTTGAAGGATAACATTTTTAAACTACTTGATACAACATGATGCTGAGACTTGTTGTATGCATTCATATAACAAATGAATGTACTGTTACTTTACTATGATATTTCTACATTTCACTGGAAATAATTGCCAAGACCAGAATACGTATATTTTATGAACCCTGAGACCTATGTTGCCTAAGTTTACTTTATTGCCATAAATTCCCTTGATCATGAGCCATTAATCACTGCGGTGAGCGCGAATATAGTGAACAGCTTCGAAACCTGTTAGAGGCTGACGACCTATCCCACTAAATACTTGGACGGAATGCCTATATGGTTAGTCGTATTTAGTCGCGATGCACTATATTTGAGAAAAATAGGAATTGGCAAATCACCTATTAACATGAGGGCTAAAAACACCCATCAGTAACCCTGGTGGGACACAGCCGTTTACGGTACTCTGTTAACGTTTTGCGTGTCATGAGGCTTAGGGCAATATAACTTTATGAATATATGAATGTTTCATATATATTAGGGTACAGCTGTATTTAGTAACCACCACTCCACACTGATAGATTTCAGACACTAGATTAATATTTTTACTATGTGTTATGATTATGAATCATGTACTTGAACCTTAGTTGTTATCATATGTGACTAAATTGTGAATTCTACAAAAGACAGCATAGATTGCTTGGTATATTGTTACTCCTAAAAGTTGACCCAACACATCATTTCGAGCATATAACAACGTAGCTCATTTTCATTTAAAAACTTGAAACTTATGATTCTGGAGATCATACATGAATTACTTGTGGATTTTTATTCAACACAACTTGTTATTAATTTTATGAAGAACTAGTATTTATTTCAACAATCATTGTACACCTCTTAAAATTTATTGAAAAAAAGTTCTTTTCTACTAAACTCCGCGAACTCACCAACCATTGTGTTGACGCTTTAAGCATGTTTATCTCAGGTAATTAACGGAGCAGGACAAGACACGAAGTGGGCATCTTTTACTCTGATAACTTAAATAATGTAAAATCAAATATGTCATTCCTTCCAAACTATCACATCTTTTTATGGGATTTTCAAATCAAATATTGCACTTTTGTATCAAAAACATTATTTTGAATGACATATAACTTTCAAAACGCCCCTTCCGGGCCGTTTTTCTGAAATTTTAACTGCGATCCTCACCGTAACACCCTAATTACTTTTCCGCTGCCACAAACCAAATTAGGGGGTGTTACACAATACGCTGTATGGGGTTTAGGATCAGATAGATTTTCTTTTTCTCTTCGCGTGGCCGCTTGAATCAACTAAAACGGAGTTCGGATGAAGATTTTACGGCCAAAATACGAAAGCATCTTCGAGTGTCGTCATGTAATCTTGACTTCTTCATTAAGCTTTTAATCTTCACTTGAATTCTCAGCAATGATTTTATACAGCCAATACGGCATATCGGATTGGTCCGATACGGCGCATCAAGGTAACTTCGCGTGGGGTCCAATATTATTATATTCCATAATATTTGTTCACCGCCATAGTGATACTGCCTATCATAAATATTCATATGGCGCATCTTGTCTTCTTAACTTGGAAATCTGGTGAAGTCTTCAAGGTAGATACGACGTATGTTTTTGATGTCATACGGTGAATCTGGAGTAGAACAAGTTGGGTTTTCATCGTTGACCAAGGTTTCATATATGGCGCATGGTATAAATCCATACGGAAATGGTCTTCATATTTGTCTAAGCCTTAGTATACGGCGTATCTATCAAGCATGATACGGCATATGAGTCTTCAATTCAACATACTTTTCCAACTTGATCCATTTTGCTCCAATTTACGTCCAAAATAGCTAACTTTCACCAATTGCTTGTTTATAACTGAGATTTACAAAAGTAAGTGATTAAGTATCAATTCTCATATAAAATAATAGAAAACAAGCAATATACATAGGATAAATGATGCTAATAATATGTTGTTATTTGATGTCATCATTGATCAAGACCTACTGTCCTCGAAACGAAGTTAAGAAACTGTAGATCGAGTTTTGGAACTATAAAGTGAAAGGTACCGACATGACAGCGTACAACCGTCGCTTTCAAGAGTTGTCGTTACTATGCCCAGAGATGGTTCGTACTGAGGCGCTCAATATTGAGCGATACACCAATGGTTTGCCATTGGCTACTAGGAACGACGTGATTGCTGCAAACCCACCAAATCTCCATGGAGCCATCACGATAGCACAACGTCTAATGGATTCACTAGTCCTTGAGAATGCCGAGAAGGGAACAAATGACAAAAGGAAGAGGGAAGATCACCCTAAAGGTGGTAATGACCAAAACAAGCGACAAGAAGTCGCCAAGGTTTATGCTATCGGAGATGGGGAGAAGAAGAACGGAAATGGGAAACCGCAGAAATGCAAGCGTTGTAAGCGACATCACCCTAGACCGTGTACCATGGTGTGTCACAAGTTCTCAAAGGTTGGATATATAGCCAGAGACTGTAGATCCCGACCCCTTGCTATGGTTCAAACAACTCCGGGAATGAATTGGAAGGCTAATGTCACCTGCTTTGGATGTAGGAAGAAGGGGCACTACAAGAATAAGTGTCGAGAGCTATGGAACTGAGGGAACCAAGGGAATGGAGTAAACCCGGGAAATGGGGGAAATCAAGGAAACCGTGGTACGGGAGGTAATGGGCAGAACCAGGGAACTCGAGGAGCAGGAGGGAATTCGGGTAACCTAGGCACTGGAAATCAGTAGGGAAATGTGGGAGCAGCCCAAGGAAGGGTGTACATTATTGGGAAGAAGATCAAAGAGGACCCGAACGTCGTTACAGGTACGTTTCTCCTCAATAACCATTATGCTTCTATATTGTTTGATACTAGTGCTGATAGGAGTTTTGTATCCACTGCGTTTATGCCCTCGCTTGAAATCGCCCCGACCACCCTAGATATCGTCTACGACATAGAATAAGAAAATGGTAACCTTGAGAGAATAGACACCATCATCCGTGGCTGTACATTAAACTTACTTAACCACCCCTTCGACATCAACCTATTACCGGTTACCTTAGGTAGTTTTTACGTCATTATCGAAATGGATTGGTTATCCAAGTATAGGGCTATGATCATCTGCGATGAGAAGATCGTTCGTTTGCCATATGGAGATGGGATCCTAACAATACATGGAGATAAGAACGATCGTGGAAATCCTTCCAGATTGAATATTATCTCTTGCACCAAGGCACAGAAGTGTATCGAGAAAGGATGTTATCATTTCCTAGCCCAAGTCTCCGAGAAGAGAGAGGAGAAAAAGGGAGAGAAGCGCTTGGAAGATGTACCAATTGTCAGAGACTATCCGGAGGTGTTTCCAGACTACTTGCCTGGAATCCCACTAGTTAGACAAGTCAAATTCCAAATCGATTTGATGCCCAGTGCTGCCCCCATAGCATGAGCACCATATCGACTCGCCCCTACCGAATTGGAAGAGTTGTCGAAGCAACTGGCGGAATTCTAGGAGAAAGGATTTATACGACCAAGTTCCTCGCCACGGGGAGCTCCGGTACTGTTTGTGAAGAAGAAGGACGGGTCATTCCGCATGTGTATCGACTATCGGGAGTTGAACAAGTTAACGGTGAAGAACCGATACCCACTACCCAAGGTCAACAATTTATCAGCTACAAGGATCGAGCGTTTACTCAAAAATCGACTTACGATCAGGGTATCATCAACTCCGAGTTCGGGAAGAGGACATCCCGAAGACCACGTTTAGGACCCGTTACGGCTATTATGAGTTTCAAGTGATGCCATTTGGGTTGACTAACACACCAGCCGTATTTATGGACTTCATGAATCGGGTGAGCAAACTATATTTGGATAAGTTTGTGATAGTATTCATAGACGACATCCTAATCTACTCAAGGAGTAAAGAGGAACACGAGGAACATCTGAGACTCATTTTGGAACTGTTGAAGAAGCAACAATTGTACGCCATGTTCTCCAAGTGTGAATTTTGGATTGCAACCGTATAATTTCTAGGCCACGTGATTGACAGTCAAGGGATTCACGTGGACCCCGCGAAGATCAAGTCCATCAAGGAATGGACCGCACCTACAACCCCAACCGAGGTTCATTAATTTTTGGGGTAAAGAAGAAGAGGAAGCGTTCTAGCTCCTGAAAGAGAAGTTGTGTAGTGCGCCTATCCTAGCCCTACCTGAAGGGAGCAAAGACTTTGTCGTATATTGCTACGCTTCGCACAAGGGTTTGGGAGCATTCTTAATGCAACGGGAGAAAGTGATAGCATATGCTTCACGCCAGCTCAAGACTCATTAGAAGAACTACACCACTCACGACCTGGAACTAGGTGCCATTGTGTTCGCCCTTAGGATCTGGAGGCACTAATTGTACGGCACGAAGTGTATTGTATACAAAGACCATAAGAGCTTGCAACACATTTTGGATCAGAAGGAGTTGAACATGAGACAGCCTCGTTAGTTGGAGCTACTTAGTGATTACGATTGTGAGATCCGCTACCATCCCGGTAAGGCAAATGTAGTTGTAGACTCCCTTAGTCGAAAGGAGAGAATACCACCGTTACGAGTCAGATCATTGGGAATGACGATCAGTTCGCCGTTACCATCTCAGATATGCGAAGCTTAAACCGAGGCATTGAAGGAGGAAAACCGACCCGCGAAGAACCTCTATGGAATGGTAGAAAACAAAAACGGTTTCGTAAAGCATTCTGACGGAACATTATGCTTTGGAGACAACAGCTGGGTATCATTCTTTGGAGGGATTTGCTAGTTTATTATGCATGAGTCACATAAATCAAAGTACTCCATACATCCTGGATCTGATAAGATGTACCAAGATCAGAAGAGACTCTACTGGTGGCCTAACATGAAGGCTGACATCGCCCTATATGTCGGTAAGTGCTTAACCTATTCGAAAGTGAAACCGAACATCAGAAGCCGTCAGGATTGTTGATACAACCTGCGTTACCTATCTGGAAATGGGAACAAATCACCATGGATTTCATCACGAAACTGCCTAACGCAAGCCTATATTACGGTCTAGCGTTATCGTCGTTATGGCGCATTGGAACACTGCTGGACCGAGGTGGGTGACAGCCAACTAACAGGTTCCGAACTCGTCTACGTAACGATTGAGAAGATAGTCCAGATACGGAACCGTCTGCAGGCAGCACGCGATCGACAAAAGAGCTATGCCGACAAGAGACGTAAACCTCTCGAGTTCTAGGTTGGAGACAGAGTCATGTTGAAAGTCTCACCATGGAAATGGGTGATACGTTTCGGCAAGCGTGGGAAACTCAACCCTCGTTATATAGGACCGTTCCAAATCTTGGACAGGATTGGGCCGGTAGCCTACCGACTAGAGCTACCACCAGAATTGAGCAGCATACATAACTTCTTTCATGAGAGTAACCTGAAGATATGTCTATCGGAAGAGACCCCGATTATTCCTTTGAGAGAGATCCAGATCGACGAAAGCTTGAACTTTACCGAGGAACCTGTCGAAGTTATGGACCGTGAAGTTAAGCGACTAAAGCACAGTCGTATTTCGATCGTTAAAGTCCGTTGGAATTCCCGTCATGGCCCCGAGCTCACGTGGGAACGTAAGGATGATATCAAACGGAAGTATCCTCATCTCCTTTCGACTCCAATGGATAATCTGAAATTTTTTGGGAATATTTTATATATCGCGTCAAGTTTAAAAACAAATAATTAATAATTGAGTACCGTCTGATATGTTTTGTGAATCTATTTTGGAGTATTGGTTATGTTATTTGTTTCATTGGTATGGGATGTGAGGAGTTTTCCCGTAGGCCTAGAACTAAGCACGACGCGATTCGACACAAGTAGAAACCTAATAATACGAAAATAATTGATTTTAGGCGTATTTAACAAATATGTACGTATGAATAGTCATTTTTATTGGAAAAATGGTTTTAAAAATAATGGCGTGAGTTAAAAAGTCTCAAGAAAATGTTTTGACGAATAAAAGAACTCCGGAAGCTAATAACGAGAAAGATAGTTAAAATAACACAAACTACCCCCTCGCCCATATTTACATAACCGCCCCTAGACTTTAGTAATAGGAAAAAATCAAAACTAGGGTAGTATATATATACCCCCACTATACACATTTTAGGGTTTGTTGTTTCCTCTCACAAACCCTAGCCGCACCTCCCTCCTCCACCATCTCCGACCGCCGTCGAAGCACCACCACCACCACCACCACCATATCACCACCATTTCCATCGTTAACCATCACCACGAACCCCTTGTACCTCCTTTTGTGAACCGTACGCGTGTTCACGCGCCACCACCGGTCCGTTTTTATTTGTTTTTCGTTGGTAAGAATCGAGTTAAGGTATAAGCCGAGCATAATAAGGGTTAAAAACACCGATTCACCACCTCGTGTTAATCGGTGTGGGTTCAAAACGTATAGAAAGGGCCCGGTAAACGCGTTGGGGGTTGACGAATAAACGAGCTCCGGACGCTAATAAAGGTTGACGAATCCAATAAGGGCCGGTAAACGCGTTGGGGGAATTTATTAACGAGTGATCCATCCTTATGACTTACCGTTTCTTTGTAACGCGTAGGTTAGCTTTGGATTAACAAGCGAGACGAGGGAATTGTTGGACTTATCGCGTTGACGAATTCGATAAGGATCCAATAATTCGTCCGGTTACCTTATTAAGCTTTTAGCTTAACCATCTAGACTTTTGACCATTGTTGTGTGTGATTTATTTAGTTTGAGCCCCGTCGTCTTGTCTTGAGTTTGTCTCATTTTTCTCGTCGGCTTCGTTTGTCTATTCTTCTACTTGAGTCGTGTCTTTCTACCATCACACCAACAATGATACCCAACTTATACTAAAGGCTAAAAATAGATTACTTTTGGGAAATAGAAATGGTTAACTCTTGGGAAGTTTTGCTTATTTAGTTTATTTTGAGAGATGCGTTTTAAGACGAGTCTATTAATTATTAGGTTGTGCCGAGTCCGCAGTGCAGTGACGTTCTAGCTGCCGTAGTACTTTTCTACAGTTTGTTTGTGTTTTGTGTTTGGCTTGATCGAGGTGAGTTTCATAGCCCCACTTTTACTTTAATAATTTTTTATTAAATATGGGGTGAGAAAACATGCAAATGATTTTGATTGGACCTTTGTTATTTGATTGTTTTTGTTAAGGTTTGCTATGTTAGCTAGCTAAGGTTAAGGGCTGCAATTGTGTAGAATTATTTAATTTGGGGTGAGAAAACATGCCATAAGCACTTACAACTCTAGAAACAAAAGATAACAAGCTAACCAGCAGCTACCGTGATAGATGAACTTTCACCTGTATTTGGATTCGTAAATAAGTTAGCCTATTCATCATACACATTTGCAACATGTTCTCCATCTTCATCTTCATCGTTCACCAATGCAGCATACGAATTAGATTTAGTAATATTACCTTCCTTAGAGGTAGAACGAGTAGACTTCAACGTAGACAACGATTTAGATGCATTACCCATAGTAGTAGCTCCCTTCTTAGGTTCACTAGTTGCCGCCTTCGGTGCATATCTGACATTCTGTTTAACCAATGGACCAACAAACTGACTTCCATTAGTAGACTTGGCTTTACCCTTCTTCGTTTTCTTACCCACCATTTGGAAACCATCATTATTCAGCACCACAGTAGGAGTTACAACTTGTGAAGTAGAATCAGTAGGAGGACTCACCACCTGTTTAGGACATTGATCATGAATATGACCAAATATATTGCATATATTACAACTAGGAGGCCTCCATTCATATTCAACACGGATAGTCTCTTTAGTAAAACCCTCCCCAGAAAGTAAAGAAAAACCAATAGTAACAACCTCCACGAGATCAGCTTCAGAATTGACCTCAATAAGACATCTAGCAAAACTACTTCTACCACCACGAATCCTTACACATAGAGCTCGTGTAAGAATCAAGCATAACAGGTTTACCGGTAAATGTAGCAATCAAACTAATACCATCCTCTTCAAAAACTTGAATAGGAACATCATACAATTTAACCCATGCCGGAATGCGAGTCAATTCTTCCTTACGCAAACAAGTATCCGTAGACCATTTCTTGAGAATTATTGGAGATTTGTGTATCATCCAAGGACCACCTTCCAAAACAGCTTCTAACCTAGCCTGTGTATCAAATTTGAAGAAAAAGAAGCCTTTGGAATTCATCATAATCCTTTTCAGGCCATGTTTCGCCCAGTTATTCCACGCATAGTATTCAACAACTGGAAACGCCATCCTCTTTCCAATAAAATAGCCATACAAAGTGTGTTCCAACCGTAAACTAACCTTTTCAACCACTTTTCGGGGAATAGAGATGTTAACGCCTTCAAATACGGGTTCGGCAACCAGGGGACGAAAATTAGTATCAATTTTAGGATGGTCATCCCTCAAACCCGCAGCTCTATCATAGGATGTAGCATTAGCATTGATCTCCAAAGCTAGGACAATAGGAGACTCATGATTAGGTTTAGGGGTCGTAGATTTAGTATTTGTTTCAGCCTTAAAAGCCTCCCACAAACCACCCACAGCATCCATAACCATCATTCGAACATCACTTTCCAATTCAGCCCACACCGGGTATTTACCATCTTCACAACCCATAGTGAAGTCATCAATATCCTTTAGTGTTTTAAGCGACACACAAAACAAAGCATCAATATAATCATGCTTACTCGTAATAGAAGACGCCACACCTGTGACATCCTTAGGTTTAGCAGTACCACTTGTAAATTCACCTGAAGCATGTTTAAGACCTGAAGCATGTGGAACTGGCTCCACATAAATCATACGGTTGGTTGCATTAACCTGAACGTGCAGATCACACGTTGGTTTGGCCAATTGGGGGGCTGCCACAACACGTGGCCCCAAAGAACTTGTATCAAAATCTTGTGATTGAAAAGCAACATCGAAACTTGTTTTATTAGGCTCACGGATTTGATCCAAAGTAACACCACCAGCACCAACAGTAGCAGTAGGCAATGTCGAAAACAACCCCTCATTCTCCTCAATCAATGCATCATTCTTCTCAGTGCGATTCAACACCTCAACTAATGTACCAATAGTCTTATCCACAGATTCATCAACAACAGAAGAAGTGTTCGCCACTACAGCAGGGTTACTAGTATCGTTCATGGTAACATTCCTTCGAGACTTCTTTTGTTTCCTCACAGTCACATTCGACAATGAATTCGTATTCTCCTCTCCCGTACCTATCACCATTCAAACCAAACAAAACGTCACCTTATCATGTTGATCATAAAAAGGTAGTAATGAAACAACCCTAATCGACCCACTGAAAACCGACTGCCGATGTGTAATATCAGATTGCAAAACAAGCAGAGATATCAATAAACCCTATAGAGTATGAATTGAATAAAGAAAGATTATAAGGTCATGCAAATAAGACAAAATAGCGAAAGAAACGGATCCCCTACAGTTGCTAAAATTAATTACGTAGCTCAAACCGACCCACTATAGATCTTAAAGTATTAATTTAAGATACAATAGTGGAGATCAATCAAAGAAACGAAAAAGTTTATAGAATCGATTAAGGATGTTTAGGGTATCGTTTTTTGCTTTTTGTCGCTAGAGAGGATGTCTAGGGTGTTTTTCCGGTTAAGGGCTGCAATTGTGCAAAATTATTTAGTTATGAGCTGCAAATCGTGTAGGAATATCATAACTAGGCTGCAATTGTGTCGGTTAGTAATATAGCGTGCACCTATAGGAAATAATGTTGGTTATTGTCACACTTCGGTGTGGGTATTGAGATGTTGGTTAGTGCCTTAGTCTAGTATAGCAAACTTATGCGTTTTGGTCCATTGTTACGTATTGTTTTGAGTCAAAACCTATGAACTCACCATCGTTAGCTGACTTTTTAGCATGTTTTCTCAGGTAATTAATGATGATTTTGTTGAAGAATGTTTAGTTGGAAGCTTGGCAAGCGACATGGTTATTGGATCAGTTTAGACTCTGATAAAATGTTTGGGACCTACCTTTTGATTTATTTTGGGCTTACTTACATACTTTTTGGAATAAATGTAAACTCTAAATTTTGGATTAAATGTTTTATTTAAACGGATGATGCTATTCCATTTTCTTATGCTTGTGTTGTGTACCAATCCCCGTAGCATCCCGAAGCTTTGATAAGACTTTCGCTGTACCAAGTTTTTTGGGTGTTACAAATATCCCCATTCATAGGTTACGCCGTTAGCCACAGACGTAACCTCTGGTTCTTTCCCGTCTTTGAGATCATTAAAAATAGTTTATTGACATATAACGTTGACTTCATTGTTCGCCCTGAAAACACCAAAAAACGCATGCCAAATCTATAAGTCTTGTGAGGCAACTCTTCCAATAAAATGAATAGATGTGGCACGTGATCACCCCTACAATATTAAGCAAGATATACATGTAGGAAATTAGCCCATGGCCAACCCATAAAATCAATGTTTTCTAACATCCCAGGAAACCCATGTTTCCCCTCGTGAAAAGCATAAAGTTTTTCTACATCAGTATAAGTAGGCCTCGCAAAAACTCGTCTCAATATAAGTCTATAATGGCCTTACAGAAAGCTTGGAGAGAATCACGGGAAGTTTTCTCACCCATTTGCAGATATTCGTCTGGAGCATCAGAAACGGTGTTGTATGTAAATAGTGATAAGCTCATTCGGAACCGCTTACGAAATAAGTTTTTGTCATACATTGAGTTTCAGAGAAGTAAGCGGCCACTAAACGATAATGAGCTCCGTAACAATCTCTAGCTATCGTGTTTCGTGGGGGGGGGGTTTGGGATTCTAGATGTGGAAGTTTGATAATTCATATAGTATGTCGTCGCCTCTTTTAAAATTACTAACTCAATACTATTAACTTCTGCTTCATTCAAGGATGTAAAAAATATTGTTCGGAATCCATTTGTTTTAGATTAGATGTGTAGAGTGTATAAGAAAAAATATGTTTGAAAGTGTGAATGAAAGTGAAAGAGTATTGGGGTATTCATAGTGATAAAATTTATATAAAATTTACAAGATTTCTTTTTTGTTTATTTATTAAATATGGCCAACTTGACCGTTGGGGCTTGTTTTTTGCACCAAACCTTTCCTACGACTCGGTCTTGCAATCGACCGAGTCTTCTATTTTTTTCCTTCGACGACACGTCTAATAGGGTGACCCTAATAAGGGAAGACGCGTCTTGGGTGTCCAAGACTCGGTCGTCTTGTCATGTGTTCTTCTTGTTTATGGTGTTGTTATTTGTTGTTTTGATGTTTGTATCCATTAACCTCTTGCTAGTGGTATGTGTGTTGCCCACCAACCTATAGGTTGTGTGTTCAAGCCTCGCTTGAAGCATTTGTCAGATATATATTGTGAGATAGGTGGTATGGGGTGCGGAAAACAATTACCATTCAAAAATAAATATAGTTGCCGTTAAAAAAATCCATTTTCATATTTTGATAGTATAATTAAGTTAGCTAGTGGTGCATTAAGCTAGGTTTATGTCACCATATATTCGAGAAAATATGCTCAACGCTTTTGGTTTAGTGGTGTGTGAGTGGCCCATCAACCAATAGGTTTTTGGTTTAAGTCTCACTGAAAATATTTGTGTGAAATAGGTGGTATCGGTGTGTAATAGATTGTCGTTTTTAATATACGGAACATTTATTATGTATTTGGTATAGTTCGTGTATTACTTTTGCAATCTAAATGCAGCCAATCTTCACTATACGGCATCTTTGTAGAGAAACCAAAAACCAAGTAGCCATCTTTTTTCTTTTTATTTATTTATTTGCGTTTTCGATTCGACATTATGAGCCGATTAATCCTAGAACAACTACCATTATGGATAGCTTGGAGTTAATGCAGGTGAACCTTCATGGCTAGAAGAAGATTTATTTTCTCCTTTTTGAATTCGAACTCTTAATCTCCACTTTAGAAGACTGGTTTTCAACAAGTAGCCATCCTTTCAAAGGAAAGCTTGAAATTCAAGAAACTTGCCAACACTATTCAATCTCTACCATAGACGCTAAACATAACTAAACAGCCCACCTATCAAGAGCCAAAACATTGTCTTTTCTTTTAAACCACATATCTATGAAACTATCGAGTGAATACATACTTCCAAGCTACAACCTTTATGAAAAACTCCCCAATTTAAAAACTCCTAAGATGTGTTTGTATGTCATGGATGTATATTTGAGTTCGATATCTAAAGTTGTTTTTTTTGTTGTTGTTGTTGTTGTTGTTGTTGTTGTTGTTGTTGTTGTTGTAGTGCTTTAACTATTTTAAATTGAATTAATTTGTTAAAAGTTGCTTGCAAGTGTAGAGTTGCAAATTGCAATGTTGACACGGACGTGCCTGAAACCTTTGTAGTAAATGGTCACGTGAAATTCAAGTTTTTCCAACTTTTTCACCGACCCTTTTTTTATCCATAAAAAAGTAGTAAACTACCAATTCTAAGAGCTTACGTGCCATGCATTAAAAAGACATGTTAGCAATAAACACAAGGAAAATCATAATGACAGCCTTCATGAAAAATTAAAGCCAAAAAGAAAACGTACCAAGGCTATCCATTCAAGTCATGAGATAGAATTGATGACAATATCGTATTGAGATAGGAATTATACTTGGTATACTGTCTCATTTAAGGGCCCGTGATACATACAAGTCAGGTTCATTCTTCAATACAGCCTAGCATTTCATTTGTTAGCTCCGTTTATATTTGTCCTTTAATCTTAGCTGTTATTTGACGATTCATTGTACATCTATTAATATCGTAATTCTAGAATATTCGTCATTATGAAGTTTATCAACGTGTTTTGGTTGATGCCCGACCGTAGCATTACATGATTGTTATGTCATCGCATGTCCTCTTATAGCTAGCGTAGTATGTTTTTTTGGAGTTCATGATCTTGATAACTTTTTTTGTGGATTTTACTAAACAATCAGCTTAGCAAAAACCTTGGAAAAAAAATTACATTGTTTTTGTACAAGCGTGTATTGGATCACAAATCCAATCAATCAGTCCAACTGGAACTGAAATTCCTCTACCCATGCTGCATCCATGAACATGATAAAAGTTGGATTTGTGCAATTGTGCAGCAGGTCATAGGTTTCTAGGTATCATGTTTTTTACTTGTAATTGTTATTGTTGTATGTTCTAGTGTTAAGTGTTTTGTTGTGTTTGGTGTTTGGGACTCATCCTTTATAATTGCCTTGTTAAGAAGATGGGTCGCTATTTTTTTTATTTTATTTTTTTATTTTATTTTTATTTTTTTTTTTGTGTCTTGTTTCTTGGGTTCCATTGATAATATGTTGCATTTCTAAAAAAAATAAAAGTCAGACCTCTTCCCCATGAGTGTCTTTCCAAGGGGGTTTGGTGTCACAGTAAACACGGTTCCGGTATCTCCAAATCGCCCAACTCGTGGTTTGGATGCTGCATCGAAGCACACCTTTGTAAGGTTGTTAATTAGAGGAGCCAAATCGATCGATTTGCCAGCATGCTTAAGGAAGAAATGTCTTGCGAATGATCTTCCATTTTCCACCATTTTTCTATTAAATTCCGTAGGTTTTTAGAGACACAACAATCCATAAAAAGATTTTGCAAGTTTTAATAGCAACAAACTTTCTCAAATATTTACTTATCCGCTATGGACCCAATAAAATACCGTAATACCCATCAAACTTTCAAATTTTAGTTCAATATCATAATTTTGCTTTATTTGTCATGACCAACCGACTAGACCGGTTAAATTGAATACATGGATTTTTTTTTAAAAATTTAGTTACTTACGTGATAGGTTGTTGCGTTAACCGACACTTTTCTTAGCGGTTGTTAGAGGTAAGTGTTTTAATTATCTTATTCATCTATTTGATTTGTTTAATTTTGTGTTTTTGGTATTATTATCCATAACCCTAAAACGCCACTGTTAACCCTAAATTTTGATTTTGATTTTTTTTTTTTTAATTATTATTATTGCAGAATGGCTAGCCTAACTGTTACATTCTATCATGATGGGTGTTTTGTTGGGCCTCCTATAGAGTATGTTGAGGGTAGCTCTGGCACAATCAAAGATGTGGCGTTTAAATACATGACATATGATAAGTTATTTGATTTTATTAGGTATTCTACTAAATATTCACATGTTGGTCTATTTTATTGTGTCCCTGGATGTGACTTAAGTGATGGAATTAGGGAGATAAAAAATGATAAAAAAATTAGGTGACTTTGTAGCAGCAGGCCTAGAAAATGGTGGGGAAATTGATGTATATGTTAAACGTCATGATTATGAAATTTAGGATTGGGTGGCAAAAGATGATGTTGAGGAAGAGGATTATGATGATGAAGAATGTGAATTAGATGATATATCAGCTTATGTTGAACCACAGTTTGTAGGAGTAAAAGAGGTTATCATACCAAATAGGTGCACAACTGATCATTTTTTAACTAGGTTATGCAAAACAACTTATCCTAGTAAAACAACTAGGGACAAATTTTAGGCTCGCGAGCCTAATCGAGCTTTATATATAAAGCTTGGGCTCGAGCTCGATTATTAAAAGAGCCCAAATTTTAGGCTCAAACTCGGGCTCGAGCTCGTTTAGGCTCGGCCCGTTTGAGCTTTTTACCGATCCGATCTCGAGCTTTTCACTAGCAGCTCGAATCGTTTCCACCCATAGTTTAGGTTATGGGGTTCATGGATGCAATAGAGGCATCTTTTCAGATAAAGACACTAATTCCAGAACACACTTGTGCAAGGGTCTTTGATTATAGGTTAGTGGTCACATACAAGTGGATTGCAAGACAATATGTTAAGGAAGTTGTTAGTAATCCTAAGATTAGTTACAGAGCAATGCAAGCTGATATTAGGGAGAAATTCATGATCAATGTGAGGTTAGGACAATGTAGAAGGACAAAACAAAGAGCTCTATATGATAATGAAGGTGGATTGATAGAACACTATGGTAAACTATGGGATTACAAAGAGCAAATATTGAAAACCAACCCTAGGTCAACTGTTAAGCTTGATGTTGATGAAGGCTCAGGTAGTAAAACCTACTTCAAAAGGATCTATGTATGCTTTAAAGGTTAGTTACAAACAATTTTCAACACTATTAATCTATTACAAATATTGTATGTGTATACTTATATATATTTTTATCTTATTGTATCCTTGAAATATGGATGAAATGAGGGTTGCAGAAAGTGATTGACCTGGATGGCTGTTTCTTGAAAGGAACCATCAATGGAAAGTTGTTGACAGCTATGGGTCAAGACGCCATTAACCACATGATGCGTGCGTATATCGTTGTAGAATAGATTATATCTATCAAGTTTTAAATTTATATTTAGCCGACTTATCCTATAACACACACTAACGAGCAGTGTACCCGATTAATGTAGCTAGTTGGTAAGTACAGTGTCGAACACTAAGAGTGGAACGTTAACACTTAAGTATCTATAATTATTTTAATCCTAAGTTAATTCTAATGACCTAATCTATCGCAAGGGGGGTTTTCAGCCTGAGAGACTGGCACGATTGTGTAGATTAAGTAAATAGTAAATAAAACTAGAGAAATGAATAAGCGAATGACAAACACGTACACAGATAGAAAACAGACACAGATAAGAGGTCAAGCCGATAGTAGGAAAACTTGTCACACGTTTAAATGCTTAGCTGTATAAGATGAGTGCTAAAATCTATTCTCTCTCAGTGGAATCTTAGTTACAGGCGTGTAAACACTTAATGATTACTAGGTTTATGTATTATTTATCCCTTTTACAGGCTTACATTAACTATCTAGACGATGCTAATGAAGTAATTGCGCGAGCCTACGTTGACAAGGCGCGATAAATCCTAATATGTAATCAAAGCACATGCATAAAGAAACCAAATAAACATCAAATACTCTTTATAACAGCTGGAAACAATTAAGTCCGATCAAATAGTGAAAAAGACACTAACTCAACCATTAACAGATTGCTAATACAAGTAAACGAGTTTTCCTATGAATTAATGTACTAGCAGGACCTTCTTATTGCTCTGAATTCTTCCTTTAGGTTGTGTCTTGTGCTGCCAATTCGTCTGTATTCTTCTCTCTAGGGTTTTGTGATGCACTGTACACCGAATGTGGCTATCGAATAGGGTATTTATACTTTCTGTCTGCAGGGTTGATACGGTGTATCAACTAAGTTGATACGGCGCATCTAGGTAACTTCGCGTGGGGTCCAAGATTATAATATTCAGGAATATTCGTACACAGCCATAAGATACGGCGTACCTTCAATCTTCATGCGGCGCATGTTCTTCAGTATCTTGGATTATCTTTGTGAAGTCTTGAGATTAATACGCCGCATATCTGGAACGTCATGCGGCGCATCTAGAGTAGGATGAGTCAGATCTTCATACGTTGACCAAGGTTTCATATACGGCGCATGGGATAAATTCATGCGGCGTATGCTTTAAATTCAGGCAATGGTCTTCATAATCGTTTAAGTCTTGATGTACGGCGTATCTGTCTAGAATGATACGGCGTATCTTCCTTCAGTTCAGTAGACTTTTCCAACTTGATCCATTTTGCTCTAATTTCCGTCCAAAATAGCTAACTTTCACCAAATGCTCGTTTATAACTGAGAATTACAAAAGTAAACGATTAAGTATCAATTCTCATATAAAATAATATAAAACAAACTAACAACATAGGATAAATGATGTCAATAAAATTTACTTATTTGATATCATCAAATATCCCCTCACTTGAACTTTACTTGTCCCCAAGTAAACATCAGATTAAACTTATGAAAATGTATCCTAAACGTAGTCTAGGAATTTTTATAGTTTAAGCATTCATTCGTTTTAATCATAATTGCTCAACCAAACACTTCACGAAATAGGAAAATGAAAACACTCAATCACTCAACTAATCTATGTGGTAACATTTAAGTAATTCGCTCAATTTCTCGGTCGTGACGATTATTCTATCATAAGCTTGGCAATGATACACATCTCCACCACTAAAGCTAAGGAGTGACTAGTCTATAGCGGTAAATAAGGTTATGATAAGGCTTAAGGGTTAAACCTGGCTTTGTTCAAACATCTTCTGCACAAACTTAGTAGATCGCTGGCGCGAGCCCTCGATTCCTCAAACAACGGATGGTCACTAGTGTTTATCCCGGTTCGCTGGCGCGTTATTCTCATAACGGATGGTCACCAAGAGTCACTCTAGAGCGCTGGCACGTCATTCGATTAGTCTAAAACTCGGATGGTCACTACCTTATTAACACATTTGACATTCTCACTAGGCCATTACTATACTCGGATGCTCGAAAGCTAACAACGAATACAATAACTTGGTAAAGGGTTGGGATAAAACATTGGAAAATACATAAATTGGTGTAAAATAAAAAACACAAACAGGTAGATTAAGTCCTAACAAGTGTGGTTAATCACTTCCCAACCATCCCATGAATAAGACACAAATCATAGACTAACTCACGCTTTAACACGGAAACTCACGCTTTAGTAGGTAGACACGAATTAGACTCAATGAAATCTTAATCAAAGAATAAACCTTAGTTGACATTCCCATAATGGCCAACTCCCTTTCAATCCATATATATAATACAACAAGTAGTAGCGATATCTCTACTAGTACATAACTTTACATCGTTGGTTTATAATCACGCACCAACATTTTTTTTAAACATAAAATACTAAATTGGTGTAAAATTTCACCACATCACCATCACAATAAATCTGGATAATTTTCTCCATACTTTTAATAACTTCAGACATAAAGGTAATAGTGAAAGTAGTAAACATACGAAAATCAAAAATACAATATCTACTTTCACTTCCCATTGCATTGTGCAATTCCCGACCTAACCAAAGATAATAATTTACGCACACGAACACAGGAAACGTAAGGAATACACACTTTTACCAAAAGCAACTAACCACGGACTTAAATCTACAGGGTAGGCTAAGGTGTAAGGGTGTAACGAAACATTTTAATTGGTGTAAGAAACGAAAGGAATGGTTCTGAGGGTTTTTCTAGGGGCATCTTACTCTAAAAATGAGAGTAACAAAAGGGTTTTTATGGGGGTTAACTAACCAGTGTAGTTTGTTAATAACAAATAACATATATATGCTTTTTGGGTGTAATCCTAAAAATTTACCTAGTTAGACAAGTCACTCCAATTATATCAATAATACTTATTATGGCGGTCTCGAATAGTAAACAAGCCAAGTTCTAAAGTTTACTACAACTCACCGTCACACTCATATTTTTGTGGAATTTAGGTAAAATGGGGGAAACTGAATAGGCTTAATTCTCACAATTTGGAAATAAGGGTTATATGTGCGGTCATGCACCTTAGATTTAACAAAAACATGCTAAGAAAAATTTAAAATTTAAGCATATTATGTACATATTAAGCAAATTTTTAAAAAATAAGGACAAGTAAACGTTCTAATTTTCCATCCCCCCACTTAAGATAAAAACGCCCTCGTTGTTTAATATGAAATTAAAAACAGGAAATAAAAAGAATTAGAACGGAAAACTCCCCTGAGATTTGCTTGGTATGATCCTCCATTATGTACTTGTGAGCAACTTTTTATTTTCTATGCGTGAAGGGCGTTCAAGCCTCCATGAATGGCGCATAACACATAGAAAATTCAGAACGTATGTATACCACCACTTTTTCATAAACAACCTGTGTCAATTTGAAAATCACAGCTAGTGCAATTCTTGTTAATCGATGGTTAGTAAAAATAAACCTAAAAATTAAAACTAAAACTGGAAATTTTCACCAGGTAAGTCGATGCGCTCGAGCCTGGAATAAAATACGAGTCAGAAATTTGATACGACGCATCCTTAAACCTGGATGCGCCGCATGTAAATTGCTGACAGAATGTTCAAAGTGCAAAAAAATAAATGGATAGATATGACCAGTCCAGTCGATGCGCCGCATCCTTGTTATGGGATGCGCCGCATCGATGTCTAGGTCTGACAGACTCGATAACAAAAACAGTATAGCTAAATCCTGGTTGTCTCCCGGTGAGCACTTTTCTTTATTCCAGAGTCTTCAAGTTAGACTCATCTTTAGCTCCTACTTTGTTCTATTGATACTTAAGTGCCCATGTGTGATCCACCAGCTGGTTCTCTCGTAACGGACATATTCAGGCCCCAAATTCAACACTCCTTTGTAGAATTCCTTTATCTTTTGATATGGATATTCAATCCTGATGGTCCCTAATATTACTTTAACACAAGCTACTAACCACGTAACAACTACTTAAACAATATCTATAAAACGTATAAGTAATAACGAGAGATTAGAGAATGAGATGAAGAGAATAAAGAGAAGAGAATGGATGACTTATATTCATACGAATGACTAGCAAAGGTTCGGTACAAATGAACATAAACCAACAAAAGAAATGAGCACCCAAGCCTTCTATTTATAGGCAATATTTAGGGCGTCACTTCATGAAATATTTCTAGAAGAAATAAACTAGGCCACATGGCCTATGAGCTCCTAATGAGCCGTGGGCTTTACAACATACATAGAGCTCATATAGAGCAACTTAATTAACGAAATGACCTAGACATGGAAATGAATAAAACGTGTTCCCAATAATCTCCCCCTAAGTCTTGGTCATCTTAGTTGCTCGATGTCATCTTTGCTTCTTCGGCTTTTAACGTCATTTGAATCTTTGTTCTTCGCTCTTGTTCTGATATGATATGGTAATTTCTCGATCTGCCTTTCTCCAATAGTGTCCTTACGTCTTTTCCACCATGCTCATATGTTCTTTGACTTTTGTTCTTCATATATCACGTAGTTCTCTCTTCATAAGCTTGATCTTTGACTTGTGAAAGTTTAACATACTTGATCTAAGACTTTTCTTGAATTTCTTTGAACTTTTGTTATTCCTTAGTCTTTGTGAGAACTTTGCTTCAGGATATGAGCATGATGGAAAGATGGTTGAACTTCAGGTCTCCATGATTCGCTGCAGGTAAACAGTTAGCAATAAATCATCCGGTACTTACAGGTTTGGACTTCAAGATCGTCAACAGCATAGTGTGAAGACTTTCTCTAATCCTAACCCAGGCCGTTCTGAATCGGATACCCCCGAAAGGGCTTACACACAGATACACCGAAGTGCACCCACGATTCAGTGAGTCGCTGGAGATCACCCCACGACTGTAGACCGTTTTGGAGCTTACACTAAGCGTAATCCACAAGGAATTACCGAAGTGACCTGCTGTCAGGGCTGTTTGATGTTGACCCTGGCAGGATTTCCATTCAATCACTGAGAATCACAATTTGTGAATTCTCTCATGAATGTTCTCGGCAGATTGCTAAGATCTGCAAAGGACACTCGTATACTTTACAACTGGTGTTCTTTTTGTTGAACAACCAGTGTATGCTACGTGTACCTAAGAGATCTTTGATGAATCTCATGGCTCTAGACTCAATTAAGTGCTTATATTTGGTCGTCAGAGGCATGGAGCAGATTGCCTCCTTTTCAATATCAACACATCTCGGAGTGAGAGGTCGATAGATGATGAAGGGTTCTCCGTGTGAAATGAAACAAGTGTCTTTTGAGAGACACCTGAGTGGCTAGAAGGTTTAGTGCATTGCGTCACTGGGTCCATGACGACTTTATTCTTCAATACCAGTGTTACCGTAGTAACAACCAGTAGCATATGTATTGAACCCGGTGTCTGCCCTAAGGTTGAACAAATGGATGGCTATTTCTTTTCACCCTCTTTCTTTACTTTTCTTTTTCATTCTTCAACCCCTTATTTCTCCTTTTATTTCATTTCTCCTTTTTCAATCATACCTAGGACTTTTCTAGTACTAACCTATTGGAATTGTCCTTGGGTAGATCCCTCCGGCTTTGGCGGATCATAGGACGGTTATTCCTAACCTTAGTCACCTTATATTACCATGACTATCCTATTGTTGCCATAAACCAAACCTTTTGAAAATATCTCAAAGTGCTTATGACAGAAAAAACATATTTTGTTAACAATTTGAGAGTTTTGTGATTTTCAGAAATATTCCCCCTTAACATGTGCTCATAAGTATTTAAGGTAAATATGCACATGACGGGTAGAGATAGCACTTTTTGAATTGATTGATTTTCAATGAACATGATCATTGCGAGACAAGTTTACATCACTAGTAGAACTAGCTTGAAATTATTACCCGTCCAGATCACATTCAATGAACATCTCTCGAAATTGGTACATTCTGCTCAGACATATCCTTTGCGAGACACGTTTACATCACCAGATAAACTGGCTTGAAATTGTTACCCGTCCAGGACATGTCTTTTCGATTACTGACTTTTGATGTCGTCAATTCGAGGGTTTAATTCTGAGTCTTACTCACATGAGATTTCAGCTTTTAGTACCATATTTTAATCACATTTTAATTCTCTCCCTCAAAAACAGCATACTCATTTTGTTTTTGTTAAACTTTTGATTAAAATATGCTCTTTTTGAGGTTTACAGGAAGAATTTCTAGAACTTTTGTTTTCAGAACAAAGATTATTTTTCAAATACCCCCCCTTAACGAGAGAATACTTGTCCTTAAGAGCAGAATTTTGAAAAAAACTTAGAAAAATTTTGGTTTAATTCTACTCATAAGTAAGAAGATTTCGCTCCTTTGATCAGGATTAAGGCACTAAAGCATACCTCAGGGTCCTTTCTTTACAGGTACGGGTTGTGCACTGTGATATGTGCACAAGCCATTTTTAACAATCATATATGCAAGAATAATGAATTATAAGAATAAGCCAAACTCATACATCATCCTCCCCTTCTGAAAGATGTGTAGACTGGATCTGGTCTTTGGAAATTTCTGACCGGGGAGGATGGACGTCCTCCAACATAGCTTTCGAGCCTCCTTATCTGGTATTTTTGGAACAGTCTTTTCTCAACCTTTATTACAAACTGTCGGATCTATCTTAACTGATCATTCGTCCATCTCTTCGACTTCTGCAACTGTTGATCACGAACCCAAATGACTAACCCATCAAGGACCTTCTTCAGCGTGTGGTCACAGAACTTATGAATCTCCTTATATGCCATGAAGCAGTTAATCGTCAGATCGCTCTTGTAAACGAATCCAAAGGTTGGCTCCTTCTTGAAGGTGTATTGAGCTTCATTGCTTATCTTAGGAAGTAATAGCTGTGGTGCAGTTATGTTCAACTTATTCTGATAGCTCTCGACCCCTAGCTGAAGATCTTCTACCCGTTCTTTTATGATCTTCCTTCTGATGAAATGAAGAATAGTAGTGTTGAATTCGTATTGAATATCTAGTGTGAGATGTTGCAGTCTCCCTTGAACTTTAATCAGATACATGTCTTCAAGATCGTTAAGACTTAAGTCCGGGAAATCTGCTTCAGAGAATGTGTAGATCTGTTGGTCATGCCTTCTCACTTTGATCTCGGATAAGAAGGTGTAATCATACTTTTTCTCCCCTTTTACATTTACCACAACAACAATTCTGAGGTCACTTCTCACTGAATCCGGAGACTTCTTGGTTAGTTTACTTTTATACCACGTCTTCCTTTTCTCGAACCAGTGATAGATGCCCAACTCTGCATCTTGGTTATAATGCACTTTCTCGGGAACGAAGAGATTAGTTGTTGTTTCCTCGATGGCAGGGTTTGTGTAGTTTGCTACTGGTATCAAAGTGATAGATGTTACATATTTGGTTTTACATTCAGCTCCATGCATAAGTAAATCCAGGTCGTTGTTGAAGAAGAATTGATAAGGGATGGATGGTTGACTTGAGACTCGTAGTACCGGCAGTGGCTTCGTCCAGTCTGTGATGTATGGTTGGTGGGTTCTGGAGGTGCTTCCAGCCAATATCACATCTAGGTTAGTCCAGCTGAACTTGCTATACATTGCACGGGGAATGTTTTCGAGATGATACTCGAGCTCAGCTGCACTTGAGGAGTTTTCTTTTAGAAGATTGAAGGCATCATTTATTATCCGACGAAGTTCACTCTTAGTCATCTTCTTGACTTTTTGAGTACGTTTGAGTTGTTGCGTAAACTCAAATGTACTATCTTCCATCTTAGAGTCTTCGTCTGTTTATGTTTGAGCACTCGTCAATTGGTCAAACCATTCATTTCCTGGTGTGTCATCATCATTAAGCCATGAGACTACGTTTGATCTTTTTGAAGATTTCCTGCTTGTTGTAGTTCTGGTCTTTGGCGGTGAATAAGTTGATCAGTTTCTTGCTGAACTTTCATTTCCTCCGTAGCAAAGTGCTCAAAATGATCCTCTGTTTCTTTGGGACTAGATTCTGAAGCCTTTGGTGGTTGAGATGCTGTTGTCGTTGATGGTCCGATAGGTTCTTTGAACTGTGTTCCAGATCCGCCTTTACCCTTGTGTTTCTTGAATTGGGTGTCAGGGTCTTGGTCTTCATCGTCTCGTGGACATTTTCCTTTATCAGCCGCAACCTTGCAAGATTCCAGATTAGCACTAATAGCCTCACAGAGAGCTATTTCTTCTTTTGTAGGTGAGACGATTGCTGTGAGTTTGGTGAGGAGTGCTAGTTGGAGTTCTTTGGTTGTATAATCTAGAAGCTGCTTTGGTTAAGTTGTTGAGTCATGAGGAATTGATGATGTGATGTTCTGAACTTTTTCTGTGAGATTGGTTACGACATACTCTTCAATATTTGTCATAAGCTTGGACAAATACTTCTTGGCATATGCCTTGGTGTTGCTCTTAGCTTCTTTGAGCAATCATTCTTTGACATCATCTTCAAGGAATTCATCCATTAGAGTTTTGGTTTGTTGTTATTCCTTTACTTGTGCGGCAAGGCCTTTGACCGTATTTGTTAACTCGTTTACTTGGTCACTGAGCTTGTTGTCTTTCTTTGCTCGGGCCATCTTTGCTGCCTTTTTCAATCTTTTAAATTCTGGTGAGACGACTTCAACCCTCGTCAGCCTAACGATCTTCTTAGTTTTCTTGCCTTTGATGATTGTTTTCAGTATTTCTTCTGTTGTTGTTGCTTCTTTGACTGGTGATGGTTGTGGTGGTGATTGATGATGTGATGATGATACAGGACGTGTTGGAGCCTTTGGTGGTGAGGTATGATGAGGATCTGGATAAGTGAGTGTTAAATGAGGTGGAGTGAGGGGTGGTGTTCGAATATATTCGTCTGCTTCACGTTCGGCCATCTTCTGCTCTTCCTCCCTCTTCTTTTGTACTTCTTCCTTCCTCCTTTCTTCTTCCTCCTTATATTCCGCTTCAAGTATGATTGCAGCTTTTGTGGTTTCCTCCTCAATAGGCTTATCATCATCTTCTGATTCAGTCCAGAAATTATTAACATTCTCATCTTTATACTGCTCCTTATCACCTTCTTCCATCATGTCATCCTTTATTTCCTCATCTTTCATTAGTTCATTTTCCTTGCCGGGTTGATTAATCGGACTTAGTGGTGGAGGGATGTCTTCAGCATGTGACTCAGGTCTATCGGGTTAATTAACCGAGTCGGCCTGAGATGTAGTTTCAGTAGCAACTTCTGACCCTCCGGGTTGATTAACCGGATCAAGATGAGTTGGAGTCACTTCTTTAACTGTTCCAGATCCTCCAGCTCCTTTTTGTTGTTCCATTTTCCTTTGTTCTTCAACCCTTAATTCTGCTCTTCGGGCTTCATCATCTTTGAGAGACTTTTTGCTTTCTTTTATTGCTACAATAGTATCTAACTGTTCTTTCATGTAAATGGTTTCTTCTTCTTTAGATTCTGTTTCAGAGTCAGATTCTTCTTCATCAATAATCCCACATTCCTCTGGTTCTGACTTAGGAATGTTAACTTTAACTCTTCTTTTGATAATTTTGGGTGCAGAAGGTTTGATTTGCTTTGATGCACTAGAAGCACTCCCAGTCTTGCTACTTCCCTTTGAACGAGTCTTAGAAGATCCCGTTTCTTCTCCAAGCTTGGCAAACCCGACTTGGCTTTTGTTGAAAGCACTGTCATAATCTTTGAAAGCTTGGATCTTCTTAACTGAGTTTGTTAACAGTGATTCTGGCAGTCTTAACCCTTGCTTGTGTGAGCTTCCTTTGGGAAAGTAAATCAGACTGACAATCTTGTCCATCTTAAACAAGTGCATTTCTCGGTCTTCAGGACGTGGAAAAATGTCGGTGTTCTCGTCAAGCAGAAGACTTATGAGCAGTTTGGTATATCGAACAAATGGAATTTTGGCAGGTTTCTGATGGCGAGTTTGGATCTAAAAAACAATGTCTTCCCAGATGAGTTATGCATAATCAATCTGTTTCTGATTGACTATTCCCCAGAATATTTGAAGGTGTGACATTCGTAGGTGCTCATGACCGTCCCTCCCTAAGATTGAACGGACCAATATGTAATATATGGTCATCTAAGGTTGTGGGATATTTTGGGCGTTGACTTTTGAAATTTTAGTCAGAGGAGTATCTGGTTGTTCATCGTGTCCAATCTTTATGAGAAATTTGAGAACTTCATCTTCGGTTGGTGTAGGCCAATATCTGTTAGCAGGTTCTGGTGGTTCTGGTAAGTCTAAGGCTTTTCGAAGGTGTTTCGGGGTGACTTTTACTTTCTTACGATCCAGTGTGCAGGTGAAGTATCTTTCATCATCGTCCAGCTTTATAGTGCTCCACATTTGATGAATATACAACTCATGAATACTGTCTGATCTTTCCAGCAAGTTCCTGCACTTGTGTCTCTTGAGTACTTCAATTGCAATCTGACAGCTTGGTTCTGCACACTTTATCTTTCAAAGTCAACCCTTGCGTTGTTGTTCCCATATTCTGCCTTATAACCATGTGGAAAAACTTCTTCCTTAGTGAGCATTGGGAGTGGTTGTTGTTGTGGTGCAGCCATTTGAGATAACTGAAACATCATTCAGACACAGATTTGCAGGATATATGAATGTTAGCTTTTATTCAAACTTGTTGTTTCACATGTAGTCCTTTTATAACTTAGTGTGATTTTACAAGTTCAAACATGGAAATTTGTGTTCATGTTAATGTACGAAAAACAATTTTGACATTTTTTGGTGAAATGACAATTCCTATAGAAGTGACAATTCCTATAGAATCTGACAATTCCTATGGAAACTGACAATTCCTATAGAATCTGACAATTCCTATACAATTGGACAATTCCGATACAATTGGACAATTGCGATAGAATTTGACATTTGCAATAGAATTTGACATTTGCGATAGAATCTGACATTTGCGATAACAAATGACAATTTCGATAATTTCTTATACAAGAAATTTTCGATAACACTGTAGACGTACTGTTCATCAGATTCTTCGAAATTTATCAAAAACTTGTTATTATGTTCGCATAAATTTGTTCCAATAGCATCCTATGATGTTTCTAAGTCATATATTCAAGTTTTAACAACTTTTAACCACATAATCTCAAAAATCAACCTGAACGTGTTCTTCTTAAACCCTAGATGGCTAAATCACAACCATGATGTTTCTGGGTTCATTTCAAAGGCACAATCATTCAATTCAAAGTATAAGAACAACATATCAATGGTTTAATTATGCTACAACACAAACAATTACTTTTCCCCAATTCGTACGCTTAAACCCTAAATTAGAACATGCAAGAATCTTGTTTCTGGGTTCATTTAAGCACATGCATCATGTTTAGGAACATATTCCGAGCAAACCCCACCAACAAATTACAACTTAAATACTTAAAATCAAGAAACACGATTAAGCATAAACCCTAAGTCTAAAGCATTCGATTGTGACAAGTTGAACCGTTGGATTGTTAAATCCTTCAAAACCGTTTCTTATAATCGTATAATAAACATGTTTTTACTCACAAATTAGCAGATTCTTGAACGGATTTGATGGTTGATTCTTAGCCGTGGATCTTGGTGGGTGGGAATTAACTGCGGTTGGTGTGGTTTGTCAGTGAAAGTAAATGTTGCATTTACTACTTTTTCCCCTTTTTGTTTAATCTGTTTTAACCTTTTTCATCTTTCACACATTTAGTCCCTAAACTTTTTATGTTTGCACTTTAGATCTTAACTCACTAATTCTAACTTTCAAACTTAGCATATTTTGCACTAACAACTCTTAATCCTATGATATTACCACCTTTCTTTTTGAAGCAACAATTTAGAAGAAATTATGCAATTACAAATTTAAAAAAATTTAAAATTTTAATTTCAGTCCCCCCCCCCCTCAACACTTGTTCGGAAATAATTGTTAACATTTTGAAATGAACAAGGTGTTGGAGAAGATTTTGTACTTGCATTTTTTTTTTTTTTTAAATTTATATTTTAAATCTTTTTGTGTTTTTCATTAAATATTTACAAAGATAGTTTGATGTTTTACTCTTTTAATTTTGTGTAAGAAAATTGTTCAAGTCATCTGGAGTCAAACATTTCATACCAATCTGGTGAACCAGTTCCACAAATCTTGCATGAGGCAAGGCTTTGGTGAACAGATCCGCCAATTGGTGTTAAGTACCCACGAAGTATAATTCAACTGTACCCATTTCCATGTGCTCTTTGATAAAGTGATACCGGAGAGCAATATGCTTTGATTTTGAATGTTGAACCGTGTTGCACGAAATAGCGATGGCACTCTTGGAATCGCAGTACATTGGAATCTTGTTGAAGATGTAACCATAAACCATCAGTTGTGATCGCATCCATATGACTTGAGCACAGCATGCTGACATAGCTACGTATTCAGATTCCGTTAACGATATTGATTTACAATCTTGTTTCTTTGATTGCCAAGAGTCGAGCTTGTCACCCAAGAATTGAACTCCCCCTAATGTACTTTTGCGTGTGTCTAGGCATCCTGCATGGTCAGCGTCTGAAAAAGAAGCAAGTTCAAACCCAGAATCCTTCGGATACCAGATCCCCAAATGAATGGTTCCCTTTATGTATCGAAGGATCCTCTTAACAGCAGACAGATGACGTTCAGTTGGCCTTGACTGATAACGGGAGCATAGATACATGGCAAATACAACATCCGGTCTGCTAGCTGTGAGATACATGATAGACCCAATCACACTACGATATTTCATAGGATCAATGGGTGTGCCATGTGGATCAGCATCTAGCTTCGGGGATGAGGAAGACATTGGGGTGTTATAGGTGTCACAACTATTCATGCCATGCTTTTTCAATATTTCCTGAGCATATTTGGACTGAATTAAAAATATACCACGGGGTGATTGATGAACTTGCAGTCCTAAGAAGAACTTGAGTTCACCCATCATGGACATCTCAAAGTTTTGTTTCATTAGTTTTGCAAAAGCGTTTGAATATTTTTTATGAGTTGAACCAAAAATGATGTCATCTACATAAATTTGAACAACGAGAATATCCTCCCCGTGTTTTTGTATAAACAAAGTCGGGTCAACTGATCCTTTAGTAAAATGATTGGCTAGTAAGAATGCAGACAGTTTGGCGTACCATGCACTCGGGGCTTGTTTAAGGCCGTAGAGGGCTTTCTTGAGCCTGTAGACGTGGTTCGGATGCTCTGGATCGACGAAGCCCTCTGGTTGTGTAACATACACCTCTTCCCGGAGTTGTCCATTGAGAAATGCCGTCTTCACATCCATTTGATAAACCGTGATATTCTTGTGAACAGCGTATGCCAGGAATATTCGAACGGCCTCAAGACACGCCACTGGAGCAAAAGATTCCTCGAAGTCGATTCCTTCCTCTTGACTAAATCCTTTAGCCAACAACCGGGACTTGTTACGAATAACGGTACCATCCGCATCTAACTTATTTTTCTAGATCCACTTCAGCCCAATGACGTAAACCCCATCCGGTCTTTCTACCAATTCCCAAACTTCCAACCTCTTGAATTGATCTAATTCCTCTTGCATAGACTCAATCCAATTGTTGTAGGTAAGGGCTTTTTTAATGTTTTTGGGTTCGGACTGACAAATGGTGAGAGCATAAATGCAAGTTTCACCGTCTGTATGGATTCGTTGTCGTGTCATGACTGGGTTTTCTGGGTTTCCAATTACATTTACAAGGGGGTGATCCTTTGTCCATTTGTCTGTGAATGGGTAGTGTTGATAGGTATGGTGCAGATTTGACGATTCCAAATTGCTCGTGGACGATTCTCCGATGTCTGGAATGGTAGGAGCTGGAGCAAATGGATTGAAGAACGCATTGCCGTCATAATCTGCTGGTGTGGGTACTTCAGAAGAATGTAGAGGGGGACCTTCAGCTGCAGGCGCAGAAGTAGAAGCTGTTTGATCTACGGATGATGATGTTTCTGGTTGAGGTGCATCTTCAGCAACTGTTGTGGTTATAGTTACTGGTGTATCAGGTGCTTGATTTTCGATGAGTGGTTGTGCAGCGGAGCTTGTGGATACATCAGAGGTACGACTAACAATAGTATCATCAAATAGTGGAGCAAATAAATCTTCTAGGTCTTTGCGGTTTAGAGAGAAGTATGCAGCTGAAGGATCAGGGAAGTTGAGACGGTTGGATTCGGGTCCTAAGTTGTTGTGCTCAAAAGCCATATCGATGAGCTCATCGAAATTAGCATGTATAGTCTCCTGAATCTCTCGGGTTCGATGGTTCCAGATTCTGAATTCTTTGGAATTGTCACAATATCCGACAAAAATCCCTATGTCCGCTTTGGCTTTTAGCTTCCCAAGGTCATCACGATCATTCATCGGATAGCAGAGAGCTCCAAAGACATGAAAGTAATTAATGTTTGGTTTTCTGCGGTGAACAATTTCATATGGTGTCTTGGTGTGCCGTTTGGTGATCATACATCTGTTTTGGGTGTAGCAGGCGGTTGAAACAGCTTCTGCCCAGAGATAATCCGGTAGTTGAGCATTGATCAACATCATTCTTGCGGCTTCCACTAAAGTTTGATTTCGTCTTTCGACCACGCCGTTCTGTTCGGGGCTGCGTGCAATTGATGTTTGATGTTCAATACCCACTTTCTCATAATACTCCCGAAGAGTCTGATTCTTGAATTCAGTGCCATTGTCTGTTCAAATTCTTTTGACGGTGTTGCGTAACTGAACTTGAATCTTTGTGAGAAAGGTGATGATCATTTGAGGAGCTTGATATTTTGTACGAAGGAAGTATACCCAAGTCCATCTTGAGAAGTCATCAACAATTACTAGTATATACCTCTTTCCATTGATAGTTTGAACACGCATAGGGCCACAAAGATCCATATGAAGAAGTTGAAGAACGTGATCAGTACTGTGCTCGGGTTTAGGAGGAAAGTGAGCACAAGTACTTTTCCCTTGTTCATAGGCAGGACAAAGGTGATCTTTGGCGTATCTGAATCTTGGAAGACCATCGACCAACTTTTTATGAGCGAGCTCAGTCATTGTTTTAAAATTCAGGTGAGACATTCATTTGTGCCACAGCCATGCTTTGGTGGAATGTGCTTTGGATAGTAGACAAATCGGTGAAGAAGCTGTCATGTCAGAGAAGGAAATAGTATAAAGACTAGTTCCGCGTTTTCCTTTCATTAGGTCGTTCCCCTGTAGATCTCGAACAAAACATGTTTTCTCCAGAAAAGCTACTTCTAAATCACCATCGCAGAACTGCCCGACAGAGAAAAGATTATGACCAAGGCCCTCGACATAGTAGACACGGCTAATTTCGATATTCCCATTGAAATAATCACCATAGCCCATGATAGCCGCGAAATGATCATTCCCGAACCTGACAGTGCCAATGAACATCGCGACGAAGTTTACTAGAAGCTTTAAGTTGCATGTCATGTGCCGGGAACACCCGCCATCAACAATCCATAACACAATTTGAATCACCTGCATCACAAGAAGAGGACACAGATGGAAGTTTGGAACCGGTAGATCCCGCTGGGTTAGTAATACAGTTGTTAAGCATCTTTGGTACCCAAGTAAAACTAGGTTTATATTGTAACCAACGCTGTCACGTCCAACTAGTTTGTGCTTTCTTCCTAGTGAATGCGCTTGGTGAATGGATTGTCCTAGGGGCAATTATGGTCTTGTCAACGGTGGTCTCAGAAACTACTTTTGGTGGTTTTCCTAAAATAGACTTAGCAGCGGTAGTGAGCCTAGAGGAAATGCCAGTAGTACATTTCTGTGTACGAGATAAAAGGGTTCTAGCAACACAGTTCTGATTATTTCCAGACAATATACTTTTATGACAAAATACACAACAAGCATCTACAATAACATCATTAGAAACATTCATAGCATTCGTTACATCATTTTCAGAATTACACTTTGACAAGTTGGATTCTACGTTTGACATAACATGCGTCTTATTCGACTTCCTATTGAAAACTTCTACTCCTTCAGCTTTAGGTAATCCACTCTTAGGTTTCCAGACTCTAAACTTCTTGTTATACTTTTTGGTCTTTGGTCTGCTAACTTGAAGAGGGGTGCCTAATCCTGTAGAAGTTGAAGATTGCATATTAGAGGTCTGTGGAGATGCTATCTTTGGTGTTTCATCTATTTTGAACATTCCTGGGGCAATCACATTTGTATTTACATATTTCCCTTTTTCAAGTACCTTTATTTTAGCTTTCAAATCAATGATGATGAGTTTCTATTCTTGAATCTTTGACTCTAACTCCCTATTTAACCGAACAGTGTCATTTATGTTTTCACAAACTCGATCAATGTCTTTTTCATATTCAGAAATTTGTTGTTTTAAAACAGCATTTTCTTTTTCAAATACAACATCCGGTCTGCTAGCTGTGAGATACATGATAGACCCAATCACACTACGATATTTCGTAGGATCAATGGGTGTGCCATGTGGATCAGCATCTAGCTTCGGGGATGAGGAAGACATTGGGGTGTTATAGGTGTCACAACTATTCATGCCATGCTTTTTCAATATTTCCTGAGCATAGTTGGACTGACTTAAAAATATACCACGGGGTGATTGATGAACTTGCAGTCCTAAGAAGAACTTGAGTTCACCCATCATGGACATCTCAAAGTTTTGTTTCATTAGTTTTGCAAAAGCGTTTGAATATTTTTTATGAGTTGAACCAAAAATGATGTCATCTACATAAATTTGAACAACGAGAATATCCTCCCCGTGTTTTTGTATAAACAAAGTCGGGTCAACTGATCCTTTAGTAAAATGATTGGCTAGTAAGAATGTAGACAGTTTGGCGTACCATGCACTCGGGGCTTGTTTAAGGCCGTAGAGGGCTTTCTTGAGCCTGTAGACGTGGTTCGGATGCTCTGGATCGACGAAGCCCTCTGGTTGTGTAACATACACCTCTTCCCGGAGTTGTCCATTGAGAAATGCCGTCTTCACATCCATTTGATAAACCGTGATATTCTTGTGAACAGCGTATGCCAGGAATATTCGAACGGCCTCAAGACACGCCACTGGAGCAAAAGATTCCTCGAAGTCGATTCCTTCCTCTTGAATAAATCCTTTAGCCACCAACCGGGACTTGTTATGAATAACCGTACCATCCGCATCTAACTTATTTTTCCAGATCCACTTCAACCCAACGACGTAAACCCCATCCGGTCTTTCTACCAATTCCCAAACTTCCAACCTCTTGAATTGATCTAATTCCTCTTGCATAGACTCAATCCAATTGTCGTAGGTAAGGGCTTTTTTAATGTTTTTGGGTTCGGACTGACAAATGGTGAGAGCATAAATGCAAGTTTCACCGTCTGTATGGAGTCGTTGTCGTGTCATGACTGGGTTTTCTGGGTTTCCAATTACATTTACAAGGGGGTGATCCTTTGTCCATTTGTCTGTGGATGGGTAGTGTTGATAGGTATGGTGCAGATTTGACGATTCCAAATTGCTCGTGGACGATTCTCCGATGTCTGGAATGGTAGGAGCTGGAGCAAATGGATTGAAGAACGCATTACCGTCATAATCTGCTGGTGTGGGTACTTTAGAAGAATGTAGAGGGGGACCTTCAGCTGCAGGCGCAGAAGTAGAAGCTGTTTGATCTACAGATGATGATGTTTCTGGTTGAGGTGCATCTTCAGCAACTGTTGTGGTTATAGTTACTGGTGTATCAGGTGCTTGATTTTCGATGAGTGGTTGTGCAGCGGAGCTTGTGGATACATCAGAGGTACGACTAACAATAGTATCATCAAATAGTGGAGCAAATAAATCTTCTAGGTCTTTGCGGTTTAGACAGAAGTATGTAGCTGAAGGATCAGGGAAGTTGAGACGGTTGGATTCGGGTCCTAAGTTGTTGTGCTCAAAAGCCATATCGATGAGCTCATCGAAATTAGCATGTATAGTCTCCTGAATCTCTCGGGTTCGATGGTTCCAGATTCTGAATTCTTTGGAATTGTCACAATATCCGACAAAAATCCCTATGTCCGCTTTGGCTTTTAGCTTCCCAAGGTCATCACGATCATTCATCGGATAGCAGAGAGCTCCAAAGACATGAAAGTAATTAATGTTTGGTTTTCTGCGGTGAACAATTTCATATGGTGTCTTGGTGTGCCGTTTGGTGATCATACATCTGTTTTGGGTGTAGCAGGCGGTTGAAACAGCTTCTGCCCAGAGATAATCCGGTAGTTGAGCATTGATCAACATCATTCTTGCGGCTTCCACTAAAGTTTGATTTCGTCTTTCGACCACGCCGTTCTGTTCGGGGCTGCGTGCAATTGATGTTTGATGTTCAATACCCACTTTCTCATAATACTCCCGAAGAGTCTGATTCTTGAATTCAGTGCCATTGTCTGTTCAAATTTTTTTGACGGTGTTGCGTAACTGAACTTGAATCTTTGTGAGAAAGGTGATGATCATTTGAGGAGCTTGATATTTTGTACGAAGGAAGTATACCCAAGTCCATCTTGAGAAGTCATCAACAATTACTAGTATATACCTCTTTCCATTGATAGTTTGAACACGCATAGGGCCACAAAGATCCATCTGAAGAAGTTGAAGAACGTGATCAGTACTGTGCTCGGGTTTAGGAGGAAAGTGAGCACAAGTACTTTTCCCTTGTTCATAGGCAGGACAAAGGTGATCTTTGGCGTATCTGAATCTTGGAAGACCATCGACCAACTTTTTATGAGCGAGCTCAGTCATTGTTTTAAAATTCAGGTGAGACATTCATTTGTGCCACAGCCATGCTTTGGTGGAATGTGCTTTGGATAGTAGACAAATCGGTGAAGAAGCTGTCATGTCAGAGAAGGAAATAGTATAAAGACTAGTTCCGCGTTTTCCTTTCATTAGGTCGTTCCCCTGTAGATCTCGAACAAAACATGTTTTCTCCCGAAAAGCTACTTCTAAATCACCATCGCAGAACTGCCCGACAGAGAAAAGATTATGACCAAGGCCCTCGACATAGTAGACACGGCTAATTTCGATATTCCCATTGAAATAATCACCATAGCCCATGATAGCCGCGAAATGATCATTCCCGAACCTGACAGTGCCAATGAACATCGCGACGAAGTTTACTAGAAGCTTTAAGTTGCATGTCATGTGCCGGGAACACCCGCCATCAACAATCCATAACACAATTTGAATCACCTGCATCACAAGAAGAGGACACAGATGGAAGTTTGGAACCGGTAGATCCCGCTGGGTTAGTAATACAGTTGTTAAGCATCTTTGGTACCCAAGTAAAACTAGGTTTATATTGTAACCAACGCTGTCACGTCCAACTAGTTTGTGCTTTCTTCCTAGTGAATGCGCTTGGTGAATGGATTGTCCTAGGGGCAATTATGGTCTTGTCAACGGTGGTCTCAGAAACTACTTTTGGTGGTTTTCCTAAAATGGACTTAGCAGCGGTAGTGAGCCTAGAGGAAATGCCAGTAGTACATTTCTGTGTACGAGATAAAAGGGTTCTAGCAACACAGTTCTGATTATTTCCAGACAATATACTTTTATGACAAAATACACAACAAGCATCTACAATAACATCATTAGAAACATTCATAGCATTCGTTACATCATTTTCAGAATTACACTTTGACAAGTTGGATTCTACGTTTGACATAACATGCGTCTTATTCGACTTCCTATTGAAAACTTCTACTCCTTCAGCTTTAGGTAATCCACTCTTAGGTTTCCAGACTCTAAACTTCTTGTTGTACTTTTTGGTCTTTGGTCTGCTAACTTGAAGAGGGGTGCCTAATCCTGTAGAAGTTGAAGCTTGCATATTAGAGGTCTGTGGAGATGCTATCTTTGGTGTTTCATCTATTTTGTACATTCCTGGGGCAATCACATTTGTATTTACATATTTCCCTTTTTCAAGTACCTTTATTTTAGCTTTCAAATCAATGATGATGAGTTTCTGTTCTTGAATCTTTGACTCTAACTCTCTATTTAACCGAACAGTGTCATTTCTGTTTTCACAAACTCGATCAATGTCTTTTTCATATTCAGAAATTTGTTGTTTTAAAACAGCATTTTCTTTTTCAAATTGACTGGTAGAAGCATGATTGTTTTGGAAAGACACTGATTCCTTTTGGTTTTGTAGTGCTAACTCAAAGTTAATACTCTGAACCTGACACCATTTCAACCTTTGGTTAAGTTTGAAAACTTCTTTTGCACATTTGGTTTCCACATCATCATTGATTTGTCGAATTCTCTCATTTTCTTTTCTCAGATTATCAATCTCAAGTCTCATTGTCTCAATTTCAACACAGTGATCATCGACAAGCAATTGATTCCATGACAAATAGATAGAATTCATAATCACAGATATCACGTCAGAACTTAGAACATTCGTTAAGAGTCGATCTGAATCTTTTTCCAAAGATTTCTTTTGACATTTTTGTTTTGCAATTTTGTTATCTTTTGCTTTGAAAATGCTCATCATTGATGCAACTTCTGACTGAAGTTCCTGTTCCCACTGTGTCGCACTAAGTCGCAGGTGTTTGACATGTGGCAAGAATTATTTTTGAAAAACTTCTCTCTTTTCTTTCTAATAAGGAGAGAGAAAAGTGGAGATTTTGATTTCAGAATTTCTTTCAATTGCGTCTTCCAAAACTTTGATGTCATCCATAAATGTATTAAAATATTTAAGAATGCGACATTCTTTTAGCATTTGTTCGTTGACACCTGGATTAGGTTGAGGACCATTGACTTGTGCTACAGTGGTTACTGGACCAACTTCAGATGAAGCATTTATTTCGGTTAAAGACCACATTTGATTAGATCTATCTTTTTGAGGTACAAAAGTTTCACTAATATGAGGTGCTTTCGAATAATCGTATGGTTTGTTATAATGTATACAACTCAATTTAGATCGACTCTCGTCCTCATGTTCCAGTTCCTCTTCAGTATTATACACAATCACACGTGTGAAAGTATCATCCAACAATAATTCGGCACTGTAGAACTTTGGATTTTCCTTGAGTGCTTTGCTTAAAAAACGTGGTTGATCATTTCCAATTGCAAAGCCATATCCTTGAGGATTGGGTTTGACAGTTAGTTTCTAAATGGTTGTTACAGATGCACCCGTTTTATAAACAACGTTGTGAAATTCTTTAAGTTTGCCTTCCAATGTCACAATTTCCTCAAGGTATGAATTAACACGTTTTCTTGAAACTTGTCTGTGTTCAGAAAAATTTTCTTGACAAGTTGACAATTCTGTTTTGGTTTTAGAAAGTTCAGAATGAAGAATGTCAACTTGTTTTTGAAAATCAAGTTTTTCTTGTTCCTTTTGTGAAATTAATTCATGTTTGGAAACGGTTAATTCACGAACTTGATGTTCTAAATTTTTTACCTTCACGTATGACTCTTGGAAAGCAGACTCAAAGCTTTTCTCACGTTTTTCTTTGTTTTCAAAATTTGAAAGTTGTTGCTTGTAGCACTCAAGATCCTTGGTTAACAATGCAACTTTGGCTTTTAAGTTTCTGTTAATGTCATTGCATTTATCAATCTGAGATTTTTGTGCATTTAATTGTGTTTGGGTGGTCAACAATAAGGTCATTAGCTCTGGATCTGTATCATGCATAAGATCATTTTGTTCAATGTGATCATGATTGTCATCATCAAATGAAACCACAGGGTTAATTTGATCATCATCAAATGTAACAACGGTGTTTATTTTATCATTGTCTTGAGATGAGAATAATGAGTCATTTTGACCAATATTTGCTTGTGCAGATGAAGATGCAGATGTGATGCGCGTGATGTGTCGTTGCGGTTTAGCAGTTTTAATGCCTACTCAAGTTTTAAATTTATATTTAGCCGACTTATCAATAACACACACACACTTAACGAGCAGTGTACCCGGTCAGTATGAATATAATGGTAAGTAGAGTGTCGATCACTAAGAGTGGAACGTATTATCTCGTTATTCTAATCAGTATTTTAATATCCTAACACAAGGGGGTTTCAGCCTGAGAGACTGGCACGATTTGTTTGCAATTAAATAATAAAATAAACCAATAGGCACGAATCAGCAAGTAGCACACACGTACACAGATAAATACTCGAGACAATAAGAGGGCTGTCCTTATGATTAAGTAGATTGTCACTTGTTTTATTGATAGCTTTATATGAAGTGTATGTAGTTAACCCTTTCTCGTTGGTCCTATTCTTATCGGCGAGTAAACCCTTAATGATTACTTATGTCTAAAAGTTATTCCTAAGTGATCAATTTAGTAATAACCGTGGGAGCCACATTATTTTCCACAGTCAAATGCCCGCAAGCCACTAATAAACAAAGAGGTTATCAATGCACTAATAAGTAGTAACCAAAGACATCAACATATAAACTTTAATTGATGGGAAAGCAAGTATTAAAGGGAGTGCAATCTTTCGTTGTCACATTACACAAGCCACCAATCCTAATGAATTAAAGTTTGCTAACACAATAAAACAAAACTACTTAATGAATTAAACACATGCAGCACCTTCTTACAGCTCTTGTATCTTCGTTTGGTGTATCTTGTGCTGCCTCCTTGACTGAATTCGTCCTAGGGTTCTGCTGCTTCGGTCTTCGAACCTAATATATTCCTCTGACCAAAAGCTCCGGAATTCGTCTGGTCTTGGGGTATTTATAGTTTCTGTCTGAGGTGAGATGCGACGCATCTAGTAAGTAGATGCGGCGCATTGACTTAACTTCGCGTGGGGTCCAAGATTATAATATTCAGGAATATTCGTACACCGCCAGAAGATGCGGCGTAACTCCATGATTAGATGCGGCGCATGTCCTCTTGTATCTTGGATCGTATCTGGTGATATCTTAATAGAGATGCGCCGTATGTAATGAGTGAGATGCGGCGCATCTGGAGCAGATTAGTCTTGATCTTCTTCATTTCAGTAGACTCTTCACTTTATGCATGTTTTGCTCCATAATCAGTCCAAAATCGCTAAGTTTCACCAAATGCTTGTTTTTACCTGAGAATTACAAAAGTAAACGATTAAGTATCAATCCTCATACATAATATAGTAAAACAAGTCAAATTAATAGGATAAATGATAGTAATAAAATGTACTTATTTGAGTTCATCAAATATCCCCCCACTTGAACTATACTTGTCCCCAAGTAAACCTTAGAATTTCTCTTACGAAAATGTATCCTAAAAGATGTTAGGATTTATTTTTATATTTAAGCATGTATTCGTTTATTTCATAATCACACAACTAAACACTTAACGAATTAGAAGTAAAGTAAAATAAGTTGATAAAAGCAAATCTAATCGTTTAACTGTCCAGTCGTGACGAATATTCTATCATAAGCTTGGCAAGTATACACATCTCCTCCACTAAAGCTAAGGAATAACAAGTCTAAAGCGGTAAAAAGGGTTTGTAGGCTTAAGGGTTAATTATTCTCTTTCACTATCGATCTCAAATTCCAGAAAAGGCGACAAAATCACAAATACATGATCGAATCCACGAACACGATACTTGCAATTGCTCAAATCCTTAACTCGAATAGGCTAAAGATAGGTCCAAACTTCACCAATAATAATATATCAAAAAGGGCGACAAAATCATAAATACATAGCCGAATCCACGACTACGATACTTAAGATTGCTCAAATCCCTAATCTCAATAAATCAAAGGTTTGGTTGGATAAAGAATAATAAAGGGCATGGATAACATTTGGGATATAAATTGGTGTAAAATGAAAAATAAACAAAACAAATAAATTAAAATCCTAAGTGTGGTTAATCACTATCCCAACCATCCCATGAATAAGACTCATATCATTGAATAACTCACGCTTTAACACTTGAAACACACGCTTTAGGTAGACACGAATTATACTCAACAAGATCTTAATCAAAGAATAAACCTTAATTGGCGTTCCCATAACTGCCAATTCCCATTCAATCCATAGATATAATACAACATATAGTGGTGATATCGACCACTTAATACAAAACTTTACATAAGTTGGTTAAAACAAACATCCCACTCTTTTTCTTTTTCTTTTCTTATTTTTTCGATTTTTTTTTTTTTTTTTTTTTTTTTTTTTTTTTTTTTCAAACATAAACATAGATGTGTAAAATTTCACCACATCACCAAAACGATAATTCTGGATAATTTTTCCATACTTTTCATGACTTCAGAAATAACGGTAATAGTGAAAGTAGTAAACACACGAAAAATAAACTCAAAGATATACAATATTTACTTTCACTCCAATTGCATTGTGCAATTTCCCGACCTAACCAAAGATAATGAATTACGCACACGAACACAGGTAATGTAAGGAAACACACTTTGCCTATAGCAATTAACCAACCACGGATTCTAATCTACAGGGTAGGCTAAGGTGTAAGGTGTAACGAAACATTTTAAACATAGGTGTAAGAAACGAAAGGAATGGTTCTGAGTGTTTTTCTAGGGGTATCTTACTCTAAAAATGAGAGTAACAAAAGGGTTTATACGGGGGTTAACTAACCAGTGTAGTTAGCTAATAACACAAAACATATAAAGGCTATTTGGGGTGTAATCCTAGAATTTTACCAATTTAGACAAGTCATTCCAATTATATAAATATAATACTTATTATGGTGGTCTCGAATAGTATACAAGCCAAGTTCTAAAGTTTACAAGTCACCGGCACACTCATAGATTTGTGAATTTTGAAAAATCACAATTTTTTGAAAATAACGTCTTGTGTGCAGCTATGCAACTTAGATCTTAAACAAAAACATGCTAAAATTTTTTAAGTTTGATATATTAAGCACATTTTAAGCATAATTTTTGAAAAAGTTTAGGACAAGTAATTGTTAAGTGTTCTAATTCTCCAATCCCCCCACTTAAGTTAAACAACGTCCTCGTTGTTTGTATAAAAGGTTAAAAACTGGAAAATAAAAGAATTAGAACAGAAAAACTCCCCTGAGATTTGCTCGGTATGATCCTCCATTAGTATAAGAGCAAAAATCATCTTTCTTGTGGATTAGAACGTTAAAGCTTCATACTTGATGTATCCACAGGAAGTTCAGGAAACTATAATACCACCAACACTTTAAAACACACCTAAGATAAGAAAGGTTCAAACTTGCATAATACATTAGTAGTTAGGAAATATAAAACTTAAAAATTAAAACTGAAAATCATTAGGTCAGTCGATGCGCCGTATCTTATGGAAGAAGATACGCCGTATCGAGCCTGGAATAAATACGGATCAGAATAAAGATGCGCCGCATCCTTAACCAGGGATGCGCCGCATTAAAATAAACTGATAAATAGTTTTAAAGTCGAAAATAAAAATGCAGAAAAATTAAAATAAGATATGACCATTGCAGGAGATGCGTCGCATCTCAGGATTGAGATGCACCGTATCCTCATGCGGGCCTGACTGACTCGACACAGAAAACAGAATAATAGAAAGATAAATCCGGGTTGTCTCCCGGTAAGCACTTGTCTTTATTCCAGAGTCTTCAAGTTAGACTCACGTTCAGCTCTTTAATATCGATCATTGAAGGAGTCGGAAATATCGCGCTCCTTCATCGCCAATTCAGTAATATTGAACACTCCTTGCTCGTCCTTAATTTCCACGCCGTTCTTCTTTAATATCTGCATAAACAAAGTCCTGTCCCTTTCGGGCAGAGATGACAAGATGATAGACGGGAAATTCTTATTATCACATAGGCACAAATAAGCAAGGTGGGGTGGTAGTTCAATAAACACATCATTATTCAAATTCGTATTCTCAACTATTCTCCTACGTTTATTAATTACTACACAATCATACCACTCATCATCAGAATCATTAACAACATTGCGTCTAAGTTCGGTAGGTACATTAAGGTCAATGAATTCCTCAAAGTTCTCATGATTAGGATTAGTTGAGTTGTTTTGAATCAATGTTTCTCCCATAATTCTAGCTTCAAGATCGAGGTCCATATGCTCTCTTAATCCTAGCACATAAACACCTCTAATTATGCTTTTAACCGGATCTTGGCACTTATAGACTAGTTTATTATTCCCTACCCTTAATGAGATTTTTCTCTTAAACACATCAATCTTAGCATGGGCAGTAGACAAGAAAGGTCTTCCGAGGATTAAAGGAATCTTAACATCCTCGGGCATGTCTAGTATAACAAAGTCTACGGGAAAAATAAACTGCTCAATCTTAACTAGCACATTATTAGCAATCCCTTCAGGTCATTTTACCGTTTTATCAGCCAATTCAATAAGTAACTTAGTTGGTGCTAATTTTCCTAGTCCTAGGGTAGCGAATGTCGTAAGAGGCATAACACTAACACTAGCTCCTAAGTCAGCTAACACATTATTGAAAGATATATTATTAATAGAACAAGGTAGAGTAAAACTTCCTGGGTCTCTTTCTTTATGAGGCAAGGCATTTGAGTCGGTTGCAGGGCTCTCTTCTTTCATTGTTGCCTTGATCTCCTCTTCAATCTTTGTCTTCTCTTTTAGTAGTCTCCTTAAGCTGATTGAAGAATTAAAGAAAAATTCGGGTCTTGCATCATCATTACCATTCATCGATCTTCTAGGTATATTAGGAGTGACTTCTTCAGTGGTGCTTATGGCCTTGACATGATCTCTTGGGTTGGTTTCAGTTGAGCTCGGTAAACTTCCATATCCCCTTTCTTGAAGAACTTGGCTCATTTGACCAATTTGTTGTTCCAATGCTTTGATCGAAGCTCCTTGATTTCTTGTAGTAGTGTCCATTGAAGCTCGAATTTCTTTGATCATAGCAGTATTCTCTTCATGTCTTTTAGCAGCATCGGTCATAATTTGCTTTAAAGTATCATCTAAAGTCTGCCTCCTTTCTTGATAAGCGGGATTGAAGTTGTTCCTTTGATATAATCCCGGTGTAGCTTCCCTAAATCTCCCCGAAGGTCGGAATGGTTGTCCAAATTGGGTGTAATATGCTTCTTCAAACGTCTCACTTTCATTCTTATTCGGGCAATCTTTAGTGTAGTGAGGTCCTTCGCACTTTTCACATCCAACTTGGGCAGCATACGCTCTTTCATCACGCTTCTTCATTTCTCTACTAATTTTATCCAATTGAGCTTGAATAGCAGCAATCCCGTCAAAATTAGTGCTGCTCTTAGATCTAGTAGAGGTCCCATCGTGCCATTTTTGAGAATGATCGGCAGCTTCTTGGATTGCTTTCCTAGCATTAGTTGCATTCATTTGAGGTACAGCTCCCTTAGCATCCAAAATCTGTCTTGTAGGCACGTCCAATCCTTGATAAAACAATATTATCTCCTGCATAGGGGTTAGATAGTGTTGAGGACATTTTACCAATAAATCTTTAAATCGTTCCCAAGCTTGATAAAGAGTTTCATCAGGCTCTTGCTTGAAACTATTGATAGCCTCCATCTTTTTAGCAGTCTTAGCAGGTGGACAATATCTCTTCAGAAATTTGCTCTTCAAATCTCCCCATGTAGTGATTGAACTCGCAGGTTCATTCCTTAGCCACTTGTTAGCAGCTCCTTTTAGTGAGAGTGGAAAGATTCTTAGCATGATTTGATCGTCAGTCACTCCTTCTGAAGTAAACAAATCTGCAATCTCCAGGACCTTTTCAACATGCTCATTAGCATCCTCATGTTCCGTCCCACTGAAAGCATTCTCTCTTAGTTCCTTGAGAAACTGACCCTTCAATTCAAATTTTGACTTATCATCAAACTTAGGTCTAGCAACTCCTGAAGTGTAATCAGCACGGGTATTGTTCATGTATTCCTCCATAGTAGTGTTTTCGCCCATTGTTTCTGTTTCAACTTCCTCTTTTTCTTCAGAAAAGTAATCAAGCTCGAGTGAACTTGAAAGATCAAAGCTTCTTGTGTTGAAAAGCCTTTTAAGCGAATGTAGGGCTCATTCAGGATCTTCGAAAGGTTGAATCAAGTTCTTCGTAGAACTCCTGGTCATGCACTTCCTGAAATCAACACAAAAATATCAGTAGGGTATGCTCGAGAAAGTAATATATCAGATAATTAATAACGAAAACGGAATACGAAAAATTAAAGTTACTGATATCTGCAGACGATGCGCCGTATCCAAAAAGTTGGATACGCCGTATCTTATAATCGTTAAAATTTAATCAGACTTTATCCAGAAAATAGATACGCCGCTTAGAATTTATGAATGCGCCGTATCGAATTAATTAATCAAAAATCGATATTTATTTAATCAAACGCGAATAAAAACTCAAATATCGACTTTGAATCTAATCTATATTCACTATTTTATCTTTTCACTTTACAAGCTTGAAGATAAGTGAATGAAATGAGATATTTGGTCGCTTTTAGCCACAAAACCACACGTAATCTACTAAACCAAACGTAAAAAACGTACAGATAACGATCTAAGCTACTCTAAAACACACTTCTAATTATCCTTTGGCGTATGATACCACTTGACGGTCCCTATTAACGCTTCAACACAAGCTACTAACCACGTAACAACTACTTAAACAATATCTATAAAACGTATAAGTAATAACGAGAGATTAGAGAATGAGATGAAGAGAATAAAGAGAAGAGAATGGATGACTTATATTCGTACGAATGACTAGCAAAGGTCCGGTACAAATGAACATAAACAAACAAAGGAAATGAGCACCCAAGCCTTCTATTTATAGGCAATATTTAGGGCGTCACTTCATGAAATGTTTCTAGAAGAAATAAACAAGGCCACATGGCCCATGAGCTCCCAATGAGCCGTGGGCTTTACAGCATACATAGAGCTCATACAGAGCAACTTAATTAACGAAATGACCTAGACTTGGAAATAAATAAAACGTGTTCCCAAAAAATCCCTTTCTGTACATCTTTTTCTTCTACAAAAAGAAATTGTGAAAATCTATAGCATACCTTATTTGCGGCATGTTTATATCTTGGGTGAGCATGAGGCATCATATAGGTGATCTTGTTGTTTCCATTGTGAAAGGTGACTTTTCCTTCAAATCTCTTAGCATCAACATTAACTTCCCTACAAAATGGTTTCCCAACAATCACATCACCCATCTATTTGTCTCGGTAGGCATCCATATCTTCCACAACAGTGAAATCTGTAACAATTTCAAAATTTCCAACAAAAAATATGTACATTCATAAAAGCTCCTACTACATTCCTTCCTTTATACTCAATTTTATGTTTCATAATGGAATTATAAAAACTCTTTGACACCACATTAAATGGTAAAATAAGGAAGAAATTAGCATCTACATGTTTGTATCCTATCATACATGGAAATTTTAAATTATAAGCACAATCGACATGGATCCTTCTACCATAATCACAAAAGCTAGGATATCCCTCAATCTCATCAGTGTTTTGAGTATTAACTACATTAATCGTAGGAATATCCACAATTTCTCCTTCTTTTATTTTGGGTTCTAGATCCTCTATAAACTGATCATTGAGCTCTAATGGTGTATTAAGGTCATTTAATTCAATATAATCTCCATCACTAGGGTCAAGTGATCTATTTTGGACTAAGGTTTCGCCCATCAGCCTAGCTTTTAGGTCGAGTTCCATTCGCTCTCTTAGTCCTAGCACATAAACATTTTTAATAATGCTCTTAATTGGATCATCAGACTTATAGACTAATTTGTCATCCCCTACTTGTAAAGATATTTTTCTTTTAAAGACATCAATTTTAGCATGAGTAGTAGACAAAAATGGTCTTCCAAGTATCAATGGAATTTTGATATCCTCAGGCATATCTAGTATAAAGAAGTCTACAGGAAAGACAAATTTCTCGATCTTAACTAGCAGATTTTTTGCTATACCCTCGAGACGTTTCACAGTTTTATCATCCAATTCAATAAGTAGCTTAGTCGGAGCTAATTTTCCTAAACCTAAGGCGGTGAAGGTCTTAAAAAGTCTCCTAAGTGAATGAAGAGCTTGTTCAGGTTCACTAAAAGGTTTAATAAGCTCTTTTGCAGAACTCCTGGTCATGCACTACCTAAAATCAAGACAAAAGCGTCAGTAGGATAGGTTTGAAGAAGTATAATAACAGAAAACTACCAATGAAATTGGAATACGAAAAATAAAAGTTTGCTGATATCTGCAGACGATACGCCGTATCCAGGAATCTGGGTACGCCGTATGTTTACTTCATTAAAAATTCTCTGAGTTTTATTTTAGAAAACTATACGCCGTATTGATGGGAATCAATGCACCGCACGTATTAATTTTCAAACTTGCTCATATACCAAATAAATACGTTGTACACGCTAACGCTTATACATCGTACGTTCTTTAAGTTCCAAATTACAAGTTTTCAGATTAATACGGAGTATCAAGATAAATCGATACGCTGTATTAAGTATTTTAAAAATTAGATCTGTTTTTAATAAATAAGTAAATACGCTGTATGAGAAAAACTCATGCACCGTATGGCATTTTAGGGTTTCAAAACATTCTGATTAAAAACAGAATACGCCGTATCTAGGGGATAGATACGTCGTACATCGAATTAATTTTATAAATTGTACAAATAATAAAAATGCAATATGCCGTATCTATATAAATAGATGCGCCGTATCGTTTAGTTCAGCATAATACAGTAGACAGTAATGCAGAAAAACAGAAAAAACGAAAAACAAACAAAATTATAAAAATCACACAAGCAAGAAAACAGTAAATACGTAGAAAAATATAATGAATGCAGAAAATAGATACACAACAATGTTAGTAAATTAAAAACTGTAGGACCCTTAATACCATATCATTTCACAAATAAAAGATTAAAGAAGAGATTAAGATGAGAAGAAGAAGAGAAAAGAGAATATTAGATTAAGATAAAGAAGAATATGAGATACAAGAAATGGAGGACAACTAGAAACTTACCCCTTGTGTTCCACACACCATATGGGATGAGTTCCTTTTATAGATAAGGAACCCTTATATGGTTTTTCATTTAGACCGATGTGGGATAAGATATAGTTTTTGATAAGACTAGAATAACTTACGGTTTTTACATCATACTTAAACCGTGTACAAATGGTAAATGATAAATACAAGTCACGAGTTTCTAATCTAAGAATGACACTCACTTTAATTAAGTCTAACAATCTCCCCCTATGGGAAGTCATTCTTTAGATGCTTCATTGTGATGATGTCATTAGTCGTCTTGATCTTGAACTTCGTGAAATGTATTAGAATTATCTTAATTCTTTGTTCCTTCATGCTTTGGGATCTTCAATCATAGTCTTTTGATCTTTCTTTCCTTCGATTAACATCTTCAAATATCTTGTCTTGACGTTTTCTCCAACATGCTCATACTTCTTGTAAAGCTTTGGTGTTCATAATAATGTAATCCTCATTTCTTTCTTAAATTTGTTCTTTGATATCTTGATCTTTGACTTTCAAGTGAAACTTTGTCTTGAACATTATGACTTGATCTTTGATGAGGATATTAGTATGAGCATGTAGAGTTGAAGATGATGATGAATGAGATGATGGTGTACGGTCTTTCTCCAAGGGACTATCATCAGTACCTGCATAAATAATGTTAGTTGAAGATACCAGTCAATCACGGTGGACTTTTCTTATAGAATAGACCACTACGATTGTTTTACTGATGAATTTCGTGATTCCATTTACCTTGGTCGGGCACATCAGCCGTCCGAATCCTGTTAGGGATAGTTATTATTACATTGGATAAATCCAAGTAACGAACCACGTCTTAAGGAATCGATTCGAGAAAGGAATCTCCTTGGCGGGATTTCCAGCACTTACAGGCTTAGACTTCGAGAGAATTAACAGCATAGTGTGAAAACTCTCTCTAATCCTTACAAAGGCTATTACTAAATTGGATACCCTCAAGAAGGCTTACAATAGATATACCGAAGTATACCCACAATTCAGGTGAGCCGCTGAAGTATACCAAAGTATCACTCCACGACTGTAGACCGTTTGAAACAAGTAACCATCATGATAGATAAGGCAAGATCCGTAGATCTTATAAAGACTCTAATACACCTTGTGTCCTTTTTTGGCAAACACAAGTGTATTATATTGGAAAGTGTATCCTAAGAGATCTTTTAATGAATATCATGGATCTAGACTCGATCATGTGCGTTTTGGTTTTAGTCGTCGGAGGCATGGAGTAGAGTCTCACCTTTTCAATATCAACACATCTCGGAGTGAGAGGCCGATAGATTATGCAAGGTTCTCCATGAGAAATGAAACAAATGTCTTTTAAGAGATACCTGAGTGGTTAGGAGGGGTTGTGCAGCGCGTCACTGGGTCCATGACATCTTGTCTTCAATACCGGTATCATATTTGTGATAACCAATAGTAGATGTATTGACCCGGTTTCTGTCCTAAGTTTTCATGGAGGGCTATTTCTTTTCACCCTTTCATAAACTTTTCTTTTTAATTCTTCAACCCCTTCTTTCTCCTTTCTCATTTACTCCTTTTTTCAATCATACCTAAGGACTTCTAATTCTAATCTATTGGAATTGTCCTTGGGTAGATCCCTCCGGCTCTGGCGGATCATAGGACATAAACCTAACCATAATCACCTTATTACTCCATGATTATCCTAGATTCATTGATCACTTGCCATAAAACCTTTTGTGAAAATCTCTCAAAGTGTTTATGAATATAAACACATTTTTATTAACACTTCGAGAGTTTTTCATTTTCAGAAATACTCCCCCTTCACATGTGCTTGAACATTTTTTAAGATATGTTTTCACATGTTGGGTAGAGTTCGCACTTTTGAATTGATCGATTTTCAGTGAATATGACCGTTGCGAGACACGTTTACATCAGTAGTTAGACTAGCTTAAAATTATTACCCGTCCTGGTCATATTCAAAGAGAATATCTCGAGATGGTACACTCTACTCAGACAAGTCCTTTGCGAGACACGCTTACATCACTGGATAAACCAGCTTGAAATTATTACCAGTCCAGGACAAGTCCTTTTGATTACTGACATTTAAGCTTCGTCAATTCGTTGGTTATATCTGAGTCGAGCACTTTTGAGATTCAACTACGATCTTTAAGCATTATTGACCACATTTTAGTCACGTCTTCTCCCCCTCAAAAATAGCATATCGTGATATTTTTTATATCAACTGATTAAAAGAAAAACTTTTTGGAGAGATAGACAGATTTGGTTTTGCATGACATTGGAACATTTTTGTTTTTATACTCCCCCTTAATTAAAAGCATGTTTCAAACAGAAAGTTTTAAATCAATTAAGTGTTTGGAGGGAGTTATCTTGAGCACATAATAATTTGAAAGATTTTGAAAAATCGTTTGAAAAATCTTGATCATGTACTCAAGGATTCTTTATTTCATCTTTGAAATTACGAGTCCTGATCTGAAATAATCAGAAGTCATCATTTTAGCATGGGTTTCGTACTGAAGTATACGAAAGCCATAGAGATTTTTAGGATAAGTGGTCAAAAAATATTTAAAACCTTTGTTTTGATTAAGCACTTTCCTTTCTTTGAAGCGCGGGTCCTGAACTGATGTGTACAGAAGCCATTATGAAGAAAATTTTGAGAAACGACATGTTTTGAAAATAATTTTAGCGAACTCTCGCTCAAGCATCTGTACATGTCCGTATCATTGTTGAATGACATTTCTAGATATGTACAGAATATCAATTATACGAGAGACATGTCGTGAGAAGAATATTTTTATTTTTGATTTTATATTGTTTTTGTATTTTTGAAATTTTTTTAATGTTTTTGGATTTTTGAAATTTTATAATTTTGTATTTTGTTTTTGTTTGTTTTTCAAATTTTGTATTTTATTTTATCAAAAAAAAAAAAGAAAAAAAAAATTCACAAAGAAGAATTAAGTTTGATCAAGTAAAAGTGGAGTTAAGAGTGGAATTAGATATGGATGTCCACATGCGATGTTGGCATAAAGTTCTTCTTTTCCACATCGGGTGTATGAACCCTCAACACTTTCACAAGTGCTTACATCCACAGAAGAAGAATTTGCATAAATAACAGTGTTAGGAGTACATGTTTCCTCACATTGAGGGTGTTCAGTATCAACGGTTGTAGTGGTGTCTCCTTCCTTATCCTGTTGATTTTCACTATTATTTGTCTTGGTGCAACTATCAAGAATCTTCCCTGTGGGAATCCATCAAAGACCAACTGTGGTATAAACTTTTCCCGTGGGAGTCCACCTAAGGCAAGATCTAGTAGTTGTTTTCTTTTCAGATGCAGCGGAAGTCTCATTTTGAGAAAAACTACGTCATGTAGAGATCCACCTATTAGGTTTCTTAGCCTCTTGCTTCTTGTCAACGGGTTTGTTTTTATTTGGTGTCTTAGTGGATTGTGCCTTAGCACGTAAATTTTCTTTCTTGATATACTGTGCAACACATGCATCATGATTAGCTGAAAAGACACATTTTTGACATGTAGGATAGACAAATTCAACATTCTTGTTTAAAACGGAAACCTTAATTTTGTCACTACTGTCATTTGGAAATTGTTTCTTGTTCGAAGAGGAATTTGAATTCTTAGTGTTGCATTCTACGTGCATAGCATTTTCTTTTGAGCAACTAAAGCCAATCCCTAGTCTTTTGTTGAGTGTTCCTAGGTAATTGTTTACTACTACTAGCAGTGCCTTGTAATGTTGTAGAATTCATCAGCCTAGGTTTTGTACCTAAAATTCCGTCTTTTCGAATTTGTGACTTTTTCCTAGCTTCTTCTAGATAGTGATTTTGGACCATGTCGTTAGAACCAACAGATTCCTTAACTGGATTTTTTGTTATAGTCCGTGTACTATTCCTAGAAAGATCGGGTGTAATGACTTGTGGTTCCTCGACAAACGCTTTTTCTTTTTCAACACCTTTTTCATCAATCTTTAATATTCTTTTCTTGATGGGCAAGGAATGTGAAGTGACTGGTTTTGACAAATCATTTTCTCATCGACTTTTGGAACAACCTGAGAAATAGACATTTTTGGTTTTTCAACCGGTTTTGAAGCATTTGGTTTCTCCGAAGTCAATGGTTTTGCAAGCTTAGTATCCACACCCTTCCATTTTAGACTGTCCATCTGAGCCCTCAAAAGATCATTTTGCTCTTTCATGTACTTGTAGGCACGCTCATACGATAGTTTGTCATACTTGCATTCCTCTGTTTTTTGATCAAGTTGTTTAAAATATGACACGTTTTCTTTTTCAAGTTTAATAAGGGCATTTTCATATTTTTAAACAATTGCAGAGGTCTCAACTCGCAGTGTTTGATCGTCTTCAACATAATATGTTTGTAAAATGATGGACATAATATCGGTCGACGTAACTGCTTCGAAGAGAGAATCATTTATATTTTCCAAAATTTTGATGTGTTCAAAACATTCATTAGCTTCCTTTACCAGGGATTTGTGGTCCTTGACAAAGTCGGTTGTTTCTTTCAAAAATGCTTGTTCAAAATGAATTACTCTCGCATGGATGCTATTTAGTGGAGTAATTTCTGTTTCAAACACCTTTTTCATTTCTGCATGAAAACTTGAATGCCAGTTGTTGATACTTATAGTAGTTTTGGATTGATGAAGCGAAAAGTGTACCGCTTTTAGGGGGTCATTTAAGCCCTAAATCGTATTTATTTGATCAAATATTGCCCTAAATCGTTCCTTTTGTCATTTTAGGTACTTTGGAGAAGAAATCTGGAAAAGGAAGCATTTTGGACGTTTTTGGAGCATAAAAGTGAAGAAAATGACAAAGTCTCCAAAGCTGCTGGAAAAATACACTTGACGGTGTCAAGTATTGCTCTTGACGGCGTCATGGCTTGGCAAAAGAGGTGGATATGAAAAATACACGTGACGCGCCAGAGAGTTTTGCAATGGAAAGTCTGACGGCGTCACCCTTTAAGGTGATCAAGGCCATCACGGTTTAAGTTAAAGAGAGACGGCGTCAAGCCCTATTCTGACGGCGTCAAGCCTTGATAGGCCAGAGCGGATTTTGGAGGATTAAAGAGGGACGGCGTCAGGAAGACCATCCGGGAACCCTAGCCACGGCGAGGTGACGGCGTCAAGATCTATAACGTGACGCCGTCAGCCACTAAGTTCTATATATAGTTTTGCAATTTTTTTGTCATTAGTGTGCAACTTTGTGAGGAGAAACCCTAAGACGAATTTCTGCCATTTTTAAGGGTTTTCATACCCTTGGATCTCCCATGTTTAATTGAAGATAAGTAATCACTTAATCAATCAATATGTCTATGTGTTATTTGATTATATCTTGTTCTTGTCTTTAAATTAACATGCTAGGCTAGATTTATCTTGTGTTTGCTTAGATCTAATGAAACCTAACTATTGATTATTAGTTGTTAGTGTGTTATTAATTGTATTGGGTGATTGTTTATCGATGTTAGGCTTAAGAAAACTGGCTAACCTCCTATACGGTAATTTGCTTGAACGTCTTAAGAAACATGAACGAATGCGTACTAAGGTTATTATGGTTGTATTTAATGCATGAGCGAATTCTAGTGATCCCATGTTAGGAGCTTCCTATCCGGCTCGACATAGGAGTGAAGTAGGAGCTTGTAGAGTTGGGGAAGTACGTACGCCACCCCACGATTGGTATTAAGGAATACACCCGTCATCCACGCAATTAATACACACTAATCAACCGGTAAAAGATAGTTAGGGAGTAAGGAAATCTAAGTAAACACATTTCTCCCCATATAAGTTACACGACCTTTTCATTTTCAGTTATTTTATTTGCATTTGTAGTTATTTGGGTTAGTTGACTAGCAACTAATTCCGCCCACTCCTTCAAACCCGAGATTTTACTTGCTTTCATAAAATTATAAAAATACAAAAAGAATCTTCCCTCACCCTTAGACCTATTAGAGTAGTTTTTCAATCCTAACGACACTATTCCCCTAGAGAACGATCAATCCCCCGGTACTTGCCACTTCACTATACTACATCGGTCAGGTACACTGCCTGGTGGGGATTGCAAGCCTCTTGAGATCCCTCGAGAGGTAAAACCTGTTGTAAGGTCGCAAAACCACGCATCAAGTTTTTGGCGCCGCTGCCGGGGAATAGTTATTGTTTAGGTTGAATTTTTATTTTATTAGGTCTACTAATTAGATTCCTTTCTAGTTAGATTTTTATTTTATTTTTCTAGATTTTCTTTAGTCTATTTTTTTTCTTCGTTTCTTTGTTCGTAACCATTACCATCCGACATCATGGAAGGTGGTAATATCCTTGATCCCAACAACCCACCACCACAACAACACCCACCTCCTAGAGCCCGTACCTTAGGAGACTACTCTCGGCCTAGCCACCATGGCTATCGAAACACCATTGAGCTCACTCAAGGAGCCAATGTCACTCCCTTGCGATCCGACACCATCTGGTTGGTGCAAAGCGGATGCGCATTCCATGGACTTCGTTCCGAAGATCCTAACCAACATCTCAAGGACTTTCTCAAAATCATTGATTCCATAGACCTTGATGTTGCCACTCGAGAGACGACCCGACTGCGTCTCTTTCAATTCTCTCTGCGGGACCAAGCTAGTCAATGGCTAGAGCGTCTACCCGCAGGATCCATCACCTCTTGGGATGATCTCACCACTCGTTTCCTTGTTCAGTTTTTCCCACCAGGAAGAACTACCAAGCTAAGGAATGATATCTTGATGTTCCAACAACGTCAAGGCGAAACCTTCTACGAGGCATGGACTCGATTCAAGGACTTACTCCAAAAAGTCCCTCACCATGGCATAGAACTTTGGCTCCAAGTCCAAATCTTCTATGACCATATCAATCTCTCCACGAGGCAAACCATTGACCAAGCGGCTGGTGGTAAGCTATGTGATCTAAGTGCGGAACAATCATGGGCTCTCCTAGAAGATCTTGCTCTTTATGACAACGAAAGTTGGAGTGATCCCCGTGATTTGAATAAAACGGTCAAGGCAATATCTTTGCCTTCGAACAATTCAAGCACTTCCGACCGTAGGATCATAGAACTTGAAGACCAAGTCAAGTTTCTTATGAAATCCTACGAGGCTCCTAAACCTTCAAGCCAAGTGAACAAAATCACTTCTTCATGTGAATTATGTAGTGGTCCCCACGACACTCGTGATTGCATGGAACTCCCCGAACAAGCTTTTGCGGATTACGCATCCTCGCGTATCGACGGAGCGGGAGACAAGTGGTACACTTTCAAACCCGAGCCAAACCCCTACGGTGATTCATACAACCCCTCATGGAAAAATCACCCAAACCTTAGGTGGAAACAAAACCAAAACGCACAACAAACCAATTCTTCCAACCCACCTAATCGTTTCCAATCAAGCGGTTCCAACTCGAACCGTACTTTCAACAACAATCCTTCCAGCAATGGTAGTACCAATAACTTTGAAGGATTGATGTCCCAATTTATGGCATCTCAAGAAGCTCGTTTGGCCAAGTTTGAAGCCGATTTCAAACAAAAACAAAGCGAGATGACCAATAAGATTGACACTTTGTTGAAAGCCCTCAATGACCGAGAAATGGGAGCACTCCCTATCAACACAGTCAAGAACCCGAAACTAAACGTCAACGCCATCTCGTCAGTTTCGTCTCCTAGTTCTTGTCCACAATATTATTCGGTCAATTCCATGAGCTCGTGTTTCAAACAAACCCAAGTCGTTCAAAATGACCAAGAAGTTATGATATCCAAATTGGTCAACAATATAGTTGAAACACCTCCCACTCAAAACCTTGACAATGAATTCAAGGAGCTCCACCTTGAAAGTCCGGTTATTGAAGTGTTGGATGAGAAGAAGCTCAAGTTAGGCAAAAAAGGGACCGCCTTCGTTCAAAACAAGCTACCTAAGAAGTTAGATGATCCGGGCTTATTTGTTCTACCATGCAAGTTCGGTAATTCGGAGGCTTATGACACATTAGCCAATCTTGGATCAAGCCTTAACCTACTTCTGTTACCTCTCTACACCTCTCTAAAACTAGGAAAACTTGAAGAAATCGAGGTAATAATAGGCTTAGCGGATGGGAGTGTTGCTTACCCGATTGGAGTAGTCAAAGACGTGTTAGTACACATTGGAAAACTAACCATTTTAGCCGATTTCCACGTCCTTGATATGGTTAGCGACCCTACATGCCCCTTGTTGATAGGTAGAGGATTTTTGGCGACCGCTAGTGCTATGATTGATTGTAAGGAATCTAAGATAGCGGTAGGAGAAGGTGATACTTGGTCAGTCTATGATGTGAAGAAACATACCTATGATACTAGTGAGGAACCAACACCCCATTGGTTAGAATTAAATAGGAGACCATCTAGATATGGACCTTGGATCGATAGAGACTTCATAGGACCCCAACGCCCATTTTACCTAGAAGAGGACTTTGTGAACCGAACACATACGGTAGAGCAACTCTTGGCTAGGGACACCGAATTGGATCCATTTGAAGACCCTCTAGTTTTTAGGAAGATGATTGAGTTCCTAGGAGTTTTGCCAATTAACCTAGGGATGAATAAGTGGACTTGTGAGGACGATGATCATAAGTGGGATTGGGACAAACCACCCAAAGATGTAGATGGGTCATGGCATATTAAGATGACATTGTATGACCCGGATGGAGAGAAGTTTGAAAAGATATATTGTACTAAGCGGACCAATAGGAAACTTCAATCCAAGCTTAACCCTAAAGACGTCCTCGATGACGAACTCACTTACATAGGGTAGAAGGACTTTGAGTCTAGCTACAAGACTCGTTAATAAAGAAAAGCGCTTCTTGGGAGGCAACCCAAGCTTTATTTGCTTTGTGTGTTTATTTGTTTGGTTGTTTGATTTTATTTGCTTCCGTATGTGTGTTTAATTTTTATTATTATTGATTCATGTTCGGAACTAAATTGTGAAAATGCTTTATCTTGTTTTTAACTTCGTCTTAACTACATATAAAGGTATTTTGCAAAAGATAAGTGTAAGGGAAATCCAAATCGGTTTATTAGAACAAATGAACATGAATCATAACAATAATAAATTAACATACATATTAGTATTTGTTTGAGTCAAATGCTTGTATCGAGTCATAGTGATGTTTTGCAGGATTTCCAGGAAGTAAGGTACAGGTTTTTCCAGAAATTTTCCGGAAACTTAACATGAGAATTCTGTCAGATCATTTCTGACGGCGTCAGGTTTTAATTTTCTGAAATTTTTGAAAGTTTTGTTTTCATAAAAAGTTTTTATTAAATCTCTAACTTATAAACTCCAGGAATCTGCAAAATTATCATTCCACAAGCATTATATCCTTATATAGAATTTATCCCGCCAATGTTATGCAGGTTTTCGTGTTTGTTTTCTCAGGTTTAACAGGTTATTTTGGACAAGGAGATGTATGTGGAATCAAGCTTTTGGCGATGCTTTAGTCTTGAAGCTTCTACATTCTCTTGGAAGAAGATCTAACCATGTTACCTCTTTATCCATCAAACGAATCAGGGGAGTATTTGATTTCATTCGTTTACCTTATTTACTTTTACATCTTGTTATTTGAACATTGGGGACAATGTTCATCTTAAGTGTAAGGGGGGGTAAAATACGATACCTTAGAGAATGCTATTACGCTTGATTTTTGTTTGTTTGATGGTAGATGTGTAATAAAACTGAGATAAATACCTGTTAGGGCAATTTTAGTGCCAAATTTAAATTTTTTTACAACATATAGGAGTGAAACTTTGATCTTAATGAGCGTCTCATGGATAGGAGTTATATGACTAGCACAAAAACCGTACCACTAAAAAATTTTCCACCCCAAATATGTGAGGTTCGCCCCTAGAATTGGTAGGAAAAGCATTTATGCTATGATGTATGTACCGGTAGCACTTAGATTCTAGAACTTGCGTTAGGACCATTCCGAGGCCACAAGTGAGACTACATTCGTGTAGTTAGATTTACTACATGATAAGAGGCATTAGGATTAACCCATTGTTTTACACCTGTGTTTTTGTTATAATTACATTGGCTACATTGGTCAAGTAATTCTCCCACACCATTTGCGTTGTACTCATTTTTAGTACACGATACCCCTAGTATACCCCTCAGAGCCTATCTTTTCGTTTCAACCTTTAAGCATTTTACTTAAAGGAAGAATTTGTTTACACCCCACTTAAATGTACACCCAAATCGCCTTAGCCTGCCTTGTATGCACTCATTTTTAGTGCATTATTGTGACAACATTTGTTTAAACCCCAAGTTAATTATCTAATTGATTACATGGTTGCTAAGTCGAGTCATATCCTTGTACATATTGTTTTGGGATGATTGGGACTCATGGGTAAAGTACTAGTGTAATGGAGTAATGGGGAAGAACAACATTATTACCCCTATATGTGCTAAATATTTTAAAAGTAGGGATAATTACTAAAATAGCCCAAAACCCAAATGGGATATTTCTACCCCGGTTGCCCTGGGCAATGCCCCCAGTTGCCCAAAAAAGGGCGATTGTTGCCCAAAAAGTACACTGGAAATCCTTCGGTTGCCCCAAAAAATGCCGGTTGCCCTGGGCAACACAATTATTTTTGGATTTCGGGTTAGATAGGGAACCGCCCATTTGTGTTTGGGCTATTTTGGTAATTATCCCTTAAAAGTACTCCAAGTGTTTCGATTATCTTAATTCGAGTCATCAGAATAGTTATTTGTAAAGTTATGTAAAAGTTCAAGTGTAAGGGGAATGCAACGCCCCTATGATGTATTATTTTGGATGGTAGGGCAAGAGTGTATGAAAAAAAAAAAAAAAAAAAAAAAAAAAAAAAATCAAGAAAAATACAAAAAAATGAGAAAAAGAAAAGTAGAAAAAAAACATACGGACTACCATCCCGTTTTATTTTATGTTTTTGTTATTTTGTTTTTTAGCTTAAGTCGAGTCTAGTCTTGGCTTAGCAACGCCATATTGTACATGTAATTAATCAAGATCTTTAACTCGCCACCAGTAAAATATCCGTTATCCAACAAAACCGTGTTTATCATATCCCTACACCTAACGTTATAACCCGTTTAAAAGCCCTCTTTGATAGTTTATCTTAGGTGCTTACGCCTAGTGGAGGAGGTTTTTGATCCTTTCCCAAGCCTATGGTAATCTATTTGCTATGACAGGTAGTGAGAGATATTATCCATTTTCATTTATGAGATTTATTTTGATGACACCTGAGAGATGTGAGTATCTAAACACTACTTGTGAGATGCTAGTTTGTAATCTCCGTGCTTATTATGATTAAAGTGGAATGACTATTTGTTGTAATTACTTTTATATTAGCGTTAAATGACCCCTAACTTGTATTTTGATTAGAATAAAAGCGCATTTGCTTGAGGACAAGCAAATCTCAAGTGTAAGGGTATTTGATGAAGCGAAAAGTGTACCACTTTTAGGGGGTCATTTAAGCCCTAAATCGTATTTATTTGATCAAATATTGCCCTAAATCGTTCCTTTTGTCATTTTAGGTACTTTGGAGAAGAAATCTGGAAAAGGAAGCATTTTGGACGTTTTTGGAGCATAAAAGTGAAGAAAACGACAAAGTCTCCAAAGCTGCTGGAAAAATACACTTGACGGCGTCAAGTATTGCTCTTGACGGCGTCATGGCTTGGCAAAAGAGGTGGATATGAAAAATACACGTGACGCGCCAGAGAGTTTTGCAATGGAAAGTCTGACGGCGTCACCCTTTAAGGTGATCAAGGCCATCACGGTTTAAGTTAAAGAGAGACGGCGTCAAGCCCTATTCTGACGGCGTCAAGCCTTGATAGGCCAGAGCGGATTTTGGAGGATTAAAGAGGGACGGCGTCAGGAAGACCATCCGGGAACCCTAGCCACGGCGAGGTGACGGCGTCAAGATCTATAACGTGACGCCGTCAGCCACTAAGTTCTATATATAGTTTTGCAATTTTTTTGTCATTAGTGTGCAACTTTGTGAGGAGAAACCCTAAGACGAATTTCTGCCATTTTTAAGGGTTTTCATACCCTTGGATCTCCCATGTTTAATTGAAGATAAGTAATCACTTAATCAATCAATATGTCTATGTGTTGTTTGATTATATCTTGTTCTTGTCTTTTAATTAACATGCTAGGCTAGATTTATCTTGTGTTTGCTTAGATCTAATGACACCTAACTATTGATTATTAGTTGTTAGTGTGTTATTAATTGTATTGGGTGATTGTTTATCGATGTTAGGCTTAAGAAAACTGGCTAACCTCCTATACGGTAATTTGCTTGAACGTCTTAAGAAACATGAACCAATGCGTACTAAGGTTATTATGGTTGTATTTAATGCATGAGCGAATTCTAGTGATCCCATGTTAGGAGCTTCCTAGCCGGCTCGACATAGGAGTGAAGTAGGAGCTTGTAGAGTTGGGGAAGTACGTACGCCACCCCACGATTGGTATTAAGGAATACACCCGTCATCCACGCAATTAATACACACTAATCAACCGGTAAAAGATAGTTAGGGAGTAAGGAAATCTAAGTAAACACATTTCTCCCCATATAAGTTACACGACCTTTTCATTTTCAGTTATTTTATTTGCATTTGTAGTTATTTGGGTTAGTTGACTAGCAACTAATTCCGCCCACTCCTTCAAACCCAAGATTTTACTTGCTTTCTTACAATTATAAAAATACAAAAAGAATCTTCCCTCACCCTTAGACCTATTAGAGTAGTTTTTCAATCCTAACGACACTATTCCCCTAGAGAACGATCAATCCCCCGGTACTTGCCACTTCACTATACTACATCGGTCAGGTGCACTGCCTGGTGGGGATTGCAAGCCTCTTGAGATCCCTCGAGAGGTTAAACCTGTTGTAAGGTCGCAAAACCACGCATCATGGATGCAACAATATTTTGAACTGATTCAATTCTCTTTTTAACATCATCTAAATAATCCTCTAGCAGCACTTGTGTTAAAAGGATTGTTTGAGGACATTTGTTCCAAGTTTGTAAGAGTTTTAGAAACAACTTTTTGTTTTGCAACTGGTGTCGTAACAACTGGTTTTTTGGAAAACTTTGGTGTTTGTTTTGTGGAACAAAAGGAATTCCAAAAAGCTTGTTAAGTTTATTGTAATCAATTGGTTTCTGGACTGGATTCTTTTGTTTCATTTTCGTTTGACTCTCTTCATTAAGTTCTATCGTTTCCTCGGAATCACGAACAACGGGAGGATCATGTTTAGCATATATTATATTTCCATTGTACAAAACATTATGTTCTTTCTGAGCTTTCTGGAGGGTATCAGGGTTTTCACAACCGATAGCCATTTTCTTCATTGTATGTAAAAGCGGGTTTTGATCTTTAATTAGCATATGAATGGTTTGAGCAGAATGACCCGTTTTCACAAGAAAAATTTTCAACTTTTGATTGTTTCTTGTTTCTCAATGATTTCATCAAGAAGATCATTTTCTCGTTTTGAAAAATCTGCTTTCAACTGTTTCTTTTCTTTTTCAAGATTAGAACAAGTTGATGTTTGTTTAGAAAGTTGGTTTTTCAAATCAGAAATTTACGCGTTTAAGGATTTTATTTTCATGTGTGAATTAACATCAAGTGTGTCAAACTTGATTTGCAATTGTTTTTCTCTTAAAACGGAATTTTGATAACCAGTTTCTAATTCTGACTGTCGTTTTTTATTAAACTCAAATGCTTTTTTGTTTTCCTTATACCTCTCAAGCTCAACAGTCATTTTCTCATACGCGGCCTTAAATTCGCGATTGACCTTTTTCACTTTCTCAATCTCAATGCTACAATTATTTAGTAATGATTCAAAGAAAGCACGGGTTTCCTCATCATTAGCACCATTCTGTGCAACTTGAACTCCATTAGGATCCATATCTGGAGTTTCATAGTTAATATTGCGATTAACTTGCTCCCCCACATATGTGTCATAATTAGGTTCGGGAGGCACAGAATGTGGCTTTTCATGAGCAAATGGATTAGCATCATTACTATAATTTGGTATCTCATGGAGTGGTTCTGTGTCATAAGTAGGAGGAATATCAGAATCACTGCTTGATGTTGTTTCTTGCTGATTAGCCATAAAGTTGCAGTTTCCATTGAGATCTGTTGCATTCTCATTAACACTTGTTGTAAACATGAAGTCATATTCCTCAGCAGTCAACGGTATTCCCGACTCTTCTTTATTGGCTAGCATCAACATGTACTGGATCTTTTGTGTCTTCGTCATTGCATTGACATTGTAATCTCTACCAATATCACTACTGTGAATTTCAGATGTAGGTTTCTGAATCGTAGTCACAAAACAATCATTTTCAGGTGCATCTGACTTAGACACAAACAACGCTTCAACACTTCATTCCGTTTTTGAAAACTGCCTTCGCTTTATATGCTCAGCGAATGTAATAGGAAATCTCAGGTCAAGTGATTTTAAGTGCTCTGAAAGCTCATTTTCTTCTACTTCTTGTTCATTATCAGTGAACGGCTTCCCAGTCTCTGTCTCAGTCTTAGTCTTAGGATATGGCGCAAAGAATTGAACAAGAGGATCCATATTAATTGATGAAAAGAAATTGTTGATAAAAGACATTGTGAACGTGTGAAATGAATACGGATCTTGTAGACGATAAAGAAGTGATTTTTTTGTTAACGAAATCGAGTTATCCAATAACTAGCATGGTAGTTATATTCAACGAACCTGAAAATTTTCAAAATAATACTCAATCTCGGAATATTGAAGCTCACTCAAAACCTTAGTCCAAAATCATACCATTAAAATGACAACTTAAATTAACCCAAACGTCACCCTTAAAAGTTTCGCACAAGAAAATTTCGTTCCCTTTATGCATCAGCAGCCCAAGTCGGTTCCAGTCCAAAAAAATGAAGCCCAACTGATCCAACCAAAGGAAAAATTCGGACCTTGGTGAAATAGCAGCCCAAGTTAAATTAATCTTAACACAGATCCTAACCCTAAATATCCGCTATATAACACTCCTTAACTCACTAACCCTATTCTTTAGCAAACCTTAACCCTAATCCAAAAAAACGCAGCCACACTAATCTTTAAGACAAATCGTCCCTTGTTTAGATTAAATCCGAACACAAGCACATACGATTGTGGTTTCTTTCCTGTGTAACCGAAAGGAGATTCAAACAGGGTATGTTTTTGTTTCTTGTTGTTGTGCATTTAAACCGAAGCAGAGGAATGATGAAACAATTTTGTTTTGTTATTCCTTTTTAGTTTTCGGATAGAAAAAAGAAGTGTATGCTTTGAACATGGATTGATGATAGTTAATCTCTTGTTGGTTTTGTTCAAAAACGAAGCTTTGATGCTAAAAGAGATAAGCTGAGATCCTTTTTTTTTTGTTGTTGTTCAAACCGAATCAAAGAGAGGTGAAAAAAATTATGTTTTTATCTTATCTTTTAATTATTCGGATAAATAAAAGAAGTTAAGTCTTCGATAGAGATCAGTGATGGTTAATCTCTTGTGGTCCTCTTTGGATGATTATTGGTTAATTAATAAGAAGAGATGTACTGAGATCTTGTTGTTGTTTTCTTTTTCGAGTCTTGGTTTATATTAAATGTAGATGAGAGAGTTGATTGAGTGATGGTGAGGGTATGGTTGTATCGAGACCTTTGGTTTTTCTTGATGCTCAGATCTTGTTAAAGTCCATGGTGTTGTAACTTGTTGTATTCGAGAGATGATGATGGGAATAGGATTTGATATGTTTATTTATTTATTTATTTATTTTTTATTTTTTTTGTTAACTGTTGTTGTTTGTTGTGATGAGAATAGTTGTTTTTTTTTGAATTCCGACAACACAGGTGAATTCCGACAACAAGGTTCAATTCCGACAACAAAGTTCAATTCCGACAACAAGGTTGAATTCCGACAACAAGGTTGAATTCCGACAACAAGGTTGAATTCCGACAACAAAGTTCAATTCCGACAACAAGGTTCAATTCCGACAACAAAGTTGAATTCCGACAACAAAGTTCAATTCCGACAACAAGTTTCAATTCCGACAAAACTTATCGAATTTCTTTACAAGAAATCGATTCCAATTCCGATGAACCCTCGTGTGCAATTCCAATGAACCCTTGTTTTCGTACTTTTCTGACCAACTTTTTCCGATGAGTTTTACCACTTTATGAACAAAAAATTAACTCGAAATAAGCTCAAACTGAAACAGTAAAGAAGCTATTTTGGACACAACCGAAATATAGAAATGAGCAGTAAAGAAGCTTTTTTGGACGAAAAAGTAATAAATCTGGACAGTTTGGACAAAAAAATACGCACTTTAAAAACTGATAAAGCTTTTTTTGGACCAAAATAAGCACGTAAAAAACAGTAATAAGCTTGTAATAAGCTAAACCGAGACTGAAAGTGCTAAAAAAATTTAAAAGACACGATTTTTAAGCAATAAAACACTTCTAAATCATCTTGAGGCTCTTGATACCAATTGAAGGACCCTTAATATCGTATCATTTCACATATAATAGATTAAAGAAGATATTAAGATGAGAAGAAGAAGAGAAAATAGAATATTAGATTAAGATAAAGAAGAAGATGAGATACAAGAAATGGAGGACAACTAGAACCTTACACCTAGTGTTCCACACACCATATGGGAGGTCATGGGTTCCTTTTATAGATAAGGAACCCTTACATGGTTTTTCATTTAGACCGATGTGGGATAGGATAGAGTTTTTGATAAGACTAGAATAACTTACGGTTTTTACATCATACTTAAACCGTGTACAAATTGTAAATGATAAATACAAGTCACAAGTTTCTAATCTAAGAATGACACTTACTTTAATTAAGTCTAACAAAAACTAATTAAGTTAATTCTAAATTAAAATATTAACAGATACAAAATTGTTAAACAATTCACTCCCCGGCAACGGCGACAAAAACTTGATGCATGCGTATATCGTTGTAGAATAGATTATATCTATCAAGTTTTAAATTTATATTTAGCCGACTTATCCTATAACACACACTAACAAGCAGTGTACCGGATCAATGTAGTTAGTTGGTAAGTAGAGTGTCGAACACTAAGAGTGGAACGTTAACACTTAAGTATTTATCAGTATTTTAATCCTAAGTTAATTCTAATGACCTAATCTATCGTAAGGGGGTTTTCAGCCTTAGAGACTGGCACGATTGTGTAGATTAAGTAAATAGTAAATAAAACTAGAAAAACAAATAAGCGAATGGCAAACACGTACACAGATAGAAAACAGATGCAGATAAGAGGTCAAGCCGATTGAAGGAAAACTTGTCACACGTTTAAATGCCTAGCTGTATAAGATGAGTGCTAAAATCTATTCTCTCAAAGTGGAATCTTAGTTACAGACATGTAAACACTTAATGATTACTAGGTTTTTGTATTATTTATCCCTTTTACATGCTTACATTAACTATCTAGATGATGCTAATGAAGTAATTGCGCGAGCCTACTTTGACAAGGCGCGATAAATCCTAATATGTAATCAAAGCACATGCGTAAAGAAACCAAATAAACATCAAATACTCTTTATAACAGCTGGAAACAATTAAGTCCGATCAAATTATGAAAAAGACACTAACTTAACCATTAACAGATTGCTAATACAAGTAAACGAGTTTTTCTATGAATTAAAGTACTAGCGGTACCTTCTTACTGCTCTGAATTCTTCCTTTAGGTTGTTTTTTGTGCTGCCAATTCGTCTGTATTCTTCTCTCTAGGGTTTTGTGATGCACTGTACACCGAATGTGGCTGTCGAATGGGGTATTTATACTTTCTGTCTGCAGGGTCGATACGGCGGATTAACTAAGTTGATACAGCGCATCTAGGTAACTTCGCGTGGGGTCCAAGATTATAATATTCAGGAATATTCGTACACCGCCATAAGATACGGCGTACCTTCAATCTTCATGCGGCGCATGTTCTTCAGTATCTTGGATTATCTTGGTGAAGTCTTAAGATTGATACGCCGCATATCTGGAACGTCATGCGGCGCATCTGGAGTAGGATGAGTCAGATCTTCATACGTTGACCAAGGTTTCATATACGGCGCATGAGATAAATCCATGCGGCGTATGCTTCAAAGTCAGGAAATGGTCTTCATAATCGTCTAAGTCTTGATGTACGGCGTATCTGTCTAGAATGATACGGCGTATCTTCCTTTAGTTCAGTAGAGTTTTCCAACTTGATCCATTTTGCTCCAATTTTCGTCTAAAATAGCTAACTTTCACCAAATGCTCGTTTATAACTGAGAATTACAAAAGTAAACGATTAAGTATCAATTCTCATATAAAATAATATAAAACAAACTAATAACATAGGATAAATGATGTCAATAAAATGTACTTATTTGATATCATCACCACATGTGGATGAGACTGCAAATTTTGATGAGCCTGTGGATGAGCCTGTCAATGTGGCTGAGCCTATTTTGAGAAGAGGTGCAAGACTCAGAAGACCATCACAGAGGATCCTTGAGAACAAATGGAAAAAACCATTTCAGTTTGATGCTTTAGGAACTGGTTCTACGGCAAAGTTAACATTTGATATAACAAATGATGACTTCATCTTGTAAAGACTACTTTAGTTATTTGGTTGTTGCTTTTTAGTATGGCCAACCTTAGAATGTATAGCTTTTATGTATCGGCTGTAGTGACTAGTGGAAATGGTCTACTCATTTTGTGCAAATACTACTTTATTTATGACATCAATGAAGTTGAAGTTGTTGCTATTACATAGTTGCTATTACATATCTTGCGACCAAGAAAAAGATAGCATACTACTTTGTTGATTTCATTTCATTTAACTAAGTACATAATGACTGATTGGCCTCAAACAGTCAACTTAAATCAACCACGGATGTGGTCAAATAAATTCAAACCAATTGAAGACAACTAACCAAGGAGTATAGTATTTTCCCGGGTCGTTATATCCCAGCGAAGCGTGAAATTGTGTTTAAAGACGAATTGTGATCAAGTGCTATTGAATGGAAAAAGGATTTTGAATTATTGGATTAAGGAAATAAAAGGAAATAGCTTTAAACAAGCTATGGAAATAAATACAGGGAACCAAATTACTTAAAACGTCTAAAATCTAAAAACGTACGTTTAGATTTAAATAAACGTAAACGTACAAAAATAAAAAGTGAGATTTGATAAATAAAAGGCCTACGGATATGAAAATTATATTTTTACAATCCTAATAATAAAATAAAATTATTGGAAAAAGAAAATTATTTATTTAACTTATTAATTAATTATTATTAATTAAAAACTATTTTTAACTATTAAATAATTACCTAAAAAGTAGGAAAATAAGAAATAAACCTAGAAATATGAAATTATGACTTAGATAAATCTAAAATATTATAAAACTTATTTTAAAATTAAAAATATATTTTTTTACCCTTTTTATCTAATTATTATTAATTAACTATTATTTTAAATACTTTTTAACTATTTTAAATTCTAATAAATACTAAATAAGCAAAGAAAATTCTGAAACTTTTTATATAATTATTAAATAAGTACAGGAAGCTAAGAAAATTATAAAAATGACAAGTGCTTAATTAAAATTTAAAAAGATAAATTCTATTAAATAGAAGCTATCACTATTTTTCTGTTTTTGTTTTTCTTAAGGTCTAATAATATAATTATATTTTTCCTAGATTATAAATGACAAAATAAAATTATGTAAAAAAGATATATATTTTTCTGATTAAAATTCTATTTATTATGATTTAATTACTATTTTAAACTAATTAAAAAGATTAAAAATATCAAATAACTTAGGAAAAATCTGAAAAATTTAAGATAAGTCTAAATTAATATTTAAAAGCTAGGAAAATTAAAATCAAAAGTTTAATAAGCCCTGATAAGCAGATGGGCAGATAAGCAGTTGAGCTAATAAGCTAAAAATAAGCTAATAAGCTCAAAACTTAACCAAATGCTCAGAACAAGTGTAACCTACTTATATAAGCTTAAAAAAACTTAATTCAAACAGCTAATCCCACAAAATAAGCAAATTCAACACTTGAGCAGTAGCAAAGTTGTGCAGAAAAATCAGGAAATTAGCAAACTTGCAGGGCAATTTAAGCAGTTAAATAAGCTATAGAAAAGCAACCTAATGGGGGAAAAAGCTTCTCAGCACTACTGAGTATCCTAAAAACTAAAAAGCCCTATCATAATCACCCCAATTGAAGTCCAATTTGACCCTAGATCAGGTACCAGAACTGGGATAAAACCTGATGTTTTTGACTTTTGCAGTAAAACACAAAAGTTGACTTTGGTGAGTTTTGATCCTATCTAATGGACTGAGATTGCAATAATAAGTTATGATAAGATGATTTTAAGCAATCCTAACAACCTATGAGCTAGTATGACAGATATTGAAGCCTGAATCCTAACAGTGAACATATAATGAGAGATTGAAAGTGATTTTGACTATTTAACAAATGAGCACTGGTTTTTAGTGTAGAACTGAGCTAGGCAGATCTAATGTGACATGTAACAACAACAAACAACAACTAGCATGCACTTGAATGTTGTTTTATCAGCAAATCCAAACACCTCTGATAGAAATAGTTATACAAGATTTTCAAAGCAAATGGTGGATTTAAACCATAACACTGATTTCAAAGGTTATAATATGAACACAAAAGATCATAAGAACATAAAACAACAACAACACAAGCATAAACCACAGATATGGAAATTATGCTAGTCACACAGTTAAAATGAGATTTTTAGCACCAAGTGAATTCAATGAACAAGTTACCTATTTTAATCTATATCATAACTTAACAACACCACAGAAACTTAGAAACACAAAGATTTCAAGCAAGAACTTACTTATACAGTAAAATGCAAAAACTGAGTACAAGGCTTACAAGAACTTTCCAGCTGAAAAACCAAGAACCAAGAACTTTAGATCACACCTATGGGCTTTCCACAAAGCCACTAACCCAGGGCAATCCAAAATTAACCCTGCTCCAGCTTCTTGATCAATGCATTCTTCATAGTTGGATTTTCACTCATTTTTATCTCACTTTTGTATTTTTGCTTTTTAATACTAAAACTGAGTTTTAAGGTTTCTACTAGCTTACACAAGCTATATAGGGAGCTTATATGAGCTTATGAGTCCAGAAACAACACTATAAACAACATTCAAAGAAACATGAAATTTGAACAAGAAATTGCATACACGGATTTCAAACTTGAAAACTGAGATTTAATATTGAGAATAGGTTTACAAACACTGAAAATACTTAAACAAGTACTTGAAAGCTAAAATTAACACTTGGAAATTAAAAAAACCATTAATTCGACATAAACTAAGAGAATTTACACTAGATACTTTCTACATTGCTTCCCTCTTCCTTCTTTATAGACTCTAAGTGTTCCTTGTCGACCTCTGAACATATCCCACCTCATCTCAGCCCTTGATTTCATCAGTTTCATCATAATCGCACAAGTGGCATTTTTGGCGTCAAAAGGGTACATATGTGGAAAAGGCTGTTTTGAGGCAATTAAAGAATTGTGGAGGTTTGTGGAGGTGTAGGGGACAATTTGGATAGTAGGTATGGAGCTAAGGTTGAGGTGGCAACATAATCAGGCAAAGTGAGTACTTCTTAGTGGAAGAGTGGGAGGGAAGCATTTAATGCATATTGGGTGTATATGGAGGTGGAAGGATGAGGTGGTGATGTAGATGAGCTGGGGGGATAAGGTGGAAGGCCAGGTAAGGGTGGTATTGGAGGTGGTTTGTAGCAGTAATGGTGGGAGGGAAATAGGGAAGATGGGTTTGACTGGGTTGACCCTGGTTTTATTAATAAAAGGAGTTGGTTCGGGTCAAAGGCATAGTGGGCTGGGGTTATTTATTTTAGGATGGGCTGGGTTTGATTTGGATTTTGGGTTTAATTTATATATAAAGGGTCCGGTTGGTTAAGTGAATAAAACAAGGACCAATTTTGTAATTTTTATGAAGTTGAGGGGTTGAACTTATAACTTTCCCAAAGTTATCCAAGGGGTGAAATTTGTCAAGTATGAATAGTACAAGGGTCATATTTGTAATTTTCCAATTTTGAATACCCAAGGACTAATTTTGCCATTTTGGAAACTTGAGGGACCATTCTTGACATTTGTTGAAAATTATCAATCCAAGGGCTGAATTTGACAACTTTTGAATTCCCAAGGACCTTTTTTGACTTTTCTTACAAAACAAATGCCTAGGGACTAAATTTGACAAGTTTTGAAAGTTGAGGGACTGAAACTGCCAATTTTGCAAACTTTGTTCATTTTTCAATTGTTTTCAAACATTTTGCATTTAATACATATAAAACACACTCCCTGGGATATTTTCAGTATTTTGATGCATTTCTGAGTGTTTTTGGATGTTTTGGCAGTTCAGATACGACAAAAATGATGAGTATTTACACACTCATCAATCCCCCACACTAAACTATTGCTAGTCCCTAGCAATATTTTTGAAAATTTAATGGATTTTATCTCTTTACCAAAAGCCATTACTTCTGGAGTAGCCACTGTTTTAGTATGTGATACTTTGGTACAATGATAACCAAATGATTTTGAGCAAATCATCAGCTGTAAACGAGTTTGATTTGTCTTTACCAGAAGCCGTTTGCTTCTGGACTAACCAACTCTTAGATAAAATAATTATTATCTTTGGTGAGCTGATTACCAATTATGGTTTTTCCACTTGCCTTTACCACAAGCCATAACCTTGCGGGCTAGCCAACTCTACACTTATAAAGATATGGTGAGTCGAATACCATACAATTTTTGGCAAATTGTAAGCCATAAACGGATTTGATATATCTTTACCAAGAGCCGTTTGCTCCTGGATTAGCCAATCCTTATGTGGGTTAGACATGGCGGACTGATAACCATTTATTGCGTTCTAAGTGAGAAAAAATTTTAAAATTTTGGCCAAAATGGGGAATAGGGCACTACAATGTGACAAAATTCGCCAGAATTCCCCCCCACACTTAGAACTGAATATTGCCCTCAATATTCAAAGTACCGGTTGTTAAACCAACACTTAGAACGTGAAAGGGAAATACTAATAGCCATTATTTTGATATATACACATGTTTTTTTTTTTTTTTTTTTTTTTTTTTTTTTTTTTTTTTTTTTTTTTCAAAATATATACATATATACAATATGTGGGGCATCTCCCCCACACTTGGGTGGTAGAACAGAGAAAGAAGTCAGAAATATGGGTGAAAACCCATATGGTGCTAATGTTTTTGATCACCGAGTCACTAGCTTGACTCGACCCCGCATTCATTGGTTCATGGGGAAAGTTTGGAGATCCGGGATAACCATTGGTGGTATGTCCTCTCCAAAGTAGTGTTTTAACCGATGGCCATTCACTTTAAAATTTGGACCTTCATTTTGAGATAACTCAACGGTACCATATGGATAAACTTTTGTAATAGTGAATGGACCAGACCAACGGGATTTGAGTTTTCCCGAGAAAATCTTCAATCTTGAATTGAAAAGAAGGACTCGATCACCAACGTTGAAAACGCGGTTTTTGATTTTAGAGTCATGAATCTTCTTTGTCTTTTCTCTATAGATCAAAGAGTTCTCGTAAGCTTGATCACGTAGTTCATTTAATTCATTCATTTGAACTTTACGGTGATCACCCGCAGTTTGGAGGTCAAAGTTAGCATGTTTCAAGGCCCAGTAGGCTTTGTGCTCTAATTCGATCGGAAGATGACATGCCTTTCCGTACACAAGCTTGTAAGGTGTACACCCGATGGGTGTTTTGTAAGCTGTACGAAAGGCCCATAGTGCATCATCCAATTTATCCGACCAGGATGCACGATTTTCTCCTATAGTCCTTTCCAAGATTCTTTTAATACCCTGATTTGAAACTTCTACTTGCCCACTTGTTTGTGGGTGATACGCAGTAGAAAGACGGTGAGTTACACCATACTTTTGCATGACTTTATCAAATTTGTCATTGCAAAAATGCGTACCACGATCACTGATTATAGTACGTGGAGTTCCAAAACGGGCAAAAAGAGCTTTCAGGAATTTTACAACAACTCGGGCATCATTGGTGGGTAAAGCTTTTGCTTCAACCCATTTTGACAAATAGTCAACAGCCACGAGAATGTATTTATTTCCTCGAGATGATGGAAATGGCCCCATAAAATCAATGCCCAAGACATCAAAGATTTCACAAACTTGAATAGCATTTTGTGGCATTTCATTTCGTTGTGAAATATTTCCGTGATGCTGACAAGCTTCACAAGTTTTGATGAGATCTTGGGCATCCTTATAGATTGTGGGCCAATAAAACCCGGAATCAAACACCTTTTTGGCGGTGTAGTTTGGACTATGATGGCCCCCAGTGGGTCCAGCATGGCAAGCTTTGAGAATGTCAATAGCTTCCTGTCCGTAAACACACCGTCGGATGACTTGATCCGCACAGATTTTGAACAAGTAGGGGTCGTCCCAGAAGTAATGTTTAACATCTTTGAAGAATTTATTCTTCTGTTGGGTTGACATCCCTTTCACTATGAAATTACCTGCATGGTAATTTGCGAAGTCGGCAAACCATGGGGTAGTAGAATCTCCTCGAAAAGTAACCGCATTGAGTGTCTCGAGAGGAAATGTTTCATTTATTTCCTTTTTCTCGAAAATATCTTGGTGTGGGTTCTCTAATCGGGATAAATGATCAGCAGCTAGGTTCTCAGCTCCTTTTTTATCACGTATAATGATATCAAATTCTTGCAGGAGGAGAACCCAACGGAGCAATCTCGGCTTTGCATCTTGTTTTGCAAAGAGATATTTGAGAGCCGAGTGATCCGTATACACTACACATTTTGTCAAGATCAAATATGGCCGAAACTTTTCAAAGGCATACACCACAACCAACAATTCTTTTTCGGTAGTGGTGTAATGAGTTTGAGCTTCAGTCATGGTTTTACTTGCGTAGTGGATAGGCTGAAAGTGGTTGGCTTTTCGTTGCCCCAGAACTGCACCGATAGCAAAATCACTTGCATCGCACATGAGCTCAAAAGGAAAATCCCAGTCGGGGGCAACTAGAATGGGTGCCTCAGTAAGCTTTTTCTTTAATGTTTCAAAAGCTTTGATGCACTCGGGTGAGAAGATAAAAGGAGCATCCTTTTCAAGGAGATGAGTCATAGGCCGGGCGATTTTAGAAAAATCTTGTATGAATCTACGATAGAAACCGGCATGACCCAGAAAACTCCTAATACCTTTGACGGTAGCGGGATGAGGTAATTTAGCAATGACATCAACTTTAGCTCTGTCAACCTCAATCCCATTCTTTGATATCTTATGGCCGAGGACAATGCCCTCTTTGACCATAAAATGACTCTTCTCCCAATTTAGACAAATATTGGTGTCTTTACACCGTTTCAACATGTTTTCTAAATTGGAGAGACATGCTTGGAATGAATCCCCAATGACCGAGAAGTCATCCATAAAGACCTCCATAGTTTTCCCGATCATATCGGTAAATATGGCCATCATACATCTCTGGAACGTGCCTGGAGCATTACATAAGCCGAAAGGCATACGTTTATAAGCAAAGGTTCCATAAGGGCACGTGAAGGTAGTCTTTTCTTGATCTTGTGGATCAATGGGAATTTGAAAATAACCCGAGAAACCGTCAAGGAAACAATAGTACTCGTTTCCCGCTAATCTCTCAAACATCTGATCCATAAAAGGCAGAGGAAAATGGTCTTTACGGGTGGCATCATTTAACTTACGATAGTCAATGCAAACACGCCACCCCGTAACCAATCGAGTTGGAATCAACTCATTTTCATCATTTGTGACAACAGTTATGCCACCCTTTTTTGGAACACAGTGAATGGGACTAACCCAAGGACTATCAGAGATGGGATAAATCAATCCTGCATCAAGAAGTTTGAGAACCTCTTGTTTGATAACATCGTGGATTTTAGGATTCACCCTTCTTTGATGTTGGACTGCTGGTTTAAAGTCATCCTCCATTAAAATTTTGTGAGTACAAAATTCAGGGTCGATACCCTTTATGTCGGAGAGTTTCCAAGCAATTGCTTGCTTGTGCGACTTCAAAACCTTTATTAGAGCAATCTTTTCCTCATCACTTAAATCTTTAGCAATAATGACGGGTAATTTATCATCACCCTCCAAAAATGCGTACTCAAGATGAGGCGGTAAGTCTTTGAGTTCGACCTCAGGAAATTCATCGGTTTTCTCAACTGATTTGATTTCCTCATTATGAAGTTCAACGGGAGGGAGTGGAGGAAAATTGTCCTGATTTAACAATTTCTCAAGAAGAAGAATATCTCCCTCCAGATCAATCTCAGCGTTATCAATCCCTTCTAGAAATGAATCACACTTGAGAAAATCCTCGATTTCTTCCAAAATGAAATCACTTCTCTCAAACGGAGTGAGAGAAGGGGAAGAGTCGGAAATGATAGGTAGAGAAGATGTGGTGGGATCCCCACTCACAGAATTATGAGAATAACCAAGAAACTCTTGAGAGTACTCCTCTGAAACAATATCAATGACATCGATTCGGTTAACCGATTCAGAATCATAATTTGAGGAGTACCTCGAAGTTTGATCGAGGTTAAAGGTAACCGCTTCATTACCCACACGTAATGTGATTTCATGCTCAAACACATCAATGAGAGCACGGCCCGTTCTTAGGAATCCTCTTCCAAGAATGAGAGGAACCCTAGGATCAGCATCGAAATCAACAACCACAAAGTCAGCTGGAAAATGGAACTTTCCTACTTTCACAAATACGTCCTCAGCAATGCCAAGTGGACGAGATATTGAACGATCTGCAAGCTCAAGAGTCATGCAGGTAGGAGTAAGTTCAGGAAGAGAAAGTTTCTTCCATACTGATTTAGGCATCAGGTTGATGCTTGCACCAAGATCGGCCAAGGCATAGCATTCAACCATTCCTGGAAAGACACAAGGTAGTAGAAACCTTCCAGGATCTCCAAGCTTCTCGGGAAGCTTTTTCAAGATAACTGCTGAGCAGTTCTCATTTAATGGAGTCTTTGCCATTTCAAACAGTTTTTCATTGTTGCTTAACAAGTGTTTGATTGTGGATGCAAACTTGGGCATCAGAATGATAGCATCCGCAAAGCTTATGTCAAAATGTAATTCTTGAAAAATTTGGAAAAATTTATCCATTTGTTGACTAGCTTTTTCGCAGAGCTTTTGCTCATTTAAACGTGATGGGTAAGGAATAGAAGGTTTGGATTTAGGGTTTTCAACCGGGGTTTCAGGATGTTCAAAGACAACTCGAGGTTTAGTCTTGGGTTTCGGGACAACTTGAGGTTGGACGTTGTTGGTACCTCCGTTATTAGTAGGAAGTACCTGGTCCTTAGTCACCTCAGGCTCACTTTCCACTACCTGGGGGAAGAAGAAGAAGTGGTAGTAGGAATAGTGGGTCCATCATATGAAACACCACTTCGGGTTGTGATCGCCTTAACATCGCCCTTCGGGTTAGCGATCGTGTTGCTCGGAAGTTTTCCTGAGCCTGAAGGTTGATCATTTAAAGATTTTTTAATCTCAGAGATCTGGCTGACCAACAACCTGTTTGTGTCCTCTTGAGCTCTCATGAATTGCCTCAATAACTCATCAGAGGATGGTTGTGGGGCTGGAATGGCTTGAGGTTGATTAGGGAAATTTTGGATTCGGTTATTTTGATTATAACCTTGATGTTGAAAATTCCCTTGATTTGGATTACCATTTCCCTGAAAATGATTTCCCTGGTTGGAATTGTTTCGGTTAAAGTTTCCTTGGTGTTGGAAACCTTGATTCTGTCCAGAATTGAAATTCCCTTGGTTTTGATAACCTTGGTTCATTCGAGGTTGGTTTTGGTTTCGGTTTTGCAAATTCTGGTTCTGATTAAAACCGGGTGGTCCTTGGTAAGTGTTAGCTCGGTAACTTGGTTCCATTTGAGGACGGTATTGATTACCTCCCTGATTTGAAGTACTGGCTATAGCATTAGCTTCAAAAGGACTACCATCGGTGGCAGTACAGTTGTAGTATGCGTGAGGGCCACCACAAGTAACACAGACTTCCACTTTCTTCACTTCAGCATGTGAAGGATTTTGTGTGAAAGTGACTTTCTTTTGGTTTGAGAGAACCAAAGATTGTATAGCGTCCGTGAGTTTGTCAATCTTAGCATCGGTGCTAGAAGTACTCACGGGAGATGAAGTAGAAGGGCCAGCACTAGCCTGAGAATGATATGGCTTTGTTCGTGCAGTACGGACCTTAGACTTATTTTCAATAATCGCTAAAGCTTCTTTGATGGTTTTGCTCAAAAAGTTACCTCCAGAGGAGGCATTGAGAGAATCTTGGTCAGATTGGCTCACACCATTATAGAAAGTGTCGATTTGCATCAACTCGATGAAACCATGATGAGGACATTTACGAAGCAATTCTTTGAAACGATCCCACGCGTCACTAAACGATTCATCAAATCTTTGTGTGAATTTGATGATTTCATTTTTAAGACTTGTCGTTCTAGACGGTGGAAAGAATTCGTTTACAAACTTTGTAACTAAGTCCTCCCATGTCTCAATTGAACGAGGGGGTTGTTTTTCAAGCCATATCCGGGCTTGTCCCTCGAGAGAAAATGGGAATAGAAGAAGTTTGATTGAGTCAGAAGGGATGTTCTTGTATTTGATGGTAGATGTAATCTTGTTAAACCATCGAATGTGAGCATGAGGATCATCCCTTTCAAAACCGTAGAATTGGCTTGAGGTTACAAGATTCAGTAACCCGGTTTTGAGCTCAAAACTCTCAGCTACAATAGCTGGAACAACAATGGCATCTCCATAACCCTCGATGGGTGCTTGGAGAAGTTCATTCATTGGCAAATCTGCCATGATGACAGTGTCAGTACGTACCTCAGATACGACTGATGGGGCAGACCGTCTACGACGTCTTCGAGGTATGTTTCCAAGCTCACGGAAAGGGCTTGATGACCTAGAAGAACGAGTGCACATGCACTTAGCAAAAATTTTCAATTAAATCAAGATCGAGAAAAAACACAAGTGAACTTAAACCAATAATCACAAGATGAATGGCTTCTTTGAAAAAGGTACACCACTCACAAGGATACAAAGGCAAGTTTTAATCTTTAGTTTGGGAACTTATTATGGTCGTACCCCCAGTTAGGTAGTACTCTGTCTTGGTTCTCGATGGTAAATTTTATTGTTGTTATTATTAAACAAAAATTTTTATTTGTATTTTTATCTTTTATATATATATATAGAAACAAAAGAAAATATTTTTGTGTTTTATATGATTATGGAAGATTAAAATACGATATTTTAGGTACTCGATCCGTTCAATGAATTAACTTCACGAGCGTTTTGCTTTATATATGATGAATATACAAGAGAGAGAAGATATACACAGATTGGGTTTCAAAAACACGATACTGCAAAACGTTTAAGACACGCAACACACTTCCCCGGCAGCGGCGCCAAAATTTGATTGGCCTCAAACAGTCAACTTAAATCAACCATGGATGTGGTCAAATAAAGTCAAACAAATTGAAGACAACTAACCAAGGAGTATAGTATTTTCCCGGGTCGTTATATCCCAGCGAAGCATGAAATTGTGTTTAAAGACGAATTGTGATCAAGTGCTATTGAATGGAAAAGGGATTTTGAATTATTGGATTAAGGAAATAAAAGGAAATAGCTTAAAACAAGCTATGGAAATAAATACAAGGAACCAAATTACTTAAAACGTCTAAAATCTAAAAACGTACGTTTAGATTTAAATAAACGTAAACGTACAAAAATAAAAATTGAGATTTGATAAATAAAAGGCCTACGGATATGAAAATTATATTTTTACAATCCTAATAATAAAAGAAAATTATATTTTTACCTTCTTACTGCTCTAAATTCTTCCTTTAGGTTGTGTCTTGTGCTGCCAATTCGTCTGTATTCTTCTCTCTAGGGTTTTGTGATGCACTGTACACCGAATGTGGCTGTCGAATGGGGTATTTATACTTTCTGTCTGCAGGGTCGATACGGCGGATTAACTAAGTTGATACAGCGCATCTAGGTAACTTCGCGTGGGGTCCAAGATTATAATATTCAGGAATATTCGTACACCGCCATAAGATACGGCGTACCTTCAATCTTCATGCGGCGCATGTTCTTCAGTATCTTGGATTATCTTGGTGAAGTCTTAAGATTGATACGCCGCATATCTGGAACGTCATGTGGCGCATCTGGAGTAGGATGAGTCAGATCTTCATACGTTGACCAAGGTTTCATATACGGCGCATGAGATAAATCCATGCGGCGTATGCTTCAAAGTCAGGAAATGGTCTTCATAATCGTCTAAGTCTTGATGTACGGCGTATCTGTCTAGAATGATACGGCGTATCTTCCTTCAGTTCAGTAGAGTTTTCCAACTTGATCCATTTTGCTCCAATTTTCGTCTAAAATAGCTAACTTTCACCAAATGCTCGTTTATAACTGAGAATTACAAAAGTAAACGATTAAGTATCAATTCTCATATAAAATAATATAAAACAAACTAATAACATAGGATAAATGATGTCAATAAAATGTACTTATTTGATATCATCACCACATGTGGATGAGACTGCAAATTTTGATGAGCCTGTGGATGAGCCTGTCAATGTGGCTGAGCCTATTTTGAGAAGAGGTGCAAGACTCAGAAGACCATCACAGAGGATCCTTGAGAACAAATGGAAAAAACCATTTCAGTTTGATGCTTTAGGAACTGGTTCTACGGCAGAGTTAACATTTGATATAACAAATGATGACTTCATCTTGTAAAGACTACTTTAGTTATTTGGTTGTTGCTTTTGAGTATGGCCAACCTTAGAATGTATAGCTTTTATGTATCGGATGTAGTGACTAGTGGAAATGGTCTACTCATTTTGTGTAAATACTACTTTATTTATGACATCAATGAAGTTGAAGTTGTTGCTATTACATAGTTGCTATTACATATCTTGCGACCAAGAAAAAGATAGCATACTACTTTGTTGATTTCATTTCATTTAACTAAGTACATAATGACTGATTGGCCTCAAACAGTCAACTTAAATCAACCACGGATGTGGTCAAATAAAGTCAAACCAATTGAAGACAACTAACCAAGGAGTATAGTATTTTCCCGGGTCGTTATATCCCAGCGAAGCGTGAAATTGTGTTTAAAGACGAATTGTGATCAAGTGCTATTGAATGGAAAAGGGATTTTGAATTATTGGATTAAGGAAATAAAAGGAAATAGCTTTAAACAAGCTATGGAAATAAATACAGGGAACCAAATTACTTAAAACGTCTAAAATCTAAAAACGTACGTTTAGATTTAAATAAACGTAAACGTACAAAAATAAAAAGTGAGATTTGATAAATAAAAGGCCTACGGATATGAAAATTATATTTTTACAATCCTAATAATAAAAGAAAATTATTGGAAAAAGAAAATTATTTATTTAACTTATTAATTAATTATTATTAATTAAAAACTATTTTTAACTATTAAATAATTACCTAAAAAGTAGGAAAATAAGAAATAAACCTAGAAAAATGAAATTATGACTTAGATAAATCTAAAATATTATAAAACTTATTTTAAAATTAAAATATATTTTTTTACACTTTTATCTAATTATTATTAATTAACTATTATTTTAAATACTTTTTAACTATTTTAAATTCTAATAAATACTAAATAAGCAAAGAAAATTCTGAAACTTTTTATTTAATTATTAAATAAGTACAGGAAGCTAAAAAAATTATAAAAATGACAAGTGCTTAATTAAAATTTAAAAAGATAAATTCTATTAAATAGAAGCTATCACTATTTTTCTGTTTTTGTTTTTCTTAAGGTCTAATAATATAATTATATTTTTCCTAGATTATAAATGACAAAATAAAATTATGTAAAAAAGATATATATTTTTCTGATTAAAATTCTATTTATTATGATTTAATTACTATTTTAAACTAATTAAAAAGATTAAAAATATCAAATAACTTAGGAAAAATCTGAAAAATTTAAGATAAGTCTAAATTAATATTTAAAAGCTAGGAAAATTAAAATAAAAAGTTTAATAAGCCCTGATAAGCAGATGGGTAGATAAGCAGTTGAGCTAATAAGCTAAAAATAAGCTAATAAGCTCAAAACTTAACCAAATGCTCAGAACAAGTGTAACCAACTTATATAAGCTTAAAACAACTTAATTCAAACAGCTAATCCCACAAAATAAGCAAATTCAACACTTGAGCAGTAGCAAAGTTGTGCAGAAAAATCAGGAAATTAGCAAACTTGCAGGGCAATTTAAGCAGTTAAATAAGCTATAGAAAAGCAACCTAATGGGGGCAAAAGCTTCTCAGCACTACTGAGTATCCTAAAAACTAAAAAGCCCTATCATAATCACCCCAATTGAAGTCCAATTTGACCCTAGATCAGGTACCAGAACTGGGATAAAACCTGATGTTTTTGACTTTTGCAGTAAAACACAAAAGTTGACTTTGGTGAGTTTTGATCCTATCTAATGGACTGAGATTGCAATAATAAGTTATGATACGATGATTTTAAGCAATCCTAACAACCTATGAGCTAGTATGACAGATATTGAAGCCTGAATCCTAACAGTGAACATATAATGAGAGATTGAAAGTGATTTTGACTATTTAACAAATGAGCACTGGTTTTTAGTGTAGAACTGAGCTAGGCAGATCTAATGTGACATGTAACAACAACAAACAACAACTAGCATGCACTTGAATGCTGTTTTATCAGCAAATCCAAACACCTCTGATAGAAATAGTTATACAAGATTTTCAAAGCTAATGGTGGATTTAAACCATAACACTGATTTCAAAGGTTATAATATGAACACAAAAGATCATAAGAACATAAAACAACAACAACACAAGCATAAACCACAGATATGGAAATTATGCTAGTCACACAGTTAAAATGAGATTTTTTGCACCAAGTGAATTCAATGAAAAAGTTACCTATTTTAATCTATATCATAACTTAACAACACCACAGAAACTTAGAAACACAAAGATTTCAAGCAAGAACTTACTTATACAGTAAAATACAAAAACTGAGTACAAGGCTTACAAGAACTTTCCAGCTGAAAAACCAAGAACCAAGAACTTTAGATCACACCTATGGGCTTTCCACAAAGCCACTAACCCAGGGCAATCCAAAATTAACCCTGCTCCAGCTTCTTGATCAATGCATTCTTCATAGTTGGATTTTCACTCATTTTTATCTCACTTTTGTATTTTTGCTTTTTAATACTAAAACTGAGTTTTAAGGTTTCTACTAGCTTACACAAGCTATATAGGGAGCTTATATGAGCTTATGAGTCCAGAAACAACACTATAAACAACATTCAAAGAAACATGAAATTTGAACAAGAAATTGCATACACGGATTTCAAACTTGAAAACTGAGATTTATTATTGAGAATAGGTTTACAAACACTGAAAATACTTAAACAAGTACTTGAAAGCTAAAATTAACACTTGGAAATTAAAACACCATTAATTCGACATAAACTAAGAGAATTTACACTAGATACTTTCTACATTGCTTCCCTCTTCCTTCTTTATAGACTCTAAGTGTTCCTTGTCGACCTCTGAACATATCCCACCTCATCTCAGCCCTTGATTTCATCAGTTTCATCATAATCGCACAAGTGGCATTTTTGGCGCCAAAAGGGTACATATGTGGAAAAGGCTGTTTTGAGGCAATTAAAGAATTGTGGAGGTTTGTGGAGGTGTAGGGGACAATTTGGATAGTAGGTATGGAGCTAAGGTTGAGGTGGCAACATAATCAGGCAAAGTGAGTACTTCTTAGTGGAAGAGTGGGAGGGAAGCATTTAATGCATATTGGGTGTATATGGAGGTGGAAGGATGAGGTGGTGATGTAGATGAGCTGGGGGGATAAGGTGGAAGGCCAGGTAAGGGTGGTATTGGAGGTGGTTTGTAGCAGTAATGGTGGGAGGGAAATAGGGAAGATGGGTTTGACTGGGTTGACCCTGGTTTTATTAATAAAAGGAGTTGGGTCGGGTCAAAGGCATAGTGGGCTGGGGTTATTTATTTTAGCATGGGCTGGGTTTGATTTGGATTTTGGGTTTAATTTATATATAAAGGGTCCGGTTGGTTAAGTGAATAAAACAAGGACCAATTTTGTAATTTTTATGAAGTTGAGGGGTTGAACTTATAACTTTCCCAAAGTTATCCAAGGGGTGAAATTTGTCAAGTATGAATAGTACAAGGGTCATATTTGTAATTTTCCAATTTTGAATACCCAAGGACTAATTTTGCCATTTTGGAAACTTGAGGGACCATTCTTGACATTTGTTGAAAATTATCAATCCAAGGGCTGAATTTGACAACTTTTGAATTCCCAAGGACCTTTTTTGACTTTTCTTACAAAACAAATGCCTAGGGACTAAATTTGACAAGTTTTGAAAGTTGAGGGACTGAAACTGCCAATTTTGCAAACTTTGTTCGTTTTTCAATTGTTTTCAAACATTTTGCATTTAATACATATAAAACACACTCCCTGGGATATTTTCAGTATTTTGATGCATTTCTGAGTGTTTTTGGATGTTTTGGCAGTTCAGATACGACAAACATGATGAGTATTTACACACTCATCAATGACAATCACCAACAAGACCATATACAACCCTCTTATTAAACATAACATTCTGTCTACATTCCTTGCATTTCTTTTCAATGATCATTAATTCAGTCTTTAACAAATTCATCTCATTTCCCATTTCTGCAATCTTTGTGTTTTCAGTTTGTATCATTTGTTTCATTTGTCTTGCAACTTGTTGAATCAAACTATATATATTACATTTATAGTCAAAATTAAACCAAAAACAAAAGAAAATCTTAACAAAGAAACTACTTACATTTGGATGAGGGCAGCAAAGAAATCGTCTTGCAGGGTTGGTCAAAGTTGTACTGTAGACTTTCGAAGAACCAAGGGAAACGAACTTTTGCAGCGCATAAGGTGGGAAATCGACCCATTTTGTTATTATATGAAGAATAAAATGAAGACATGTTTCAATTTGGTAAAATAGCTTTCAATTTGGGGGGTTTAAAATGTTAGGGTTCTTAGTAAAATTTGTTTTAATTTGGGAAAGAACAAATATATAATATAAGGAATCTAACGTGGATCTCAACGGTACAATTTTATGACGTGGCAGGTACATGTGTCAGCTAACGTGAATTTTGTAGGTAAACAACGGGTTTTTGTTAATATCAGCCTAAAACCAACAAACTTTGTTAGGTATTGTGGTATTTTATTAGGTCCATTATTGATAAATGAACATTTCAGAAAGTTCGTTATTATTCGATGACATTAACCTTTCTTTTCACCACATATCTATGAAATTATCGAGTACATACATACTTCCAAGCTCCAACCTTTATGAAAAACTCCCCAATTTAGAAATTCCTAAAATGTGTTTGTATGTTACGGATGTATATTCGAGTTATATATATAAAGTTGCTTTTTGTTTTATTTTAACTATTATAAATTGAGTCAATTTGTTAAAAGTTGCTAGTAAGTCTAGAGTTGTAAATTGCAATGTTGACATGGACGTGCCTCAAACCTTTGTAGTAAATGGTCACGTGAAATTCAAGTTTTTCCAACTTTTTCACCGACCCTTTTTTTATCCTTGAGAAAAGTACTGTAAACTACCAATTCTAAGAGCTTACCGCTTACGTGCCATGCATTAAAAAGACATGTTAGGAATAAACACGAGGAAAATCATAATGACAGCCTTAGCTTCATATCAAAAGCAGATAAGTGTTATCCTTAATTGTTACTCGTATGATATTCTTGTAACAAAAAGAAGACGTACGATTGTACGAAGGCTATCCATTTAAGTCGTGAGATAGAATTGATGACACTATCGTATTGAGATAAGAACTATACTTGGTATATATACTGTCTCATTTAAGGGCCCATGATGCAAGTCGATCAGGTTCGTTCTTCAATTGCACAGCCTAGCATTTCGTTTGTTAGCTCCATTTATATTTGTCCTTTGATCTTAGCATGCAGTTATTGACATTGTCTATTGATATCGTAATTCTAGTATTCGTCATTATTATGAAATTTGTCAACACGTGTTTTGGTTGATGCCCGTAGCATGACATGATTATTATGTCATTGCATGTCCTCTTAGACTAGAAGGCAAGGATACTACTGCTGTCGGGAAATTCAATTATTTTCTCTCCTCTCACTTTCCCTCTGTTGGGAAATAAAGCTTCTTGAGTTGCTGCTGCTTACATGATTACTACTGCTGCTTAAAGGTATTAAGACTGCTCTTTGGAATCAATGAAAAATCTTCTAAGTTTTTAATGCTCCTTAATAGTTAAGACTGCTGGTGTTAGTTAAGACTGCTATTAGAAGATTACAACTACTACTGAACTTCAAAGGATAATACACTAAGTATTTAGTGCTGCTAGAAGAAAATTTAGTGCTGCCAGTGCTAAGTTACAACTGCTAAAGAGTTAATGCTGCCAGAGTAAAGATTAGTGCTCCTGGTTGATTATTACTATTGCTGAAGTGTTTGAGTCGGTTTTGCTTATACGATATGTATAGAAAGTCTTGTATCGAAAGTTTAGTATTAGATAAGTATAGAAAAGATTTAGAAAAAATCTTTCTTGAAGAGAAATTTATTGTAAGCCGATTAGGATTCCTTAGTCTATAAAAAGAGGTCCTAGGGCATTGATAGAGTACGAGTGTTTAGAATCGAGTTATAGCTTCAAGGTTGTAAAACCCTAATACTATCAAGAGTATTCGTATTATAGTCAATACTATTGAAGCGTTTTGTTTGTTAAATTATTGTGTTCATTACTGTTTCATTAATACAAAATTCTTCTTATTATTAAGTACTAGATTTCGTATAATATTTGATAAACTTAAACACAGTTTCTATTCTAGTTGTTTTGGATTTATTCAAGATAATTAAACCTTATACAAGCTTAAGGATTCGATTAAGTACATAACTGGGATCAACAAGTGGTATCATAGCTCAGGTTGCTCGTGATCTGGGATTATACAAGGTTTTATTGTCGGAAAGAAGCAGCTTTGGATTGGTTTTATGATCGAATACTAAAGGTTTTTTTATGGATAATCGATTTTTAGGGTCGACTTGCTGTAATATTTGGAGTTTTACATCGTACTATTTTTAGACTCCTAAATTATTGGAAGATGATCTGAATATTATTAAACGATGAAGAAAAGCATATTTGGTTAAGGTTTTATGTTGATCGTTTAGGGTTTTATATGTGATCGACTTTAGGGTTTTTGGTTAGAAGGAACACAAGAATCTTCAAGTATATGCTGCTGCAATGGTTGTTAGGGTTTTAATTCATCATGGAAAAAGTAATCATTCAAGTCTGATCGATTCAAGAAAGATGGACAATGTTTGATTGGAAGTTAGGGTTTGTAAAAACCCTAAGTATTCGTTCATGATTCTTTAATCAGATTATGGGTGATCTTTGGTTTTTGATACTCCTGTTGATTGCTTTATTGGTTGGTGAGGAGGAGACGTTTTTGTTAACTGGAATAAGTAATGCTACGTTCTGAGTAAGTAATGCTACGTTCTGAATAAGAAAGGCTACGTTTAATGAAGTAAAGTTACTGGTGCTACAAAAAGGGTTACTTCTGTGGAAGTAAGAAGTTTTATACGTTTACTTCTGAGGTTACTGGTAAAGTCTTTTCTTTTGGGAGTAACTCTACTTATTAAAGTAACTCTACTTCATAGACTTAATACTGTTCGTTCTGCGTTACTGTTGCTAGTAGATATTTACTGCTACTCGATGTTTTCATGATTAATGCTGCTGCTCCTTATCTAAGTTAATATTGCTTGGTCGATGGTTAATGATGTTAGTAGTAGTTGTTAATACTGTTGCGTTTATTAGAGCTGCTGCTTGTTTAAGTTGGTTACTGCTGTTATGTTATAGTTTGTGTTGCTGCAATCAACTTAATGCTGTAGGTTTTTATTATTGCTGCTATGCCTAAAAGTTTCTGCTGCTACCTATTTTTTGTGCTGCCAATTAGTGTTAGTGATGCTGCCTTCGTAATTAATGCTGCTGTGTTTGAGTTATGTGCTGAAAGGATTGAAGGGATATAAAGCTAGTGATTCAGGTGTTACTCAAACCACATAAAATTCAAAGAAGTTTATATGAAGGGAGTGTTGAATGCGGCTGCATGGTCTAAAGGTTTTCTTTGATACTAGCTAGGTTTAACGAAAACATGATGAAGTAAGCTATTGTCAACAGTAACAGATTGATTGGTTTTGGATTTGTGAGAGATGTCGGACAACACACACAGAATATTGGTTTTTGTTTAAATGTTCTTAAATGTTTAAAAGGCTTGGTTATTGGATTTTTTTGGATTAGTTAATTACGGAGATGATTATTTATCATTTATTTGAAGTTGAAATGGAGTTTCACGGATGCGTGTTCTTATTATATCTTACTAGCAGGAGATAACTTATTCGTGCTTATAACGTTGTGACAAAGACTTGTCAAATCTAGCAATTGGTTGTTGCTATCACTTAAAGGAGTTACATCGTAGTGCACAGTGTCTCATAGAAGACGAGGATTTTTTTAAGAGGTTGCGCTCTACTTATACTTTTGGTGTTCGTATAAGTTCAAAGTCACGTGGATAGTACAAGACATAAGACATAAGTTTGAGTTATTCTACTTCAGCATCAAGTTCGTTATACTTAGTATTCTTCAACAGTAATTGTCACAATTCGCATTTTCGAGTCTTTACTATGCACGGGATTTCATCATCTCAATTTACGTATGTACATTTGTTCATTAAACGTTACCACTCAGTCATTACTACTAGTATTATACCCAAATACTCCCGGCTATGATCCTAATATATTTTCAAGCTAATTTTAATGATATAAAATTTATATTATTAATTTACCCGGTGTTTTGAAACCGTTTGCTATATTTTCCGGAAAACGCTTATAACTCCGTCAGTTGCGATATTTCATCACGATCATTATTATGACACCCGATTCTTATCAGTAACATGATTTTATAATTTTTACAACTTCGTCGTATTTTATTTCAACTCGTCACGATTTATTTTCAGTTAACCCGGTACCCGATAACACCGAAAATACACGCTAAACTAACTAGTGCTTATCCTAAAATATCTAATAAGAAAAAATTTCATCCTATCCTCTTCCATTTCACCACTTGCCGCCCCTCCCTTTTCCTAACAAGCCAAAACCTCATTAATGCCTTACTTACATTTAACCTTGGTTTATTTTTTTTAGCACATACATAACATTTCCAAAAGGCTAAACAAGAACCATTTTCTCCCTTTTGTTCTCTTCATCCCACGGCAAGAAGAAGAACACAAGAAGGACCCATAGATTTTTGAAGATCAAGTGATTATCAAGTCCCCTTTACATCCCTTGTTAGGATTTTGTAATAAAAATCCCAAGGTTTTAATCATTTTCATCCAAAACTCTTCAATAATTCAAGTAAGCTCAAGAACATTATTTTTGATCATTTCATACTTCATTTTGTTCATATATTGTTGTATTTTCAAGTTATTTTGATAGCTAGCCATGCAAAACATATGTTACTTATACCACTTTACTTAAAAACTATCTTAAACACTAGATCTGTACGTTTTATTAACATCCTCGCGAAGCCCATCATTTTTGGTGATGTTTAGGACCCATGAAACCCTAAGAAGGTGTATGGTAGGATTTGTGTATTTGTGGAGTTGCTTTGAAGTAGTTCGATCAAGCCGTGAACCAAGAAAATGAGTTTCTAACATATATATAAGCCTACTGTCCAAAAATGAAAAATCTGGAAAAAATCAGTAAACATGGCGTTATTTTGGCCTTCATATTTAGAAAATACATTCAAAAACGAAAACGTGGGCGCTTGAATCACTAAAAACCGAGTTATAACGAAGGAGATATGATTTTTTAAAGTTGGGCGACAAAAACTATTATTTTCAGAAAATTCATGCTGTTAGTCGAACTTCAAGGGACAAAACGAGGTGTTAGCCGAAGTCTAGCTGAGCCGAGCCACTGAAAATATGTTAGTTCATGTTATGACGAACGCGTAGATATAAAGAACGTTGAAAACGGACTTATAACGACCAAGATATGAATTTTTTTAAAAGCCGACGAAGTATACTTATTTTGACAGCATTACAACACATATAATTTCTTAGTGTAAAACTAGCAAGTCACTAAGTTCATGGCCGATTTTCTATATGATCGAGGCGCGTATGATCAAAAGTCAAATGAGACGACATTGAGATTATGTTACAAGGATTTCAAAAACGTCAAGTTCTATTACTAACTCTCAACGTACAATATTTTGCGACTAGTTTTGCGTGGCCGTTTGGTCATATTTTCACAAGTTATAAAAAGTAATATTTTGCGACGAAACTATTTTATTTGGCGATAAAACATCAAATGAGGATCGTGGAGTACCGTTTCAACATGTTTACACGAAAAGTGGTTTGTAACTTAACGAGACGTCAAAAATGTAGTTTTCGACGATAAACATTATTTTCAAAACTAACGAGTGGTATCGTTAACATACGTATTTGCATGTGTAGCATTGTATCATTGCTTACGCTAGATCATATCATTCATAATAGGTCGCAGTTAGAGACCGAGCCTCATTTTCATCATATACATTGTGATCATTGTGCTATCATATCAGGTGAGTTTCATAGCCCCTACTTTATACGTTTTGAACTTTTGGGGGAGATACATGCTTAAACTGCTTGCTTACATACATGATTGTGTTAAACTTATTTGCGTTATTCTTGAAAGCAACTCGCGGACCTAAGTATCTAACACTTGGGGTAGCCGTACAGTACATATCGCGGACCTAAGTATCTAACACTTGGGGTAGCCGTACAGAACATATCACGGACCTAAGTATCTATCACTTGGGGTAGCCGAACATAAGTCTCCTCGTGAGCAACATAAGTCTCCTAGTGAGCAGCATAAGGTCTACTAGTGATATAGAACGCACCTCGTATACGCACATGTCTTACTCAAGCTATATTTTAGCAGTGGGTTGTAAACACACAGGTTGCAAGTTTTGTTATGGGCGGGATTTGCAACTGAGTGGATTTACAATGCCTTTGCTGTGGAAACATTCTCGAAGAACTTTTCAACTTATTTATAACAAACTTTATGAACTCACCAACCTTTGTGTTGACACTTTTTAGCATGTTTATCTCAGGTTAGTAAGGCGATAGCGGTGGTACGGAGCATAGAGTCTTAGGGCATGTTTTGGAGACTTGTGCTATTATCATATACCATTCGATATGCTTTAAAACTTATGTATTGTTATTTCAATTTGGGACCTTTCGTTGTGTAAACTCTGATTTCTATTTATTCGAATGGTAACTTTTTAAAACGTCTCATCTAGAGGTCGTTTTCTATACCTTGTACTTTGTGCCGTGAGGTAGCACCCCATTGACACTATCGTTCCGCTGCGATATTTTGGGGGTGTTACAGATTGGCATCAGAGCCTTTGGTTATAGAGAACTAGGTTGCATTTAGTACCTAGACTATAACTACTATATACGTTGGGACTCTCCTCCTTATCGCCTTAGACACGTTTAGTGCGCACATGCTTTCCGATAAATTTTCGTCTAGACCCGCACTGTTAGATGATACGCTTTTGTACTGATAGGGAAATCCCATAATTTAGTCAAGTCATCAAAAATGTGGAGCTCAATAATAACTGGTTATTTAACTCAATCTTGTGACAGTTCTTGTTTGATGAGACATGAGATTGAGTTAAATAAAGGTTATTATTTAGCTGCAGAGATTTGATGATTCGCGGAGGATGGGAGTTCTCTTGAAGATATTTTTTTTTTGAGACTAAACCTTACCGTGACTTCATCACCTAAGAGAGGCTCCTATATACCGAGTGCGACACTCCCTAAGTACCCTCACCACAGTACTCCTTCACCATTTAGGAACGGATGATAGAATGACTGCATATCTAAGGAACATCAATCGCTGAGATATGTGTGCTTGGTAATATGTACACGTGTGAAAGGAGGCAATTATAATTATGGGTGGCCAACATAATTATAAATGCATCACGACACACTTGGACATATGTGACCATGCTTACATTGATCGGCATTGGCACCATTTAGGAGGCAACTCGCGACGTGGTACTATGTATGAGGACGATGAGTATAGATTGGGTGGTCAACGGTTTCCCTCATCTCTAACGTTCACCATATGTCCTTCCTTGTAGGAAATGGCACCAAGGAGGACAACTCGCAGCACTAGCCGAGGAGGTGCGGCGTCAAGGGGTGGAAGGACTGGTGGACGTGGTGGTAGAGGAGGCGGTAGCGGTATTGACAACAATGATAACAACCATGGTGGAACTCCTGATTTTGCCGCCATCATCGCTCAACAACTTCAAAACTTGCTTCCCACTATTGTCACTCAAGTTGGTAATCATATCAACAACTCGGGAAACCACGGAAGCAGAAATGACGACACCAATGGGGTAGGTGTGAATGAGACCGTCACCCGTGCAACTGGATGCACGTATAAGGAATTTACGGCATGTAAACCAATAGAGTTTGATGGTACTGGAGGCGCCTTGGCATATACACGATGGGTAGAGAAGATGGAGTCGGTGATCGACATCAGTAATTGTGCCGCTCATCAGAGGGTGAAGTATTCTGCATGCTTGCTGTTGGGAAAGGCATTGACTTGGTGGAACACACAGATTCAAGCTAGGGGTAGGGAAGCAGCCATAGGTATGACATGGGACGACTTTAAGGCACTATTGAAAGAGGAGTATTGTCCGGGCAATGAGATGCAAAAACTGGAGAATGAACTTTGGCATCACTCTATGATAGGAGCTGGCCACGCAGTCTACACGGATCGATTCCATGAGTTAGCGAAACTAGTACCTCATCTGGTTACCCCTGAATCTAAGAGGATCGAAAGGTACATCTATGGCCTTGTTCCTGAAATTCGAGGAACTGTAAAGGCAACTGAGCCTCCCACAATCCAGAGTGCAATATTGAAGGCTGGAGCCCTCACAGATGAGATGGTTAGGAATGGAACTTTGAAAGACAGTGATAAAAGGAAGGGACCGAGTGAGTCGGAAAAGAAAATGGGCACGGTGGTTGACAACAAAAAGGCAAGAACCTTTGCGGCAACTAGTTCTGGTCAGAAAGGGTATGAAGGACCACATCCTAAGTGTACGAAATGTGCTTATCATCATCAGAAGTCTGCGCCCTGCCGCGTGTGTACAAATTGCAATCAGTGGGGTCATTTTACAAATCAGTGTAAAGCGCCAGTGAATGTGGGCAACATGAAGAATAACCAAAAGACATGTTATGAGTGTAACAGCCCGGATCACCTTCGGTATGCCTGTCCTAGATTGAATAGGGCACCAAGACAAATACAGGGTAACCCGACACTAGCTTTAGCCATTGAGGGAAACAACACACAGCCTGAAATCAATATTAGTCCACCAAGAGGTCGAGCATTCTATTTGGGTACCTAGGCAGCCCGCAACGCGTAACGGGTATGTTTTCCCTAGACGATTAAGTATTCTATTGTATTGTTCGATTCCAGTAAAGCATAGCCTGTCCTACTAAATTCATACCGAATGTTATTGGCCTTAGTTATATTCACTTACCAATTGATTTGATCGGTGTAAGCAATTCCAAGATCTAGCCAATCTTTCAAAAGACCTCATTTCAGGATGTTGAATCCATTCTTTCTGACAACTTGTTTCCTAGCTTGATTTAGTAACAGTTCTTGTTTGATGAGTTGCGAAAATCAAGCTAAGAGTCAAGTTGTTACCCGAGCCGATTCAGTTTAATCTCATGACAGTTCTTGTTTGATGAGTTGTGAGATTAAATTTGAATCGACAACCTCAAACCGATTTAGCCTAATCCCATGACAGTTCTTGTTTGATGAGTTGTGGGATTAAGTAAAAATCGTTTACCTAGAGGTCTTTTGAGGGCTACGCTCGAGAATGGGAAAGTTTACCCCCATCAAACCCGACCACGAGAACGTACGTACGTAGAACGAGCGAGCTGAATTCAGGGACCGAATTCCTTTAACGGGTGGAGACTGTCACAATTCGCATTTTCGAGTCTTTACTATGCACGGGATTTCATCATCTCAATTTACGTATGTTCATTTGTTCATTAAACGTTACCACTCAGTCATTACTACTAGTATTATACCCAAATACTCCCGGCTATGATCCTAATATATTTTCATGCTAATTTTAATGATATAAAATTTATATTATTAATTTACCCGGTGTTTTAAAACCGTTTGCTATATTTTCCGGAAAACGCTTATAACTCCGTCAGTTGCGATATTTCATCACGATCATTATTTTGACACCCGATTCTTATCAGTAACATGATTTTATAATTTTTACAACTTCGTCGTATTTTATTTCAACTCATCACGATTTATTTTCAGTTAACCCGGTACCCGATAACACCGAAAATACACGCTAAACTAACTAGTGCTTATCCTAAAATATCTAATAAGCAAAAATTTCATCCTATCCTCTTCCATTTCACCACTTGCCGCCCCTCCCTTTTCCTAACAAGCCAAAACCTCATTAATGCCTTACTTACATTTAACCTTGGTTTATTTTTTTTAACACATACATAACATTTCCAAAAGGCTAAACAAGAACCATTTTCTCCCTTTTGTTCTCTTCATCCCACGGCAAGAAGAAGAACACAAGAAGGACCCATAGATTTTTGAAGATCAAGTGATTATCAAGTCCCCTTTACATCCCTTGTTAGGATTTTGTAATAAAAATCCCAAGGTTTTAATCATTTTCATCCAAAACTCTTCAATAATTCAAGTAAGCTCAAGAACATTATTTTTGATCATTTCATACTTCATTTTGTTCATATATTGTTGTATTTTCAAGTTATTTTGATAGCTAGCCATGCAAAACATATGTTACTAATACCACTTTACTTAAAAACTATCTTAAACACTAGATTTGTACGTTTTATTAACATCCTCGCGAAGCCCATCATTTTTGGTGATGTTTAGGACCCATGACACCCTAAGAAGGTGTATGGTAGGATTTGTGTATTTGTGGAGTTGCTTTGAAGTAGTTCGATCAAGCCGTGAACCAAGAAAATGAGTTTCTAACATATATATAAGCCTACTGTCCAAAAATGAAAAATCTGGAAAAAATCAGTAAACATGGCATTATTTTGGCCTTCATATTTAGAAAATACATTCAAAAACGAAAACGTGGGCGCTTGAATCACTAAAAACCGAGTTATAACGAAGGAGATATGATTTTTTAAAGTTGGGCGACAAAAACTATTATTTTCAGAAAATTCATGCTGTTAGTCGAACTTCAAGGGACAAAACGAGGTGTTAGCCGAAGTCTAGCTGAGCCGAGCCACTGAAAATATGTTAGTTCATGTTATGACGAACACGTAGATATAAAGAACGTTGAAAACGGACTTATAACGACCAAGATATGATTTTTTTTAAAAGCCGACGAAGTATACTTATTTTGACAGCATTACAACACATATAATTTCTAAGTGTAAAACTAGCAAGTCACTAAGTTCATGGCCGATTTTCTATATGATCGAGGCGCGTATGATCAAAAGTCAAATGAGACGACATTGAGATTATGTTACAAGGATTTCAAAAACGTCAAGTTCTATTACTAACTCTTAACGTACAATATTTTGCGACTAGTTTTGCGAGGCCGTTTGGTCATATTTTCACAAGTTATAAAAAGTAATATTTTGCGACGAAACTATTTTATTTGGCGATAAAACATCAAATGAGGATCGTGGAGTACCGTTTCAACATATTTACACGAAAAGTAGTTTGTAACTTAACGAGACGTCAAAAATGTAGTTTTCTAACGAGTGGTATCGTTAACATACGTATTTGCATGTGTAGCATTGTATCATTGCTTACGCTAGATCATATCATTCATAATAGGTCGCGGTTAGAGACCGAGCCTCATTTTCATCATATACATTGTGATCATTGTGCTATCATATCAGGTGAGTTTCATAGCCCCTACTTTATACGTTTTGAACTTTTGGGGGAGATACATGCTTAAACTGCTTGCTTACATACATGATTGTGTTAAACTTATTTGCGTTATTCTTGAAAGCAACTCGCGGACCTAAGTATCTAACACTTGGGGTAGCCGTACAGTACATATCGCGGACCTAAGTATCTAACACTTGGGGTAGCCGTACAGAACATATCACGGACCTAAGTATCTATCACTTGGGGTAGCCGAACATAAGTCTCCTCGTGAGCAACATAAGTCTCCTAGTGAGCAGCATAAGGTCTACTAGTGATATAGAACGCACCTCGTATACGCACATGTCTTACTCAAGCTATATTTTAGCAGTGGGTTGTAAACACACAGGTTGCAAGTTTTGTTATGGGCGGGATTTGCAACTGAGTGGATTTATAATGCCTTTGCTGTGGAAATATTCTCGAAGAACTTTTCAACTTATTTTTAACAAACTTTATGAACTCACCAACCTTTGTGCTGACACTTTTTAGCATGTTTATCTCAGGTTAGTAAGGCGATAACGGTGGCACGGAGCATAGAGTCTTAGGGCATGTTTTGGAGACTTGTGCTATTATCATATACCATTCGATATGCTTTAAAACTTATGTATTGTTATTTCAATTTGGGACCTTTCGTTGTGTAAACTCTGATTTCTATTTATTCGAATGGTAACTTTTTAAAACGTCTCATCTAGAGGTCGTTTTCTATACCTTGTACTTTGTGCCGTGAGGTAGCACCCCATTGATACAATCGTTCCGCTGTGTTATTTTGGGGGTGTTACAGTAATCTTTACAAGAAGCCTACAGATTTGAAGATTCAAGAAATGGTTAACACATGGATTTTAGGGGAAGCATATTATAGAGTGTTTAATCATTTACATGTACCACATGAGAGGAAGGTTTTTACTACTGTAAGTCGTTATTACTACTGCTAGTTTAAGTTTATACTGTCTTGGATTCATTATTCTTATTATGCGTCATGGAGGGTAATTTGAGACATTGGAAGGTTGGATTAGAAGTGTGATATTGGTTTGTGGTTGTCAAAATCAAAGTTGCATCTACTTAGTATCTCCTAGTGGATAATGACAAAAAGGGGAAGAAGATTTTACATAAAAGTTTTGCAACTTGCAGATCCTTAGTGGTATAGCATGTTATGTAAGTTCACATGAGTTGAGCTTAAGGGGAAGATTGTATCTTTCATGGAAGACCAAGAAGAATGTTTTGTAATTATCAACTAGGGGAAGATTGTTGGGAATTATATTGAGATGATAATATAAAACAATAAAAGAAGAATGAATAAAATATGAAATAAAAAGGACTTAAAAGATAAAGAAGGAATTCTACAAAAGATGAAAGATTATAGAAGATTCCTTTAGAAGATAAAGATTAAAGTTAGGAAGATTTGTTTCCTAAAACAGTTATGAGTTCTTTGTAAACCCTAATATCTCTATTATATAAAGAGATATAGGTCGTAGGTATTAGGTGTGCATAGAAAAGATGTGGTCTGTTAGTGCAAATATTACGATATTTAAACTAAATGGTTTCTTCGGTTTTAATAATGACAAACATGTATGTCATAACTCGCAATTTCAGGTCATTTTCCAAACCCCGACAATTTACTATTCATGTGTGTACTATTCATCATTTACTATTCACCGTTCACTATTCATCATTTTTGAAGTCAGTTTGAGACTTTGAGAAGTCGTAAAAAAATTTACTATTCATATAACACTATTCATTCCCGAAGGGAAATCACTATTCATGGGCATCATTCATCATGTTGTAAACCTGGTTTACGGGTACTCAAATGCGCGTAACCAGTTAGCTTTAGCTGCGTATTCATGCATCATCAGTAAATGCATATCACACAGACTAGAGTAGTCTGCATATCATCAGTAACATCATTATCATGTTAAGTCATGCACGGGTTTGTGTGATTTTCATTAACGTATTCTTAATTGTTTAATTAACGTTACCACTCAGTCATTTCTGCTAACATTATACCCAATACTCCCGACTATGATCCTAACACATTTTCAAACAAATTTTAATGATATAGAGATTATATTATTACTTTACCCGGTGTTTTTAAACCAATCGCTATATTTTTTGTTTGACGCTTATAACTCTGTCGGTTTACGAAATTTCAATCCGATAATCATTCTAACACCCGATTCTTCCAAGGAATATGATTTTACAATTTTTACAACTTCGTCGTATTTTATTTTACCTCGTCATGATTTATTTCTAGTTAACTCGGTACCCGATAACACTCAATGTATACTCAAAACTAGCTAAATCTAATTAAATGGGGACATGAGCATTTATTAACATCAAATCCTCTTCCATATTACCCACATGTGCCCCCCCCCCCCTAAACCCCCTAATTTTCCATGCACTTGATTACAAGTACCATCCCATTAATGTTTATGTTTATATGTTTCTTGATTTATTTAGCTAAACACTTACACTAACAAACCAACTAGCTAAAAAAAGATCAAAACCCTCCCATCTCATCCCTTAGGTTCAGCCAAACCCAAGAACACCAAGATCATCCATAAATTCTTGAAGTTCAAGTATAAATCAAGCTCCATTTACACTACTAGTTAAGGTTTTGTGATTAAATCTCAAGTTTCTTACACATTTCTCATCAAAACTCATCAGATATCCAAGTAAGTTTCAAGAACACATTTTGATCATCTTATACTTTCATTTGATTCATATGTTTATGTATTTTCAAGTTATATTAGTTAATCATGCAACATATTTATGTTTTAGATACCACTTTGCACATAAACTATCTTTAACACTAGATCTATAAGTTTCACTAGTAATCTCATGAAATCCACCAAGGTTGGTGATTTTTAGGACCCCATGACACCCTAAGAAGGTGTATGGTAGGATTTGTGAACTTGTGGAGTTGATTTAAAGTGGTATGATCAAGTTTAGAACCAAGAAAATGAGTTTTAACAAGTATATATAAGCTACTGTCCAAAACCGTGTAAACTGGAAAACTCAGAAACTTTTGAACTATTTTGGCCTTCATATTCAGAAAGCTCTTTCAAAAACGAAACCGTGGCCACAAGAATCACTAAAAACCGACTTATAACGAAGAATATATGATTTTTCAAAGTTAGACGACGAAAACTAAAATTCTGAAAATTTAGTTGCTGATCGCCGAGATTCAAAGGACAAAACGAGGCGTTAGACGTGATCTAGATGACCCGACCTACTGAGATTATGTTAGTTCATGTTTATACGAAGCCGTGGATATAAAGAACGTAGAAAACAAGCTTATAACGACCGAGATATACACGTTTGAAGCCCGACGTACAATGTTTATTTTGACAGCCCACTAATAGAAAGTGTTTTAAGTATAAAAACTAGTGTTTTTGCGAGACATAACATTGATAGCCGATTTTCTAATTGATCGAGGCGTGTATAATCAAAAGTTAAATGAAACGGCATTAATACATTGTTACAAGGTTTTCAAAAACGTCGAGTTTGATCACTAACACTTAACGTGCAATATTTCACGACTAGTTTTACGAGGCCATTTTGGACAAGTTTTCACAAGTTAAGGAAAATATTAAATTGCGATGAAAACGCTATATCTTGCCGATAGAACACCAAACGAGGATCGTGGAGTACCGTTTCAACATATTTATACGAAAAGTAGTTTATAACTTAACGAGACGTCAAATGTATATTTTTCGTCGATAAACGTTATTTTCAATACTAATAAGTGGTATCGTTAACATACGTATTTGCATGTGTTGCATTGTATCATTGCTTACATTGGATCACATCATTCATAATAGGTCGCGGTTAGAGACCGAGCTTTATTTCATCATATCCATCATTGTCATTGTTGCTATATCATATCAGGTGAGTTTTCATAGCCCCGTTTTCAATTATTTATTTGATTTCTAAACTCTCGGGGGAGAATACATTGCACCATTTTCATATGCGGACCAAAGTATACAAACTCATTACATTGCTTAAGTTACATCATTGCCCAGATTAAAGTCCCCTTTATTATCATGAACCGTTAATTGTTAGCAAGCGAGAGTGAGTGAATAGATCTATTGAGGGTGACTCCTCCGTTTGGGTTGGTAGCGCCAACTTGTCAAACGAACGCATTTCATTTCTGTCATATTAGAGTGATTGGCAAACACTCAGTTGGGGCATTTCATTCAGTCTAGCTTCGGGGTCATGAGCTTAAAAGCTAATGTATCATTTTTATGTGGCATTGTTTTGTCATACACTTTATACTTGTGGTATCCGTACAACATTTCATTTACATAAACCTATGATCTCACCAACATTTTTGTTGACCATTTTTAGCAATGTATTTTCAGGTAATTAACATATCGCATGTTGGCTTGCATAAGGACATATCATGGAGTCGCGGAGTCGATGCGTCTCACTTTATATTTTATGCACTTATCCATCGTTTGAATTGTATGAACTTGTTTTCTTAAAACTTGTTTCACCTTTTGGGACCTAGCTTTGTAACTCTGAATGTTTTTAAATAACCAAACGATTTATTTTCTAAACGACACTTTAGATCGTTCAATATAACTGCAACTTTGGTGCTATGACCAGTCATACCCTCGAATGCTTCATTCCGCTGCAAGTCACGAAATTTGGGGGTGTGACAATGTAACTTGTAATGCATAAAGTAAAATGTGCAAGTTACTTGTAAACACAAATCATCTATGCATACTTACATCAACATCTCTCGACGTCTCAACTATGCTTCAACATAGTCGTTGATTTTCATCCCGACGTAAATCACTCAAGGTATGAACAAACAAATTTAAACTTGACGGATGATCAAAGAAATAAATTTTTTGTTCTAAACTTCACATTTTTAATGTGACAAAATATTTTTTTCAAAAATACATTTTACAAATTATTTGAATTAAAAAGAAATGTTTTATTTTGAAAAATAAGTTTAAAAGTCCCAACAGCTATTTTCCCCCCAAATCAGCTCCAAACTTCCCCAAATAAACTTTCACCACTAAAAACAAAATTTGGAGCGTCCCTGTCTGGGACGGTACCACGGTACCACTAAATTTAGTGGTACTGTCGGGTATTTAGTGGTACCGTCCGTACGTAACGGCTAGTTTTTTCTTTGCCTATAAACAGTGGACCATTTTACACTTCCAACTTGATTTTTCCAGTTAGTTTTCTCTGGTCTAATCCTTTCTTACTTAGATCACTTTCTTTGATCATTTAGAGAGTCTTAGTTTGTTTAAGAGTGATCCTTTCATCCAACCAAGAGATCACCTTCATTCCTCTACTAGTGCAAGAGAAGAACACATAGTATCACAAAGATACAAAGTGTTGTAGTTATAGTTAGTGCACTTGTAACAGTTGTTACATACTTGTTGTATCCTAGCATACATCATGTTGATTTTATTTTGAGTAGTTTGTGGGAGTAGATCATTGTGATCTTGTCGAGATCTGGACGATCTCTTCTAGAGAGTGAGCTTGTGAGTTGATCAAGTGGATCAAGGGTAGATCGGGTAGATCGAGTCAAGAGAGAGTAGATCATTGTGATCTTGGAGATCTCTTGTAGCTTGTGGGCTTGTGAATTGATCAAGTGGATCAAGGGTAGATCGGGTAGATCGAGTCAAGTGAGAGTAGATCATTGTGATCTTGTTGAGATCTTGGAGATCTCTTGTAGCTTGTGGGCTTGTGTTTTGATCAAGTGGATCAAGGGTAGATCGGGTAGATCATGGTAGATTGGTACTAGCTAAGATTAGTACTCGACATTTAGCTTAGTGTTGGAAATAAGGATAAGCGATGTTGTACGGTTTTCTCCTCCTAAAAGGGGCTTGTTGATTAGTGAAGGAACTCTCGAGTTGGGTACTTGGGGAGTGGAGTAGGGCAAAGAGGAGCTTCATGACCGAACCACTATAAATCATCGTGTCCGGTTTGCGCCTTCTTTACTTATCTCTTTACTTTCATTTTAGTTTTTATCGCTTTATATTTATATTTGCATTGCGTTTATATTTTTGTGGTTTGTTGCTTATATTATGTTCATTATGTTTGTGTCATGGTTTGATTGTGTTTATGTTGTAGTTTACTTTATACCATGTCTAGATGTTGTATGATCATTGTTGACACTTTTCATATTACGTCACACTTGATCGGGTGTTTGATAAAAAAAGTTTTTATGTTTTTAAATGGAAACGTATTCACCCCCATCTACGGTTTCCACATAGTTGACTAAAGTGTGTGTGTTCTAGGCATAAGTGTTCTAAAGTAAACGCCTAGATTAGTTTAGCCTCAAGAATCTTTGATTCCTGTTATAGTTAGACAACCGTTCTACAATTGATCAAGTAGAATTAGGGCTTCTAGTGAATGATAATGAAGAAAAACCTTGTTACAATTACAGCTGCAACTCTTTGCTTCTCTGCAATCAATCTATTCTCTTCTTCAAACTATTCATGTAGTATTCTAGCAGCCTCAGCATCAGCAATGAGTTGCTTTCTCCTTGACAATGTCTTAGGCTATTCTACCAAAATACTTTTGCCTTTGCCAGATGGTTTTTATTGAATTGTTTTTGTTTTTGTTGTTGTAGTAGATGGTTCTTTGATGACAACCCCTTTGACTGGTGGTCTTGAACTCCCTTTGACTGGTGTTTTTTCTTTCTTTAGATCAATCATAGCTTGAGCCAAAGTGAGATCATCATCATCAATAGTTGTAGTTGCAGCAGCATTAACAGTTTCTGTACCAGCAATAGTAACTTTAGGCCCAGCAACACTAATATTTTCACTAGCAGTAGTAACTGGTACATTGATAGTAGAAATTTCAGCAACATTAACTTGTGCAGTTTCTTCCATTAACTTAGCCACTTCAACCAATTTATCAACGACATTCCCAGCAGCTTTAACTGACTTAGCAACATCTTCCAATTCAACAGCATTCCCTTGTTGATCTTGAACCACAAATTGATTACCAGTATCAACCTCTTCCTCAACATCTTCCGTGCCTATGAAAGTAATCTCAGCCTCATTACCATCATTCACAACTTCATTTTCTAACTCTTCATCCACCTGCTCATTAACCATCTCATTATCCTCCCCTGAAGCCTTGCCTTCATTCCTCCCTTATTTGGGAGCATCCTCCCCCAAACTTTGTTCACCTTCACTAGAGGACTCAACCCTGGCAGCAGTACCAATTTTGTGTAACCTTTTTAGTTTGTGTGTTCTTGACCTCTGTCTCCCTTCAAGATGGCTAACTCTCCTCTTCAAACTTTTGATTAATTTTAAGTTCCAGACTACCCTCATCACTTCGGATTGTGTTACCTATCCCAAGAGGTGAATCATGGGGAATGTTAGACTCAGCCTCAAACCAAGTTTGAGCTTCTGAGCCCCCCTTGATTTCTTGGCGCCTGGGGTTTCCATCGCCTGAATCGAGTCCATGAGAACTTGACCCATTAGATGTTGCCTTGGATTGGGTCTTATTGTTGTTACCACTGTCCTGCTATGTTTCTAAACTAGCAGCAGTAGTGGCAGCCCTTTACAAACTACCTTCCCACTCCTTATTGGTAGCCTCATCTGCAACCATACTAGTACTAGCCTGAGGTAGCTCAGTACCCTTTTTATGTGAAATCCTACATTTATAGGTCTTTTGTGGTTGAGATGTGGATGGTAAAATTGTGGGTGTGTGATGGGTATCAGCAGGATTGCTGAACCTTCACCCTGATTTTGACCTTGTACCAACATTGTGTCAAACAATGGTGTTACTTTGCCTGTTAAGTCTTTTCCTGCCCTCCTCATATTAGCAAAAATCTTTTTAGAATGAGAGAGTGCAAGATATGCTCTTTATTGAATTTTCTTTTCAGTAAATTGTCTGTCCATAAGCAGTTGTAAAAACCTTGGATATATGTAAAATTTGTTTGCAGATTTATCCAAGTTCCTAACCATACCATCAATAATCATTTTTGAAAAATTAAACTTTTGATTTTTAGCTAAGCAAATTATAGCAGATGATATATTGCTGCTTAACTCATTCTAGGACTTAAACACTGCAAGATAGTATGGATTAAGAATTTCCACTATGGGGAGAAGTATCCTTTGAAAAATTTTAATGAATCATTTTTCCTCTCATATCACATCAGTGCAGGTTTTTTAAAAATTATAGAAGTAGGAAAACACTCAATTCCTTTATCATCTGCTAGATGAAGAACTCTCCTAACAGATTTTTCAGTAATGAGTATCTTCTGCCCATCTACAAAGGCATGAAGTTGTTCTTCCCCATTAATAGTTTTGACCTTAGCAGTAGACCAAAACTGTTTAATGTGGGAAATATATATAGTAGGGATTACTGTTAGTGCATACCTTATATGGCTTGCATTTAAGAAATCAATTATCTCTGTAAAACCTTCAGACTCTTTGGGTTTTTGCAAGAATACAATCATATTGTGAGTATCGGCAAAAGTTAGGTTCGACATTATTGTGATTGATGGTGGGTTTTTTGCGATTTGATGATAATAACAGAGTTAGGGTTTATCTTTGAAAGAATTATATGTGTGTGAAATCAATTAAGTGAATGATTTGGGAATTTAAACCCTTAATCGAAGAAGTTACACAACAATACCCTGTACTCTCAAACTCAGCAGCAGAAACCCAGCAGCATTAAGTTAAGCTTGGCAGCACTAACTTATGCCTAGCAACAGTAACTCAGTTTCCACTCCAAACAGCTTATTTATTAGCACTCCAACACTTTTCTCATCTTATCCTGCAAAATGTTAGTCTAAACACCAACAATAACCATATTCAAAATGATTACAAGATCATACTTAATAGCAGTATTAAGTATAACCAGTAGCACAAACTTAGCAGTTCTAAGTATAACTAGCAGTACTAATTACACTTAGCAGCAGAAACATTTAATGAATTAAATAACAGTACTAATCCTTTTAAAAACTTTACAAAAACATAAAGAGATCAAAATTTTTAAAGATTAAACATTCCAATACTGGCAGTTAAATATTGAAATCTGCCTACATCAAAAGCTTTTGTAAGTAGATCTGCAACATTCTTGTCAGTATGAATTTTAACCATTTGAATTAACTTCTTATCATTGCAATCTCTTATAAAATGATGTCTGATCTCTATATGCTTTGTTTTTGAATGATAAACAGGATTTTTAATAATGCACATAGTATTGTTATTGTCAATAAAAATCTTGGTATTCATAAAATTGTACCCATAATTCAGTAATTGATTCTTAATCCAAAGCACTTGTCCACAGCAACTTGAAGCAGCCACATATTCAGCGTCTGTTGTAGAATTTGCAACCACAGCGTGTTTCTTGCACTGCCATGAGATCAATCTACACCCCAAGAATTGACAACCTCCTGTTGTACACTTCCTATCCAAGCTTGCTCCAACATAATCACTATCAGTGTATGCAACCAAATCAAAAGGAGAATCTTTTGGATACCAAAGGCCCAATTTTGTTTGACCTTTCAAATATCTAAACATCCTTTTCACAGCATGAAGATGTGAAACTTTAGGTGTGACTTGGTATCTAGCACATGCACACACTGTAAACATAATGTCAGGTCTTGAAGAAGTAAGATACATCAATGAACCAATCATTGATCTGTATAGATGAACATCAACTTCTTCACCATCTTTATCCTTGAGCAAAGGCTTTGTGGTTTCCATAGGTGTACTTGCAGATTTGACATCAGTATACCCAAACTTCTTTAAGATCTCAGCAACATACTTATCTTGACTGATAAATATGCCTTCCTTGTTCTGCTTTACTTGTGAACCCAGAAAGAAAGAAAGTTCTCCCATAGAACTCATTTGAAACTTTTCATGCATAAGCTTCTCAAATTTAATACGCAGCTCCTTCCTTGTAGATCCAAAGATAATATCATCTACATAAACTTGAACCAGCAAGATATCATCTTTGTGTCTTCTGGTAAACAAAGTCTTATCAATCTTTCCTCTTTTGTTGGGAATTAAATGTTCTAAAGATTAGTGTTAGGAATTAAATGTTCACAAGGTTAGTACTACTTAAGGAAAATACACTAACAGTACTAACTGCTAAGTTAGTACTGCTAGTGCAAAGAAGGTACTGCTGTTTCATTTCCAAAAACCTATATCCTTCTAAGTGTGGTTAAGTAGATTTCGCATACTTAATCATATTCACTCAAAGTATCATATACACGTTACAAAGGAATAACATCCTAATTGTATAAACAAGATCCTCACAAGTGGTATCAGAGCCAGGTTGATACTTTTGATTTAGAAGAAGTGATGGACTTGGAGACATCTCAAACTAATGTGGCTGCTAAGTTGCCAATGCTCAAGTAAAATGAGTTTGATATGTGGAGGTTAAGGATAGAGCAGTACTTCCAGGTGCAAGACTATACACTCTGGGAAATTATTGAAGAAGGAAACTCTTACAAGCCTACAACTACTACATCAACAGTTGAGGGTAAGCAGGTGACAATTGTACAGATCAACCCAACAACTACAGAAGAGAGAGTTCTAAAGAAGAATGACCTCAAGGCCAGAAGTATGCTGAGGATGACCATTCCAAATGATCAACTTTAGAATTTCAGCAAGTTCAAGGATGCCAAGACGTTGTTTGAGACCATTGTTGCTAGGTATGGTGGGAATGAAGCCACCAAGAAGACCCAGAAGACTCTTCTCAAGCAGAACTTTGAAAACTTCTCTTCAACAAGCAATGAATCATTGGATCATATGTTTAACAGGCTTCAGAAGATTGTGAGCCAACTTACTATTCTTGGGGTGGATATACCTCAAGAAGATCTAAACTCCAAATTTCTAATAAGCTTACCTGAAGAGTGGGCTATGCATGTTGTTGTCTGGAAGAACAAGCCAAACATTGACACCATGAACCTAATGGACTTGTACAACAACTTCAAAATTATGGAACAAGATGTGAAGAAGACTGGAGGATCTAGTTCAAGTACTAGGAACATGGCCTTTGTATCATCTCCTAGTAACTCAAATCCAGTTGAAGATGAGAAGATTGATGTGGGAGTTAGTACTGCTAGTTCATCAAGCAGTATTATTGGTATTCTGGATGAGAAAATCTGTTGTGCCTTCCTAACAAGCCAGAATGATGGGTATATGCTTACTCATGAAGACCTCCAGGAAATCAATGATGATGAATTGGAGGAGATAGACCTCAAATGGCAAATTTCTCTTCTTAGCATGAGGGCTAAGAAATTCTATGAAAGAACTGAGAAGAAGATCACTATTAGCAGCAATGATACTGCTGGTTTTGACAAATCAAAGATAGAATGCTATAACTGCCACATGATGGGGCACTTCTCAAGGGAATGTAGAAGACCTAGGCAGCAGGATGACAAGAGCAAAGGTTTTGGAAGAAAGACCAAGGCCGTGGAGGTTTCTGAGCCAAACTCAAAAGCTTTGGTAGCTATTGATGGCTTAGGATTTGATTGGAGTTTTATGGAAGATGAAGAAGAAGCTTCTACTCAGATGGCTCTCATGGCCTTCTCTGCTACTGAGGTACAATCTGATAAAGTTTGTTTTAATACTTGCACTGCTCTTAAAGAACTAGAAACTTTTAGAAAACCTTATGATGAACAAAGGATAGAACTAGACAAAACTCATAATAACTTGTGGAATCATAAGAGAGGTTTAGCTATCCTGGAGGAGCAGATCATACACTATAAGACCAATGAATCTACTTTTACTAATGGAAAAATACTTCTTAACAGGGAAATAATGTTTAGAGATGCTGACATTAGTAATTTGAAAGCTGAGTTGGATAGGATTAACAAGGCTAAAGAAAATATTCAATTAAGTGTAGAAACATTAGAATATGCCTCTAAAGGTGTAACCAACTTAATTGAATGTCAAATAATCAACAAGGCTAAATCTGGGTTAGGAAATAATAATGTTCCACCTCCTTACAAAGGAATCCCTGCACCCCCAGGGATAGACCTAGAGTATACAGGCTTTTCTGAATTTCAACTACCAAAGTTAGAATATAGTGTTAAGCCAAAAGAAAATGTAGTTGTTGATAAGCTTGAAAGTTCAAGTAATACTTCACTTCCTGAGGACAAGGTTTCCTCTGGTAGGAAATCAGATGGTCCAATCATTGAGGACTGCACATCTGATGATGATAAGGAAGCTCGGGTTGTGGTTAAACCTGATGTTGTTAAAATAAAAGGAACAAGTGTTCCTAAAGTGGTCAAGAATAACACTGTTAGGCCTAAAGCAAATGTTAAACAAGCTAGGCAACCAGTAAGATATTGTGAACAATATAGAACCACAAACAAGCCCAGAGGTAACCAAAAAAATTGGAACAACCTCAAGTCTCACCAACTGGGTGATGACTTTATCTTCTATAACAAAGCTTATCACACTTGTGGTAGTTTTGACCATCTTGCAGCTTTCTGAAACAAAAGGGTAACTGTGTATTCAAACCATAGGGTGAACTTAGAAAGGCCTAAATCTCATTCTCATTTTGCTAGAATGCCACCCAGACCAAGTCTATTAAAGTCTGGCCCAAAACAAGTTCCTACTGCTAGACTAACAGTTAGTACTACTAGACCATTTAAGCATGTTTACCCAAAACCAACAGTTATAGGTGCAAAAACAACTTTCAAACAAGCACTAGCAACTGCAAAAAGGCCTATTAAACCAAAAGCAGTGGTACAAAAATAAATTTGGATGCCAAAGGGTATTAGCTACATTAAATATACTGCTAGGGAAAACAGGGCTAATGCTGTTAAGGCTTCAGCATGTTGGATTTGGAGACCTCTTAAATCCAATGGTGCATCAACCATCTTGAAAAGATTTAACTACATTGATGCACGAGGCAAACTCAAGTCAGTAATGGCTTGGGTTCCCCAAGGAAACTAATTTCCTTATTTATGTGCAAGGACATTCACAAGCAGATGATGAAGATCAAGGATATTCAGATAGTGGGTGTTCCAGACACATGACAGGCAACATGTCCTATCTTTCAGACTTTCAACCATTGGATGGAGGATATGTTTCCTTTGGGAGAGGAATAGGAGGAAGAATTACTGGTAAAGGTACTCTTAAAATTGGTAAATTGGATTTTGAAGATGTGTACTATGTGCAAGAGCTTAAGTATAACCTTTTTAGTGTCTCACAAATGTGTGACAAAAAGAACAAAGTTCTTTTTACTAACTCTGAATGTCTTGTCCTCTCTTCTGATTTTAAGCTACCTGATGAAAGTCAGGTATTGCTCAAAATTCTAAGAAAAGGCAACATGTACAGTGTTGATATGAAGAACATTGTTCCTAAAGAGGCCCTTACTTGTCTTGTTGCAAAGGCCACATTGGATGAATCTATGAAATGGCATAGGAGTCTTGGTCACATTAATTTCAAAACCATAAATAAAATTGTCAAAGATGGTTTGGTAAGAGGCTTGCCTCAGAAAAGATTTGAAAATGACCAAACTTGTGTTGCTTGTCTCAAAGGCAAACAACATAAAGCTTCTTGTAAGCCCAAGATTTTTAACTCTATTGATCAATCATTGTTTATGCTTTATATGGACTTATTTGGACCTACTTCTGTGAGTAGTAATAAGCATAAAAGATTTTGTCTTGTTGTTACTGATGACTATAGCAGGTTTACATGGGTTTTCTTTTTAGGTTCTAAGGATGAGACACCTAGCATTCTTAATACATTCATTACAGAGATAGAAAACTTAGTAGACAAGAAACTAAAAGTCATTAGATGTGATAATGAGACAGAGTTTAAGAATAGAGTTATGGATATTTTCGACAAAGAAAAGGGTATTAGAAGGGAATTTAGTGTTGCTAGAACCCCTCAGCGGAATGGAGTTGCTGAGAGGAGAAATAGGACACTCATAGAAGCTACTAGAACCATGTTAGCTGACTCTAAGTTGCCTATCACTTTTTGGGCTGAAGCAGTTAATACTGCTTGCTATGTCCAGAACAGGGTTTGGTTGTTAAGTCTCACAATAAGACATCCTATGAGCTTTTTAGAGGTAGAACTCCTGCAATAGGATTTCTTAGACCTTTTGGATGTCATGTGACAATTCTAAATACCTTAGACCATCTAGGAAAATTTGATGGTAAAGCAGATGAAGGATTCTTGGTTGGATATTCTCTCAATTGCAAAGCATTTAGAGTATACAAATCAAGAACTAGGAGAGTTGAGGAAAACCTACATGTGGAATTTCTAGAAAAAAAATCTAATGTTGCAGGTGAAGGTCCAAAATGGTTATTTGATCTTGAGTCTCTAACCCAATCAATGAACTATGTGCCTGTTGTTGCAGAAATTAATAATTTTTCAGGTTCAGAAGCTGATGATGCAAAAAATGAGGCAGGGTTAGGAAATGAGAAAGATCAGGATTATGTGTTGATGCCAATATGGACAAGTGTGGTTTCAACTTCAATAGATGGAAAAACTTCTTCTGATGATTCTAAAGAAGGGATTGAAGGTGAAAACAAGAAAGATGGAACTGAGGAACGAGAGAATCAAGTTAACAGTACTAATGATAATAGTACTGCTGAGACCCAACATGATACTGCTAGGCCAAATGTTTCTACTGCTAGGCCAAATGTTTCTACCGCTGGCCCATCAGACTCAAATGAAGCAGATTTCTCAGAAGATGAGGTGGACTTCAATAATCTCCCACCTGACTAACATGTTCCTACTACACCACACACAAGGATTCACAAAGTCCACACCCTGGAAAATGTGATTGGTGATGTGCAATCAGGAGTGAAGACAACGAAGCAACTTATGTCTTCAGACCACCAAGGGTTACTTGATGCTCTTTATGCAACAAAGCAGCATGAAGATGCAAACTCTTGCTTATTTGTATGTTTCCTCTCACAAGCAGAACCCAAAAATGTTCTCAAAGCCTTAGAAGACTCAAGCAGGGTAGAAGCAATGCAAGAAGATCTTCTCCAATTCAAGATTCAGAAGGTTTGGGTGCTAGTGGATTTACCCAAGAGTGTAAGGGTAATTGGCACCAAATGGGTCTTCAGGAACAAAAGGAATGAAAGGGGTATTGTCATCAGAAACAAGGCTAGACTTGTAGCCCAAGGGTACACATAAGAGGAAGGAATAAACTATGAAGAAGATTTTGCTCAAGTGGCAAGAATTGAAGCAATTAGACTATTCTTGGCTTATGCTTCATTTATGGGATTCAAAGTTTATCAAATGAATGTCAAGAGTACCTTCTTATATGGTACTATTGAAGAGGAGGTTAATGTCTCACAACCTCCAGGTTTTATTGATCCAGAACATCCAGACAAGGTATACAAGGTTGTCAAGGCTCTTTATGGCCTTCATCAGGCACCAAGAGAATGGTATGAAACATTGGCTTCTTATTTGATAGTGAATGGATTCCAAAGAGGCAAGATTGATCAGACATTATTCATCAAGAAGCAAAAGAATGATCTTTTGCTAGTTCAGGTGTATGTGGATGATATCATCTTTGGATCTACAAGGAAAGAGATGTGTGTAGAGTTTGAGAAACTTATGCATGATAAGTTTTAGATGAGTTCCATAGGGGAACTTACTTTCTTTTTGGGTCTGCAAGTTAAGCAATCAAATAAAGGCATATTTGATGAGGGAGATCGATACACTAATAAGGTGGTTAAACCTTTGTTGCTTTTGTGTATGTGATAAGTTGAGTTAATATGATCAAGTATGCAGAATTTACTTAATCACACTTAGAAGGTTATTTGTGTTATGGAAATGGAACAGTTATGCTTGTGTATATAGAACAAAGAACATGCAATGTTATCACCAAACGATTCAATATTATTCAAGATAATACGAGTGATCTTCAATATCACTAGGGTTACAAAGACCTTGAATCTTATGTTTTCTACGACTTGTGATATATGTTCTATGTTCGTGAGAGTTATTTTTTAAACACTTAATGTCACGTATATATTATCACTAGTCTAAGATCTTTCTTTTATAACACAAGAAAAATCTTTACAATACTGTTAAGTCTAATCGAACACTGCTGTGAAAACTTATTTTAGAGGTTACTAACAATAAGTTTTGTGATCGTTTACGGCTCAAGGTTATTTAGACCTTGATCTAGGGCTAAACTATGATAAGCGTAATGATAATATTGGCGGAATATTTAATGAAAGAAACTATACTATCACAACAAGGTTTTGCCAATTTCTCCGTTTGTTATTAAACTCCCAATGCTATGTGATTAAATATAGCACGGTTACTCTACCACAATAACAGGAATCAAGGAAAACCTTGATTACCTTGAGGCTAAACTAAACCTAACAACATCAGACCCCTTGTCTGATGTTCGCACACACACTCTTTTGATGTTCACATTATTTCACTGTGAAGCATGCATTTTATCTAAGGGTAAGATCTTCTTTTATAGTATGAAGAAGATCTTTTACAATATGATAAGCCTTGTCATCTACTTGCTTTAACGTGTGTCAGTCATTAAGATACAACTTGTATCTTTGTTTACAACTTTGTTGACTGATAAAATATCTAGATATTATCTATAGTATACAAGTGACTCATATACAAATAATATCTTCTTCATCCTTATCTATCCAGCAGCAGTATGACTCACTGATCAGCAGCAACTTCATTTGTACAAGCAGCAGTATGTTTGTACTAGCAGTAGTATCATTTGCACTAGCAGCAGAATGTTTGCATTAGCAGCAGAATGCTCTGTACCAGCAGTAGTATAAAATACACTAGCAGTAGTATGATATATGCCTAGCAGCAGAATCTACCTAGCGTATTTTGCTTATCGTTTCAGTATTCTTCATGTTTCATTCTTCTTGTTCTGTGATTATCAAATATATGAAAATATAATTCCCAACAATCTTCCCCTATTTGATGATTACAAAGCAAAAACATTCTTGTACGAATTTTCCTAGACGAAGTAGAGAAATTGAGATAACTAAATCTCACCATGAATGAAACCATACTGTCTTCCCCTTAATTTATGCTATTCACCACATCTACTGTGAAAACTTATTTTAGAGGTTACTAACAATAAGTTTTGTGATCGTTTAGGTCTCAAGGTTATTTAGACCTTGATCTAGGGCTAAACTATGATAAGCGTAATGATAATATTGGTGGAATATTCAATGAAAGAAACAATACTATCACAACAAGGTTTTGCCAATTTCTCCGTTTGTTATTAAACTCAGCCCCAATGCTATGTGATCAAATATAGCACGGTTACTCTACAACAATAACAGGGATCAAGGAAAACCTTGATTACCTTGAGGCTAAACTAAACCTAACTACATCGGACCCCTTGTCTGATATTCCCACACACACTCTTTTGATGTTCACATTATTTCACTGTGAAGCATGCATTTTATCTAAGGGTAAGATCTTCTTTTATAGTATGAAGAAGATCTTTTACAATATGATAAGCCTTGTCATCTACTTGCTTTAACGTGTGTCAGTCATTAAGATACAACTTGTATCTTTGTTTACAACTTTGTTGACTGATAAAATATCTAGATATTATCTATAGTATACAAGTGACTCATATACAAATAATATATTCTTCATCCTTATCTATCCAGCAGCAGTATGACTCACTGATCAGCAACAGCTTCATTTGTACTAGCAGCAGTATGTTTGCACTAGCAGTAGTATCATTTGCACTAGCAGCAGAATATTTGCACTAGCAGCAGAATGCTCTGTACCAGCAGTAGTATAAAATACACTAGCAGCAGTATGATTTATGCCTAGCAGCAGAATCTACTTAGCGTATTTTGCTTATCATTTCAGTATTCTTCATGTTTCATTCTTCTTGTTCTGTGATCATCAAATCTATGAAAATATGATTCCCAATAATCTTCCCCTATTTGATGATTACAAAACAAAAACATTCTTGTATGAATTTCCCTAGACGAAGTAGAGAAATTGAGATAACTAAATCTCACCATGAATGAAACCATACTGTCTTCCCCTTAATTTATGCTAGTCACCACATCTCTTCCCCTTTTTGTTATCAACAAATAGAGAATATTACAAATATGATCTTTACAACTACGAACTAATACTACATATCCAATCTATCCTTCTAATGTCTCAAATTACCCTCCATTAAGTTTTCCGCACTAAAAATGAACTTGAGACAGTAAAAATCTAAACCATCAGTAGTAATCGTGATCAACAGAAGTAAGAATCAACAATCTAACCCTATGGTGATGCACAAATATAATAAATGGTTAAACATCTGAACATTTAAGCTTCCCATGAAACCCATGTGTTAACCATTTGAATCTCCAATTCTGTAGGCTTTTATGATTGATGAAGAAAAACCAACCATTACTAACTTGATGATGAAACAGAATAAACCAACCTTGTGTCTTATGTCTTGTACTAAATCTGACTTCGAACGTATACCCATGTATAGGGAGACCTCAGTCTCTTGACAATAAACTCATCTCCAATGAGACACAGAGCACTACAACGTAACTCCTTTAAGTGTTTGTCAATTCATAGTCACTTAAACGAACGAACATGTTATCTTTAAAGTGTAGGAATCACCTTAAGATATGATAAGAACACAACCTTGAAAAATTCTACTTCATCTTCAAATAAGCAACAAATAACTTTCTTCGCCAAATAAATATAAGCAAGCCTTTAATCTTTTAAGAATATAACCCAACTCTCTTCCCTCTGAGTGGGTGTTCTTCCCCTTTGTTTGTGTAAACCAAGAAAGAAAAACCAAAAATTCATACCTCAACTGTTTCTGCAACAGTATTGAAAAATTTAAGCAAAACAAATCTTTCTTCATTCTTTAGCTAAAACCTTTTCTTTTCCTAGATCTAGAGCCCCCCGCTCTGATACCAACTGTGAAAACTTATTTTAGAGGTTACTAACAATAAGTTTTGTGATCGTTTAGGGCTCAATGTTATTTAGACCTTGATCTAGGGCTAAACTATGATAAGCGTAATGATAATATTGGCGAAATATTCAATGAAAGAAACAATACTATCACAACAAGGTTTTGCCAATTTCTCTGTTTGTTATTAAAGTTAGCCCCAATGCTATGTGATCAAATATAGCACGGTTACACTATAACAATAACAGGGATCAAGGAAAACCTTGATTACCTTGAGGCTAAACTAAACCTAACAACATTAGACCCCTTGTCTGATGTTCCCACACACACTCTTTTGATGTTCACATTATTTCACTGAGAAGCATGCATTTTATCTAAGGGAAAGATCTTCTTTTATAGTATGAAGAAGATCTTTTACAATATGATAAGCCTTGTCATCTACTTGCTTTATCGTGTGTCAGTCATTAAGATACAACTTGTATCTTTGTTTACAACTTTGTTAACTGATAAAATATCTAGATATTATCTATAGTATACAAGTGGCTCATATACAAATAATATCTTCTTCATCCTTATCTATCCAGCAGCAGTATGACTCACTGATCAGCAGCAGCTTCATTTGTACGAGCAGCAATATGTTTGAACTAGCAGTAGTATCATTTGCACTAGCAGCAGAATGTTTGCACTTGCAGCGGAATTCTCTGTACCAGCAGTAGTATAAAATACACTAGCAGCATTATGATTTATGCCTAGCAGTAGAATCTACTTAGCGTATTTTTCTTATCATTTCTGTATTCTTCATGTTTCATTCTTCTTGTTCTGTGATCATCAAATCTATGAAAATATAATTCCCAACAATATTTATCAGCCAAGATAAATATGTTGCAGAGATTCTAAAGAAATTTCAGTTTGTTGATTCAGAAGTGGCAAGCACACCAATAGATCCTGAGAAGCCTCTTCTTAAAGATGTAGATGGAGAAAATGTGGATGTACACATATACAGATCTATGATAGGCTCCTTGATGTATCTCACATCATCAAGACCTGATATCATGTTCTCTATTTGTGCTTGTGCAAGATTTCAAGTAACTCCTAAGGTTTCTCACTTAACAGTAGTCAAGAGGATCTTTAGATATCTCAAGGGTCAACCTAGGTTGGGTCTATGGTATTCTTGGGAATCACCTTTTGACCTGGTAGCATATTCAGACAGTGATTATGCTGGTGCTAGCTTGGACAGAAAGTCAACAACTGAAGGATGTCAATTCCTTGGATGTAGACTCATATCATGGCAGTATAAGAAGCAAACAATTGTGGCTACTTCAACAACTGAAGCTGGGTATGTAGCTATTGCAAGTTGTTGTGGTCAAGTGCTTTGGCTTCAAAATCTACTTCTTGACTATGGGTACAATTTCATGAACAATGTCATATATATTGATAATAGCAGTACAATTTGTATAATTAAAAATCCAGTGCAACACTCTAAAATAAAACACATAGAAATTAGACATCATTTTATTAGAGACTGCAATGAGAAAAAGTTGATTCAAGTTGTTAAAATTGATTCTGATAAAAACATTGCAGATCTTCTCACAAAAGCTTTTGATGTAGGTAGATTTCAATACTTGGTAGCAAGTATTGGGATGCTTAATCCTTAATAATTTAAAACTGTGTGTTTTTGTATATAAATTGGATTCGTACTGCTAACATTGTCAATTGGTACTGGTATTGAAAAGTTTGTACTGTTAGTACAAATTTGGATTGTTTTGTTCTTACTGTTAGTCAAATGATTATACTGCTATGAGACAAATGCTTTGCATTTTGTTTTCTTGGTTTTGGACTAACAATTATAGGTATGGAAATTTGAGCACAAAGGAAGTTTCAAGTGCAAAGTGAGAACAAGCAAAAGTTGGTGATTCAAATTGCTGACATAAAAGGTTAATGATAGTCAGAGTTTGGGAATTCATACACAAGGGTTTTTCCCAGGTTAAATTCTTTAAAATTTCTCTCTTGAAACTTATTATGATATTTCATTTTGAATTAATGGCTTAGTTGATCAGATAGTAACTGACTCAACTCACTTTCTATCATTTTGTACTTTAATTTGTATAATGAGTAAGTCTAAGGACAACTGATAGAAACAACAGCGAGCAAAAGTGAATCTAACATTTGTGTTAGAGGCAACAATTGCCACGACCTGAAAACCCTGTCAAGAAAGCCCTTTGAATGGGTGATGGATCGTGTTTTGGTTGATATATTGTGAATCGGGAGGTCTTGGAAGATGAAAGAACATCATCTTCATGGTAAAGGTTAGTGAGAGAAAGTGTAGAGAGAGAGAGAGATGGAAACTTGTATTATTGATAATATGGAAAGGTGAAAAACACACACAAGCTCCACCCTCCTAGTGAAGTCTAGGATGATATAAATAGGCTAACAAACCCATGACTTTACAATAATGACGGTTCTAGTCCATGTGTTTGTGCCTTACAATATAGCTAATGTAATCCCAAATATGTTGTCACATTTTCGTATGAGAAGCATACCCAACAATCGTCCCCCAATGTGGCAATATATGGGATTACTTACATCATTTCCTACAAGTACAAATAAAAATAAAGAAAGGTCTTCATAAGGTCTTCAGGTGCTGAGGATGACTACAGTTGACGCTCTTTGTCTTCATCTTGTACCTCGGCTTGAGAACTTTTCTTCACTTGTAGGTAAAAGATGTAATATGCATGAACTGGATTAACTTCCCCTCAATTCATGCTGCATGTCTTTATCGGCTTCTTCTTATACTTCTTTTTGTTGAAGTTTCTGAATCAGCTTCCCCCCAAACTAACAACCGCCTTCAGCAGATTTGAAACTTTGATGCAGTTAACATGTCTTCTAATTTTTGAAGGTTGAAAGTACGCAGCGAAATTTGTAGATGACATCGTAAATCACACCAAGCAAATCTGACTAGTACTCAGTAACGATTATGCTTAATGCGGAAACTCTGTTCGGGGGTAACATGCAAGAAATCAGCAAGATCTTCTCACATAAGTAGGCTACTTCGTACATCACACCCTGCGAAAGTTGAAACGATTACACCAAAATCACAAAAATGAATCACTGATCATCTCTGCGGACGTCTCTCCGGTAGTAATAAAATTGTAAGCTCGATCACGTGAGTCTGTTATGCATCCCCGATATGCACATTTCTTCCCCCTGAATGCAGATCCATCTGGAGAAAGAGTGTTTTCGTAAAAAATGCAAGAAAAGTCAAAGTACATCTACTCTCTCTTCCCCCACGATGTCTTCGCGGAATCTGAAGCATACACACTATGGTTACGATGGAAACGGAGGCAGCATACACCCTGTATGTCCAATTTGTCAAAGATGTGTGAAGTACCAAAAATAGCCCGTGAGAATCAATTTGCTGATAAAATCTCTACTCTTCTATACTCTTCTCATCTAACTCTTTACTGACCCCATTATCATTCTGACGGCTTTTTGTAGTGACCACTGATGGAGAAAACCCAATATTACGAACTTGAGACTGAAGTACAATAACCCGAACTTGTGACTTAAACTTGCACTATTGTCTGATTAAGAACCTATACAGAGCACTACAACGTAACTCCTTTAAGCATAGATCGTTTCATATACCCATCCAACCATCCTTTACTGTATATGAACTCATCTTGAATAATCCACATCTTTGTGTGACACTTGAGCACTACAACGTAACTCCTTTAAAGTGATAGCTATACTCTGTGAGCACAACAACGTAACTCCTTACATCAGGTATAACTAGATAACTCAAGTCTTAATCATTTTGAAGGTTATAAGCTCGAACAAGGATCTCGAAGAATCATGCATCCAACCAACCCCGATATCTTCAAGATACTAAGTACACGCACCCGTGATATTCCACTTCAACCTCAAATAAATAATAAAGAATTAACCCCGTAGTCACATCTTGCGGTTCAATACCCAATACTAGCCTTTTGACGGTTTAAGTGAACTATGATAATGGTTTTATCCCGATCTTGTCAAAAAACGTATCCCCGTGAAAAATTTGTAATAACCAAAATTCCACTCTTCTGGTCAACGATTATACCAAAAAAAAATAACACTTTCTATTTTAAAAATACATGTGAGTAATGAAAATTCAGCCCATGTGTTAGTTTATGTTGTTAACCAACGCAATACAAACACCTTTGAAAATTAAGACAGCCCAAACAACATTGAGGCCCGTGTCTTGGTTCCTGCCCATCAAACGAGATTAACTAACTGATCCAACACTAACCCAACAACCGGTCCACCTCAAAGCCAAAGGGTCCAATCCAAATACTAACCCTAACATTTCGGGTATAAATAACACCTTAACCACAATTCATTAACCCTAATCTTAAACATTTCCGCCCCCTTTCACTCTTCATAGCAGTCACCAAAAAAAATACAAACCCTAATCACTCAATATCAAACAATCCGCCCCCTTCTATCCTTATTCTCAATCACAGTCACCCCACTCACTCCCATTTCTCACTACACAATCTAACGCAGCCTCCATATTCATCCTTATTTCTTCGTTAACAACAAGATACAAACAAAAGACGAACACCAATTTTGACGGTTTGGTTTCAAGATCTTGAAAAGATCTAAGGTAGGTTTATTATGTTTTGTTTGAATTTCTTTGAACGAATCAAAGGAAGTTTATGACAGATTTGTTATAAGACTTCCTTTATTTTCGGATATTGAACAAGAAGCAAAGCTTCTATAAGATCAATGATGGTTTACGGTTTCATCCGAAAATCTTTAAAGATTGTTATAAGTGATGTACAACACTGAGATCTTGTGTGATTGTGTCTAGTGAGAAACAGAGATGTGATGTGGTTTGTCGTAGTAATTAATTATAATCTGTGATGAGGTGGGATTGATTGTAGGATTAGATTGAGTTGTTGTTGATGGGTTAGATTTGTATTTGAGTAATTGTTGTTGGTTCCTACTTCTCTTTTTCCTTCCATTTATTATTGCAAGTGTACTGGTTCGAGTAGAATAACATGGTCTCTGGTCATCATCACCTTTTTTTTATGTTTTTTTATTTTAACTGTTTGACCGGTTGACCGTTGACTGTTGACCATTGACCATTGACCGTTGACCATTGACCGTTGACCATAATCCATTTGCGATAAGCGTACTCATGTCACATTTGCGATAAGAGGTTTGTCACATTTGCGATAAGTGGTCTTGTCACATTTGCGATAAAACGCATTTGCGATAAAAAATGGTTCATCTCAAATGCTTTATAAGAATTTGCGATATCAGTCCGGATTTGCGATAAAAAAGGGTTTATCGCAAATGCTTTACAAGCATTTGTGATAAAATGGGGTTTTGACTTGTTGACCATGAATTCCGGCGGTTCTCCTATGATTTTTCCGGCCATCTCCTTATTTACCAGTTTTTCGACCACTTTTTATCAGTACCCAGACCAGCTTTTCGAGACCATTTCTGACCATCTTTAAGGACCAGTATTCCGACCATGTTCACCAGTTTTCCGACCAATTAACAACCACAAATATTACGCAGATCTGATACGAACAGTCATAAAAAAATGATAAAAAGTGAAAACCAAGACTGTATTAGACAAATATTAAGACTATGACCTAAAACTTGTGAATAATATAACTGTTATCACAAAGGATTCAAGAAACAGATCTGTTCCACAACTGAATACAGTTTTGACAAGAAAAAAATCACGCAAATCAACCAAAACTAATACCAAGGCTCTTTGATACTAATTGATGGATCGTGTTTTGGTTGATATATTGTGAATCGGGAGGTCTTGGAAGATGAAAGAACATCATCTTCATGGTAAAGTTTAGTGAGAGAAAGTGTAGAGAGAGAGATGGAAACTTGTATTATTGATAATATGGAAAGGTGAAAAACACACACAAGCTCCACCCTCCTAGTGAAGTCTAGGAGGATATAAATAGGCTAACAAACACATGACTTTACAATAATGACGGTTCTAGTCCATGTGTTTGTGCCTTACAATATAGCTAATGTAATCCCGAATATGTTGTCACATTTTCGTATGAGAAGCATACCCAACAATGGGTTTATCTATACACAGGCAGTTATTTATAACTGAATACATTGGTTCTCACACAACCAGAGGTTAAATTAAACCGAAATCTTGATTAAGTGTCTATTATTACACTTAATCCCTTAAAAATGGTTGTTAGTAGTATGGTTTTTCATTACAATCAAGTTCATACTGCTAAGTCAAAAGTTTCTTAAAAACCCTTTTGGATTTAGAATGGCTCAAAAACCTATCTTAGGATGGATTATGAGTCAATGTCCCATGATTCACCTCTCACAGGAGGTTACACACCTGGAAGTGATGAGGGCAGAGTGGAACTTAAGAAATTGATGGCTTTATGTAGAAAATTGTCTGATAAGGTATCCAAATTGGAAGATGATCTCAAGAATCTTAAAGAAAAAAGATCAGTTAAGATGGTGGTTTCAACAAGTTCTTTTAGTTCATCAAAGGAGTCAAGTTCAGATGAAGGTGAAGGATCTTCCAAACAGGGGAGGATGAAAGATTGTGGATGTGTATGCTCAGAATCAGGGGAGGAAGTTTAAATTGATCAATCAGGGGAGAAAGATTGGGGAGTAAGATTATCCAAATTGATCAAGATCCAAAAGTGCATGAGTTTAGTAAAAGCATCATCATTTTCTGCGGTCAGTAGTATCATTTTCTGTGGTTTTTTTTTTTTTTTTTTTTTTTTTTTTTTTTTTTTTTTGAGAACCAACATGTCTTATTATTCAGCAAATAATAAGAACAAGCTCCAGTTTCAGTTAATGGATGATGGGAATAAGCTCTTTCATCTCTCTTCTTCGATTGTTGATACTCAAATGGAGAAAGTTCTAGTTACATGTTGCATCTGCTGCCTCAGGGGAGGCAAGAAGATCAGTTTCATGATGATACTACTACTTTTGACTCTTTTAATTTCAATTTCAGTTCACTACATTTGTTCATCACATGCAAGGCTTGCTGAGAGATGACTGTGTATCTTGGATGCTTGGAGCCTGAGTAAGCTACTGCAAGTGTTAAAGACAAAGAAAATGGCTGAAGAGTTTCAAGCTAAAGAAAGAGCAAATTACTCTCCAGAAAAACAAAAGGATGTTATTGCTAAAACTGATTCACAAATGGCAGATGAGGTGGTCAGAAAGGTAATTAATCTTGCAGAAAAAAGGAAAGCTCAGATCAAGAGTCTGACTATGTAGTGTTTGAAAGATCCTCACAATCCTCATTTAATTCAGAAGAAACTTGATGATTTGGGATAAATCACAAGTTTAGGGGAGGATTGTTGGGAATTAAATGTTCTGAAGATTAGTACTGCTCAAGATATAACTAACAGTACTAACTGCTAAGTTAGTACTGCTAGTACAAAGAAGCTACTGCTAGTGTTGGAGATTATACTGCCGCAAGTCTACTGCTAGTGTATCAGATACTGCTGTTGGAGTGACTCATACTACTGCTGAGTGGATAACTGTCGCGTATACTACTGTTGAAAGGATAAGTATGAAAAAGATATTTTGTGTATAAAAGTCAAATATATACGGTAGATAAAATCTTAGATAAGTGATCAGTCAACAAGTTGAACACACAGAACAATTTGTATCTTAGCTACTGACACACTTAACAAGCAAGTAGTTGACAAGACTTAACAATATTGTAAAGATCTCTTTTGGTCTATAAAAGGGAGATCTTAGCTTAGATATTAAAAAGTGAGATTAAGAGTGTATTGAAAATAACAGAAATAGTCATCCTTGTAACAGAGATTCAAGGTTTTGTAACCCTAGTGATAATCAAGATCACTCGTATTATTCTCAATAATATTGAATCGTTTGGTGTTATACATTCTGTGTTCATTGTTCATCACAAAAGCATTACTGTTCCATTTCCAAAAACCTATATCCTTCTAAGTGTGGTTAAGTAGATTCCGCATACTTAATCATATTCACTCAAAGTATCATATAAACATTACAAAGGACTTACATCCTAAGTGTATAAACAACATCCTCACATCTTTGAAACCCACTGTCCAACAGGTATTTTGACAAGGTTTCATACGATGCTCTAGGAGCTTGATGTAAACCATAAAATGCTTTTTCAACCTTGTTAACTTTATCTGGAAAGTCAGGATCTTCAAACCCTGGTGGTTGACAAACATAAACTTCTTCTTCAATCTTTCCATAAAGAAAGGCACTTTTAATATCCATCTGATACACCACAAAGTCTTTAAATGAAGCATAAGCTAGAAACAACCTAATTGCCTCAATTCTTGCAATAGGGGCAAAGACTTCATCATAGTCAATCCCTTCTTCTTGTGTATATCCCTGAGCAACTAATCTAGCTTCTTTTCTTTTTTTTTTTTATCACAATCCCTCTTTCATCCTTCTTGTTTCTGAAAAACCATTTTGTACCTATAGCCCTTTTGCCATTAGGTAAATCTACCAAAGTCCAAACTTCTTGCAGCTTGAATTGTAGAAGTTCTTCTTGCATGGCTTCCACTCAGCTTGAATCAGTCAAAGCTTGGACTGTCTTCCTGGGTTCCATTTGTGATAGAAAACAAGCAAACAAACAATTTTTAAGATCTTTATGACTGTTTCTTTGTTGAATAGTTCTAACAAAGAACCCTTGATCTGTCAAATTCTTGGTCATCTTTCTTGTTTGTACAGCAGAATGCACATCTCCAATCACTTGTTCTTTAGGATGATCTTTATGAATTCTGTTAGTTGGAGTAGGACTGACTGCAATTGTTCATCCAAATTGCCCAGGTCATCCTCTACATCTTCATTACTTTCAGCCCAAATGTCTTCCAATATAGGCATTGCTGGATCAAAAGGATATTCACTGCTATCTTTATTTCCACCACCAGCATTAACTTCTGTTTCAGCAACACTAACATTTGAACTGGCAGTATTAACTGTGTTAGTGTTGTTGCCTTCACCAGCAGCATTAACAGACTTAAGGCTGTTAACTTGATCATCCTTCTCACTTTCTTTCCCTGGATCTTCATCATTCTTCTCTGCATCAGCACTTGAAGGTTTGAATTCATCTTCTTGAGAACCTTTAGGAATTTAGGTTGAGAATGGTGGATCAGCAGTCCATAATGGCAGCAAAATGTAGCTGTTACCAGGTTCTGTCTCCTCTCTAGCTTGACCTGCATCAACACTTGCTTTTGTACCTGCAAAATCATTAGACTGTGTACCTGCAGCAACTTGCTCATAATTCATTGATTTTGTTAGTAAATCAATATCAGATAGCCAATCTGGTCCACTACCTGCAACATTAGGTGTACTCTCACTAGACTTAATGTGCAAATTCTCCTCCACTATCCTGGTTCTCCTATTGAATACTCTAAAGGCTTTACTATTCAGTGAGTATCCAATAAAGAATCATTTTTCAGCCTTACTATCAAACTTACCTAGGTGATCTATGGTATTGAGAATTGTAACAGGACACCCAAATGGTCTCATGAAGCTTAAAGTTGGTGTTTTACCATGAAAAAATTCATAAAGGGTCTTGTTATGAGGCTTAACAACTAACACTCTATTCTGTACATAGCAAGCAGTATTAACTGCTTCCGCCCAAAATATAGTTGGTAATTTAGAATCAACTAACATTGTTCTAGCAGCCTCAATTGGTGTCATATTTCTCCTCTCTGCAACACCGTTTTGTTGAGGAGTTCTAGCTACACTATATTGTCTCATTATACCCTTAGATTCACAAAACTGATCCATCTCCATGTTCTTAAACTCAGTTCCATTGTCACATCTTATCACTTTAACCCTATGAATTTACTAGATTTTCTACCCTTGTTATGAAAGACTTAAGAATTCCACTAGTCTCATCCTTGGTAGCCAAAAAGAAAAACCAAGTAAACCTACTATAATCATCTGTGACAACTAGGCAATACATTTTTTTCATTAAACTTTTTACAAATGTTGGTCCAAATAAATCCATGTGCAACATATGTAAAGACTGACTGATTGAATTCACAGTTTTGGACTTACAAGAGGCTCTGTGTTGCTTTCCCTTCTAACAAGCAACATAGGTTTCATCATTTCCAAAAAGTTTGGAAGCCAAACCTCTAACAAGCTTTCCCTTAACCTATTTGTTCATTGTTTTAAAATTCAAGTGACCTAGCCTTCTATGCCAAAGTTTAGATACATCTAATGTGGCTTTCGCAAAGAGACAAGTTAAACCTGTGATAACGCTCAGAATGAGCATGTTTTTAGTTGCGTTATCATTAGTTTTGTGCATCATATTTGGTTATATTTATATGTATTTGTTACTTAATCCTGAAAAAGTGTATATGTAAGTAAATGTAGCCAAGTACAGGAAAAGATGATGAAAAGACGAAGAATTAGAGTGATTATGCACATTTGGAAGATTCCCGTGATTGAGACAAGTTAGAAACCACACAAGGACTCAAGGATTTGATAGTGACAAGATTTCTATGTTCATATATCAAGGAAATGTCAAGTTCTATGGAAGAAATCCGTGCCACAACCAAGGATAAAGCATGCAACAAGAAAAGTCAAAGAAAAATAAAGATTGTGAGTACAGGCAGACTCCATCCGATCGGATGGAGCCCGCATCCGATTTGGATGGGAGGAATTGGATTTTACCGAGAAGTCCAACCGATCGGATGGGCCTAGATCTGATCGGTTGGCTGAAGCTGCAGTTACCAAAGTTGCATTTATTGATGGTTTTACTCCTCATAATCATTGTGGCCGATCATTTCCTTCTAATTTACTGTTCTAAGTCGTTTTTACTTGGATAATAAGTGTTATCATGCTATATAATGGAATCCAAGGTTAGATACTAAGTGTGACAACCCAAAACTAGTAAAGGCTTACACCCAAGTCCTTACTATCTTATTATTATTGCCCGAAAGTCTAGAAGTGTTGTAAAAACGTCCAGGAAATATTGAGTTCAAGTCTCAATAGTTTCGTTTGAGTTTCGAGTTGTTTACTTGTCAAGTTTAGGCGATTGGAGGAGTGTGGTTGCTATAGTTCTACAATTCTAGTTCTTGTAATCCTAAGCTAGGTATATCTTGTTTATCTACAATGAACTACTTTTACTTTGAGTTTATTGAGTTTAATGAAAGTATTGTTTGTTAATTGTGTTTGATTATGATTGTTATGGAGTAATTTTTGGTATACTTATGTGTATGATGTAACTATTGTTGGAGTATTCTTATTTTATAGTGATGCATGAAAACATTTCTTATTTTATGAGTTTGTTGGAATAATATCTAATCTTGCTTAATTTGTTGGTAAAAACATTTTAAAGGATAAAAAGGCCGAAAGGATTTTCTTTATATTTTTATTTCAAAATGTTAGTGCACGAATTAGTATGGGATATGATGTGTGACAAGCACCAAATTTACTCATTAAAATGGATTTGAAACGATTTCATCACGAGATAAGGCCGAAAGGATTCGTAGGAATTTATGAGATAAGAATTGCTTTTCAAACAACTAGAGTTTAATAAAATTGTCGTAATAGTTAGCAACGCCGAAAGGAGTTAACTAGGAGATTGAACTCTTACAAATGATTTTTCATGATATAAACCGTTGATTGTTAATCATTCATATAAAATTGTGCATCATTACAAGTTACACCAAACTTTGTAGAATACTCTATGCAATTAGTTAAGGAATTACACACAAGTATATGTTTTGTTTTATTGGATTCTATTTACATCTTTTTGAATTATCACCAAGAATAGGATTGACAACCCTTTTTGCAAAAGCTTGTTATACTAAATACAAATACCAAATCCCTTGGGACGATCTCGACTTACCCACCTTTACTATTACGGACGAGTATACTTGCTCGTATGTGTTAAATAGAAAACCGGATAAATCGTGTTTATAAATTTTAAAACTTGTACACGCATAACACATCAAGTTTTTGGCGCCGTAGCCAGGGATTTGATTTGATTTGATTTGAATAGATTTGATTCGTACTTGGTAGTTTTATAAGTTTTTGATTTAGAAATTCGTGTTGAAAGAGTAAAGTAAAAAAAAAAGTTTGGTTTTGGTACCAACCGAATCGGATGGTCATCCATCCGATCGGTTGGAACTTTCGTAAAATTTTTATAGATTTTCAAATTTTTTTTAATTCGGGTTTTTAATGGTAGATTAATGTTAGTTTAAGTGTAGTAATAGATATAATTAATTATTTGTTTAATTAGATAATTAATGATAATCATAAGATTAATTTTTAATGTTTTTATGGTTTTTATTAGGATAGTTAATGTAGTTAGTATAGTTAATTTTATGTTTAATAGTTAAGTAGTTCAAGAGTTTTCATTTATTTTGTTAATTAATAATAGTTATTAGTTAGTTAAATGTTATTAAAGTTATTAATTATGATTCTTTTTTTTTTTTTTTTTTTAGTTTATTAATCTTATTTTATGTATTAGTTATTATATTAAAGTTATAATTCAGTTTTTTTTATAATAATAAAAAATAAAATGTTAGATCCAACTGATCGGATGTTGCCCGCATCTGATTCGGTTGGGCAAGTTTTTTTTTTATGATTTTCCAACCAATCGGATGGAGTGGAAAACCGATCGGATGGATGCCTCGTAAAAGTTTTCAAAATTTTTCAAAAATTTTAGTTGTTTTAGTGTTTTAAGTGTTTGAACTTGTTTGTTTACTTGATATGACTTCATTTTGAAAATGTTTCGATTATGACTAACCCTAATGCTAATGATTTGGATTTTTTGTGTTTGTGGTTATGTTATAGTTAGTATTTGCTTTAGTAAGATGGAGAGTTTGAGCGAAGTTTCGGAGTACTTGAGAAATTTGGAAGAAATGTTCAAGGATTCGGGTGATTCCTTGTAGCGTTTGGAAAATATGTTGGAAGACGTTAAGGTTGATGTTGAAAAGATAGAAGAAGTTGGAGAAAACCGAGTTTGTTTGCCAAAGGACAAAAGAGTTGTTGTGTTCACAAGAGCACCACCTAAGGAGTCCGATGCACCGTTCATGAGGTTTGCTACACCTTGTAGTGTGGAAGGAGTAAAAGCTTGGGATGCTCAGTTGAATATGGAGTATGGTGACAATTATATTACGGAAGATGTTCTAGATAAGCTTGGGTTCGTTCGACTTGATTATGAAGATTATGGAAGGAAGAAAGTGAAAGATGTGCGTGTGAATATTCACGGTCACATTTTTAAGGTTGATTTTGTTGTTTTAGAATATGGAAATGCCGATGAGCCGGAGGTAGTGTTTGGAAGAGATTTTCTTGTTACAACTAAGTGTAAGCTTGATTTTGCACTTGGTGAGATGAGGATTGATATTACCGAGTTAGAAGAAGAGAAGGAAGTAGATGTGATGCTTGCAGAATTATGTGAAGGAATAGAAGAAGTTAAGGGAAGGAAGAGATTGTTAAAATGGGAAAAGCTAGTAGGAAGAAAGCACCTCTTAATAAACTTACCCAACCCTCCACCCCAAAGAATGATAATTCATCATCATCATCTAATTCACCACCTAAATCACCACAAACCGTTAAACCGTTAACTCAAGAACAAAAGGAAGCTATTTTTGAGAATTTGGAGATGAAGTTTAATGATCTTATGGAGAAGAAGCCGGTTATTGATGTGTTGAATAATTATATGACATACCGTAAGAAATTGGATGCGGTTATGATGGCTAGATCTAGGCTAGAAGATAAAAGTTTTGATGAAGTTGAAAGAGAGAGAATTGTGGAGAATGGATTGCCTAAGAAAATGAGTGATCCGGGGAATTTCGTTTTACCAATTAAGGTAAATGGAACAACTCCTATGTATGCATTGGCCGATACCGGGTCAAGCGTGAGTGTTATGCCATATCCGTTGTACAAGAGGTTAGGACTTAGTAACTGATGCGTGGTTTTGTAACCTTACAACAGGTTTTACCTCTCGAGGGATCTCAAGAGGCTTACAACCCCACCAGGCAGTGTACCTGACCGATGTAGTATAGTGTAGTGGTAAGTACGGGGGATTGATCGTTCTCCACAGGGAATAGTGTTCGTTAGGTATGAAAAACTACTCTAATAGGTCTAAAGGTTGAGGAAGATTCTTTTTATGTTTTTATATTTTTTTTATGAAAGCAAGTAAAATCTCGGGTTTGAAGGAGTGGGCGGAATTAGTTGCTAGTCAACTAACCCAAATTTACTACGAATGCAATAAAATAAAATAACAAAAATGAAAATGTTGTGAGAAACTTATGTGTAGAGAAATGTGTTTACTTAGATTTCCTTACTCCCTAACTATCTTTTACCGGTTAATTAGTGTGTATTAGTCGCGTGGATGACGGGTGTATTCCTTAATACCATTCGTGGGGTGGCGTACTTACTTCCCCAACTCTACAAGCTCCTACTTCACTCCTATGTCGAGCCGGCTAGGAAGCTCCTAACATGGGATCACTAGAATTCGCTTGTGCATTAAATACAACCATAAAAACCTTTAGTACGCATTTGGTTCATGTTTCTTAAGACGTTCAAGCAAGTTACCGAATAGGAAGTTAGCCAGTTTTCTTAAGCCTAACATAGATAAACAATCATCCAATACAACTAACAACACACTAATAACCAATAATCAATAGCTAGGTTTCATTAGATCTAAGCAAACACAAGATAAATTTAGCCTAACATGTTAAACAAAAGACAAGAATAAGATAGAATCAAACAACACATAGACATATTGAATGATTAATTGATAACTTATCTTCAATGTAACATGGAAGATCTCAAGGCAAAAAGCCTTGAAAAAGAAGCTAAATTCGTCTTAGGGTTTTCTCCCAAAATTCCACACACTAAGCTCTACACTAATGACAAAAAATTAGAAAACTATATATAGATTTTTGGATATGACGGCGTCACGTTATGGAGTGTGACGCCGTCACCTCGCCGCTTTTATGGTTCCCGGATGACCTTCTTGACGCCGTCCCTCTTTAGCTCTTCAAAAATCCATTCTGGCTTATCAAGGCTTGACGCCGTCGAACCTTGAACGTGACGCCGTCCCCTTTTGATTTAAGCCGTGACGCCCTTGATCAGGTTAAAGCGTGACGCCGTCAGAATTCACATGCTATTTTCACTGGCTTATCATGAGTAAATTTCACGTCCACTTTTTCTTGCCAAGGCATGACGCCGTCTGGGGTCAATTGTGACGCCGTCAAAGGTAACTTTTAGCACAATTTTGAGACTTTGTCGTTTTCTTCACTTTTATGCTCCAAAAACGTGCAAAATGCCTCCTTTTCCAGATTTCTCCTCAAAAGTACCTAAAATGACAAAAGGAACGATTTAGGGCGATATTTGATCAAATAAATACGATTTAGGGCTTAAATGACCCCTTAAAAGCGGTACACTTTTCGCTTCATCAAATACCCTTACACTTGAGATTTGCTTGTCCTCAAGCAAATGCGCTTTTATTCTAATCAAAATACAAGTTAGGGGTCATTTAACGCAAACATAAAAGTAATTACAACAAATATTCGTTCCACTTCAATCATAATAAGCACGGAGATTATAAACTAGCACCTCACAAGTAGTGTTTAGATACTCACATCTCTCAAGTGTCATCAAAATAAATCTCATAAATGAAAACGGATAATATCTCTCACTACCTGTCATAGCAAATAGATTACCATAGGCTTGGGAAAGGATCGAAAACCTCCTCCACTAGGCGTAAGCACCAAAGATAAACTATCAAAGAGGGCTTTTAAATGGGTTATAACGTTAGGTGTAGGGAAAAGGAAAACACGGTTTTGTTGGATAAGGGATATTTTACTGGTGGCGAGTTAAAGATCTTGATTAATTACATGTACTATACAATGTTGCTAAGCCAAGACTCGACTCAATCTTAAGCTAATGAAATAAAATAACAAAAACATAAAATAAAACGGGATGGTAGTCCGTATGTTTTTTCTACTTTTCTTTTTCTCATTTTTTTGTATTTTTCTTGATTTTTTTTTTTTTTTTTTTTTTTTTTTTTTTTTTTTTGTGCATACACTTTTGCCCTACCATCCAAAATAATACATCATAGGGGCATTGCATACCCCTTACACTTGAACTTTTACATAACTTTACAAATAACTATTCTAATGACTCGAATTAAGATAATTGAAAAACTTGGAGTACTTTTAAAATATTTAGCACAAATGGGGGTAATAAATGATGTTCTTCCCCATTACTCCATTACACTAGTACTTTACCCATGAGTCCCAATCGTCCCAAAACACTATGTACAAGGATATGACTCGACTTAGCAACCATGTAATCAACTAGATAATTAACTTGGGTTTAAACAAATGTTGTAACAATAATGCACTAAAAATGAGTGCATACAAGGTAGGTTAAGGCGATTTGGGTGTACATTTAAGTGGGGTGTAACAAATTCTTCCTTTAAGTAAAATGCTTAAAGGTCGAAACGAAAAGATAGGCTCTGAGGGGTGTACTAGGGGTATCGTGTACTAAAAATGAGTACAACGCAAAGGGTGTGGGAGAATTACTTGACCAATGTAGCCAATGTAATTATAACAAAAACACAGGTGTAAAACAATGGGTTAATCCTAATGCCTCTTATCATGTAGTAAATCTAACTACACGAATGTAGTCTCACTTGTGGCCTTGGAATGGTCCTAATGCAAGTTCTAGAATCTAAGTGCTACCGGTACACACATCATAGCATAAATGCTTTTCCTACCAATTCTAGGGGTGAACCTCACATATTTGGGGTGGAAAATTTTTTTAGTGGTACGGTTTTTGTGCTAGTCATATAACTCCTATCCGTGAGACGCTCATTAAGATCAAAGTTTCACTCCTATATGTTGTAAAAAATTTTAAATTTGGCACTAAAATTACCCTAACAGGTATTTATCTCAGTTTTATTACACATCTACCATTAAACAAACAAAAATCAAGCGCAATGGCATTCTCTAAAATCGTACTTTTACCCCCCCTTACACTTAAGATGAACATTGTCCCCAATGTTCAAATAACAAGATGTAAAAGCATAAAGTAAAAGAATGAAATCAAATACTCCCCTGATTCGCTCGGTGGATAATGAAATTACACGGTTAAATCTTCCTCCAAAGAGAATGTTGAAGCTCCATGACTAATGCATCGCCATAAGCTTGATTCAAAACATTTCCTTGTCCAAAATAACCTGTTAAACCTGAGAAAACAAACACGAAAACCTGCATAACATCGGCGGGATAAATCTATATATAAGGATATAATGCTTGTGGAATGATAATTTTGCAGATTCCTGGAGATTATAAGTTGGAGATTTTAATAAAAACTTTTTAAAAACAAAACTTTCAAAAATTTCTGAAAATTAAATCTGACGCCGTCAGGTTATAAACCCTGACGCCGTCAGAAATGACCTGACAAAAATTCTCATTTTAAGTTTCCGGAAAATTTCTGGAAAAACCTTTACCTTACTTCCTGGAAATCCTGCAAAACATCATTATGACTCGATACAAGCATTTGACTCAAACAAATACGAATATGTATGTTAATTTATTATTATTATGATTCATGTTAATTTGTTCTAATAAACCGATTTGACTTTCCCTTACACTTATCTTTTGCAAAATACCTTTATATGTAGTTAAGACGAAGTTAAAAACAAAATAAAGCATTTTCACAATTTTAGTTTTGAACATGAATCAATAATAATAAAAATTAAACATACATACGGAAGCAAATAAAATCAAACAAACAAATAAATAAACACACAAAGCAAATAAAGCTTGGGTTGCCTCCCAAGAAGCGCTTGTTTTTGTTTGAGTCACGAGCCTGACTCTACCCTTATTTAACAAAAATAGGGGAGGTTTTCCCTACACTTAGGATTAAGTGCGGGTGAAAGTAGCGATACACACCCTTAGGGTGTGAATATGCCACGTGAGGTGAAGGGGGTGAGTGAATGGCTTCCTTCATCCTAAAACTACCCGGATAATATTGGTTGATGGGTGGGTCGGTTCCTCTTTTTTCTCCTAGATGTAAATCTAAGGATGAAAAGTTGTGTAAAGGTTGAGGTTCCAATTCATCAACACTAGGAAATTCCCTAGAACTATGAGTAAGGTCATCACTAAAAGTGTGCAAACCTATATCCTCTAGTTGTGCTTGGTCCAAGGGTTCTACCTCCATCGGGATTCCTAAAGTCTCTTCTACTTCTTCCGGGTAAGTCACGGGCGGTGCGGGTGCCTCAAATGATGGTGGGTTTTGTGGAGTACTTGGTTTGGTGAAATCAATCCCACTCATGCAACTAGGTAGTTCAACACTAACCATCTCACAGTCTTGTTTTGATTCTAAGTCCATGTTCTTAGAAACTAGGTCTCTTTGCTCATACGAATCCACCAATTCGTTCCACTTATGGGTCATGGTTAGGAAGCTTTCCTCGAAATTCATCCAAAGGGCCTGACTAAAAGGAATTGATCCAGATAATGCTTGTCTAAGAGAAGTATCACATGCATAGAATTCATTAAACCCATCTAACCTTACCCCCAACTTCATTTGGATATCACAAAGATCACGAAACAATTCATAGGAATGATAGGAAACAAATCTCTTGGTGAAGTATAATTGTTCATCTATTGTCAATGATCTAAATGGAATTTCATCCGCCATAGTGACAAATGAAAATGGTTTTACAAACAAAGGGCACAAAGAAAAAGATAGACTAAACAAATCTAATAAAAAGAAAAATAAAAATCTCACTAGAAAGGAATCTAGTGAGTAGACCTAATAAAATAAAAATTCAACCTAAACAATAACTATTCCCCGGCAACGGCGCCAAAAACTTGATGCGTGGTTTTGTAACCTTACAACAGGTTTTACCTCTCGAGGGATCTCAAGAGGCTTACAACCCCACCAGGCAGTGTACCTGACCGATGTAGTATAGTGTAGTGGTAAGTACGGGGGATTGATCGTTCTCCACAGGGAATAGTGTTCGTTAGGTATGAAAAACTACTCTAATAGGTCTAAAGGTTGAGGAAGATTCTTTTTATGTTTTTATATTTTTTTTATGAAAGCAAGTAAAATCTCGGGTTTGAAGGAGTGGGCGGAATTAGTTGCTAGTCAACAAACCCAAATTTACTACGAATGCAATAAAATAAAATAACAAAAATGAAAATGTGGTGAGAAACTTATGTGTAGAGAAATGTGTTTACTTAGATTTCCTTACTCCCTAACTATCTTTTACCGGTTAATTAGTGTGTATTAGTCGCATGGATGACGGGTGTATTCCTTAATACCATTCGTGGGGTGGCGTACTTACTTCCCCAACTCTACAAGCTCCTACTTCACTCCTATGTCGAGCCGGCTAGGAAGCTCCTAACATGGGATCACTAGAATTCGCTTGTGCATTAAATACAACCATAAAAACCTTTAGTACGCATTTGGTTCATGTTTCTTAAGACGTTCAAGCAAGTTACCGAATAGGAAGTTAGCCAGTTTTCTTAAGCCTAACATAGATAAACAATCATCCAATACAACTAACAACACACTAATAACCAATAATCAATAGCTAGGTTTCATTAGATCTAAGCAAACACAAGATAAATTTAGCCTAACATGTTAAACAAAAGACAAGAATAAGATAGAATCAAACAACACATAGACATATTGAATGATTAATTGATAACTTATCTTCAATGTAACATGGAAGATCTCAAGGCAAAAAGCCTTGAAAAAGAAGCTAAATTCGTCTTAGGGTTTTCTCCCAAAATTCCACACACTAAGCTCTACACTAATGACAAAAAATTAGAAAACTATATATAGATTTTTGGATATGACGGCGTCACGTTATGGAGTGTGACGCCGTCACCTCGCCGCTTTTAGGGTTCCCGGATGACCTTCTTGACGCCGTCTCTCTTTAGCTCTTCAAAAATCCATTCTGGCTTATCAAGGCTTGACGCCGTCGAACCTTGAACGTGACGCCGTCCCCTTTTGATTTAAGCCGTGACGCCCTTGATCAGGTTAAAGCGTGACGCCGTCAGAATTCACATGCTATTTTCACTGGCTTATCATGAGTAAATTTCACGTCCACTTTTTCTTGCCAAGGCATGACGCCGTCTGGGGTCAATTGTGACGCCGTCAAAGGTAACTTTTAGCACAATTTTGAGACTTTGTCGTTTTCTTCACTTTTATGCTCCAAAAACGTCCAAAATGCTTCCTTTTCCAGATTTCTTCTCCAAAGTACCTAAAATGACAAAAGGAACGATTTAGGGCGATATTTGATCAAATAAATACGATTTAGGGCTTAAATGACCCCCTAAAAGCGGTACACTTTTCGCTTCATCAGTAACCCTCAACCTAATCAATATAATCTCACTATGGCCGACAATTCTCAAGCAAAAGCAATGGGTGAAGTGAAGAATGTTCGAGTTCAAATAGGGTACCAAGCCTTTTTAGCCAACTTTTTAGTGCTTAACATACCGGTAGACAAAGAATTACCACTTTTGTTAGGTAGACCATTTCTAAGGACATGTAGGGCTATAATAGACATGGGTCGTGGTACTATGACTATTGATGATGGGATCTTGAAACATACTTACTACCCAAAACCTAGAGGGAAAATGGTTAAGGAAGTGTATGATGAAGAAGATGAGGAAGAATACTTGGGTTGTTTTGAAGTAGAAAGAGATGAAGATGGTAGGCCTAAATATGGGCCGGTTACTCCTAGTTACTTTGATATTGAAGATGAAATGGATAGAGCTCTAGCAATGGAGGCTTCTTTAACCCATTTAAAAATGTTTTTGTGTTTAATAAGCTTACAGATTTTATTGGATCTTTACCGGTCCAGCTCAAAAATTTGGAGTGGCGACCCGACGGTCCAAGTGTATACAAGAAAGAAGATGGAGATGGGGAATGGCGTGTGAAGTTTGATATTGTTTGCCCAGATGGAAGGAACTTTGCATGGCGATTTAAGACGCAAAAGACAAACGGGAAATTGTACGGAAAGTTTCAAAGTAAAGACATTCTAAGGAATGAGTATTTTGAAGGATGAGGATCAAGTGAACAAGTTTGAAGAATGAAGCACAAAACTTGTGCTATTTGTTTGTTTTCTTTTTATTTTATGCATTTTAGTATTTTAATGTTTGCATTTAAGTTATGTTAAGTTTTTAGTTTTAAGGTTTAAGTTAAGACTTTGTTCTTTTTATTAAGTTTTTATGGAGTTTATGTTTTTAGTTGAGAATTTTAGTGTTAGTTTTGTTTAAGAGTTAGTAGTAATAGACTTTGGACAAAATTTGGTAGACTAAGTGTGGTGGAATATTTATATACAAAAAGAATTTTTGAAAGAAGAAAAAACATTTTTACTTTCTCTTACAAGTTTCACAAAGTGTTGACAAAAGGAAAAGTGAATTTTTTGTAAAAACTCAATCCGAATCAGTTGGATCTAAAGCTGATCGGATGGAGTTGGATATATAACCCAAAAATTTCAAAAATTGCAAGAAACCTACACACACACAATCCACCAAATTTGGGTTCCAAAAATTCGACCACTAGAAGATAATTAAGAGTCGCAGGAGTGTTAAAGGATCATCCATGGCTCCAAAACAAGTAAGTAACATCATCAATTTGGTTTACTTAGGTTTTAATTCGGATTTATTGAATTAGGTCAAGATTTGGGTATTTTTGATAGACTTCGAATTAAGATGTAATCTTTTAGGAATAGATGGGTAAATGATAGTGGAATACATTGCAAGAAGAATTAGATTGATTGATTAAGTTTTGAGGAAGAATTGGTTGATTGAATTTTCGGATTGAATTGGGTCAAAACTTTGAATCAAATTAAGTTGCAATTAATGATTCCCAGATGTTATATGCCTGTTAATTAGTGATGTTAGGATAGTACATTGTTGATTAGAACACTAATTGAAGAGTTTGATTTGGTAGTGTTCTTGGTTGTTCTAGGATTGATTAAGAAATCATGTGGATATGTTATGGAATGTTATAGGGACGAATTGGAGATGTAGAAACCATCGTAATTGTTCAAATGAAGGATAGGAAAGAGTGGGAATTGATAGGAATTGATTGAAGTTGCAAATTTTTTTTGGGTGCCTTTTACAGCGAACCCCAACCGAATCGGTTGCGGGTTAAAACCAATCGGGTTGGCGTGGTAATTTACCTCATCCGATCGGTTGGAGCCAATACCGATCGGATGGAGGGCTCGGTAAATAAAAATGGAAAATTTTTAAACAAGTTTTCGGACTTCTAAATCATGTAGCGTTGGTTCTTATACTCTTATACTAACATATATTCATGTTTCTACAGAGTTATGTTGTAGGTTCCTCAAGTTCATCACATGTTCGAGTGAATCCAATTGTGAAAAAGTACGTTAAAAGGAATGCAAAGAGTAGGGTCACATATAATGTTCAACCGAAAAGTAATGAGAATCTTAAGTTTAGTAAACTTAAGAAGGAAGAAAAGCATGCTTTTCGTGAGCGTCTTTCAAAGCTACAGGTTCAAACTATTGCTAAACCGAGGTTGATTAATTGGGATGTGTTTACGGACTATGAATGTGAGAACCAATTGAGGGAGATGTTGAGGATGTCTTATGTGTATCCGGGTGATTGGGATACTTTTGAAGATCTTTTGTGGGAAAGAACTTTTAGCATTTATGAAGATGTTTATAGAGAATGGTGTTTGGAATTCTTTTCAACATTCTATTTTGAAAGGAAAGTTAGTGATCTTATGAGGGAGACTTGTGTTTGGTTTCGGTTGTGTGGGAACGAGCATGCCTATACTTTGCCGGAGTTTGCGGTTGCTCTTGGTTTGTATGAGCAACAGGAGATTGAGCATAGATTGTTTGAACCTCATTTTGTGAGCTTGGTGAGGTACCATAATGACTATGATGGTATACCAGAGTATTGGAATAGAGTGGGAGATCCGGGGTGTAATAGGAGAAACTCATCTAAGTTGAGAAACCCTTTGATGAAAATTTTACAAAAGTTGATAGCTTGGGGGGTTTTGCACAGAACAGGTAGCAGAGACAAACGTAACCAACCCAACTTCTGGTTGATGAAATTATTGGAGGAGGATAAGAACGGGAATGCGGCTTGGATAATAGCCGAATATCTTTCGAGAAGAGCACCGGGGATCAAGGATAAGAGTGACATTTGTGGAGGTCATTATGTGACCATTTTGGCAAGAAATTTGGGATATTTTGAGGATGAGGAGTTGAGTAAGTGTTCGGGTCCAACTGAGAGCGAAACATGGGATGATAAAAGTTTTGGGAAAGCATTGGATAGGAGGAGTAGGACATTAGGAGCTTGGACGGAGCCGGCGATGGTCGCACCTCAAGCACCATATCAACCACCACCACCAATAGGAAATGTTCATGCACCGAGTAGCTTTGACTCGGGATGGGGAGATTGGAACCGTGAGTTGAACGATATTGAGCGTAGGGATGTATGGAGAGATTCGATGATGATGAGGAATAATTACAATTATGATTATTCAATGCCGATGCTCCAACACTTGGCACGTGAGGCCAATTATGAGGTACCACCCTACAACCCACCAAACATTCCACCATACCCATTTCAGTATGATCACTATCCTGGCCCATATCCTTACCCATATCCCGGGTACGCACCTTTTCCCGAACCAGTGCCAGTTTATGGTAGAGTTCCCAATGTTGGAGGTTCAAGTTACGATGTGGGTGGATCATCATCTGTAGTTAGAAAGAAGAGGCAAAAAGTTTTTTCAGTTTTCGATGAGGACGAAAACTACTAGGAGGACGAGGAAAGTGAAGATGAGAGAATTCATACTCCTGACGACATAGATGACGATGATGAGTGATCATCGAGATTTGATAATGATGGTTTGTGTTTAAAAACAATGATATGTGTCGAACAATTTCTAACTCTACTTTCTCTAACTAATAATTTTTTTTTCTTTTAGGATTAATTACATATGGTTTATTTTTAATTACTTTAGATTGTTTTAGTATTTTGTTTGTTTGTTCGTTTTGTTTCATATATTTTTGCAGTTTTTGCAGGAGTGAATTACCGGAAGCTTATTGTTGATCAATATTTGGAATTGGAGAACTCATTTGCTTATCTATGATCAAATATGCGTTTGCGTATTTACCCTGGTAGTACCTTTTTAACTAAATTTTTCCCACTTCCTTTACTTTGAAGTTCATTTTTATTACATTGAGGACAATGCAAAACTTAAGTGTGGGGGAGGGAAGAAAATAGGAAAAATGGTTTAATTTTTAAATGTTTTTAGGTTTAGTAGACCTTTGGATTCAGTAACTAAAATTCGTTCGCCCTTGATTTTCTAGTTGTTTTCTCATATAATTTATATAGTTTAAAGAACTATATTGATTCAATGGTATAAAAAATGAGGCTATTTGAAATTTTTTGGAATTTAATCAAGTTATGAGAGCTATTTTATTTTGGAATCGATAACATTTACTAGTACATGTTATAACCTACCTTAAATTGTGAGGATTTAAGCCTTTTTGTATAAAGCATTTCTTATGCTATATATTTCGTTATGAGTGTGCTGGTGATTATGTTGATTCTAGAACTTGTACTTGTTATGCATTACGGTTAAAATCACTTTTGAATGATAAAATATATTCAAATGATAAGAGGCAACTTAGGATTTACACCAAATGGCCATCCGTTTACAGAAATATTTTTGCTGACCACATCGGTTAGTTATCCTCGTATTTGGAACCCATTTGTTAGCTTTAATCTCTTATGCTAGATACCCTTAGTTCCACCTTCTAAGCCTATCTTTTCTTTTCATTAAATCCAGAAAAATACAAAAATATTTTACCCCTTACACCTTAGCCTTACCCGAATCAAGTTCAATTGAAGTTCGAAAACTATTTATTTTTTGATGATTACATGATTGGCCACACTTTGATATGTGTATGTGTTGTTTCAACGAAGAAGGAGGTCGTTACTCTTATTTGTATTTTTTGTAGCGTTTTCTCATCCAAAGTGTAGGGGTGACGGGAACGTGATGAAAAAAAAAGTATGAAAAAAGTGAATAGCCAATGAGCTATAATGTATGAGTATCAATTAGCCAATGAGCTAAGAGGAAATAAGTGAGTATGTGATGCGGAATAATGATTGAAGGAGTTTGGAAAGTAATCATTTGCAGTATAAAGAGTTGGGAACGGAATTTAGACTTGATTCTAATTTTTCATTTTGTAGAAACCAATCATAAATAATTCCCATGCCTTATCCCTACCCTTTACCAAATTACTTTATTCGTAGTTAGCTTTCGAGCATCCGGAAAAAGTGATGGCTTTGTTAAGATATGTAGTGCATGGATATTGTAGTGACCATCCGGTTTTTGAATAGTCAAAAGACGCGCCAGCGATCTAGTGAGTATTTCGGTGACCATCCGTTATGTAAATAACGCGCCAGCGAACCAAGGTACAATCTAGTGACCATCCGTTGTTTAGCTAGTCAAAATCCGCGCCAGCGAGCTATTGTATTCTTGTATGAAATATTTCAACATTAGCCGGTAACCTTTAACCTTAACCCCGAATAAAGTAACTCTTTGATGTTTTATTTTGTTGTTTTGTGTCACACCCCCAAATTTCGTGACTTGCAGCGGAATAAGTCATTCAGGGGCACGACTGGTCATAGCACCAAAGTTGTAGTTATATTGAACGACCTAAAGTGTCATTTAGAAAATACATCGTTTGATTATTTAAAAATATTCAGAGTTATAAAGCTAGGTCCCAAAAGGTGAAACAAGTTTTCAGAAAACAAGTTCATACAAATCAAACGATGGATAAGTGCATAAAATATAAAGTGAGATGCGTCAACTCCGCGACACCATGATTTCCATATGCAAGCCAGCATGCGATACCTTAATTACCTGAAAATACATTGCTAAAAATGGTCAACAAAAATGTTGGTGAGATCATAGGTTTATGTAAATGAAATATTGTACGGATACCACAAGTATAAAGTGTATGACAAAACCATGCCACATAAAAATGATACATTAGCTCTAAGCACATGACCCCGAAGCTAGACTGAATGAAATGCCCCAACCGAGTGTTTGCTAATCACTCTAATATGACAGAAATGAAATTCGTTCGTTTGACTAGTTGGGGCTACCAACCCGAACGAAGGAGTTGTGGAAACCAAGATCTAGCCCAACTAGGGTTATAGCAACAATGATTGCAAACACAGCGGAATAATAACAAGAACACAATCAATATTACTTAACAAGGTTTTTCTTTATTGAACATAAAAATAAAAACCTACTACAAACTACTAAACACGCTCTGAGTGTTTCAATCGACTCTCATTGGAGAGACAATCTATGAATGAATCAGTTTATAACCTAGACGCCAACCCTCTTTATATAATAGAGGGAGGTTACAAACCCTAGCTTACTAAGAAAGCTAACTATTAACTATTAGGTCCCTATTGTTTCTTCTTTCTTCATTCTTGCTCGTGAGTTTTGTAATCATCAAATCTGTAATTCCCAACAATCTTCCCCTATTTGATATTACAAAACAATCTGCATGAAGAAACAATGATAAAACATGTCATCACAAATAATAAGCTGCACATCATAAATCTTCTTCCCCTTTTTGTAATCATCCAATAGGGGTCTTGTGCATCTCGTAATCGCTTCCCCTCAAGTGATGCATGTAGATGGTAAGTATGTTTGAACAATAAGCTTCCCCTTAAAAGTATACTAACCATCTGCGAGAATCATGAACTCAGAGTCATAGATCATTTCTTCCTTCAGTTCGAAAAAGACATCATGTAATAAAATGCCTTTGGATAATTCTTGTAGTCAATATATGCATGGCGATCACATGCAATGGCCGATAGTCTCAGTGAGCGCAGACGGATCAACCAGAAACCACTCAATGCTTATGATTATTTTTCCTTTTTAATAATCATATCATGACCTGTATGGTATCATATGCCCCCAAAATATTTGTAAAGCGCGTGTAACTGTTCCAATTAAGAATTATCCCATGAACTGAATCTCCAAAACGAACCATGCAACAAATGTCTTTACACCTTATCTGATTTAGTGCGAACAAAAAAATGTTTATTACACCTCAGTTATGGATTGTCGTCCCGGACGTTCATCACCCATAACCGCCTCGTTGATCCCAGATCAAGCCAATAAAATAATGTGTGTGTGGTCCCGGACCTTCCACACCATTATCCTGTTATGTACTAAACACCTTGTAAACACCAAACCAAAAAGTAGTCAAGCCATAAGTATCACCTCGTCCAAGATCCAAGGGCGTCTGAGGACCTACTAAATATAACCAAACCAGCACAAACCGAATCCACCAGCAAGAACCATTATCAGCAGGAACTAACCAGCAGAAACCGAATAATAATAATTTTTTTTTTTTTTAAACATAAGCAGCAGAATCCGAGCAGCAGAAACAAAATTACCAGCAGTAAATGACCAGCAGGAACGGCCAGCAGTAGTATTAAAACGTGTGAAGAGATAAACAACAATCTCTTCTAAAAATAAATCTTAACAAACATTCTAAATATACGGATAACAAATAATACTATCCGCAGCAATAACACTATCGGCAGGAACAAAATAACACTGTCGGCAGCAATGAGCTTTCAGCAGGAACCAAAGCTATTGGCAGGAACCAGCTTAACACTATCGGCAGCAACAATGAAACTCTTATTTCCCAGAGATCCTAACAATCCTCCCCTAATCTTGAGGTTGACTAGGTTAACCTGCAAGATTCCACTGTGATAGAGCTTGGAACTTCTCAGGCTTGAGGACTGCGACTTAGCAGCAGCAATAAGTAGTAACCAGCAAAATCCTTAACTTGCAAGATTCCAGCCTCTATAGCATCCAGCAGCAACTTCAATAGTTCAGCAGGAATAAGAAATCTTCTTCAAAACATGCATACTGGTCACCATGACTTGCACTTGAACTTGGCTGCTACTAATGACAATATGTACATCAAATCACTTAAGTTTCATACTATTCTCATCACATCCAGGTGTGTTAACTCCTGTGAGAGGTGAATCATTGAAAATTAATGGATTTGATGTCTCTTTACCAATAGCCATCACTACTGGAGTAGCCAATGTTTAGGTGTATTAGACCATGGTACATTGATAACCATCTGATTTAGTAGCAAATCAGCAACTATAAACGGATTTGACTTGTCTTTACCTGTAGCCGTTTGCTAAGGACTAGCCAATTCTTAGGTTACAGCAAACCTTGGTGAATTGAATACCAAATATGGATACCAAGTGTCTTTACCACAAACCATACTTTTGTGGACTAGCCAATCCTTTGGATCCCATAAAGGGTTACATCCATGGTGAATTGAGAACCATTTTCAACTCTCAGAACTGAATCATGGGTGAGTTGAAATACCCTATAGCTTTGAGCAAGCTATTACAGCTATCAACGGATTTGATATTCACACCAGAGCCGTACCCTCATGGTGAGTCAACTCTTTCTAGTCTGCAAGACATGGTGAGTTGAGCACCATTTATTGTGCAGGTGTAAACACCAACACTGTACCTGCAAGGTGTTGCTCAAAACCAACTTATTAGCACACAAATATACAAGAATTTTTTTTTATTTTTTATTTATTTTTTATTTTTTATTTTTTTTTAACTAAGAAACACACCAAAATAAGAGAAAGAAAATAAGAAAAGAAACAAAAGAAAGAAAGAAAGATAGAAAATATACAACAACAACAAGAATCATCCTCCCCTTAAGCTTCATCCTCCCCTTAATCTGCAATCCTCCCCTTAAGCTCAGCATCTAGGGATTTACCATCCCAATATGGACCACCAAATGTTTAAACCTTGGTCCATCAAAAGCCTTGGTCAGCAGATCAGCAACATTATCATCTGTGTGAATCTTAACCACCTGAATAAGATGCTTCTCATAAGCATCTCTTATGAAATGGTGTCGAATCTCTATATGCTTTGTCCTTTGATGATAAACAGGATTCTTAACAATACACATAGTACTTTGATTATCAATAAAAATCTTGGTGTTCATATAGTTGAACCCATAATCCAACAGCTGATTTTGCATCCAAAGTACCTGTCCACAGCAACTAGCAGCAGCAACATACTCTGCCTCAGTAGAAGATGTAGCCACTATAGTCTGCTTCTTGCACTGCCAAGAAACCAACCTCCTACCCAGAAACTGACAACCTCCTGTTGTAGACTTCCTATCAAAGTTAGCCCCAGCATAATCACTGTCACTATATGCTTCTAACACAAAAGGAGAATCTTTAGGATACCAAAGTCCCATCTTTGGCTGTCCTCTTAGATACTTGAAGATTCTCTTAACTGCATTTAGGTGAGAAGTCAATGGTGTAACCTGATGTCTAGCACATGCACCAACAGCAAACATGATATCAGGTCTTGAAGCTGTCAAATACATGAGTGATCCAATCATGGACTTATAAAGATGAACATTAACAGCAGCATCAGGTTCATTATTGGACTTAGGCTTTGGACGTTCAAAAGGAGTTGTAGCAACCTTCACATTTTCCATATCAAACTTCTTAAGCATGTCATAAACATACTTCTCCTGGAAAATAAAGATCCCATCTGGTTTCTGCTTAACCTGAAGACCCAAGAAGAAAGTCATTTCTCCCATAGCACTCATCTCAAATTCACTCTTCATCAATTCTTCAAACTCCCTGCACCAGGCTTCATTAGTAGAACCAAAGATAATATCATCTACATAAACTTGTACCAGAATGATATCTTTGAAGTTCTTTCTTATAAAAAGAGTTTTATCAATAGCCCCTCTTCTGTAACCATGTTTTAGCAAAAAGGCTGATAACCTTGCATACCAAGCCCTTGGTGCTTGATGAAGACCATAAAGTGCTTTAACCACTTTGTAAACCAAATTAGGATTCTGAGGATCCACAAATCCCTGTGGTTGAGTAACATAAACTTCTTCCTCAATCCTGCCATACAAAAATGCACTCTTCACATCCATCTGATATACTACAAACCCCATAAAGGAAGCAAAAGCCAAAAACAATCGGATAGCTTCAACTCTTCCTGTATATAACTGAGAAAAGCAGATTCTCCAAACTTGGGTTGATGAAGTTTACTTCTTGTCTGAACAGGGGAATTAATATCTCCAAGAATCAAAGACTGAGGATGAACAGTATTGATCCTCTTGGTAGCAATGGGATTGACTTCAATGGAGGATGCCTGATTAGTAATTGAGGGGTTGAAGTCATCATCATATGAAGAAGAAGTGAAAATTCCAGTTCTGGACTGATGATGAGGATCATTCAGCTTATCTTTTGAAGAGACTGAGTTTCCAAGATCAGAAGGAATTGGAAATCTTTCAGGGGAGTTAACAACACCCAGAGTGTCCACAGATGGAGAAGACACAGGAACATCAGCAGAAACCCTAGAAGGTTCGGCAGGAACAGATCCACTTTCAGCAGGAATGGGATCAGCACGAACATGAGTACCACCAGTTGCATTCAGTTGTCTTCTAACTTCAGCTTCAGCCTTTCTCAGAATCTCCTCTGTCTCTTTAGAAAACCCAGAATCAAACATCTCAGCAGCTCTTTTGGCATTAAACTCTTGTCTTTGAAGCATAGCAAGATCTTCTGCATAACTAGAATCACCTCCAGCCATATCAAAAGAATCTTTGAGCTTTGAACCTGAAATGTTGTTAGAGGGAAAAGAAGGAACAACTATAGGTCGTTCATCACTTTCTACATCAGAATCATCATCTGAGGTACCTGCATTGTTAGTTTGAGAAACATTTGTACCAGCAGATAGATTTGATTTGAATCTATTATAACCTAAGGTGTCAGATAGATAATCCAGATCAAAGTACCACTCTGGACCAGCACCCTGCAAATTAGGTTTATCTTCAAGATATCTTAAGTTGAGAGTCTCTTCTATTCTCTTAGAGGACAGATTATAAACCCTATAGGCTTTACCATGAGCAGAATATCCAACAATAAACCCTTCATCAGCCTTCCCATCAAACTTGCCTAGGTAATCACTAGTGTTCAAAATAGTGACATGACATCCAAAAGGCTTAAGGTAACTAATGTTTGGAACCTTCCCAGACAAAAGTTCATAAGGTGTTTTATTATGAGTACTAGTAATAGATACCCTATTCAACACATAACAAGCAGTACAAACTGCTTCAGTCCAAAACATAGTAGGCATCTTAGATTCAGCTAACATAGTCCTAGCTGCTTCTATCAGGGTCCTATTTTTCCTTTCTGCAACCCCATTTTGTTGTGGAGTTCTAGGATTACTATAGTCCCTTTTTATCCCCTTAGTCCCACAGAGGTCAATAAGATTAGAGTTCTTAAACTCTGTGCCATTATCACACCTTATAGACTTAACCTTTTTACTTAGCTGATTTTCTATTAAGGCAATAAAATCCCTAAGAACTGGATAAGTTTCATCTTTAGCACCCAAAAAGAAAGTCCATGAAAACCTGCTAAAATCATCTGTAATCACCAGGCAGTAGTTCTTATGGTCAATACTTCTAATAGAAGTAGGACCAAAAAGATCCATATGAAGAAGCTGCAAAGGCTCAGAGATGTTGCTCACAGCAGTTATGGCCTTGTATGATGCTTTGTGCTGCTTTCCTTTGTTGCAGGCAACACAATCATGGTCATTTGAGAAGATCTTCATAGGAAGTCCTTTAACCAACCCATTCTTAGCCAGCTTGTTAATGGTCTTGAAATTCACATGGGCCATTCTTCTGTGCCATTTCTTAGATTCATCCACAGAAGCTTTTGCAACCAAACAAGCAAGTGATCCCTCAGGCTGAACATCACTAAGATTGAAGCTATAAAGATTGTAAGTCCTAGGAACTTTAAGTTCAACCTGACTTTCATCAGGCAGCTTGAAGTCTTTGGACAACACAAAGCAATCATTCTCAGTGAAGAGAACACTGTTCTTCTTGTCACAGATTTGGGAGACAGAGAACAAATTAAAGTCTTGAAGTTCCTTCACATAAAGTACATCTTCAAAGTCCAGCTTAGCAGTCTTGATAGTTCCCTTCCCAGAAATTATTCCATCTCCTCCTCCAAATGTCACAGTACCTCCATTCAAAGGTACAAAGTCATGCAATCTATCCAAATTCCCTGTCATACTCCTGGAACACCCACTATCAACAATTCCAACATCTTTGCTTCTAAAAGGAAAATCCTGAGAGAAAGAATACATATACAACATTAGATACAAGAGAGACTCAAGCCATTGCTGACTTGAGCCTGCCTAGTGGATCAATTAGAATTAAACCCTGGAGATTGATGAGATCCACCATTGATCTTGGACCCCATTTTCATATGTTGATTATTGATTTTCCAAGAACAACCTGCTGAGGACTTAACAGCAGTTTTCCGTCTTGCCCCTCCCTTATTCATGGTGTCTAAACAAACAGTTCTCAAATTATTTTGAAAGTAAGAACTAGTAGGTCTTCTGAAAGGTCTAGTCAAATTGCTTCTCCAACCAGCAGGATTGATCCTACCGGCAGGAACTGAATACACAGCAGCAACAGGCTTATCGGCAGGAATGAACTTATCAGCAGCAACCGGCTTACCAGCAGGAACTGGCTTGCCAGTAGCAACTGAAGTTCTCCTTGCTGCTTGAGGAATATAAGGGGGAATATCATTCACATTTTTCCATACAAACCTATTTTGACATGCATTCAAACCCATCTGTTTCTCATAATAGTCACAATCTTTAATAAGATGATCATAACTACGACACACAAAGCAAGATTTCTTTCTAGGGGTCTTTTTCTTAACAATAACTTTTTCATTGCAAACAGAATTATTCAAACCAACACATGAAACAAAATTATCCTTAACACAATAAAAACCACAATCATAACTGTTTGAAACAGAACCACAACTAGAATTTTTTGAAACAAAACCACAACCAGAAACATTATTGTTTTTAACACTATCAAAAGAAATATCTTCAAATGCAGCTGTCTTAGAGTGAGATTCATCATTAGCTACTTCTGAGGAGAGATCTTCTGACTTTATTGATCCTGACTTGTCACTTGATCCACATGTGGCATAGTCATCTGTCTTGATTTCTGAAGATTTGTCACTGTAAGAACAAGAGACAAATTCATTAGAGTCACAATCAAGATTAGGCAAGTCCTTTGCCTGTTTGCCATACATCATTTGTGAATCATCAAAGTCATCAAAAGGATTAGCAGGCTTAAATGTTCCAGTTATGGGTGGAGGAACATCATTCATCCCTCCCTCATTCACATACTTTACAGGCTTTCTATAATCTACAGGTTCTGGGTTAAAAACACTATACTCATTAGGGTCATAATACTGATTTGGCCCTACCAGGTTACCGAACCCTAAACCTTTTTTAGTTTTTGACGACATAGAACTATCAATAAGCCTGTGAAGGTTTGTGGATGACTCTTTCCACTTATCAAATCTAGCCAAGGCATTATCTAGTTTAGACTTTAAATCCTGATTATCTAACACTACCTTAGCTTTTTCCCTTTCAGAATGTTTAAACTCATTAATAGCATTTTTTAAATCTCTTTCCAATACCTTTATTTTTACTTCATAAGCAGACTGTTGTTGTTGATACCAGACCTTTTGTTGTTCTAAAGTTTTAACAGCCTTTTTATGAGCCTTAAGTTGAATAAAGTTATCCTTATTTTCACTTTCTATATCATCAAATTCCTGTTTCAATTTAGCATATTTAGAATCACAACCGAATGGGCAGTTATGTACCTGAGATGGATGACCCATCATTCCAAACTGACCAGCCACTTGATTCTTCTCACCATATCCAGCTACCATCCCAAAGACCTTATCTGATCCACTTGCAGCAGCCTTCTCATGATGCTCCCAGTCCACCATCGAATCCACAGACACTAAAGCCTTAGGGTCCTTTGAATCCAGCTCTTGAATTTTGAAAGCAGAATAACGAGCTTTATCATCCACCTTCTTATCTGGACATTCCCTAGCAAAATGTCCTGTTTGAGAACATTTATAGCACCTCACCTTTCTTCTGTCAAACCTGGCAGGCTCCTGACCATCAAAGTTGACCTTTCTTCCTGCCTTCTTTTGAAACCTTTCCAATTTCAACAAAATCATAGCCACCTGCCATCTTAAGTCCATCTCCTCCAGATCCAATTCATCAACCTGATTGAAATCTTCATAAGCAATCTTCTGATGTGGTTCACTCTCAGCAACAAACGAATGAAGCACCTCTACTACAAGATTATCAGATCTGGTCTGAGCTTTTGGTGTGGCAGATGAGTAGGAGATTGATGATGTTGATGGTGTTGGACTGTTTCCATATGATGCTTTGTTAGCACCAGAGTTACTAACAAAAGCAGTATGGGTTGGAGTATGAGGTGTATAGGTGGAATATCCTTTGATATCCAGTTCAAAGGTTTTCAACTTGTTGTACAGATCATCAAAGCTCATATAATCCAGACCTCCTTTGGCTTTGAGTGTTATGGAAACCTGAGACCAGGATGGTGGCAAAGCCCTCAGAAACTTGGTGTTGCAGTCTTCATCGTCCGGCCTAGCTTTCAACTGGTTGAGTTGACTCAAGATCTTGTGGAATCTGTCATACCCTTTGTGAATCCCCTCAGCCTCAGAGATCTTGAATTCCTGAAACTCTTGCTTGAGCATAGACTTTCTCATTTTTCTGGATTCATCATTCCCTCCAAATCTGGCTTTTACAGCATGCCAGATCTTTCTAGCATCATCCAAGTGATGGAAATCACTCATATGATCCTCTGGAATAGCTTGAAGCAGAAGGGTTCTTGCCTTGGTTTCCCTTTGCACAGCCATGTGCTCTTCTGCAGTAACAGGTGGTTCTATATAGATATTGCCATCCTCATCCCTTCCTGTATTCTTCTTGCTATTTCCCTTGAGAATGACATTCCACAGATTGTAATCACTGTTTGTGATCCAATATTCCATTCTCATAGCCCAGACTTCATACTCATCTTTCTTCAGATATGGGAATTTAGCATTGTTGGTGGACATAGTGGTGACAATTTGGGTTTGGACTTGAGAGGTTTCAGGTTTGGGTTGTTGATCAACAGGGTTAACGACATTGTTTTGAGGGATTTCGTCTTCCATTGAGAGAGGGTTAAGAGATATGAGATCGACCTTTTTCTTCTTTATCAGAGATCCTTACCAGGCTCTGATACCACTTGTACCAAGTGTAGAAACCAAGATCTAGCCCAACTAGGGTTATAGCAACAACGATTGCAAACGCAGCGGAATAATAACAAGAACACAATCAATATTACTTAACAAGGTTTTTCTTTATTGAACATAAAAATAAAAACCTACTACAAACTACTAAACACGCTCGATGCGTTTCAATCGACTCTCATTGAAGAGACGATCTATCAATGAATGAGTTTATAACCTAGACGCCAACCCTCTTTATATAATAGAGGGAGGTTACAAACCCTAGCTTACTAAAAAAGCTAACTATTAACTATTAGGTCCCTATTGTTTCTTCTTTCTTCATTCTTGCTCGTGAGTTTTGTAATCATCAAATCTGTAATTCCCAACCCGAACGGAGGAGTCACCCTCAATAGATCTATTCACTCACTCTCGCTTGCTAACAATTAACGGTTCATGATAATAAAAGGGGACTTTAATCTGGGCAATCATGTAACTTAAGCAATGTAATGAGTTTGTATACTTTGGTCCGCATATGAAAATGGTGCAATGTATTCTCCCCCGAGAGTTTAGAAATCAATAAACAATTTAAAACGGGGCTATGAAAACTCACCTGATATGATATAGCAACAATGATCACAATGGATATGATGAAGCAAAGCTCGGTCTCTAACCACGACCTATTATGAATGATGTGATCTAAAGTACGCAAATGAAATGTTCTTACTCATGCGAACACGTATGTTATCGATACCACTCGAAAGTTTTGAAAACAACCTTTATCGTCGAAAAATACATTTTTGACGTCTCGTTAAGTTATAAACCACATTTCGCGTAAATATGTTAAAACCACACTCCATGATCCTTGTTTGGTGTTCTATTGGCAAATATAATGTTTTTGTCACAAAACAATACTTTTCATAACTTGTGAAAATATATCCAAAACAGCCTCGCAAAACTAGTCGCGAATTAGTACACGTTAAGTGTTAGTGAATGAATTTGACGTCCTTGAAAATAAAGCATTGTTACAAGGTTTTCGTGTTGTGTTATTGGACTTTTGATCATACGCGTCTTGAATAGATAGAAAACCGGCTATCAATGTGATAACTTGTAAAAATGTTAACTTTTATACTTAGAAAAATACTTTCTAATAGGGCTGTCAAAATAGAATAGAGTTCGTCGGCTTTGAACGTGTATATCTCGGTCGTTATAAGCTCGTTTTCTACGTTCCTTGTATCCACGGATTCTTCATAACATGAACTAACATAATCTCAGTAGTTCGGCTCTCCTAGATCACGTCTAACGCCTCGTTTGGTCCTTTAAAGTTCGGCTAACAGCACGCTTATTTTCAGAAAATTAGTTTTCGTCGTCTAACTTCGAAAAATCATATCTCCTTCGTTATAAGTCGGTTTTTAGTGATTCTTATGGCCACGGTTTCGTTTTTGAAAGTAATTTCTGAATATGAAGGCCAAAATATTCCAAAAATTACTGAGTTTTCCAGTTTACACGATTTTGGACAGTAGGTATTTATATGTTTTAAAAACTCATTTCTATGGTTCTAAACTTGATCATACCACCTCAAATCAACTCCACAAGTTCGCAAATCCTACCATACACATTCTTACGGTGTCATGGGGTCCTAAACATCACCAACCTTGGTGGATCTCATTTGATTATTAGTGAAACCTATAGATCTAGTGTTTGTGATAGTTTATAAGCAAAATGGTATCAAAACATAAGTAACTTGCAAAAGTAACTAGTATAACTTGAAAATACATGATCATATGAAGTAAATAAAAGTATGAAAAGATCAAAATGATATTCTTGAAGTTTACTTACAATGTTGGAGTGATTTGATGAGAAAATGTGCAATAACTTAGGGTTTTGATCACAAAACCTTAACTAGGATAGCAAATGGAGTAAGATTAATACTTGAACTTCACAAAATGATGGATTTCTCCCCTTGTTCTTGTTTTGCCGTAGGTATGGAGTGGAGAGGGAGAGAGTGTTTGATCTTTGTTAGCTAATGAAATTGTGTAGGAAATGTGTTATAAGAATTAAATCAAAGGACAAAGAAACATATGCATTAAATGGAGTCTTGTCTAAACATGAAAGATGATGGTTTAGGGTGGCTAAGGGGGGGCGGCACATGGAAGGAAATAAGGAAGTATTTGATGTAATTAAAGCTCTTGTCTAGCTATTGGAAGAGTTAGTGAAGTTTATGTGTACATTGGGTGTTACCGGGTATCGAGTTAACTTGAAATAAATCGCGACGATGAAAAATAAAATATGACGAAGTTGTAAAATGTGTAAAATCATATTCCTTGCAAGAATCGGGTGTTAGAATGATAATCGGATTGAAATTACGTAAACCGACGGAGTTATAAGCTCCTAATGGAAAATGTAGCAATTGATTTAAAAACACCGGGTAAAGTAATAATATAATCTCTATATCATTATAATTAGCTTGAAAATGTATTAGGATCATTGTCTAGAGTATTTGGGTTTACTGTTGGTAGAAATGACTGAGTGGTAACGTTAATTAAACAATTAAGCATACGTTAATGAAAATCACACAAACACATGCATGAACTGATATGGAAATGATGTTACTGATAACATGCAGACTATCCTAGTCCGTATGATGTGTCTTTACTGATGATGCATGAATACGCAGCTAAACCTAACTGGTTACGCGCATTTGAATACTCGTAAACCTAGTTTACGACATGATGAATGATGCCCATGAATAGTGATTTCCCTCCGGGAATGAATAGTGTCATGTGAATAGTAAAATTTTTGACGACTTCTCAAAGTCTCAAACTGAATTCAAAAACGATGAATAGTGAAATGATGAATAGTGATTAGTGAATAGTGATTTATGAATAGTAACTCATGAATAGTAAATTGTCGGGGTTTGGAAAATGACCTGAAATTACGAGTTGTGACAGTCGACCACCGTAAAAGGAATTCAGTCCCTGAATTCAGCTGATGTTGTTCTCTGGAGTGGTCTTGGTGAAAAGATGTGGGTATTTGAGTCGCATCTGGTCTTCCCGTTCCCATGTAAACTCAGGACCTCTGCGAGAATTCCAGTGAACTTTGACGATCGGAATTCGACTTTGTTTCAACTGTTTGACCTCTCGGTCCATGATTTCTGCTGGTGCTTCCACAAAGTTAAGCTTATCATCGATCTGAATTTTTTCCAATGGGATTACGAGCGTTTCGTCTGAAAGACATTTCTGGAGGTTTGAGACATGAAACGTGTTATAGACATTGTTGAGCTCTGACGGAAGCTCAAGCCTGTACGTTACTGGACCAATCCTTTCCAGAATCTTGAACGGCCCAATGTATCTCGGGTTCAACTTACCGCGTTTCTCGAATCGTATCACGCCCTTCCAAGGTGAGACCTTCAACATGACTCTGTCCCCAACCTGAAATTCTAATGGTTTGCGTCGAACATCGGCGTAACTTTTCTGTCGACTTCTGGCTGTTTGGAGTCTTTCTCGAATCTGAATTATCTTTTCGGTTGTCTCTCTGACCAACTCTGGACCTGTTAGCTGTACATCACCAACTTCGGCCCAACAAACTAGGGACCTGCACTTACGACCGTAGAGTTCCTCGAATGGTGCAGCTTTTATGCTTGCATGATAACTGTTATTGTAAGAAAACTCGATCAATGGCAAATGGTTAGCCCAACCATTTCCAAAGTCAATGACACATGCCCTGAGCATGTCTTCCAATGTCTGAATCGTTCTCTCGCTCTGGCCATCGGTCTGAGGATGATAGGCGGTACTCATGTCTAACTTAGATCCAAATGAGTCTTGCAATGATTCCCAAAAATTTGAAGTAAAGCGACTATCTCTGTCGGAAATGATGGAAATTGGTGCACCGTGCCTTGAGACAATTTCCTTGACGTAAAGTCTGGCGAGCTGATCCATAGTGTAAGTCTCTTTGATTGGAATAAAAAGAGCTGACTTGGTAAGACGATCAACTATTACCCAAATAGCATCGTAACCTCCTGATGTTTTGGGAAGTTTAGTGACAAAGTCCATTGTAATGCGTTCCCACTTCCACTGGGGAATCTCTGGTTGTTGAAGCAATCCTGATGGCTTCTGGTACTCGGCTTTCACTTTAGCATAGGTAAGGCATTTACTGACATACGTAGCTATCTCTGCTTTCATATTGGGCCACCAATAAAGCTTCTTGAGATCCTGATACATCTTATCAGAACCTGGATGAATAGAGTACTTCGACTTATGTGATTCATGCATGATCAACTCTCGTATTCCACCATAGAGAGGTATCCAACTTCTATCCTTGAAGCATAATGTTCCATCTGATCTCCTTACTAAACCGTTTTCATTATCTTGCATTCCTTTAAGTGTTTCACTTGGTAGGTTTTCTTCCTTGAGTGCTTCTACCTGAGCCTCTAGGATTTTTGATGGTAGTGGTGAAATAATTGTCATTCCCAATGATCTGACTCTCAAAGGCTTGAGTCTCTCTTTCCGACTGAGTGCATCTGCCACAACATTGGCTTTTCCTGGGTGATATCTGATTTCACAGTCGTAATCACTAAGTAGTTCCAACCAACGACGTTGCCTCATGTTAAGTTCCTTCTGATCAAGAATGTACTGTAAGCTTTTGTGGTCTATAAATACTACACACTTTGTTCCATAAAGATAATGCCTCCAAATCTTGAGTGCGAAAACCACGGCACCCAACTCTAAGTCGTGAGTAGTGTAGTTCTTCTCATACTTCTTAAGCTGACGAGATGCATAAGCTATCACCTTCTCGTTTTGCATTAACACTGCCCCAAGTCCTTTGTGTGAAGCATCGCAATATACCACGAAGTTTTCAATCCCTTCTGGCAATGACAAAATTGGCGTGCTGCAAAGTTTCTGTTTCAATAACTGAAAAGCGGTCTCTTGCTTTTCTCCCCAATCGTACTTCTGGTTCTTTTGTGTCAACTTGGTCAGTGGCTTAGCTATCTTGGAAAACCCTTCAATGAACCTTCTGTAATATCCGGCAAGTCCTAAGAATTGACGAATTTCTGTGGGAGTTTTTGGTGTTGCCCAATCTTTAACTGCCTCAATCTTTGCTGGATCAACTTGTAGTCCTTGACTATCAATGACGTGACCAAGAAATTTTGCATACAGTTTCTCTTTCTTGAGCAGTTCTAAAATTGTTCTGAGGTGTTCTCGGTGCTCTTCTTCACTCCTTGAGTAGATCAAGATATCGTCAATGAATACGATCACAAACTTACCTAGATATGGCTTGCACACCCTGTTCATGAGATCCATGAACACAGCTGGTGCGTTGGTTAGTCCGAACGGCATTACCTGAAATTCATAATGACCATAGCGTGTTCTGAATGCTGTCTTCGGGATATCCTCCTCCCGAACCTTAAGCTGATGGTAACCCGATCTAAAGTCGATCTTGGAGTAATAACTGGAACCTTGCAACTGATCAAATAAATCGTCGATCCAGGGAAGTGGATAACGATTCTTCACTGTTAATTTGTTTAGCTCTCGATAATCAATGCACATTCTGAAAGATCCATCTTTCTTCTTTACAAACAAAATTGGTGCTCCCCAAGGCGATGAACTCGGCCTAATGAATCCTTTATCCAAGAGCTCTTGCAATTGGTTCGACAACTCTTGCATTTCTGAAGGTGCAAGTCGATAAGGTGCTCGCGCAATTGGTGCGGCTCCCGGTACTAATTCAATCTAAAATTCAACTTGGCGAGTAGGTGGCAGTCTTGGTAAGTCTTCTGAAAAATCTTTAACTGTTGGCACATCCTCAAGTCGCTTCTCCTCCGACTTCTTTTCTGTGATATGAGCCAAGAATGCATAACAACCCTTCTTTATGTATTTCTCTGTTTTAATGCACGAGATGATGCTGAGTCTAGTCCCACTGCGTTCTCCACGAACGACCAATGTTTCGCCATCATAAGGAAGATGAACAACTTTTTCATCGCAGATGATTTTGGCATGATGTTGAGATAACCAATCCATACCGATGACAATATCAAAACTTCCAAGTTCTACTAGCATGAGGTCTATATTGAATGGGTGATTGAGAAAATTAAGAGTGCAACCACGAATGATCGTGTCGGTGCCAACTACACTACCGTTAGCTAGTTCAATGTGATATGGAGTGTCTAATGCGGTTGGTTCAATGTTGAGTAATGGTGCAAATGCAGTAGAAACAAAACTTCTATCGGCTCCTGAATCAAATAGTATGGATGCATAACGATTATTAATGAGGAATGTACCCGTAACGACACTCGGGTCCTCCCTGACATCTTCTCCTCCAAGGACATAAGCTCTTCCCCTAGCTGTTCCACCTTGGTTATTGTTTCCCTGATTCTTTCCTTTCAGACATTCCTTCTTGAAGTGTCCAACTTCTCCACATCTAAAGCATGTCACTGGGGGCTTCTGATTATCAACCACAATCGGAGCTTTGCAATCCCTGGTTGAATGACCAACCTTTTTACAGTTCCCACACGGATTCGGACAATTTCCAGGATTATGATGGGTTTGGCATTTGTTGCACTTGGGTAAAGTACCATTGTAACCCCTTTTCTCAGCTTGACCTGCAACATAAGCCTTTGCAGTTTCCTATCTCTTTGGTGGTGGTTGAGCAACATTGTTACTCTGGTTGTTGTCCCAGTTTCTTTTGTTGTTGTTGTTATTGGAAGTGTTTCGGTTGCTGTTATAGTTGTTGTTGTTTCGGTAGTTATTGTTGGAGTTACGGTTGTTGTAGTTACGGTTATTGTTGGTGTTGTTGTTGTTGTCTGAAGCAGTTCCTTTCTTCACTATCTGAGCCATGAGTTTCTGAGACATTTTGATTGCCTCATCCAATGTTTGTGGGTCAAAAGAAATCACATCACCTCGGATGTTGTGAGGTAATCCTCCAATGAAATTCTCTAATAGCTTCTCAGTGTCCGGAACCATTGTCAGACATAATGCTGCCAATTCCTGAAATCTCCTGATGTATGCCTCAATATCATTACCTGCTGTCACTAGCTCATAAAACTCTGTTTCCATCTTTTTCACTTATGTTCGTGGGCAAAACTTCTTTGTCAGCAACTTCTTGAATTCGTCCCATGTAAGCTTATGAGCATTCTCCATTCCCATGGGCTTTATATACGAATTCCACCATGACATAGCTTCCCCAACGAGTGTACTAGTAGAAAACTTAACCTTGCTGTCTTCCGGACAGTTGCATAAAAGGAATAATGATTCTGTCTTTTCTAACCATCGGATCATGGCAGTGGCTCCTTCAGTGCCTTTGAATTTTTCTGGATCACCACTCTTGAAATCTTTATACTTACATTTACGACCATTTATTCCATTAGTATTTGTTCCTCCCACTTCTCCGGTTTCTGCCCGTGAAGCGGCTTCAGCAGCATCTGCAGCTACGGCAGCTCTTTCAGTTACCAATGCTGCCTCAATACCGTCGGCAACAAGTCTCTTGATCTGGGCGGGTGTCATAGCAGGAGTAGCTCTTTTGGGTGGCATAATTCTTCACAATCACAAAAGAATACAACAATGAGAACTCACAATAAAAATGATCATCATACACAATATACACAACTACAACATGTATATACATCCACAATACGTATAAATACAACCACAGCATGTATAAATACAATGGAACCACAACAAAACATCATAAGTATAATCACAGTGCACATGAATATAATACATGAAAATTTCGGTTACACAGACCGATATCATAAAATAGCACAACGAAAATCCTGCATAGTAGAGTCACACTTGATATATTTGTTTGTACTACAAGCAAAAGACAACAAGTACTAACTATTTCCCACACCCCGGGACTAGGATAATAATGTACAAGCTATATGATAACAGTCTAACACTAGGCACCTCCTCCGGGTGCTCCATCTAACCTGCGGAAAATCCTCTGAAGATCCCTAGACATCACAACAACAAATCTCCTCTAGGTGCTGAACTCGAAGCTGAAGGTCAGTCTCCCTAGTCTCTGATACGGACAACCTAGCCTGAACTGAAGATAACTCACCGACCAGGCCGTGATGCTCATCCTGGAACCTCTGTGCTCTGTCAACTAACCCCGGAACCTCTTGCCTAAGTTGTGTGATATGCTCTGAACTCTCCAACTGACGAGCCTCTAAACCCTGGTGTGACACATCAATGGCAACCCTGCCCTGGATCAATCCCTTGACCTCCTCCACAATAGCCTCAATACGGCTCACTAGAGTCTCGTCTAGATGAGACAATGCCCTCTCAATCTCTCCCTGAAGCTGATCTAGTCGTGAGTCAAATGTAGCAGCAGTAATCAATCTATCAGCAGCAGCCCTCGAGCTCTCACCAACCTCGAATCTGCTGGGTGGTGCTGTCTCTGTGGCATCTGAAGTATCTGGAGATGAGATATCAAGAAGAGCCTGATTCTTGAGCGGTAGGTCTGACATAGGAGTAGAATCTCTGATGTGGACTGGTGCTGATGGCATCTGTGGTGCTGATAGGGATGGCAATGGTGGAGACAATGATGATAAGGATGGTAAAGGTGATAATGGTGGTGGTGTACTGAATGTCACACTCCTCCTCACTGTCAAGAGGCGGCGGAGTGAATGAGATGAAGTAAGTGATGATGGTGGTGGTAGGGGTACAAATACAGCTGGTGACCTGACAGTGAGACGATGAACCCGCTTAGCAGCAGTGCGCTTCATGCGCGGCCCACCTGGATAGGTACGGTAAACTCGACCATAGGGTACAAACTCTCCTGGCTGGATAACTGGAACAACTCTGGGACCACGACGGATCACAGGTGACAGTGGTGGGGTAGGCACGACTTCCCCTTCCTCAAAGGGTTCTGTCTCGGCCTCTGACATCACAGGTGAAGACTGTGGAGTAGGCTCCACTGATGACAAAATGATAGTGGGTATCGGAGATGATGTAACCGAATCTAGTATGATGGAGGGTAGTGAGGAAGTATCGTCCGCTGACTCAGAGTCAGACGAGATAACAATAGGGTGTGAATCCGAAGACATCACTGAAACAACAGATGTGAAATAAAAGTAAATAAACATCTACACAATGTGCGTTATGATGAAATGATATATGTATGAAATTGCAATCACTATATGTGATATAATGAATATGCACTTATGCTACAATGATGAGATGCTATGATGGTGCAGCTATAGTCTAGGGTATAATGAATAACCTAGTTCGCTATAACCTTTGCTCTGGTACCAATCTGTCACACCCCCAAATTTCGTGACTTGCAACGGAATAAGTCATTCAGGGGCACGACTGGTCATAGCACCAAAGTTGTAGTTATATTGAACGACCTAAAGTGTCGTTTAGAAAATACATCGTTTGATTATTTAAAAACATTCAGAGTTATAAAGCTAGGTCCCAAAAGGTGAAACAAGTTTTCAGAAAACAAGTTCATACAATTCAAACGATGGATAAGTGCATAAAATATAAAGTGAGACGCATCGACTCCACGACTCCATGATGTCCATATGCAAGCCAACATGCGATACCTTAATTACCTGAAAATACATTGCTAAAAATGGTCAACAAAAATGTTGGTGAGATCATAGGTTTATGTAAATGAAATATTGTACGGATACCACAAGTATAAAGTGTATGACAAAACCATGCCACATAAAAATGATACATTAGCTCTAAGCTCATGACCCCGAAGCTAGACTGAATGAAATGCCCCAACCGAGTGTTTGCCAATCACTCTAATATGACAGAAATGAAATGCGTTCGTTTGACCAGTTGGTGCTACCAACCCGAACGGAGGAGTCACCCTCAATAGTTCTATTCACTCACTCTCGCTTGCTAACAATTAACGGTTCATGATAATAAAAGGGGACTTTAATCTGGGCAATCATGTAACTTAAGCAATGTAATGAGTTTGTATACTTTGGTCCGCATATGAAAATGGTGCAATGTATTCTCCCCCGAGAGTTTAGAAATCAATAAACAATTTAAAACGGGGCTATGAAAACTCACCTGATATGATATAGCAACAATGATCACAATGGATATGATGAAGCAAAGCTCGGTCTCTAACCACGACCTATTATGAATTATGTGATCTAAAGTAAGAAAATGAAATGTTGTTACTCATGCAAACACGTATGTTATTGATACCACTCGAAAGTTTTGAAAACAACGTTTATCGTCGAAAAATACATTTTTGACGTCTCGTTAAGTTATAGACCACATTTCACGTAAATATGTTAAAACCACACTCCATGATCCTTGTTTGGTGTTCTATTGGCAAATATAATGTTTTCGTCACAAAACAATACTTTTCATAACTTGTGAAAATATATCCAAAACGGCCTCGCAAAACTAGTCGCGAATTAGTGCACGTTAAGTGTTAGTGAATGAATTTGACGTCCTTGAAAATAAAGCATTGTTACAAGGTTTCCGTGTCGTGTTATTGGACTTTTGATCATACGCGTCTTGAATAGATAGAAAACCGGCTATCAATGTGATGACTTGTAAAAATGTTAACTTTTATACTTAGAAAAATACTTTCTAATAGGGCTGTCAAAATAGAATAGAGTTCGTCGGCTTTGAACGTGTATATCTCGGTCGTTATAAGCTCGTTTTCTACGTTCATTGTATCCACGGATTCGTCATAACATGAACTAACATAATCTCAGTATTTCGGCACTCCTAGATCACGTCTAATGTCTCGTTTGGTCCTTTAAAGTTCGGCTAAAAGCACGCTTATTTTCAGAAAATTAGTTTTCGTCATCTAACTTCGAAAAATCATATCTCCTTCGTTATAAGTCGGTTTTTATTGATTCTTGCGGCCACGGTTTCGTTTTTGAAAGAACTTTCTGAATATGAAGGCAAAAATATACTAAAAATTACTGAGTTTTCCAGTTTACACGATTTTGGACAGTAGGTATTTATATGTTTTAAAAACTCATTTCTATGGTTCTAAATTTGATCATACCACCTCAAATCAACTCCACAAGTTCGCAAATCCTACCATACACCTTGTGAAGGATTATACAAACGCTTGGGATGTGAATCTTAATAATCTGTTTGGGATATTTAGGAATGAATGTGATGTAGTACGCGGAATTTACTATAACACACTTAAAAGAAACAAAAGGTGGTAAACATGCAATCGTGAATTGTAATGAACAATGAACACAACTTGAATAACACAAAACGATTGAATATTATTGATGAAATAATACGGATGATCTAACTATCACCAGGATTACAAAAGTAACCTTGAATCTTTGATTTGTTAAGGATTTGTGAATTAGTAACTAAGTTACTAGAGAGGTTATTCTGTTTTTGGATATTACAAAGGTTCTTAGTTGAAGTGATTTTGTAAAAAGGTGACTAAGGGTTCCTTTTATAGGATAAGGAACCCTTTTACATGTTGTCAAGTTGCACAATATAATAAGATACTTGGACTTTTCTAGCCTACTATTAATTACAACTTCCAATGTAAATCACTCAGTATAATCTTCTGCACAACATGGAAGACTGAACTACTTCTACATAACGTGTTACATTGTACAAAGACTAATAATACAACTAAATATCTACAAATAAATATCTATCAACTAGACATTCAACTGGGCAGGACCTTCATTAACTAGCAGTACCTTCTCACCCAGAAGGTACTGTTAGTGTATCTTCAACTTCTTCAAAATCAACTAGCAGGCTCAATACTTCATCTGGCAGGCTCTTTGACTTGAACATTTTATTTCCAACAATCCTCCCCTAAACTTGTTATTTCCTTTAAAATACACAAGTTTCTTACGAATAAAATACATACCTTGAGGATCAGGGGGAACTCTTCCAAAACCTTTACTCTCTATTCTTCCTTTTTCTTTCACATTGCTCAAAAATGCTCATCAGCAAACTTTGAACAACTTCTTACTTTTCTTCATCTTTATCACATCTTAACCTCTTAGAAATCATAGTTGTAAGAACTTCATAGCTCAGAGGATACTCTTTTTCAGCCAACATAAAGAGCTCAATCCCACTTTGTGTAAAAAGATGATGAATACTGCTAAGACTTAGAAATTCCCTTGTGGTTGTAGAATCATGATATGGAAACTTCCAATGAACATCTTTTGGATTAGGATCATACATCCTATTGAACTCTACCCAAAGTTCTTGTTCCTTAACATCAGTGCTAGAATTTGTGTCTAGCCTAATTTGAACTAGATTCCACAATTCTTCTAAGTCAGCTCTATCACATGCTCTTATTAGATTCTCAAAGTTTTTGAAGATAGCAGTTTGACCCCCAACCCTGGTTATTTTCCATGACTTTCCTGATCTATCATGGTGAATCTCCCAATCAATAATAGGGTGTCTAGACCTAATTGGATCAGCATGTATAATTGTTGGTAAAGCAATTAACATTTTACTTACTTGCTCTGGATCCAATTTTGCTTCTTTCTTCTTTTGAGCATCTTTCTTTTTCATTGAGGGCTTTGCATCAGATGGGATTTTGTAGTAACATGTCTTGTAGGCATTCAGATAAAGGAAATGAATTTCTTCAGGAGTTTTCTTCTTCAGTTGAGATTCAGTCCAATTTGCTTGATTTCTTAGAAACTTCTTCATGAAATTCACTTGATCTTTTGGAGTTGAGCCCACCTTAAAACCCCTTTTCTGACTTTCTTGAATCTTTTGAAAAATATCATCCAGAGCTGCTTTTCTATATTTGTTGTTGATAAAGGTTTCAAGCTCTGTTGTTTTCTCTTCAGTAGAAAGATTCTTGTCATCCATAATTATGGAAGCTTGACCTCTTACAATAGGATTATTGGCAATAATCCATTGCATCTGTGCATCAAATGTTTCCTGAGCAGCTTGAGTGTCAAGAAGAGTTTGAGCAGCATCTTTTTGCTCTTGCATTTCTGCAAGCAGTCTTGAAGCTTCTAAAGCCTTTTTCATTTCTTCTTCATGAAGCCTTTTGGAGACTTCCTCATCTAAGGCCATCTGCACTTGCTCTGATTTCTTCAACCTTTTAGGCTTAGGTTCATCTTCAACCATAACTTTTTTGCCCTTATCTTTTGGTGTAGGTTCTTGAGATGGAGCAGCAGATTGTTCATCATCAACATATACCTTTCCTTGAACAAACAACCTCCCCTAAGGCTGTGATTCCCTTTTTCTTTTGTAGACACATTCACCAGTGCCTTTATAATCCATAGCCAACAGCCTCTCAATCCTAGCAGGCTCTTGCTCTGCTTCAGCAGGCTCTTTTGAACTAGCAGGCTCTTGCTCTGCACCAGCAGGCTCTTCATCATATACCTGAGTTCCTTCATGAAAATGAAATTGAGCCTCCTCTTCATCTTCTGAACTACCCATCCTCCCCTTTTTGGAAGAGTGACCCAAACTTTCAGCATCTGATCTTGAAGAACTAGATAACACCAACTTTGAAGATCTTTTACCCTTTAGAATTTTCACTTCATTCTCCAATTTTTTAACCCTCTTAACTAACTTGATGTTGATCTCAGAAAATTTTGTGTTCTGACTTTTAAGAGCATTTTCTAAGAGCTGCACCTTTTCCTTGAGTTCTTTCACTGTCTGAGAATCCAGACTTTGATGTGGAGGAGATTGGGATGGTGATACATGATGTGATGGTGTTGGTGGTGTTACAGATGGTAGTGGTGATGGGATTGATGATGAAAGATGAGTTGGTGATATGTAACCAGGTGAAGAACTTGATGATGGTGATTCAGATGATGATGTTGGTTCTTTAGCATGTTGTGGTAACATTTCATCAAAAAGTGGTATTTCTTCCCCATTGAAACCAATTTTCATGTTTGAAAACACCTTGTGTGAAAGTTTTGGTGTTTCATAAAGAGAGTGTGGGGGAAGTAACAAATGTTTTGATTTTGTAATGATGCATTGAATAAATCTTGGATACATCAAAAACTTTGTTTGGCTATCCACATTTTTAACCAATCCTTCAAAAATATGTTTGGAAAAATTGAATTTTCTGTTTGTTGCCAAGCAAATGAGAGCAGTAGCCATGTTACCACTAAATTGCTCCCATGAGGTTTTCTTTTGGCTTAAACAATGAAGGATTGTATGGATCAAAAATCTCCATTGTGGGGTAAAATGCTTTTTAAGAAAAGTGAGTTTAGTAGAATCAGCATTATACCCCATTCTTTCCAAATTTTCAAAAATTTCAGTATCAGGCAATTGACTAATACCATCTGAATCATCCAAATGAAGATGTCTTCTTATGGATGACTCAGTAAGAGTCAAGGGTTTGCCATCCACTTTGGCTTTTATCCTTTGGTCCCCATTTTCAGAAGTTTTAACTTTAGCTGATTGCCAAAATTGTAAAATTTGAGATTCATAAATAGTGGGATTTACAAGTAAAGCAAACCTGATGTAAGAATCATTTAAAAAGTCCACTATTTGATGAAAAGATTCGTTATCCACAGACTTTTCCAAAAATGCTAACTGGTTGTGACGTTTAACGAAGTTTAGATTAGCCATGGTGAAAGATAATGAAAAAGTTGATTAGGATGGTGGGATTTGTTGGTGGTACTGGTAGAAGATGAAAGGTGAGTGTTAATTGTGATAAGGACTGATGAAAGATATTGTGAGAGATTTACTTTTAACCGACAATAAGAAAATTTATAATAAGTAAATGAAAAGGCGGTTAAAAAGATCTTTTATATGAGAAATATAATATAATATAACATCAGTAATTTACAGAATTACCCAACGGCTAATTGTAACTACCAGGCCCAACGGCTATAATTTTATCTGACAGGCTCAACGGTTATCTAGCAGTACCATTTTACTCTACCAGTACCAAAATTTGAACTACCAGTACCTTTGAAAGAAAAATTTTACTTGGCAGTCTATTTGAAATTTTAGCAAAAATCCCTTATAGTTTTTAGCAAACTATCAGCTATCAACGGATTTGATTGTCTTTACCAAAAGCCGTTTGCTTATGGACTAGTCAGCTATTTACTGTTAAGTATGGTTAGTTAAATACCATATAGTTTTTGGTAAACTATCAACCATCAACGGATTTGATGTGTCTTTACCAAAAGCCGTTTGCTTATGGACTAGTCTTAAGTTTGTAAAACTTGGTAAGCTGAATACCAATTCCATATTGACATAAATATGGTGCAATTTCCTTGGATGGAGGAAATGTAAGAGGCAATGATGCTGTGTATCTTGGATGCTTGGTTCAACAAGTGAAATCATCTATTAGCATGCCTTTGCATTGAAACTTTCCTTAGTTTGATCTAGATAGAACTTTCTCCTTTAGGAATGCTTCATCCCTTTTGAATATATGATCTATTCTTATCATTTTCAACCTCTACATCATCTTGTATGCTCTTGTCTTTTCCTTCCATAACATTGAGTTTTTCTTCCTTTTTCTGGGTTGTTATTTCCTCCCCTGAGATTGTTACCTCCCCTGAGATATAAATAACTTATATTTCCCCCTTTTGTTTGGAAGATTTCTTGTTTTGTTGTCAACCTGAAATTTGTTAGTTGCAGACCAAAAAAACAAAGTGCAAAGCACTTGTTTTTATAGCATTGAAAATATTTATCATCAAGATGAACAAAACAGAGCAAACTTTATACTAGCAGGACCAATTATGAACTGACAGTACCTTTTGACTAACTAGCAGTACCATGTTTAAAAGCCAATACCAGTTATTTTATGTACAAAAACACATGTTTTTCAAAGATTAATCATTCCAATACCTCCTACTAGGTATTTGAATCTACCTAAATCAAAAGCTTTGGTGAGAAGGTCTGCAAAATTCTTTTCAGAATCTATTTTGACAACTTGTATTAACCTTTTCTCATTGCAATCTCTTATGAAATGGTGTCTGATTTCAATGTGTTTTGTTTTTGAGTGTTGAACTGGATTTTTAATGATACAAATAGTACTGCTATTGTCAATGTAAATAATGGTGTTAAGAAAATTGTACCCATAGTCAAGCATTTGATTTTGGATCCAAAGGACTTGCCCACAACAACTTGCACCAGCAACATATTCTGCTTCAGTTGTAGAGTTGGCCACCATTGTTTGCTTCTTGCATTGCCAAGATATGAGTCTGCAACCAAGAAATTGACATCCACCAGTTGTGGATTTTCTGTCTAGGGTTGCACCAGCATAGTCACTATCAGAATAAGCCACCAAGTCAAAATATGATTCCCTTGGATACCATAGACCCAACCTAGGTTGACCCTTGAGATATCTAAAGATCCTTTTGACTGTTGTGAGATGAGAAACTTTGGGATGTACTTGAAACCTTGCACATACACATACTGAGAACATGATATCTGGTCTTGATGATGTAAGGTACATCAAGGACCCAATCATTGATCTATAATTGTGCAAATCCACATCTTCACCCTCAGCATCTTTTAGTAACCCCTTTTCTGAATCCATTGGTGTACTTGCAACCTTAGAATCAGAAAACTGAAATTTCCTTAGGATCTCTGCTACATACTTATCTTGGCTGATAAATATGCCTTCAATTGATTGTTTCACTTGGAGACCCAGAAAGAAAGTAAGTTCCCCCATGGAACTCATTTCAAACTTACTATGCATAAGTTTTTCAAACTCTATACACAACTCTTGGTTTGTGGATCCAAAGATAATGTCATCAACATAAATTTGCACCAGCAAGATGTCTTTCTTGGTTCTTTTGATGCAAAAAAGTTGGATCAATCTTGCCTCTTTGAAATCCATTTTCCAATAGATAGAAAGCCAATGTTTCATACCATGCCCTAGGAGCTTGGTGTAGACCATAAAGAGCCTTGGTAACCCTATACACCTTGTCTGGATACTCTGCATCAATGAAGCCTGGAGGTTGAGAAACATACACTTCTTCTCCAATAGTACCATACAGGAAGGCACTCTTGACATCCATTTGATAAACAATGAAGCCTATGAAAGAAGCATGGGCCAAAAATAGCCTAATTGCTTCAAGTCTTGCAATTGGAGCAAAAACCTCTTCATAATCCACCCATTCTTCTTGAGTATACCCTTGGGCCACCAATCTTGCTTTGTTTCTGATCACTATCCCCCTTTCATCTTTCTTGTTTCTGAACACCCATTTGGTTCCAATTGCCCAGTGACCTTTGGGCAAATCAACCAATTTCCAAACCTTCTGAAGCTTGAATTGAAGAAGCTCTTCTTGCATTGCTTCAACCCAACTTGGATCATCTAAGGCTTTGTTAATGTTTTTGGGTTCAGCCTGTGAGAGAAAACATGAAAACAGGCATATGTTGGCAACTTCATGATTCTTTTCTTCATAGATAGATGAGATAAACCCTTCTTGGTCTGAAGTCAAGACTTGAGATCTTGTTCTAACACCAGAATCAATGCTACCAATCACATCATCAGTGGAGTGATCTTAGAGAATTCTTGTGTTGTGTGTTGTTGGAACTTCATAGGTAAGTGAAAGATTGCCAATCCCCACTTCTTCTGGTAAAGAATCATCTGATTCAACATTTAATGGTTCAGCAGTACCAACTTGTGAACTGGCAGTACCATCTGGTGAACTAGCAGTACCATTTTCATTTGCACTACTTTCTTGATTCTCTTGACCCTGAGTTCCATGATCATCTTCAACACCTTCATTTGTTGTATTTGAAGGTTCTTCATGACTTGAAGATAAATCCAATCCTTTCCAAATTGGCATCCAGATGTAATCTTGATCTTTAGGTGTTTCAACATTGTCTTCAAAACCTGCATTATCATTAGTATTTGTACCTGCAACAGGCACATAATTCATAGATTTTGAAAGCCTATCAATGTCAAACATCCAATCTGGCCCAATGCCTTTAACATTTGGTAGTTTTTCTTGAAACTCTATGTGCAGATTTTCTTCTACTAGCCTAGTGCAACTATTATACACTCTGTAGGCCTTACTTTGCAAAGAATACCCTATCAAGTAGCCTTCATCAGCTTTTCCTTCAAACTTTCCTAAATGATCTTTGGTATTGAGAATAGTGACATGACATCCAAAAGGTCTCATAAAACTTAAAGATGGTGTTCTACCAAAGAAAAGTTCATAAGGAGTCTTTTTATGTGGTTTTATCACAAGAACCCTGTTCTGCACATAACAAGCAGTACCTACTGCTTCAGCCCAAAATGAAATAGGCAACTTAGAGTCTACTAACATTGTTCTAGCAGCCTCTATAAGTGTTCTATTTTTCCTTTCTGCTACTCCATTTTGCTGTGGGGTTCTAGCTACACTAAATTCTCTTTTTATTCCTTTTTCTTTGCAAAATTCATCCATAACCCTATTCTTGAATTCTGTCCCATTGTCACATCTAATTACTTTCACTTTCTTATCAGCTTGGTTTTCTACCTCAGTTATATAAGACTTAAGAATTTCACTTGTTTCATGCTTAGATCTTAAAAAGAAAACCCAAGAAAATCTGCTGTAATCATCAGTAACTACAAGACAATATTTTTTACCATTCAAGCTACTCACATTAGTAGGACCAAAAAGATCCATATGAAGCATGTATAAAGCTTGAGAAATTGAGTTATGGGTCTTGGGCTTACAAGAGCTATATGTTGTTTGCCTTTTTGACAATCAACACAGGTTTGGTCATTTTGAAAAATCTTTTTGGGTAAACCTCTAACCAAATCATATTTTGCAATTGTATTGATTGTTTTAAAGTTTACATGACCAAGCATTCTATGCCAAAGCATAGATTCATCCAATGAGGCTTTTGCTACTAAACAAGTTAAACTCTCCTTAGGATCAATGTTCTTTAAATCAACACTGTACATATTGTTCCTTTTTGGGATTTTAAGAAGGATCTGACTTTCATCAGGAATTTTAAAATCAGAAGAAAGAACCATACATTCATTGTCAGTAAAGAGAACATTGTTCTTTTTGTCACACATTTGTGAGACACTAAGGAGATTAAACTGAAGTTCTTTCACAAAGTACACATTTTCAAAATCTAATTTACTGGTTTTGATTGTACCTTTACCAGTAATCTTTCCTTTGATTCCTCCCCCAAAGGTAACATATCCTCCATCAAATGATTTGAAGTCTGTGAGGTAAGACATGTTGCCTGTCATGTGCCTTGAACATCCACTATCTACATATCCTTTATCAGCCATATCATTGGAATGTTCCTGCACACATATAAACATATTAGTTTCCTTGGGGTACCCAAGCCATGACTGACTTGGGTTTGCCTCTTGCATCAATGTAATCAAACCTTTTTAGGACTGTTGATGCAACTTTTGATTGGAGTGGTCTCCATATCCAACATGCTGAGGACTTAACAGCATTTTCCTTTTTAATCCATTTTGTGGTCCTTGGTCTATCAATATTAAATTTGGCAGTACCATTTGGTCTAGCAGGACCTTTTGGTCAAGCAGGACCTTTTGGTTTTGGTCTCCAATTTTGTGTTTTGACCACAGATTTCTTTTCAATGGGACTTTTCACAACTCTTGGTGCATGTTTGAAAGTATTTCTTGCACCCTTAGTAGTTGGTTTTGTGTTAAAAGGCTTATTTGGTCTAACAGTATGATTAACTTTTGGTGTGTTAGACTTCACAAAACTTTTTCTGGGGTTAGTACCATTTGTTTTAGACCTTGATTTACTCCCAGAAACCCAATTGTTACAATAAGCATGTGTATGATTAAAACTACCACAGTAATAGCAGGCTTTATTGTACATAACAAAATCATCACCAAGTTGGTGTGACTTAAGATTGTTCCAATTTCTCTGGCTACCTCTAGGTTTGCTATTACACTTAGCACAACATTCAACTGTTTTCAGAACAGCTTTAGCCTTAGTCTTAATCTCTACACTTTTAGGACTGATTGGTCCTACTTTGTTTCCTTTGTTTGAAACAGTCTCAGTTTCCTCATCATCAGATGTCCAATCTTCAATAATTAGAACATCTAATCTCTTATCAGTGAGCACCTTTTTGTTAGAGAGTGAAGCAACACTAGCACTCTCAAAAGGTTCACTTTTCTCTACAGGTTTCTCTAGTGGTTTATTGGTGAATTCATGTAAACCTGATTCTGCAAGATCTAATCCTGGGGGACAAGGAATTCCTCTGTAAGGAGGTGGACAAGACTTGTATCCTATCCCAGATTTGATTCTCTTGTTCATTTGATTTTCAACTATGCTTCTAGTACAATCAGAAGCAGTTTCTAATGTGGTAACAGTTAGTTGAATATTATCCTTTGCCAATTTCACTTTAGCACACTCAGTTCTTAACATATTTATTTCAGCATCTTTCAAAAATATTTCCCTATTAAGAATGGCTTTTGTGTCAGAAAAAGTGAGTTCATTTTCCCTAAAATGGATTATCTGCTTTTCAAGTTTGGCCATACTACACTTATGATTAACTAGGTCTTGATGAGTGTTTCTTTGTTCTACTTTCAGTTCATCATAAAGTTTTATTAAAGTTTGTAATTCTTCAAAAACTTTACAAGTATTAGAACATTTAGTAATTTGTACCTTAGGATTGGAGAAGGCCATTAAAGCCAATTCATCTGAAGTTGACTCCTCTTCACCCATAAAACTCCAATCAAAACCCAGCCCATCAATAGCTACCATAGCTTTAGGCTCAGTGATTTCCACAGCCTTGCTCTTATTCTCAAAGCCTCCCTTGTTCTCAAAGCTTCCTTTCTTCTCAAAGCTTCCCTTGTTCTTGTTCTCAAAACCTCTTCCCTTATCATCCTGCTTCTTTGGTCTTCTACACTCTCTTGAGTAGTGACCCTTCATGTGGCAGTTGTAACAATCCACTTTAGACTTGTCATACCCAGCAGGCTCATTACCATTTATGATAATCTTCTTTCCAGTCCTCATCAGCAATCTCTTAGCCCTTATGCTCAGAAGTGAAAGTTGCCACTTTATGTCCATTTCCTCAAGATCATCATCATTGATCTCTTGAATATCTTCAAAAGTCAATATGGAACCATTGTGTTGTGATGTCAGGAAAGCACAACCAATTGTTTCATCTAGAATTGTTTTGGTACTGCTAAAAGTACTGGCAGTACCAAAATTTGTGTTGGCAGTACCTTCTTCTCTACTATCTTTTTCTTCATCTACTACCCTTGAGGTGCTTGGAGATGATACAAAGGCCATATTTCCTGAGCTTGAACCAGTAGTCTTCTTCACTTCATGCTCTACTATCTTGAAGTTGTTGTAAAGATCATTAAGACTCATCTGATCAATATCTGGTTTGTTTTTCCAGACAATGACATGCATGGACCATTCAGAGGGTAAACTCCTAAGGAAATTGGAGTTTAAGTCCTCTTGAGTTATCATCACTTCATGAATGGCTAACTGACTTGAAAGCTTTTGTAGTCTATTGAACATACTGTCCAAAGACTCATTTGTTGTGGCTGTAAAGTTTTCAAACTGATGTTTGAGGAGAGTTTTCTGAGTTTTCTTGGTGGCATCATTTCCACCAAATCTAGCCACAATAGCTTGAAAAAGGGTTTTAGCACATTTGTACTTGTTGAAGATCAAAAGCTGATCATTTGGAATAGTCATGAGAAGCATACTTCTGGCTTTAAGATCATTTCTCTTTTGGATTCTTTCTTCTTCGGTTGCAGGGTTCACTTGCATATTTGTTACTATTTCATCGTTCACTGTAGAGGTGGTGATTGTAGGTTTGAATGAGTTTCCTTGTTCAATAATCTCCCAAAGTGCATAGTCTTGCACTTGGAAGTATTGTTCTACCCTCAGACTCCACATATCAAACTCATTTTGTTTGAGTAATGGAAGTTTTGCAGCCACATTGGTTTGAATGTGTTCAACATCCATTGTTCTTTTAAATCGTAAATATCAGCCTAGCTCTGATACCACTTGTGAAGGATTATACAAACACTTGGGATGTGAATCTTAATAATGTGTTTGGGATATTTAGGAATGAATGTGATGTAGTACGCGGAATTTACTATAACACACTTAAAAGAAACAAAAGGTGGTAAACATGCAATCGTGAATTGTAATGAACAATGAACACAACTTGAATAACACAAAACGATTCAATATTATTGATGAAATAATACGGATGATCTAACTATCACCAGGATTACAAAAGTAACCTTGAATCTTTGATTTGTTAAGGATTTGTGAATTAGTAACTAAGTTACTAGAGAGGTTATTCTGTTTTTGGATATTACAAAGGTTCTTAGTTGAAGTGATTTTGTAAAAAGGTGACTAAGGGTTCCTTTTATAGGATAAGGAACCCTTTTACATGTTGTCAAGTTGCACAATATAATAAGATACTTGGACTTTTCTAGCCTACTATTAATTACAACTTCCAATGTAAATCACTCAGTATAATCTTCTGCACAACATGGAATACTGAACTATTTCTACATAACGTGTTACATTGTACAAAGACTAATAATACAACTAAATATCTACAAATAAATATCTATCAACTTGACATTCAACTGGGCAGGACCTTCATTAACTAGCAGTACCTTCTCACCCAGAAGGTACTGTTAGTGTATCTTCAACTTCTTCAAAATCAACTAGCAGGCTCAATACTTCATCTGGCAGGCTCTTTGACTTGAACATTTTATTCCCAACACACCTTCTTAGGGTGTCATGGGGTCCTAAACATCACCAACCTTGGTGGATCTCATGTGATTATTAGTGAAACCTATAGATCTAGTGTTTGTGATAGTTTATAAGCAAAATGGTATCAAAACATAAGTAACTTGCAAAAGTAACTAGTATAACTTGAAAATACATGATCATATGAAGTAAATAAAAGTATGAAAAGATCAAAATGATGTTCTTGAAGTTTACTTACAATGTTGGAGTGATTTGATGAGAAAATGTGCAATAACTTTAGGGTTTTGATCACAAAACCTTAACTAGGATAGCAAATGGAGTAAGATTAATACTTGAACTTCACAAAATGATGGATTTCTCCCCTTTTTCTTGTTATACCGTGGGTATGGAGTGGAGAGGGAGAGAGTGTTTGATCTTTGTTAGCTAATGAAATTGTGTAGGAAATGTGTTATAAGAATTAAATCAAAGGACAAAGAAACATATGCATTAAATGGAGTCTTGTCTAAACTTGAAAGATGATGGTTTAGGGTGGCTAAGGGGGGGCGGCACATGGAAGGAAATAAGGAAGGATTTGATGTAATTAAAGCTCTTGTCTTGCTATTGGAAGAGTTAGTGAAGTTTATGTGTACATTGGGTGTTACCGGGTATCGAGTTAACTAGAAATAAATCGCGACGATGAAAAATAAAATATGACGAAGTTGTAAAATGTGTAAAATCATATTCCTTGCAAGAATCGGGTGTTAGAATGATAATCGGATTGAAATTTCGTAAACCGACGGAGTTATAAGCACCTAATGGAAAATGTAGCAATTGATTTAAAAACACCGGGTAAAGTAATAATATAATCTCTATGTCATTATAATTAGCTTGAAAATGTATTAGGATCATTGTCTGGAGTATTTAGGTTTACTATTGGTAGAAATGACTGAGTGGTAACGTTAATTAAACAATTAAGCATACGTTAATGAAAATCACACAAACACATGCATGAACTGATATGAAAATGATGTTACTGATAACATGCAGACTATCCTAGTCCGTATGATGTGTCTTTACTGATGATGCATGAATACGTAGCTAAACCTAAGTGGTTACGCGCATTTGAATACTCGTAAACCTAGTTTACGACATGATGAATGATGCCCATGAATAGTGATTTCCCTCCGGGAATAAATAGTGTCATGTGAATAGTAAAATTTTTTACGACTTCTCAAAGTCTCAAACTGACTTCAAAAATGATGAATTGTGAAATGATGAATAGTGATCGGTGAATAGTGATTTATGAATAGTAACTCATGAATAGTAAATTGTCAGGGTTTGAAAAATGACCTGAAATTACGAGTTGTGACATTTTGAAACTTGTACAAGCTTATGGTAAGACACATGAATCATGACTGAGCAATGAGTGATTTACCAATCAATCTATCCTTAGAGTGTTGAGTGCATTTCAAAATTCTTCGTGAGGTGCTTAGTTATGTTATCAAGCTCAATATTAACTTGTTTATGTTTCAAGAATTTTTCACAATTAAATTAAAATTAACAATTGCTCCTTTGGGATGGTTGTTATATTTTTGGCCACACTCCTCTAATTCATTTTTCTTAAATGCTAGACTTGCTCGAGGGCGAGCAAAACTCAAGTGTGGGGGAATTTGATAACGCTCAGAATGAGCATGTTTTTAGTTGTGTTATCATTAGTTTTGTGCATCATATTTGGTTATATTTATATGTATTTGTTACTTAATCATGAAAAAGTGTATATGCAAGTGAATGTAGCCAAGTACAGGAAAAGATGATGAAAAGACGAAGAATTAGAGTGAGTATGCACATTTGGAAGATTCCCGTGATTGAGACAAGTTAGAAACCACACAAGGACTCAAGGATTTGATAGTGACAAGATTTCTATGTTCATATATCAAGGAAATGTCAAGTTCTATGGAAGAAATCCGTGCCACAACCAAGGATAAAGCATGCAACAAGAAAAGTCAAAGAAAAATCAAGATTGTGAGTACAGGCAGACTCCATCCGATCGGATGGAGCCCGCATCCGATTCGGATGGGAGGAATTGGATTTTACCGAGAATTCCAACCGATCGGATGGGCCTAGATCTGATCGGTTGGCTGAAGCTGCAGTTACCAAAGTTGCATTTATTGATGGTTTTACTCCTCATAATCATTGTGGCCGATCATTTCCTTCCTATTTACTGTTCTAAGTCGTTTTTACTTGGATAATAAGTGTTATCATGCTATATAATGGGATCCAAGGTTAGATACTAAGTGTGACAACCCAAAACTAGCAAAGGCTTACACCCAAGTCCTTACTATCTTATTATTATGGCCCAAAAGTCTAGAAGTGCTGTAAAAATTTCTAGGAAATATTGAGTTCAAGTCTCAATAGTTTCGTTTGAGTTTCGAGTTGTTTACTTGTCAAGTTTAGGCGATTGGAGGAGTGTGGTTGCTATAGTTCCACAATTCTAGTTCTTGTAATCCTAAGCTAGGTATATCTTGTTTATCTACAATGAACTACTTTTACTTTGAGTTTATTGAGTTTAATGAAAGTATTGCTTGTTACTTGTGTTTGATTATGATTGTTATGGAGTAATTTTTGGTATACTTGTGTGTATGATGTAACTATTGTTGGAGTATTCTTATTTTATAGTGATGAGTGAAAACATTTCTTATTTTATGAGTTTGTTGGAATAATATCTAATCTTTCTTAATTTGTTGGTAAAAACATTTTAAAGGATAAAAAGGCCGAAAGGATTTTCTTTATGTTTTTATTCCAAAACATTAGTGCACGAATTAGTATGGGATATGGTGTGTGACAAGCACCATATTTACTCATTAAAATGGATTTGAAACGATTTCATCACGAGATAAGGCCGAAAGGATTCGTAGGAATTTATGAGATAAGAATTGCTTTTCAAACAACTAGAGTTTAATAGAATTGTCGTAATAGTTAGCAAGGTCGAAAGGAGTTAACTAGGACATTGAATTCTTAGAAATGATTTTTCATGATATAAACCGTTGATTGTTAATCATTCATATAAAATTGTGCATCATTACAAGTTACACCAAACTTTATAGAATACTCTATGCAATTAGTTAAGGAATTACACACAAGTATATGTTTTGTTTTATTGGATTCTATTTACGTCTTTTTGATTTTTCACCAAGAACAGGATTGACAACCCTTTTTGCAAAAGCTTGTTATACTAAATACAAATACCAATTCCCTTGGGACGATCTCGACTTACCCACCTTTACTATTATGGACGAGTATACTTGCTCGTATGTGTTAAATAGAGAACCGGATAAATCGTGTTTATAAATTTTAAAACTTGTACACGCATAACACATCAACCTGGTTTGGGAACTGTATTCTTTAAATCAACACAATATATATTGTCCTTTATAGGAACTTTAAGTAAAACTTGACTTTCATCAGTTAACTTAAAGTCAGGAGACAAAACAATACATTCTGTGTCATTTAAAAGAACACCATTCTTTTTGTTACACATTTGAGAGACACTAAAAAGGTTAAACTTTAGCTCTTTTACAATTTACACATTTTCAAAATCTAATTTACCAGTTTTGATTGTACCTCTGCTTGTGGTTTTCCCTCCTTTCGGGTTCCCTCCAAAGCCAACATATCCTCTATCAATTTCTTCATAATCAGTAAGATAGGACATGTTTTCTATCATGTGACTTGAGCATCCACTGTCAATTACTCCTTTATCCTTTAACTCCAACTGTGGATTGCCCTGCACATAAAGTAAGAAAATCAGTTTATTTTGGGGACCCAAGCCATCACTGACTTGGATCTGCCTTGTGCATCAACATAATCAAATTTATTTAGGACTATTGATGCACTGTCATGTTTGGAAACATGGTCTAAAACTTTAATTTTGGTTTCCAAACCCATCAAGCTGAGGCCTTAACAGTATAATGATGATTTCCCATAACAGTATTAATCACTGCTTTTGGCCTAGCAGTAGTAACTACTTCTTTTGGCTTAGCAGTATTAATTGCTGTTGACTTTTGAATGGGCCTTTTTACAGTAGAATGTGCCATTTTTGAAAGATTTAAAATTGGTTTAGCAACATTCACTGTCCTTTTTGTAGGAGCAGTATTAACTGGTCTAGCAGTATTAGCCAATACTGCTGTTTTAGAAACATTTTGCTTGGCAGTATTAAATGATGCTAAACCAGAACTCATTTGTACTGCTCTTAGAACCATATTTCTTTTAGAACTGGGGTGAGTATTTTTAGAGAAACTTTGGTGATTCACCCTCTAGCATAGTTCCAAACAAGTTTTTGATAGTTATGACAGTCATACTGCAAATGTTCAAAACTACCACAAACATAACAAGCCTTGTTAAACATCTCAAAGTTACTTCCTAACCTATAAGACATCATATCATTTCAGTTTATTTGGTTTCCTCTAGGCCTGTTAGTGTTCTCCCTAAGTTTTTTGATGTGAGGATTGCGATCTCGCAACAGGTTTTACTTCTCAAGGGATCTTGAGAAGCATGCAATCCTCTAGGCAGTGTACCTGATCATTGTATTGTAGTATAGGTAGGTCCGGGGGATTGATCATTCTCTAGGGGAATAATGTCGTTAGGTCAAGATGTATGACGAGATAAGTCTAAAGGTGAGGGACAATTCTTTTTGTATTTTTATGTTTTTTAGAAAGCAATTAAAATCTCGGTTTTGAAGGAGTGGGCGGAATTAGTTGTTAATCAACTAACACAAGCAACTAATTATAAAACTAAAATTAAAATAACAAGAAAAAGTAAATTTTGGTGAACTCTTATGATAGGAAAAACGTGTTTACTTAGAATTAATTACTCCCTAGTTATCTCCTACTGATTCATTGAATTGTTACGTCCTTGTTTTAGTTGAAGCGTCGTATTACTTATTATTGTTCGTGGGGAGGTGCCGAAGTCCCCAACTCTATGAATATTAGTTTCCCCTAAATCCCTTAACATCCATTAAGTTTTCTAGGATCTACAAGCATTCACGCAATAAATACAACGAACAAAACCAATAGTGCACTCTACGGTTTCGTTTTTAAGACGTTCAAGCTAATTACATATAAGAGGTCAACCAGTTTTCTTAACCTAACGCGATAACAATCAACTAAACAAGAGACAACAAATCAATATTCAATAACTAGGTTTCATTAGATCTAAGCAAACACAAATAAACTTAAGCTAGCATGTTAGATGGAAGAAAAGATAAACAAATAATCAAACAACACATAGACATATTGAATGATTAAACGAGTAACTTATCTTCAATTAAAAATGGATGAAAAAGGCTGAAAAAACCTTACAAGACCTGTGAAAATCTTCTACGGTTTATCCTCCAAAGTATTACAAAAAGATGTCACACTTAACAATGAAAACATTCGAAAATATATATAGGAATACAACTCTGACGGCGTCAGCTTATAGCTTCTGACGCCGTCAATTTGCCTTCATTTAGGGTTTCGTCTGTGTAAATCGCCGCTCTGACGGCGTTACCACGGGATATGAGGCCTTCACTTGTAAAACTCCTCTGGGCCGTCTCTTGTAACCTTAAATCCAGACGCCCTCCTGATAGGATTTGTCTATACACTCTGAGGATGTTAGTCCTTTATAACTTGTGTATGAGATACTTTGAGTGAATATGATTAAGTATGCGGAATCTACTTAACCACACTTAGAAGGATATTGGTTTGAGGAAATGGAACAGTGATGCTTGTTATTGGAGAATGAACACAGAAAGTATAACACCAAATGATTCAATATTATTGAGAGTAATACGAGTGATATTCACTATCACTAGGGTTACAAAACCTTGAATCTCTATTACAAAGATAATTATTTATGTTATGTTCAACTCTCTCTATTTTGGCACTCGACTAGACACCCTTAATATCTAATCTCTAACTCTCTATTTATATTATCTAAGCACATGCACACTTGAGTATTTGTCTACTTGCTAGTTTGTGTGTGTCAGTAGCTAAGATACAACTTGTTCTATATTTACAACTTGTTGACTGATCACATATCAAAGATATTATCTACCATATATATTTGACTTTTATACACAAAATATCTTTTTCATACTTATCCATTCAACAGTAGTACACGCGACAGTTATCCACTCAGCAGTAGTATAAGTCACTCCAACAACAGTATCTGATACACTAGCAGTAGAATCTTGCGGCAGTAGAATCACCAACACTAGCAGTAGCTTCTTTGTACTAGCAGTACTAACTTAGCAGTTAGTACCGTTAGTTATATCTTGAGCAGTACTAATCTTCAGAACATTTAATTCCCAACAATCCTCCTCTAAACTTGTGATTTATCCTAAATCATCAAGTTTCTTCTGAATTAAATGAGGATTGTGAGGATCTTCCAAACACTACATAGTTAGACTCTTGATCTGAGCTTTCCTCTGTTCTACAAGATTAAATATCCTTCTGACTAACTCATCTACCATTTGTGTATTACTTTCAGCAATAACATCATTTTGTTCTTTTGGAGAGTACTTTGCTCTTTCTTTTGCTTGAAACTCTTCAGCCATTTTCTTTGTCTTTAACGCTAGCAGTACTTTGCTTAGGCTCCATTCATTTGCCTAAAAGATGGTGCAATTTCCTTGGATGGAGGAATTATAAGAGGCAATGGTGCTGTGTATCTTGGATGCTTGGAGCCTGATATTATATTCCCTGTAATCGCTCAAAGAAGTCAAGTCATCTCTCAGCAAGCCATGCAAGTGATGAACAAACGTAGTGAACTGAAATTGAAAATGAAAGAGCTTATTCCCAGCATCCATCAACTGAAACTGGAGCTTGTTCTTATTATTGGTTGAATAATAAGACATGTTGGCTTCTCAAAAGGACATAGGGGTGATGATTCTGCAGGCGAAGCTTCCATTGTAGGGGGAAATACAACAACTGCTGCTTAGCCAGGTGTGGAAAAAGACAAGAGCATACAAGATGATGATGCTTTTACTAGACTCACGCACTTCTTTATCTTGATCAATTTGGGCAATCTTCCTCCATAATCTTTCTCCTTTGTTTGATCAATTTAACCTTCCTCCCCTGTTTGATGAAATTAAACTTCCTCCCCTGATTCTGAGCATACACATCCACAATCTTTCATCCTCCCCTGTTTGGTTAATCTTCCTCCCCTGTTTGGAAGATCTCTCACCATCATCTGAACTTTTTCTTTTAAAATTTCTTGAGGTCATCTTCCAATTAGGACATCTTTTCAAACAATGTTGTACATGTAGCCATCAATTCCTTAAGAGTTAATCTACTGCCCTCATCACTTCCAGGTGGGTTAACTCCTGTGAGAGGTGAATCATGGGGCAATGACTCATAATCCATCCTAAGATGGGTTTTTGAGTCATTCTGAATCCGAAAGGTTTTTAAGAAACTTTTGACTGAGCAGTATGAACTTGATTTTTAATGAAAAACCATACTGCTAACAACCATTTTGAAGGGATTACGTGTAATGACAGACACTTAATCAAGATTTCGGTTTAAATTAACCTCTAGTTGTGTGAGAACCAATGTTTTCAGTTATAAATAACTGCCTGTGTACAGATAAACCCATTCAAAGGGCTTTCTTGACAGGGTTTCCAGCTCGTGGCAGTTGTTGCCTCTAACACAAGTGTTAGATTCACATTTGCTCGCTGTTCTTTCTATCAGATGTCCTTAGACTAACTGATTATACTAATTAAAGTATAAAATGATAGAAAGTGAGTTGAGTCAGTTACTATCTGATCAACTAAGCCATTAATTCAATATGGAACATCATAATAAGTTTCAAGAGAGAAGTTTTAAAGAATTTATTAACTTAGGTATAAACCTTTGTCAATGAATTCCCCAACTTTGTCCATCATCAACCTATTATATCTGCAACTTGAATCATCGACTTTTGTATGCTCATACATTGAACTTGTAACTTCGTTTGTGCTCAATTTTCCATACCTGAAAATGTTAGTCCAAAACCAAGAAAATAAAGTGCAAAGCACTTGTCTCATAGCAGTATAATCATATGGCTAATAGTATGAACCAAACAATCAAAATTTGTACCAGCAGTACAAACTTTTCAATAACAGTACTAATTGACAATACTAGCAGTACAAACATAATTTATATACAAAATCACACAGTTTTAAATCATTTAAGGATTAAGCATCCCAATACATGCTACCAAGTATTGAAACCTTCCAACATCAAAAGCCTTTGTGAGAAGATCTGCAAAGTTGTGATAAAAATCAATTTTAACAACTTGAATCAACTTTTTCTCATTACAGTCTCTAATAAAATGATGCCTAATTTCTATGTGTTTTGTTTTAGAGTGTTGCACTGGATTTTTAATTATGCAAATTGTACTACTATTATCAATATATATGACAGTGTTCATGAAATTGTACCCATAGTCAAGAAGTTGATTTTGAAGCCAAAGCACTTGACCATAGCAACTTGCAGCAGCTACATACTCAGCTTCAGTTGTTGAAGTAGCCACAATTGTTTGCTTCTTACACTGCCATGAAATAAGTCTACATCCAAGGAATTGACATCCTCCAGTTGTTGACTTTCTGTCCAAGCTTGCACCAGCATAATCACTGTTTGAATATGCTACCAGGTCAAAAGGTGATTCCATAGAATACCATAGTCCCGACCTAGGTTGACCCTTGAGATATCTATAGATCCTCATGACTGCTGTTAAGTGAGAAACCTTAGGAGTCACTTGAAATCTTGCACAAGCACAAACAGAGAACATGATATCTGGTCTTGATGATATGAGATACATCAAGGAGCCTATCATAGATCTGTATGTGTGTACATCCACATTTTCTCCATCAACATCTTTAAGAAGAGGCTTCTCAGGATCCATTGGTGTGCTTGCCACTTTTGAATCAGCAAACTGAAATTTCCTTAGAATCTCTGCAACATATTTATCTTGGCTGATAAATATGCCTTCACTTGATTGCTTAACTTGCAGACCCAAAAAGAAAGTAAGTTCCCCCATGGAACTCATATGAAACTTATCATGCATAAGTTTCTCAAACTCTAAACACATCTCCTTCCTTGTAGATCCAAAGGTGATATCATCCACATACACCTGAACTAGCAAAAGATCCTTCTTGTGCTTCCTGATGAATAATGTCTGATCAATCTTGCCTCTTTGAAATCCATTTTTGAATCAAATAGGAAGCCAGTGTTTCATACCATGCCCTTGGAGCCTAATAAAGGCCATAAAGAGCCTTGACAACCTTGTACACCTTGTCTGGATGTTGTGGATCAATAAAACCTGGAGATTGTGAGACATAAACCTCCTCTTCAATAGTACCATATAAGAAGGCACTCTTGACATCCATTTGATAAACTGTGAATCCCATAAATGAAGCATAAGCCAAGAATCATCGAATTGCTTCAATTCTTGCCACTGGAGCAAAAACTTCTCCATAGTCTATTCCTTTCTCTTGTGTGTACCCTTGGGCTACAAGTCTAGCCGTGTTTCTTATCACAATGCCCCTTTCATCTCTTTTGTTCCTGAAGACCCATTTAGTGCCAGTTACCCTTACACCTTTGGGTAAATCCACTAGCACCCAAACCTTCTGAATTTTAAATTGGAGAAGCTCCTCTTGCATAGCTTCTACCCAGCTTGAATCATCTCAGGCTTTGAGAACATTCTTGGGTTATGCTTGAGAGAGGAAACATACAAATAAGCAAGAGTTTGCATATTCATGCTGCTTTGATGCATAAAGAACATGAAGAAGCCCTTGTTGGTCTGAAGACATAAGTTGCTTCCTTGTCTTCACACCAGATTGTACATCACCAATCACATTGTCCAGGGAGTGGACTTTATGAATCCTTGTGTGTGGTGTAGAAGGAACATGATAGTCAGGTGGAAGATTGTTGAAATCCACCTCATCTTCTAAGAAGTCTGCTTCATTTGAGTCTGATGGGCCAGCAGTAGAAACATTTGGCCTAGCAGTAGAAATATTTGGCCTAGAAGCATCAAGTTGGGTCTCAGTAGTACTATCATCATTAGTACTGTTAACTTGATTCTCTGGTTCCTCAGCCTCATCTTCCATGTTTTCATCTTCAATCTCTTCTTTAGATACATCAGAAGAAGGTTCGCCATTCATTGAAGTTGAATCCACACTGTTCCATATTGGCATCAACACATAATCTTGATCTTTCTCTTTTCCTAACCCTGCCTCATTTGTTGCATTATCAGCTTCTGAACCTGAAAAATCATTAGTTTCTGCACCAATAGGCACATAGTTCATTGATTTGGTTAGTGACTCAAGATCAAATAGCCATTTGGGACCTTCACCTGAAACATTAGATTTGTTCTCTAGAAATTCCACATGCAGGTTTTCCTCAACCTTCCTAGTTCTTGAATTGTATACTCTAAATGCTTTGCTATTGAGAGAATATCCAACCAAGAATCCTTCATCTGCTTTATCATCAAATTTTCCTAGATGGTCTAAGGTATTCAGAATTGTCACATGACATCCAAAAGGTCTAAGAAATCCTATTGCAGGAGTTCTACCTCTAGAAATCTCATAAGATGTCTTATTGTGAGACTTAACAACCAAAACCCTGTTCTGGACATTGCAAGCAGTATTAACTGCTTCAGTCCAAAAAGTGATAGGCAACTTAGATTCAGCTAACATTGTTCTAGCAGCTTCTATGAGTGTCCTATTTCTCCTTTCAGCAACTTCATTCTGCTGAGGAGTTCTAGCAACACTAAATTCTCTTCTAATACCCTTTTCTTTGCAGAAATCATCCATAACTCTATTCTTAATCTCTGTCCCATTATCACATCTAATGACTTTTACTTTCTTGTCTACTAAGTTTTCTATCTCTGTAATGAATGTCTTAAGAATGCTAGGTGTCTCATCCTTAGAACTTAAAAAGAAAATCCATGTAAACCTGTTATAGTCATCAGTAACAACAAGACAATATCTCTTATGCTTAATACTACTCACAGAAGTAGGTCCAAATAAGTCCATATGAAGCATAAACAATGATTGATCAATAGAGTTAAAAATATTGGGCTTACAAGTGGCTTTATGTTGTTTGCCTTTGAGACAAGCAATACATGTTTGGTAATTTTCAAATCTTTTCTGAGGCAAGCCTCTTACCAAACCATCTTTTACAATTTTATTTATGGTTTTGAAATTAATGTGACCAAGCCTCCTATGCCATTTCATAGATTCATCCAATGTGGCCTTTGCAACAAGACAAGTAAGGGCCTCTTGAGGAATAATCTTCTTCATATCAACACTGTACATGTTTCCCTTTCTTGGAATTTTAAGCAATACTTGACTTTCATCAGGTAGCTTAAAATCAGAAGAAAGCACAAGACATTCAGTGTCAATAAAAAGAACCTTGTTCTTTTTGTCACACATTTGTGAGACACTAAACAGGTTATACTTAAGCTATTGCACATAGTACACATCTTCAAAATCCAATTTACCGGTTTTAAGAGTACCTTTACCAGTAATTCGTCCTCCTATTCCTCCCCCAAAGGTAACATATCCTCCATCCAATGATTGAAAGTCTAAAAGATAAGACATGTTACCTGTCATGTGTCTGGAACACCCACTATCTGAATATCCTTGATCTTCATCATCTGCTTGTGAATGTCCCTGCACATAAATAAGGAAATTAGTTTCCTTGGGGAACCCAAGCCATTACTGACTTGAGTTTGCCTCGTGCATCAATGTAATTAAATCTTTTGAGAATAGTTGATCCACCATTGGATTTAAGAGGTCTCCAAATCCAACATGCTGAGGCCTTTACAACATTAGCCCTCTTTTCCCTAGCAGTATATTTAATGTTGCCAGTACCCTTTGGCATCCAAATTTGTTTTTGTATCACTGCTCTTGTTTGAAAAGGTCTTTTAGCAGTTGTTGGTGCATGTTTGAAAGTCATTTTTGCACTTTGTACTGCTCGTTTTGGGTAAACAGACTTAGATGGTCTGGCAGTAGTAACTGCTTGTCTAGCAGTAGAAACTTGTTTTAGGCCATACTTTAAGAAACTTGCTCTGGGTGGCATTCTAGCAAAATTAGAGTGAAACTGAGGCCTTTCTAAGTTCACCCTATGGTTTGAATACCCAGATATCCTTAGGTTGCAAAATGTTGCAAGGTGGTCAAAATCTCCACAAACGAAATAAGCTTTGTTATAGAAGTCAAAGTCATCACCTAGTTTGTGAGACTTGAGGTCATTCTAATTTATTTGGTTACCTTTAGGCTTGTTTGTGGTTCTATATTGTTCACAATATCTTACTGGTTGCCTAACATGTATAATATTTGTTTTAGGCCTAACAGTATGATTTTTGACCACTTTAGGAACACTTGTTCCTTTTACCTTAACAACATCAGGTTTAACAATAACCTGATCTACCTCATCATCATCAGATGTCCAGTCCTCAATGATTGGACCACCTGATTTCCTACCAGAGGACACCTTGTCCTCAGGAAGTGAAGTATCACTTCTACTTTCAAGCTTATGAACAACTACATTTTCTTTTGACTGAACACCATATTCTAACTTTGGTAGTTGAAATTCAGACAAGCCTGTGTGCTCTAGGTCTATTCCTGGGGGTGCAGTGATTCCTCTGTAAGGAGGTGGAACTTTATTATATCCTAACCCAGACTTGGCTTTGTTGATTATTTGACATTCAATTAAGTTGGTCACACCCTTAGAGGCATATTCTATTGTTTCTACACTTAATTGAATATTTTCTTTAGCCTTGTTAATCCTATCCAACTCATCTTTCAAATTACTAATTTCAGCATCTCTAAACATTATTTCCCTGTTAAGAAGTATTTTGGCATCAGTAAAAGTAGCTTCATTGGTCTTATAGTGTATGATCTACCCCTCTAGGATAGCTAAGCCTCTCTTATGATTCCACAAGTTATTTTCAATTTTGCTCAGTTCTATCATTTGTTCATCATAATGTTTTCTTAAAGTTTCAAGTTCTTTAAGAGCAGAGCAAGTATTAGAACAAACTTTATCAAATTGTACCTCAGTAGTAGAGAAGGCCATGAGTGCCATCTGAGTAGAAGCTTCTTCTTCATCTGCCATGAAACTCCAATAAAATCCTAAGCCATCAATAGCTACCATAGCTTTTGAGTTTGGCTCAGAGGTCTCCACAGACCTGGACTTGCTTCCATAACCTTTGCTCTTGCTATCTTGCTGCCTAGGTCTTCTGCATTCCCTTGAGAAGTGCCCCATCATGTGGCAGTTATAGCATTCTATCTTTGACTTGTCAAAACTAGCAGTATCATTGCTTCTGATAGTGATTTTCTTCCCTATTCTTTGATAGAACTTCTTAGCCCTCATACTAAGAAGAGAAATTTGCCATTTAAGGTCCATTTTCTCCAAATCATCATCATTGATTTCCTGGAGGTCTTCTTGAGTAAGCATAGACCCATCATTCTAGCTTGTTAGAAAGGCACAACATGTTTTCTCATCCATAATACCAATGGTACTGCTTGATGAACTAGCAGTACTAACTCCCACATCAACCTTCATATCTTCAACTGGATTTGAGTTACTAGGAGATGACACAAGTGTCATGTTCCCAGTGCTTGAACTTGAACCTCCAGTCTTCTTCAGATCTTGTTCCACAATCTTGAAGTTGCTATAAAAGTCCATTAGATTCATGGTGTCAATGTCTGGCTTGTTCTTCCAGACAACAACATGCATAGCCCACTCATCAGGTAAGCTTCTCAGAAATTTTGAGTTTAGATCTTCTTGAGGTATATCCACCCCAAGAATAGAAAGTTGGCTCACAATCTTCTGAAGCCTGTTAAACATATGATCTAATGATTCATTGCTTGTTGAAGAGAAGTTTTCAAAGTTCTGCTTGAGAAGAGTCTTCTGGGTCTTCTTGGTGGCTTCATTCCGACCATATCTAGCAACAATGGCCTCAAACAACGTCTAGGCATCCTTGAACTTGCTGAACTTCAAAAGTTGATCATTTGGAATGGTCATCATCAGCATACTTCTTGCCTTGAGGTCATTCTTCTTTAGAACTCTCTCTTTTGTAGTTGTTAGGTTGATCTTCACAGTTGTCACCACCTTACCCTCAACTGTTGATTTAGTAGTTGTAGGCTTGTAAGAGTTTCCTTCTTCAATGATTTCCCAAAGTGTATAGTCTTGCACTTGGAAAGACTGTTCTATCCTTAACCTCCACATATCAAACTCATTTTGCTTGAGCATTGGCAACTTAGCAGCCACATTAGTTTGAGATGTCTCCATGTCCATTTCATCTTCTAAATCAGAAGTATCAATCCTTGCTCTGATACCATTTGATAGGATTTGTTTATATACACTGAGGATGTTAGTCCATTATAACTTGTGTATGAGATACTTTGAGTGAATATGATTAAGTATGCGGAATCTACTTAACCACACTTAGAAGGATATTGGTTTGAGGAAATGGAACAGTGATGCTTGTTATTGGAGAATGAACACAGAAAGTATAACACCAAACGATTCAATATTATTGAGAATAATACGAGTGATCTTCACTATCACTAGGGTTACAAAACCTTGAATCTCTATTACAAAGATAACTATTTATGTTATGTTCAACTCTCTCTATTTTGGAACTCGACTAGACACCCTTAATATCTAATCTCTAACTCTCTATTTATATTATCTAAGCACATGCACACTTGAGTATTTGTCTACTTACTAGTTTGTGTGTGTCAGTAACTAAGATACAACTTGTTCTATGTTTACAACTTGTTGACTGATCACTTATCACAGATATTATCTACCGTAAATATTTGACTTTTATACACAAAATATCTTTTTCATACTTATCTATTCAATAGTAGTATACGCGACAGTTATCCACTCAGCAGTAGTATGAGTCACTCCAACAGCAGTATATGATACACTAGCAGTAGAATCTTGCGGCAGTAGAATCTCCAACACTAGCAGTAGCTTCTTTGTACTAGCAGTACTAACTTAGCAATTAGTACTGTTAGTTATATCTTGAGCAGTACTAATCTTCAGAACATTTAATTCCCAGCACCTCCTCCATTTAACAACTGACAGCGTCAGGTTATAAAGTCTTCAAAATTCTCTGAGGCGTCAGGTTATAATGTCTTCAAAATAGCATGTGACGACGTCAGACACTGTTGTCTGACAAGTTTTTCGCGACTTTGTCGTTTTCTTTACTTTTTCGTCCAAATATGCTCCAAAAGTGCTGATTTCCAGAATTCTCGTCCCAAGTACCTAAAATACAAAAAGAAACGATTTGAGGCAATATTTGATCACATTTACTCGATTTTAGGCTTAAATGACCCCTTAATAAGGTACCAAATAAATCCTTATCAAATATCCCTACACTTGGGATTTGCTTGTCCCCAAGCAAATGAGCTTTTATTCTAATCAATCTACAAGTTAGGGGTCATTTAACATTAATTTAAAAGTAATTACAACATACAATCGTTCCACGTTAGTCAAAATAAGCACGTAAATTACATACTACCACCTCACATAAAGTGTTTGGATTCTCACATCTCTCGGGTGTATAAAGTTATATCACATGTGGAAAAGTTGAAACTGAAACACTCTCTACCTGTTATAGCACATATATTACCATAGGCTTGGGAACGGATCAAAAACCTCTACCACTTTGGCGTAAGCACTTAGGATAAACTATCAAAGAGGTCTTTTAAGGGGTTGTAACGTTAGGTGTAAGGGTATGATAAACACGGTTTGCTGGAAAAGGGGAATTTTACTGGTGACAAGTCAATTATCTTGGTCAATTACATGTACAATGAGGCGTTGCTAAGCCAAGACTCGACTTGACTCGCTAACTACTAACTCTTTTTGTATTTTTCTTGACACTTTCTTGACTTAAACAAAAATAAAAGAAACAAGATGGTAGTCCGTATGTTTCTTTCTCTTGTCTTTTTCTCTTCTTTTTTTTTTTCTTTTATATATATATATATATATATATATATATATATATATATATATATATATTTCACTTTTTTTTTTCTTTTTCTCTTCTTTTTTTTTTTTTTTTTTGATTTTTTTTATATATTTTTTTTCATACATTTTTGCCCAAAATATATATATATATATATATATATATATATATATATATAGTGAGACTTTCTTGCGAGAACCATTTTATCTGCGTGAACTGAGAGAACCACCAAAAACATACATGCACGCCTTCAATAATTGTATTTTTGCACATATGTTCTAAAAACAACATATATGTTTTTAAAAAAACATAGTTGTTCTAAAGAATTTGATAAGAAATTGGAAATACAACATTTTTCTTTGAAGGTGTGCATGTATGTTCTTATAAGGCGTGCAACGACAATATTGCGGCCTTGTGTAAGGTTTTTGTGAAAAAAGAGGATGAGTTCATGATGATATTGAAGAACATAGGTGGATACTTACGATTATTGATGATTTGCATGTATTTTTATTTTATTTTAAAAGGCGTGCATGTATGTTTTTTGTGGTTCTCTCAGTTCTCGCAGATAAAATGGTTCTCGTAAGAAAGTCCCCCTATATATATATATATATATATATATATATATATATATATATATATATATATATATATATATATATATATATATATATATATATATATATATATATATATATTTCACTTTTTTTTTCTTTTTCTCTTCTTTTTTTTTGATTTTTTTTATATATTTTTTTCATACATTTTTGCCCTACCATCCAAAATAATATATCAAATGGATCTTGCAACCTTCCTACACTTGAACTTTTACATACTTTACACATAACTAACTAATGACCCGAATTAAGAAAATCAAAACACTTGGAGTACATTAAACATTAACGCATATATGGGGGAAATAAAATTTGACTTTCTTCCCCATTACTCCATAACAACTAGTAGTTTTACCCATGAGTCCCAATCATCCCAAAACTGTATTTACAAGATATGGCTCGACTTAGCAACCATGTAATAGATTATACAATTAACAAAGGGTCTAACAAATATGATGTAACAATAATGCACTAAAAATGAGTGCATACAAGGTGGGCTAAGGAGATTTGGGTGTACATTTGGGGGTGGATTATAAACAATGTTCTTCATTAATATTTCAGAATCCACCGAAATATCACGAGAACCGCGAAAAATATAGGCTCTGAGGGGTGTACTAGGGGTATCATGTACAAAAGATGAGTACATCGCAAAGGTGTGGGAAAATTACTTGACCAGTGTAGCCAACGTAATTATAATACATATTTAAAACAAGCGTTATCTTAATGCCTCTTTTCATTTAGTAAATCCGAACTACACGAATGTAGTCTCACTAGCGGTCCCGGGATGCATCATAAACACAAGTTCTAGAATCTATATACTACCGGTACACTCATAAGCATTAAAGGTGAACGCTTTTTCCTATATATCTAAAGGCGAACCTTACATTTTTTTTGAAAATTTTTGAGTGCAAGGGTTTTTGTGCTAGCTATATAATTCCTATCCATGAGACGCTTATTAAAAATAAAGTTTCACTCCTATATGCTGTAAAAAAAAATTAAATTTGGTGCTAAAATTGCCCTAACAAGTATTTTTCTTAGTTTTATTACACATTTACTCTAAAACAAAACAAATATCGAGCGAAGTTATAGTTTCTAAGGTATCTCATTTTACCCTCCCTACATTTAAATTGAATATTGTCTCAAATGTTCTTGAAAAGTATCAAATTTATGATAAGGGGAAAAATAAAAATAGAGAAAGAAACTAATACTCCCCTAATTTGCTCGGCATGGACGATGTGAAAACATGGTTAGATCTTCCTCCAAGAAAACAAACTTGATAAGCTTCACTTCCAATGTATACTTTCGTCTTCTTGTCCAATATAACCTGTAATTCACTAAGAAAATGAAACACAAAACCTCGCATAAAATCGGCGATAAACACTATATATAATAAAACTAAATCTAGAAAGAAAAGTAAGATATAATGCTTGCAAAATAAATGTCTACAGGTTCCTGGAAATTTAAAATGCTTAAAATTTATCAAAAATTTAAATTCCAACAGAAAAACAAAATTCTGAAAATCTATGCTGCTACAGTGCCTGACGCCGTCGAGTGTTAAGCATGACACCGTCAGGTATGACCTGACAGTATTTTTACGTTTTGTTTCTGGAAAATTTTATGAAAAAATATGGGTATTAAAACCTGAAAAAACTGCAGAATATTCATTGTGACTCGATACTAGCATTTGACTCTAACAAACACACAAATATATGCTAATCATTAATTTTTAAGTTTCATGTTCGAATTCGTTCTTATAAACCAATATGATCTTTCCTACACTTATCTTTTTGTAAAATACCTTTATATGCAATTAAGACGAGGTTAAAAACAAAATAAAGCATTTTCACAAATTATTCGAAACATGAAAGATAAACAAATAACGATGGAGCATATATATGAAATCAAATAAAATAAAACAAACAAACAAACAATAATAAAGCTTGGGTTTCCTCCCAAGAAGCGCTTGTTTTTGTTCGAGTCACGAGCCTGACTCTACCCTTATTTAACGAATAAAAGGGAAGTTTTCCCTACACTTAGGATTAAGTGCGGGTGGTAGTAGCGATACACACCATTAAGATGGAAATATGCCACGTGAGGAGAGATTGGTGGTTGAATAATATGCTTAAAGGGGTGTGCTTCTTTCATCTTAACCTTACCTAATTCATCTGGGCCAATGGGTAAATAAAATTTTTCTCCTAAAAATGGATCATCTTCTATCAACTTCGAGAGACTCCTAGTTAATAATCCATCTTGACCTAATAAATCCGGTTTAAACCCATAATGTTTCTTGTGATCACTTACAAATGGGTGATGTAAGTATGTAAGGTCATGTTTCACTCCTATATTGGCTTCCTTTCTAAAAGGCTTAGAGTATACTACCTTCATCGTAAAACTACCCAGACTATATGGTTTGATGGGTGGATCGAGGCCTTTTTTAATTCCTAATTTCACATCTAAGGATGGAAAATTGGGTAACGTTTTTGATTGAGGCTTCGGTTCCTCAAAACTAGGAACTTCCATAGAACTAAGAGAAAAGTTATGACTGCAAGTATTCAAACCTATTTCCTCTAGTTGTGTTTGGTCCACGGTTTCAACCTCTGTTGGGGTTCCTATAGTCTCTTCTACTTCTTCCGGGTAAGTTACAGGCGGTGTGTTTTCCTCAAATAATGGTAGTACTTGTGGGGAACTCGGTGGATTTGGATTTTCTACTCTATCCTCCATCTTATCGTGATTACCTATGTGTTCATCTTGTATTTTGGTGTCATCTAACCACGACATGCACCTAGGTATCTTAACTCTAACCTTTTTATCCCCAAACAAACTTCTTGCTTGATCCCTCAAACTTGTTATTAATTGATCTGTAATGACGTTTGTTGGGTTGTCCCATCCATATTCTCTTTGAGCTAAATCCTCAATGATTTCCCATACGTCTTTAGAGTTTAATTCCCTAAATTTCCTATCTGCTGCATGGTCCATGTCCATTTGGGTATAGTGGTTGACACGATGGTAAAATATTCGAATTTAGGACCATAAATCGAAGCTATGAAGAGGGACTTTTCGGAGTAAATATTTAAAACGAGTCCATGCATCATAGAGAGGTTCATCTTGATGTTGTTGGAACAACAAGATGTCATTTTTTATTGGAGTGGGTGAATTTTGTGGTTGGTAGTATGGTGGATTCGCGTTCTCCATAATGGTGAACGGAAGAGTCAATGAAAAGGTTTTTACGAACAAAGACACAAAGAAAAGATAGACTGCGAGAAAGCTAAAAAGAAAAAAAAAAATCTCACTTGATAGGAATCTAGTGAGTAGACCTAAACGAGATATAAATTGAACCTAAACTATTAACTATTCCCCGGCAGCGGCACCAAAAACTTGATGGGAGGATTGCGATCTCGCAAAAGGTTTTACTTCTCAAGGGATCTTGAGAAGCTTGCAATCCTCCAGGCAGTGTACCTGATCGTTGTAGTGTAGTATAGGTAGGTCCGGGGGATTGATCGTTCTCTAGGAGAATAGTATCGTTAGGTCAAGATGTATGACAAGATAGGTCTAGAGGTAAGGGATAACTCTTTTTGTATTTTTATGTTTTTTATAAAGCAATTAAAATCTCGGTTTTGAAGGAGTGGGCGGAATTAGTTGTTAATCAACTAACCCAAGAAACTAATTATAAAACTAAAATTAAAATAACAAGAAAAAGTAAATTTTGGTGAACTCTTATGATAGGAAAAAATGTTTACTTAGAATTAATTACTTCCTAGTTATCTCCTACTGATACGTTTAATTGTCACGTCCTTGTTTTAGTTGAAGTGTCGTATTCCTTATTATTGGTCGTGGGGAGGTGCCGAAGTCCTCAACTCTATGAATATTAGTCTCCCCTAAATCTCTTAACATCCATTAAGTTTTCTAGGATCTACAAGCCGCAATTCACGCAATAAATACAACGAACAAAACCAATAGTGCACTCTACGGTTACGTTCTTAAGACGTTCAAGCTAGTTACATATATGAGGTCAGCCAGTTTTCTTAGCCTAACGCGATAACAATCAACTAAACAAGAGACAATAAATCAATATTCAATAATTAGGTTTCATTAGATCTAAGCAAATACAAATAAATTTAAGCTAGAATGTTAAATGGAAGAAAAGATAAACAAATAATCAAACAACACATAGACATATTGAATGATTAAACGAGTAACTTATCTTCAATTAAACATCGATGAAAAAGGCTGAAAAAGCCTTACAAGACCTGTGAAAATCGTCTAGGGTTTATCCTCAAAAGTATTACCAAAAGATGTCACACTTAACAATGAAAACATTCGAAAATATATATAGGAATACAACTCTAACGGCGTCAGCTTATAGCTTCTGACGCCGTTAATTCGCCTTAAATTAGTGTTTCGTCTGTGTAAATCACCGCTCTGACGATGTCACTAAGGGATATGAGGCCGTCACTTGTAAAATTCCTCTGGGCCTTCTCTTGTAACCTTAAAGCGTGATGCCCTCCTCCATTTAACACATGACGGTGTCAGGTTATAAAGTCTTCAAAATTATCTGAGGCGTCACTTGTTAGCTTAACACTAGAAAATCCATCTTGAATTGCAAAGGACGGCGTCACATTGTAGCAGGTGACGCCGTCAGACACTATTGTCTGACATTTTTTTCTCGACTTCATCGTTTTCTTCACTTTTCGTCCAAATATTCTCCAAAAGTGCCGATTTCCATAATTCTCGTCCCAAGTACCTAAAATATAAAATGAAATGATTTGAGGCAATATTTGATCACATTTACTCGATTTTAGGCTTAAATGACCCCTTAAAAAGGTACCAAATAAATCCTTATCATTGCTCAACAGTTCTCCTAGCATTTTGACCTTGTGAATTAGGTTTAACAAAATTTATCTTTTCAACACTAGGTCTAACTGTTTTTCTTTCAACCTTAGGTGTAGACTCAACCTGATCCTCATCATCAAACTCCCAATCTTCAATAATTGGTGCATCAGTATACTTCCTATCAATCACCTTAGACTCTACTTCTTTCTCAACTAGAGACTTATGAGCTAACTCATCTAAATAAGACAATTCATGTGTAGGAGGCACAAATTTTCCTGTAATAGGAGGGGGAACTTCATTATAGCCTAATCCTCTACCTTTCTTGCACTTGTCTACAATTTGACTTTCTATGAGCTTATTCACACTTTCAGATGCATGTTCATACTTATCTACTTTAAATTGAATGCTTTCTTTTTCCATTTAAACTACATCCTTTTCCTTTTTAGCTACTTCAAGCCTTCTTCTAAGCTCTTTAATAAGTTCATCTCTTACATAAAGTTCAGTTTTTAAAACATTAATCTTTTCAACATATTCAGAGTCATTTGTTTTAAAAAATTCAAGTTTTTGCTCCACTGACTTTAGTCCTTCTTTATAACCTAAACACATCAACTCAGACTTCCTTAAATCTTCTAACAGTTTATTAGTCTGAGATTTAAATGACTCAACAGTTTCTTGACAAGATTTATAAGAACAGCCAAATCATTGGATACCTTAGAGTCAGATCCTAAAGATGAATAAGCCATAAGTGCAAAGTTTGTTCCTTCTTCAGCTTGATCACTCCAATCATAGCCACCTAGATCATCACAAGACACCAAAGCTATGGAATTGGAAGTTTCCACAGGAACAGTTCTCCTTGAGCTTTCTCCAGTCTTGTAGTCTTGGCTCCTTGGTGCCCTGCATTCTCTAGCAAAGTGTCCCCTTTTATGGCAATTATAGCATTCTACCTTGGACTTGTCAAATCCAATATTGTTATTCCCACCAACAGTAAGATTCTTCCATGTTTTCTTCAAGAATCTTCTTGCCCTCATTGTCAACTTAGCCATCTGCCACTTCAAATCCATCTCTTCAATATCATCTGGATGAATTTATTTCAGGTCCTCATGTAGAAGTTGAGAACTGTTGGGATGACTAGCCAAGAAGGCATAAATCACAACATCACTCAAGTTGTCAACATTTGTTGAGTTAATTAGTAACTTGAGTACTAGTAGTAGTAACTCCGTGAGCAGTAGTAACTGCTTCATTGGTACTGCTAGAGTTGTTTGAGGAGGACACAAAAGCCATGTTTTGTGTATTTGTACTTGAGCTAGTCCCTTTTACTTCAGGCTCATAAACTTTAAGATTGTTGTAAAGGTCATCCATACTCATAGTGTCTAGATGTACCTTATTCCTTCACAAAACTGCATGTGTGTTCCACTTAGGTGACAAGCTCCTTAGTAACTTCTGATTGATATCTTCCTGAGAGAGCTTTTCACCTAACAGCTCCAATTGACTGACAAGCTTTTGAAGCCTGTCAAAGGTCTGATCCAGCATCTCAGAACTTAAAGCAACAAAGTTCTCATACTGTTGCTTTAAGAGATTTTTCCTTAACTTCTTAGTAGCATCATTACCTCCAAATCTCTTCTCAATAGCTTGCATCAATGACTTGGCATCTTTAATGGTGTAAAACTTTAACTGATGTTCATTAGGAATGCCCATCAGCAAAGTACTTCTTGCCTTAACTTCAAGTCTTCTTTGAGCTTTTTCATCAGCAGTTGTAAGAGGCACAATAGTTGTAACACCTTCAGTAGATGTTGTTGTTTTGACTGGAGCATTCCCATTCTCAATGACCTCCTAGAGTGCATAGTCAATTATATGAATGTACTGCTCAATTCTCATTCTCCATATCTCAAACTCTCCAGGTTTGAGCATTGGTACCTTTGATGCAGCAACCATATGAGCAGATTCTTGATCCATCTTCTCTTCCAAGATTGTATGTAGCAAAACAGAGTCTTCTTTAGATCACAGCTTCTAGATCACAAGCTCTGATACCACTTGTGGAGTTTGTTAGAACTCCTTAGATCGTTTATAACTCGAGATTGTTTAGATCTCATCTAGGATTACCAATAACAAAGTTCATAGAATATGTATAGCGGAATTAACATAAGAACAATGTAATTGTAACAAGGTTTTTCTTCATTATCATTCACTACAAGCCTCAATTCTACTTGATCAATTGTAGAACGGTTATCTAACTATAATAGGCATCAAAGATTCTTCAGGCTAAACTAATCTAGGCGTTTACTTTAGAACACTTACGCCTAGAACACACACACTTTAGTCGACTACATCTTTTCTGTGCACACCTAAAACCTACGACTTATATCTCTTTATATAATAGAGATATTAGGGTTTACAAAGAACTCATAATTGTATTAGGAAACAAATCTTCCTAACTTTAATCTTTATTTTCTAAATGAATCTTCTATAATCTTCCATATTTTGTAGAATTCATTCTTTGTCTTTTAAGTCCTTCTTGTTTCATATTTTCTTCATTCTTCTTTTATTGTTTTGTATTATCAACTCAATATAATTCCCGCTAGTGAAAATATTAGTGTTGTTGGGCCTAAAGTTACTACTGCTGGTATAGAAACTGTTAATGCTGCTGCAAGTACAACTATTGATGATGATGATCTCACTTTGGCTCAAGCTATGGTTGATCTAAAGAAATCAAAAACACCAGTCAAAGAGAGTTCAAGACCACCAGTCAAAGGGGTTGTCATCAAAAAACCATCTACTACAACAACAAAAACAACAACAATTCAACAACAACCATCTGGCAAAGGAAAAATTATTTGGGTAGAAGAACCTAAGCCATTGTCAAGGAGAAAGCAACTCATTCCTGATGCTAAGGCTGCTAGAATACTACATGAAGAGTTTGAAGAAGAGAATAGATTGATTGCAGAGAAGCAAAGAGTTGCAGCTGAAAAGGAAGCCAAGAATATTGCACTTATAGAAGAATGGGTAGATTTACAAGCTCAGTGTGATGCAGATTGGGAATTGGCTCAGAGGTTGCAACAAGAAGAAAGGGATCAATTATCTATTAAAGATAAAGCTAAGATGCTTAAGGATTTAATTGATGAAAGAAAGCGGTTCTTTGCAGCCAAGAAGGCAGAAGAGAAGAGGAACAAACCACCTACCAAAGCTCAACAAAAAGTATTAATGTGTACCTACTTGAGAAACATGGATGGATGGAAGCCAACTCAGTTAAAGAATCTCAGTTTTGAGAAGATCAAAGACAAGTTTGATCAGGTGAGAAAGAAGGTGAACACATTTGTGCCCATGGAAACAGAGGAGGTGGTGGGAAGTTCAAAAAGAAAAGGTGAAGAGATAGAGTCTGAGAGCAGTAAGAAACCAAATATTGATGAGCAGAAAGAGCAAGAGCAACAGGAAAGTGATACTGAAAAGACAGCTAAAATGCAAAAATTAATAGTTATTGCTTCAGATGATGAAGAAGAAATTGTTGATGTTGTTCCTTTGAAGACTAAGGTGCCTATTATTGATTGGAAAACTGGTTATCATGGAAAGACAGCTTGGTGGGAGATAATCAGGGTTGGTGGAAAGTCTCAGAGGTTTATCACTTTTGGTCAGATGCTCAAAAACTTTGATAGAGAGGATCTAGAAACTTTTTGGAAGCTGGTCAAGGCTAAATATCGATCTACAAGGTAGATGATATCTTGGATAGAATTCTTTGGGGAGATTTGAAAGTTATGTTTGAACCTCATCCAGAAGATAGTGTATAGCAAGATCAGTTTCAAAATAAAGTTTTGAGTTGGAATCTTTTTCAGTCTTATGGAGTTCATATGGTGGCTATGAGTGGACTTCAGTTCTACATGTTGGTTGAGAAGACATATCCTTTGAGTAATCCTACAATTGATATGATGTTGAATGGAACTGTTAAACTTCAAATTGATTATTGGTCTAAAATGGTTTATTAGCTACTCAAGAAAATGGAGAAACAACCCTATTGTAATGATTATAAGAAAAAGAGGTAAAGTGTTTGGAAGCATCCTCCTGGTAGTCCGCATTCGGGTCACGAACCCGACCCATACTTGAGTCCATCACGAATGGACTTCAGTCCATCACGAATGGGCTTCAGTCTATCACGAATGGGCTCAAGCCCATCACGAATGGGCTATTACGATAACGGTTTGGGCTTACGTTGGCCCAAACCCGAAGTTATTTATGGTCTTGATAGGATATCTCTTATTTATGGGATATGTATCAAAACCGACCTATGCGGGATACGCTGAGGAGTGAGGAGCACGAAACCAACTAGGGTTTTGTATGTATATAAAAAGTCTCCCGGCTCTCATCAAAGGTACGACTTACAACCCTAACTCTTCAACTAAACCCTAAAAACCGATTACTTAATCTCACGCCGGAGGATAATCGTGGGAGACAATCCCACGATAAGCCTAACGGTGTCTTTTTGTTTTCTTAGTGCGTAGGTCTCAAGCATTAAGATCTGATTGGTACGGAATCAAGGAACGCCCAACTTTTGTATCAACAAGTGGCGCCATCCGTGGGACCCTACACTAAGAACTCTACGAAGAACTAGAATGACGAAGCATGGAAACCCAAATCAGCGGACTCCGCAGACAAAGAAAACGCATGACGACCCACTGGGGAAGAAGCAGCAAACTGATTCTGCCGCTAAACCGCCCTCTGGAACAACCAGTGCGCCCAAAAGCCTAGGATCATACTCAGATCTGGCTTTTACCCCAGTAGAACCGATCACAAGGACTACCCATGCTACTACAACAACCACTAGCACGGTGGATCTACTGCGCACTTCTCTCACCATGCCGGAGTTAAACTTCACTGAACCGCCAAATGCGCCCACCCGAAACAAGGGTCCTGATTTGGAAACAGAGACTCTCGCGCTAGAAGGAGTTGCGCCTGAAATAGCGCCAAGTGATTTCGTATCTCAAAACTAAGAAACCTTGGTTGCGCTCATGCGAGAGGAGGCAAAAAAGAGGTCAAGTCAAAGCCTGCACGCCAGGCTCAACTTCGACCCTGAGCATGAAGCATCCCCACCGCGCTACCGAAAGGAAAGACGCGAGAAGGATAGCCGCAAACACCCAGTGTTTACTAGGATTGGAAGGAAGATTGTGTATGACGAAGCAACCGACTTTCAGTATCTGGAGGAGCATGAAGATGGGGAACGGCGCGCCAATGTCCACACCAGGCTTGGTAGTCGCAGGGTTCATGATAGGCTTGGACGACGGTGCTCCCCAAGCGAAAGCCCTTCAAGCTCTGATTCTGAGGATAGTCGGCGCAAGCGCCACAGAGGAGCAAGCTCAGATTCTGATGATAGTCGGCGCAAGCGTCGCAAAAGAGTAAGCTCATCCTCAAGTGACTCCTCGGACAACGAGGACAAAGAAACAGGACACTGGAAATCAAGGGAAAAACACCGCGACCAAGAGGACGAAGACATGTCTCGTCCCTAGCGCCGCCAAAAAGTTGATGCGTTTACTCGGCGCATCAGTGATTTTTCGGAAAATAAGAGAAGGCGCATGCCCGCTAATGTCAAAACTTATGATGGGACAGGTGATCCTGATGATCACCTAAAAATTTTTGAATCAGCAGCCACTATCAAAAATTGGCCACAACCTGTGTGGTGCCACATGTTTAACTCTACATTAGTAGGGAATGCGCGCAACTGGTTCAGTAAGCTTCCACGCAGAAGCATCGGTGGGTTTGAAGAGTTGCGAAAGGCGTTTCGTTTAAACTTTACTCAAAGGAAGAAGTGCGCCAAAAACCCTGTCGAGCTCGCTAGGGTAAAACAGCGCCAAGGGGAATCAACAAGCGCTTTTATGGAGCGCTTTAAAGATGAATGCATACATGTCAAGGCATGTCCTGAAATACTAAAGATCTCAGGGTTTATGAACGGGATCAATAACCCAGAGCTTATCAAAAAATTAAATGATAAGGTTCCCCAAACCTTTGATGAACTGATGAAGCGCACGAGGTCCTTCATCCAAGGAGAAGCCGCCGCTGCGGATAGCAAGAAAGGCTACTCAAACCATAGGCCACAAGAAGAGCCAAGGAGATAATCCAATGACCAGACTAGCAATCGTAACAAAAACTATCGCAGCCAAGGGGGCGGACGGGGAAACGACAAGTATACCCCACTAACGAAGACTCCAAGGGAGATATTTGCAACGGAAGGCGCGAACTTTCCGAGACCCCCACCAATGCGCACCCCAGAAGGGCAGCGCGTAGGGACCGGGTACTGCGATTATCACGCACAGAAGGGCCATACCACCAATGAGTGTGTCCAATTGCGCCAACTAATTGATAAGCTAGTAAAAGAAGGCAGATTGGACCATCTCGTTAAAAATATTAAGGATGGGAAAGACAAACAGAAAACCGGAGGCAAGAAAGAAGCGCCTAAGGAAAAAGCTGATACTATCTACATGATACAATCATGGCAGCGAAAGACTAGGCAAAAGGTGAGCCAGAAATTTTCTCATGGAAGCGAAATCTCTTTCCCCACCTTGGCTGCGGACAACGCAGTGGCAGAACCACTCACCATTGAGATTAATGCGGCGGGTCACGATATCCACCGCATGTATGTTGATGGAGGGGCATCAGCGGACATAATGTATGAGCATTGTTTCAAGAGATTGCGTCCTGAGATACAAAGACAGTTAAGCCCAGCCACGACTGCGTTGACTGGCTTTACAGGAGAAAAGATATGGCCCATGGGACAACTACGACTACTGGTCGTTGTTGGTAATAAGGAACACTCCACGACAGCCTGGATGAACTTTATGGTGATCAGATCTCCTTCGCCATACAATGGCATTATTGGAAGATCAGGAATTTCGGCGATGCGCGCGGTACCGTCCACAGCACATGGGATGCTCAAATTCCCAGTAGAAGGCGGCATTGTCACCATCTACAACAACGCTGCGCCACCAGGAGAGTGTAACACGATTACATGTCAAACGACGCACACCCCAGAACAGAGCGCAGCTAAAGTACCAAACCTAATGGTTGTAATTCACCCTGAATACTTGGAGCAAGAAGTATCGATTGGAGGATCGTTGTCTGACAAAGGTAGAGCGGCCGTGTGCGCGCTCTTACAAAGGAATCTGGATATCTTCGCATGGGAACCAAAGCACATGACTGGTGTGCCACGCTCGATTGCAGAACACAAGCTAAAAATCCGACAAGGATATTCCCCAGTAAGGCAGAAAAAGCGCGGCCAGGCTCTAGAGCGTGCAAAAGCCATTCTGGAAGAAGTACACAAACTTGTGGACGCTGGCATCATGCGAGAAGTCTATTACCATGATTGGCTCTCCAATCCAGTAATGGTCAAGAAGAGCGATGGTAGTTGGCTGATGTGTGTAGATTTCACTGACCTTAACAAAGCATGTCCAAAGGACTGCTACCCACTACCAGAGATAGACTGGAAGATAGAATCTCTGTGCGGATATCCCTTTAAATGTTTCTTAGATGCATACAAAGGGTACCACCAAATCCAAATGGCTAAGGAAGACGAGGAAAAAACAGCCTTCCACACAAGCCAAGGCGTCTTTTGTTATACAAAGATGCCTTTTGGCCTGAAGAATGCGGGCGCCACCTACCAGCGACTGGTAGATAAGGCATTTGAAAAGCAAGTGGGCCGCAACCTAAAGGTCTATGTGGACGACCTTGTCATAAAAAGCCATACTGAAGATGAAGTGGTGCATGATATTGAAGAAACATTTAGAACACTACGAAATATCAACATGAAGTTAAATCCTAAGAAATGCACTTTTGGCGCTACAGAAGGCATGTTCCTAGGCTATTTGATAGAACCAGATGGCATTAAGCCATGCCCAGAAAAAACAGAGGCTGTCATCCAACTTCCTTCACCGCGCACGTTGAAAGAAGTTCAATCTCTGAATGGAAAGCTAGCCGGTTTGAACAGATTCCTGTCCAAATCAGCGGATAAGTCACTTCCTTTATTTAAAACACTCAAGAAGTGTACAAAAAAGGGAGACTTTCATTGGACTACGGAAGCGGAAGAAGCTTTCACACAGCTTAAGCAACATATAGCAGCGCTTCCTAAGCTAGTCGCACCCCGACCAGGGGAGGAGTTAATCGTCTACTTATCTGCAACTCATGGAGCGGTCAGCGCAGTGTTACTGATGGATAGAGATTCTGTACAAACACCGGTATATTTTGTAAGCAAAGCACTCAAGAAGACAGAGATTAACTACAGCCCAATGGAAAAGTTGGTCCTGGCGTTAGTGTTCGCCGCCAAAAGACTACGTAGATACTTTCAAACGCACCCAATAGCAGTGATCACAGACCAACCTATCAAGCAAGTTATCTCTAAACCTGATGCATCGGGGCGATTACAAAAATGGAGTGTGCTACTAGGCGAGTATAACATCTCTTACAGACCACGCACCGCGGTTAAAGGGCAAATACTAGCAGACTTCATCATCGAAAAACCAGATACCAATGACGCACCTCCACCGAGCAAGGTAGAATTACAAGAACCATGGGTCCTGTTCACCGATGGATCTTCATGCGTGGATGGGTCGGGCGCTGGCCTTATCCTCACTAATCCAGAAGGAATGGAATTCACTTACGCACTGCGTTTTGAATTCACAGCCACGAACAACGAGGCAGCATATGAAGCCCTAATCGCCAGATTACGCATTGCAAATCGAATGGGTATACGTAACCTAGAAGCAAATGTGGACTCCCGATTGGTAGCCAACCATGTGTTGGGCGAATATGTGGCTAAAGAGGATAACATGGTCCAATACCTCGACAAGACCAAATCACTAATACAAGGTTTTGACAGGTTTACCATTAAGCAAGTTCCTAGAGGAGAAAATAAGAAAGCAGATGCGCTAAGCAAGATCGCATCTACTAGCTTCGCGCACCTGTCAAAACAAGTTTTAGTGGAGATCCTAAAGAACAAGTCCATCTCGGAGATGGAGATATCTACGGTGATAGAAGAGCAGGATCCTACATGGATGACCCCCATCATCGAATTCATAAGTAAGGGCAAACTGCCCGATGAGCAGAAGGACGCTCGACGGATACGGCGCACAGCGCAGAGGTTCGAACTTAGAGATGGTATCCTATATCGGCGCTCATTCCTTCAACCATGGCTTCGGTACGTTGGACCTCTTCAGGAAGATTACGTACTCCGAGAGATCCACGCTGGTTCATGCAGTATGCATTCAGGACCACGGTCCGTCGTAGCACGAGCATTGCGCTCAGGATACTACTGGCCCACTATGCACCGTGATGCGCGCGATGTGATAAAGAGATGCAACGACTGCCAAGTTCATAGACCCATCCCGCGCAGACCACAACAAGAGCTAACACCTATCACTTCTCCGTGGCCATTCTATAAATGGGGTATCGACATTGCGGGTCCCTTTCCTGTCGCAGCAGGAGGACTGAAATTCCTTATTGTTGCAATTGACTACTTCACTAAGTGGATTGAGGAAAAAGCAGTGGCGACAATCACAGGTAATCAAGTAAAACGATTCGTTTGGGAAAATATTGTATGCCGCTTTGGATTGCCTGGGGAAATTGTTTCGGACAATGGAAAACAATTCCGTGATAACTCGTTCAAGGACTGGTGCGCAGAGCTAAATATCACACAACACTTCGCATCAGTTAAACACCCACAAACCAATGGTTTAGTTGAGCGCGCAAATCGTATTCTAGGCGAAGGAATTAAAGCGCGCCTGGACAAATACAAAGGAAGATGGGTGGACGAATTGTCGCATGTCTTATGGGCGCACCGCACGACAATCAAAGTTAGCAATGGAGACACTCCTTTTTCCCTTGTCTACGGGACAGAAGCTGTCATACCAGCTGAAATTGGGATGCCAACTATTCGCACCGCGGAAATTAATATAGCGACTAATGACGACGAACGACGAATAGACTTGGACCTATTGGAAGAAAGGCGCGAGCGCGCAGCTATACGTGAGGCAAAAACCAAATCAAAGATGAAGGGATACTACGATGCTAAAGTTCGAGGCACCTCATTCAGACCAGGCAACTTTGTGTACCGCGCTAATGATGCAAGCCACGCAGAAGACACAGGTAAACTTGGACCAAAGTGGGAAGGACCCTATGAGGTCATTGAAGCACTAGGACAAGGCGCGTACAAGCTGCGTGACATGGATGGCCGTGAGCTACAACGCACATGGAATATCTGCAATCTTAAGAGATGCTATCTTTAGGAAAGGTTACGACCCAATACACGGACACCTCCGCACTTTAGTAAGTGCTCAATAAATATCCGCGTATTTACACTTTTGTTTCATTTAGACAAATGTTTTATTTTTTTTTTACAAAAACTTGCAAGTGTTAAGAAAATGTTGCGGTTTCTAGCTAACTCCGTGACACACTTTACTTTATTGCTTACATATCATTAATGTCTCGATACTGTTTGTTACATTATCTTTTGCCTACATGGCGTGCATGCACCAATTAAAAACCCACGATGGTAAAAGGATGAGTAAACCTACTAAATGACTCGTTGAGTAAGAGGGTTGCAAACCCATCAACATCGGATCACGTATCCTTGTTAAACACCTTACTCTCAAGACGTTGAAGTAAGTTCGATGCGTACCCCACGACGGATACACATCAAGGCACACTGTGCGTGTTTAACAAATTAGGAGTTAAGATAATTAACCCCTTAATATGGTATTAGCAGCACGCTGCAATCCATACACTTTGTGCATCCCACGATGAATACACAACAACTTGTGCATTTCATACACAATTATGTTATACACGATCATGTCATACACGACTATGTCATAAATTTCATACACGCTTATGTTTTACACAATTAAGTCATGAATTTCATACACGATTATGATATAAGTGATTATAGATTCTTGTAATCTTTTTTAAATGTGTTTATACAAACGGTTTGATTCTTAGACATCTTTTATGCAAAGACAAAATAACTAAGTACAAAACTTATAACCACAGTCAAACTTGATACAATATGCGTACAATCGTATTTTTCAAATCAACACTTTATTATGGATAACAAGTTCATACAAGATATAACATGCACATGTGCAACAAAATGTTAATCTATTACACAAAATTACCAAGACAAGCTACGAGTGCGCCTGAGCCCTGAGCTACCCGCTTGGAGCGCCACACTACCAGCATCTTTAAGCCTCTGCAACAGGTCAGCATCCTTGGGTGCTACCGTGGCCACGCTAACGGGCACTCCATCAGATCTGGGAATGTGAGCCGCACCAAGACCACAAAGAATGGCTTTCCCCTTCACGCCCTTCTTCCTGGCAAGTCTCATCTCATGGGCTTCTAAAGACTCCCTCAATGGAATTTCCTTATCAAGGGCAAAAGGGTTGAGGATGTTACGGGGACGGGCAAAAATAGGCACATGTAGCTGCGACACATCCGGCTTCAGAAAGTAGTCAAACTGTGCCTCAGCGTCTTCGGATGAGTGCCTAGCCAAAGTTAAACCCTGCATGATCACGCCTATGGGGTAATCCTGGTCACGCTCCAGCTGTGCAATATGAGGAAGCTCAAAAAGTTTCAACTTCTCCATAGCAGCAACAAGTTCACCATAAGCGTTCTCATTATAACCAGGTACTTCGGAGGGAGACATAGCCAAAACCTTGGTAGCACACAGCTCCTCTACTGCTTCTGCCTTACCGCGCGCTAGGGCACATTGAACCACACCCCAAAGGAGTCCTTGACCTCTTGAGACTCCAGCGTGGTCAAGGCAGCAAGACGCAAGCCATGGCTGATAAGCCACCTGCGCTCAGCAATGGTTGACACCAAATGAGGATACAACTCCTCATCATATTCGATGCTGAGCTAGCGCAACTTGCTCTCCTGATTCTCCAGCGAACTCTCCACAGCCTTGCGGAATTCCTCCAAGTTAGAGAAGAGTCTCCCCTTGTTTAGCTCCATATATTTCAAGGCCCAAAGGCAGGAGGCCTTGTACTCTTTTGCTCCAGTGCGCTCTTGATTCAGTTCGGCCAGGAGCGACATCTTCTCATCAGCAATTCTCTGGGCGTACATAGCCGATGCCCTCACTTCAGCCTGCGCATCAGCCAATTGCGCCTTCAGAATATCAATCTCCTTGTCCTTCTGTGTAACCTGGCTACCCTCACCACCATATTGAGCCTGTAGTCGCGCAACCAATGAAGCCTGGTGCGCAGCAGCCAATGCCAACTCCTCTATAAGACGATCCGTTGGCGCATCTTTCAAAGATTTTTCCTCATCCACTGGACTCTCAGGCACAAACTCACCAGCACATGCAGAACCAGTCTTGGGTGGCGAATTCCCAACATGCGCATCATCATCAACAGCTGTTTCAGCACTGCACGCAAATAACAAAGTTACTCTATAGTATTGAACGCGGATTAAAAGACTGAAGATCTAAAGATACAAGTACTTACTGGGAGGGAGGAGTTTTATGCGATGACGCATCCTCCTCAGATGATTGCCCGACAAAAATAGCAGGGCGCTTACTTGATGTCCCTGCGCCATCATCACCAGACGATCTCTTGCGCTTTAACCCTTGGCCCTCCTCCTCAGACTCATCTATAGCACTCCCCGACGAGTCTATATGCAATAACTCCACAGGGATTTGCGACCCAGGAGCGGGAAAGCTACGCAGAGGAGTAGCCATAGTGACACCTGCGGGGACCTCCTCTGTCTCCTCCTGCGCGATCACCATCGTGCGCCCCGCGGTAGCCTGTAGAATTGGCTCCTCGCCATCTCTCAAAGGGCGCACCCCTACGGTCACCTGAGTGGGCTTCGTCAAGCGAACAACACCGAATAGATCCATCTCTGCGCAACAAAACAACAAACAAACAAAAATGTGTTAGATAAGCTACAAAGGAAAAAACGCTTACAACTACTAAGCGAAGAGGAAGGAAGAGACAAGCACCCACCCCGGCTATTCTCATCCAAAAATGTTGGCACTTCTTCCGGACTACCGAAGTAGTTGCGACTGATGCCCAGGTGCACCAAAAATTCCTCTGGGTACGCTTTGATCGGTATACGATTGGTATTTATCGTATCCGCATCAACCACGTTATACAATCCGGGGTCTGGGTGCTCGTCTCTCGGTAATGATTCTCGAGTGTAGAACTCAAAAATTCATGGGAAAAATGCACTATCAACCCAAAAGAATTTTTCTCTCCAATCCCTCAGCGCGTCTAACTTCTCCGTATAGCACTGCAGTGGCCCTGCGCGCTTGGAGAAGGAAACCCACCCGTTTGACCACGACGTGTGGTAAAACGCGCGAAATAGATGGATTGTGGGTTCTATCGCTAACAAGCGACAATTCACTTCAAAATTGGTTATTTTTGCTGCACCTATACAGTGCAGCTGGGAAATATGAAGACGATAGTGGTTTAGAATATCGCACAAAAAGAGAGAAATGGGCGCACGCTGGTTAGCGAATTCGAAAAAACGCGTGTATACCCCTACTTTCCCTTGCGGGAAATTCGCTATTGACGCATTTGCGGCCGGAACTACCGGATGCAATGCGAGAGGGATGTAATAATCTGAAGTGAACTGACGAAGTTCATCCTCAGATAAATCGGAATTAAAATCGGACAATTGAAGAACCATGATTAACCTTCAATAACTATTATAAGCGCACGCGCTATTACCTTAGTTTTTGTTGATTTTTTTATTGCTGTTTGGAGGTTTAACAATGGCGGAAAATGATGGTTTTTACTGTGGTAGCCACAGTGAAAAGACGGCTAACCTTTATATAGGGTTACACATATTCTTGGATGAACGACACATGTACCCCACTTGCTCTAATCGTGTGGCTGGGAGGCAAAAAGGTAAAGCACTTTTTCACCCACCCCTCACGATTTACGAAGGAGATACGGATGTACTTGGACTAGGTTAGTCTGCTACTTTTGGTGGGAAACATCAAGGAATATTTTTAGCTACAATTGTTAGTCTTGCGTCCGCAATTTCGCATTGCGCACACTAGACTGGGGGGACATGATGACGTATAGTCCGCATTCGGGTCACGAACCCGACCCATACTTGAGTCCATCACGAATGGACTCCAGTCCATCACGAATGGGCTCAAGCCCATCACGAATGGGCTATTACGATAACGGTTTGGGCTTACGTTGGCCCAAACCCGAAGTTATTTATGGTCTTGATAGGATATCTCTTATTTATGGGATATGTATCAAAATCGACCTATGCGGGATACGCTGAGGAGTGAGGAGCACGAAACCAACTAGGGTTTCGTATGTATATAAAGAGTCTCTCGACTCTCATCAAAGGTACGACTTACAACCCTAACTCTTCAACTAAACCCTAAAAACCGATTACTTACTCTCACGCCGGAGGATAATCGTGGGAGACAATCCCACGATAAGCCTAACGGTGTCTTTTTGTTTTCTTAGTGCGCAGGTCTCAAGCATTAAGATCTGAATTGTACGGAATCAAGGAACGCCCAACTTTTGTATCAACAGTGCTGCTTACATGATTATTGATGTTGCTTAAAGGTATTAAGACTGCTCTTTGGAATCAATGGAAAATCTTCTAAGTGTTTAATGTTGCTTATGTAAAAGTTAAGACTGCTGGTGTCAGTTAAGACTGCTATTAGAAGATTACAAGAGCTACTGAACTTCAAAGGATAATACACTAAGTAGTTAGTGCTGCTAGAAGAAAATTTAGTGCTGCTAGTACTAAGTTACAACTGTTGAAGAGTTAATGCTGCTAGAGTAAAGATTAGTGCTGCTGGTTGATTATTACTATTGCTGAAGTGTTTGAGTCGGTTTTGCTTATATGATATGTATAGAAAGTCTTGTATCGAAAATTTAGTATTAGATAAGTATAGAAAAGATTTAGAAAAGATTATTCTTGAAGAGAAAGTTATTGTAAGCCGACTGAGACTCCTTAGTCTATAAAAGGAGGTCATAGGGCATTGATAGAGTACGAGTGTTTAGAATCAAGTTATAGCTTCAAGGTTGTAAAACCCTAATACTGTCAAGAGTATTCGTATTATAGTCAATAATATTGAAGCGTTTTGTTTGTTAAATTATTGTGTTCATTATTGTTTTATTAATACAAAGTTCTTCTTATTATCAAGTACTAGATTCCGCATAGTATTTGATAAACTCAAACACAGTTTCTATTCTAGTTGTTTTGGATTTATTCAAGATAACTAAACCTTATACAAGCTTAAGGATTCGATCAAGTACATAACTGGGATCAACACCCTCACACCCACTCACTTATTTGTGAACAAGGTCACCTTAACCTCACTTTTTATTAAAATACTCACTTTACAAAAATATACCCCACTAAATACCCCACACATACTTACAAACCAAATATAAAACAATAAAACAAAAATGAGTGACCCACATCACACCATTGGATTTAAGGTGAACCGTTTACCTAGTTTGTTCTTGGGAAGTGGAAGTCACGCGTGATTTGGTACCATGGACAAGGGAATAAAGCGTGAGTTTGTGTTCACCTTGGGCAAAGTCACCCCTTTGCCTTCTAGTCTTATAGCTAGCGTAGCATTTTTCTTTTTGGAGGTCATGATCTTAATAACTTTTTTAGTGGATTTTATAATTTTTATTAAACAACCAGCTTAGCAAAGAGCTATGGGAAAAAAGGGGATTAAGTCGTAAAATAGCAATGTACTTTTCAAAGTGTACCGTTTTGGTACATGTATTTTTTTTAAGTTGTAGAATAGCAATGTACTTTCATAAGTGTTCCAATTTGGTACGTGACGATGACGTGTCATGCTATAAATAGTGCACGTGTCAGACTTTCGGGTATGACACGGCATCGTCACGTATCAAATTGGAACACTTATGAAAGTACATTGCTATTCTACAACTTTAAAAAAGTACACGTATCAAAACGATACACTTTGAAAAATACATTGCCATTCTACGACTTAATCCCAAAAAAACTACATTTTGTACAAGCAAGTATTGGATCACAAATTCCTACCCATGTCGCATCCATGAATATGATAAAAGTTGCACCTCTTCGCCGTGAGTTTCTTCTCGGTGGGGTTTGGTGTCAAAATAAACACGGTTCCGGTATCTCCAAATCACCCAACTCGTGGTTTGGATGATGCATCCAAGCACACCTTTGCCAGGTTGTTTAGAGGAGCCGAATCTACCCGCATGCTTAGGGAAGAAATGTCTTGCGAATGATTTTCCATTTTCCACCATTTTTTTTATTAAATTCCATAGGTTTTTAGAGACATGACAATCGATAAAAAGATATTGCAGGTTTTCGCTAGATAGGTCGTAAACTGGACACTGTGTCGAGTCTAGATCAATTCGACGATCATCAGGTTTTTAGCAACATGATCTTGATAACTGCCATGACTTGTTCTAGTATGCGTATAATATATGAACTAATTTGACGTTCCTCTATTTACATTTTATAGTCGACGTGTATACATATTTTAGACGAAAAAGGCTTTGTAACAACTAAGCAAGTTACCTGCATTATGACCGTCAAGGAGTGTTACATCCACCACAAACAATCGACTGATTGAGCTTTATACCCTTTTAGTTTTGAATGTTCATAATCATTAATGGGTATATTTTACATCATACACGTGTATTGTTAGTGTTACCGAGAAATAAACCTCGAAACACTAAGCTAAGCATATGCTAGTTAGTGACGCCTCATGTTTTCGTGCTAAGCACGGTTCAATAGTCAATACCATTAAATTAAATGCAAAACGACAAAGAGAACCTTTTATATGTTGCAATGTCCATTTGTCATGTTAATGTGTCATCAATTTTTGGCATAGATTAAAGATACTGGGCTGAAATGTGACACGTATATCGATATGTTGTATATAACAAACGACCAAAAACAGCAAACGAATTTGGTAGAACAAAGTAGATTTTTGTCATTTATATAAAGGTTGGAATTAAAGAGTACAATCGCTTTCTATGACAAAAAGACACTAGTGAGGCGGTGCCGTCCAAATAAAAAGCACATGCCCGTGACAGACCCCAAATATGTTGCGAATATTTGTTTCAAATCTAGGTATACATGACAAATATATTAATAATAAAACATAGTTTAAAGAATAAGCCATATAACCCTAATCATAAACTTAATGGACTTTAACCCACAAATAGGTTTAGGCCTAATTTAGTCATTTAATACTCGCTTGTAGTTTGATCGAGAGGTTTTCGAACACACAAACTGGGTTTATTGTTCAAATCGTCTTCTTGCTTTTCATCCTCTTTTGAGTTTCATTTGTTTCTTCCTTATTGTTTATTTTTACGAAAGTAGAGTTGTATTCGGCAGAAAAGTTGTTTACTTCTTGACAACCTTTTCCTTTGCGTGACGTTTTTCATTTTTTACGTTATTGCTTGTTTTTTCTTTAGGTAGAAGCGAAAATTTTGCAATCAACTATATTAAAAAACAGCAATAATCGCCGATGGAAAAACAAAAAGGTCATGTTGATGAGACAAAACTAGTTGATTGATGGCTATATCAACATAACATGAGTGTGGTTATGACGGCTAGGGCTTGTAGAATAAAGTTTATGGAATAAAACGAAATGGCTTGTAAAAAGAAAACAAGAAAGCGGTATGATAAATAAATCCTGCCGAATCACCGGCAAGTAGCTGATAACCAGATAATAACAAATTTATGATGGATTGTACCTAAAGCTCCGATACCATGTAAAATAGTAAACAAGTTCTATTATTGATTGTCTTGTGATTGGCATACATGCCAAATCAATTTATAATAACACATAGCTTAAGGAATAAGCTACATAACCCTAACTCTAAACCTTATGGACCCTAAGTCCCTAAGCCTACAACTAGGCTTAGGCCCTAATCTAGTCATCTAACTCGAATATATAGTCAGTCATAGACAAAATCAAGGTGGGTTCCGGATGATCACAGGACACTCATGAATTTTTGCAGCAAAATGATAATTTTTGTAAAAAAACTCAATTTTTCTTAAATGCACTAGCTTCAATAAAATTGTATCTCTACTTTGATTTATCTTCTAAGAGCTCTAGGTATGGTAGCCAAGCAAAACTCCTCATTTGGAGGCTACGGGGTGCCACATCACTTTAACAAACCTTCCTTTACAACCCCCCAATGATCACAACTAACCACAACTTACTCATTTGGGGTCCACCACTTCCTATTTTTTATTTTATTCAATTTTTCAAATAACATAAAATTTATTTCATTCAAATAATACTAATAACATCTTTTATAAAAAATAAAGTTACAAAATAATTATTAAAAAAAAAAAATCTTCTAACTGTTACTCCGTATAAAAGCAGTTAAAAAAAAAAAAAAAAAAAAAAAGAAGAAAAACTTTGACTTAAACAAGCCCACTTCCATCAAGCCCAAATTTAACAAAAAAAAAAAATAATAATAATAACTTCTTCTTCTTCCTGTGTCACTGCGTGTACACACACTACACACACACTTGAAAAATCAAAAAAAGAAAAAAGAAGAGAAAAAACGTTTATCCCTTTACATGGTCCCACTCAAATGGTTATTGTCAGAGATTTTACCTCGTCGTGCAGACGACGAGTTGGTTGATGGCGAACAACAGCGAGGTTATATGGTGTGGTGGTGAGCTTGCCATGTCACCACGGCGAGGAGCAACGAAGCCTACACCTAGAACTCTAATAGTTACACCGGGTTACTTTATGTCTAAGTTCCAACCTTGTAAACTGTAGTTAGTATTACACGCTTGGCTTCAAACTAAATTGTAAATTTGTGAATAGAAGGTGATGAATATTTCAAAGACTTATTAGTAGCAAGAATAATAAAACTTAACTAATATCGGTCTGGTTTCTAAATCTAAAATTATGCAACAAAATTTTGTACTATATAATTGTACAACACACTAACATTTTATGTATGTTGGGCCAAAGCCCAAAAGAGTGGAAAGAAAATAATAGATAACATTTGTTTGGTTAAGCCCAAATTTTTAGTCACTATATCCAGCTACACAATCTCCGACATCCACTCACATACACTGACTGTTTCTCTCCTATAAACACTCACTAACACACAAATACCGTCGCTAAGTGTGTCAGGAATAACCACCGAAAAACAATCTTTAACCTTCCAGCTGTTAACAAATTACCATTTCTTCACATCCATCAAACACCCTTTAAAATACCCATTAATCTCCCACATTTTAACCGGTTGTCGTTACAATAAACCCAAAAAAAACTCTTAGAGACGACCCAAAAACCGTCACTAAAAATGACCAAAATGACAAAACCCCAGTTTGTTCTCCGTAGGTCACTAGAAGAGCGTCGCCAGCTGCTGCAAAACCACTCATCATATAGAGGCAACCGTATGGCTGAGGTGGTTGGTGGTACCTCCGCGGAGGTGGCTGCCGTGTGTTGTTGTTTTCCTTTTGCCGTGGTTGACTTTATGGTGTTGAGTATGTATAAAGTTCCGGCAGGGTTGTGCCGGAATGCGATGAGGAGTAGGAGGAGGAGAAGGTTGGTGGTGCATAAACATAATGGTGGATTTGAAGATGAGTTGTCGATGCATCCGGCGGTGTTGGCGGCGGTCGAGAGGTTTATGACGCCCGAGGTGGATAAAGACGCGGTGGCGTTGGAGAATGAAATGTGGGAGAAGTTTGCTGAAACGGGCTTTTGGCGAAGCCCGTCACGCAAAGAGTAAATGACCGGTTAATGACTTGTACGTGTATAAGTCATAGTTTAATTGATGGTCGTTTTAATTAAGTGAAAAGAATGTATTGATTTTTGGTTAAGTGTATAGATTATATTTCGAAAATCAAAATAACATCGATAGAGTTTGTCGAGTGTGCAATGCACATTGTACAAATCCGTTATGTGTTATTTGAAGAGAAGACGTGTGCTACTTAGATATGGATCGTTGTTTAATAAAACGTTACAACCGTTCCAAAGTAATGACTTGTATACTCACTAGGCGAGTACCCGTGCATAGCAATGGAAATTTCTAACGGCAGACAATTAACGATATGTAATATTGTGGTAAGTATTTCGTGTAACGTTCAAAATAGAACGTGAAAAGATCAAAATGTAATTGCAAATGGTTGTAACGAATAATTGAAAGTAAGCACTCTTAAAACCATCTCCCCAGTCCCCAGCTTTGCCCTTGATGCTCACATAATAGTATATTAAGCTAGCAAGAGCAAGCGACACGACGGTAAACGACCATGAGATCAAAAACATGATTACTGCAGGAAAAACACATGATTAGAGTATTATAATGATATACATACTGCACATAAAAACCACAACAGGATGTAAAAATAAATGCACAAAGTAACCAAAATTTTACCATGAAATGAGTATAATCTTAGTATCTACTGTAAAGGGCATGCTATAAATATTACATACTTGTCATTTATATAAAACTCCATGCTTATAGCATCTATATAGAGATTCTCAACTTCTTGCTGTTCTCATCCCACCACAAAGATGTCCTATTTTTCAGTTGATCAAAAGACTACTGACTAAAAGGTTGATGTTTTCACTTTCATGAATAATGCATGACATCAACATCTTTCTGCTATGTAATAATGTCAATGCAATCATCTAAAAAAAGAAGTGGCAATTTAAGCCCATTTACTTATGAGTGTATCAATTTTGGTTATCTTTTCTCTAATGGGTCAACCCATGCAGAGAAACACCCGTTTCGATCCATTACCCAGCCCACCCAGTTTTGCCACTACTATTCAGAAGTACACAGATGACAATTTATAAAAGAAAGAGATGAAAACATATAAATTGAATGTATGTACATGTTGCATACCAATACAAAGGGATGCTCCAAGAAGGGAGATGCTCCAATGATGAAACTTCCAGCGAGGACGCCAGCTAGGAGCATCCAAGAGATCCAGCAGGAAGCAGGACAAGTTCACACCCGCGTAACACAGCAGATAAAACATAGTTATGGTTGGGGATATAAGATCAACATTCCCAATCACAACACACACAATACATAGGAATGCTGTGAAGAACGTTGTGATATGAGGTTCACCGCCATCTGCCACCTTGAAGTAATTAAGAACCGGGAGAATGTCATCATTGGCTATAGCTGCTAGCAATCGTGGGGCTCCTGTAAGGCTCTGTAGAGCAGCTGTAACACCCCAACCCAGCAAGGGTAGAAGTATCACATTAATGGCTTCATATCAGATCAAAACAAATCATACATTTCAAGTAATACAAAAATTCTCAAAGGTTACAAATGAAATTCTGAAATTTACATGGTTACAATGGAAACAAAACTAAACACTAAGTCTGCAAAAGCAACTCCTTCTAATGGTCTTTACTTCAGAACACTATCAAAGTCTTCTAAGTTCAAAAGTCTCTTCACTCATACCCAAACCCGTCGTCCTGCTTATTACCTGCCGCACACGGAAAGAAAACGTGCGGCTGAGCTTAAGAAGCTCAGTGAACAGATACATATACAAAGCAAAGAATAACGAAACAGAAATATAATGAAGCACTGGAAATATCATAAGGCATAATCAAAGCAAAAGAATAGTAAGGAAAGATATAGGATAGTCATCTACCACGAGCCCAGAAACTCAAAGTCATAATCTCAACATCATAATCTCAAAGTCATAGTCTCACAATCAGAGGGGATACCTCATAGGCAACCAGATAATATGAGGGGTGTCCTCATGTATCAAAAGGGTGGAGTGATCAGCTCCCAGAAATGTGAAAGGCATGTATTGCACACAGTACCAGTCACCTCAAAGTCATAACTCAAAGTCATAGTTAAATCCACTAAACATACAAATCTAGGATTGCAACCCATACGCCCCCAAACTCAAAGTCATCTCAAAATCATAATCTCAAAGTCATAATGGCCATATCATAATATAAGAGGGACGGTGTGAGAAATCACTCACCCACACATGAGTCATGCCAGTGGTGCATCACAGACATGGTCAGGTTACCTTCCTGGCTAGGTAACATAAAATGGCTCGGGTATCAAACTAAGAGTCAGGTCTCAATGTCATATCAAGGTGCATCTCAAGGTCATAATCAAAAGGTATATCTCAAGGTCATATCAAAAGGTTCATGTCAAAAGGATCATGGCAAAGGTTTAAATCATAGCTCAACATCAATGCATAGGTGAAAAGATACCCTTACTAAAAAGGGTAGAGTATCCGTACCTTATCCGATAGCAAAACAAACCAAAGGAAGATCACAAAACACCGGATTACTCCCGCTTCAGCGAATCTACATGAATTATAATTGTACTTATAAGTTTCATAGCTTTATGATTTCATAGTTTCTTAATCATAAGGTTTCATTTTAGTTTCTCTCCATCTTAGGTAACTTTACACATTCAGTAACTTTAGTTATTATCATTCCTGTTTATCAACTTATTAAAGATGACCATGTTAGTAGGTTAAGGTTCATAATGCCTTTTACATAAGTTCAAGGTTAAATATGACACGTTTCCATAAGTTAGGGTTTTTAATTGCAACATCCCAAAGTTAAGGGTCTTGAATGAAAATATTGCAAACTACTAATTTAAGTACATCATTTATTCAGAATCACATCTCCCGTCCTTTAAGTTTCATAGTTTACACATTACACCCTTGATTTACCAAAATCACAAAATAAACCTTATAATTATACAAATTACACTTCAACCTTTATTATGTTCATCATTACACAACTAACCCTCATTTTTACTAAATTACAGATTATACTCTCAAATATAAGTGTGGCACGAATCAAACCCTCAAGTTTCATAAAATTACACATTTAGTCCCTTTAGTTTTTAAAATACAACGAAACACCTTTCAAAACCCTTTTTATACTTTTCATCAGGTTCTAACAGTTTTAAGCTTGAAATTGTTAGGTTTTCTATAAACAGAAAATTATATAAGAATTCAGAAATAAATTCCCCAAAAATTCCCAGAGATACTTTAATGTCTTAAGTATTTTATCTAATTTTTCCAGATTTTATTTAGTAACATAGCTATGGATTAAAATTCACTTAAACCAACTCGTCCAGATTTCTGATTAATTTTGCTATACGAAAAATTATTAATTATAAACCTTTTAAGAAAATTTCACAAAAATCTACAAAAATTCCAGGAAGTAATAGACATTCTAAAGATTACCCAGTTCAAAGGAAACCTCCTAATATGACACGGTTTGGAAATTAAAATTGAAAAACCCGGACTGATTTTCCAGACTTAAAAATACGACCAGACATATAATCTCCCAAAAATCAAAAAGTGGCCTTACCGAACTCCAAAAATTTCAAACTAAATTTCTCCAGGTAGCTATTTCATTAAACTACAATCTAGACTCCAGAAACATCAAAATATACGTTCACATCATTAATCTACAGCCTCTTAAAGTCGAATCAAATCTTAGATCAGTAGCAGTTTTTATATAATACGTACATACTTAGGGTTTTATTCATCCCGTTCATTAATTCTTGACACCAAACGATTATAGGCGAGTCCAAAACATATTAAGGTCAATTCATATCAGTTTATAACACATTCATATCGAATTAATCATCACCACAATTTCAGTCGATCCACAATTTGGGTTTTAGGGTTTCTATAGTTTTATGATTTTATGTGACATGTTTTTCATTCCATGATTCGAATAGAACACAAATAGATGGACAATGATTGAGTAAGAAGATGCAATACCCTCGTAGACCACGAAGAACACGGACCACAAGAGATCAAAACACCACACGAAAACTTTTCTCCTCTCCTTCTCCTTTGATCGCACGACAGCCAAGAAAACAAGGATCAAACACGTTTTTGATTAGTTTTTGATTCATAACTTCGTGTATTGATGTAGTACTATGTATTTACCTTAGAACAAGAACAAGATGGGGATTCCTTGGTGGTTTTATGGATCGATCACAGCAGCAAAACAAAGGGGGCGGCAGAATTTTGGTGTCTAGGGTTTTTCCTTGAGTTTTTGATGTTCGGTATTCCTTGTGGAGAGTCAAAAGGGTAATGGCTAACTTATAGGAGGGTTTGGGCCGATTTTTTTTTTTTTTTTTTTTTTTGGAGGGGGGAAAGGTATGGATCGGCCTAACATAGACATAAGTCAAGTCCATAAGTTTTTGGATCACTTTCACACTTTAACTACATTAAACCTTATGTTATAACTTTAAAATACAAATTACATATGCACTTAAGATTTTTCGGCTCATTTGGACTTGTAATATGTTATAAACATTATTGGTAGCTTGTACAAATATTTTATGATGCCTCATAATTATTTCATGTCATATTTGTTTTGTTTTCATAGGTTTTGTGATTTATTTATAAGTTATATAAGTTTTAATTAAAATTTTAAATTATGAGGGCATTTTGGTCTTTTCAGATTATATAAATTTGCGGGTTTTACAACTCTTCCCCTCTAAAAAAAAAATTTTCGTCCTCGAAAATTGAAGTCGCAAAGTTAAACGAAGTCGTAGCAAGTCGCAAAAGGTCGTCACAAACATTCTCACGCCCGGGGAGGTTCTCCCAGAAGGATCTTCAAAACAATAGGTTTCTCATGACTCAGATAAAAACGAGGTGGGTTTCAAATTTCTCAGGAGAAGACAAATTAGGTTGATTCAGATCAAAAGGTCCATGCAACATAAAATGGATGATAGGTGAATCTTCAGGAAAGCTCGTATGGGAATACGGACTAAATTTCAGATCAAATTAACTGTATCAACAGTAGATAGCTCTACAGAGAGTTCAAGATTTATAACTGAGGTCAACAGAATGAAAAATGAGAGTCCCAAGTCATCCCGGTTCCTAACGAACAGAAACAGAGTATACGCATAGGTAGAATGAACCTAAAGTCTCACTAATCACGGTAAATCCAACGGAGGTCAAATTCTAACCTTCTTAGGTACTCCCCAAGATATCCTATGCCTACAACAAGTGCACGTTATATGATGTAAGTATTATCACGTTGGCCAGACGTCATAATACTGGCATCATATAAATATGCCCTCATGATGGTCATACTTTATCACAGGTCATAATCACAACCACCTATCTTAATCCACCTAGTACTTCTATAGTCTCAGAGGTCAACCAAATCAAAAGCCATAGTCCAGAGGAAAAACAAAACTATTCGTAAGAGTATCAAAATCCCAGATTGTTTAGCAGAAGTGAATTACGCCGTCACGAGCATCACATCTTCCACAGTTTACCAAAATCTCTCAAAACAAAGTCATCACCGAACATACGAAAAATAAATACGAACTGGAATGCTTCAAGGGAACTTAAATCATAAGAGGATCTTATTACTGTTTAACGAAATTTAAGAGGGTTAACGGAATGAAAGTTAGTCGCCAAGAACTTTGGCCTTCATAGAATCAATTCTTCCAAACATAAAAGGTCTGTTTCAAAATCCGTTCATTCAACACATCCAATCTCCTCAAGTCCGATTAATCTGTCTTTGTCTGTCCATCAGTCGGGAAGTGAAATTAAGATCGGGAACTGGTGTTTGGTTCGTCGATCCTCCTGCATTTCTGCTTGGAATGTGATGGAGTGTTGTGGATTTCTGGCACTATCTTTAAATCTCTTCATCATACAGTCTGCTTCCGCTCTCAATTCATCTTAGTACAACCAAGATGAATAGGGAAGTGAGACTGTGCGTCTTCATCAGCTCCAGGTTCGCCATCTTGACTAGATCTTCTGCATCGTCCACACTTCTGTATTGAAAGGAATGTCTTCACTCTTCAGGGTAGCCTCCGTTGTTGTCAACTCCAGGTCAGGCAAAGAACACCGTTGTCTCAACAAACATCAAACTCTCAGAATACACAAATGATCGTCAAATTTCTAACAAGGTGCAAAATGATTTTCATGTTCTTCCTCGTCTCTGAATGTACCATTAAGTCATACAATGACCATATGCCCAGTACCCATGAGAAAATATCATCTATCAAATTCACCAAGATCGTCAGAGCTTTAGCTAATACTATTAGCGTCACTACCCGTCATAGCAGTCGTTTGTGAATACGGGAGGTGATTTCAAGAATAAGATCAATTCATCAGAAAGGAAAAAAAAACTTCGCGCTCTGAATTTAAACAAATACATAGTCGTTTCAGGGTGGAGGAATATTGGCTCCTAACAGTAATACGGTTCAGCTTCCATACATATCTCCAGTTACCATCCTTCTTTATCGCGAACGAAACTAAAACATGCCCAGAAGATACACTTAAGTAAACTCACTTCCTGGTCTTCGGTTGCTGCTCTTCCCAGTTGCTCCAGTCAATTGGTATGATCCGAAAGACATCTTCGTTTAGTGACTAGAATCTCTCGGTATCATGTCAAATCTTACTTCATACTCCGGTGGAAAACTTGGTGGTCCAACAGGGATTATATTCAAGAAGTTCAGGGTGCCAAATAACGTTCAATACAAGGTTCATGTTCAGAAAACTCAAGGTGCCAAAAGGCTTCTACGATGAGGTTCATTCATTGGTGTACGAAATGGTTTCTAGGAAACTTCATAACCGTGAAAGTAACACACGCGTCTCCAGAGTAATAGAGATAGCAAAGGGTTTGACAATTGGTAATCGTAGTCGGAAGTTCAAAATTGTTGCAAACGCCAAAGGTGAGACATAGAAAGGTAGTTGTCAATATTTGACTGATGATTCCACAATTTCCTTGTCAGAATAAAATCGAAGTTAACTATTCAAAGAAAGATGGTTCGCAAATCATAGCTTTATCATTCAAAAGTGAGGGGGAAAACATTCTTATACTCGTGGTTACATACCAAAAGGCTTCTTATAAGAACAGAGATGGGTGAAACGAAATCAAATAGTGTCGGAAGATTCATATATACTTATTAAAAGCAAGAGACAAAATAACAAAAAGTATCCAGTACGTTACTGCCATGGAGATTCTCAGAATGCCCGAAGAGGCGTCAAAGTGATTAACAAAAGAATCAGAGTGAAACGCGGGTCTTTATCAACATGATTAACAAAAGGAATCTGAAGATAAGGATCAAATAGTGTCAGGCGATTAGTATGAAATTTTCAATGCCTTCAAGATTTAATCAGGTTCCAATCTCAGGTGGTGCAAAGCATAAGCTTTCACTTTCCAAAAGTAATATCAACAGGATCTAACTAAAAGCAAGGCACGGATCAGAGTAATGCGGAAGTAAAGATACTTAAACAAATGCCTTATAGTCTACCCATTCCTCACTGGTCAAAACTTAGGTTCCTAAGGGAAATCCTAAAGCAAATTTTCAAAGGTTGACTTACGAGCGCCTACAGGGAAAGCTTAATGGTCCTAACTTACACAGGTCAAGGGTAAATGTATTACGAATCGCAGCCTGTCGCTCTGATACCATAATTGTAACACCCCAACCCAGCAAGGGTAGAAGTATCACATTAATGGCTTCATATCAGATCAAAACAAATCATACATTTCAAGTAATACAAAAATTCTCAAAGGTTACAAATGAAATTCTGAAATTTACATGGTTGCAATGGAAACAAAACTAAACACTAAGTCTGCAAAAGCAACTCCTTCTAATGGTCTCTACTTCAGAACACTATCAAAGTCTTCTAAGTTCAAAAGTCTCTTCACTCATACCCAAACCCGTCGTCCTGCTTATTACCTGCCGCACACGAAAAGAAAACGTGCGGCTGAGCTTAAAAAGCTCAGTGAACAGATACATATACAAAGCAAAGAATAACGAAACAGAAATATAATGAAGCACTGGAAATATCATAAGGCATAATCAAAGCAAAAGAATAGTAAGGAAAGATATAGGATAGTCATCTACCACGAGCCCAGAAACTCAAAGTCATAATCTCAACATCATAATCTCAAAGTCATAGTCTCACAATCAGAGGGGATACCTCATAGGCAACCAGATAATATGAGGGGTGTCCTCATGTATCAAAAGGGTGGAGTGATCAGCTCCCAGAAATGTGAAAGGCATGTATTGCACACAGTACCAGTCACCTCAAAGTCATAACTCAAAGTCATAGTTAAATCCACTAAACATACAAATCTAGGATTGCAACCCATACGCCCCCAAACTCAAAGTCATCTCAAAATCATAATCTCAAAGTCATAATGGCCATATCATAATATAAGAGGGACGGTGTGAGAAATCACTCACCCACACATGAGTCATGCCAGTGGTGCATCACAGACATGGTCAGGTTACCTTCCTGGCTAGGTAACATAAAATGGCTCGGGTATCAAACTAAGAGTCAGGTCTCAATGTCATATCAAGGTGCATCTCAAGGTCATAATCAAAAGGTATATCTCAAGGTCATATCAAAAGGTTCATGTCAAAAGGATCATGGCAAAGGTTTAAATCATAGCTCAACATCAATGCATAGGTGAAAAGATACCCTTACTAAAAAGGGTAGAGTATCCGTACCTTATCCGATAGCAAAACAAACCAAAGGAAGATCACAAAACACCGGATTACTCCCGCTTCAGCGAATCTACATGAATTATAATTGTACTTATAAGTTTCATAGCTTTATGATTTCATAGTTTCTTAATCATAAGGTTTCATTTTAGTTTCTCTCCATCTTAGGTAACTTTACACATTCAGGAACTTTAGTTATTATCATTCCTGTTTATCAACTTATTAAAGATGACCATGTTAGTAGGTTAAGGTTCATAATGCCTTTTACATAAGTTCAAGGTTAAATATGACACGTTTCCATAAGTTAGGGTTTTTAATTGCAACATCCCAAAGTTAAGGGTCTTGAATGAAAATATTGCAAACTACTAATTTAAGTACATCATTTATTCAGAATCACATCTCCCGTCCTTTAAGTTTCATAGTTTACACATTACACCCTTGATTTACCAAAATCACAAAATAAACCTTATAATTATACAAATTACACTTCAACCTTTATTATGTTCATCATTACACAACTAACCCTCATTTTTACTAAATTACAGATTATACTCTCAAATATAAGTGTGGCACGAATCAAACCCTCAAGTTTCATAAAATTACACATTTAGTCCCTTTAGTTTTTAAAATAACACGAAACACCTTTCAAAACCCTTTTTATACTTTTCATCAGGTTCTAACAGTTTTAAGCTTGAAATTGTTAGGTTTTCTATAAACAGAAAATTATATAAGAATTCAGAAATAAATTCCCCAAAAATTCCCAGAGATACTTTAATGTCTTAAGTATTTTATCTAATTTTTCCAGATTTTATTTAGTAACATAGCTATGGATTAAAATTCACTTAAACCAACTCGTCCAGATTTCTGATTAATTTTGCTATACGAAAAATTATTAATTATAAACCTTTTAAGAAAATTTCACAAAAATCTACAAAAATTCCAGGAAGTAATAGACATTCTAAAGATTACCCAGTTCAAAGGAAACCTCCTAATACGACACGGTTTGGAAATTAAAATTGAAAAACCCGGACTGATTTTCCAGACTTAAAAATACGACCAGACATATAATCTCCCAAAAATCAAAAAGTGGCCTTACCGAACTCCAAAAATTTCAAACTAAATTTCTCCAGGTAGCTATTTCATTAAACTACAATCTAGACTCCAGAAACATCAAAATATACGTTCACATCATTAATCTACAGCCTCTTAAAGTCGAATCAAATCTTAGATCAGTAGCAGTTTTTATATAATACGTACATACTTAGGGTTTTATTCATCCCGTTCATTAATTCTTGACACCAAACGATTATAGGCGAGTCCAAAACATATTAAGGTCAATTCATATCAGTTTATAACACATTCATATCGAATTAATCATCACCACAATTTCAGTCGATCCACAATTTGGGTTTTAGGGTTTCTATAGTTTTATGATTTTATGTGACATGTTTTTCATTCCATGATTCGAATAGAACACAAATAGATGGACAATGATTGAGTAAGAAGATGCAATACCCTCGTAGACCACGAAGAATACGGACCACAAGAGATCAAAACACCACACGAAAACTTTTCTCCTCTCCTTCTCCTTTGATCGCACGACAGCCAAGAAAACAAGGATCAAACACGTTTTTGATTAGTTTTTGATTCATAACTTCGTGTATTGATGTAGTACTATGTATTTACCTTAGAACAAGAACAAGATGGGGATTCCTTGGTGGTTTTATGGATCGATCACAGCAGCAAAACAAAGGGGGCGGCAGAATTTTGGTGTCTAGGGTTTTTCCTTGAGTTTTTGATGTTCGGTATTCCTTGTGGAGAGTCAAAAGGGTAATGGCTAACTTATAGGAGGGTTTGGGCCGATTTTTTTTTTTTTTTTGGAGGGGGGAAAGGTATGGATCGGCCTAACATAGACATAAGTCAAGTCCATAAGTTTTTGGATCACTTTCACACTTTAACTACATTAAACCTTATGTTATAACTTTAAAATACAAATTACATATGCACTTAAGATTTTTCGGCTCATTTGGACTTGTAATATGTTATAAACATTATTGGTAGCTTGTACAAATATTTTATGATGCCTCATAATTATTTCATGTCATATTTGTTTTGTTTTCATAGGTTTTGTGATTTATTTATAAGTTATATAAGTTTTAATTAAAATTTTAAATTATGAGGGCATTTTGGTCTTTTCAGATTATATAAATTTGCGGGTTTTACAGCAGCACCCAAAGTTGAAAGAATAATTCCTATGTAAATGATTGCTGAAGAAGGCCAAGCGATTATGGCTGTCAGTAATCTGCAAAAATAATTGAATTAGTGATTGAATTAAGTTTTCAGGGCCATTATTGTCTTTTCAATATAACAAGGGGATTATACTTCAATTACCTGTCTGTAAAAAGTTTCTCCCTGGTAGCTACAGATCCGAAAAGAAAGACGGAAATGAAATACATGGCAGTAGTTGTTAGTGTTGCAGCTAACGTCCCAATAGGAATAGAACGCTGAGTGTCTTTCAGTGAGGAAGAGCTGTTTGAACCAGCCATAATTCCCGTTACAGCAGGGAAGAAAAGACCTACTAACGCACTGAGAAAGAAAAAATCAACCTTTTAGAAAATTTATATCATAGATATCAATTACGGAGCTGGTAATTCCATAACTTACTTGAAATGTCAGTATATCTCTCCATTAGGATCGGGTATCCCAGCATTGTTTGTTGTTTGATAATCAGAACCCAATTGTCTTTCAATGATTTCAAGCTCAAGCCCGTAATTCCAACAAGTACGTAACGAATGTTACAAGTGCACTACACTAACACCCCAAATCTTTGAAGTTACACATGCAATCCTGCAGTTGAGAGATACACTCTTTTATTATAATTGGCATGCATAGATAAACTAAATGTATTTATCGGATATAATCTATGAGAGTACGTACTACTAACTGCTAGAACTTTATAGAGATATATATAAGAAGAAATTTTCTAAAGTTGCTAAAGGGGATTATAGTGAAAAAGTTGACCAAACAAAGGTCAAATCTCTGTTTAACTTACACAGCAGGTAACAAATTTCTAAGCAGAGCATAAGCAGGGTTCTATAAAAGCCATACCTAATGTGTCATTTACATCAGAAAAGTAACCAAAGGAGTTACATTAAATGTAATTGAACAAGTTACCTTCGTTTCGACCCATTATCAACTTCATCTTATGGACTTATGTACGTCCATTAGTCCATAAGCTCACCTTCACAAGCTCATAAGCCTAAAAAATAAGATTATGTTCATTTCCAATTTCAAATAAGCCCATAAGCCCAGAAAACAAGCTGATCCAAACACCAACATCAAAAAATTCCCTAAAACATTTCATCAAACACTGGTGTGCATAATATCTAAAACCCTAAAAAAGATCCAATCTTTAACCTCAAAACCCCAAACCAATAATCATTCCCATATCTAAATAAAAAAACCCAGATCAGAAAACATAAAATCTTTAAGGAAAAAAAAAAAAAAAAAAAAAAAAAAAAAAAAAAAAAAAAAAAAACACTTACAAAGCAATCATCATCAATGGTAAAGATATACTTCTTCTTGTGATATAGATCCGGCGGCTACACAAATTCCGGCGAGATCTACAAAAATAGAAATAAATCTATTAAAAACCTTCAATACTAAAAACAAAAAACCTGTTTGTGATATAGATCCGGCGGCGGGGTTTGGTGGTTGTTGGTCTCGGCCGTGGTGGGTCTCGGTGGAGAGGGGAGTTTCGATGGTGGTGCGAGTGATGGTGGCAAACATCAGATTGATTGATACATAATTAAAGAAATAAAAATAGAAGCATAGGATATTGAGACAAACCTTTATTGTTAAATGATGAATTGATTTTGTGTTGTGGTTTTATTGTGGGTTTGATTTAGGGTTTGTATTGTGGTTTTATTAGGGTGATTTATTTTTGGAGATGATTGGTTGTCAACATTAATTGATATACTGTAACCGAACTTTGCAAGAGATAGCGTATGAAGAAAGAATGTATTGAAGAAGCAAGGGTAAAATGGGGATTGACCAAAATTTCAACATTTCACTTTTCCACTTTTCCACTTTTCCACTTTGACCATTCCTCCTTTATAGATAATTAAGATATGCCTTTTGGGATGAAAAATTGTTAGATTAGAATTCAATTTGGTGAATTTTCACATGCCTTTCGGTATGAAAATAAGTAATTGTTATGAAATAGCAGTCATATACTAATAAATGAATGCCACTTTTGTCAAATGTAAATCAATAATGTGGCTAGTCTTTGTTCCCTTATTACTTTTGTGAAATAAATAGTGAATGTATGTAGTATAAATACTACCTGATATCTATCAAATAAAGTACACCGAGTTCACCTATTAAGGTAACTTATACTTTCTTCCTTCTAATATTTCTCCACTGGTTCTTTAAGTAGTATTTACGTTTCTTGATTATAATGATAATCTTGTGATAAAACCCGTTAATTATAACACGTTATCAGCACGATTGTTCACAAATCATTATAATTAAGAAGGATTGAGAAGATCAATCAAGGTATACTGCATCGTAAAATTCTTTTCTAATCCACAAAAGATATTTATTTCTTACAAACACTATATATTTATAGAAGGTATTGTTTTTCTTCAAACACATTACCATCTACAAATCTATTTTTGTAAAACCACTTTGTAAACCAAAAAGAAAATAGAAAATGTCTAGTCTCTTTGAACAATTAATTGTTCCACAAAATAAGGGATTGAGATAAGTATGTTTCTTTTATTGAAAACGACCCATGATAAATGCAGAAGAAAAACCACAGTAATAGACTATATGAAAACAATGGACAAGACAACTAATGTTTCTTATTTACTTCTTATGGTAGCCCTTATATTAACTCTTATTAACATATATTATTGTATACTAATTTTTAGTCTTAGAAATATAAATTGTCATAAATGCATACTAATCTCTATTCTTATATTTATTAATCTTTGTTTTTATATTAATTGTTTATATAACTTTGTTAACTGAATTTTAATTTCTTAATTATCACTTATCGATTTATTTATATAAAAATCGTTTTAAATATTTAAATTCACAACGGCTATATAACGATCGTAAACGGAAACAATCAACGTTATATCAACTCTATTTTTTTTCACTATAAATTGACAACTCACTTATACATTTTTTTCAAAACCTCAATATCTTTTAATCTCAAAGAAATTATACATCACCGGAGCATTTTCTAAAGTTTTTAGTAACACCCCCAAAAAATTGGGTCCAGTAGAAGCATACATGTCACTGGGGTGCAACTCAATTAGTATCACAACACAAGTACAAAGAACGGTTTTTTTTACCTCAATCGTTTATAATACGATTCATTAAAAAAAATGTTAAATTTACATTATCCAAAAGTAGATCGGAAATAGGCCCATAAAATAAATAAAGCGGTCACAACTGTTTATCAGAGTCGCCTATGACCATGCCATTGCCAAGCGCCTCCAAGGGTAAACTATCATCTTAAAACCTGAAAATACATGCTAAAGTGTCAACGTAAATTCGGTGAGTTCATAGGTTTAAGTATATAAAAACAATGCGGATCACAAGGTTCAATATTTACTTGACCATACATTTTGTCGGGAACGAACAGTGGTGTACCGATACATTCGGTTGTGTATGTACATAGCAGGTTGGCCAGTCCATTTGGCAGGTTTGCCAGTTCATTTGGCTTAGCCGGTCCATTTGGCTATGGGAGTATAATCGTTAAAGTGCTTGTATCCGCATGTTAAAAACGAGAAATGTATTCTCACCCCGAGTATTTGAAAACAAGTGTAAACAATGCAAAAGTGGGGCTATGAAACTCACCTTAGTAAAGCAGTCTGAATAAAGTAAAGTCAAAAAGTATAAGTGGGCGGCACCGACAAGCGACCTAGATTAGTATGGCAAGTCTTAGTTTACAATTACAATTTAAGACTCGATAAGTTTAAAAGTTTTAAAATATTTGTATTATTGATGCTTGTGTGGCAGCATTCAAGTTTAAAATGGTTTTGGTAAATATTGGCTAGCATTGGCTTTCGGAAGTGCTTAAGTATTCAGGAACAAATAATAAAAGTATCGAAACGAATAAGTCTTTGGTTCGTCAGTAACCGAAAGACGATGTAGGGAAAATAATTGCATATATATATTAGACAAATTCGAGTTTATAAAAATGTCGTTAAAAGTATATGTATTGATATATGATCAAATATTAGTTAATGATAAAAGTATACAAGATTATTAAAAGAGTTTATATTAAAAATACTCTTATAAGTTATAAATGTTGGATTTTTAGAAAATCGGGCATGACCCGTGTATATGTTTTAATTACACATGGTGACCAAGTGTCATAATGAACCGTCGTTATGAAAACGAGTATTGTTTAGTATTATATGTAATATTAACTAATGTTTCGAAAATTAAGTTTCATTTATAGTTTATATTCTATTTTATAAAAATGTTATTTAGTGAAACAATGTCGGGAGTAAATGAGTTGAGTGAGTAAATGAGCGAGTCGTGAAATAAGTTGAAGAAAACAAGTAGTCGTGACTTGATTAAAATGACGATCCGAGTATCCGATATATTACACCATTTGTTATACACGTTGTACTTAAATCTCAAAATCTGTATATTTATTTCCTTTTAAACTAATTCAAACGCACCCTAAAAATTTTATAACAAGTATTTTGCAAATCTGGTTTCAACCCAACGCACCTCTGTTGGGCTCGACACAACCCACACAAGCCCAATTGGTTAAATCAATTCCAGACTTAGTAAGCCCAATATGAAAACAACTAAACGCACCATTTTTATGCATGTTGGACTCGACACAACACCCTGGCCCAACTATTAGATCTTTGCAGCCCAATGGAACAATACCAGGTTTACTAAAACAAAAAAAAAAAAAAAAAAAAAAAAAAAAAAAAGAAGAGAGAGTGTGTTATATTCCTACTACTGGTGTCATGTACAGCAAGTAAAAGGGGGGGAAAAAGGTTGCTTGGTACACGGAGGCTATCAAAAAGAACGCAAATATCAAGTGTTGAAGACTACTCGAACCCGAGACCACTCGGTGTGGGGCGTCGCAAAAGGGGAAGTCAAAACAGGTTATAACCAAAATAAACACATTCTTCCCACTGTGGTCTACCACAGTGGGTCTCGACCAAAGACCAAAACCAACAAAAATCGAAATCAAATAAGTTGTTAACAACAAAATAAGCACTACTTCCAGCCAATGATTATACCGCAACAATCTTTAATCCAAACATCATTATATCAATCGGTTCTAAAAAAATTATACCACACCAGTTTCGTTTCAACATCAACGAAATCAATCCCCATTTAATTAAGTCGATCGTAAAAAAAATACATATATCATAACCGATTCATCAATAAAACTTAAATCAACAATCCAACAATAAACATAACAATAATATTCAAGAAGAATGATGGAATCAAGTGAGACCTTATTGAAAGTCGACCGGAAACAAAAGCAAACAATAGCAAATCCACCAAGCCGAATCCAACAGGAACCACCAAGTACTATTTTGATTGTGTCGAGTGTGGTATCTCCCTTCTGGATCGGTGGGGATTAAAAAGGAGAAAAAAATAGTTAGCTTGACTCTTTCTTTTGTTGAATCAGTTGTGGTGCCACCCTATTTGAGGAAAAATAGCCACCGTCTTTAATCTTCAAAATAAACCCGTGACCCTTGTGGAAAGGGGTGAAAACAGATGATGGTGATGGATCGATTACCTTTTCTTTCTTTATCTTATTTAACTAAATGATGATCGTGATTGTTCAGATTTACAAAAGAAAAAGAGATAGGCATGGGTTTTTATGCTTGGGAGAAAACGATGTTACGAAAAAAAAGGCAGGTCTGTGAAAAAGAAGGAGATGGGGCGGGGTGTATAAGATAGGGTTAGAAGTAATTTTTGTTTCATTTGTTATTTATTGTATTATGTGTACCCTGTGTCTCGTTGTGCCACAACACGACATTTTGTCTCAACAAAATGCCTGAGATACATTTTTTGTAATATTTTTATAAATGTAATATACAAACACAATTATCGACTCTGAATAGTGAATATTGGATTTTTGTCGTTACTACTGCGGTGTCGGTACGCGTGCGGTGTTGTGTTTCAGTAAATGTGAGATAGCTCTCGGTTGAATACGTAAATAGTCAGTATGTGTCAGAAAGTGTAAATTTCACAATTTCTGAGCAATTTAGTGGTTTTCTGTAAGCTACAGTGTGCGGGTTAGCTTCCCGAAATAGTTATGTAAGCTTATGTATACTTAGTTAAACAGTTAAGTAATAATAAATTAACATTTATTATTCAAATATTGGTTGAAAAATTACCGTGTGTCACAGCCTTCCCGCCTTAGAAGGAAAACCGTCCTCGATTTTCAGTTAAAGTTACCCGATGGTGTTGATAAAAGTTGAGGGTATTTACACTTGATTTCATCTTCACGTTCTCACGTGAATTCGAGACCTTTTCGAGAACTATTGAGCTTTGATGATCGAGACGTGAGGTGTTCATTTGAAGTACAAAGTTCTTGAGTTGAATATTCCCATCACAGCATGATCCTTCCTGAATTAGACATAGGTGATCAGGCTATGTTCAATTGAGGATTGATGATTCCATGTTCGGTTTAGTCAAGATAGTATTGGGTTTATTACGGATGGACAGTATCGGCCATTCTGTTTATAAACTAGTAACCAAAATAGTTTATAAAGGAGCACAACCGTATATAAGACGATAGTAGAATAGTTTGCAGGAAAATTTCAAAGATGGTTTATACAATAGAGAACGTAACGGAAAGAAGTCATCATAACGCCTTGACACAAAAAATAGGGAATTCATTATATGAAAATCCATACAATGCAACGAAAAAGAAAATCTTCAAGGAAGTACAAACACTTGAGGAAATACAACCCAAAAGGGTCTAGACTTAGGTCTTATTATGCAAGGCAGGAAATTATTTCTTCAAGCATCGTCATCCCTCGCAACGCCGTTAGGATCCTGGCAAACTCCTTCTTCATTTTTATTCTTCAACTCTGGGCAATCACTCCTGAAGTGCCCAATCACCCCACACTCAAAGCACGTGACAGTGATTTTCGGGTTTATCACGAGAGTAAGAGCTTTCCAATCCTTGGCTCGGTGATCGATCTTGCTGTAGTTCCCGCACTGAATGGGGCAAGGCCCATTGTGATGAAACGGGCACATGTTGCACTTGGGTAATGTTCCAGCATAACCTTTCTTTTCACTGGTCCCAGCAGCATAGACTTTGACCACTTTTTGTCGCTTGTTCAGACCATTGTTGTTGTTGTTCTTGAAGTGATCTTCCCATTTTCTTTTGTTTTCAATCGCCTTCTTAGTGGTATCCTCAATTACTTGGTCCATTAGCTTGTTGGCCACTTCCATAGTATCATGGAGATCAGCAGCCTTGTAGGTAGTGACATTACCCTTGATGTATGGGGGTAATCTTCCAATGTATCTCTCTAGTAGGAGAGCTTCAGTGTGGACCATCTCAGGGCATAGTAGAGTCAACTCTTGAAAGCGTTGGTTGTATGCAGCAATGTTGGTACCCTACACCTTGAGGTTCCAAAACTCGACCTCCAACTTCTTAACTTCGTTGCGAGGGCAATAATTTTTGAGTACTATTTCCTTGAAATTTTCCCATGGCATTGCGTACGTGGCACCAATGCCTGCAGACTTCAGATAGTTGTTCCACCAGGTTAGAGCAGCATCCGTGAAGGTGAACGATGCATACTTAACCCTGTCTTCATCCGCACAACTACATATTCGAAACACAGTCTCCAGCCTTTCAATCCATCTGACCAAAACAACAGCTCCCTTGGTTCCTCCAAAACCTCCAGTCATTGTCTTTCAGAACTCCTGATAGGTGCAGCCGCGGTTGTTGTTGTTTGTAGGTCTTGAGGTTCCGACATCAGTAGTCGAGTTGTTTACATTCGCTGCAGCTAGTGCTACTGCCACACGGTCATTAACCAACTGATCTAGCATGGCTTGATTCACAATAAGCGGGTTTGCTCCATCCCTAGTTGGAAGAGTAGTAGCAACAGGTCAACCGCGTGTGGTCTTGGTTGTTCTTCTTGTAGGAGCCATTTATCTACATCATAAAAGATGACGACGAATGAGGTTTCAAATAAAAAGAACGGTATCACATGAGGGTACAATCATCACAGGTAGAATACGTGGGAAAAATTAACCATAAAAGAAGGGACACAATTGAATAGATAATCACACTTATCATAGATTAATAGTCGTCACATGGCTGCGGAGACTAGGTCTTGCTTCCCAAATGACATGTCCCTTCTAAATAATGAAGGAAGAGTAAGACCTAATAGTGATGTGTCCTAAGAGTAGATGTCTCGAGGAAACATGTTTAAAGGCGATAGGTTGAGGTCGTGACCAAATGAATTGGTGGGTTTCTAGATGATGGTAAAATAGGTGTTTCAAAAGAACTGGGCGAGCGTTCAAACTCGAAGTCGGGTAGTGAAATTACGTAGGGAAAGGTAAGCTATGACAAGTACGGTATGTATGTATAAGTATGTAGAAAATACTTATGGTATATAACGTAAGTCAAGTATGATATAAATCATCAAATAGTAAAGCATAGCATATAGTTGTGTCAAGTAAAACAATAATTAAGGCAACAGGCTTGGCAGGCAGGCATGTGATTGTCATAGGGTTTCGTTTTTGTAGAAGTAGTTATAGTCTGGGGTTGAAAAATACCTAGTTCTCTATAAACCTGGCTCTAATACCAATCTGTAAAACCCCCAAAAATTGGGTCCAGCGAAAGCATACATGTCACTGGGGTGCTACTCAATTGGTATCACAACACAAGTACAAAGAACGGTTTTTTTTATCTCAATCATTTAGAATAAGATTCATTAACAAATAATGTTAAATTTACATTATCCAAAAGTAGATCGGAAATAGGCCCATAAAATAAATAAAGCGGTCCCAACTGTTTATCAGAGCCGCCTATGACCATGCCATTGCCAAGCGCCTCCAAGGGTAAACTATCATCTTAAAACCTGAAAATACATGCTAAAGTGTCAACGTAAAGTTGGTGAGTTCATAGGTTTAAGTATGTAAAAACAGTGCGGATCACAAGGTTCAATATTTACTTGACCATACATTTGGTCGGGAACGAACAGTGGTGTACTGATACATTCGGTTGTGTATGTACATAGCAGGTTGGCCAGTCCATTTGGCAGGTTTGCCAGTTCATTTGGCTTAGCCGGTCCATTTGGCTATGGGAGTATAATCGTTAAAGTACTTGTATCCGCATGTTAAAAATGAGCAATGTATTCTCACATCGAGTAATTGAAAACAAGTGTAAGCAATGCAAAAGTGAGGCTATGAAACTCACCTTAGTAAAGCAGTCTGAATAGAGTAAAGTCAAATAGTATAAGTGGGCAGCACCGACAAGCGACCTAGATTAGTATGGCAAGTCTTAGTTTACAGTTACAATTTAAGACTCGATAAGTTTAAAAGTTTTAAAATATTTGTATTATTGATGCTTGTGTGGCAGCATTCAAGTTTAAAATGGTTTTGGTAAATATTGGCTTGCATTGGCTTTCGGAAGTGCTTAAGTATTCAGGAACAAATAATAAAAGTATCGAAACGAATAAGTCTTTGGTTCGTCAGTAGCCGAAAAATGATGTACGGAAAATAATTGCATATATATATATTAGACGAATTCGAGTTTATAAAAATGTCGTTAAAAGTATATGTATTGATATATGATCGAATATTAGTTAATGATAAAAGTATATAAGATTATTAAAAGAGTTTATATTAAAAATACTCTTATAAGTTATAAATGTAGGATTTTAAGAAAATCGGGCATGACCCGTGTATATGTTTTAATTACACATGGTGACCAAGTGTCATAATGAACCATCGTTATGAAAACGAGTATTGTTTAGTATTATATGAAATATTAACTAATGTTTCGAAAATTAAGTTTCATTTATAGTTAATATTCTATTTTATAAAAATGTTATTTAGTGAAACTGTGTCGGGAGTAAATGACTTGAGTGAGTAAATGAGTGAGTCGTGAAATAAGTTGAAGAAAACAAGTAGTCGTAACTTGATTAAAATGACGATCCGAGTATCCAATATATTACACCATTTGTTTTACACGTTGTACTTAAATCTCAAAATCCGTATATTTATTTCCTTTTATACTAATTCAAATGCACCTTAAATTTTATAACAAGTATTTTGCAAATCTGGTTTCAACCCAACGCACCTCTGTTAAGCTAAACACAACCCACACAAGCCCAATTGGTTAAATCAATTCCAACCTTAGCAAGCCCAATATGAAAACAACTAAACACACCCTTTTTATGTATGTTGGACTCGACAAACCACCCAGGCCCAACTATTAGATCTTTGCAGCCCAATGTAACAATACCAGTTTTAGTAAAATAAAAAGTGTGTCATATTCCTACTACTGGTGTCACGTACAGCAAGGAAAAAGGGGAAAAAATGTTCCTTGGTACACGGAGGCTATCAAAAAGAACGCAAATATCAAGTGTTGAAGACTACTCGAACCCGAGACCACTCGGTGTGGGGCGTCGCAAAAGGGGAAGTCAAAACAGGTTATAACCAAAATAAACACATTCCTCCCACTATGGTCGACCACAGTGGGTCTCGACCAAAGACCAAAACCAACTAAAATCGAAATCAAATAAGCTGTTAACAACAAAATAAGCACTACTTCCAGCCAATGACTATATCACAACAATCTTTAATCCTAACATCATTATATCAATCGGTTCTACAAAAATTGTACCACACCAATTCCGTTTCAACATCAACCAAATCAATCCCCATTTAATTAAGTCGATCGTAAAAAAATACATATATCATAACCGATTCATCAATAAAAATTAAATCAACAATCCAACAATAAACATAACAATAATATTCAAGAAGAATGATGGATTCAAGTGAGACCTTATCAAAAATCGACCGAAAATGAAAGCAAACAATAGCAAATCCACCAAGCCGAATCCAATAGGAACCACCAAGTACTATTTTGATTGTGTCGAGTGTGGTATCTCCCTTGTGGATCGGTGGGGATTAAAAAGGAGAAAAAGTTAGCTTGACTCATTCTTTTGTTGAATCAGTTGTGGTGCCACCCTCTTTGAGGAAAAATAGCCACCGTCTTCAATCTTCAAAATAAACCCGTGACCCTTGTGGAAAGGGGTGAAAATAGATGATGGTGATGGATCGATTACCTTTTCTTTCTTTATCTTATTTGACTAAATGATGATGGTGATTGTTTAGATTTGCTAAAGAAAAAGAGATAGGCGTGGGTTTTTATACTTGGGAGAAAACGATGTTACGAAAAAAAAGGCAGATCTGTGAAAAAGAAGAAGATGGGGCGGGGTGTATGAGATAGTGTTAGAAGTAATTTTTGTTTCATTTCTTAATTATTGTATTATGTGTACCCCGTGTCTCGCTGTGCCACAACACGACATTTTGTCTCAACAAAATGCCTGTGATACATTTTTGGTAATGTTTATATGAATGTAATATAAAAACACAATTATCGACTCCGAATAGTGAATATTGGATTTTTTTCGTTACTATTGCGGTGTCAGTATGCGTGCGGTGTCGTGTTTCAGTAAATGCGATATAGCTCTCGGTTGAATACGTAAATAGTCAGTATGTGTCAGAAAGTGTAAATTTCACAATTTCTGAGCAATTTAGTGGTTTTCTGTAAGCTACAGTGTGCAGGTTAGCTTCCTGAAATAGTTATGTAAGCTCATGTATGCTTAGTTAAACAGTTAAGTAATAATAAATTAACATTTATTATTCAAATATTGGTTGAAAAATTACCGTGTGTCACAGCCTTCCCGCCTTAGAGGAAAACCGTCCTCGATTTTCAGTTAAAGTTACCCGATGGTGTTGCTAAAAGTTGAGGGTATTTACGCTTGATTTCGTCTTCACGTTCTCACGTGAATTCGAGACCTTTTCTAGAACTATTGAGCTTTGACGATCGAGACGTGAGGTGTAACACCCCCATCCGAGAACGGGTCAAATGTCACATTTATGGCGTCAAACAAAACATACGCAAGCGGAAGACTTTAATAATACAATGGTTACAAAAGTGTTCTAAGGGATAATAATAATGTAATCAATCTGAAAATAAAAACTTCCAAAACTAAGATACAAACTAAGTCAAAATGAAAACTCTAAGTCCAACTCTAATCTATGGGGAGCTATCAACAGTGCAGTCCACTAAGAGCTCCTAAGCACTCTTTACTCAAAACCCAGCTTCCCTCTTAAAACCTGCCGCAGGAAAAGAAAATGCGGCTGAGCTTAAAAAGCCCAGTGAACAGATATATATAATGAAAGGTAATAAGCAACGAATGAACGAAACGAAACTAAGGAAACCTGAACAATATACCATAAGTCATGAGAAAATAAATGAATGAATAAGGAATCAGAAATAATAAGGAATGCCCACGAGCCCTAAATAGATATGTCTAGACATGATACATGAATATACCCAAAACAGATAAACATAATCATAATCATAATCATAGCAAAGTCATAGCAAAGTGTACATGGAGTAGCTAGCTCACAATGTAACAGAAGTGAAATGGGCTGTATGGCACACACACAATCCATTCACTAAATAACTGAACTAAACAAAGTACCTAGGATGCATCGATACGCTCCCTGAAAAATAGATATACATATATAAGTTCGAGACTGTGCATACGTACGTTAATATAATAATAATAAGTATGGCAGCCATGGTTGCTATATAGCATAAGTGGGAACGCTGTGGACTAATCACACCTCCACAGAACAGTGTCATGCCATAGGTGCCTCTATGACATGGTCATGGTACCTCCATGACTAGTTCAAAACAAATAGCTCGGGCAATAGAATGAAACAGATGATACAAATAAATCATAAAGGATAATTATCAATTATCCAACAAAGATAATACCAACTGAATGAATCATATCAACAGAATAGCAAATGCATAATAATCAAATGTGGAACATAGATTAGAATAGCAAAACTGTAAATGAAATAGAGTACAAATCATGAGAAATATTTAAGGAAAATATAGAGTACAAATAGGTTAAGTAATTGTGAAAATCATTTAAACACTGTTTTCATAAACTTATTCTTTAAAAAGCAGTTTTCATAAAAGTCATTAAACCTTCATATAAAAGTGGTATCACCTCGGTTTTATAGCAATCATTTTAAAACAGTTTTTCTCAAAACATTATCATGAAATATTTAAGAAAGGTTTTCACACGAAGTTATAATATCAATTGAATTTACAAAGTGTCAAAGGATTCGAATACTGAAGTCACAGGAGATAAAGAACTAATCATATTAGAAAAAACAACCAAAAGAATATCAAATGGATCATAAATTAGAATATCAAACATCAAGGAATCAAGTCATGAGATACCCTTACTGAGAAAGGGCAGAATATATGTATCTTAGCAAATGAAATGAAAGAAAACGAATGAATGAACATAAGGAAACAACGTCACATCTTCTTCAACGAATCTACACAAATTAGGGTTCATAATATACTTATTAACTCATTGATGTCATAATGGACTCTATTACTCATTACCATTTACTAATGTGATTAGGGTTTCATATGTGAAATTAGGTTACATATGTTCAATAGTATCCAGATTAATGTTTCAAATGAAATTAGGGTCAAAACATATTTAATGGGATTAGGTTACACCAAAACTGTGACTTATACTTATTTCAGATTTTATCACGTTGAAGCCCCTTTGTTTATGAATTTAAAACTATATTTATATACTTACTGAGGTGCTCAAATAATTATCATAGATACTTATACATGTTAGGTAATTACTATAATTTTTCTATATTTTATTTCAAAATGAAAGTATCCAAACAAAAATCATTTTCCCAGACCTGTCCAGAAAAATAACTGCTCAGACACCTAGAAAGTTTGCCCTTAACTAACCCATTTTGACACTTCAGAAAAATCCACCAAAATTCCAAGAAGGCACACATATCCTAAATATTACCTTTGTAGAATTATAGATCTTAAATCCTCACGGTTTCGAAACTAAAATTCAACAACACCAGCTGAATTTTCAGACTCCTAAACTCAAGATTGACAACCAATGTTCTAAAAATCAGAAAGTCACCTTCCCTACCTCCAATGATCAAGAAAATTACATATCCAGAAAATAGACAACTTGAAGTTAATTTTAGACTCAAGAATCCTGTAAAAACACGTTGGTATCATCAAGATTTACCCCGTCCAATCCAACCCAAAATCTGGACAGCATGTAGTAAGACAGAAAACAAACCCAACCCTTCTCTAAACCCTAGCGAGAAACCAAAAATAACAAACCAACCCAAATCCATTTTTAGTAAAGCAATCCGAGATACAAACACTATAGGTGATGATGAATATGAAAAACATATTAAAATAATCAAACACAGCGGAAACATCACCTAGAGACGGATCCATATAGCCATATGATCAATCAATAATAAATATAACAATTATATACCTTTGTAGCGTGATTCGGGAGTCTCTAACAATCACCAAACCCACGAATGGAATAAGAAACCTAAATGATCAATGAGGTTGATCACTTCTATGATAGAAACACACTACACGTCATCGATTACCACCCGATGCTAGTCTTGACCTTGTAACACTTATTCTTGCAACAACCTACAATAGATTAAGAAAAGAAAGGGATCAAAAACACAAACCCTAGGGGGGTTATGTTTTGTGCCATAGGTTTAAGAGAGGAAGAGAGGGAGAGAAAGATGGCTAGTGGTTAATGTGATTGATTATATTTTAATGACCAAATCAATGGGAGGTAATAAGAAATAATGTTACACTTAACCCCTTGCTCTGTTCCCTCTTGTTTCCCACCATGGCCGAACACATGGGGGCCTTAAATGCGCTTGCCCATTTGTTGGTCCAATCCAATAAGCTAAGTACTAGCTTAGTTATTAGTAGCCCGTTATTGATCCCAAGTTACGTAGTCTTATATATAGTGTAAATACGATAAATACAATATATAAAATGGTATCTCTGTGTATAAGTGTATGACCCCATAGGCTCACATATGTCTAATCATATAATTATTTATTATAACACGAGCATACCCCAACAGCTCCCACTTGCGACGTCATAATAATCAAGTAATTATATAAGCAAAGGTTAGCGTCTAGCAACACGCCAATGCCCCTAGAAATTTGTGAGGATAGTTTCTTAAACGTCTCATTTAAATGGTTTATATGTCATCCATCCTTTTGTTATAGATACCAGGTTGAACATTAGTCATGGATCAAAAGTCATTCTAATAGTTCAACTATTATGTTTCTTGATATTGATATTGAACAAGATTACCAAGTGGATCAAGATGCATCTTAATCTCATTTTGGTACGGCCATACAAACATCTGTCCAATTCATCGAGGGGCCCGATAGTATCTAACTCCATAACATGTGGAGGAATAAATCGTATTTTGATTGCATGTGTCATTCATGTGTTTCATATCACTCATGAAGATGGTTTTTATAACTACCTGTTGATCCCAGTTGAGCAATTGATCTTGTTAGTTATCTTAGATGTGAATCTAAAACAACAAGTATAGAAAATGACTTGACTTGAAACAATATTAAACACTATGCGGAATCTAATTTTTAATCTTAAGAAGAACAATTAAACAAACAGTAGAATTTTCAACAAACACTTCAACATATTAGATATACGAATACTCAAAAGTATTAGGGTTTACAACCTTGAAGTGATTCGACTCTAACAATGATACGTACTAAACTCTAACCCTAGAACCTCCTTTTATAGACTAAAGAGTTATTTACAAGATAAGTATAAGTCTAACTAAATAGGATATATAAAAAAGCCTTTCCATACTTATCTAACCGACTATACATCATTATCACATAAACAGTAGAAACTATCTCTAGCAGTAGAATCATTAAGCCTAGCAGTAGTATCTACTTAGTGTATTCTCTTGATCTTTATCAGCAACTCCAGCAGTAGTATGAATACTGTTGGGAATAAAATGTTCAAGTCAAAGAGCCTACCAGATATGTCAAAGAGCCTGCTAGTTGATTTTGAAGAGTATGAAGATGTACTAACAGTACCTTCTAGGTAGAAGGTACTGCTAGTTGATAAAGGTCCTGCCAAGCTTTATGTCAAGTTGATAGATATTTTGTAATAGATATTTAGTTGAATTATTAGTCTTTGTACATTGTTATACGTTATGTAGAAGTAGTTTAGTCTTCTGTGGTATACAGAAGAATATTACAGAGTTGTTACATTGGTAGTTGTATTTAATTGTAGGCTAGAATAGTCAAAGTATCTTATTATATTCAACCACTTGACAACTTGTAATAAGGGTACCTTATACTATAAAAGGTTCTCTTAGTCACACCTTCGTGCATGCATCTCTTCAACTAATAACCAAAAACCGAACAATCTCTCAAGTAACTTAGTTACTCATTTCACAAATCCTTTTACAATCTAAGATTCAAGATTACTTTGTAATCCCGGTGATAGTTAGATCATCCGTATTATTTCATCAATAATATTGAATCATTTTGTGTTAACTAAAGTTGTGTTCCTTGTTCATTACAAACTCACGTTTACATAACTCACCACCTTTGTGTTCTTTTAAGTGTGTTGTAGTAGATTCCGCATGCTAAACACATTCATACATAAATATCCCAAACACGTTACTAAGATTCACATCCCAAGTGTTTGAACACACAACACCTTTCCACAAGTGGTATCAGAGCCAGGTTGATATTTACAAATTAAAAGAACAATGGATGTTGAAAATATTCAAACTAATGTTGCAACTAAACTTCCATTACTCAAGCAAAATGAGTTTGATATGTGGCGACTAAGGGTAGAACAATACTTTCAAGTGCAAGACTATGCACTTTGGGAGATCATTGAAGAAGGCAACTCATTTAAACCCTCAATCACCACTACAACAGTAAACGATGCTCTTGTAACACAAATACAAACAAGCCCATCAAATGCAGAAGAAAGAATTCAGAAGCGAAATGATCTAAAAGCCAGGAGTATGTTACTGATGACTATTCCAAATGATCAGCTTTTGATCTTTAACAAATACAAAGATGCTAAAACCCTTTTTGAAGCTATTGTGGCTAGATTTGGTGGTAATGATGCTACCAAGAAAACTCAGAAAACACTACTCAAACAGCAGTTTGAAAACTTTACAGCCACAACAAATGAGTCTTTGGACAGTATGTTCAATAGACTTCAGAAGCTTTCAAGCCGGTTAGCCATCCATGAAGTGATGATAACTCAGGAAGACCTAAACTCCAAATTTCTTAGGAGTTTACCCACAGAATGGTCCATGCATGTCATTGTCTGGAAAAACAAACCAGATATTGATCAGATGAGTCTTAATGATCTCTACAACAATTTCAAAATAGTAGAGCATGAAGTAAAGAAGACCACTGGTTCAAGCTCAGGAAACATGGCTTTTGTTTCATCTCCAAGCACCTCAAAGGTTGTTGATGAAGAAAAAGATGGCAGAGAAGAAGGTACTGCCAACACAAACTTTGGTACTGCCAGTACTTCCAGCAGTACCAAAACCATTTTAGATGAAACAATTGGGTGTGCTTTTCTTACATCTCAACACAATGGGTCCATATTAACTTTTGAAGATCTTCAAGAGATTCATCCTGATGATCTTGAAGAGATGGACATAAAGTGGTAACTTTCACTTCTGAGCATAAGGGCTAAGAAGTTGTTGATGAGGACTGGTAAGAAGATTACCATAGATGGTAATGAGCCTGCTGGGTATGATAAGTCAAAAGTGGAGTGTTACAACTGCCACATGAAGGGTCACTACTCTAGAGAGTGTAGAAGACCTAAGAAGCAGGATGACAAGGGTAGAGGGTTTGACAATAGGAATAAAGGAAGCTTTGAGAAGAAAGGAAGCTTTGAAAGCAAGAGTAAGGAAGTGGAAATCATTGAGCCCAAAGCAATGGTTGCTATTGATGGCATAGGTTTTGATTGGAGTTTCTTGGGTGAAGAAGAGTCAACTTCTGATGAATTGGCTTTGATGGCATTCTCCACTCCTGAGGTACAAATTACAAAATGTTCTACTACTTGTAAAGTTTTTGATGAATTAAAATCTTATATAAAACTTTATGATGAGCTGAAAGTAGAAGAAAGAAAAACCCATCAAAAATTAGTCGATTATAAGTGTGGTATGGCCAAACTTGAAAAACAAATCATTCACTTTAGAGAAAATGAACTTACCTTTTCTGATGCAAAAGCTATTCTTAATAGACAAATATTTTTGAAAGATTCAGAAATAGAAATGCTAAGAACTGAGTGTACTAAAGTGACATTGGCTAGAGATAATATTGCACTGACTGTTACCAAATTGGAAATTGCATCTGATTGTACTAGGAGCATAGTTGAAAATCAGATGAATAAAAGAATCAAATATGGGATAGGATACAATAAATGTCCACCTCCTTATAGAGGAATTCCTTGTCCCCCAGGATCAGATCTTGCTGAATCAGGTTTACATGAATTCATTAACAAACCATTGGCTAAACCTGTAGAGAAAAGTGAACCTTCTGAGAGTGCTAAGATTGCCTCACTCTCTAAGGTGCCCACTGATAAGAAACCAGATATTCTAATTATTGAAGATTGGGTATCTGATGATGATGAAGATGAGACTATTCCTATCAAAGGAAACAAAGTAGGACCAATCAGTCCTAAAAGAGTAGAGATTAAGGATAAGGCTAAAGCTGTTTTGAAAACAGTTGAAAGTTGTGAAAAATGTAATAACAAACCTAGAGGAAGCCAAAGAAATTGGAACAACCTTAAGTCACAACAACCAGGTGATGACTTTGTTATGATCAATAAGGCTTGTTATTATTGTGGTAGCTTTAATCATCTTCATGCTTATTGTAATAATTGGGTTTCTGGGAGTAAAACAAAGTCTAAAACAAATGTTACTCACCCCAGAAAAAGTTTTGTTAAGTCTAACACCACAAAAGTTAAACATACTGTTAGACAAAATAAGCCTGTTATTACAAAACCAACTGATAAGGGTACAAGAAACACTTTCAAATATGTACCAAAAGTTGTGAATAGTCCTATTCAAAAGAAATCTGTGGTCAAAACATAAATTTGGAAACCAAAAACCAAAGGTCCTGCTAGACCAAAAGGTCCTGCTAGACCAAATGGTACTGCCAAAATTGGTACTGCCAAACTTGGTACTGATAGACCAATGACCACAAAATGGATAAAAAGGGAAAGTGCTGTTAAGTCCTCAGCATGTTGGATCTGGAAACCAATCCAATCAAAAGGTGCATCAACAATCCTGAAAAGGTTTGATTTCATTGATGCAAGAGGCAAACCCAAGTCTGTCATGGCTTGGGTACCCCAAGGAAACTAATATGTTTATTCATGTGCAGGAACATTCATCTGATATTGGTGATCAAGGTTATGTAGATAGTGGATGTTCAAGGCACATGACAGGCAACATGTCTTTTCTCTCAGACTTCAAAACAGTTGATGGGGGATATGTTACCTTTGGGGGAGGAATAAAAGGAAAGATCACTGGTAAAGGTACTATCAAAACCAGTAAATTAGATTTTGAAAATGTGTATTTTGTGAAAGAACTTCAGTTTAATCTCCTTAGTGTCTCACAAATGTGTGACAAAAAGAACAATGTTCTATTTACTGACAATGAATGTATGGTTCTTTCTTCTGATTTTAAAATGCCTGATGAGAGTCAGATCCTTCTTAAAATCCCAAAAAGGAACAATATGTACAGTGTTAATTTAAAGAACATTGATCCTAAGGAGAGTCTAACTTGTTTGGTAGCAAAAGCCTCATTGGATGAATCTATGCTTTGGCATAGAAGGCTTGGTCATGTAAACTTTAAAACAATCAACACTATTGCAAAATATGATTTGGTAAGAGGTTTACCCAAAAAGATTTTCCAAAATGACCAAACCTGTGTTGATTGTCTAAAAGGCAAACAACATAGAGCTTCTTGTAAGCCCAAGACCCAAAACTCTATTTCTCAGGCTTTATACATGCTTCATATGGATCTCTTTGGTCCTACTAATGTGTGTAGCTTGAATGGTAAAAGATATTGTCTTGTTGTTACTGATGATTATAGCAGATTTTCTTGGGTTTTCTTTTTAAGATCTAAACATGAAACTAGTGAGATTCTTAAAACTTATATCACTGAGGTAGAAAACCAATCTGATAAGAAAGTCAAAGTCATCAGATGTGACAATGGGACAGAGTTCAAGAATAGGGTTATGGATGACTTTTGCAAGGAAAAAAGGATAAAAAGAGAATTTAGTGTAGCTAGAACCCCACAGCAAAATGGAGTAGCAGAAAGGAAGAATAGAACACTTATAGAGGCTGCTAGAACTATGTTAGTAGACTCTAAGTTGCCTATTTCATTTTGGGCTGAAGCAGTAGGTACTGCTTGTTATGTACAAAACAGGGTTCTTGTGACAAAACCACATAGAAAGACTCCTTATGAACTTTTCTTTGGTAGAACACCATCTTTAAGTTTTATGAGACCTTTTGGTTGTCATGTCACTATTCTCAATACCAAAGATCATTTAGGCAAGTTTGATGGAAAAGCAGATGAAGGCTATTTGATAGGATATTCTTTGCAGAGTAAGGCCTATAGAGTGTTTAACACTTGCACTAGGCTAGTGGAAGAGAATCTTCACATAGAGTTTCAAGAGAAACTAACAAATGTGAAAGGAATTGGACCAGATTGGATGTTTGATATTGATAGGCTTTCAGAATCTATGAATTATGTGCCTGTTTCAGGTACAAATACTAATGATGATGCAGGTTTTGAAGATAATGTTGAAACTCCTAAAGATCAAGATTACATCTGGATGCCAATTTGGAAAGGTTTGGATCTATCTTTAAGTCAAGAAGAACCTTCAAAATCAACAAATGAAGGTACTGAAGATGATCATGGAACTCAGAATCAAGAGAATCAAGAAAGTAGTGCAAATGACAATGGTACTGCTAGTTCACCAGATGGTACTGCCAGTTCATAAATTGATACTGCTGAGCCATTGAATGTTCAAATAGATGATTCTTTACCAGAAGAAGTGGGGATTGGCAATCTTCCATTTACCTATGAAGTTCCTACAACACATAACACTAGAGTTCTCAAAGATCACTCAACTGATGATGTGATTGGTAGCATTAATTCTGGTGTTAGAACAAGATCTCAAGTTGGTTTATCTCAAGTCTTGACTTCAGATCAAGAAGGGTTTATCTCCTCTATTTATGAAGAAAAGAATAATGAAGGTGCCAACATATGCCTGTTTTCATGTTTTCTATCTCAGGCTGAACCCAAAAACATAAACAAAGCTTTAGATGATGCAAGTTGGGTAGAAGCAATGCAAGAAGAGCTTCTCCAATTCAAGGTTCAGAAGGTTTGGATATTGGTTGATTTGCCCAAAGGTCATAGGGCAATTGGAACCAAATGGGTGTTCAGAAACAAGAAAGATGAAAGGGGTATAGTGATCAGAAACAAAGCAAGATTGGTAGCCCAAGGATATACTCAAGAAGAAGGGGTAGATTATGAAGAAGTTTTTGCTCCAGTTGCAAGACTTGAAGCAATTAGGATATTCTTGGCCTATGCTTCATTCATAGGCTTCACTGTCTATCAAATGGATGTTAAGAGTGCATTTTTATATGGTGAAATTGAAGAACCAGTGTATGTCTCTCAACCTCCAGGCTTCATTGATGCAGAATATCCAGACAAGGTTTATAAGGTTACCAAGGCTCTTTATGGTCTACACCAAGCTCCTAGGGCATGGTATGAAACATTGGCTTGCTTTCTACTAGAAAGTGGATTCCAAAGAGGCAAGATTGATCCAACTTTGTTCATCAAAAGAACAAAGAAAGATATCTTGCTAGTGCAGATTTATGTTGATGACATTATCTTTGGATCTACAAACCAAGTCTTGTGTGTAGAATTTGAAAAAATTATGCATAGTAAGTTTGAAATGAGTTCCATGGGGGAACTTACTTTCTTTTTAGGTCTCCAAGTGAAACAATCCAAAGAAGGCATATTTATCAGCCAAGATAAGTATGTAGCAGAGATCCTAAGGAAATTTCAGTTTGCTGATTCTAAGGTTGCAAGTACACCAATGGATGCAGAAAAAGGGCTACTCAAGGATGCTGAAGGAGAAGATGTGGATTTGCACAATTATAGATCAATGATTGGGTCTTTGATGTACCTTACATCATCAAGACCAGATATCATGTTCTCAGTATGTGTATGTGCAAGGTTTCAAATACATCCCAAAGTCTCTCATCTAACAGCAGTCAAAAGAATCTTTAGATATCTTAAGGGTCAACCTAGGTTGGGTCTTTGGTATCCAAGGGAATCATCTTTTGAATTGGTGGCTTATTCTGATAGTGACTATGCTGGTGCAACTCTAGACAGAAAATCCACAACTGGTGGATGTCAATTTCTTGGTTGCAGACTCATCTCTTGGCAATGCAAGAAACAAACAATGGTGGCCAACTCTACAACTGAAGCAGAATATGTTGCTGGTGCAAGTTGTTGTGGGCAAGTTCTTTGGATCCAAAATCAAATGCTTGACTATGGGTACAATTTTCTTAACACCATTATTTATATTGACAATAGCAGTACTATATGTATCATTAAAAACCCAGTTCAACACTCAAAAACAAAACACATTGAAATCAGACACCATTTCATAAGGGATTGCAATGAGAAAAGGTTAATACAAGTTGTTAAAATTGATTCTGAAAAGAATTATGCATACCTTCTCACCAAAGCTTTTGATTTAGGTAGATTCAAATATCTTGTAGGAGGTATTGGAATGATAAATCTTTGAAAAACATGTGTTTTTGTACATAAAATTAACTGGTATTGGCTTTTAAACATGGTACTGCTAGTTGGTCAATAGGTACTGTCAGTTCATAATTGGTCCTGCTAGTATAAAATTTGCTATGTTTTGTTCATATTGATGCTTAAAATGTTTAAAATGCTATAGATCAAGTGCTTTGCACTTTGTTCTTTTGGTTTGCAACTAACACATTTCAGGTTGATAACAAAACAAGAGATCTTCCGAACAAAAAAAAGGGAAAATGAAAGTTATTTACATCTCAGGGGAGATAACAATCTCAGGGGAGGAAATGATAGCCCAAAATGGAAGAAAAACTAATTTATGAAAGAAAAAGACAAGAGCATACAAGATGATGCAAAGGTTGAACAAGATAGGATTAGATCACATATCTAGAAGGGATGAAGCATTCCTAAAGGAGAAAGTTCTATCTAGATCAAACTAAGAAAAGTTTCAACTCAAAGGCATGCAATTAGATGATTTCACTTGTTGAACCAATCATCCAAGATACACAGCATCATTGCCTTTTTATTTCCTCCATCCAAGGAAATTGCACCATCTTTAGGCCAATATGGCTTTTGGTATTCAGTTCACCAAGTTTTTACAAACTTAAGAGCTGGCTAGTCCATAAGCAAACGGCTTTTGGTAAAGACAAATCAAATCCGTTGATGGTTGATAGTTTACCAAAAACTATATGGTTGTTAACTAACCATACTTAATTGTAAATAGTTAGCTAGTCCTTAAGCAAACGGATTTTGGTAAAGACAACTCAAATCCGTTGATAGCTGGTAGTTTGCTAAAAACTATAAGGGATTTTTGCAAAACTTTCAAAGGTACTGGTAGTTCAAAAATTGGTACTGCTAGAGTAAAATGGTACTGCTAGATAGCCGTTGAGCCTGTCAGAAAAAGTTTTAGCCGTTGGGCCTGGTAGTTAAAATTAGCCGTTGGGGTAGTTATGTAAATTACTGATGATTATATTATATTATATTTCTCATATAAAAGATCTTTTTAACCGCCTTTACATTTACTTATTATAATCTTTCTTATTGTCGGTTAAAAGTAATTCACAAATATCATCTTTCATCAGTCCTTATCACAATTAACTTACACCTTTCATCTTCTACCAGTACCACCAACAAATCCCACCATCATATTCAAAATTTTCATTATGGATACCACAGTTGTTCTAAACTTTGTTCAACGTCACAATCAATTAGCCTTTTTGGAAAGTCAGAGGATATTGCCTCTTTTCATCAAGTAGTGGATTTTTTAAATGCTTCCTACATCAGGTTTGCTTTACTAGTCAACCCCACTATTTATGAATCTCAAATTTTACAATTTTGGAAATCAGCTAAAATTGAAACTTCTGAAAATGGGGAAAAAGAGGATTAAGGCCAAAGTGGATGGCAAACATTTGACTCTTACTGAGTCATCCATAAGAAGACATCTTCATTTGGATGATTCTGATGGTATTAGTCAGTTGCCAGATACTGAGATTTTTGAAAATTTGGAAAGAATGGGGTATCATGCTACTTCTACAAAACTCATTTTTCTAAAGAAGTATCTTACTCCACAATGGAGATTTTTAATCCATAAAATTCCTTCATTGTTTGAGCCAGAAGAAAACCTCTTGGGAGCAATTCAGTGGAAACATGGCTTCTGCTCTCATCTGCTTGGCTACAAACAGAAAATACAATTTTTCCAAACATATTTTTGAAGGGTTGATTAAAAATGTGGATAGTGAAACAAAGTTTTTGATGTATCCAAGATTTATTTCATCCATCATTGCAAAATCAAAACATTTGTTGCTTCCCCCACACACACTTTATGAAACACCAAAACTTTCTCACAAAGTATTTTCAAACATGAGAATTGGTTTCAGAGGGGAAGAAATACTACTATTTGATGAAATGTTACCACAACATCCAGAAGAACCAACACCATCAACTGAATCACCATCATCTAGTTCTTCAACTGGTTACATCTCACCAACACATCAAACATCACCAATACCATCTCCAATACCATCAGCAACACCACCAACATCATCACATCATGTATCACAAACCCAATCACCTCAGACAATGCAAGAACTAAAAGAGAAGGTGAAGCTCTTAGAAGATGCTCTTAAAAGTCAAAGCAAGAAATTTTCTGAGATCAACATCAAATTAGTCAAGAGGGTAAAGAAATTGGAGGGTGAAGTGAAGAAGCTAAAGGGTAAAAGATCTGCAAAGGTTGTTTTATCTAGTTCTTCAAAATCAGATGCTGATAGGTTAGGTCACTCTTCCAAAAAGGGGAGGATGGATAGTTCTGAAGATGAGGAGGAGGCTCAATTTGAATTCCATGAAGGAACTCAAGTTTATGATGAAGAGCCTGCTAGGCCAGGCAAGAGCCTGCTAGGATTGAGAGGCTATTGGCAATGGAGTACAAAGGGTCTGCTGAGAAAGTGTACAAAAGAAAGAGGAATTTAGAGCCTCAAGGAGATTTGTTTGTTCAAGGGAGGTTATTTATTGCTGATGAGCAATCTACTGCTCCATCTCAAGAACCAACTCCAAAGGATAAGGGCAAGAGCATTATGGTTGAAGATGAGCCAAAGCCCAAAAAGTTAAAGAAATCAGAGCAAGCACAGATTGCTAGAGATGAAGAAGAGGCCAAAAGAATTCATGAAGAAGAACAGCAGAAAGCATTTGAAGCCTCAAGACTGCTAACAGAGATGAAAGAGCAAAAAGATGCTGCTCAGACTCTTCTTGAAACTCAAATTGCTCAAGAAACTTTTGATGCACAGATGCAATGGATTATTGCTAATGATCCAATTGTGAAAGGGTCAAGCAGCAATAATAGTAAATGACAAGAATCTCAACTCTGATGAGAAAACAGCAGAGCTTGAATCTTTTATCAACAAGAAGTATAAAGAAGCAGCTCTGGCTGACATTTTTGAAAAGATGAAAGAAAGTGAGAAAAGAGGTTTTAAGGTAGGCAAATCATGGAAAGATCAAGTAACTTTTATGAAGAGATTTCTAAAAGGTCAAGCAAATTGACTGATTATCAACTGAAGAAGAAATCTGCTGATGAAATCTACTTCTTGTATCTACAAGCCTACAAAAGTCTCTACTACAAAGTTCCATCTGATGCAAAGCCCTCTATGAAAAAGAAAGATGCTCAGAAGAAAGAAGAAGCAAAATTGGACTCAGAGCAAGTAAGTAAGATGTTAATTACTTTGCCAACTATCATACATGCTGATCCAATTAGCTGTAGACGCCCTATTATTGATTGGGAGATCAACCATGATAGATTAGGAAAGTCATGGAAAATAACAAGGGTTGGGGGTCAGTCTGCTATCTTCAAGAATTTTGAAAATCTAGTTAGAGCATGTGACAGAGCAGACTTAGAAGAATTGTGGAATCTAGTTCAAATTAAGCTAGACACAAATTCTAGTACTGATGTTAAGGAACAGGAACTATGGGTAGAATTCAATAGGATGTATGATCCTGATCCCAAAGATGTTCATTGGAAATTTCCCTATCATGATCCTTCAACAACATGGGAATTTCTAAGCCTTAGCAGTATTCATCATCTTTACACACAGAGTGGGATTGAACTCTTTATGTTGGCTGAGAAAGAGTATCCACTTAGTTATGAAGTTCTTACAACTATGATCTCCAAGAGATTAAGATGTGACAAAGATGAAGAGAATTCAGAAATTGTTCAAAGTTTGCTGAGGAGCATATTTGAGCAATGTGAAAGAAAAAGGAAGAACAGAGAGTAAAGGTTTTTGGAAGAGTTCCCTCAAATCCTCAAGGTATGTATTTTATTCATCAGAAACTTGTGTATTTTAATGGAAATAACAAGTTTAGGGAGGATTGTTGGGAATAAAATGTTCAAGTCAAAGAGCCTGCCAGATATGTCAAAGAGCCTGCTAGTTGATTTTGAAGAGTATGAAGATGTACTAACAGTACCTTCTGGGTAGAAGGTACTGCTAGTTGATAAAGGTCCTGCCAAGCTTTAAGTCAAGTTGATAGATATTTTGTAATAGATATTTAGTTGAATTATTAGTCTTTGTACATTGTTATACGTTATGTAGAAGTAGTTTAGTCTTCTGTGGTATACAGAAGAATATTACAGAGTTGTTACATTGGTAGTTGTATTTAATTGTAGGCTAGAATAGTCAAAGTATCTTATTATATTCAACCACTTGACAACTTGTAATAAGGGTACCTTATACTATAAAAGGTTCTCTTAGTCACACCTTCGTGAATGCATCTCTTCAACTAATAACCAAAAACCGAACAATCTCTCAAGTAACTTAGTTACTCATTTCACAAATCCTTTTACAATCTAAGATTCAAGATTACTTTGTAATCCCGGTGATAGTTAGATCATCCGTATTATTTCATCAATAATATTGAATCGTTTTGTGTTAACTAAAGTTGTGTTCCTTGTTCATTACAAACTCACGTTTACATAACTCACCACCTTTGTGTTCTTTTAAGTGTGTTGTAGTAGATTCCGCATGCTAAACACATTCATACATAAATATCCCAAACACGTTACTAAGATTCACATCCCAAGTGTTTGAACATACAACACCTTTCCACAAATACACTAGCATTAGTATCATTATAACCAGCAGTAGTATAACACTTAGTTAATTTTCCATTTAACACCATAAGCAGTTGTATCTAATCTGAGCAGCAGCATCTCTTTAAACCCAACAATCCTCCCCTAAACTTGATATTTTCTTCCAAAATCATCAAGTTTCATGTTTAGCATAAACAACCACCAGAAGGATGCTTCCAAACACATTTACTTTGTCTTTCTCTTATAATCTGCCCCATACAGTTGTCTTTGCATTTTTCTGAGAAGATCAACAACCATTTGACTCCAATGATCAATGTGAAGTTTAATAGTTCCATTTACCATCATATCAAGTGTAGTCTTAGCCAGAGGATAATCCTTTTCTACCAGCATGAAATTTTGAAGTCCTCCCTTTAGCATTATATTGTGAACACCACATGATTGAAACAATCTCCAAAGATTAATTTTAGTACACTTGGCCTGCTCATTCCAAATTCTATCTTCAGGATAAACTACAAACATAATCTTTAAATCTACCCAGAGAACACTATCCAACTCATTTTGTGGCCTTGAATCTCCATATTTGTTCTTGAATAATTTCCACAAGGTCACCAAATCTTCTCTATCAAAGTTTCTGAGCATTTGAGAAAATGTCAAAAACCATTGAGTTCTTCCACCAGCTCTGTTTATCTCCCACCAAGGAGTTTTATCCTTATAACCATTCTTCCATCCAATGATAGGAGCTTTAGAATGCAAAGGAGTAGTTTCAAAAAATGTGTCATCATCATTTTCTACAACTCTAGTCATTTGTTGTAAATCATCTGCTTCTTTTTCATCATCAACTTTCTCTTCATTCTCACTCTCTGACTCAGAACTCTGCTCAACTGCCTTTGACTTATCAGATTTCCTCTTTTTCCTTCCAACACTTTTCAAAACTCTTCCAGTTCTCTTGACTCCAATACTAGAACTTTTTTTCTCTTCTTCCTTCACAACTTTTTCTTCTACCTTCTTTTCCACATTTTCTTTTTCCACCTCAACCACTGTCTCAGCCTTCTTTACTTGATCCTCTGTTTCCATAGGAACAAATGTATCCATTTCTCTTTTAGCTTTCTCAAACATCTTTTGAATTGAATCATCTAAGTACCAAGATAGATGTTTAAGTGTGTATCCCTTCATATTTTTCAGGTACCTTTCTTGAAATTTTCTTACTTGTTTGACAGTTGGTGGTTTGAGCAATTTCCTTTTTCTTCTCTCAGCAAGATACCATTTCTTTCTTTCTGCTCTGAACTTCTTCAACCAATTAGTTCTTTCTTCTATACTTTGTGTATCTTCCTGTTTCATCAACTTGGAAAGCTCAAAATCTGCATCACACTTTATTCTCTCCTCATCCCAAGCATCCAATAATGCCTTTGTTTTTGCTTCATCTTCAGCATGTTTTCTTTGATCTTCAAGGACTTGTTGATTCTCATCTTCAAATTCAGCAGCTAACTTCCTTGCAGCTTCTTCATTAAAGGCAATCTGCTTCTCCTTAGGCCAAAACTCAAAAGGTATGTCAGGTTCAGGCTCAGGTTCTTCAATCATTATGCCTTTACCTTTTCCTGAATACTGAGGTGTCTGAGCAGCTTTCTTGGTTGGGATGGGTTCTCTAATCACAACACCTTTGACAGGTGCTATTGATTCCTTTTGTAGTTGTGGTTATGGTTGTGATTGTGGTTTAGATGGTTGTGATGTTTTCAATTGGATGATAGCTTCAACTAAACTCACATCATCATCAAATATCTTAGCAGTAGAATCACCCTGAGTCTCAACAGTAGAAACTTTAACACCAGCAATAGAATCCTTTACCTCAGCAGTAGGATGCAGAACATCAGCAGTAGAATCATCCTTAGCTAATTTTTCACTATCACCAGCAGCAGTTTCAACTTGAACTTGAGCAGCAGCATCACCCAAGCTTTTAATGGATTCCACCATTACTTCAGAAGCTTTCACAAGCTGCTCAGCATCCAAAGTTTTTAATTTATCCACTAGCTACTCCTTGTTTACTTTCTCCAATACTGTTTCATTACCATCTTTGTCTTTAACCACAAACTCAGCATTTTCATTATCCCCACTATCCATATCCATATCCAAATTTTCATTACCAGCAACACCTTCAACATTTAAGTCTTCAGCCTCCCCTGAATCCTTGGTAGCCTCCCCTGAATCCTTGTCCAAATTCCTCCCTTGTTTGGGAGCATCCTCCCCCAAACTTGGTTCAGAAGATTCCACCCTTGCAACAGACCCAAGCTTGTACAACCTCTTTGTTTTGTATGTTCTTGATCTCTGTAAACCTTCAAGATGCCTAACCCTTTGCTTCAACTTTCTGATTTCAGCACCTTGAGAAGTTTTAACCTCTTGAAGCTCCTTCTTGAGACCAAGAACAGCCATTGACAATTGTGAACATTTTGCCATCAATTCTTTTATAAGTTCCATACTATCCTCACCACTTTGGCCTGCGTTACCTGGCCCGAGAGGTGGATCACTGGAATTTTCATTTTGTACATTGTGGTCCATCAATTCCTCAGTTTCATGTCTATCCTCATCACTTCGGGATGTGTTACCTTCCTTGAGAGGTGAATCATGGGATGTAAACTCAGTATCAAACCTAGTTTGATCATCTGAGCCCCCATATTATCCATTTGGCTGGGGTTTCCATCACCTGTACCAGGTTCATGAGAACCAGATACATTAGATGTTGCCTTGGTTGGGGTCTTATTTATGTTACCACTGACCTACTCTACTTCTAAGCTAACAACAGTAGTGGTAGCCCCTTCCAACATGTCACTCCCCACACCTGTGACAGCCTCATCTGCTCCAACCATCCTAACACTAGCCTGAGGTAGCTGAGTGTTCTTATTTTGTGAATCCCTAGGGGTTTGGGTCTTTTCAGGTTGTGTAGATGATTGTTCCAAATTTGTGGGTGCGTAATGGGTAGCAATTGTGATTTCTGCACCTTCACCCTGATTTTGACCCAATGACAACATATAGGGAAATAATGGTGTCACTGTCCCAGAAAAACCCTTTCCATCCTTTTTCAAATAGGAAAATAATTTCTTTTGAATTACAGGGCAAATAAATTCCTTTTTATGTACCTTAGGTTTTGAAAGTTGATTATTCAGAATTAGTTGCAAAAACCGTGGATAGATGTAATAATTACCATTTATATTCTTTTTCAAACCATCCATTATCATATTCAAAAAATTAAAAGGTTGTCCTTTAGCCAGAAAATTATAGCAGAAGCTTGAGTTGTACTGAATTCATTCCAACCTGAAGTTTTTGGAGTTAGTCAATGTAGAATGGTATGAATCAAAAACTTCCATTGAGGACAGAGAAGACCTTTATAAAACTTTAAACCTTCAACTTTCTTCTCATATCCCATGTTTTTAAGTTCCTTAAAAATGATAGAATTTTCAAGACAAGTTATTTCCTCATCATCTGCAAAGTGAAGAGCTTCTCTCACAGAGGATTCAGAAATAACTATCTTGTGGCCATCTACCTTAGCCTTTAAATGTTCTTCCCCATTTGTAGTTCTGATCTTAACAGTAGACCAAAATTGATCAATGTGGGAAACAAATATAGTAGTGTTTGCTGTTAATGCATACCTAATGTGAGTAGCATTAAGAAAATCAATTACCTCAGCAAATCCATCAGCTTCTTTAGGCTTTTGAAGAAAAGCGATTTGATTATGGCTATCAGAAAAGATTCTTGTCGACATTGTGAATTAGGGTTTTGATTTTGGGGGTTTTTTAAATCAGAGGTTAAGAATTGTGATAGGGTTTGAATTAGAGTGATTTATGAGCGCGTAAAACCAATTATGAGATCGAATTAGGTTTTTAAGCCTTTCGGATCTAATTAGGGTTTTATTGGCGCCAAATTTGCATAACCGACCCTACACTTTCAAAACGAGCAGTAGAATCCCAGCACTTGCAAAGCGAGCAGTAGTATCCTAGCAGTAGAAAATTTTGCCTAGCAGCATAAACTTTGTAACTAGCAGTAGAATATCTGTTGAACTCTTCAAACACCTTTTTCTCTGCAAACAAGCATTCCCCTTTGACTTTTCCTGCAACAGATTAGTCCAAAACCACAAAAACACAAGAAAGAATATACCACAATAATCACAATTCATAGTTATACTTAGCAGTTGTATAAGCAACAAGCAGCAGAACTAAATATAACTAGCAACACATAGCAAGCAGCAGAAACAACTTTTTGACCAATAACAGTACAAATCCTTACAAAACATTACAAGAACACAAAGAGATAAGAATTTTCAAAGATTTATCATTCCAATACTAGCAATTAAGAATTGAAACCTACCCACATCAAAACCTTTTGTGAGGAAATCTGCAACATTATTGTCAGTATGGATTTTAACAATTTGAATTAATTTCTTCTCAAAAAAAAACTCTTATAAAGTGATGTCTTATCTCAATATGTTTTGTTTTAGAATGAAAAACAGAATTTTTAATAATACACATTGTACTGTTATTATCAATGTAAATTTTGGTGTGCATGAAATTATACCCATAGTCCAGTAATTGATTCTGAATCCAAAGCACTTGACCACAGCAACTTGAAGCAGCTACATACTCAGCTTCAGTTGTAGAATTTGCCACCACAGTCTGTTTCTTGCATTGAAATGAAATCAACCTATGTCCAAGAAATTGACATCCTCCAGTTGTTGATTTCCTATCTAAACATGCTCCAGCATAATCACTATCTGAGTATGCCACCAGATCAAAAGGTGAATCTTTTGGATACCAAAGGCCCAACCTAGGTTGACTCCTTAAGTACCTAAAAATTCTCTTCACAGCATTCAAGTGTGATACTTTAGGGGAAACTTGAAATCTGGCACAGGCACACACAGTAAACATAATGTCTGGCCTGGAAGCTGTAAGATACATCAATGAACCAATCATTGATCTGTATAAATGCACATCAACTTCTTCACCATCTTCATCTTTGACCAGAGGCTTATTGGACTCCATGGTTGTCTTAGCAGGCTTCACATCAGAAAATCCAAACTTCTTCAAGATATCAATCACATACTTATCTTGACTGATAAATATGTCATCATCATTTTGTTTGACTTGAAGCCCTAAAAAGAATGTGAGCTCACCCATAGAACTCATTTGAAACCTGTTGTGCATTAGCTTCCTAAAATCATCACATAACACCTTGTTAGTTGACCCAAAAATGATATCATCAACATACACTTGAACCAATAAGATATCCTTTTGATCCGTGCTAAAGTATATATATAATATCAGATGGATAAACGTGAATAAAGACAAACCAACCCTTTAGGAAAAAGGCTAACTTGTAAAAACTCACGTTTGTGATATGTGTGATACCAGGTAAGTGATTACCCGAGTCGTGTCCCAGCGAGGATGGAATGGACAATCGTGTAAGGTTTGGAATTAGAGTGACTGATGATTGTAATATGGAATTTTGTATTTTATTTTTTTAATTCTAATAAAGATATGAGAAACAATTTCTCACGGGAAAATTAAAATCTAAACAAATTATATTAAAAATGCGTTACGGTAATTCTAAAAACGGGATTAAAAAGTGTAATCTATAAAAATAAGTCCTACAAGTGCTAAATTATTTTTCCTAAGTTATAAATGACAAAAGAAAATTTTAGAAAAAAGATTTATATTTTTCTGATTTTTATATTTTTTATTATGAATTTAAAACAGTTTTAAAAAGAAAAATAGATAATAAATACTAATACTATTCTAAAAATTCTGAAAATTTTCTAAAAATACTTTATATAACAACAGTTTTAGAAAAAATACAAACAAATCACCAGCTTATTCTAATAAGCCGTAAATAAGCTAAATGGTTCGAATGGGTTAAATGGACGATAAGGGTTAAGTATTAAATGTTGCAAGTTATACCCAGAGAAGTCCCAAGGGCAAACGGTAAGGTGTGTGTGTGTTTATCTAAGAGACCAGGGTTCGAGTCCCACTCCTGACCTTTTTGCTTTTTGTTTTCTTTTTTGATTTTTATTATAGAAACTGATTAAGCACAAGATAATAAGCAAATTTTATAACTAACACTTATTTTGAAAACCTCAAATAAGCCCAGAAATTAGCTAAGTTTGCTGATCAGTTGGCTTTTTTAGGAAATGAGCTGAGGCTTATTGAACTAAGGGCTGATAAGCTTTAAATAAGCTAAAAAAAGTTGAAATAAGCTAAGCAACCAACATAAAGCTAAAATGAAAACTGAATAAGCACTAGAACTCAGAAATAAGCACTGATTGAACACAAAATAAGCACAAAGGACTGCTATGCACAGGGCATATCAGTCAAGTCAAGGCAATTTCAAACTTATTTTTAAGAACTTAGATCACCACTAAACACCACAAAAGCTGATGATACTTAAAGTTCACCTATTGAGGGTTATATAGGACCAAAAAGCTGACCATTATAAGCTTGTTCTCAGCTTATAAATAAGCTGAGAAAATGGTTGGAATGACTGAAGTCTACTGATCTAGGAACTGATGTGATCCAAATTGCTCAAATCCTAACCAACTAAAACCAATTCTTCCCAACTCACTAAATAGACCAAAGTGAGTTCTAAGTATGCAAGAAACAAGAGCTTAACTGAGCTTATACCTCTAGGAGCTTATTTGAACAGTTCAAGCTCTAATAATGCACCAATCCCTTCAAAACCTAGAAATCTTCAAAAACAGGCAAAATGCTTATGCTAACAACCTATATATGCTTAATTAACCAAGATCATACTTAGGATAAGTGCAAATGAATAGTGAATAACCATTTTGACCCATTTTAGCTATTATACCAAACACTCCTTCAAAGGGAATCTGCCTTGGCTTTTTAATGGCTTAGGCTAATTTAAGCTACATTACCCAATCAGAGCTACTAATCAAATATCAAAAACATCATTTAAGTTACTAGAACCTGAGAATAAGCTACTGAATAAGCTAGAACAGATTATGCTATTATTTTGGTTTTTCTAAGCTATTTAAGCAAGATTAGCAACACTGAGATAGAAACTATCAAAAGATCTACAAGTAGCATCATACATATTAAATAAGCAGAGAATTGTAAAATAAGCAATAGAATAAGCAGTTGAACAGTAAAGAAAGAAATTTATGCAGAAAATTGAAAATTGCTTACAACTGACTTGGCCTATAGAACAGTAGAACTAGATCAGAAACACACCTAGCTTGTCAAAAACAAGCTAGAAAACCCCATAAGCTCTTCCATGAGCAGCTTATCATCCAGAACTGCTTATCTTGACCTCCAGTTGACTTTCTTTGACTTTTCTTGGATTTCTTGAATGTAACTGATTCTATCTAATATAAGCTTACAAAAAGCTATATTAAGCTTATATAAACCTATATGAACTGAACACAAGCTTACACAACATCAATTTAACTTAACTCGAATTCACAGTTAACTTTAAAAACTTGAAATATCATTAATTTTGGAAATGAGTACAATACTGATGAAATTGATAATAACTGAGCTTAAATAACTTAAATTGAAACTTGAAACTTAAACTTCTAAAAATACAAGACTTAATTAAAAATACGACATAAGCTAAAATAATCTACTCCTTCAATGGCTTATAATTGCCCTATTTATACAAAAACTAAAGTGGGATAGTTCTTGTCTTGTTCTCTGACCATTTCTGCACACTTGGATCCTCTTGAAATCATCTCAGCCCTTTAAATGGGTTTTGGCGCCAAAAATGATGGTAGTGGGAAAACCACTTGGTCCTGATAATCTTGATGGGAACGAAGCAATTAATGCTTCTTGGCTTGTTAGGTAGGGTGTATTGGAAGGAGGAGGGGTGGGGTGATGGGTCATGGGGAAGAGGTGAGGTGGGAGGTGGTATGGTTTTGGGCGGGTACTGATTTTAGAAGAAGGATTTGACCGAAGTCAAACCTGGTATTAGCTAAGGGAAAGGTCGGGTTATTTGTTTTTGGGATTGGGCTTTGGTTTAGTTATGGGCTGGGTTAGGATAGGTTGGATTGGGTTTATTTAAAAAAAAGGTTAAAAGGGTAATGGTTTAGAGTTAGGATTGGATTTGGAAGTAGATTTAACTTTAAGGACTAAGTTTTCCAAATCTGAAAATCCAGTGACCAAGGCCGCCATTTCTGAAAATTATCTTCAAGGACCATTTGTGTCATTTTGGTATTTTTGGGGGTTGACTTGACTTTGTCTTTGACTTTTGTCTTCACTTGATCAATTGTTGTCGAGTCGATCCAAAAATATTCGTTTTTGTTCCGTTTTCAATCCTTCAGTACCTGAAACACATAAAACACAAACCAAGGATATTTGCAATATATATTGGGTGTTTTTGGTCATTTTTAATGTCTTTTATGGGTGTAAAATGATGAGTATTTACACACTCATCACCTTTTTGTCTCTTTTGATAAACAAAGTCTTGTCAATTCTTCCTCTACTGAAGCCATTGTTCAACAAGTACTTTGATAAGGTGTCATACCAAGCTCTAGGAGCTTGATGTAAACCATACAATGCTTTCTCTACCTTGTAAACTCTGTCAGGATAATCAGGATCTTCAAAACCAGGTGGTTGTGAGACATAAACTTCATCATCAATTTTCCCATATAAGAAAGCACTCTTGACATCCATTTGATACACTGTGAAGTTCTTATATGAAGCATAAGCCAGGAATAATCTGATAGCTTCTATCCTTGCAACAGGTGCAAACACTTCATCATAATCAATACCTTCTTCTTGAGTGTATCCTTGAGCCACTAATCTTGCTTTGTTCCTGATCACAATGCCTCTTTCATCCATTTTGCATCTAATGACCCATTTTGTACCAATTGCCTTTTTCCATGAAGGCAAATCAAACAAGGTCCAAACTTCTTGAAGTTTAAACTGCAACAGCTCTTCTTGCATAGTTTCCACCCAACTTTCATCTTGTAATGCTTTATAAGCATTATTGGGTTCCACTTGTGACAGAAAACAAGCAAACATGCAATTCTGAAGGTCTTTGTGGCTATTTCTTTGATGAAGAGATTGAGAAAATAAACATTGACTAAACAAATCTCTCAATCCTTTTGTTTTACTTCTTATTTGAACAGCAGATTCAACATCTCCTATGATCTGCTCTTTTGGATGATTTTTGTGAACTTTGGTGGTTGGAATAGGACTGACAGGAATTACATTCTCTATGTTGGTTAAGTCAGCCTCTGCACCAAACCCATCCAAAGCTTCATCATCAGTATCTTCATAGATGTTAATCAAACCAGGCATATCATCAGGATAGTCATCATCAGCAAAAGATCTTCCATCTTTGTCAGCAGTAGGAACTTTTGGTGCAGCGATAGAAACACCAGGCTGAGCAGTAGAAACTTTTGGCTTTGCAGTAGAATCATAGATACTACTGCTTGTGTTATTTCCTCTGTTTTCACCATTTGCTGATTCATTATTCTTCACTTCATCAACAATTTGTGGTCCTTCATTAACCACTTTTCCAACATCAGAAGGTTTATCCCCACCTTCTGTATCTCCTTTTGATACTTCATTAACAGCATCATCTTGTGAACCCTTTCTCTCTTTCTCTTTTGCTGTGAAAGTTGGATCAAGCTTCCATTTTTCAATCAAAATAAACTCCTTTGTAGATTCATTCACCTTAGCTTGTGTACCTGCATTAGAATCAGCTTCTGTACCTGCAAACTTATTAGTTGTACCTGCAATCACTGGCTCATAATTCATGCTTTTGGTTAGTGAATCAATATCAAACAGCCAGTCAGGTCCACTTCCTGCAACATGAGTTGTGGTTTCACTAAACCTAACATGCAGATTTTCTTCCATATGCCTAGTTCTTTTATTGAATACCCTAAAAGCTTTACTATCGGTAGAGTATCCAACAAAGAATCCTTCATCAGCCTTCTCATCAAACTTGCCTAGGTGATCAATGGTATTCAAGATAGTAACAAGACACCCAAATGGTTTTAAGAAATCTATCATAGGTTTCCTACCATGTAACAGTTCATAAGGGGTCTTGTTATGAGGCTTAACTACTTTACTCCTATTTTGCACAAAACAAACAGTGTTGACTGCTTCAGCCCAAAAAATAGTAGGTAATTTTGATTCAGACAACATAGTCCTTGCAGCCTCAATAAGTGTCCTATTCCTCCTCTCAACAACACCATTTTGTTGAGGAGTTCTAGCTACACTAAACTGTCTTAAAAACCTTTTTCCACACAAAACCGGTTCATAACACTATTCTTAAACTCAGTTCCATTGTCACATCTTATCACCTTAACTTTATGATTTACTAGGTTTTCAACTCTTGTTATAAAAGCCTTAAGAATGCTAGAAGTTTCATCCTTTGTTACTAAAAAGAAAACCCAAGTGAATCTACTATAGTCATCTGTGACAACTAGGCAGTACATCTTCTTGTTCAAACTTTTCACATATGTTGGCCCAAACAAATACATATGCAACATATATAAAGGCTCAGAAATAGAGTACATAGCTTTGGACTTACAAGAATCTCTATGTTGTTTTCCCATTTAACAAGTAACACAGGTTTCAGAAATTTCAAAAACTTTTGAAGGTAAACCTCTTACAAGGTTTCCCTTAACCAATTTATTACTCCCTCCGTCCCACTATAAGTGTCCACTTTCCATTTGCACAAAGTTTTAGGAAAGTGGGGCCAACTACACTCTCCACCAATCAAATATCACTATTACCCACTAAAGTCTCTTCTCATTGGTTGAAAATATTCCCGGGACACTTAATATGGGACAAGCAAAGATACCATTGTGGACACTTATAGTGGGACGGAGGGAGTAATAGTTTTGAAATTTAAATGGCCAAGTCTTCTATGCCAAAGTTTGGATTCATCATTTGTGGCCTTTGCAAATAGGCAAGTTAAATCTCTTTTGGGAACTATGTTCTTTATGTCAGCACTGTACATGTTGTCTATTCTAGGGACTCTAAGTAGCACAAATTTATCATCAGGCAACTTAAAATCAGGAGATAAGACAAGACATTCAGTATCTGTAAAAAGAACAAAGTTCTTTTTGTCACACATTTTTGAGACACTAAAGAGGTTGAACTTAAGTCCTTTTACAAAGTACACCTTTTCAAAATCCAATTTTACTGTTCTAATTGTACCTTTATGTAATATCCCGTAAAATTTCCCCACCTAATTATAAATGATTAACGAGAGTAATCTATCGTCATGATTTAATTAACCATTTTACGGGCTAAATTTTTGCTTTTCTTCAACATTATCACAAATCAATTAAGTTCTATTTGAGGAACCAAGAATGACAAATCACTTCACCTCATGAGATCGTTTGACGGGTAATTAATCGGCCAAGTTGAGCTCGATGTTCATTTCATCAAACTTTCAAAAATTGTTATAACAAAATCCAAAGACATATTTTATCTATGTATATGTTAAGTATAAAATGTCACATACTCTCTGACAACCTCACTATGTATCATCATTAAACTCACACAAATACTCAAAGTCATGTGAACCTTAGTGCACTACAAACCAAATCGAGCCTTGATAATTTCAAGTGGTGATCGATTCCTAGACAAACAAATAAGATCAACAATTCCATGATGATATTCCTTACACAACTATTCTTTTTTTTGCCTTGTACGCCACACTCATCAGTTCTATCATCATAAATTCATTTCCCCCTGACACACACTTCCTATCATTGACAAAATGGTGATGAAGTTCTTGGATCGACATGTTTGTCATAGAATTTGTATCCCTTAATATAAACCCTTCGACTCTCATCAAGTACTACACACCCACCTACATCACTACATCTTTATATTCATTTCCTTTTCTTTCCTGGTCATTCAAAGAAAACATGAGAAGTGATAATATTAGTTTGTCCCTTTTCTCCTGGTTACTAGCGTCGGCCAAAACAACCAGGAATCATCATCATTAACTTCACTACCACACTCAATCTAACATACTTCTCACGCCTTCATCATATGCCATCATTTAACTCACTCAAACACTCAAGGCTCACTATAAAAAGGCATGCAAATGATCGGTCAAAACCACACCATCACAAGCTGCCACCATCATCCATTCCTATTGAAGATACAAGGTTGTGGTGTCCTTTAGGGTTCTAAATCATGGTCTTTGGCTCTCGTTTGGTTCGAGTTAAACACCACTGCCATCACCATCGAACTCCAACACCACAGGCGCCATCTTCAACCACCATCATCATCACAGCCGCGCCACCAACTCCTCTCTCCTTCTTGTTTTGTGGTATGTCGTATTTTTATAACCCATTTCGTTTCGTTTCTTGATTTAACGCAATTTATAAAAATCAGGTTGTTAATGTTTTCGTGGAAGAAATTGATAAAACACGTTTTCGATAAACTATTCGTGTGGTATAAAATAAATAAGGTGTTATAGGGGCTTATTTGATTTTGGGTCGGTTTGGATTATGCTTATTTGTGTCGGTTTTGTTCATTTAAGGCTGCAAGATTGAATATTGTGAAGTTTTGATTTTGATTTATCACATGTAATTAAGGAGGTGTTTGTTTCGGTTTTTGAATCAAATCAGGCCAAGAACCCGTTTGGGTGACGGGTTAAACCCGTATTGGTCTCGGTGTAAATTCAGATTATTGCTTGCTTTGTAATTACTTTTGTTTATTTCTCGATGTCATGGCTTATGTGATTGTTATGCATACCTAGTGATCATGTCGTGCTATTTGGGATTTGGATGGCTTATGTTACCTGAGTGTATTAAGCTTATTTGGTTTTATTCTGATTTTGTTTTAAGTAAATCACAGCCAAGGTGTGTTTGTTGTTGGCTTAAAGAAAAAGACCACAAGGGTGGTTTGGATTTGGTTTTGGTTCACGAGGAAAACACAACCACAAAGGTGGTTGTGTCTTGCGTATTCTTGGCTCAGCCACCACCTACGTAGGGTGTGATGGTTTTGCTATTGGTTCGACCATAACACCACGCGAGTGTTTACTTTGTTCGGTTGGCAACAACACCCAAAAGGTGTTTGTTTGTCTGCTATTGTAGCCACAGCCCACAAGGGGCGTAAGTGCAAGCTTATTATTTTGGCTTACGAGCTTATGGCTCATCTTTACAGCCTATTTTGGTTTCAGATATTTTTCGGCTTATTGTTTATTTTGATCTAGTTTTGACTTTAAGTATTAGTCATAGCTTATCCTCGAGGTTATGTGCTTAGTTGAGGTTGCCTATCGGGTTTACCAAAACAACCCACTTAGGGGTGTTGGTTGGTTTGTTTGCTCCCCACCACAGCAGCCCCAAAAAGGGTGCGTGTGGTTTAGGCTTCGGTCCACCAAGGCAGCCCCCAAGGGTGCGCTTGGTTTGGTTGTTCAGCCTACCGCGACAGCCCAAAAAGGGGTGTGTTTTGTTGTCTATTCTGCACAAAAATTGGATGTTAGTTGGCTGCAAAACCCGCCCAACGAGGGCCGTTTGGATGCTGTAAAATGGACCCAAAAAGGACTTGTTTGTATGTTATTTTTCTGCACAAAAATGACTTGTCTGTATGCTATTTTTCTGCACTTAAAAGGGGTGTTTGTATGCTGAAAAACTGCACATAATAGGGGCGTTTGTATGCTGAAAAACTGCACTTAACAGGAGCATTTGTATGCTGAAAAACTGCACTTATTAGGGGTGTTGTATGCTGATTCTTCTACATGTTTAAGTATGTTTCATTGCTATTTTCTGCACTAAAAGAGGGGAAAGTGAACTTGAACGTGAAATAGCTCGTATAGATATAACTATAATGGGACGTTTAATCACACGTAAATATATATATAAGTCAATTTGAAGTATTAACTAACAAATGAAAATTTGTTACTTAATATTTAAAAGTTAATGATAAATACTAAATGACGATAGTACGTTATATGTTATTTTCTAGTTAAAAGGAAGTATTAAGTAACGTTAAGACATTAATTAACATTTCTAAGTTAAAAAGAAAATACTAGATAACAATAAGATCATTATTTAATATCTTATGGTAATAACAGGTGAACTGAGATGGCTTATTTAAACATGCTTATTTGATTCATGCTTATTTATGAAATGTGGTAGGAGGTTATATTTATTTTGGCTTATTGGTTTGAGCTCATTCTTTTTAGCTTATGCGGCTTACATATGCTTTTATGGAACAATTTACTTGACCTTTAGTTTATATTGGTGTCGACATAATAACTATTATGTGAATTTTAATTCGGAACCTACTTATATACTTATACTTATGGTTACTACCTTTTATACTTGTGCTATATGTTTTATGCTTTGGCATGTGTTTAGTCTGAGTCTATGACTTCGTATCACCACACGAAATGAGATACTAAACATTTTACAAACATTGTTACAAATATTCCACGAAAACTACAACACTCTATCTTTTGAAACTCATACGTATCGATTACTTTCTGCGTATTATGTTTTGAGACAAGCCTATATTCATTAGGTTACGTTGATTCTGTATCGTTGTGCGATACTCCTTACACTATTCTGCCATACTCTTTGGCACAGTTGTATTACTTACGACACTACATTCCAAGGTGAGTTCATAGCCCCACTTTTCTTGTTTACAGTTTTATAAACTCTTTGGGGGAGATACATGCTCAAATACAATGTTTTTCATAAGTACTTTTAACTGTTTACATACTACTGTGAGTTCCATAGACTACTCTTTTATCTACTCTGAATTACTTTTGAAGGCGATACATGTTCGCTTCACATATAAACTTTACTGGATTACTTTAAACAACGTACTTAATTGATGAAACGCTCTGCTCGTTACTGAGACGTAATACTTGCTTTTAATTATAAAAGTACTTTTAAACCTCTACAAACGATTATGAATTTATAAATCCACTTTATACATTTTTATATCTCATGGAGAGATACCTGCTATAAACATGATCACAAATGATTTTCAACTGTATGCTATACCTGATCCACTATTGCCTAAGTTTACCTTTATTGCCATGTTCGAAGTCCCTCATATCATGAACCTTAATCACTTGCGAGTGAACGTAAATAATTGTGAATAGATCTATTTGGGACTGACAATCCCCGTTTGGGTCTGCTAGGATGAGCCACCCAGGCGCACTTTATTTGAACAAACTTATGGGTTATTGGCAAATACCCATCCTGAGGGCCTATATACTTTACATCATTTTTGATGCCTGTTAAGCGTTGAGTGTCATGAGACTTAGAGCAATAGAAAACGATACTGTAGTCATGATACAGTATTGCCACTTTTTATTAAACTTGAACTTGTTATCACTATATAGCAGAAAATCACTACTTGGCAAGCAATAACTATTTTGTGTTGACCCGGTTAGGGCAAACAAACGAACTATGGGTATATAACAACTTAACCCACTACTTGTTTTATAACGAACCAACTAAGGGTGTATAATATCGTAACCCACCGCTTATTTATTTAATAATTGTATTTGTTACAATTATTACCTAAACTTTGAACTATTGAAAATCAACTGATTTTATGCAAACTCTATGGATTCACTCACAACTTGAATTTGATAATCAACTGCTTTAACCTTAAACTCTATGGATTCACTCACACTTTGATTTGACAAATCAACTGGTTTAACTATAAACACTATGGTATTACTCACTCTTTGATTTGATAATCAACTATTTATCTACAACTACTATGAACTCACAAACTCTTTGATTCTGGAAATCAACAGTATTTACTCACAAACTCTTTGGTTTTGAGAAATCAACAGTAATTACTCACAAGCTCTTTGATTTTGGAAATCAACAGTTTTTACTTACAAACTCTATGAACTCACCAACCTTTGTGTTGACGCTTTTTAGCATGTATTTATCTCAGGTCCATAATAAGCACGGATGGCACGGAGGAGTACGGATACTTATGAAGGCTATAAATATCATTCGAAAACCTATTTAATAAATTTTGAAACCATTGGGACCTTATTTTGTAAACTCTGATATTCGAATGATAAATCTTTTAAAATGACCAAATTGGTGATCGTTTTCTACTATTCAACTGTTGTGCCATGAAGTAACACCCAATTCGAATTCCGCTGCATATCACGAAATTGGGGGTGTTACACTTTACTAACAATTTTACCTCCTTTAGGATCATTTCCATAGGCTACATATCCACCATCAATAGCTTCAAAATCTTCAAGGTTGGACATGTCTCCTGTCATATGTCCAGAGCATCCACTATCAAATATGCATTTGTCCTTTAATTCCTCTTGTAGATTGCCCTGCACATAAAGTAAGAGAATCAGTTTCTCTTGGGGACCCAAGCCATTACTGACTTGGATCTGCCTTGTGCATCAACATAGTCAAATCTCTTTAAATCCATTGATGCACTGCTGTGTCTGAGAACATGATCTAAAACCTTTATTTTTGGTTTCCAGACCCAGCAAGCTGAGGCCTTTACAGCATAAAAATGGTTGCCCAAAACAGTGTTTGTTATCACTTTTGGCTCAGCAGTAGAAACTGCTTTTGCCTTAGCAGGAGCAGTAGTAATTGACCTAGTTACACCAGATCTCATCAATACTGCCCTTGGAACCATGTTTTTGTTAGCATGAGGGTGAGTCTTTTTAGAAAAGTTTTTGTGGTTCACCCTTCTGTTTTGGTTCCAAACAGGTTTTTGGTAGTAATAACAATCTTCCTGTAAATGCTCAAAACTACCACATTGATAACAAGCCTTTTTAAGTAACTGAAAATCACTACCTAACTTATGAGAAATTAGGTTGTTCCAGTTTCTTTGATTTCCTCTATGCCTGTTATTAAACTTTCTAGGTTGTTCTCTAGGTTCCTCATTATATTCAACTATTTTCCTAGAGATCTTGTCACCAAACTCAGGTTTCACAAACTTAACCTGTTTAACTTTAGATTCAACTGTTTTAGGAATTTCTTCCTTTTCAATCTTTGGTGTTGACTCAACCTGTTCCTCATCACTATCTGACATCCAATCTTCAATAATTGGAGCATCAGAAAACCTCTTTTCTACCTTAGGTGTTTCTTTATTAGCCTCACTAGATTCACCTATAGGTATGTTATCAAGTTCACTTATAAAAGACAATTCTCTCTTAGGAGGTGCAAAGGCACTCTTAACTGGAGGAGCTATATCATTGTATCCTATGCCACTCCCTTTCCTCATTAACTGACTCTCAATGGACTTATGCACAAGATCAGATGCAAATTTTTGTTTCTCAACTCTAACTACATGTTTTTCGTTGTCAGTTAAAGCAGCATCCTCTTCTTGTTCAACCTCTTCTAGCCTTTTATTTAGTACATTTATCTCACTCTTTTTAAGAAAAAGCTCTTGTTCTAGAATATTAATCCTATCAACATATTCTAGCTCATTCTGTTTGAGAAAGTCAAGTTTTTCTTCAACAGATTTCAGACCATATTTATAATCTAGGTTATCTAGTTTTAACTTTTCAACTTCTGCTCTTAAACTTTTATTCCTAGATTTAAGCTCTTCTACAGTATCTAAACAAGATTTAAATGAACAATTTGAATCATTAGATACCTCTGAATCAGAACTAGATGATGAATAAGCCATAAGAGCAAAGTTGTGTCCTTTGGGTCCTTCTTCGGCCATAAAAGCAAAGTTGGGTCCTTCTTCAGCTTGATCACTCCAATCATAGTCTCCCAAACCATCACAGGACACTAAAGCTGTAGTAGTATTGTTCTCTTCAGTAGCAGCCTTACTTGAACTTTCTTCTTTCTTGTTAGGTGCTTTACATTCCCTTGTAAAGTGACCTTTTCTTCTACAGTTGTAGCACTTTATTTTGGACTTATCAAACCCCACATTGTTTTGTCCTTTAAACTTGAGCTCCCTTCCTGTCTTCTTCAAAAATCTTCTGGCCCTCACGATCAATATAGCCATTTGCCACTTCAAATGAATTTCTTCAAGATCATCAGGATCAATATGTTCCAAATCCTGATTCATAACTGGAGTACTGGTAGTAAGTTCAGCCAAATAAGCACAAATAGCAGCATCACTAATGTTATCACTGTTTGTAGAACCAGCAGTAGAAACATTAGTGCTAGCAGTAGAAACTCCATAAGCAGTAGTAGAATGAGTTTCCTGAGTGTTGCCAGATCTTTTGTTGTTGGAGGACACAAAAGCTAGGTTTTGTCCACCAGAGGATGAACTAGATGACCCTTTAACTTCAGATTCATACACTTTCAGGTTGTTATACAAATCATCTAAACTCATTGTGCCAAAATCATCTTTGTTTCTCCAAACCACTGTGTGCATACTCCATTCAGATGGTAGACTTCTTAGAAACTTAAGATTGATATCTTCTTTAGAAACAGTAACCTTCATAAGTGCTAATTGACTTATAAGCTTCTGAAGTCTATCATATGTAGCATCAATATTTTCAGAACTTGAGGCAACAAAGGTCTTAAATTGATGCTTCAAAAGATTTTTTCTTGACTTCTTGGTAGTAGCATTCCCACCAAATCTTAGCTCAATTGCTTCCATTAAAGACTTAGCATCCTGAATATGACTAAAGCTCAACTGATACTCATTAGGTATGCCCATCATGAGAATACTATGATTCTTGATCTCCAACCTTCTTTGAGCCTTGTCATCAGCAGATTTAATGGGTAAAAGTGTCCCATCAGCAGCTTTTGCTGGTAAAGTATCACCATTCAGAATGACTTCCCACATTGAGTAGTCAAGCATCTTGATGTATTGTTGTATTCTCATCTTCCAAAGCTCATACTCTCCAGGCTTGAGCATGGGCACTTTTGATGCAGTCACCATGTGTGTTGATTCGGATTCCATGTCTTCAGTAGATGTTAAACAGAACAGATCAGAGTTAACACAGATTCTTCTTGATATCAGTTTCTAGATCACAAGCTCTGATACCACTTGTTGATCCCAGTTGAGCAATTGATCTTGTTAGTTATCTTAGATGTGAATCTAAAACAACAAGTATGGAAACTGACTTGACTTGAAACAATATTAAACACTATGCGGAATCTAATGTTTAATCTTAAGAAGAACAATTAATCAAACAGTAGAATTCTCAACAAACACTTCAATATATTAAATATACGAATACTCAAAAGTATTAAGGTTTACAACCTTGAAGTGATTTGACTCTAACAATGATACGTACTAAACTCTAACCCTAGAACCTCCTTTTATAGACTAAGGAGTTCTTTGCAAGATAAGTATAAGTCTAACTAAATAGGATATATACAAAATCTTTTCCATACTTATCTAACCGACTATACATCATTATCACATAAACAGTAGAAACTATCTCTAGCAGTAGAATCATTAAGCCTAGCAGTAGTATCTATTTAGTGTATTCTCTTGATCTTTATTAGCAACTCCAGCAGTAGTATGAATACACTAGCAGTAGTATCATTATAACCAGCAGTAGTATAACACTTAGTTGGGTCAGTCTTGACGCCGATCCATGTAGTGAATACTCATAGGTTGGGTCAGTCCAATGTTCATCACAATGAACAACATGTAAGTTTGGTAGAATCATCAATTAATATCTATTCTAATAAATATCACCAACACGCTCACATTTTCCTTAATTCAATGATACTCCCGTATCGTCAACTGGCAATGGACAATTTTAGAATAAATAAATTATGCATGGATTAAACATACAAATATAGAACACAGTAGTATAAATGAAGATGATCATACCAGGTATATCAATTCATTATATAATATGACTACTTACAGTTCCATTATCCAAATACTAAAAACAGATATGCATAAGACTACTCATAGGTCGGAATCCGATCTTCCCACCATGATCAAATTATGTTGTACAAGACAACAAGTAGTCATCTGAGTAAACTTTGAGAATACTTGTTTCAAAACTCATGAAAGGTTTGAATGATGATTGTTCTTTTTATGTGTGCATTCAAGTACAATACGAGTATTGCAACAATGCATTCCATGGGGTGTTTGAAGCTAGCAAAACACCTACTTTAGACAGTCATCTGAACAGTTTCTCAAACTGTAAAGTGTTCTTATTCTTTTAATGTATAACGCAATAATGCTCTCAGTCGAGCACATCTAGTCAGCAATGTCATCATTCATGATGACATCCTACCAAGACTAGGGTTGAGCATCATCTCAGTTAAATAAGCATCAGTGTATGCAAACAAAACAGAGCTCCTCAAATATCCGTAAACATTTGAACATATCTTTGGTCCTTTGTAGGTCCATTATAATGTTCGTTTAACAATTATCTAATGACTTTCACTTAGATATTTGTTGTTATCAACTCATCTTGCATTCATGCAAATGATGTAAATATTACAATGCATAATACGACTTACATAATGAATCCTTCAGTTAAACTTAAGGTTTCCATTCATGTGTTCAATCTCATCAAGTGAGATTGATCATTGAGACTCCCCTCAACAACGTGTCATATTGTGTTTAGACTTAATAACCGCTTATGTTTATTCTAATAAACATATATATAACAAGGTTGTATGTCTTATTTTATAAATCCCTTAAGAGAAACTTCATTCCAAGCTAAGGATTAAAGTCTAGCTTAGATGGAATATTGTTTCTAATATGTTAATGACATATGAGATTTAAGAAAATAAATACAGTGCTCCAACTTGCTCTCAGTGTACTTAGGAGTAATCTTATTAATCAAAATCAAATTAATGATTTTATAATTAACTTAAGATCTCTGCTCCTAGATGCATGATCTAATCCACACATGGAATCTTTTATCTTGTATACATAATAAAGATTATATGGATTCATAAACTCTTTTGATTACTCATCGTCCTCACAAAGGTAATCAATAAGAAAAGTGTTTTGATACCCTATTGTCATATTTCATATACATGAAAACAGTTATGAAAATTAATCATCTTTATACATTTAATGTTTGTAGGTAGGAAGATTTAATCATAGTCAATTTCTTGATTACGAGTAAACTCCTTTTACTACGCGTGCATTAAATGTGTGTACAAGTTTTCCCTTTTGAGTCTTCTCATCAAGAAACTCATTCTTAACCTCACAGTCTAACTGATTGGTAAGAGATCAATCAAGCTCCATGAGTGATTGTCTTTCAAGGACTGCATCTTAACATTCATAGTTTTGAGCTATTCATCAGATACAAGATCTAATAATGCATTTCTGTAGTTAGAAGGTTCACTATGATCCTCCAACTTATATCCCTTAGCATTGATATAAAAAAACTATATCATTCAGGTGCAAGAGGTATCCTTGCGGATTTATGAATGAGAGATATCAATCTATGGTTTAACATATGCATGTTCAACCTTAGTATGACATTAGCAAGTGTACTCAGAAGGTTTCTCTTGAATAACTTCAAGATCTAAAGGTGCTCCCACTTGCTTTTGTAAGTAGAGACTAATCTCTAGATACTCAGCATCTTGAGTAACAATAAATTGTTTTTAAGTGGGATATCCAAAATACATCGTTAGTTCTTGACTCTAATTTGTTAATTACTTACTCTTAGGTATTTAATAAATTCAGAACTTCAATCAAGACATAATGAGATTCATCCCATACCATAATACAATGGTGTCTTAAATTCCTTCTGGGTTGGAACCATATTGAGTGTACACATGGCACATCCAATTTTCTAACCTTGATAGCTTTGGAGGTAAAACAGTTTAAGTCATCAAAGATCAAAAAATATCTATAGAGTTTGATTTTCCATGATGGACATACCATAAATTTGTGGTATTCCACGAGGATTGATGTTGCGAGACTATCCCACAACTTATTAGATGAACTTATGTTCTTTGGCTTACATATCTGCCAACCAAGTCAAACCAGATGGCATCAATAGTATTTTTAGCCTACTGCATACTTTATATTATAAGTCTTTGAACAATTCAATGACTTCATGTGCATGTTTTGACTAGAAAACATAAACATTAAATATTTTACTATACGTCGTAAGTGTACACGTCTTTAACAAGAAGAAATAACAAGTTAACGTCTTACTTTACGTTATAAGTCTTTCAACAATTAACGGAATTGATGTTTGTGTCTTTACAAGAAACCTAAACATATTCAGCTAAAGTAATTACGAGCGCCGACTCTTGGCCTCAATAGTAAATTCAAGTTAATTTCATACTTCAAGATTATGAATTTACAAGAAAACATAATCATATTTACTAAACAATTCAGTGAATATGTTGAAGTAGCTTTTCATGTTATCTTGATATTTGTTCTAATTAGGGCAACATACATTTTATGTGTAGAAGTCCTAGTAAAATCTTAGTTTCTTACCTTTTAGTCAAGAAAAACCATTAGTCATATTGTTATATGTTGTACCTTGCACACAATTAAGATTTCTCCCACTTGTGCATGGCACAACATCATGAGAGTATACAGACAACACTACGCTTGTTTATTTGTATGAGCAATATGACAATGTCTAAGATAACATATGATTTTTAGTCACAATCAAAATATAGATATGTAGAACATTATCGTTTTAATGATGAATCATGTATAACAAGTTTATATATAACATTTCAGGAAGCAACATCAGGAACGCGATAAGTTATCTTATAAAATTTATGCAATGGTTCTTATATAAACAATGATGCTTAACATGTGGAAAGTAATGTATTATTTCAATACAATCTGGAAATAAGATGGGCAACTTGCAAGGTAATAAAGCTTACAGCTCCCACTGGATTAGACAATATTACAACTGTTTCGTCACCAGTAATATAATCACGTAGCTCCCACTGGATTAGACAACATTTATAAGTGTTACGTCACCAGTGGAGAGTGAGTGGCGATTGGATACTTTCCTTCTTTCTTGGAATATCTACACATTATTGCTAATGTGAGTCACTTTGCCTAGTAAACATGTACTTAGGTATTCAAGGAAGTGCATCAAGTTCTAACATATAGATGATGGGTGATAACGCTCAGAATGAGCATGTTTTTAGTTGCGTTATCATTAGTTTTGTGCATCATATTTGATTATATTTATATTTATTTGTTACTTAATCATGAAAAAGTGTATATGCAAGTGAATGTAGCCAAGTACAGGAAAACATGATGAAAAGACGAAGAATTAGAGTGATTATGCACATTTGGAAGATTCCCGTGATTGAGACAAGTTAGAAACCACACAAGGACTCAAGGATTTGATAGTGACAAGATTTCTATGTTCATATATCAAGGAAATGTAAAGTTCTATGGAAGAAATCAGTGCCACAACCAAGGATAAAGCATGCAACAAGAAAATAAAAGAAAAATCAAGATTGTGAGTACAGGCAGACTCCATCCGATTGGATGGAGCCCGCATCCGATTCGGATGGGAGGAATTGGGTTTTACCGAGAAGTCCAACCGATCGGATGGGCCTAGATCCGATCGGTTGGCTGAAGCTGCAGTTACCAAAGTTGCATTTATTTATGGTTTTACTCCTCATAATCATTGTGGCCGATCATTTCCTTCCTATTTACTGTTCTAAGTCATTTTTACTTGGATAATAAGTGTTATCATGCTATATAATGGGATCCAAGGTTAGATACTAAGGGAGACAACCCAAAACTAGTAAAGACTTACACCCAAGTTCTTACTATCTTATTATTATTGCCCGAAAGTCTAGAAGTGCTGTAAAAACGTCCAGGAAATATTGAGTTCAAGTCTCAATAGTTTTGTTTGAGTTTGGAGTTGTTTACTTGTCAAGTTTAGGCAATTGGAGGAGTGTGGTTGCTATATTTTCACAATTCTAGTTCTTGTAATCCTAAGCTAGGTATATCTTGTTTATCTACAATGAACTACTTTTACTTTGAGTTTATTGAGTTTAATGAAAGTATTGTTTGTTACTTGTGTTTGATTATGATTGTTATAGGGGAATTTTTGGTATACTTGTGTGTATGATGTAACTATTGTTGGAGTATTCTTATTTTATAGTGATGAATGAAAACATTTCTTATTTTATGAGTTTGTTGGAATAATATCTAATCTTGGTTAATTTGTTGGTAAAAACATTTTAAAGGATAAAAAGGCCGAAAGGATTTTCTTTATGTTTTTATTCCAAAATGTTAGTGCACGAATTAGTATGGGATATGGTGTGTGACAAGCACCATATTTACTCATTAAAATGGATTTGAAACGATTTCATCACGAGATAAGGCCGTAAGGATTCGTAGGAATTTATGAGATAAGAATTGTTTTTCAAACAACTAGAGTTTAATAGAATTTTCGTAATAGTTAGCAAGGCCGAAAGGAGTTAACTAGGAGATTGACTTCTTAGAAATGATTTTTCATGATATAAACCCTTGATTGTTAATCATTCATATAAAATTGTGCATCATTACAAGTTACACCATACTTTGTAGAATACTCTATGCAATTAGTTAAGGAATTACACTCAAGTATATGTTTTGTTTTATAGGATTCTATTTACATCTTTTTGAATTTTCACCAAGAATAGGATTGACAACCCTTTTTGCAAAAGCTTGTTATACTAAATACAAATACCAAATCCCTTGGGACGATCTCGACTTACCCACCTTTACTATTACGGACGAGTATACTTGCTCGTATGTGTTAAATAGAGAACCGGATAAATCGTGTTTATAAATTTTAAAACTTGTACACGCATAACACATCGATTTTTTGGCGCCGCTGCCAGGGATTTGAGTTGATTTGATTTGAATAGATTTGATTTGTACTTGGTAGTTTTATAAGTTTTTTATTTAGAAATTCATGTTGAAAAAAAAGTGGTTTTGGTACCAACCGAATCGGATGGTCATCCATCCGATCGGTTGGAACTCTCGTACAATTTTTATAGATTTTCAATTTTTTTTTGTTTAATTCAGGTTTTTAATGGTAGATTAATGTTAGTTTTAAGTGTAGTAATAGATATAATTAATTATTTGTTTAATTAGATAATTAATGGTAATCATAAGATTAGTTTTTAATGTTTTTATGGTTTTTATTAGGATAGTTAATGTAGTTAGTATAGTTAATTTTATGTTTAATAGTTAAGTAGTTCAAGAGTTTTCATTTATTTTGTTAATTAATAATAGTTATTAGTTAGTTAAATGTTATTAAAGTTATTAATTATGATTCATTTTTTTTAGTTTACTAGTCCTATTTTATGTATTAGTTATTATATTAAAGTTCTAATTCAGTTTTTTTTATAATAAAAAAAAAGTTTTTTTTTTAAATGTTTGATCCAACCGATTGGATGTTGCTCGCATCCGATTCGGTTGGGCAAGTTTTTTTTTTTTTTTTTTTTTTTTTTTTTTTTTTTTTTTTTTTTTTTTTTATGATTTGTCCAACCGATCGGATGGAGTGGAAAACCGATCGGATGGATGCCTCGTAAAAGTTTTCAAAATTTTTAGTTGCTTTAGTGTTTTGAGTGTTTCAACTTGTTTGTTTACTTGATATGACTTCATTTTGAAAATGTTTCGATTATGACTAACCCTAATGCTAATGATTTGGATTTTTGTGTTTGTGGTTATGTTATAGTATTATTTGCTTTAGTAAGATGGAGAGTTTGAGCGAAGTTTCGGAGTACTTGATAAATTTGGAAGAAATGTTCAAGGATTCGGGTGATTCCTTGGAGCGTTTGGAAAATATGTTAGAAGAAGAGAAGGAAGTAGATGTGATGCATGCGGAATTATGTAAAGGAATAGAAGAAGTTAAGGAAGGGAAGGAAGAGATTGTTAAAATGGGTAAAGCTAGTAGGAAGAAAGCACCTCTTAATGAACTTACCCAACCCTCCACCCCAAAGAATGATAATTCATCATCATCATCTAATTCACCACCTAAATCACCACAAACCGTTAAACCTTTAACTCAAGAACAAAAGGAAGCTATTTTGGAGAATTTGGAGATGAAGTTTAATGAGCTTATGGGGAAGAAGCCGGTTATTGATGTGTTGAATAATTATATGACATACCGTAAGAAATTGGATGCGGTTATGATGGCTAGATCTAGGCTAGAAGATAAAAGTTTTGATGAAGTTGAAAGAGAGAGAATTGTGGAGAATGGATTGCCTAAGAAAATGAGTGATCCGGGGAATTTTGTTTTACCAATTAAGGTAAATGGAACAACTCCTATGTATGCATTGGCCGATACCGGGTCAAGCGTGAGTGTTATGCCATGTCCATTGTACAAGAGGTTAGGACTTAGTAACCCTCAACCTAATCAATATAATCTCACTATGGCCGACAATTCTCAAGCAAAAGCAATGGGTGAAGTGAAGAATGTTCGAGTTACCACTTTTGTTAGACAAAAAATTACCACTAGTGCTTAGCATACCGGTAGACAAAGAATTACCACTTTTGTTAGGTAGACCATTTCTAAGGACATGTGGGGCTATAATAGACATGGGTCGTGGTACTATGACTATTGATGATAGGATCTTGAAACATACTTACTATCTAAAGCCTAGAGGGAAAATGGTTAAGGAAGTGTATGATGAAGAAGATGAGGAAGAATACTTGGGTTGTTTTGAAGTAGGAAGAGATGAAGATGGTAGGCCTAAATATGGGCCGGTTACTCCTAGTTACTTTGATATTGAAGATGAAATGGAGAGAGCTCTAGCAATGGAGGCTTTCTTTAACCCATTTAAAATTGTTTTTGTGTTTAATATGCTTACAAATTTTCTTGGATCATTACCGGTCCAGCTCAAAAATTTGGAGTGGGGACCCGACGGTCCAAGTGTTTACAAGAAAGAAGATGGAGATGGGGAATGGCGTGTGAAGTTTGATATTGTTTGCCCAGATGGAAGGAACTTTGCAAGGCGATTTAAGACGCAAAAGACAAACCGAAAATTGTCCGGAAAGTTTCAAAGTAAAGACATTCTAAGGCATGAGTATTTTGAAGGATGAAGATCAAGTGAACAAGTTTGAAGAATAAAGCACAAAACTTGTGCTAGTTGTTTGTTTTCTTTTTATTTTATGCATTTTAGTATTTTAATGTTTGCATTTAAGTTATGTTAAGTTTTTAGTTTTAAGGTTTAAGTTAAGACTTTGTTCTTTTTATTAAGTTTTTATGGAGTTTATATTTTTAGTTGAGAATTTTAGTGTTAGTTTTCTTTAAGAGTAAGTAGTAATAGACTTTGGACAAAATTTGGTAGACTACGTGTGGTGGAATATTTATATACAAAAAGAATTTTTGAAAGAAGAAAAAACATTTTTACTTGCTCTCACAAGTTTCACAAAGTGTTGACAAAAGGAAAAGTGAATTTTTTGTAAAAACTCAATCCGAATCGGTTGGATCTAAAGCTGATCGGATGGAGTTGGATATATAACCCAAAATTTTCAAAAATTGCAAGAAACCCACACACACACAATCCACCAAATTTGGGTTCCAAAAATTCGACCACTAAAAGATAATTAAGAGTCGCATGAGTGTTAAAGGATCATCCATGGCCCCAAAACAAGTAAGTAACATCATCAATTTGGTTTAATTAGGTTTTAATTCGGATTTATTGAATTAGGTCAAGATTTGGGTATTTTTTATAGACTTCGAATTAAGATGTAATATTTTAGGAATAGATGGGTAAATGATAGTGGAGTACATTGCAAGAAGAATTAGATTGATTGATTAAGTTTTGAGGAAGAATTGGTTGATTGAATTTTCGGATTGAATTGAGTCAAAACTTTGAATCAAATTAGGTTGCAATTGATGATTCCCAGATGTTATATGCTTGTTAATTAGTGATGTTAGGATAGTGCATTGTTGATTAGAATACTAATTGAAGAGTTTGATTTGGTAGTGTTCTTGGGTGTTCTAGGATTGATTAAGAAATCATGTGGATATGTTATGGATTGTTATAGGGACGAATTGGAGATGTAGAAACCATCATAATTGTTCAAATGCAGGATAGGAAAGAGTGGGAATTGATAGGAATTGATTGAAGTTGCGAATTTTTTTTTTTTACCTTTTACAGCAAACCCCAACCGAATCGGTTGCGGGTTAAAACCGATTGGTTGGGCATGGTAATTTACCTCATCCGATCGGTTGGAGCCAATACCGATCGGATGGAGGGCTTGGTAAATAAAAATGGAAATTTTTGAAACAAGTTTTCAGACTTCTAAATCATGTAGCTTTGGTTCTTATACTCTTATACTAACATATATTTGTTTTTCTACAGAGTTATGTTGTAGGTTCCTCAAGTTCATCACGTGTTCGAGTGAATCCAATTGTGACAAAGTACGTTAAAAGGAATGCAAAGAGTAGGGTCACATATAATGTTCAACCGGAGAGTAATGAGAACCAATTGAGGGAGATTAATTGGGATGTGTTTACGGACTATGAATGTGAGAACCAATTGAGGGAGATGTTGAGGATGTCTTATGTGTATTCGGGTGATGGGGATACTTTTGAAGATCTTTCGTGGGAAAGAGCTTTTAGCATTTATGAAGATGTTTATAGAGAATGGTGTTTGGAACTCTTTTCAACATTCTATTTTGAAAGGAAAGTTAGTGATCTTATGAAGGAGACTTGTGTTTGGTTTCGGTTGTGTGGGAATGAACATGCATACACTTTGCCGGGTTTTGCAGTTGCTCTTGGTTTGTATGAGCAACAGGAGATTGAGCATAGATTGTTTGAACCTTATTTTGTGAGCTTGGTGAGGTACCATAATGACTATGATGGTATACCGGAGTATTGGAATAGAGTAGGAGATCTGGGGTGTAATAGGAGAAACTCGTCCAAGCTGAGAAACCCTTTGATGAAAATTTTACAAAAGTTGATAGCTTGGGGGGTTTTGCACAGAACAGGTAGCAGAGACAAATGTAACCAACCCGACTTGTGGTTGATGAAATTATTGGAGAAGGATAAGAACGGGAATGCGGCTTGGATAATAGCCAAATATCTTTCGAGAAGAGCACCGGGGATCAAGGATAAGAGTGACATTTGTGGAGGTCATTATGTGACCATGATGGCAAGAAATTCAAGATATTTTGAGGATGAGGAGTTGAGTAAGTGTTCGGGTCCAACTGAGAGTGAAACGTGGGATGATAAAAGTTTTGGGAAAGCATTGGATAGGAGGAGTAGGACGTTGGGAGCTTGGGCGATGGTCGCACCTCAAGCCGCACCTCAAGCACCATATCAACCACCACCACCAATAGGAAATGTTCATGCACCGAGTAGCTTTGACTCAGGATGGGGAGATTCAATGATGATGAGGAATAATTACAATTATGATTATTCAATGCCGATGCTCCAACACTTGGCACGTGAGGCCAATTATGAGGTACCACCCTACAACCCACCAAATGTTCCACCATACCCATTTCAGTATGATCACTATCCTGGCCCATATCCTTACCCATATCCCGGGTACGCACCTTTTCCCGAACCAGTGCCAGTTTATGGTAGAGTTCCCAATGTTGGAGGTTCAAGTTACGATGTGGGTAGATCATCATCTGTAGTTGGAAAGAAGAGGCAAAAGGTTTTTTCAGTTTTCGATGAGGACAAAAACTACGAGGAGGAGGTCGAAGAAAGTGAAGATGAGAGAATTCATACTCCTGACGACATGGATGACGATGATGAGTGATCATCGAGATTTGATAATGATGGTTTGTGTTTAAAAACAATGATATGTATCGAACAATTTCTAACTCTACTTTCTCTAACTAATAATTTTTTTTTTCTTTTTGGATTAATTACATATGGTTTATTTTTAATTACTTTAGATTTTTTTAGTATTTTGTTTGTTTGTTCGTTTTGTTTCATATATTTTTGCAGTTTTTACAGGGGTGAATTACCGGAAGCTTATTGTTGATCAATATTTGGAGTTGGAGAACTCATTTGCTTATCTATGATCAAATATGCGTTTGCATATTTACCCTGGTAGTACCTTTTTAACTAAATTTTTCCCATTTCCTTTACTTTGAAGTTCATTTTTATTACATTGAGGACAATGCAAAACTTAAGTGTGGGGAAGGGAAGAAAATAGGAAAAATGGTTTAATTTTTAAATTTTTTAGGTTTAGTAGAACTTTGGATTCAGTAACTAGAATTCATTCGCCCTTGATTTTCTAATTGTTTTCTCATATAATTTATATAGTTTAAAGAACAAGATTGATTCAATGGTATAAAAATGAGGCTATTTGAAATTTTTTGGAATTTAATCAAGTTATGAGAGCTATTTCATTTTGGAATCGATAACATTTACAAGTACATGTTATAACCTACCTTAAATTGTGAGGATTTAAGCCTTTTTGTATAAAGCATTTCTTATGCTATATATTTAGTTATGAGTATGTCGGTGATTATGTTGATTCTAGAACTTGTACTTGTTATGCATTACGGTTAAAATCACTTTCGAGTGATAAAATATATTCAAATGATAAGAGGCAACTTATGATTTACACCAAATGGCCATCCGTTTACAGAAATATTTTTGTTGACCACATCGGTTAGTTATCCTCGTATTTGGAACCCATTTGTTAGCGTTAATCTCTTACGCTAGATACCCTTAGTTACACCTACTGAGCCTATCTTTTCTTTTGATTAAATCCAGAAAAATACAAAAATATTTTACACCCTACACCTTAGCCTTACCCGAATCAAGTTCAATTGAAGTTCAAAAACTGTTTATTTTTTTGATGATTACATGTTGGCCACACTTTGATATGTGTATGTGTTGTTTCAACAAATAAGGAGGTCGCTAATCTTATTTGTATTTTTCTGTAGCGTGTGCTCATCCAAAGTGTGGGGGTGACAGGAAAGTGATGAAAAAAAGTGTGAAAAAAGTGAATAGCCAATGAGCTATAATGTATGAGTATCAATTAGCCAATGAACTAAGAGGAAATAAGTGAGTATGTGATGCGGAATAATGATCGAAGGAGTTTGGGAAGTAATCATTTGTGGTATAAAGAGTTGGGAACGGAATTTGGACTTGATTCTTATTTTTCATTTTTGTAGAAACCAATCATAAATAATTCACATGCCTTATCCCTACCCTTTACCAAATTACTTTATTCGTTGTTAGCTTTCGAGAATCCAGATTAAGTGATGGCTTTGCAAAGATATGTAGTGCGTGGATATTGTAGTGACCATCCAGTTTTTGAATAGTCAAAAGACGCGCCAGCGATCTAGTGCGTATTTCAGTGACCATCCGTTATGCAAATAACGCACCAGCGAACCAAGGTACAATCTAGTGACCATCCGTTGTTTAGCTAGTCAAAATCCGCGCCAGCGAGCTATTATATTCTTGTATGAAATATTTGAACATTAGCCGGTAACCTTTAACCTTAAACCCGAATAAAAGACCTCTTTAATGTATTATTTTGTTGTTTTGATACTTGAACAAGCTTATGGTAAGACACATGAATCATGACTGAGCAATGAGTGATTTACCAATCATGTTAGGATTCCGACACACGGTTAAGGTGGTTAAACCTTTTGTACTTTGTGTGTATGATATATTGAGTTAATATGATTAAGTATGCGGAATCTACTTAATCACACTTAGAAGGTTATTTGTATTAAGGAAATGGAACAGTTGTGTTTATTGTATGACAATGAACAATGAAAGATTATCACCAAACGATTCAATATTATTAAGATAATAATACGAGTGATCTTGAGATATCACTAGGGTTACAACCTTGAATCTTAAGTTTCTATATCTTGTGATATTGTTGTGTTTGTTCTAGTTCTAACAGTTATGAAAGTTCTAAGTATTTTTAACACAACAACCAACAACTAATATCTAGTCTAAGATCTTCTTTTATAGTCCAAGAAGATCTTTACAATATTGCTTAAAGTCTTGATAAACTACTTGCTAACTTATCTTGAGTGTGTCAGTACATAAGATACAACATGTATCTGTGTACACAACTTGTTATTGATCACTTTGCTAAAAGATATTATCTACCGTATATTCTTGACTTTAGTACACAAATATCTTTTCAATACTTATCCAACCAGCAGTTGTATATGTGAAAATTATCCACTCAGCAGTCCCTTCTTTGTACTACCAGTACCAACATCAGTTAGTACGGTTAGATATAACTTGAACAGTCCTAAGATATACACCAGCAGTTGGAACTGTTAGAGTATTCTTCACAGCAGTTGGAACTGTTAATACTTGTAATTCTTGATACTTAATCTTCAGAACATTTAATTCCCAACAATCCTCCCCTAAACATGTTAATCCATTTCAACATGTTTCTTAATTAAATTAAGGATTGTGAAGATCTTCAAACACTTCATAGACTTCTGTTCTGTGAGATTGAATATCTTTCTCAGTAGCTCATCTGCTTTCTGATCTTTGACTTTAACAATATCAATACACTAATCTTTAGTCTTGGATGGAGGAGTTATAAGAGGCAACTGGCAATAATAGCTTCAAATAATGACTTGGCATCTTTGAACTTGCTGAAGTTTAGAAGTTGATCATTGGGAATGGTCATCATCAGCATGCTTCTTGCCTTCAAGTCATTTTTCTTCTTTATTCTTTCTTCTGCAGATGTTGGCTTTGTCTGCAGAGTTGACACCACTTTTCCGTCCACTGTTGATGTAGTGGTGGTAGGCTGGTAATAATCTCGCACTTGGAAATATTGCTCTATCCTCAGCCTCCACATCTCAAACTCATTCTGTTTGAGCATAGGAATCTTCGCAGCAACATTTGTCTGAATAGATTCAACGTCCATTTCTACTTCTTCTTCTAAATCAAATATCAGCCTGAGCAATGATACCACTTGTTAGGATTCCGACACACGGTTAAGGTGGTTAAACCTTTTGTACTTTGTGTGTATGATATATTGAGTTAATATGATTAAGTATGCGGAATCTACTTAATCACACTTAGAAGGTTATTTGTGTTACGGAAATGGAACAGTTGTGTTTGTTGTATGACAATGAACAATGAAAGATTATCACCAAACGATTCAATATTATTAAGATAATAATACGAGTGATCTTGAGATATCACTAGGGTTACAACCTTGAATCTTAAGTTTCTATATCTTGTGATATTGTTGTGTTTGTTCTAGTTCTAACAGTTATGAAAGTTCTAAGTATTTTTAACACAACAACCAACAACTAATATCTAGTCTAAGATCTTCTTTTATAGTCCAAGAAGATCTTTACAATATTGCTTAAAGTCTTGATAAACTACTTGCTAACTTATCTTGAGTGTGTCAGTACATAAGATACAACATGTATCTGTGTACACAACTTGTTATTGATCACTTTGCTAAAAGATATTATCTACCGTATATTCTTGACTTTAGTACACAAATATCTTTTCAATACTTATCCAACCAGCAGTTGTATATGTGACAATTATCCACTCAGCAGTCTCAACTCAGCAGTCCCTTTTTTGTACTACCAGTACCAACATCAGTTAGTACGGATAGATATAACTTGAACAGTCCTAAGATATACACCAGCAGTTGGAACTGTTAGAGTATTCTTCACAGCAGTTGGAACTGTTAATACTTGTAATTCTTGATACTTAATCTTCAAAACATTTAATTCCCAACAAATCAATCTACCCTTAGAGTTTTGAGTGAATTTCAAAATTCTTCGTGTGGTGCTTAGTTATGTTATCAAGCTCAACATTAACTTGTTTATGTTTCAAGAATTTTTCACATTTAAATTAAAATTAAAAATTGCTCCTTTTGGATGGTTGTTAGATTTTTGGAATCACGATAACGACACCATTGAAATCATATTTCTTAAATGCTAGACTTGCTCGAGGGCGAGCAAAACTCAAGTGTGGGGGAATTTGATAACGTACAAAATGAGCATGTTTTTATTTGCGTTATCATTAGTTTTGTGCATCATATTTGGTTATATTTATATGTATTTGTTACTTAATCATGAAAAAGTGTATATGCAAGTGAATGTTGCCAAGTACAGGAAAAGATGATGAAAAGACGAAGAATTAGAGTGATTATGCACATTTGGAAGATTCCCGTGATTGAGACAAGTTAGAAACCACACAAGGACTCAAGGATTTGATAGTGACAAGATTTTTATGTTCATATATCAAGGAAATGTCAAGTTCTATGGAAGAAATCAGTGCCACAACCAAGGATAAAGCATGAAACAAGAAAAGTCAAAGAAAAATCAAGATTGTGAGTACAGGCAGACTCCATCCGATCGGATGGAGCCCGCATCCAATTCGGATAGGAGGAATTGGATTTTACCGAGAAGTCCAACCGATCGAATGGGCCTAGATCCGATCGGTTGGCTGAAGCTGCAGTTACCAAATTTGCATTTATTGATGGTTTTACTCCTCATAATCATTGTGGCCGATCATTTCCTTCCTATTTAGTGTTCTAAGTTGTTTTTACTTGGATAAAAAGTGTTATCATGCTATATAATGGGATCCAAGGTTAGATACTAAGGGTGACAACCCAAAACTAGTAAAGGCTTACTCCCAAGTCCTTACTATTTTATTATTATTGCCCGAAAGTCTAGAAGTGCTGTAAAAACGACCAGGAAATATTGAGTTCAAGTATCAATAGTTTCGTTTGAGTTTGGAGTTGTTTACTTGTCAAGTTTAGGCGATTGGAGGAGTGTGGTTGCTATAGTTCCACAATTCTAGTTCCTGTAATCCTAAGCTAGGTATATCTTGTTTATCTACAATGAACTACTTTTACTTTGACTTTAATGAAAGTATATTTTGTTACTTGTGTTTGATTATGATTGTTACGGAGTAATTTTTGGTATACTTGTGTGTATGATGTAACTATTGTTGGAGTATTCTTATTTTATACTGATGCATGAAAACATTTCTTATTTTATGAGTCTGTTGGAATAATATCTAATCTTGCTTAATTTGTTGGTAAAAACATTTTAAAGGATAAAAAGGCTGATGTGCGTTCCTAGAGGGTGTGTATTATATCCCAATTTCACTCAAATTTTAAAATTTTTTAATTACCTTATTATCGTTTTTCTAAGAAACACATACGAGCAAGTATACTCGTTCGATTTTAGCATTGTTGATGGTAAATAAGGATCGTCCCAAGGGACTACTAGTTTTGGTTTAGATAGTAGCAATAAGAATAGTACTTAAGATTGTCACGATCAAAAGCACTAGAAACGATTTAAACAAACAATGGTTTCAATTCAACTCAATAAAAACTTAATGGTGACGGTGCCGGAATTATGATTAAACAAACAAACAAACAAATATATAAATAAATACTTGTTTAGGAATCATGACTAATCGTGATAGAATGTAGAACATGTTTGGGTGAAACTTAGAAGGCACATGTCAATTTTCACAAGGACTTCTAGTCAATGGGTCATATCAAGAAAATCCATGTTTCTACTAGTTTCATGGGTGAGTCCTTTCGGCCAACTCTCATCCCACTACGCTAGCTCTTTTTGTAACCAAATGTATGAAAAAGTCGATTAGTTAAATTAGTTCTTACGAGTCTTTTCAACCCAATCTCGTGATTAAATATTTTCGAATACATCTAAAAACTTGCATATTTGATATTCGTCACTTATCAAATACCAATCCATTTGTCAATAACTCTTGGAATTAAACAACATTAGAGATCTTTTCAACCTTTAAATCCAATCATATTTAACCAACAAGTTTTAGAACACGAATTATATTTAAACAAACTCATGAAAATAACCACTTTTTCTAACCAACTAAACGTCCAACATTCATACGAAAGTCACATCATTCCCAAACAAGTATCACTAATTATTCCATAACAAGCATCATCATAAAACATAACATTGCATTCAACTTTAACAAGTCCAACATGATTAATTAAGTGTAAAGAAAATTACCTAAAAGTAAGATTACAATGAGTAATAAAAGAGTTATAGCACTCCTTGGGGCCTCCAATTGAACAAGGGAATATTCCACCTCTTCTACTTATGATCTTTCTTGAGAATGGCAGAGATTTTTGAGCTCTTTTGGGTTAGATAAGTAATGTAATCAAGACCTTATGGTGTAAGGTTTGATTGTAAGTGTTGGTTTCAAAATGGGTGATTAGGGGTCTTATTTAAGCTTGTAAAACACCCCAAAAACTGTCATATTACTTCAATTATCATAAAGGAGAGGGTAATGATCGGACTCAAGCCATTATGGTAGTTAAAGTTAAGAGTTAATGCAACTCTTCATCTCAGAATTCTCTCGACCTTCGGTCTGAAACATGGACCTTGGGTTTGGACATTGACTGAACCTTAGCTCGAGTTCCTGAACCTTGGGTTTGGGATCCCAGCCTCGACCTTGGGTCTGGAGTGTGGACCTTGGGTTTGAAACCAACTTTTTCACATAAATTTTAACTCTAAGCTAGCATGAAACTCCAACTTTCAATACACTTTGTAGCACTTAATCTTGACTTCATCCTTTCATCCTTCTCATGTACAACGGAAATAATCATATCGTGAATCAATATCTTTGTTGACGATCTTTTCTTCAATATTTACTTGAACTTTATAGCTTTTCCTCGTCTGTCTTGATATTTCCTTGTACCTAGGCTTGAACACATCTTTAACAACTTTTAAGCATAAAACAATCATAAACATAACTAAATAACATATAAAAACACACAAATAACGCGATAAAAACATGTACAAAATGAGCGTTATCAATTCTCCCACACTTAAGTTTTGCTTGCCCTCAAGCAAAGTAATCTTTTGAAAAATTATTTTTCCAATAGCCACTAATCATGATTTTCTAAAAATTTCACTAATCTTCCTTAATACCAAGGCAAAAGGTCAAAAAATGATTTTTACTTTTAATATGTGAAATTTAAACGACTTACTCGATCAAGCTAGATAACACAACTAAGCTCCTCACGAAAAGAAAAATATAATTTATAATTCACTCACACTTATTTCTTTTGTAGGGGATATATTTCACTCAATTGCTCAGTCGTGATTCATGTCATACCATAGGCTTGTACAAGTATCAAAACTAATCCAAATCATGTAAGAAATAAATTAATTTATCAAAGAGGACTTTTATTCAGGTTGAAATGTTAGGCTAAGGGTTAATATCAACTTATGCTCAAATAACTACTGCACAAATATAATAGATCGCTAACAACAAATTCTTGATTAGTCGAATAACGGATGGTCACTAGTTTGTACCTTGGTTCGCTAACAACGTTATTTACATAACGGATGGTCACCAAAACACACTCTAGTTCGCTAGCGACGTTTTCCAACCTTTCAAAAATCGGATGGTCACTAGAATATTCATATAATCGCTATTTCACAAAGCAAAAAGGGTTAGGATAAGACATGTGATTATTTTAGTGAATATAATAGACAAGGATCAAGTCAAATACCAGAATCACTTGTTGCAAAAACAATCAGACCATGTATCCTCAAATGATTATAGCCTCCATAACAATTCTTTCCTTCCTCCTTTATTTCATTCATCGATCACCTTTCGTATCAAGTCTTAGCGCATTGGCTAATCTTCATAATTATAGCTCATTGGCTATTTATATCTTCTTCTTTTTTTCTTTTTTTTTCATATCTTCCCCCACACTTTGGATGAGCATATACCTCTAAAAGATACAAATAAGAAGTAGCTACTTTCGTCTTCGTCAGAAAGGTATATCCGAAATACAAAGTGTAAACTCATAATCATCAAAAACTTCTTCTGATCAACAACAAGTAATTCATCGATTCAACTTGACTAAAAAGGTTAGGCTAAAGGTTAAAGGTGTAAAATCTTTTTCTGGATGTAACAAAAATGAAAAGATAGGCTCAAAGGGTATTCTAAGGGTATCTAGCACTAAAAATGAGTGCTAACAAATGGGTCCATAGAATAGGTGGTTAACTAACCAATTTGGCTAGCTAATATATCAATATATGTAAAATGGAAGGCCATTTGGTTTAATCCTAAGTTGCCTCTTATCACTTAAATTCATTTATATCACACGAATGTGACCTTACTTTGGAATTCGTAATGCATTACAAGCACAAGTTCTAGAATCAATTCAATCACCGGCACACTCTTAGCAAGAAAATAGAATTTAAGCATAGAAAATATATGCTTCAAGTGATAGGCTTAAATCCTCACATATTTGGTAGAATAGGCTAAAAATGCTCAAGTAATGTTATCAATCCTAAGAACAGATCATTTCACTTAACCGAGATTCGTTAAAAATTTCAAATTGCCATTTTATGCTATTGGAAAATTTTAACTTGTTTCAATTATATAAATTCTTTTACGTGTAAAAACAACTACTTCCTTAAGGGCAATAAAACAAATTCCAAAATAATCACAAAAATTTTAAAAATTGAATCATTTTCACTATTTACTTCCCTCCCCCACACTTAAGTTTTACATTGTCCTCAATGTGAATAATTAACTTCAAAGTAAAGGAAATAGGGAAAATAAAATAGTAAATGATATCACCGAGAAATCAAGCGAGATCCATATTTGGTGTTAAACGCATGAGTTGGAAACTCCAAGCTCCAAAATATACCAACCTTATGAACGAGCAATGATCTCATGGTATCTCAAACCTGAAAAATAAACAAACACACAAAAACACAAAACAAAATGCAACAATACTAATAACCAAATTTAAAAAAAATCCTAAACAAAGATAGCCATAGTTCTAAAATAATAGTTATAATCCGACATAATAAAGTACGAATACAATATAAATATTGTTCAACACACATCATAGTCACCAACGATAATCAAAATCATTCATCGTCCATCTCGTCTTCTTCATAGTTAACCAACGGTCCAAATCCAAATCCACCCGATGACGTGCGTTCCTACTTCATAGCCTTGTGTTCCAACATTAGAATAATACCCCGCAAAAGCTTCCTCGTTAACATTGTACCCTTCATTACTTTGTCTTGTGCTAGATGTCGGGTAAGGTACATGTCCCGATGGATAAGGCGTGTATGGGTAAGGGTAAGGTGGAATACCAATTGGTTCATACGCTATTGGGAAAGAATAAGGTGGTTCACTATTTCTTCCAAGATGAGTGAGAATTGGCGCACAATAGTCCATTTGGTGCCCAAGTCTCATGAAGCTCATATCTCTCCACATTTCTCTTCTATCCTCTTGTGGCAAATTCGCATGCAAATCACCCCAACTAGCATTCAATCCCGAAGATTCTCCAATATTTTGTTGTTGAGTTTGTGGTGGTGGTGGTGGGTTGCGAATCACATTCTCAATTTGATCAACCAAACACATTCTTTTATCATCAAGAAAATCTTTCAAAAACTTTTTGTCAAGTTTCTCACATTCCTTGATCACCGTTATCTTCTTCAACTCACTATCCGTAGCATAACCCAAGCTTTTTCCAATCTTAGTAACATAATGCCCCCCATTTATAAAACCATGCTCAGTCATGATAGTCGCCCTCTTTGAAAAATACACTGCCAAAGTCCATAAGACATTCATCTTCTTATTCGGATCCATAAGCATCTCAATTATCCACAAATCTGGCCCATGAACTTTGTGTTGACTATGCCCTCTATGCACAAATGAGTTCACAATCACTTTATGTAGAAGCCGAGCTATCGGTGAATGTATCTCCTTTTCCTTGAATCTCCCACTGTTGGGATCTCCTATCTTATTCCATATCTCCCTACCAACATACTTTTCTGGTTCTTTCTCTAGCCTAGAAAGATGTTCTTCAAAATCTACATGTTGAAGGTCATTCTCGTCATACAACCCAAGCAATTGCCCAAATTCCGGCAAAGTACATGCATGATCATTTCCACATAATCTAAACCAAATACACTTCTCTTCCATGATATCACTCACCTTTTGATTGAAAGAAATGGTGGCAAAGAACTCTAGACACCATTCTCTAAAGATTTGCTTTTCCTCTATCACAACGGCATATTCAAAACTAAAATCTTCATAAACTTGATTTTCAAATTCTGTACTAATCTCCCATAACTTCTTAAGAGTACCAATAAGGTTAAATTTTCTCATCAAACTTCCGCTTACTAACTTTGGAACCGCAATTCCCTTCCTTTGCAATTTTGCCAACCTACTATTGTAACACGATTTTGCCTCTTTACTTAACTTGCTCCACTTCAGATGTTCACTCGTTACCGGCATAAGATTAACATCTCCTCCTTAACTATGTCGCTTATGCAAAGCAATTAATGGGTTTTCTCCATCTTGACGAATACACTTCTACAAAACAAACAAAGCAAGCACACGAGAAATATTGAAACTAAAAGTTAGAACGTAAAATTAATTAGCAAAAGAAAACTAAAAAAAAATTAACAGTCGGCCAGGACCGCCCGGTCAAGCTGTAGGTTGGCGGTCTAGCTTGCTTTCTGGGGTACCGACCAGTGGTCTGGCCTTCCGACCGTCGGTTTGCAACGGCTTCTTCTTTTTATCTTTTTTTTTTTTTTTTTTTTTTTTTTTAACAGTCACCAACAAATCTACATTCTACTCCTTCTTCCATTAGTGCTTATTAGTGCTTATTCTTATATCTCCTTTATGTCTCATTTTCAAGAATCTAAGAATCAAAATTAATTCAAACAAAGTAGTGGTCCATATAACTAATCATATAGCATGCAAACACTAATTCTTAATCATATACCACAATAAACCCAATCAATCTTGATAATTCATGCCCAAATTTTTGACATATATAAACCCTAAATCTTAGAACATCAAATTCTCTTTCAATTCTTAACCATTTCATCTAATTCCACTTCTAATCAATCCTTACAACAATCCTCTAGTAAACCCATCAAGTAATTTCACTTAATTCGAACTATAGCAAATTCGCCCAATTAAGAACCCTAAAAATTAAATCCGAATTAAGAACAATGCAAAGTAATTGGATGGATGTTACTTACTCTTTTTGATGCCATAGGATTGCTAGAACCTTAATTTGATCACTAACTTCAATCTTGGAATGATTAGAATTGTGGTGTTTTTTCTTCTTTTCTCTCTTTTGGTTTTTCTGCACAATATGAATACTCAACCCAAGGTTGGGTACTTTGACCGTGGGTTTGGTTCAAAACCGTGGGTCTGTAAAATTTTAGCACAAAACTTGTTTCAAAACAAAACGTTTTCATTCCTGATCATTAACAAACATTACCACAACTCCAAAACACTTCCAACATTCCATTTAATCTTAAAATTAAACAAGCTACATAAACTAAAAAAAACTTAAACTTAAATATTTCTTATTAATCATTGCTTATAAAACTTAAGAGCTAAAACACACTCAACTTAACAAAGAAATGCAAAACATAATAAGATAAATAAATAAGAAGCAAACAAGATAAAACTTATAAGAACAAAATGAGCAAAACCTTAGCATTAAGCTTCTTTATTCTTCCACATTCCTTGCTCCCTTTAATCGAAATAACTCCCAAACCTTAGAATATCCTCCGAATGAAATTTCCCCGAAAGAACTCTATCGGTTTCCTTTGTTTTGAACTCACGAGTGAAACGGCGTCCACTCGGACTAGTAATCTCTATCTTAGTGTGCCAATCATTATCTCCTTCAACCTTTTGATATTTGCTATACCCATCCGATGTCCATTCAATATTTTTAAGCTTAATTGGCATGGAACCAAGGAAATCAACCATTTTCTTGTAAACTATAATGTTCTTGAAGGGATTGAAGTAATTCTCCATAGCCAATGCTCTCTCCATATCATCTTCAATATGATCAAACGATGGGGCTGTTTTCCCATATTTTGGATTTCCTTCATTGTCATGGCTAATATCAAATACATCCAACCAATCTTCTTCATCTGATTCTTCATCTGCTAGAACTTTGTTTCTTTTCTTGGCGTGGTAAATCCTTCTTGCCACTCCATCATCAATTTCCATAGTTCCTTTTCCATTATCAATTATTGCTCCTATCGTACTCAAGAATGGGCGTCCCACCAACATCGGTGTCTCTTTATCAATAGGTACATGCATAATCCAAAAGTCACACAAATATGTTTGGAATCCAATTTGTAATCTCACATTCTTCACTTTACCATAAGCTTTTGCCATGGTATTATCGGCCATCAATAACACATCATTGGAAGGATAAGCTCTTCCCAATTCCATAATCTTGTAAAGCTTATAAGGCATTATACTAACACTCGCCCCCGTATCGGCCAATGCATTGATTGCAACAGTTCCATTCACTTTAAGTGGAATAAGGTAGTTACCCGGATCTTCTTTCTTTTTAGGTAATCCTTTCTCCATCACTTTCTCCTCTTCTTCTTCTTCAATTTCCTTCTTCTTATCAAGTTTCATTTTCTCCATTGAAATTTCATCCAACAACTTCCTATAGTGAGCATAGTGTTCCAACACATGAAGTATTGGTTTTTCATTCAACAATTCTTTGAACTTCGTAGTAATCTCCTCAACACATTTTGCTTCATCAATGGGTTCTTTGGTTGGTTTTTCTTTTGGTGAGGATGTTTTGTTAGAAGAACTTTCTCCTTTAATGAGTGTGGTAGGTTGTTGTAATGATGACGGTGAAGGTATAAGACCTTTAAAAGGTGGGTATTTTTGCTTTAAACAAGTGGCCTTTCCCATTTTAACCATTTCCATGCTCCCACTATAACCATCTTCATTTTCACAAGCTTCCTCCATTTGTTCAATTAACCAATTAACATCTTTATCATCTTGTAACTCTCCAACCTTAACTTGCATTTCACCTAAATCAAAATCAATAACACATTTCGTTGCCAACAAGAAATTTCGTCCAAACACCACGGAAGGATCCGTCGTATCCACATACTCATCAATAATCAAATCCATGGCAAAAGTATAACCATGAATATCAATTTTCACATCCCGTGCAATTCTCCTATTATACTTGTCAACTTCATATTTCCCATTTCCAAATTTTTCATAGAAAGCAAAGGTCACATAACTATCATTTTGTCCATGGTTACATTCCGCATCCCAAGCTCCTAATCCTTCTATTCCACAAGGTGTGGAATACCTCATACCTGGCTCGTCATATTCTTTTAACTTTGCACGCGTAAAAGTAACTACCCGAGGCTTTTCATGCTCATATTCCATACATTCAACTTCCTTTCCTTTTTCTTGCAACTTCACCCTTTCAAAATCTACCATTTTTTCCATTCTAGACATAGCATCACCATCATCCATCAATTCCATTTCCAATTTTTCCAAGTAAGCCGAAACTTCGCTAGGTGAATCCATAACTAAAAATAAGCTAAACATTCATAGACAACACATCCAAAACAAACGTTAGGGGTTAGTAAAAACTAAGTAATCTGAAAAAGAAATCATACAAAAATCTAGAACAAAGCTAAATACAACTAAAATACAAAAGAAATACAATAAAAAACAAAAAATATATATATTTTAAAATTTTCTTTCGGACCGGCGGTTCACACCCCAAACCGGAGGATTAGGTGTGAAAAATGTTAACAGAAAACTCAAACCTTTTGGTCGAGCTCTAGACCACAGGTTTGGGTTTTGGGAAAAGTTCACAGAAAGTTTGGGCCGTTCGGTCGAGCTGTAGACCGGCGGTCGAGGGAATTTTTTATTTTTTTTTTTTTTTCGAATGCTCAAACCGGCGGTCTGACTAGGACCAAAGGTTTGCAGCACAAATTTTTCAAATATATATATATATATATATATATATATATATATATATATATATATATATATATATATATATATATATTTTTATAGTTTTTATTTTTTTATATTTTTAATATATTTTTTTTTTAACTTAACTTAATAAAAATAAAATCAAAAAAACTCATTTAAACTAGGACAAACAAACACACACTTAACAACCATTAACCAAACATACCAAACAATCACACTAACAAACATGAAACAAACTCTAAAATTACGCAAATAACAAGAACAAACTTACACTACTATATATATATATATATATATATATATATATATATATATATATATATATTATATATATATATATATATATATATATATATATATATATATATATATATATATTTTTAAAGTTTTTATATTTTTATATTTTTAATATATTTTTTTTTTAACTTAACTTAATAAAAATAAAATCAAGAAAACTCATTTAAACTAGGACAAACAAACAAACACTTAACAACCATTAACCAAACATACCAAACAATCACACTAACAAACATGAAACAAACTCTAAAATTACGCAAATAACAAGAACAAACTTACACTACTATGTACAACTAAAACTAACTAAAAAGGAGTAATAGTCACCGGCAGCGGCGCCAAAAACTTGATGTGCGTTCCTAGAGGGTGTATATTATATCCCAATTTCACTCAAATTTTAAAATTTTTTAATTACCTTATTACCGTTTTTCTAAGAAACACATACGAGCAAGTATACTCGTTCAATTGTAGTATTGTTGATGGTAAATAAGGATCGTCCCAAGGGACTACTAGTTTTGGTTTAGATAGTAGCAATAAGAATAGTACTTAAGATTATCACGATCAAAAGCACTAGAAGCGATTTAAACAAACAATGGTTTCAATTCAACTCAATAAAAACTTGATGGTGACGGTGCCGGAATTATGATCAAACAAACAAACAAACAAATAAATAAATAAATAAATACTTGTTTAGGAATCATGACTAATCGTGATAGAATGTAGAACATGTTTGGGTGAAACTTAGAAGGCACATGTCAATTTTCACAAGGACTTCTAGTCAATGGGGATGGGTCATGACTAATCGTGATAGAATGTAGAACATGTTTCTACTAGTTTTATGGGTGAGTCCTTTCGGCCAACTCTCATCCCACTACGCTAGCTCTTTTTGTAACCAAATGTATGAAAAAGTCGATTAGTTAAATTAGTTCTTACGAGTCTTTTCAACCCAATCTCGTGATTAAATATTTCCGAATCCATCTAAAAACTTGCATATTTGATATTCGTCACTTATCAAATACCAATCCGTTTGTCACTAACTCTTGGAATTAAACAACATTAGAGATCTTTTCAACCTTTAAATCCAATAATATTTAACCAACAAGTTTTAGAACACGAATTATATTTAAACAAACTCATGAAAATAACCACTTTTTCTAACCAACTAAACGTCCAACATTCATACGAAAGTCACATCATTCCCAAACAATTATCACTAATTATTCCATAACAAGCATCATCATAAAACATAACATTGCATTCAACTTTAACAAGTCCAACATGATTAATTAAGAGTAAAGAAAATTACCCAAAAGTAAGATTACAATGAGTAATAAAAGAGTTATAGCACTCCTTGGGGCCTCCAATTGAACAAGGGAATCTTCCACCTCTTCTACTTATGATCTTTCTTGAGAATGGCAGAGATTTTTGAGCTCTTTTGGGTTAGATAAGTAATGTAATCAAGACCTTATGGTGTAAGGTTTGATTGTAAGTGTTGTTTTCAAAATGGGTGATTAGGGGTCTTATTTAAGCTTGTAAAACACCCCAAAAACTGTCATATTACTTCAATTATCATAAAGGAGAGGGTAATGATCGGAGTCAAGCCATTATGGTAGTTAAAGTTAAGAGTTAATGCAACTCTTGATCTCAGAATTCTCTCGACCTTCGGTCTGAACCATGGACCTTGGGTTTGGACATTGACTGAACCTTAGGTTGAGTTCCTGAACCTTGGGTTTGGGATCCCAGCCTCGACCTTGGGTCTAGAGTGTGGACCTTGGGTTTGAAACCAACTTTTTCACAAAAATTTTAACTCTAAGCTAGCATGAAACTCCAACTTTCAATACACTTTGTAGTCCTTAATCTTGACTTCATCCTTTCATCCTTCTCATGTACAACGGAAATAATCATATCATGAATCAATATCTTTGTTGATGATCTTTTCTTCAATATTTACTTGAACTTTATAGTTTTTCTTCGTCTTTCTTGATATTTCCTTGTACCTAGGCTTGAACACATCTTTAACAACTTTTAAGCATAAAACAATCATAAACATAACTAAATACCATATAAAAACACACAAATAACGCGATAAAAACATGTACAAAATGAGCGTTATCAAAGGCTGAAAAGATTTTCTTTATGTTTTTATTCCAAAACGTTAGTGCGCGAATTAGTATGGGATATGGTGTGAGACAAGCACCATATTTACTCATTAAAATGGATTTGAAATGATTTCATCACGAGATAAGGCCAAAAGGATTCGTATGAATTTATGAGATAAGAATTGCTTTTCAAACAACTAGAGTTTAATAGAATTGTCGTAATAGTTGGCAAGGCCGAAAGGAGTTAACTAGGAGATTGAATTCTTAGAAATGATTTTTCATGATATAAACCATTGATTGTTAATCATTCATATAAAATTGTGCATCATTACAAGTTACACCAAACTTTGTAGAATACTCTATGCAATTAGTTAAGGAATTACACACAAGTATATGTTTTGTTTTATTGGATTCTATTTACATCTTTTTAAATTTTCACCAAGAATAGGATTGACAGCCCTTTTTGCAAAAGCTTGTTATACTAAATACAAATGCCAAATCCCTTGGGATGATCTCGACTTACCCACCTTTACTATTACGGACGAGTATACTTGCTCGTATGTTTTAAATAGAGAACCGGATAAATCGTGTTTATAAATTTTAAAACATGCACACGCATAACACATCAATGGGCTAGCCATCATTGCTATTTTAACTTGAAAATAGGCATGCATTTCCTCCATAATTGGTCTACTTTACCACAAGGGTATGTAGGACCTTAGTAGGTTTATTGGGTTAAGACAAATTGCTAGGTAATCATGCTAGTAATTGCCTTTACCACTTTCCGGTTTATTGATATTTTCGTCTTCTAATTATTTAAACTCATTTTAGTTTGGTAGCTATAGAAAACATTTTCTCTAGTTATCCAAATATCTTATATTTCTTCAAGGTTTCAAAATCGGAACTAGGGTTATAAAACAACCTTGAAAGAATAAGATGTGTAACCATACTTAACCATTTTGACTTTTACAAGACATCACTATTTCTAGAGTAGGTGTTCTTTGAGTTTGATTAGAATTAGGAAAACTCAAATATTCCTATTATGGCTTTTCCACATAAAGAAAAAGGATAGGAACAAGTCTCTTTCTTCCTCATAAAGAAAAAGGATAGGAACAAGTCTCTTTCTTACAAGGAAAGAACGACTTAGTTCATCCTTTTAACAAGAAAAGAACAAACTCTTGTTTACGGTTTGTGTTGCATTAATTCATTAATTGAATTTACAAAGTTCATTTTTAGTATTTTCAATAATTATCCTTTTGTAATTTAACTACCCCATGTTTACAATTTAAAACAATTAATTTACAAAAAAGGCTAAGATCCACATTGTGCTTCTACTATCACATCAGTTGATCTGCTAGCAATAGTAGATTCAATTGGTAGGCGACGATCACCAATTGTGTTACACGTAAAACTCTTAGATCCTTATGGGACTCATGGCATCTAGTGTCAAACAAGTGGTGTCATGTAGGCATGTTTAGTCCCATCTTTGCCTCGGGTCAAGGTCTCACCGCTTAACTCGATTAAGTCATCCAATTTGAGAACGTGTGAGAATATATCTATGTCCCACGCATAGAGAATAGTTACCTTGGGTTACAATTCAACCTAGGTCCCACGCATAGGCAAAAAGTAATTGCAAGTGTTCTTAAGCGATTGGACGGCATGACTTAAATTTGTGACGGGTAAAATATTTTGATGTGAATCAAAAAAGGTGTACGAAAGAAGCACGCATTCATTCTTCGTAGCACAAGTTAAAAACTTTTCTTAACTTAAGTCTAATCATTGTTTTAATTTATGTGCGTCGAGTTGTCCATTTTCAAGACTAATATTAATCCTAGGTGGATAATAAAGTTTGGACAATACATAACAAGAATAACATACATAACGAGTTTAAGAGTTATTTATGAAACAATGATTTTAGGTTTCAAAAACTTAGTTAAACTAAATCATAAGACTTAGTTTAAAAAATGGTTTGTGTTTCGTTTCATGTTTTTAGAAAACAATTTGCAATTTACATATAATCAAAGCATATATAAGTAGCAAATCAACAAACACACAACCACAATATGCAAAGCCTCAACCGATGAAAAAACCTATGCTCGGTCTCGTGAGCCATCACGAGAACCAAGAGTCATCTAGGGACAAGCCTACACAACCACACGTAGGGCTCCCACTTGCTCTGAGACAATCAAGAGCAAGTAGAACCCCATTATGCACATCAAATAATGAATCTGTTCGCCTAGAATTTCTGTATTGGGAAGCCCAAAACGCCTAGAAGGAGTCTTCCCCGCTCTTAGGTCCAAACTACAAAGTTGTAGGCCCATGTCTTGTGTACCTGCACAAAAAATTTCAGCAAATAACTCCTTACCAATAACCGGGAAAAGCCAAAATACAGTAGCTTCTTCCAGCAGCCCTTATTGGCATAAATGTCATTAACTCTTTCGCCATTCTTCACCAAGCATCGATTACATGATATGGAAAGTAAAATACAACTAATCAACTTTTTATCTACTGTAATGTAACCACTGTGAAAATTCCACATTTAAATAAACTATCTTACTGAAATACTTATCCTTTTGCTACGTGTAAATTATTTATTTATTTATTATTATCTGATCATAACTATTATCTCATGTGACGTAGCTCACATCCTCGATAAACGTGCTCGCATGCAACCCAACCTCAACGTACATGATGTTTATTCTATATAAACATTTTCATATGAAACCTTAAGAAATCTCATTTACCATTTTACGTTAAATTGTTAACGTACGTATAAACTAAACGCTCCTTATCAAATAGAGTTTCTATAGAACCTTAAACTATCATAACAACAGATGTAAGTAACAAAACCCTAAAAATACTAAAGTACAACTCATTCAACTAAGGTACAAGTATCTAAAGCACGGAAACCCTAATTCCGTTTTAACTCCCGACAAAACCCTAATTTCATAAAACTATGATTTTATGTACTAAATTTACAAACCCTAATTTATTTATATAAGATTTTCACAAATTATAAATGAACAAGTCATTTAAGCCAAGGTACAAGTCTTTTATGCATAAAACTAAGTATTAATAAAAATCCTATAAAAACCCTAAATATATTTATTTTAAAGCACAATTTACCAGTCTTTCATATACAAGCCTTAAAAATAAATTTTCCTAAACTCACTAATTATAAGTACAAGTCTCTAAACCTAATGTACAAGTGCCAAATGTACAAAATTCAAAAATCTCACTTATATACTTAATAAAACTTAACATATAATTAATATAACATAACCAAGCACCAAAAATATTATATTTTTTTCTATTTCTTAAAACTTAGTACAACCTTATTAAGCCTACGGTACAACTCTTTAAAACATAAATCCATTCCCTTTTATTTTCTTATAAATTCGACATTTATATATATAAGAAAACCCTAGAATTCAATTCCTAACTAATATTTACCTAAACTAAACCCTAAAATTTAACTAGTTACATCTTAAACCCTAGAGTACCACATGATATAGCTCATTGTACCACTCCCTTAAGCCTATTCGATCCTAAATCTACATCCCTAGTATGAATCTAACTAGGATCAAACCTAACCATTTTATTTCCAAACTCTAAGTACACAATACACCACATACCCTCTCCTAAGTCCCTCGTGCTTCCACATATCCTTGTCTCCCTAATTAGTTAGTTTTCATGGATTAAAAACAAACACATCACCACATCAACACCATAACACCCTACGCCACCTTTCCCTCCTCCTCTCCTCACATGTGTCGTTCAAGGAACAAGTGCACATCATCTTGTCTCCTTCTTGATCCAACATGGTGACATAAGCCTCTCTAGAAAACCCTAGCTCTCTACTCTCTATATATATAGATCATATTTTCTTTCTTTTCCTCACATCCATTCGAATCACACCAAACAACCACACTCCCATTTCCCTATTAATTCTACAGACCTTATACGAGCTAAAGAAGATCTTGGAAGGGTGTTAGAAGGAGAAGAAACTTTAGTATCTCATTTCCAAAACCTAATTCGCCATAATCATGCCCTAATCGACTAGATATACAAGTAAGTATAATCAACTCTTTTTCATTCCTTTGATATATTTAAAATACTTCCAAAAACATTACTACATCATCTCTAATATAAGCTAGGATCAAAAACTAGAATTTCTTTTCTTTTCTCTTTTGTTCGAACACAACCAAACACACCCTAATATTTATATTTTTAGTACTACAATTCAAGAACCTTAAAACACCTTAGAGATAGGTTAAATATAATTAAGGACATGTTATCATGCATTAAAAACGGGATAGAACCCATAAAAATCAAAAACTCGATCAGTTTTCTTTTCAGTCTTTCTGTCGCAAAAACAGCCCCACCACCCAACTTTAGACCCTTGTTTCGACCCCTAAACGATCTCAATAAAATCTGAATTTTGGCCACATTATAACTGTCTAATTTTAGGAAAAAGAATGTCATAAAAAGGTTGAATGATCACAAAGTTATCGAGTCTCAAAAATCTGCCTATCGCTAGACTAAAAACCAAAACTTTTATTCTTTCCAGATTTTGTTCTACTCGACCAACTTTAAGAAATTGTTTCGACCCTCATTTGACCTCTAAAAATTCTGAACTTTTGCCATATGATAGACCACCGAGATAGCTTCATATAGGAGAAAGAACGTCGTAAAATGATTACCTTGTCATAAAGTTATTCGAAACAAAAACTCGCCCTTCGCTACTTATTTTTTACGAACCCTTTTAAATTTTGTGAGCTAATACGCTCAAATAATAAGCCCATAAGCCATGGATAAGCTGTTTGGTAATTTATTTTAGCTTACATAAAAGAACAATGACGAGTCGTGCCTTTCCCAAATTTTTAAAACGCATTTTGAATAAATAAGGACATCAGGTGTAACGACTTGGGAGTCTCAAGGGTATTTTATGTCAAAACTCTAAATAGATTTATAACTAGGACCTTAGGAGCTGTCAACTTACAACTCAGGGGTAAAAAGTGTAAATTTCAAAACTATAGGGTAGAAACTGTCATTTGACCAAAGTTGAAGGGTAAAACTTGTAATTTTATAAAAGTTAAAGGGTAAAAACTGTCATTTTACGAAAGTTTAGGGGTACAATTTGTCAATATGTGAAACTATAGGGGAGAAAGCGTAACATTTTTATTATTATTATTATTATTATTATTATTTTATTTTTTTAATTATTATTATTATTTTATTATTATTATTTTATTTTTTTAATTTTCATCACTCTATTATTATTATTATTATTATTATTATTATTATTATTATTATTATTATTATTATTATTATTTTATTTTTTTAATTTTCATCACTCTATTATTATTATTATTATTATTATTATTATTATTATTATTATTATTATTATTATTATTATTATATATATAATTCGATTTGATTAATAAACGAAATACGATAACAAACGAACGAAATATATATTTAGACGAACAGACGGAACGAAAACATAAAAATTAGAAATAAGATAAAAACTTATAACTTTTGAAGAGACTTCATGTTGTCCCAAATTAACATTTAATCAACAACCGAAAATGTTACGAAACGAATAATAAAACTTACATATATTCAGAAATGATTACTGAAACTTGACATAACGAACCAAGTTGCGTGCCGGAGACGTTTATCAACTTAATTTAACTTTGTTTTCTATCCAGATTGTCCAGGTGAGTTCATAGTCCCACTTTTCTTTATATGTTTTCCAAACTTGTGGGGAGATACATGCTACCAAACCGAACACAAGTATTTTCCTGATTGTTATTGCACTAAGTTAACTGTTCCCTATTTATATTTATTATTTAAAAGTCCCTCATATCATGCACCATTAGTCACCTGCTGGGTGAGCGCGGATATGTGAATAGATCTATTGGCCTGACGACCCATTTGTTCTAATCGGATGGATATCTTTGTGGTAGCCGGTTAGGCAGATGCATTATATTTGAAATCTAATCTTGGGGGCAAACCACTTTCATTTTTATTATGTTAGTGAGACTGGAAACTGTCAACGCATTGCGTGTCATGAGGTTTAGTGCAATATTCTGAATTGTGATATAACTGATTTCTTTTATTTAGCTTGTGTTCAAAACTTATTATAACTTTAAACGCTATGGATTCACTCAACCTTTGTGTTGACTTTTTAGCATGTTTTATCTCAGGTAACTAGAAGTATGACTTTAGCACGGAGTGACTGTGGACTTTCTTTTTTTTTTATAATAAGAGTGTCCACTATGTTATCATTCAAAAAATAATGTAACTTTTATAACGTATTTCCGAACCTCCCTCTGGGACCTATATTATGTACTCTGATTTAAATAATGAATGATAACAATTTTATTTAAAACGTCTCTTTTCGAGTCGTTTTCTATTCCCTCGACTGTGATACTTGAAGTAGCACCCCAAACTTATATTCCGCTGCGTATATCGAAAATGGGGGTGTTACATGTAAAGTGCCCAAACAATGGGGAAAAAAACAAATTAAAATACATACATGAATGCCGAAACAATGACAAAAACCCCAAAACAAGAAATTAAAGACAATTCACAACAAACATGTCACACGTGGTCTAGTTTTCATCGGCTTTGCATATCACACATAATGATACAATAACATTATGAACATAACAAGGTGTAGGCTAATTCCATGGACAAACATGCATGTATTTTCCATGGAAACAAAATTAACAACAATAATTTAATGAATTAGCCAACGAAACGAGGAAAATAATTAGCAAGAATTAAAACCCCGATAGGTACGTGTATCAAATGGCCTAAGGATCAAAACCCACTGATATTAGGACCTTCAAAATATCATTTTACCACAGAAAATTAAGGTTTAGGGGCTGAAGCAAAACCGTTTCATGAATCGATCAAAATAACGCGTTTTTGGCCATTTTACACGTACCCGATAAGTATACCAATTAAAATATGCGTAAAAAATGGCTATGAGATCAAAAATCACAGATCATAAGACCCCTCATGGGTCATTCATATGTGTGAAAATGGAGCCCTAGGGGCTGATTTAAAACATGGTTTCAAAAATCATCAAAAAACACCCGATTTGGCCATTTTTACGCATACCCGATAATCATATGGCACATATGATGGCTCGTGATACCACTATAGGTGATGATGAATATGAAAAACATATTAAAATAATCAAACGCAGCGGAAACATCACCTAAATACGGATCCATATAGCCATATGATCAATCAATAATAAATATAACAATTATATACCTTTGTAGTGTGATTCGGGAGTCTCTAACAATCACCAAACCTACGAATGGAATAAGAAACCTAAATGATAAATGAGTTTGATCACTTCTATGATAGAAACATACTACACGTCACCGACTACCACCCGATGCTAGTCTTGACCTTGTAACACTTATTCTTGCAACAACCTACAATAGATTAAGCAAAGAAAGGGATTAAAAACACAAACCCTAGGGGGGGTTATGTTTTGTGCCGTAGGTTTAAGAGATGGAGAGAGGGAGAGAATGATGGCCAGTGGTTAATGTGATTGATTATATTTTAATGACCAAATCAATGGGAGGCTATAAGAAATAATGTTACACTTAACCCATTTCTCTTTTCCCTCTTGTTTCCCACCATGGCTGGCCACATGGGGGCATTAAATGGGCTTGCCCATTTGTTGGTCCAATCCAATAATCTAAGTACTAGCTTAGTTATTAGTAGCCCGTTATTGATAGCAAGTTACGTAGTCTTATATATACTGTAAATACGATAAATACAATATATAAAATGGTATCTCTGTGTATAAGTGTGTGACCCCATAGGCTCACATATGTCTAGTCATATAATTATTTATTAAGACATGAGCATACCCCAACAGCCCCAAAATAGATTTGAAATACGAGAACCATATGTTACAAATCCTAACGAGGCTCACACATGAATGCACACTCATAACCAAACTTAGATCTCTTGTTAACAATTATATACGACCCTCGTTAATTATGATTCTCGTTTTATGGTTTTCTAATATTAACGTATCATTAGTGGCTGCTGCATAGTTTCTTATCATAACAATTCTTATAATTTTGGTGTTAACGAGACATTTAGATTAGGGTTTAATGCCATCTTGAATCATGTAATAAATAGTTTATGACAAGATGATGATCAAGAGTACCTTAAGCCGATTTCAAAGGGACAGTATAGGAGAGATAACGAGCACTTAACTTACATGCTGCAATCATAATCACCAACGATCACAAGCTGCTACTCTTTTCTTGCTTGATTTCATTAAACGATTTTTTTAGGGCTTTATCTTTTTTTTCTTTTTTTTTCTTTTCTGATCGTTAATTAGGGAGAGACAAGGGAGAAGGGCAATATGTCGTGAATGGGAGGGAGAGACACAAGATATACGGTTTATAACTATTAGGGAGAAACCGTGTTTGTTTATATGGCACCAAATCTTTTATTTTTGTTAAGTTATGTTTTATGTTTATTCCTTGTTCTTATCTTTTCTCCCCTTTTTTTATAAAAACGTAATACATATCAAAAGGATTTGAGGATATCGTTTGTTTTAATTTCTAGGACAAGAAATTGATTTTGTTATGTCTATTTAAGATGTATAAATCTAAATGTGTACAAATTATATGACATTTAGTTTAGGAAAATTATCACAATGAGTAATTTATATATAACATATAGTTTTAATTAGTTCTCAATTATTTTATAACTTAGGATAAAAATCAAATTAGTTATAAAATTGTGAAACCAGATTTTAGGGTATTACAATTCTTCCATTCTAAAAAGAAAATTTCGTCCTCAAAATTGAAGTGAAATGATTAAACGGAAACGTACCAGATTACGAAAGGAAATGAAAACGCTTTTAACAAGCGGAAAGGTTGTTTCTCATGACTCGATCCTGACGGTCCAAAATAGCATCATGCTCTCTCAACAGAACAAATTTGATCCAATGGATTCGAAACCGCATGCGACGGATGATAACAGAGACATCTCAAATGAGATACATGAACTGAAGCATGATATGAACATGAGATAAATACGGAGGCAATGCTAAACGGTAGGAATTTTCACAATCCTATTCTAAAATTCCGACGAATCAAGGAAACGTACAAACGATCAACGAAGTAATTATCGAATTATCGAACGTATAAAATGCATAAGGATAATGGTAGAATATCCGTAATGATAAGAGCAAACTTAAGGACTAACAAATCACTGAATAAATCTCTATTGATGAGGCGAAAAGTGTACCGCTTTTAAGGGGTCATTTAAGCCCGAAATCGTATTTATTTGATCAAATATTGCCCTAAATCGTTCCTTTTGTCATTTTAGGTACTTTTGAGGAGAAATCTGGAAAAGGAGGCATTTTGGACGTTTTTGGAGCATTAAAGTGAAGAAAACGGCAAAGTCTCAAGAATCGGCTAAAAGTTACTCTTGACGGCGTCACAATTAACATGGGACGGCGTCATGCCTTGGCAAGAAAAGTTGGATGTGAAATTTACTCATGACGGGCCAGTGAGTTAGCATGAGAATTCTGACGGCGTCACGCTTTAACTAAATCAAGGGCGTCACGGCTTAAATCATAAGGGGACGGCGTCACGTTCATGATCCGACGGCGTCAAGCCTTGATAGGCCAGAATGGATTTTTGAAGAGCTAAAGAGGGACGGCGTCAAGAAGGTCACCCGGGAACCCTAAAAGCGGCGAGGTGACGGCGTCACAATGCATAAGGTGACGCCGTCAGATCCAAAAATCTATATATAGTTTTCTAATTTTTTGTCATTAAGGGAGAGCTTAGTGTGTGGAATTTTGGGATAAAACCCTAAGACGATTTTAGCTACTTTTTCAGGGCTTTTTGCCTTGAGATCTTCCATGTTTCATTGAAAGATAAGTTATCAATTAATCATTCAATATGTCTATGTGTTGTTTGATTCTATCTTATGCTTGTCTTTTGTTTAACATGTTAGGCTAATTTTATCTTGTGTTTGCTTAGATCTAATGAAACCTAGCTATTGATTATTGGTTGTTAGTGTGTTGTTAGTTGTATTGGATGATTGTTTATCTATGTTAGGCTTAAGAAAACTGGCTAACTTCCTATTCGGTAACTTGCTTGAACGTCTTAAGAAACATGAACCAAACGCGTACTAAAGGTTTTTATGGTTGTATTTAATGCACAAGCGAATTCTAGTGATCCCATGTTAGGAGCTTCCTAGCCGGCTCGACATAGGAGTGAAGTAGGAGCTTGTAGAGTTGGGGAAGTAAGTACGCCACCCCACGAATGGTATTAAGGAATACACCCGTCATCCACGCGACTAATACACACTAATTAACCGGTAAAAGATAGTTAGGGAGTAAGGAAATCTAAGTAAACACATTTCTCTACACATAAGTTTCTCACCACATTTCATTTTTGTTATTTTATTTTATTTGCATTCGTAGTAAATTTTGGGTTAGTTGACTAGCAACTAATTCCGCCCACTCCTTCAAAACCGAGATTTTACTTGCTTTCATAAAAACTATAAAAACATAAAAAAAGAATCTTCCTCAACCCTTAGACCTAATTAGAGTAGCCTTTCACACCTAACGAACACTATTCCCTGTGGAGAACGATCAATCCCCCGTACTTACCACTACACTATACTACATCGGTCAGGTACACTGCCTGGTGGGGTTGTAAGCCTCTTGAGATCCCTCGAGAGGTAAAACCTGTTGTAAGGTTACAAAACCACGCAATCAAGTTTTTGGCGCCGCTGCCGGGGAATAGTTATTGTTTAGGTTGAATTTTTATTTCTATTAGGTCTACTCACTAGATTCCCTTCTAGTGAGATTTTTATTTTATTTTTCTAGGTTTTCTTTAGTCTATCTTATTTCTTTGTACTTTTGTTTGTGACACCTTCCACTTACCTCATGAGTAACATTGGTCATTTGATCCCTGTTATTCGTGTTTTTCGCCGTGCAAATTTTCAACTACCCGTTCCCGCCCCCATAGTAGCAAACAACAACCTTTCACCCGACCACCACTTTGGTAACAATTCTGAGATGGAGGAGTCTGACCATGAGAATGACTATGTCAGTCCATTTTACTACTCAGACTCCGATGAGGATATCGGTAATGGAGAAGTAGTTAACGAGGAATGGGGAAAAGAGGAAATTGACCCCTTTAAGTATGTTGACCCTAGGACTAAGATCGAAAAGGATAGCCTCTTTAACATGCAATTCCCGTGTAAAATTGGTTATCATGATTTTTATGCTTATCTTAACTCGTCTTTGCCTATGAACATTATTTCTCGCGCTAATTATAATAAAATCATGGTAGATGAGCTTGAATATCAAGGAGATAACATTGTTGCTAGGATTAAGCCACTACACGTGTTCGTAGGAAGTTTTGTGTATGTGGTGGATTTTATGGTTATGGAGAACTTAGGAGAATTTATCGATGACAAATTAACCCAAGTCATTTTTGGAGAACCCTTCAAAAGGTTGACCAACCTTGACGAAAAACTTGTGGACGGGTTAATTACATTCTCGGATGGGGATGAAGATTTTGTCTATCAAATGCCCCGAGCACATCCTAGGTTTAAGAACTACCCCATTGAAGCTTGCAATAGAATTATGCCTATCGACTTGTTAAGTGAGAATGATAAGGGGAAGGGGCTCAAATATCCACATGAGAAAAATAAGAGATACTATCATGGATGTTTGGAGCTAAATGATGAATACAAGAAAGATGAGGCAACAATTAGATGGCTCACACTCGGATACGTGAGCATAAGCGACACTAGATGAGCCTTACTTTGAGTCTAGCTACAAGACTCGTTAATAAAGAAAAGCGCTTCTTGGGAGGCAACCCAAGCTTTATTTGTTTTATTTGCTTTGTGTGTTTATTTATTTGCTTGTTTGATTTTATTTCCCGTATGTGTGTTTAATTTTTATCATTATTGATTCATGTTCAAAACTAATTTGTGAAAATGCTTTATGTTGTTTTTAACTTCGTCTTAACTACATATAAAGGTATTTTGCAAAAGATAAGTGTAAGGGAAATCTAAATCGGTTTATTAGAACACATATGAACATGAATCGTAATAATAATAAATTAGCATACATATTAGTGTTTGTTTGAGTCAAATGCTTGTATCGAGTCATAATGATGTTTTGCAGGATTTCCAGGAAGTAAGGTAAAGGTTTTTCCAGAAATTTTCCGGAATCTTAAAATGAAAATTTTTGTCAGGTCATTTCTGACGGCGTCAGGGGTTATAACCTGACGGCGTCAGATTTAATTTCCAGAAATTTTTGAAAGTTTTGTTTTCATAAAAAGTTTTTATTAAATCTCCAACTTATAATCTCCAGGAATCTGCAAAATTATCAGTCCACAAGCATTATATCCTTATATATAGATTTTATCCCGCCGATGTTATGCAGGTTTTCGTGTTTGTTTTCTCAGGATAACAGGTTATTTTGGACAAGGAAATGTTTATGGAATCAAGCTTATGGCGATGCATTAGTCATGGAGCTTCAACATTCTCTTTGGAGGAAGATTTAACCGTGTGATTTCACTATCCAACGAGCGAATCAGGGGAGTATTTGATTTCATTCTTTTACTTTATGCTTTTACATCTTGTTATTTGAACATTGGGGACAATGTTCATCTTAAGTGTAAGGGGAGGGTAAAAGTACGATTTTAGAGAATACAATTGCGCTTGATTTTTTTTTGTTTAATAATAGATGTGTAATAAAACTGAGAGAAATACTTGATTAGGGTAATTTTAGTGCCAAATTTAAAATTTTTTACAACATATAGGAGTGAAACTTTGATCTTAATGAGCGTCTCACGGATAGGAGTTATATGACTAGCACAAAAAACCGTACCACTAAAAAATTTTCCACCCCAAATATGTGAGGTTCGCCCCTAGAATTGGTAGGAAAAGCATTTATGCTATGATGTGTGTACCGGTAGCACTTAGATTCTAGAACTTGCGTTAGGACCATTCCAAGGCCACAAGTGAGACTACATTCGTGTAGTTAGATTTACTACATGATAAGAGGCATTAGGATTAACCCATTGTTTTACACCTGTGTTTTTGTTATAATTACGTTGGCTACATTGGTCAAGTAATTCTCCCACACCCTTTGCGTTGTACTCATTTTTAGTACACGATACCCCTAGTACACCCCTCAGAGCCTATCTTTTCGTTTCGACCTTTAAGCATCTTACTTAAAGGAAGAATTTGTTACACCCCACTAAAATGTACACCCAAATCGCCTTAGCCTACCTTGTATGCACTCATCTTTAGTGCATTATTGTTACAACATTTGTTTAACCCCAAGTTAATTATCTAGTTGATTACATGGTTGCTAAGTCGAGTCATATCCTTGTACATATTGTTTTGGGACGATTGGGACTCATGGGTAAAGTACTAGTATAATGGAGTAATGGGGAAGAACATCATTTATTACCCCCATATGTGCTAAATGTTTTAAAAGTACTCCAAGTTTTTCAATTATCTTAATTCGAGTCATTAGATTAGTATTTGTAAAGTTATGTAAAAATTCAAGTGTAAGGGGAATGCAATGCCCCTATGATGTATTATTTTGGATGGTAGGGCAAGAGTGTATGCAAAAAAAAAAAAAAAAAAAAAAAAAAAAAAAAAAAAAAAAAAAAAAATCAAGAAAAAACACAAAAAAATGAGAAAATGAAAAATAGAAAAAAACATACGGACTACCATCCCGTTTCATTTTATGTTTGCTTTATATTTTTGTTATTTTGTTATTTCGTTTTTAGCTTAAGATCGAGTCGAGTCTTGGCTTAGCAACATTGTATAGTACATGTAATTGATCAAGATCTTTAACTCGCCACCAGTAAAATATCCCGTATCCAACAAAACCGTGTTTTCCTTTTCCCTACACCTAACGTTATAACCCATTTAAAAGCCCTCTTTGATAGTTTATCTTAGGTGCTTACGCCTAGTGGAGGAGGTTTTCGATCCTTTCCCAAGCCTATGGTAATCTATTTGCTATGACAGGTAGTGAGAGATATTTTCCGTTTTCATTTATGAGATTTATTTTGATGACACTTGAGAGATGTGAGTATCTAAACACTGCTTGTGAGGTGCTAGTTTGTAATCTCCGTGCTTATTATGATTGAAGTGGAACGATTATTTGTTGTAATTACTTTTATGTTTGCATTAAATGACCCCTAACTTGTATTTTGATTAGAATAAAAGCGCATTTGCTTGAGGACAAGCAAATCTCAAGTGTAAGGGTATTTGATGAGGCGAAAAGTGTACCGCTTTTAAGGGGTCATTTAAGCCCGAAATCGTATTTATTTGATCAAATATTGCCCTAAATCGTTCCTTTTGTCATTTTAGGTACTTTTGAGGAGAAATCTGGAAAAGGAGGCATTTTGGACGTTTTTGGAGCATTAAAGTGAAGAAAACGGCAAAGTCTCAAGAATCGGCTAAAAGTTACTCTTGACGGCGTCACAATTAACATGGGACGGCGTCATGCCTTGGCAAGAAAAGTTGGATGTGAAATTTACTCATGACGGGCCAGTGAGTTAGCATGAGAATTCTGACGGCGTCACGCTTTAACTAAATCAAGGGCGTCACGGCTTAAATCATAAGGGGACGGCGTCACGTTCATGATCCGACGGCGTCAAGCCTTGATAGGCCAGAATGGATTTTTGAAGAGCTAAAGAGGGACGGCGTCAAGAAGGTCACCCGGGAACCCTAAAAGCGGCGAGGTGACAGCGTCACAATGCATAAGGTGACGCCGTCAGATCCAAAAATCTATATATAGTTTTCTAATTTTTTGTCATTAAGGGAGAGCTTAGTGTGTGGAATTTTGGGATAAAACCCTAAGACGATTTTAGCTACTTTTTCAGGGCTTTTTGCCTTGAGATCTTCCATGTTTCATTGAAAGATAAGTTATCAATTAATCATTCAATATGTCTATGTGTTGTTTGATTCTATCTTATGCTTGTCTTTTGTTTAACATGTTAGGCTAATTTTATCTTGTGTTTGCTTAGATCTAATGAAACCTAGCTATTGATTATTGGTTGTTAGTGTGTTGTTAGTTGTATTGGATGATTGTTTATCTATGTTAGGCTTAAGAAAACTGGCTAACTTCCTATTCGGTAACTTGCTTGAACGTCTTAAGAAACATGAACCAAACGCGTACTAAAGGTTTTTATGGTTGTATTTAATGCACAAGCGAATTCTAGTGATCCCATGTTAGGAGCTTCCTAGCCGGCTCGACATAGGAGTGAAGTAGGAGCTTGTAGAGTTGGGGAAGTAAGTACGCCACCCCACGAATGGTATTAAGGAATACACCCGTCATCCACGCGACTAATACACACTAATTAACCGGTAAAAGATAGTTAGGGAGTAAGGAAATCTAAGTAAACACATTTCTCTACACATAAGTTTCTCACCACATTTCATTTTTGTTATTTTATTTTATTTGCATTCGTAGTAAATTTTGGGTTAGTTGACTAGCAACTAATTCCGCCCACTCCTTCAAAACCGAGATTTTACTTGCTTTCATAAAAACTATAAAAACATAAAAAAAAGAATCTTCCTCAACCCTTAGACCTAATTAGAGTAGCCTTTCACACCTAACGAACACTATTCCCTGTGGAGAACGATCAATCCCCCGTACTTACCACTACACTATACTACATCGGTCAGGTACACTGCCTGGTGGGGTTGTAAGCCTCTTGAGATCCCTCGAGAGGTAAAACCTGTTGTAAGGTTACAAAACCACGCAATCAATCTCTATATTATGTCAGAACGTCTAACCCTTTTGTACAGAGATACCCCAAGAACACACAACCCCCGGTCTAAAATTCCAAAGTTCTTCTACCACGATAACTACTCTTTCAGTCACTATAATCGACTCCAGATCTTCAATAAGCAGCTATCTAACCCCCTTCCAACAAAAGATGTTCTATACATCCATCCCTACCAAAGTACAGGATCCTAACATATCCTCTAAAGTCTGAATAGTTCATTCCTTCTGTCCATTTATCTGAGGGTGAAAAGAAATCTTAACTTGAGTCTGATTCCTCAAGCCTTCTATAGTTCTCCCTGGAAATGTGAAGTAAAATGCGACTCTCAGACACAATCACTGCTGCCAACTCCAAGTTATGTGTCGGATATTCCGCCTCCTACGGTTCTAGTTGTCTTGATGCATAAGCGATATCATTCCCGTGCTGCACAAGTGTATAACCAAGTCTCTTCTTGAAATCATTCCCAAAATTGGTACCCACCTAGAAGCTAATTCCTGTTTCAGCTCTTCAAACTCAGTTCTTGTTCCTCATCCCAACTAAACTTCTCCTCTCTTCTGATACGCTTCATCAACGATAATGCCAGTCGTGTACATCTTTCACAATCCTTCTACAAGACTCAAAGGTTTTAACCCCAGTAACTGTCATTGGTCTTGACCATTTAGTGATAATCCCAATCTTCGCAGGATCCAAGATTATACCATTTGCTAAGAACGTCTCTTGTCCCAACCACAATATCACCCTTTGAGAATTTTCTTTAAAGCTTCTTCTAACGCAACATTTATAACATAATACGAAAATGATCCTCATGTTTCTCCTTTGTTTCTGAATACACCAAGATGTCATACTATGACAAATTATTCCTAGTACTCACGAAAGACACGATTCATCAAGTCCATAAACAGTCAGAGCATTAACCAATACTGTTGGCATCACTAACACTCGTAGTGGTCGTAACGAATACGAAAGGCAGTTCTAGGAATATCTTCAAGCCATAAATCCATCTAAAGGAAAACTTTGCGTCTTAAAATTGATCAGATACATCGTCGATTCGAGGTAGTGGATAACTGTTTCTAACAGTAATACGGTTCAGCTTCCAGAAGTCAACACATAATCTCCTACTACTATCCTTCCTCTTTACGAATAAAACCGGGGTAGTCCACGGAGGTGTACTCGGAAAATTAAAACCACTTACAAGTTGTTCCTTCAGTTCTTCCCATCTAAATGGTGTCATTCAATATGGAGTTTCAGATTCAGGAAAAACGTCGTTCCATACAGATAGAGTTCTGTCTCATAAGACCTTACTGTTCCGGCACTTCTCAAGATATCTTATGCTCCCAATAAGTTCAAGTTATATGATTTTTCTATTATCACATTGATCAGGCGTCATAATACTTGCATCATATAATCATGCCTTTATTGGTATCATATTCTATCTCGAGTCGTGACTAAACAATCTCTTAGTACCATGCCATATCAGCTTCATATTCTAGTGGAAATCTTGGTAGTTCGTTTAGAGATTACATCAAGAAAGTTTCAAACTGCGAGATGACTCTCAAGGTGCGATCCATCCAACAGTGTATTAAATACGTGCTAGAAAAACCTTCACAACCACGAAGAATAATGCACGAGTTTTCAGGGTAGTAATGATAACAACGGTTAATCAGTCGGAAATCATGGTAAGAAATTCAGGATTGATCTAAACGCCAAAGGTGGGACGTAGTATGACAGTAGTTAGCATCTAAATGCTCAGTCCACCGGTCCATACCAGAATGACATTGAAACCGTATACTTCTAAAGGAAACAATTTAGCAGAACAAATCTTATTGTCAGAATGAAATGGACAATTTCCTATACTCGTGGTTAATAACCACCAGATTCCTCATAGGAATGGAAAGGGCTAAGGCATAACTTAATAGTGTAGAGGGGACCTTAATATGCTTAACAAAAACAAGGGAAATCACCGAATGTGTTAAACACATCATGGTCATCAGAATCCTCAGAATGGTCGAAGAGGCATCTAAATGATTAACAAACGAATCAGAGGTTAAGGTCGGAATCAGAAAATAAAACTCATATAGTGTAAGGCATAACCGTAATATTTTTACTTGGTCACTAAACTTAAGCAGTGCAAAATGATGGGTTTCCTAAATCTCCGGAAAGAATGATCTTAAATGGGGCTTAACTAAAAGGTAGGGGTATGAATCAGAGTGATGCGGAAGCAATATATCTAACAAATGTCTTATCACATAGTCTACCCAAACCTCACCGGTCATATCTTAAGTTCCTCCAGAGTGGAAATCCTAAGGCAAATTCTCAAAGGTTGTTTCATAAGCTCCTATAGTGCAAACCTAAGGGCCTAATATTCACAGGTCATGATTTTATTTACTAAAAGTCAAAGCCTTTGCTCTGATACCATAAAAGTAACATCCCCATCCGAGAACGGGTCAAATGTCACATTTATGGCGTCAAACAGAACATACACAAGCGGAAGACTTTAATAATACAATGGTTACAAAAGTATTCTAAGGGATAATAATAATGTAATCAATCTGAACATAACAACTTCTAAAACTAAGATACAAACTAAGTCAAAATGAAAACTCTAAGTCCAACTCTAATCCATGGGGAGCTATTAACAGTGCAATCCAATAAGAACTCCTAATCACTCTTCACTCAAAACCCATCTTCCCTCTTAAAACCTGCCGCAGGAAAAAAAATGCGGCTGAGCTTAAAAAGCCCAGTGAACAGATATATATAATGAAAGGTAATAAGCAACGAATGAATGAAACAAAACTAAGGAAACCTGCTGAACAATATACCATAAGTCATGAGAAAATAAATGAATGAATAAGGAATCAGAAATAATAAGGAATGTCCACGAGCCCTAAACAGATATGTCTAGACATGATACACGAATAGACCCAAAACAGATAAACATAATCATAATCATAATCATAGCAAAGTGTACATGGAGTAGCTAGCTCACAATGTACCAGAAGTGAAATGGGGTGTATGGTACACACACAATCCATTCACTAAATAACTGAACTGAACAAAGTACCTAGGATGCATCCATACGCTCCCTGCAAAACAGATATACATATACAAGTTCGAGACTGTGCATACGTATGTTAATATAATAATAATAAGTATGGCGGCCATGGTTACTATATAGCATAAGTAGGAACGTTGTGGACTAATCACACCTCCACAAAACAGTGTCATGCCATAGGTGCCTCTATGACATGGTCATGGTACCTCCATGACTAGTTCAAAACAAATAGCTCGGGCAATAGAATGAAACAGATGATACAAATAAAGCATAAAGGATAATTATCAATTATCCAACAAAGATAATACCAACTGAATGAATCATATCAACATAATAGCAAATGCATAATAATAAAATGTGGATCATAGATCAGAATAGCAAAGCGGTAAATGAAATAGAGTACAAATCATGAGAAATCTTTAAGGAAAATATAGAGTACAAATAGATTAAGTAATTGTGAAAATCATTTAAACACTGTTTTCATAAATGTATTCTTTTAAAAGCAGTTTTCAAAAAAGTCATTAAACCTTCATATAAAAGTGGTATCGCCTCGGTTTCATAGCAATCATTATAAAATAGTTTTTCTAAAAACATTATCATGATATATTTAAGAAAGGTTTTCACACGAAGTTATAATATCAATTGAATTTACAAAGTGTCAAAGGATTCGAATACTAAAGTCACAGGAGATAACGAACTAATCGTATCAGACAAAACAACCAAACGAATATCAAATGGATCATAAATCAGAATATCAAATATCAAGGAATCAAGTCATGAGATATCCTTACTGAGAAAGGGCGGAATATCTGTACCTTGGCAAATGAAATGAAAGCAAATGAATGAATGAACACAAGGAAACAACGTCACATCTTCTTCAACGAATCTACACGAATTAAGGTTCACAATATACTTATTAGCTCATTAATGTCATAATGGATTCTATTACTCATTACCATTTATTAATGTGATTAGAGTTTCATATGTGAAATTAGGTTAACATATGTTCAATAGTATCCGGATTAATGTTTCAAATGAAATTAGGTTCAAAACATATTTAATGGGATTAGGCTACACCAAAACTGTGACTTATACTTATTTCAGATTTTATCACGTTGAAGCCCCTTTGTTTATGAATTTAAAACCATACTTATATACTTACTGAGATGCTCAAATAATTATCATAGATACTTATACATGTTAGGTAATTACTGTAATTTTTTCAGATTTTATTTCAAAATGAAAGTATCCAAACAAAAATTATTTTCCCATACCTGTCCAGAAAAATAACTGCACAGACACCCAGAAAGTTTTCCCTTAACTAACCCATTTTGACACTTTAGAAAAATCCACCAAAATTCCAGGAAGCCAAAAATATCCTAAATATTACCCTTGTCGAATTATAGCTCTTAACCCCTCACGGTTTGGAAAAATAAATTCAAAAACACCAGCTGAATTTTTAGACTCTTAAACTCAGGATTGACAACCAATGTTCTAAAAATTAGAAAGTCACCTTCCCGACCTCCAATGATCAAGAAAATTACATATCCAGAAAATAGACAACAATCCTGTAAAAACACGTTGGTATCATCAAGATTTACCCCATCCAATCCAACCCAAAATCTGGACAGCATGCAGTGAGACAGAAAACAAACCCAACCCTTCTCTAAACCCTAGCGAGAAACCAAAAATAACAAACCAACCCAAATCCATTTTTAGTAAAGCAATCCGAGATATAAACACACCCCAAAATAGATTTGAAATACGAGAACCATATGTTACAAATCCTAACGAGGCTCACACATGAATGCACACTCATAACCAAACTTAGATCTTTTGTTAACAATTATATACGACCCTCGTTAATTATGATTCTCGTTTTATGGTTTTCTAATATTAACGTATCATTAGTGGCTGTTGCATAGTTTCTTATCATAACAATTCGTATAATTTTGGTGTCGTGAATGGAGGGAGAGACACAAGATATACGATTTATAACTATTAGGGAGAAACCGTGTTTGTTTATATGGCACCAAATTTTTATTTTTGTTAAGTTATGTTTTATGTTTATTCCTTGTTCTTATCTTTTCTCCCCTTTTTTTATAAAAACGTAATACATATCAAATGGATTTGAGGATATCGTTTGTTTTAATTGCTAGGACAAGAAATTGATTTTGTTATATCCATTTACGATGTATAAATCTAAATGTGTACAGATTATATGACATTTAGTTTAGGATAATTATCACAATGAGTAATTTATATATAACATATAGTTTTAATTAGTTCTTAATTATTTAATAACTTAGGATAAAAATCAAATTAGTTATAAAATTGTGAAACCAGATTTTAGGGTATTACAGTGGCTCTCCCAATTTATTGTATTGCGTTACTTATTGATATATATGGATTTTAATATTTCGTTATTTGCTTAATTTGTGTTTAGCGAAAAAATGTCAAACATTGAAAATGTCAAATTTCCATCTCTTGACCTAACTGGAGCAAATTATATACAATGGACAACAAATGTTAAAAGGCATCTCAAATCAATGGGTGCTTTAGCAACATTACAAGAGGGAAATGAATGCTCAGAGGAAATAAAAGCGAAAGCTAATGTTTTCCTCCATCAACACATTGATGAAATTCAAGAATTCGAATATTCAAATAGTGATGATCCAAGCATTTTATGGAAAGATTTACAAAGCAGATTGATCATCAAAGGGAAGTTTTACTCCCTTCTGCTAGAGATGAATGGAACAATTTAAGGTTCCAAGATTTAAAAAAGGTTAATGAGTACACCTCTGCTTTATTCAGAATATGCTCAACACTAAGATTTTGTGGGCAAACTTTTACTGAAGGAGATTTGTTGGAGAAAAATTTCTCCACATTTCATGCTTTAAACTTAAACTTGCAACAACAATATCGATTGCAAAAATTTAAAAGATACTCTGATCTAAATGCAAATCTTCTTGTAGCAGAGAAAAACAATGAATTGCTAATGAAAAATCATCAAACTCATCCCACAGGATCATTAGCACTTCCAGAAGCAAATGTTGTTAACAATAACGATACCCAAAACTTTGGAAGTAAAAAAGGAAGAGGTAACCCTCATGGACGTGGTCGTGGTCATGGCCATTATGATAAAAATAATTTTCATGGTCACAACCTCTTTCTCAATCGAAACAATACTTACCATCGAGGTGGTTATAATGGTCGTGGTCGTGGTCGTGGTCGTGGTCATGGTCGTGGTCGTGGTCGTGGTCGTGGTCAAAGAAACTACAATTAACATGCTCCACAAGCTAATAATCCTGGTCAGCAAAATAATGAAGCTGGTACCTCTCAAACCCATGGAGGATCCTGTTTCAGATTTGGAAGTACAAACCACTGGTCAAAAGCTTGTCGCACACCTTCACATCTATGTGAGCTCTACCATGCATCTCTTAAAGGAAAAGAGAAATAAGTGAACCATGTGGATCAGTTTGACAATACAAATACTGAGCTGAATACCTCAGACTTTTTCAATGACTTGGAACTATGAAAGAAATGATGTTGGATCTTAATTAATATATATAATAATTATGTATTTCCATTCCGTAACTTTGCCTAACTATGTTTAATTAGTTTTTCTTTTCATGTAAAATAAATCTATAAATGAACCTTTTAATAACATCTTTTATATGCACTTATTATTATTATTTTTATGTTCATATTAGAAGCTCAAAGATGAATCTCAATAGAGCACATCACCAAGCAAATAATGGAGACCTATGCATAGCGGATAGTGGTGCCACACACGCTATCCTTAAATCCAAGAAATATTTTTCTGAATTAAAACTAACAAAGGAAACTATTGATACTATTTCAGGTCCTACAAACATGATAGAAGGAGTGGGAAAAGCTAATTTAGTGTTACAAAATGGTACACAGGTTTTGATAGAGAATGCTTTATTTTCCCCCAAAATCCAAAAGAAACTTGCTAAGTTTCAAAAACATATATCATACTGGGTATGATACACAGTCAAGGACTACTGGAAAGAAAAAGTATTTAAATATCATAATTGAGAATCATGTATTGGAAAAACTGCCAATGCTCCATTCTGGTTTGCATTATACAGATATTATTGTGCCACAAGCACATATGGCAGCCAGGGAAAAACATTGTGATCCTGGTATATTCAACTTATAGCATGACAGATTAGGCCACCCAGGATCAACAATGATGAAAAGGTGATGCGTGTGCTGTTATGCTCTAATTTTATATCCACGATGTGTCGTTGTGGTTTTAGCAGTATTCAAGTTTTAAATTTATATTAAGCCGACTTATCAATAACACACACTTTAACGAGCAGTGTACCCGGTCAGTATGAATATAATGGTAAGTAGAGTGTCGATCACTAAGAGTGGAACGTATTATCTAACTATTCAAATCAGTATTTTAATATCTTAAGTTAGCTATACAACCTAATCTAACGCAATGGGGTTCAGCCTGAGAGACTGGCACGGTTTAGTTATGATTAAATATAAACTAAACTAATAAGCACGAATCAGCGATTAGCACACACGTACACAGATAAATACTTGAGACAATAAGAAGACCTGTCCTGATAGTTAAGCAGCTTGTCACTTGTTTTATTGCTAGTTTTATATGAAGTGTATAGTTCGATGCGACGCACCGAGATTTAACCCTTTCTCGTTGGCTCTAATCTTATCGGCGAGTAAACCCTTAATGATTACTTATGTCTATCCTACTTACCCTTTCTTCCTACTTTTCTACAGACGATAGAATGCATAGGTGATGCGTGGGTTTTGCAACCTTACAACAGGTTTTACCTCTCGAGGGATCTCAAGAGGCTTACAACCCCACCAGGCAGTGTACCTGACCGATGTAGTATAGTGTAGTGGTAAGTACGGGGGATTGATCGTTCTCCACAGGGAATAGTGTTCGTTAGGTGTGAAAGGCTACTCTAATTAGGTCTAAGGGTTGAGGAAGATTCTTTTTTATGTTTTTATATTTTATAAAAGCAAGTAAAATCTCGGGTTTTGAAGGAGTGGGCGGAATTAGTTGCTAGTCAACTAACCCAAATTACTACAAATGCAAATAAAATAAAATAACAAAAATGAAAAGTGGTGAGAAACTTATGTGTAGAGAAATGTGTTTACTTAGATTTCCTTACTCCCTAACTATCTTTTACCGGTTAATTAGTGTGTATTAGTCGCGTGGATGACGGGTGTATTCCTTAATACCATTCGTGGGGTGGCGTACTTACTTCCCCAAACTCTACAAGCTCCTACTTCACTCCTATGTCGAGCCGGCTAGGAAGCTCCTAACATGGGATCACTAGAATTCGCTTGTGCATTAAATACAACCATAAAAACCTTTAGTACGCGTTTGGTTCATGTTTCTTAAGACGTTCAAGCAAGTTACCGAATAGGAAGTTAGCCAGTTTTCTTAAGCCTAACATAGATAAACAATCATCCAATACAACTAATAACACACTAACAACCAATAATCAATAGCTAGGTTTCATTAGATCTAAGCAAACACAAGATAAATTTAGCCTAACATGTTAAACAAAAGACAAGCATAAGATAGAATCAAACAACACATAGACATATTGAATGATTAATTGATAACTTATCTTTCAATGAAACATGGAAGATCTCAAGGCAAAAAGCCCTGAAAAAGTAGCTAAAATCGTCTTAGGGTTTTATCCCAAAATTCCACACACTAAGCTCTCCCTCAATGACAAAAAATTAGAAAACTATATATAGACTTTGACATCTGACGGCGTCACCTTATGCATTGTGACGCCGTCACCTCGCCGCTTTTAGGGTTCCCGGATGACCATCTTGACGCCGTCCCTCTTTAGCTCTTCAAAAATCCATTCTGGCTTATCAAGGCTTGACGCCGTCGGATCCTGAACGTGACGCCGTCCCCTTATGATTTAAGCCGTGACGCCCTTGATTTAGTTAAAGCGTGACGCCGTCAGAATTCTCATGCAAACTCACTGGCCCGTCATGAGTAAATTTCACATCCAACTTTTCTTGCCAAGGCATGACGCCGTCCCATGTTAATTGTGACGCCGTCAAGAGTAACTTTTAGCCGATTCTTGAGACTTTGCCGTTTTCTTCACTTTAATGCTCCAAAAACGTCCAAAATGCCTCCTTTTCCAGATTTCTCCTCAAAAGTACCTAAAATGACAAAAGGAACGATTTATGGCAATATTTGATCAAATAAATACGATTTCGGGCTTAAATGACCCCTTAAAAGCGGTACACTTTTCGCCTCATCAAATACCCTTACACTTGAGATTTGCTTGTCCTCAAGCAAATGCGCTTTTATTCTAATCAAAATACAAGTTAGGGGTCATTTAATGCAAACATAAAAGTAATTACAACAAATATTCGTTCCACTTCAATCATAATAAGCACGGAGATTACATACTAGCACCTCACAAGTAGTGTTTAGATACTCACATCTCTCAAGTGTCATCAAAATAAATCTCATAAATGAAAACGGAAAATATCTCTCACTACCTGTCATAGCAAATAGATTACCATAGGCTTGGGAAAGGATCGAAAACCTCCTCCACTAGGCGTAAGCACCTAAGATAAACTATCAAAGAGGGCTTTTAAATGGGTTATAACGTTAGGTGTAGGGAAAAGGAAAACACGGTTTTGTTGGATAAAGGATATTTTACTGGTGGCGAGTTAAAGATCTTGATCAATTACATGTACTATACAACGTTGCTAAGCCAAGACTAGACTCGATCTTAAGCTAATGAAAGAAAATAACAAAACATAAACATAAAATAAACATAAAATGAAACGGGATGGTAGTCCGTATGTTTTTTCTATTTTTCTTTTTCTTTTTTTCTCATTTTTTTTGTATTTTTCTTGATTTTTTTTTTTTTTTTTTTTTTTTTTTTTTTTTGCATACACTTTTACCCTACCATCCAAAATAATACATCATAGGGGCGTTGCATCCCCTTACACTTGAACTTTTACATAACTTTACAAATAACTATTCTAATGACTCGAATTAAGATAATTGAAAAACTTGGAGTACTTTTAAAACATTTAGCACATATGGGGGTAATAAATGATGTTCTTCCCCATTACTCCATTACACTAGTACTTTACCCACGAGTCCCAATCGTCCCAAAACAATATGTACAAGGATATGACTCGACTTAGCAACCATGTAATCAACTAGATAATTAACTTGGGTTTAAACAAATGTTGTAACAATAATGCACTAAAGATGAGTGCATACAAGGTAGGCTAAGGCGATTTGGGTGTACATTTAAGTGGGGTGTAACAAATTCTTCCTTTAAGTAAAATGCTTAAAGGTCGAAACGAAAAGATAGGCTCTGAGGGGTGTACTAGGGGTATCGTGTACTAAAAATGAGTACAACGCAAAGGGTGTGGGAGAATTACTTGACCAATGTAGCCAATGTAATTATAACAAAAACACAGGTGTAAAACATGGGTTAATCCTAATGCCTCTTATCATGTAGTAAATCTAACTACACGAATGTAGTCTCACTTGTGGCCTTGGAATGGTCCTAACGCAAGTTCTAGAATCTAAGTGCTACCGGTACACACATCATAGCATAAATGCTTTTCCTACCAATTCTAGGGGCGAACCTCACATTTTTGGGGGTGGAAAATTTTTTAGTGGTACGGTTTTTGTGCTAGTCATATAACTCCTATCCATGAGACGCTCATTAAGATCAAAGTTTCACTCCTATATGTTGTAAAAAATTTTAAATTTGGCACTAAAATTACCTTAACAAGTATTTCTCTCAGTTTTATTACACATCTACCATCAAACAAACAAAAATCAAGCGCAATTGTATTCTCAAAAATCGTACTTTTACCCTCCCCTTACACTTAAGATGAACATTGTCCCCAATGTTCAAATAACAAGATGTAAAAGCATAAAGTAAAAGAATGAAATCAAATACTCCCCTGATTCGCTCGTTGGATAATGAAATTACACGGTTAAATCTTCCTCCAAAGAGAATGTTGAAGCTCCATGACTAATGCATCGCCATAAGCTTGATTCAAAACATTTCCTTGTCCAAAATAACCTGTTGAACCTGAGAAAACAAACACGAAAACCTGCATAACATCGGCGGGATAAAATCTATATATAAGGATATAATGCTTGTGGAATGATAACTTTGCAGATTCCTGGAGATTATAAGTTGGAGATTTTAATAAAAACTTTTTATGAAAACAAAATTTTCAAAAATTTCTGGAAATTAAATCTGACGCCGTCAGGTTATAACCCCTGACGCCGTCAGAAATGACCTGACAAAAATTTTCATTTTAAGTTTCCGGAAAATTTCTAGAAAAACCTTTACCTTACTTCCTGGAAATCCTGCAAAACATCATTATGACTCGATACAAGCATTTGACTCAAACAAATACGAATATGTATGCTAACTTATTATTATTATGATTCATGTTCATTTGTGTTCTAATAAACCGATTTAGATTTCCCTTACACTTATCTTTTGCAAAATACCTTTATATGTAGTTAAGACGAAGTTAAAAACAACATAAAGCATTTTCACAAATTAGTTTTGAACATGAATCAATAAGAATAAAAATTAAACACACATACGGAAACAAATAAAATCAAACAAACAAATAAATAAACACACAAAGCAAATAAAACAAATAAAGCTTGGGTTGCCTCCCAAGAAGCGCTTTTCTTTATTAACGAGTCTTGTAGCTAGACTCAAAGTCACGCTACCCTATGTAAGTAAGCTCGTCATCAAGGACGTCTTTAGGGTTAAGCTTGGATTGAAGTTTCCTATTGGTCCGCTTAGTACGATATGTCTTTTCAAACTTCTCTCCATCCGGGTCATACAATGTCATCTTGATATGCCATGACCCATCTCCATCATTGGGTGGTTTATCCCAATTCCACTTATGATCATCTTCCTCACAAATCCACTTATTCATTCCTAGGTTAATTGGCAAAACTCCTAGGAAATCAATCATCCTTCTAAAAACTAGAGGGTCTTCAAATGGATCCAATTCGGTGTCCCTAGCCAAGAGTTGCTCTACCGAATGCGTTCGGTTAACAAAGTCCTCTTCTAGGTAAAATGGGCGTTGGGGTCCTATGAAGTCTCTATCGATCCAAGGTCCATATCTAGATGGTCTCCTATTTAATTCTAACCAATGGGGTGTCGGTTCCTCACTAGTATCATAGGCATGTTTCTTAACATCATAGATTGACCAAGTATCCCCTTCTCCTACCGCTATCTTGGATTCCTTACAATCAATCATAGCACTAGCGGTCGCTAAAAATCCTCTACCTATCAACAAGGGGCATGTAGGGTCGCTAACCATATCAAGGACGTGGAAATCGGCTAAAATGGTTAGTTTTCCAATGTGCACTAACACGTCCTTAACTACTCCAACCGGGTAAGCAACACTTCCATCCGCTAAGCCTATTATCACCTCGGTTTCTTCAAGTTTTCCAAGTTTTAGAGAGGTGTAGAGAGGTAACGGAAGTAGGTTAAGGCTTGATCCAAGATCGGCTAATGTATCATAAGCCTCCGAATTACCGATCTTGCAAGGTAGAACAAATAAGCCCGGATCATCTAACTTCTTAGGTAGCTTGTTTTGAACAAAGGCGGTCCCTTTTTCGCCTAACTTGAGCTTCTTCTCATCAACAACCGGACTTTCAAGGTGGAGCTCCTTGAATTCATCGTCAAGGTTTTGAGTGGGAGGTGTTTCAACTATGTTGTTGACCAATTTGGATGTCATAACTTCTTGGTCACTTGGAATGATTTGGGTTTGTTTGAAACACGTGCTCATGGAATTGACCGAATAATATTGTGGACAAGAACTAGGGGACGAAACCGACGAAATAGCGTTGACGTTTAGTTTCGGGTTCTTGACCGTGTTGCTAGGGAGTGCTCCCATTTCTCGGTCATTGAGGGCTTTCAACAAGGTGTCAATCTTGTCGGTCATCTCGCTTTGTTTTTGTTTGAAATCGGCTTCAAACTTGGCTAAACGAGCTTCTTGAGATACCATAAATTGAGACATCAATCCTTCAAAGTTATTGGTACTACCATTGCCGGAAGGATTGTTGTTGAAAGTACGGTTCGAGTTGGAACCGCTTGATTGGAAACGATTAGGTGGGTTGGAAGAATTGGTTTGTTGCGAGTTTTGGTTTTGTTTCCACCTAAGGTTCGGGTGATTTTTCCATGAGGGGTTGTATGAATCACCATAATGGTTTGGCTCGGGCTTGAAAGTGTACCACTTGTCTCCCGCTCCGTCGGTACGCGAGGATGCGTAGTCCACAAAAGCTTGTTCGGGGAGTTCCATGCAATCACGAGTGTCGTGGGGACCACTACATAATTCACATGAAGAAGTGATTTTGTTCACTTGGCTTGAAGGTTTAGGAGCCTCGTAGGATTTCATGAGAAACTTGACTTGGTCTTCAAGTTCTACGATCCTACGGTCGGAAGTGCTTGAATTGTTCAAAGGCAAAGATATTGCCTTGACCGTTTTATTCAAATCACGGGGATCACTCCAACTTTCGTTGTCATAAAGAGCAAGATCCTCTAGGAGAGCCCATGATTGTTCCGCACTTAGATCACGTAGCTTGCCACCGGCCGATTGGTCAATGGTTTGCCTTGTGGAGAGATTGATATGGTCATAGAAGATTTGGACTTGGAGCCAAAGTTCTATGCCATGGTGAGGGACTTTTTGGAGTAAGTCCTTGAATCGAGTCCATGCCTCGTAGAGAGTTTCGCCTTGACGTTGTTGGAACATCAAGATATCATTCCTTAGCTTGGTAGTTCTTCCCGGTGGGAAAAACTGAGCAAGGAAACGAGTGGTGAGATCATCCCAAGAGGTGATGGATCCTGCGGGTTGACGTTCTAGCCACTGACTAGCTTGGTCCCGCAGAGAGAATTGGAAGAGACGCAATCGGGTCGTCTCTCGAGTGGCAACATCAAGGTCTATAGAATCAACGATTTTAAGAAAGTCCTTGAGATGTTGATTAGGATCTTCAGAACGAAGTCCATGGAATGCGCATCCACTTTGCACCAACCGGATGGTGTCGGATCGCAAGGGTGTGATATTGGCTCCTTGAGTGAGCTCAATGGTGTTTCGATAGCCGTGGTGGCTAGGACGGGAATACTCTCCTAAAGTACGGGCTCTAGGAGGTGGTGGTGGTTGTTGTGGTGGTGGGTTGTGTGGGTTAAGGATATTACCATCTTCCATGATGTCGGACGGTAATGGTTACGAACAAAGACACGAAGAAAATAGATAGACTAAAGAAAACCTAGAAAAATAAAATAAAAATCTCACTAGAAAGGAATCTAGTGAGTAGACCTAATAGAAATAAAAATTCAACCTAAACAATAACTATTCCCCGGCAACGGCGCCAAAAACTTGATGCGTGGGTTTTGCAACCTTACAACAGGTTTTACCTCTCGAGGGATCTCAAGAGGCTTACAACCCCACCAGGCAGTGTACCTGACCGATGTAGTATAGTGTAGTGGTAAGTACGGGGGATTGATCGTTCTCCACAGGGAATAGTGTTCGTTAGGTGTGAAAGGCTACTCTAATTAGGTCTAAGGGTTGAGGAAGATTCTTTTTATGTTTTTATATTTTATAAAAGCAAGTAAAATCTCGGGTTTTGAAGGAGTGGGCGGAATTAGTTGCTAGTCAACTAACCCAAATTACTACAAATGCAAATAAAATAAAATAACAAAAATGAAAAGTGGTGAGAAACTTATGTGTAGAGAAATGTGTTTACTTAGATTTCCTTACTCCCTAACTATCTTTTACCGGTTAATTAGTGTGTATTAGTCGCGTGGATGACGGGTGTATTCCTTAATACCATTCGTGGGGTGGCGTACTTACTTCCCCAAACTCTACAAGCTCCTACTTCACTCCTATGTCGAGCCGGCTAGGAAGCTCCTAACATGGGATCACTAGAATTCGCTTGTGCATTAAATACAACCATAAAAACCTTTAGTACGCATTTGGTTCATGTTTCTTAAGACGTTCAAGCAAGTTACCGAATAGGAAGTTAGCCAGTTTTCTTAAGCCTAACATAGATAAACAATCATCCAATACAACTAATAACACACTAACAACCAATAATCAATAGCTAGGTTTCATTAGATCTAAGCAAACACAAGATAAAATTAGCCTAACATGTTAAACAAAAGACAAGCATAAGATAGAATCAAACAACACATAGACATATTGAATGATTAATTGATAACTTATCTTTCAATGAAACATGGAAGATCTCAGGGCAAAAAGCCCTGAAAAAGTAGCTAAAATCGTCTTAGGGTTTTATCCCAAAATTCCACACACTAAGCTCTCCCTCAATGACAAAAAATTAGAAAACTATATATAGACTTTGACATCTGACGGCGTCACCTTATGCATTGTGACGCCGTCACCTCGCCGCTTTTAGGGTTCCCGGATGACCATCTTGACGCCGTCCCTCTTTAGCTCTTCAAAAATCCATTCTGGCTTATCAAGGCTTGACGCCGTCGGATCCTGAACGTGACGCCGTCCCCTTATGATTTAAGCCGTGACGCCCTTGATTTAGTTAAAGCGTGACGCCGTCAGAATTCTCATGCAAACTCACTGGCCCGTCATGAGTAAATTTCACATCCAACTTTTCTTGCCAAGGCATGACGCCGTCCCATGTTAATTGTGACGCCGTCAAGAGTAACTTTTAGCCGATTCTTGAGACTTTGCCGTTTTCTTCACTTTAATGCTCCAAAAACGTCCAAAATGCCTCCTTTTCCAGATTTCTCCTCAAAAGTACCTAAAATGACAAAAGGAACGATTTAGGGCAATATTTGATCAAATAAATACGATTTCGGGCTTAAATGACCCCTTAAAAGCGGTACACTTTTCGCCTCATCAATAGGCAACAGAATAAATAGGCGAGGACAGAGGCATGGCGACCCGATCAATGCTCAGCTAGACACAGAGGTTATCAATGCACTAATAAAAGTCACCAAAGACATCAACATATAAACTTTAATTAATGGGAAAGCAATTTTAAGGGGAGTTGAAGTGCATGATTAAATCAATGACACAAGCCCATCAATCCTGATAAATTAAAGTGTACTAATACAATAAAACAAAACTACTTAATGAATTAAATACATGCAGGACCTTCTTACAGCTCTTGTATCTTCGTTCAAGGTGTGTCTTGTGCTGCTACTTCGTCTGAATTCGGCTTAGGGTTTCTTCTGTCTCGTACTTGGTATATTGCACGAACTAAAAGGTCTCGAAATTCGTCTGACTTTGGGGTATTTATAGTTTCTGTCTGAGGGTTAGATGCGGCGCATAGAATAAGTAGATGCGGCGCATTGACTTAACTTCGCGTGGGGTCCAAGATTAATATATTCAGGAATATTCGTACACCGTCAGAAGATGCGGCGTAACTCCATTCTTGTATGCGGCGCATGTCCTTTGCCGTCTTGGATTATAACTTATGAAATCTTGATAGTGATGCGCCGTATGTAAGAAGTAGGATGCGGCGTATCTGGAGCAGAATGGTCTTGATCTTGTACATTTCAGTAGACTCTTAACTTCTTGCTTGTTTTGCTCCATAATTAGTCCAAAATCGCCAAGTTTCACATAATACTTGTTTTTACCTGAGAATTACAAAAGTAAACATTAACGTATCAATTCTCACAGATAATATAATAAAACAAGTCAAATAAATAGGATAAATGATGGTAATAAAATGTACTTATTTGAGTTCATCAAATATCCCCCCACTTGAACTTTACTTGTCCCCAAGTAAACCTTAGAATAAATCTTATGAAAATGTATCCTAAAAGATATTAGGATTTATTTTTATATTTAAGCATGTATTCATTTTGTCATAATCACACAACCAAACACTTAACGAATTAGAAATAAAATAAAATATTTTGATAAAAGCAAATCTAATCGTTTAACTGTCCAGTCGTGACGAATATTCTATCATAAGCTTGGCAAGTATACGCATCTCCTCCACTAAAGCCAAGGAATAACAAGTCAAAAGCGGTAAAAAGGGTTTGTTGGTTAAGGGTTAAGTATTCTTCTTAATCTCTATCGATCTCAAATTCCAGAAAAGGCGACAAAATCACAAATACATGATCGAATCCATGAACACGATACTTGCAATTGCTCAAATCCTTAACTCGAATAGGCTAAAGATAGGACCAAGTAATCTTTACCAATAATATTATATCAAAAAGGGCGACAAAATCATAAATACATAGTCGAATCCACGACTACGATACTTAAGATTGCTCAAATCCCTAATCTCAATAAATCAAAGGTTTGGATAAAGAATAATATAGGGTATGGATAATATTTGGGATATAAATTGGTGTAAAAATGAAAAATAAACAAAACAGATAAATTAAAATCCTAAGTGTGGTAAATTGCTATCCCAACCATCCCATGAATAAGACTCATATCACTGAATAACTCACGCTTTAACACTTGAAACACACGCTTTAGGTAGACACGAATTATACTCAACAAGATCTCAATCAAAGAATAACCTTAGTTGGCGTTCCCATAATGTCCAACTCCCATTCAATCCATAAATATAATATACAACAACTAGTGGTGATATCGACCACTTAATACAAAACTTTACATAAGTTGGTTAAAACAAACTTCCAACTTTTCTTATTTCTTTTCTCATTTTTTCTTTTTTTTTTTTTTTTTTTTTTTTTTTTTTTTTTTTTTTTGAACTTGAAACATAAACATAGATGTGTAAAATTTCACCACATCACTATAACGATAATTCTGGATAATTTTTCCATACTTTTCATGACTTCAGAAATAACTGTAATAGCGAAAGTAGTAAACACACGAAAAATAAACTCAAAGATATACAATATTTACTTTCACTCCAATTGCATTGTGCAATTTCCCGACCTAACCAAAGATAATGAATTACGCACGCGAACACAGGTAATGTAAGGAAACACACTTTGCCTAAAGCAATTAACCAACCACGGATTTTAATCTACAGGGTAGGCTAAGGTGTAAGGGTGTAATGAAACATTATAACAAAGGTGTAAGAAACGAAAGGAATGGCTCTGAGTGTTTTTCTAGGGGTATCTTACTCTAAAAGTGAGAGTAACAAAAGGGTTTGGTTAACTAACCAATGTAGTTAGTTAATATCACATAACATATAAAGGCTATTTGGGTGTAATCCTAGAAATTTACCAATTTAGACAAGTCATTCCAATTATAAATAATACTTATTATGGTGGTCTCGAATAGTATACAAGCCAAGTTCTAAAGTTTACAAGTCACCGGCACACTCATAGATTTGTGAATTTTGAAAAGTTCACAATTTTTGAAAATAATGTTATGTGTGCAGCTATGTAATTTAGACTTTAAACAAAAACATGCTAAAATTTTTAAATTTTGATATATTAAGCGCATTTTAAGCATATTTTGAAAAAGTTTAGGACAAGTAAGTGTTCTAATTCTCCAATCCCCCCACTTAAGTTAAACAACGTCCTCGTTGTTTGTATAAAAGATTAAAAACTGGAAAATAAAAGAATTAGAACAGAAAAACTCCCCTGAGATTTGCTCGGTATGATCCTCCATTATTTGTATAAGAGCAAAAATCATCTTTCTTGTGGATGAGAACGTTTAAGCTTCATAATTGATGTATCCACAGGAAATGCAGGAATCTATAATACCATCAAGACTTTAACACACCTAAGTTAAGAAGGTTCAAACTTGCATAATACATTAGTAGTTAGTGAAAATAAAACTGAAAAATTATAATGAAAATCATCAGGTCAGTCGATACGCCGTATCTTATGGAAGAAGATACGCCGTATCGAGCCTGGAATAATTACGAATCAGAATAAAAGATGTGTCGCATCCTTAACCAGGGATGCGCCGCATTAAAATAAACTGACAGAAAGTTTTTAAGTTAAAAATAAAAATGCAGAAAATAAAGTAAGATATGACCAGTGCAGGAGATGCGTCGCATCTCAGGATTGAGATGCGCCGTATCTTCTGTGGGCCTGACTGACTCGACACAGAACAGAATAGTAAAAATTCTCCAGGTTGTCTCCCGGTCAGCACTTGTCTTTATTCCAGAGTCTTCAAGTTAGACTCATGTTCAGCTCTTTATTTTGATCTATTGATCCCCACATGTCCGTGCACGATGTAGTTGCGAATTACATCGTTACGAACATATTCCAGCCCCAATTCAAGTACACCTTTGTAGAATCCTTTCATCTTTTGGTACGGATACTCGATCCCTTTCTCAGCGTCATTTTCATCTACAAAAAGAAATGGTGTAAATTTGTAACAAAACTTATTAGGGGCATGTTTAAACCTTGGGTGAGCACGAGGCATCATTTAAGTGATAACGTTGCTTCCACTTTTAAAGGTGATCTTTCCTTCAAATATTTTAGCGTTAATTTCGACCTCCTTACAGAATGGTTTCCCAACGATCACGTCACCCATTTCAACATCACGATAAGCATCCATGTTTTCCACCACAGTGAAATCTGTAACAATAGTTAAATTCCCAACAAAAATAGGTACATTCATGAACATTCCAACTACGTTTTTTCCTCTATACTCAATTTTGTTTTTCATTATAGAATTATAGAAATCTTTTGACATTACATTAATTGGTAAAATAGGAAAAAAGTTGGCACTAATCTGTTTAAATCCTATCATGCAAGGAAATTGTAAGTTATAAGCACAATCTATATTGTAATACCCGAAAATATGATAACATGTAAAATGATCAAATTGCCCCTGGAAAGTTAAAATCTAAATAAAACATATGTAAAGCACCAAATAATTTCCAAACTTCTAGCAATGAACAAGTTATGATCCCAAATATTTTTAACAACTCCATTTAACATTTATACAAGCCACAAAATTACCAAAATGCCCTTGGGCGCCAAATAGAGTTTAATTTCAATTTTTATGATTTAATAAAGGTAATTTAAAGGTAATTAAAGGGCATTAAAAATGGCAAATAAATGCAATTAATTCCCTAAGCTAAAATTACGAATTTCTTGGCCTATTATCCCTCCCCTTTGACCGGTTTACCTTTTAAAAATCAATCACAACATTTATCCTAAGAAAACCCTAGCCGATATATACAAAAAACACACATAAATCCATAATAGATCCATACGAATTCCTGGGAAGGAACCAATATTTTTCTGAAGTTATTTAGCATCTAAGGAGGTGGGGAAAAATCTGGTTTGAGCTCTGGATCATTGGTTTGGTCGTGGTCGATTATTTGTTCTTTTTATCCATTCGATAGGTATAATTCGAAAAACCTTGATCCATACGTTCTATAAATTATATGTTATTTTTTTCATGCTACTTACATCACATATGATCTGTAAAAATTGTTGGAACTGAATCATGCAAGGGTTTTGGGTCGTTTTTGAATTAATGGGTTAAAACACACCTATTTTCCAAAATAATGTGCAACGATTTTTCTGAGGGCCATATATATTTTATTTGGACCTTATACGAAGTAAATAGTCTGGGAAAAATGGTGGTACGATTTGTGGAGTCCTAGATTAGTCGTGGTGAATTTTGTGATAAAAAACGTGCCTAAAATCTAAAATATAAGAAACGATTTTTCTGGGTTGGGTATTTAATTTTTCTGGGTTCTAACATCATCATATAACTTGGGAAAAATATGTGTTTGATTTATAGAAGCTTAAATGAATTATTGGAGAATTAATTTAAAACCGGGTTTTGTGAAAAGTGAAGAATAAATCAAATAAAATGGATCGGGCATTAGGGTTAGCATTTTGGGGCTTGGATCTGGTCAATTAAATGTGTTCAAATATTATTCAATGATTTTTTTTATGATTGGGTTTGTTAGGGTTTGAATTTGATAATTAAAAGTGGTAATCCGATTTGAAATTAAATCACAAGGGTGTGTTTTGTAACTTTTGAAACTCATGGGTTATTTTTAAAATATTATTTAGGTCTGGTACAATGTGGGAAAAATATAACTTGAGGGTCCTATGTGTAAATATTGCAAGATAATGAATTAATGGTAATTAAAGGGTATGATTTGTAATTAATTAAACTAGAGGGACTAAAAGTGTAAATTCTAGAAAGTTGAAGTTATTCTGGGTAAATTATGATATTAAAAGTGTTTTGGGTAAATTTGAGTATTTATGGGCTTAATATGTAATTAATATAGAATTATGATTTAAATTATAAGTTTTGTAAACTTAAGGGACTAAATGTGTAATTTCTGAAACTTGAGGGGCTGGATTCGTACAATAAGTAATTATGAAGTTATATTCTGTATTTTGATAAAATATGAGGCTTGTTTGGTAATTATGAATAAGATAAGGATTTAAAGTGTAAAATTATGAATTAAGGGGTTTAAATGGAAATTTTGTAAACTAAGGGGTATAAAATGTAATTTGGCAAACTTGAAGTATTGAAGACGTACATTCTGAATAAATGAAGGATTAAAAAGAATGAATGTGATAATTACATATTTGACCTTTAACTTTGGAAGAATTACATATGAAACCCTAAAGTATGGAAACTTGCCAAATGAGGAAACCTGCCTAAAATAGAAAGTTATTAAAAAGTAAAGGAAAACCAAAATGGTAATCTGACTAGAATCTTCTGTAATTCCGTCTTCTATTCCTCTAGGTGTGAAGAAGGAGAGATCCTGATCTGTTTGTGCTTCTATTTCTGTTTTTGCATTCCTAATAAGGTACAGATATTCTGCCCTTCTCTAGTAAGGTGCCTTCGTCTCATTTTCTGACTTCTGGTTCATTTTTATGTTTCCTTGTTCTGTGAACCTTGCCTGTCTTCTTATAATGAATTGTCATGAACCTTACTATAAACCTTGACTTGAACCTAGAAATATTTGATATGAACCTTTCAACTTGAACCCTTGTTTGAACTCCTGTCCTGATCCTTTGTTCTAAACCTTGTCTTGAACCCTAATATGTTTCTTTTGAAAATTGACATGACCCGTTTCATCACCTGGTAACCTGAATATTTAAGACCCGTAGATACTTGAAGGTTCATAGGATTTTATAACTACTTTTCTAAATTATATATGAAGAGGTTTTGAAAACTGATTTAAAGACCACTTTATTTTAAAAGGATTACTTTTAATAAATTGACATGAACCTTCTGGTACTTGACCTTTCTGATATTGAACCCTCTGATGTGAACTTCCTGATTTATCTCCTGTCTTGAACCCTGATATAAATCATGACCTGGACCACCTGACACCCGATACTTGAACCTGACACCTGAAACTTGGACCTGACACCTGATACTTGAACCTGATACCTAGTACATGATGCTGATTCCTGATGCATGATACCTGATACATGATACTGACACCTGATACATGATACTGATTTCTGATGCATGACACCTGATACATGATACATGATACCTGACCTTAACCCACAGTTTGATACTACGAGCCACTCACTAGGCATGAGGGTTTCATGTCCATGTCAGTCGATGCACCGATGACATGACTCTAGGGTAGGAGAGTGATGACCTATCCCGTCCCTGTTATGATTATGATTTACGTAGAGGCAGACTCTGGCCACCTGGGGCGTATGGATGCATCCTAGACTTGACCTGACCTGACCTGTTACATGATATATTATTTCTGGTGACTGATGGTGTGTGCGATACACGTCTTTCACAACTCTGGGAGCTGATCACTCCATATTTCTGATTTCTGGGATTAGTGAGAGGAACATCTCTCTGCATGGCGGTATGATTATGATTTCATGTTCATGTTTCTGGGCTCGTAGAGGATTACTGTTTTCCATGCACCTTATAGACTTATGACCTTTACCTTTCATTACTAACACCCTATGACATGATACTGGACTTATCTCTGTACTGGGCTTGGTATGTTTGGGCTTGATGGGATCTTTTGATTACTTCACCATTACTCATGATACTATCCATACTTTCTGATATCTCTGTATAACCCTCATATTTCTTCTCATCTATTATTACATTATGTACGATTCCTTCCATCTTCCCTATTTCATTATTATTGTTTGTTACCGTTATATCTGTTCACTGAGCTCGTGTAGCTCAGCCGCGTTTCTTTTCCCGCGGCAGGTTTAGTTGGAAGCTGGGATTTGGGTGAAGAGTGTTGACTTTAGAAGACTTCATTAGCTTTTGGAAGATGACTAGAAGAACCTTATATTAGACATAGAAATTTTGTAATGTAAAGCTTGTAGTTCTAATTTCAGTTGTAAACCTTGGATTTTCATTGTATTATTTATGTCAAATGTCTGTGTTTGTTCTGATAAGAATCCGTATATGTGACACCTTTGCCCTTGTCGGGTTGGGGTGTTACATATATGGATCTTTCTACCATAATCACAGAAACTAGGATATCCTTCAAATTCATCATAATTCTTAGTGTTGATCATATTGACTCTAGGTATATCCATAATTTCTCCTTCTTCAATTTCGGGTTCTAAATCCTCCACAAATTGATCATTGATTCCTAATGGTAAATTAAGATCATTTAATTCAATGTAGTCTCCACTATAGGTCTCAAGTGATTCATTATTTATCAAGGTTTCTCCCATAAACCTAGCTTCAGGATCGAGGTCCATACGTTCTCTTAATCCTAGCACATAGACGCCTCTAATTATGCTTTTAACAGGATTTTGGCACTTATAGACTAGTTTATTATTCCCTACCTTTAATGAGATTTTTCTTTTAAACACATCAATCTTAGCATGGGCGGTAGACAAGAAAGGTCTTCCAAGGAGTAAAGGAATCTTAACATCCTCAGGCATATCTAATATAACAAAGTCTACAGGGAAAACAAACTTCTCAATCTTAACTAGCACATTATTAGCAACCCCTTCAGGTTGTTTTACCGTTTTATCAGCCAATTCAATAAGCAACTTAGTTGGTGCTAATTTTCCTAGTCCTAGGGTAGTGAATGTCTTAAGGGGCATAACACTAACACTAGCTCCTAAGTCAGCTAACACATTATTGAAAGATATATCATTAATTGAACAAGGTAAAGTAAAACTTCCTGGGTCCTTTTCTTTATGAGGCAAGGCATGTAAGTCGGTTGCAGAGCTCTCTTCTTTCATTGTAGCCTTGATCTCCTCTTCAATCTTTGTCTTCTCTTTGAGTAACCTCCTTAAACTGATTGAAGAATTAAAGAAAAATTCGGGATTTGCAGCATCATTACCATTCATCAATCTTCTAGGAAAAGGAATGTTAGCCGTGACTTCTTCAGTGGTGCTTATGGCCTTGACATGATCTCTTGGGTTGGTTTCAGTTGAGCTAGGTAAACTTCCGTATCCCCTTTCTTGAAGAACTTTGCTCATTTGTCCAATTTGTTGTTCCAATGCTTTGATCGAAGCTCCTTGATTTCTTGTAATAGTATCCGTTGAAGCTCGGATTTCCTTGATCATAGCAGTGTTCTCATCATGTCTTTTAGCAGCATCGGCCATAATTTGCTTTAGAGTGTCATCTAAAGTCTGCCTCCTTTCTTGATAAGTGGGATTAAAGTTGTTCTTTTGATAGAATCCCGGAGTAGCTTCCCTAAATCTTCCTGAAGGTCGGAATGGTTGTCCAAATTGTGTGTAGTATGCTTCTTCAAACGTCTCACTTTCATTCTTGTTAGGGCAATCTTTAGTGTAGTGAGGTCCTTCGTATTTTTCACATCCAACTTGGGCAGCATACACTTTCTCATCACGCTTCTTCATCTCTCTACTAATTTTATCCAATTGAGCTTGAATAGCAGCAAACCCGTCAAAATTAGTGCTGCTCTTAGATCTAGTAGAGGTTCCATTGTGCCATTTTTGAGAATGATCAGCAGCATCTTGGATAGCTTTCCTAGCATTGGCTGCACTCATTTGAGGCACAGCTCCCTTAGCATCCAAGATTTGTCTAGTAGGCACGTCCAATCCTTGATAGAAAAATATTATCTCCTGCATTTCACTTAGATAATGTTGAGGGCACTTCATCAACAAGTCTTTAAATCTTTCCCAAGCTTAATAAAGAGTTTCATCAGGCTCTTGCTTGAAACTGTTGATAGCCTCCATCTTTTTAGCGGTTTTAGCAGGTGGACAATATCTTTTCAGGAATTTGCTCTTCAAATCTTCCCATGTAGTGATTGAACTAGCAGGTTCATTCCTTAGCCACTTGTTAGCAGCTCCTTTTAGCGAAATTGGAAAGATCCTTAGCATAAGTTGATCGTCAGAGAATCCTTCTGTAGTAAACAAATCTGCAATCTCGAGGACCTTTTCAACATGTTCATTAGCATCTTCATGTTCTGATCCACTGAAAGCATTTTCTCTTAGCTCCTTGAGAAACTGACCCTTCAACTCAAACTTAGACTTTTCATCAAACTTTGGTCTAGCAACTCCTGAAGTGTAATCAGCACGGGTTTTGTTCATGTATTCCTCCATAGTAGTGTTTTCCGCCATTGCTTCTGTTTCTTCTTCCTCCTTTTCTTCAGAAAAATAATCAAGCTCGAACGAACTTGAGATATCAAAGCTTTTTGTGTTGAAAAGCCTTTTAAGCGAATGAAAGGCTCGTTCAGGATCTTCGAAAGGTTGAATCAAGTTCCTAGTAGAACTCCTGGTCATGCACTTCCTGAAACTATCACAAAAGCATCAGTAGGGTATGTTCAAGAAAGTAATATATCAGAAAATCAACAACGAAAACGGAATACGAAAAATAAAAGTTACTGATATCTGCAGTTGATGCGCCGTATCCAAAAAGTTGGATACGCCGTATCTTATAATCGTTAAAATTTAATCACACTTTTATTCAGAAAATAGATACGCCGCTTAGAATTAGAATGCGCCGTATCAGTTTTAATTATCAAAAATCAACGTATATTTATTAAAATTAAATGCGTCGTATTAACAAAAGTTAATGCGCCGTATTTTCGTTACGTTTTAAAATACAAAATTTTTTATTCAGAAGATGCGCCATATCGATAAAAATCGATGCGTCGTATCGAATTTATTAAACGCGTTGTATTTTATAAAAATTAAACGCAATACGTCGTATCTGTGAAAACAGATGCGCCGTATCGTTTGAATTAGCACAGTACAACGATAGCAGTATGCAGAAAAACAGAAAAAAAAAAAAAAAAAAAAAAAAAAAAAAAAAAAAAAAGAAACAAAAATTAAACACACAAAAACAGAAAATATGCAAATAATACAATGAATGCAAATTAACTAATATACAACAGAGTTAGCGGTTAGAATTAAAATTAAAAACCTAATTAAAATACTAATCAAATTAACAGATAATAACAATTCACTCCCCGGCAACGGCGCCAAAAACTTGATGCGTGTGCTGTTATGCTCTAATTTTATATCCACGATGTGTCGTTGTGGTTTTAGCAGTATTCAAGTTTTAAATTTATATTTAGCCGACTTATCAATAACACACACTTTAACGAGCAGTGTACACTTTAAGAGTGGAACGTATTATCTAGTTATTCTAATCAGTATTTTAATATCTTAAGTTAGCTATACAACCTAATCTAACGCAAGGGGGTTCAGCCTGAGAGACTGGCACGGTTTGGTTATGATTAAATATAAACTAAACTAATAAGCACGAATCAGCGATTAGCACACACGTACACAGATAAATACTTGAGACAATAAGAAGACCTGTCCTGATAGTTAAGTAGCTTGTCACTTGTTTTATTGCTAGTTTTATATGAAGTGTATAGTTCGATGCGACGCACCGAGATTTAACCCTTTCTCGTTGGCTCTAATCTTATCGGCGAGTAAACCCTTAATGATTACTTATGTCTATCCTACTTACCCTTTCTTCCTACTTTTCTACAGACGATAGAATGCATAGGCAACAGAATAAATAGGCGAGGACAGAGGCATGGCGACCCGATCAATGCTCAGCTAGACACAGAGGTTATCAATGCACTAATAAAAGTCACCAAAGACATCAACATATAAACTTTAATTAATGGGAAAGCAATTTTAAGGGGAGTTGAAGTGCATGATTAAATCAATGACACAAGCCCATCAATCCTGATAAATTAAAGTGTACTAATACAATAAAACAAAACTACTTAATGAATTAAATACATGCAGGACCTTCTTACAGCTCTTGTATCTTCGTTCAAGGTGTGTCTTGTGCTGCTATTTCGTCTGAATTCAGCTTAGGGTTTCTTCTGTCTCGTACTTGGTATATTGCACGAACTAAAAGGTCTCGAAATTCGTCTGACTTTGGGGTATTTATAGTTTCTGTCTGAGGGTTAGATGCGGCGCATAGAATAAGTAGATGCGGCGCATTGACTTAACTTCGCGTGGGGTCCAAGATTAATATATTCAGGAATATTCGTACACCGTCAGAAGATGCGGCGTAACTCCATTCTTGTATGCGGCGCATGTCCTTTGCCGTCTTGGATTATATCTTGTGAAATCTTGATAGTGATGCGCCGTATGTAAGAAGTAGGATGCGGCGTATCTGGAGCAGAATGGTCTTGATCTTGTACATTTCAGTAGACTCTTAACTTCTTGCTTGTTTTGCTCTATAATTAGTCCAAAATCGCCAAGTTTCACATAATACTTGTTTTTACCTGAGAATTACAAAAGTAAACATTAACGTATCAATTCTCACAGGTAATATAATAAAACAAGTCAAATAAATAGGATAAATGATGGTAATAAAATGTACTTATTTGAGTTCATCAAAAGGATAGTCAAAAACACACATGGACATCCATTGAAAGATCAAAAGTTCCCTAAGTTCGATAAGGTACCCCTATGTACATCTTGTTCTCTATGAAAATTGATTGCAAGGCCTTCATCACTTAAAATTGAAAATGAATCACCTATGTTTCTTGAAAGAATTCAAGGTGATATATGTGGCCCAATTCATCCACCTTGTGGACCATTTAGATACTTCATGGTCTTAATAGATGCATCGAGCAGATGGTCTTATGTCTCCTTATTATCAACTCGTAATGTGGCCTTTGCAAAGTTTCTTGCTCAAATCATTAAATTAAGGGCACATTTCCCAGATTACACAGTTAAAAGAGTGAGACTTGATAATGCAAGGGAATTCACATCACATGCTTTTAATGATTATTGCATGTCTGTTGGAATTGTTGTTGAACATTCGGTTGCTCATGTTCAGACACAAAATGGTTTAGCAGGATCGTTAATCAAACGTTTTCAACTAACAGATAGACCATTATTAATGAGAACTAAACTCCCCGTGTATATGTGGGGACATGCAATTTTACATGCTGCATCATTGGTTCGCATGATACCAAGTGCAAATCATAAATACTCTCCTATACAACTTGCTTCTGGCCAAGAACCAAACATTTCCCATCTTAGAATTTTTGGTTGTGGAGTGTACGTTCCTATTGCACCACCACAATGCACAAAAATGGGTCCTCAAAGAAGATTGGGAAATTATGTTGGATATGAAACATTTTCCATCATAAGATACATTGAACCTTTAACAGGTGATCTGTTTACAACACGTTTTTCTGATTGCCACTTTGATGAAGCAGTTTTCTCAGCATTAGGGGGAGAAAAGAAAAATCAAGAGAAAGATGTTTCATGGTGTGAAACCTCATTGTTCTATCTGGATCCTCGAACAAAGCAATGTGAAACCAAGGTTCAAAAGATAATGCATTTACAAGAAATTGCAAATCAGTTACCTGATGCATTTACAGATACAAAAAGAGTGACTAAGTCACATATACCAGCTGCTAATGCCCCGGCTCGAGTTGAAATACCAAATAAGCAAGCTGATGGTAACATCGCTCAAGAATCTCAAAAACGTTTGAAACGTGGAAGACCGGTTGGTTCAAAAGATAAAAATCCTCGTAAAAGAAAAGAAATTGGCCATGAGGAAAGAGTCCTCAATGAAACACAAAATATCAAAACCTCCCTAGAGGAAGAAATGAGTGATATCAATAAAGAAATGTCAATCAATTATAGTCAAACACATATCTTATGGGACCGAAATGAAATAGGAGATATTGATGAGATATTTTCTTATTCTGTAGCAAGTGATATTATGAGCGGAGATGATGATCCCGAACCAAAGTCTGTAATTGATTGTCAAAGTCGACATGATTGGGATAAATGGAAAGACGCTATGCAAGTTGAATTAAATTCACTTAATAAATGAAAGGTTTTTGGGCCTATTGTTACCAAACCTAAAAATTTGAAACCTATAGGATACAGATGGATTTTTGGGCGAAAAAGAAATGAGAAAAATGAAGTTACTAGATATAAAGCTCGCCTTGTAGCTCAAGGGTTTTCTCAAAGGCCAGGAATTGACTATGAAGAAACATATTCTCCTGTTATGGATGCAATTACTTTCAGATATTTAATCAGCTTAACAGTCGCTAAAAATTTAGAGATGCGTCTTATGGATGTTGTTACAGCTTACTTGTATGGATCACTTGATAGCGACATCTATATGAAAATTCCAGAAGGATTTAAAATCCCTGAAGCATTAAGCTCACAACCCAAAGAAATGTGTTCCATAAAATTACAAAGATCTTTGTATGGGTTGAAACAATCTATAAGAATGTGGTACAATCATTTGAGCGATTATTTGATAAGCAAAGGCTATACAAATAATCTTATTTGTCCATGCGTCTTTATTAAGAAGACAACTTCAGGATTTGTGATCATAGCTATGTACGTTGACGATTTAAACATAATTGGGACAAATAAAGAAATCCAAGAAGTTATTGTTCTATTAAAGAAGGAATTTGAAATGAAGGATCTTGGAAAACCAAAATATTGTCTTGGTTTGCAAATTGAGCACATGCCTAATGGCATTCTTGTACATCAATCAAATTATACCGAGAAAGTCCTAAAACATTTCAATATGGACAAAGCAAAGTCTTTAACTACACCAATGGTTGGTAGATCACTAAATGTTGACAATGATCCATTTCGCCCATGCGAAGAAGATGAAGATGTCCTTGGGCCAGAAGTACCGTACCTCAGTGCAATTGGAGCTCTTATGTATCTAAAAAATTGTACCAGGCCTGATATTTCTTTTGCAGTTAATTTGTTAGCAAGATTCAGTTCATCTCCCACAAAAAAGGCATTGGAATGGAATCAAGCACATATTCTGATACCTTCGAGGAACAACTGATTTGGGTTTATTTTATTCTAACAATTCAAAACAAGGATTGGTTAGTTATGCAGATGCAAGTTATTTGTCTGATCCTCACAAAGCTAGATCTCAAACTGGTTATATGTTCTTAAACGGAGGCATTGCTATTTCATGGCGTTCCCAAAAGCAAACACTTGTAGCAACATCATCGAATCATGCTGAAGTTATCATACTACATGAAGCTAGCAGAGAGTGCGTATGGTTGAGGTCAATGACACAACTCACTACAACTTCTTGTGGGCTATCTCTAGAGAAAAGCCCAACTCTCATCTACGAAGCTAATGCAGCTTGTGTTGCACAAATGAAAGAAAGGTATATCAAAAGTGACAGGACAAAACTGTTGGGAATTAAACTTAAGCAGTTTGTACGGTTGTTGATACAAGAACAGTTAAGACTGTTGATACAAGGACAGTTAAGACTGCTGATGGAAGAGCAGTTAGAACTGCTGAAGGAAGATCAGTTAGGACTGCTTAAGAGATCAAGATGAAACCGTTTGAAGATAATTATAGAAAAGATATGGTAAATATCTTATTTGTATAGAATGATATGGTTAGATGTTTAACGTGTAAAGGACTCTTTACATTATAAAAGGAGATCCTTAGATTAGGGTTTTATATACATGTCATACAATACGATATACACATATCATTCAGATCTATTGTAATCGTTCAATATAGTGAAGTGATAAGTTTGGTTGATATTGTTGTTCTTATTGTTTTACTTATTCAATCACCAAACGTAATCATATATTCTTCTAAGTACTTGGTAGTAAATTCCGCGTGCTATCAAGTATACACTCAAAGTATCTCCAACACAACGTGTGTGTTTAGATCCGGTCAAGTGGTGTCAGAGACAGGTTTTTGATACGTTGAGTTTAGAAGAATTAGAAGTATTTACTCACTAGCAATCCAAGAAGATGGACATGGAGACACCTCAAACCTCAATCCTTGCTAAACTCCCCATGCTGAAACAGAATGAATACGACTTATGGCGGCTCAGGATAGAGCACTACTTCATGGTGCAAGACTATGCATTATGGGATATTATTATCAATGGTGATTCCTTCAAACCAGTTGCTGTTGAAGAAACACGTGCTGATGGTTCCAAGGTCACAAAGCTTAACACTGAGCCAGTTACAAACGAGGAGAGAATCAAAAAGAAGAATGATCAGAAGGCTAGGAATTTGTTACTAATGGCAATTCCTAATGATCAAGTGCTGAACTTTAGCCATTACGAATCGGCTAAAACTCTTTTTGAAGCAGTGGTGGAAAGATTTGGTGGCAATGAGGCTACCAAAAAGGCACAGAAAACCCTACTCAAGCAAAGTTATGAGAACTTCACTGCATCAAGCAATGAAACTTTGGATCAAATCTTTAATAGGCTTCAGAAGATCATCAGTCAACTTACTGTGTTGAAGATTGTGATACCTCAAGAAGACCTCAACATGAAGTTTCTAAACAGTTTACCTGCTGAATGGAATACTTATGTTGTGGTTTGGAGCAATAAACCAGAACTGGAGAATATGACAATGAATGAGCTTTACAATAATCTCAAGATTGTTGAGCAAAAGGTTAAGAAGAGTGGTAGCACCAGTTCTAGTTCAGGGAATATGGCTTTTGTATCTTATTCAAATAGTTCTAAACATGAAGATGAAGAAGCAGTTGGTACTGCTATACCAACAGTTAGCACTGCTGGTGTAAAAACTAGCACTGCTGGCTTGATTGATGAGACCATATATGCATTTGTATCAGAACAGTCTGGAGGATCAAAGATCTTTAATGAAGATCTTCTTCAAATTGCTGAAAATGATTTGGAAGCTATGGATTTGAAGTGGCAGTTGGCTTTGATAAGCATCAGGGCTAAGAAGTATTACCAAAGGACTGGGAATAAGATTACTTTCAATGGAAAAGATGTTGCTGGGTATGATAAGTCTAAGGTGGAATGCTTTAATTGTCACAAGTTGGGACACTTTGCCAGGGAATGCAGAGGTCCAAGACAACAAAGTAACCAGGGTCAAGGGTTTCAGAATCAGCAAGGGTCAAGGAGAACAGTAAATGTTGAAGAGCCTTCTTCCAAGGCTATGGTAGCTGTAGATGGAGCTGGATTTGATTGGAGCTTCATGGAGGAAGAAGAGGAACCAGCTAACTTGGGATTGATGGCTTTCTCAGACACTGAGGTATATAAACCTGAAAAATGTTCTAACTCTTGTCGTGCTTTAAAAGATTATGAAAATATTTTGAAACAGTATGGTGATCTTAAAACTGAATTTAATCAAATAAGTTTTAGTCTGTCAAATCATAAAAGAGGATTAGCTGTTTTGGAAGAACAAATTGTGTTTTATAAACAGAATGAGTCAAACTTTACTGATGAGATAGGTCTTTTAAAGAGGGAATTGGAAATAAAAGAAAATAAAATGACTGGACTTGTATATGACCTAGAGAAGCTTAAAAAGGAGAAAGAAAACATCCAGTTAAGTGTAGACACTCTTGAATATACTTCAAATGGAGTTAAAAAGATTGTAGAGAGTCAAATACTTAACAAAGCTAAATCTGGTTTAGGTTATAAGTCAGTTGCACCCCCCCCCCCTTTAGAGGAATGTTTGCTCCACCAGGAATAGATTTAGCTCATACAGGTTTAGAAGAGTTAAAGGATATGGAATTTCCTGGATATGGTGTTAAGATTAGTGAGAATCCTGTCAAATTTGTTAAGGCAGAAGATGCTTTTGTGAGTGCTAGTGATAAATCTCTTTCTGAGGAAAAGATGTCCTCTGATAGGAACTCAGATGCTCCAACTATTGAGGAGTGGACATCTGATGATGAGAATGTAGAGGTTAAGGAAAAACCTAATGCTGTTAAGGTAGAAGTTAAACATGCTCCTAAAGTGGTTAAGACTGAAAACATAAAACCAGTTAGGAAAAATGTTAGATATGCTGAGATGTATAGGACTAAGAACAGATCATCAAGTTCTGAGAGTAGTCATAGGAATTGGAATCATTCAAAATCTAAGAAAATGGATGATAGGTTTGCTATGATTAGAAAAGTATGTTTTGTCTGTGGAAGTTTTGAGCATATGGCTGCTTATTGTGATTCTAACCCATGGAAAAAGAGGGTTACTGGGAATGCTAGGGTGAACAGGAATAACAATGCTAAGGTAACTCAAAATGGTCCAACCAGATTGACAAACCCTAATGCAAATCATAAGATGTCACCTAAGGCTGTTATGTTAAAGACTGGCATCAAAACAGTTTCAACTGCTAGTCAAAATCAGTGGTTTAATAACAAGCAAACTGTTACTAGTGCAAAACAATTTTCAAATCATGCACAAACAATTAAAAGTCATTTTTATCAGAAAACAGCAATGGCTAATCAGAAATGGGTGCCTAAGATTAACCAAGCAGTTCCAACTGCTAGGTCAGCAGTTCCAACTGCTAGACCAGCAAATCCAACTGTTAGGCACTTAAATATTAAGGGAAAATGGGGCAATGCTGTCAAGGCCTCAGCACATTGGGATAGACATTTTACCAGACCCAATGGTGCATCAAAGACCTCAAACAAGTTTTCTTATCTTGATGCACAAGGCAGATCCAAACCAGTGATGGTTTGGATCCCCAAAAGAAACTAACACCTTTACTTTGTGTGCAGAAACATCCCTCAAATGACAAACAAGATAGAGGATTTTCAGACAGTGGATGTTCAAGGCACATGACAGGCAACAAGTCATATCTTTCAGACTTTATTGCTCTGGATGGAGGACCAGTTGTCTTTGGTGGTGGTGTTGGAGGAAGAATTACTGGTAAAGGGGTAATTAAAACTGGTAACCTTGATTTTGAGAATGTGTATTATGTACCAGAACTTAAGTACAATCTTTTCAGTGTATCACAAATTTGTGATAAACAGAACAAAGTTTTATTTACTGATACTGATTGTCTTATACTTTCCCCTGATTTCAAGCTACCTGATGAAAGTCTAGTATTGCTTAAAATCCCTAGAAAGGATAATACATACAGTGTTGAGATGAATAAACTAGTTCCTAAGGTTGGACTTACTTGTCTTGTTGCAAAAGCCACATTGGAAGAATCAATGTTATGGCACAGGAGGCTTGGTCATGTTAATTTTAAAACCATTAACAAAATTGCTAAACATGGATTGGTAAGAGGTTTGCCAAACAAAATTTTTCTCAATGACCAAACTTGTGTTTCTTGCCTTAAGGGTAAGCAACACAGAGCCTCATGTAAGCCAAAGACCCAGAACTCTATTTCTCAAGCTTTGTATATGTTGCATATGGACTTGTTTGGTCCTACCTCTGTGAATAGCTTGAATTTTAAGAGATACTGCCTTGTTGTCACTGATGATTATAGTAGGTTTTCTTGGGTATTCTTTATGAAAACTAAGGATGAGACAAGTGAAATACTTAAGACCCTTATTGTTGAAGTAGAAAACCTAGTTGATAAGAAAGTTAAAGTAATCAGATGTGACAATGGGACTGAATTTAAGAATAGAGTGATGGATGACTTTTGCAGAGAAAAAGGTATTAAGAGGGAGTTTAGTGTAGCTGAGAGAAAGAATAGGACTCTTATAGAGGCTGCTAGGACAATGTTAGCTGACTCTAAGCTACCAGTTTCATTTTGGGCTGAAGCAGTTAGCACTGCTTGTTATGTGTTGAATAGGGTTTTAGTTGTACAACCTCACAATAAGACTGCTTATGAGCTTCTTAGAGGTAGAACCCCTGCTTTAAGCTTCATGAGACCTTTTGGTTGTCATGTTACTATCCTTAATACCAAAGACCAACTAGGAAAGTTTGATGGGAAATCTGAGGAAGGTTTCTTTGTTGGTTATTCTCTGCACAGTAAGGCTTTTAGGGTGTACAATACAAGCACCAAGCAAGTAGAAGAAAATCTGCACATAGAATTTTTGGAGAATAAACCAAATGTTGCAGGTGTAGGTCCAGATTGGATCTTTGATATTGACAGTCTTTCAGATTCCATGAATTATGTGCCTGTTACAGGTACAAATACTAACAGTAATGCAGGTTCAGAAGAGGAAGATGATGATTGCATTTTCATACCTGTCATGGAAGAAAGTTCTGTGAATGAGTCTTCTACAAAGAAAGATGATATTCCTTCATCAATTGGTGTAGACAAAGAGAAAGATGTTGCTGCAACAAGTGGTCAGAATGGTAAAGAAGCTGAAATTCCAACGAGCAGTTCCAATGGAGTTAGCACTGCTCAACCTCAAGTTCCAACTGCTGAGCAAAATATTGAGACTGCTGGACCAAGTCAACCTCATTCACCAGTTGATACTGCTGAGTTTGATTTCTTTAGAGATGGTCTGCAAAACATGCCTACTAGCTATGCAGTTCCTTCTACTCCCCAAACCATTGTGCATATGAATCATCCACTTACCAATGTCATAGGAGATGTACAATCTGGAGTCAAGACCAGAAGGCAAATTCAAGACCCAGATCATCATAGATTTCTCAGTATGGTGTATAAAGAGAAACATCATGAAGATGAGAATGAGTGTATGTTTGTATGTTTTCTATCTCAGGTTGAACCCAAGAATGTGTTAAAGGCTTTAGATTCATCAAGTTGGGTTGAAGCTATGCAAGAAGAGCTACTTCAATTCAAGATTCAAAATGTTTGGGTTCTGGTTGATCTACCAAAGGGAATGAGAGTGATTGGTACAAAGTGGGTATTCAGGAACAAGAAGGATGAGAGGGGCATTGTGATAAAGAATAAAGCAAGATTGGTTGCTCAAGGCTATACTCAGGAGGAGGGTATAGATTATGAGGAAGTTTTTGCTCCAGTTGCCAGGATTGAAGCAATAAGATTATTTCTTGCTTATGCTTCATTTATGGGGTTTATGGTCTATCAAATGGATGTAAAAAGTGCATTTCTATATGGCACTATTGATGAAGAGGTCTATGTTTCACAACCTCCAGGTTTTATAGACCCAGAGCATCCTGACAAGGTTTATAAGGTGGTGAAAGCTCTATATGGATTGCATCAGGCTCCAAGAGCTTGGTATGAAACTCTTGCTAAATATCTTCTGAATAATGGGTTTCATAGAGGGAAAATTGATCAAACTCTTTTTATTAAGAAGGACAAGGGTGATATTCTACTTGTACAAGTTTATGTAGATGACATCATTTTTGGTTCTACAAAGAAACAGATGTGTAAGGAGTTTGAAAAACTGATGAAAGACAATTTTAGATGAGTTCTATGGGAGAGCTTACCTTCTTTCTAGGTCTTCAAGTACAGCAAAATTCAGATGGTATATTTATCTCTCAGGATAAATATGTTGGTGAAATTTTAAGAAAATTTCAATTCACAGATGCCAAGGTTGCTAGCACACCAATTGACAAGGAGACACATTTGTTATTAAAGGATCACAGTGGTGAAGATGTGGATGTGCACATGTATAGATCTATGATTGGGTCTCTGATGTATCTCACATCATCTAGGCCTGATATCATGTTTGCTGTTTGTGCCTGTGCAAGATTTCAAGTCAATCCTAAGGTGTCTCATCTCACAGTAGTAAAAAGGATCTTCAGATACCTTAAGGGACAGCCTAACTTGGGGCTGTGGTATCCCAAAGAGTCTGCATTTGATCTTGTTGCATTCTCTGATTCTGATTATGCTGGTGCTAGCATGGATAGAAAGTCTACAACAGGTGGTTGTCAATTCTTAGGTCGAAGATTAATCTCTTGGCAGTGTAAGAAGCAGACTATGGTGGCTATATCTACTACTGAAGCAGAATATGTGGCTGCTGCAAGTTGTTGTGCTCAAGTACTATGGATTCAAATCCAGATGCTTGATTATGGGTACAATTTCTTAAACACAATTATACATATAGACAATAACAGTACAATGTGTATCATTAAGAATCCAGTTCAACATTCAAAAACTAAGCATATTGAAATTAGACATCATTTTATAAGAGACTGTGTTGAAAAGAAGTTAATTCAAGTTGTTAAAATACATACTGATAACAACTTTGCTGATCTCTTAACAAAAGGTTTTGATGTAAGCAGATTTCAGTACTTGGTAACAGGTATTGGAATGCTTAATCCTTCAAAAGATTAATGTGTAAATGTTTTTGGATTGTGTACTGTTAATTGAGCTATTTGTATAGTTGAGACTACTTGAATGATGTTACGACTGCTTGTGAATTTGTTAGTCAAATGAAATAACTGTTACAAGAGAATATTATGTATTGTGTTTTCTTTGGTTTTGGACTAACATTTCAGGTTAAGACAAGCTTTTTGCTTTGGATCGTGTTTTGAAAAGAATGGTGGTTTGGATTGTCAAGTGTGAATGCTTGTCACACAACAAATGGTAATTGATTCACCATGTCTAATCAACATAAGAATCAACTAGTCCAGATCAAACGGTTTCTGGTAAAGACTCCTCAAATCCGTTTATGGTTGACAGTTTACCAAAAACTGGTTGGTTATCAACTCACCAAATCTAAAGTGTGAAGAGTTGGCTAGTCCATAGCAAACGGCTATTGGTAAAGACAAGTCAAATCCGTTCATAGCTGATAGTTTGCTAAAAACTATAAGTGGACAAAACTGTTTTCGAATCCACAAATTAAAATTCAAAATTTGATTTTATCTCTGAAAACTTTTTGCTAAACAGTCTGAACTGCTGGTGTAAACAGTCTGAACTGCTGCCTTCACTAGTTTGTACTGATTGTTCAAAACTTAGTTCCTGCTGAGTTTATGCTCTGTGATACACCTCTCTCAGAAGGTAATACATCTGGAAGTGTTGAGAGCAGTTTGAAACTACAAACAGAATTGATGGTAACTTGTACAAATGGTCTTATTTGATGCTGAGCTTGGAAACTCATGTTCTAGTTCATCTGATGGTGAGGATTCTTCCAAACAGGGGAGGAATTAAAGTTTGTTCTTGTTGCTGTTAAAGATGATTGATCATTATGGAATTCAGGGGAGGAATTAAGAAGTCAGAGATGAATTATAATGAAGTGCTTAAATTTTATTCATTATAAAGGTGGATTCATTACAAAGCTTCATACGGTTACAAGGAAAAACCAACCAACAAAAGATACCAAAACAACCTACACAACACAAAAGTCAACACAACTACAACTACTCAAGTTTTCCTTTTCCTTTTCCAGTGATATCCGGCATGATTTTGCTGCGGGCTCCTCTGCTACCCATAAGTTCAGACACCTGTTTGCAGGGAAGTGCAAGTATTACTGATCTTGGAGATGGAAATTGTTGCTTCTCAGGCTTCTTCTTTGAAACAGAGTTTTTCTTCTTTGGAACTGGGATCTTTACTGATGATGCTGCTTTCTCAAATTCTTTTGTGAGTAAGTTTGATAGTTTTTGAAGTTCATCATCATCATCAGATGAGTCAGATGAGTCAGACGAAGAGGAGGATGAATCATCAACATAAGGAGGAAGTTCATCGGAGGAAGGTTCATCGGACGAGGATACTTCAGTCTTTTTCTTTGAAAAATTGACTCTTGAAGTTGAAGAATAATTTGGTGGAAAATAGTTGTTCCATCCTGAATCTTCGGAATCTGAAGAAGAATCAGATGAAATTTCTATGATGTTTGGTGAAGAAGACATTGTGATTAAAGAAGTTAAAGATTTGTGTTGAAGAGGATTTTGTGTAGATATGTGAGTTTTTATAAAGTTAATGAAGGTTTAATGGCATTTAATGTGTGGTTGATATGCAGAATTAACTTTGGGTTGGTATAAGGAATTAATTCCTTGATGGAATTAAATTAATTTTAGTAATTTTTGAAGAGTTGACCAAAAGAGTATATTGAGTGAAGATAATTCTCAAAGTGTTTCGAGTTTAAAGAAAAGTGTTTGAAAGAATCCACCCCATCAACGAAATCAGATGTTTAATTCAAGAAACTTATTGATTTGCATCGAAATCATAAGTTTAGGGGAGGATTGTTGGGAATTAAACTTAAGCAGTTTGTACGGTTGTTGATACAAGAACAGTTAAGACTGTTGATACAAGGACAGTTAAGACTGCTGATGGAAGAGCAGTTAGAACTGCTGAAGGAAGATCAGTTAGGACTGCTTAAGAGATCAAGATGAAACCGTTTGAAGATAATTATAGAAAAGATATGGTAAATATCTTATTTGTATAGAATGATATGGTTAGATGTTTAACATGTAAAGGACTCTTTACATTATAAAAGGAGATCCTTAGATTAGGGTTTTATATACATGTCATACAATACGATATACACATATCATTCAGATCTATTGTAATCGTTCAATATAGTGAAGTGATAAGTTTGGTTGATATCGTTGTTCTTATTGTTTTACTTATTCAATCACCAAACGTAATCATATATTCTTCTAAGTACTTGGTAGTAAATTCCGCGTGCTATCAAGTATACACTCAAAGTATCTCCAACACAACGTGTGTGTTTAGATCCGGTCAAGCACATACCCCCAAGATACTTCGCAGACACTCAAGACCTTATAAAGGATAACCAAATTGAAATGAAGTATGTCCAATCAAGCAACAATTCAGCAGATCTTTTCACCAAGGCACTCCCAACTTTGGTTTTTAGGAAACACGTTCATGCTATTGGAATGCGGCATGTACAAAAGATATAACACCCTATGGATGTCTACATCAGTGGGGGGTCAACTATACACTGCACTCTTTTTCCCATAGCTAAAGTTTTTTTCTCACTGGGTTTTTTCTTTTAGCAAGGTTTTCAATGAGGCAATACTCTACAGTTGACTCCACGTTGAAAAAGTGGCATCCAAGGGGGAGTGTTATGAAAAAGCAGACACATACTAATAAATGAATGCCACTTTTGTCAAATGTAGATCAATAATGTGGCTAGTCTTTGTTCCCTTATTACCTTTGTGAAATAAATAGTGAATGTATGTAGTATAAATACTACCTGATATCTATCAAATAAAGTACACCAAGTTCACCTATTAAGGTAACTTATACTTTCTTTGTTCTAATATTTCTCCACTGGTTCTTTAAGTAGTATTTAAGTTTCTTGATTATAATGATAATCTTGTAATAAAACCTATTAATTATAACAGTAATGATAATTCTTGGATGACGATGGAATTTGGAACAAGAAAGCATATCAAGAAAAGTACGAGAGGTGTGCCTTTTAAATAGTAATCCATCCTTTTCAAAATTATAATCTATATTTCTTTCTTTTTTTAGGATATCTCAAAATATTTGTCCATTTTTCGTTTTAAGTAAAATCAAGAGAATTTAGTGGGTGAATATTTTATTTGAATGGTTGAAATTTAAAGTGGTCCCACCTTTATTAAACTATGTGATTTTTGTCTGCTAACAATAATTTTGAGATGGAAAGAGTATGTACCAGAGTGTTATTGTGTTTTTATCACGTGAAAGGTAGTATGATTTCTAGCTTAAAAAAAACAAAATTTCAAAATAGATCACTAACAGATCGAATGTGTGACTTTACTAAATTTTTTACACATGTTTTTTTTAATAATAAAGTACAAGTGATTTTTGAGACTTGGATGGTGTAAGCTATCTCTAAATCGATTATACCTTGTATTTTTTGTTTGACTGGCAGCTATTGTATTTTTGTGCGACCAATTCTTTTGTCTTTCTAAAAAAAATTGACTTTTTTTTTCGTTTGTTAGGAAAAAGACAAAATTTTGTCTCACGAAAGTACAATAGGTGTAAGCCGAAGAAAAACATACCACCAAACACTATATTTTTTACATTAAGAATAAAACACGTGTCAAAATATTAATGGATTTTGCCATTGTCTAAATTAATGTTTTGGCTTTTTTAATGCTAGAAGGTGGACTACCTTCTCATTTTAGGCTATTTAGAGAACTTTCTTTTTTATTGATCATATCAGCATTATATGCGGCAGAAGTTAGGATCAAATGAAAAATATAATTAAAATGAGAAGAATGAGAACAAAACACAATCACAAATTTCAGTATAAAAATAGATGCATCTCCTCATTATTTCTCCATCCTTATTTGAAATATGTGATTAAAATTTTTTCTCACTCTTCTCATTTAAATAATTCTTCTTACTAGATCCATTCATTCTATGTAATAATTCACATTTTTACACAATTTTCTTTTTTTACTTTCACAAACACTAAGATGTGCATTCAATTATTAGTTTATTACTAACATACTTTTGTACATCTGAACAAACATGAAACTGTAGATCGTAGACTAAAAAACATGAGTCGTTACCATTTCATTTTCCAATCGTTTCACTCTGTCATTCATTGTTAATTGGCTAGAAATTATATGACATGGGCTGAAAATCTATAAGCCTAATACTTGGAGGCCCATTTACTATATGTCTATATTTTGGTAATTTAGTTCTTTTTGTATTATTGGGTTGGAGTATAATCACAACTTGAGAATTGAGTTGAGACGTTACATTATACATCACACCACATTTATAAGATTGCTAGAGAAAAAGTTTGATGTTTCAAATGAACATGCCTAATTATATACTCAGTGGCATGTATTTCAGATTAGAATGTTTTGGGCATATCACTCGAACCTTGTCTGCTTGGCTTACTTATATTAGATACCGCTATCGTATTTCACTTTTTACCAATCAAATGGACTTGGCCATAATCGAGAGTTTATGTCTAGACTATAAAAAAATGATTTCTCCACCAATTAAGGAATATATATTAGTGGCGGCTTGCATATGTGATAATAAAATAAGTTTCATGTATGCAAATAAATATGGGAAAATGGTCTAAAAAAGCATCCAACTTGCCACCTTTTTCTATTGTAGACATTCAACTTTTTTTTTCCCTATTGTAGCAACGTACTTTCTTAATCTTCTTATTGTAGCAACGTACTTTCTTAATCTTCCTATTGTAACAACTAACGGGGTTTCCGTTAGATTTATTTACATAAATCGTCCTTGTGGTTGCGACTAAATTGCAACGACAGTCCTTAACGGCCGTTAAGTTATTTGCATAAATCGTCCTTGTTGGTCAAGGGTCAATGGGTCGGGTTGGGTGCCACGTGGCATCGGGTCGGGTCATCTAATGGGTCGGATCGGTCAACGGGTCGGGTCGCCACGTGGACCAATGAGGTGGTGCCACGTGGTATAAATACAACCCAAATGTCCCTAGCCAGGATCGAACTCGGGCTTAGCTGTGCTAGAGCATGGTTTCAATAATATTATGCAAAGTTTTATATTTAACACTCATTAATGAACTGATCCGTTTAGGATTAAAAAGGGGTCAAATTAGCGGAGTTTTGGACCGGTTCAAAAGGTGAGGAAGGTATCGTTGGACTCGTTTTTTCGTGCTCTTTCCAATGGTGTGCTCAGTGAATTTTTTCGACTTCTTCGGAACCTCAATAAACGCGAAAACGTCGTCGAAACTTATCCGAAAATCACCGTTTTTTGCTTTGTTTTCAAACTCTTGTACCTGCAAGACTAATAACCATGAAATATGTTAAATTATATTGCAAATATGTTTGGAATGTGTTATTATGTCTTGCAGGTAAAAGGGTTTGAAAACAAAGCAAAAACGGTGATTTTCGGATGAGTTTCGACAATGTTTTCGCGTTTATCGAGGTTCAGACGAACTCGAAAAATTTCCCCGAGCACACCATTGGAAAGAGCACGAAAAAACGAGTCCAAAGGTACTTTTATTTTATTTTTTGAACCGGTCCATAACTCTTTTAAATGACAGGTCAAATTAACTTATATACGGACTGGGCTAATATGGGGTTAAAAAAATTATCTTGCAAGCATATAATTGAAGTGCTGCTTAGCCCAGTGGCTAGCAGCCTTCACCTTGAGCCTCCCCACCCGGGTTCGAATCCCAGCTGAGCCAAGGAAGAGTATTAATACTCCATGCCACGTGGCGCCTCCTCATTGGTCCACGTGGCAACCCGACCCGACACGTGGCACCATTTAATTGGTCCACGTGGCACCTGACCCGACCCTTGACCAACAAGGACGATTTATGCAAATAACTTAACGGCCGTTAAGGACTGTCGTTGCAATTTAGTCGCAACCACAAGGACGATTTAAGTAAATAAATCTAACGGAAACCCCGTTAGTTGTTACAATAGGAAGATTAAGAAAGTACGTTGCTACAATAGGTCCATGTGGCAACCCGACCCGACACGTGGCACCATTTAATTGGTCCACGTGGCACCTGACCCGACCCTTGACCAACAAGGACGATTTATGCAAATAACTTAACGGCCGTTAAGGACTGTCGTTGCAATTTAGTCGCAACCACAAGGACGATTTAAGTAAATAAATCTAACGGAAACCCGTTAGTTGTTACAATAGGAAGATTAAGAAAGTACGTTGCTACAATAATAGGAGAAAAAAAAAATTCAATAATAGGAGAAAAAAAAAATTGAATGTCTACGATAGAAAAATGTGGCAAGTTGGATGCCATTTTCCATAAATATTTGATGCGAACTAATCACCTATTATTTTATAAACAAGTGTTAATTATGGATTCCGATTGATTTGTTCCTTTTCTCTTTTTTGATGTGTTTAGTACATATATGTTGGGCGACTAGTACTGTAGTGTAATTACTGTGATATAAGGCAAAATAGCTGATACGTACGTTGATTAAATCTAATACTCTAGAACTATTAACATGTAAGTTGCGGTGATTAATTATATAAGTTGGATATCTTGCTTTTTTTCCAATAGTCACAGGATTACATAATCCTAGAGATTTATAAGAATGGTAAAATAGGAGTGATCCACGAGATCTTTTAGTGGCTATATGGTTGGATTAGCACAGGAAATTTGTTGTCAATAGGTTCTACTTCACTCCACAATAAGGGCTCTTAGGTGACATATTGTAATGGATGATTCCTGTATTGTGAGGGGGATCGGATTACCCACTTCACCATTCAATTAGTAGTGACCATCAGATCATGAATGGGGCTGCTATGAAAGGATCTCTATGAAATCGTGAAATCAATCCTTGAAGGTTCCTAGAGATATAAGACATGTTTCTATAAGCTTGTATGATTTAAAGACATTATTGTCTCACCATCATGGTGTTGCTGAAGCTAGCAATCATTTGACCGACTCTAAGCCTTGGGAAATATTTGAAGGAAAGAAGGTCTCTGTCAACGAGCATATGCCTTATTAATCGATATTCAGGGAAATAGAAGATGTCATTTCAGATATTCTCCTTGACTAGAACAAAATTTTGGCAGTTGTAGTAGTCATGTATTTTTTTATGTATATAGTCATATGTTTTTCTGATGACTTGTGTGTAGGTATGCTTTTGGCAAGGTATAACCATACGGCCGACAACAAGTTAACAACTATACATTTATAATGACCCATATATTACTATCACAAAAAAACAAATGATCATCTTTCCATGATACCTAAATGAGGTTAACTTGTCTGATGACTTTGTTTTTGCTCATAGAAAAAGTTATTTTATCTATTCATAGTCATCTACCTCATGGTCAATGACATTGATCATTAAGTAGCACAGCCTTTCCCGCAGGGACATCCACAATAGGGCTTGTGCACTTGCCAGGTGGTACATAAAGTTTACCTTGCTAACATTGAAATAACCAAGAGAAAGGTCCATTGCATTGTTGCTAAGAATTATCAATCATACAGTAATATTACTATAAAATTGTTCTGTATGTTAACCATATCGTTCTTATCACATATTCCATCACATGAGTACGTAAAGATATTGAGAAAGGACCGGTAAATGCATAAGCTGGCCTTGTTACTAATATCATGTCTCTACAACGGTGTATCATTCTCTTAATAGAACCACCCATAAAAAAGCAATTAATTTTGTAGAGTTGACGCGCCTACAAAATGTCCACAACTTGTTGGTGCATAATTTGATTATCCAGTACTGTTACGAGTACATGTAGTCATGAATATATGTACTCATGTAATGTAATTTTACTTTCACATTGATTGAATTGAAAGTAAAACGATGGCTATTAATCCTGTATACAAGCCATAAATCTATCTCACGAAAACAGTACAAATTGAAATAAAACACTTGACATAAACAAATTAGGAAAAAGGTAGCACCAAAATACTGAATCAGCTGTGACCATTTGTATTAGATAGGCATATTAGATTAGTTGGCTCAAGCTCATATACCTTTCTAATAAAATGTTTTGCGAATTTGAAACGCTTATATGCGAGAAATAAGATCCACCATGTGTGGACGAGGTCTATATTTAGCAACCAAATGTTGGGCTTTCGGCATGGTGAGCCCAGCCCCTTCACTCATGTCTACTTTCTCAACACCAATTCTCTCCCATTCAAAACACTGAAGAAGTGTCCCTAAAGTTAACCCAACCATTCGCATAGCCAAAGCTTCTCCTGGACACCCTCTTCGACCTGAGCCAAATGGCATAAACTTAAATCCATCCCTTTGCCCTTCAGTATCAATAAATCTTTCGGGCTTAAATCTCTCAGGCTCTTTCCAAAGCTTTGGGTCATTTTGAATCGCCCAAAGGTTTACCAAAAGCATTGTTCCTGATGGGACACGAAAACCGCCAATGGTGCATGCTTCTGTAGATTCATGGGGTGGAATTAGTGCTGCAGGTGGGCACATACGAAGTGTTTCATTCATAACTCCATGAAGATATGGAAGATTAGAAAGATCTGAATCATTCATAAGTCTTGATGAACCCACTTTCTTGTCAACTTCATCAACTGTCTTTTTGAGGGAATCTGGATGGTTAAGGAGAAGTGAGAAAGCCCATTCTACCGTGTTTGCTGAAGTATCAGTTCCTGTTGATATCATGACCTGTGCATCGAGAATCGACAAAGTTCAGTTTATAAGCACCAACAAAACTAAATGATTTGGACTAGATATGGAAAAATTAGTTGTGTGACTAAGTGGGCATAAATATGGGTTGGGTTGTAAACGGATAGTTTTGGTAGAGGTCGAAACTTGTCGGGTTGATCCAAAACCATTTATGCTTAAATTTTCATAGTATATAATAAGAGTTTGAAATAGTAGTACAAAAGCTATATTATAGAAATCTAAATCTAATTAATGCACAAAGTAATTTAAGAGGTTGTCTGCAATTCTGCATTAGATAAACAGTTTGGATGATATTTGAGTGTCTAAGAATAAACTTACTAGTATTAAGCCTCTAATGATTTCATCGGTGTAATATTCAGGTTCAGTTTCTTGCAAGGATAAAAGCACATCGATGATTGTCTTGCTCCCTTGGAAAGAATGGCTTCTCGTTCTCCTGTGCAATTCAATCATTTCCTGAATGCATGAATCCTTCTTTTGATTTAGTTGTACCATCTCCTTCTCAATCGAGCTTAAGCCAATCCACTTCACCATCGGCACAAAATCACCAACATTAGACGCACCACTTATCCGGAAATTTTCCTCCACCATTTCTTGAAACTCTCTTGCCTCCGTTTCTTCGTTCCTTCCTGTGATCATCCTTGTTAATGTATTCAACATGACCTTGAAAAAGCACGACTTCATGTCAACAATTACAAACTGGTCCTTTTGAGACTGACCATTTAAGCTAGAGACTAAAGAAAGCATCTCATCACAACGAATATTTGTAAACATTTCAATACGTTTATTTGACAAAATTTCGATAGAAGCAATTTTCCTCAAATTTCGCCAATGGTGTCCATATGAGGCCCAAGTAAGAGTAGTGTAGTTGTAGCCAAGGTGCTTCCCAGCAAGCAACTTTGGTCGGTTTGCAAAGACTAGATCGTTTGTTGTAAAGCAATCCTCAGCAGCAGAAGGAGAGGAGACAACAACAACCGGGCGTGACCCAAATTCAAGAAACAAAACTGGACCATATTGGTTTGAAATCTTGGCTAGAGTCCGATGCAACGGCTTCTTCAAGAGATACATATGCCCGAGTATAGGTATAGAGAAAAAAGGTCTTGGTGGGTACTTTTTGAACTTATGTACAAAATGCTTGGTAATCATGTATAAGATTATAGAAAACACGACGATGTAGCCCACATTCTCCATGAAAATAAATCGCTAATGAGATTCAAACAAGTTTTAGCTTTGGGCTATAAAGTCAGGGATTATAAGAATTTGTAGACTAGTAATCGTTGTGCTCAAGAATATAGATCAATATAACGCAATATATAGTAATGTAGATCAGTAGATATTGGGCTTTACATTCTTTTAGTCGGCTATTTGAATTTCTTAACGCAAGTTTCATTTTCAAGGTGATCACTCTGACATGCTATCATTTTCAAAGGTTTTTTTGTCAAGTAATCTTTCATTTTCAAGGTTATTATTTTAGTGGGCTTTTGTTTTCATGCACCATGGATTGGAAGCTGATGGAGGCTTAGGAAACAATTGTGGTTCGTAAGAATCGGCCAGAAACAAGTGAGTTTGATGCCTTAAAGTGTATGACTTGGTGCCTTCCACACAAAAAAAAAATAAAAAATAAATAAATAATAGAAAAAAAAACATATGGGACTTGGTTTCATCCCTGATGTGGATGTTGCTGGCTAGTAAGTTTAAATACAGAAAACTTATCTTTCAACCAACTTGTTAAGAGGCGGAGTCAAGTAATTTAATAATCATGACTAGTTCATATATTAAAAAAGAAATCATCATACACATGCAGAAGCGTAAGATCTATTTAACACATAAAGAATTAACCGAATAATAAAGCAAACGTACATTTGATTCTAGCTAGACAAAAATCAACTTAAATAATCCTTCAATCAAGACCAAGAACCTTAATTAGGGTTTATAATTGGATTAACGAATTACCCCTTACCGTTTTGTAATTCAATCCAAGATATTAACTATAGTGAGTTAATACCACGTTCTTGTACACACGTACTAATACCAAATTAATGTAAATGCTAGTTTAATAAAACACAAAACGATTTTGTTTTTGGAAAAACAAAAATCGAACACCTCTTGAAGGTTTCGGCCAATTGGGAAACAAGGAAAAGAGAAAAACACTTTTAGGGTTTAGTGTGTGTACAAAAGTTACAAAACAATTAACCCTTGTGTTTGTTTATATAGGATGACAAAACTTTGGGAACGAGTTAGGGTTTGGGTTTGGGAAGCCCATTGCCGATCGGATCTCAACCCACAAAGGGGTTCTAGATCTTTCTTGTTCTCTATTTTTCATCTATAGTCCTTTCCTTTTATTATTTAACGACCGCTAGTTAATTACCGTTAATTAATTAACGCTCGTTAGTCGTTTTGTGTAATTAATAATTAAATTTAACTTTTTATATTAAATTATTAAACATTAATTCTTCATACGTAAAGTGTGCAATCCCGTGGTCTCGAATTCGATTCTAGACATACACATATTAAATATTGTCCATAAACTAACAGCTCCCACTTGGATATATCTTAATAGTGTAATGACATTGGTTAGCGTCTAGCAACACGCCAATGCCCCTAGTGCAACTCGAGTAAGGTCTCCTGGAAAAACCTTTTGATGATTCATCATCATACTTATCCTTTTGTTACTAATACTACGTTAATAAAGATATGGATCTTAGTCATTCTTTAATTAACTATTCTGTTTCTCGTTGTTTCTGATTGAACAAGATTACCAAATCGTCTGAACGTATTCCAGATAAATCTTGGGCGTGGCCATGCAAACATCTTGTTAACCCTACGAGGGGCCCAGCAGTATTAAACTTCAAAACAATTTTGAAGGAACAAATTCTTTCTTGACTACAAGCAAAACTCATGAACTTTGCAACACTTGTGAAAACAATCCTTATGGCTACCAGTAACGTATAGCGGTAAATTGCTTTACAGAAATGCACTACATCCATGACAGTTATCTGGTATCTCAAGTCTGAGGATAACTATTCATGATTTACTTGATGACAAGATCCATAAAGTAAAATCATGTAGTTGGGATAAGTCTTATATTCAATTCATTGAATATCATGTGAAATTGGCATGTCAACGCATCAATATTGTAAAACCAGCAAATTAATATAATCTGAAAAGACTAAAATACCCTCTGAATTTGAACTTTTGAGAACTTATAAAATACGCTATAAATTAAAACTTGAGTTATATAACACGTTATGACTCCAAACTACATGATACGAACATATAACCTAAATTAAATATGAAATGACACAAGGACCGTATGATATGAAGTATGGCATGTTTAAGAAGTTCTATAGTCCGAAAATAATAAACTTGCACACGTTTTCTTTTAGTGTTCCTTGGGCCGAAATTCTTTTGTTATACTAGCACTAAACCTTGGGCCTAAAACTTGAAGTTACCAACAAACATTGGCCCATTTTTCCCCCCCTCAAAATGCCGGCCCCCTTTATTTTCCTATTACCGAAAATTTTTAAAACCCTAGACTCCTTTCACTCTCTCTAATCGACGGCACAAAGTAGAGGAAGAAGGAACCCGTTCGTGTGGTATTCTTGATCTTGTGTTATCCTTGTTCTTCGTGTGATCTTCGAGGGTATGGTATCACTTGCTTTGTTAAATCCTTGTTCATGTTTTTGTATTCTTAATCGAATTAAAGTTACATTATGTGTCACATAAAATCATAAAACCTAAAAACCCTAAAACTCATAAGATATGGATCGACTGAATTTTCTATGGTAATAATTCGATTTGAATGTGTTTAGAACTGATATGTATTGACCTAGATATGTTTTGGACTCACCCATAATCGTTTGGGGTCAAGAATTAATGAACGGGATGACGAAAACCCTAAGTTATATATGATTCTGTGAAAAAACTGCTTCTGACCTAAAGTTTTACTCGACTTTAATCGGCTGTGAATTAATGATGTGAACGTATATTTTGATGTTTCTGGAGTCTAGATTGTAGTTTAATGAAATAGCTACCTGGAGAAATTTAGTTTGTAATTTTTGGAGGTCGGTAAGGCTACTTTTTGATTTTTGGAAAATTATGTGTCTGGTCGTATTTTTAAGTCTGGAAAATCAGTCCGGGTTTTTCAATTTTAATTTCCAAACCGTGTCGAATTAGAAAGAGCCCTTTGAAATGGGTAATATTTGGGATGTATTCTAGTAGCTGGAATTTTTATAGATTTTTTGAATTTTTAAGAAGGGGTAACTAAGTGATGACTTATCGGGTGTTCCATCAGACATGTTTATGGGACAGGTTAGGAAAAAGGAATTTTCTTTCGTACCAAAACTAATTGTAAAACCCGCAAATTAATATAATCTGAAAAGACTAAAATACCCTCTGAATTTGAACTTTTGAGAACTTATAAAATACGCTATAAATTAAAACTTGAGTTATATAACACGTTATGACTCCAAACTACATGATACGAACATATAACCTAAATTAAATATGAAATGACACAAGGACCGTATGATATGAAGTATGGCACGTTTAAGAAGTTCTATAGTCCGAAAATAATAAACTTGCACACGTTTTCTTTTAGTGTTCCTTGGGCCGAAATTCTTTTGTTATACTAGCACTAAACCTTGGGCCTAAAACTAGAAGTTACCAACAAACATTGGCCCATTTTTCCCCCCCCCCCTCAAAATGCCGGCCCCCTTTATTTTCCTATTACCGAAAATTTTTAAAACCCTAGACTCCTTTCACTCTCTCTAATCGACGGCACAAAGTAGAGGAAGAAGGAACCCGTTCGTGTGGTATTCTTGATCTTGTGTTATCCTTGTTCTTCGTGTGATCTTCGAGGGTATGGTATCACTTGCTTTGTTAAATCCTTGTTCATGTTTTTGTATTCTTAATCGAATTAAAGTTACATTATGTGTCACATAAAATCATAAAACCTAAAAACCCTAAAACTCATAAGATATGGATCGACTGAATTTTCTATGGTAATAATTCGATTTGAATGTGTTTAGAACTGATATGTATTGACCTAGATATGTTTTGGACTCACCCATAATCGTTTGGGGTCAAGAATTAATGAACGGGATGACGAAAACCCTAAGTTATATATGATTCTGTGAAAAAACTGCTTCTGACCTAAAGTTTTACTCGACTTTAATCGGCTGTGAATTAATGATGTGAACGTATATTTTGATGTTTCTGGAGTCTAGATTGTAGTTTAATGAAATAGCTACCTGGAGAAATTTAGTTTGTAATTTTTGGAGGTCGGTAAGGCTACTTTTTGATTTTTGGAAAATTATGTGTCTGGTCGTATTTTTAAGTCTGGAAAATCAGTCCGGGTTTTTCAATTTTAATTTCCAAACCGTGTCGAATTAGAAAGAGCCCTTTGAAATGGGTAATATTTGGGATGTATTCTAGTAGCTGGAATTTTTATAGATTTTTTTGAATTTTTAAGAAGGGGTAACTAAGTGATGACTTATCGGGTGTTCCATCAGACATGTTTATGGGACAGGTTAGGAAAAAGGAATTTTCTTTCGTACCAAAACTAATTGTAAAACCCGCAAATTAATATAATCTGAAAAGACTAAAATACCCTCTGAATTTGAACTTTTGAGAACTTATAAAATACGCTATAAATTAAAACTTGAGTTATATAACACGTTATGACTCCAAACTACATGATACGAACATATAACCTAAATTAAATATGAAATGACACAAGGACCGTATGATATGAAGTATGGCACGTTTAAGAAGTTCTATAGTCCGAAAATAATAAACTTGCACACGTTTTCTTTTAGTGTTCCTTGGGCCGAAATTCTTTTGTTATACTAGCACTAAACCTTGGGCCTAAAACTAGAAGTTACCAACAAACATTGGCCCATTTTTCCCCCCCCCCCTCAAAATGCCGGCCCCCTTTATTTTCCTATTACCGAAAATTTTTAAAACCCTAGACTCCTTTCACTCTCTCTAATCGACGGCACAAAGTAGAGGAAGAAGGAACCCGTTCGTGTGGTATTCTTGATCTTGTGTTATCCTTGTTCTTCGTGTGATCTTCAAGGGTATGGTATCACTTGCTTTGTTAAATCCTTGTTCATGTTTTTGTATTCTTAATCGAATTAAAGTTACATTATGTGTCACATAAAATCATAAAACCTAAAAACCCTAAAACTCATAAGATATGGATCGACTGAATTTTCTATGGTAATAATTCGATTTGAATGTGTTTAGAACTGATATGTATTGACCTAGATATGTTTTGGACTCACCCATAATCGTTTGGGGTCAAGAATTAATGAACGGGATGACGAAAACCCTAAGTTATATATGATTCTGTGAAAAAACTGCTTCTGACCTAAAGTTTTACTCGACTTTAATCGGCTGTGAATTAATGATGTGAACGTATATTTTGATGTTTCTGGAGTCTAGATTGTAGTTTAATGAAATAGCTACCTGGAGAAATTTAGTTTGTAATTTTTGGAGGTCGGTAAGGCTACTTTTTGATTTTTGGAAAATTATGTGTCTGGTCGTATTTTTAAGTCTGGAAAATCAGTCCGGGTTTTTCAATTTTAATTTCCAAACCGTGTCGAATTAGAAAGAGCCCTTTGAAATGGGTAATATTTGGGATGTATTCTAGTAGCTGGAATTTTTATAGATTTTTTGAATTTTTATGAAGGGGTAACTAAGTGATGACTTATCGGGTGTTCCATCAGACATGTTTATGGGACAGGTTAGGAAAAAGGAATTTTCTTTCGTACCAAAACTAATTGTAAAACCCGCAAATTAATATAATCTGAAAAGACTAAAATACCCTCTGAATTTGAACTTTTGAGAACTTATAAAATACGCTATAAATTAAAACTTGAGTTATATAACACGTTATGACTCCAAACTACATGATACGAACATATAACCTAAATTAAATATGAAATGACACAAGGACCGTATGATATGAAGTATGGCACGTTTAAGAAGTTCTATAGTCCGAAAATAATAAACTTGCACACGTTTTCTTTTAGTGTTCCTTGGGCCGAAATTCTTTTGTTATACTAGCACTAAACCTTGGGCCTAAAACTTGAAGTTACCAACAAACATTGGCCCATTTTTTCCCCCCCTCAGACATGTTTCTGGGACAGGTTAGGAAAAAGGAATTTTCTTTCGTACCAAAACTAATTAATAAAATCTGGAAAAATTAGGTAAAATACTAGGGACATTGAGGAAGCTCTGTGAATTTTTGTAGATTTTATTTCAGAGTTCTACTATGATTCTTAAATTATTTTAAGCGGGTCCAGAACCTATCTAAAACCTGAAAAAGTGAAATATAACATTTAAAGAGTGTTAAATGGTTTATGTTCAAGCATTAGAGGGTCTATATGGTTATTTTGATAATACTAAAGGACTTAACTTGTAGAAACCTGTAACTTTACAATAATTACACCTTATACCCTAACTTTATGATAATTTCACAATTGGTCCTTAAAATTATCCTAAATACTTAATGAACCTTTGAATGTATAACACTACCAAAATAACCTTATAAACCTTGAAGTACTTAAAATGGATAGGCAAGCTAAACATGAAGTTAAGAACCTATAGTAATTCTCTTCTACTCCTTTAGGTGTGAAGAAGGAGAGGTCCTGATCCATTCTGTGACATCTATTTTTCTGGTCCGTGTTTGCATTTGAAATAAGGTACAGATATTCTGACCTTCTCTGTAAGGTTTCCTATGATCTCTGTTTCTGATCTGTTTAGTCTCTGATTTGATACCTTTGTTATGATTCGCTTCGTTATGACCTATGATATGAACCTAAACTGTGAAACCCTTTTTAATTCTGACCTGGAAATGATTTGAGAAAAAGCTATTTTAAAATCATGTTTACAAATATGCTACAACACTCTTTTAATTGGGATTTTACTAACTTTGATGAAAACTATTTTAAAAGACTATCTTTATGAAAAACCGTTTTGAAATATCATTTTATGAAAACTACACTGAAGGATTATTTTATGAAAACTGTTATTAAAAGATTGTTTTAAATGAACTCTTATTTAGAAACCTTTTTAAATGAACTGTTGCTATGGAACTTGGGCTTTTGACCTTCTGATATTGACCTTCTGATATTGACCTTCTGATATTGAACATTCTGATATGACACCCTGATTATGATATGAACCTTTGACCTTGACCTTTGACTCCCAGTTTGATACCCGAGCCAAAATTTGTTCCCTAGCCATGAAGGTAACATGGCCGTGTCTGTGATGCACCACTGGCATGACTAGTGTGTAGCTGATGCGTGGGTTTTGCAACCTTACAACAGGTTTTACCTCTCGAGGGATCTCAAGAGGCTTACAACCCCACCAGGCAGTGTACCTGACCGATGTAGTATAGTGTAGTGGTAAGTACGGGGGATTGATCGTTCTCCACAGGGAATAGTGTTTGTTAGGTATGAAAGGCTACTCTAATTAGGTCTAAGGGTTGAGGAAGATTCTTTTTATGTTTTTATAATTTTTATGAAAGCAAGTAAAATCTCGGGTTTGAAGGAGTGGGTGGAATTAGTTGCTAGTCAACTAACCCAAATTACTACGAATGCAAATAAAATAAATAACAAAAATGAAAAGTTTGGTGGAAACTTATATGTAGAGAAATGTGTTTACTTAGATTTCCTTACTCCCTAGCTATCTTTTACCGGTTGATTAGTGTATATTAGTCGCGTGGATGACGGGTGTATTCCTTAATACCATTCGTGGGGTGGCGTACTTACTTCCCCAACTCTACAAGCTCCTACTTCACTCCTATGTCGAGCCGGCTAGGAAGCTCCTAACATGGGATCACTAGAATTCGCTTGTGCATTAAATACAACCATAAAAACCTTTAGTACGCATTTGGTTCATGTTTCTTAAGACGTTCAAGCAAGTTACCGAATAGGAAGTTAGCCAGTTTTCTTAAGCCTAACATAGATAAACAATCATCCAATACAACTAACAACACACTAATAACCAATAATCAATAGCTAGGTTTCATTAGATCTAAGCAAACACAAGATAAATCTAGCCTAACATGTTAAACAAAAGACAAGAATAAGATAGAATCAAACAACACATAGACATATTGAATGATTAATTGATAACTTATCTTTCAATGTAACATGGAAGATCTCAAGGCAAAAAGCCTTGAAAAAGAAGCTAAAATCGTCTTAGGGTTTTCTCCCAAAATTCCACACACTAAGTTCCACCCTAATGACAAAAAATTAGAAAACTATATATAGATTTTTGGATCTGACGGCGTCACGTTATGGAGTGTGACGCCGTCACCTCGCCGCTTTTAGGGTTCCCGGATGACCTTCTTGACGCCGTCCCTCTTTAGTTCTCAAAAATCCATTCTGGCTTATCAAGACTTGACGCCGTCGAACCTTGAACGTGACGCCGTCCCTCTTTGATTTAAGCCGTGACGCCCTTGATCAAGTTAAAGCGTGACGCCGTCAGAATTCACATGCTATTTTCACTGGCTTATCATGAGTAAATTTCACGTCCACCTTTTCTTGCCAAGGCATGACGCCGTCTGGGGTTAATTGTGACGCCGTCAAAGGTAACTTTTAGCACAATTTTGAGACTTTGTCGTTTTCTTCACTTTTATGCTCCAAAAACGTCCAAAATGCCTCCTTTTCCAGATTTCTCCTCAAAAGTACCTAAAATGACAAAAGGAACGATTTAGGGCGATATTTGATCAAATAAATACGATTTAGGGCTTAAATGACCCCTTAAAAGCGGTACACTTTTCGCTTCATCAAATACCCTTACACTTGAGATTTGCTTGTCCTCAAGCAAATGCGCTTTTATTCTAATCAAAATACAAGTTAGGGGTCATTTAATGCTAACATAAAAGTAATTACAACAAATAATCGTTCCACTTTAATCATAATAAGCACGGAGATTACAAACTAGCACCTCACAAGTAGTGTTTAGATACTCACATCTCTCAAGTGTCATCAAAATAAATCTCATAAATGAAAACGGATAATATCTCTCACTACCTGTCATAGCAAATAGATTACCATAGGCTTGGGAAAGGATCAAAAACCTCCTCCACTAGGCGTAAGCACCTAAGATAAACTATCAAAGAGGGCTTTTACATGGGTTATAACGTTAGGTGTAGGGAAAAGGAAAACACGGTTTTGTTGGATAAAGGATATTTTACTGGTGGCGAGTTAAAGATCTTGATCAATTACATGTACTATACAATGTTGCTAAGCAAAGACTCGACTCAATCTTAAGCTAAAAGAAAAATAACAAAAACATAAAATAAACATAAAATGAAACGGGATGGTAGTCCGTATGTTTTTTCTACTTTTCTTTTTCTCATTTTTTTGTATTTTTCTTGATTTTTTTTTTTTTTTTTTTTTTTTTTTTTTTTTTTTTTTTTTTTTTTGCATACACTTTTGCCCTACCATCCAAAATAATACATCATAGGGGCGTTGCATTCCCCTTACACTTGAACTTTTACATAACTTTACAATTAACTAATCTAATGACTCGAATTAAGATAATCGAAACACTTGGAGTACTTTTAAAATATTTAGCACATATGGGGGTAATAATGTTGTTCTTCCCCATTACTCCATTACAGTAGTACTTTACCCATGAGTCCCAATCGTCCCAAAACAATATGTACAAGGATATGACTCGACTTAGCAACCATGTACTCAATTAGATAATTAACTTGGGTTTAAACAAATGTTGTAACAATAATGGACTAAAAATGAGTGCATACAAGGTAGGCTAAGGCGATTTGGGTGTACATTTTAGTGGGGTGTAACAAATTCTTCCTTTAAGTAAAATGCTTAAAGTTAGAAACGAAAAGATAGGCTCTGAGGGGTGTACTAGGGGTATCGTGTACTAAAAATGAGTACAACGCAAAGGGTGTGGGAGAATTACTTGACCAATGTAGTCAATGTAATTATAACAAAAACACAGGTGTAAAACAATGGGTTAATCCTAATGCCTCTTATCACGTAGTAAATCTAACTACACGAATGTAGTCTCACTTGTGGCCTTGGAATGGTCCTAACGCAAGTTCTAGAATCTAAGTGCTACCGGTACACACATCATAGCATAAATGCTTTTCCTACCAATTCTAGGGGCGAACCTTACATATTTGGGGGTGGAAAATTTTTTAGTGGTACGGTTTTTGTGCTAGTCATATAACTCCTATCCGTGAGACGCTCATTAAGATCAAAGTTTCACTCCTATATGTTGTAAAAAATTTTAAATTTGGCACTAAAATTACCTTAACAAGTATTTCTCTCAGTTTTATTACACATCTACTATTAAACAAACAAAAATCAAGCGTAATAGCATTCTCTAAAATCGTACTTTTACCCTCCCTTACACTTAAGATGAACATTGTCCCCAATGTTCAAATAACAAGATGTAAAAGTAAATAAGGTAAAAGAATGAAATCAAATACTCCCCTGATTCGCTCGGTGGATATGAAGTAACATGGTTAGATCTTCTTCCAAGGTAATGTTGATGCTTCAAGACTAAAGCAGCGCCAAAAGCTAGATTCCACATACATCTCCTTGTCCAAAATAACCTGTTAATCCTGAGAAAACAAACAAGAAAAACCAAAGCATCAAACCGAACAAAGACAACTCACAACTAGGTGTAATTCCAGACTTAGAAATAAAACAATAAAAGATATAATGCTTGCGGAATGAATGTTTTGCAGGTTCCTGGAGTTTATAAGTTAGAGATTTAATAAAAACTTTTTATGAAAACAAAACTTTCAAAAATTTCAGAAAATTAAAACCTGACGCCGTCAGGTTGTAATGCCTGACGCCGTCAGAAATGATCTGACAGAATTCTCATGTTAAGTTTCCGGAAAATTTCTGGAAAAACCTATACCTCATTTCCTGGAAATCCTGCAAAATATCATTATGACTCGATACAAGCATTTGACTCAAACAAATACTAATATGTATGTTAATTTAATATTATTATGATTCATGTTCATTTGTTCTAATAAACCGATTTGACTTTCCCTTACACTTATCTTTTGCAAAATACCTTTATATGTAGTTAAGACGAAGTTAAAAACAAAATAAAGCATTTTCACAATTTAGTTTTGAACATGAATCAATAATAATAAAAAATTAAACATACATACGGAAGCAAATAAAATCAAACAAACAAATAAATAAACACACAAAGCAAATAAAGCTTGGGTTGCCTCCCAAGAAGCGCTTGTTTTTGTTCGAGTCACGAGCCTGACTCTACCCTTATTTAACAAAAATAGGGGAGGTTTTCCCTACACTTAGGATTAAGTGCGGGTGAAAGTAGCGATACACACCCTTAGGGTGTGAATATGCCACGTGAGGTGAAGGGGGTGAGTGAATGGCTTCCTTCATCCTAAAACTACCCGGATAATATTGGTTGATGGGTGGGTCGGTTCCTCTTTTTTCTCCTAGAAATATATCTAAGGATGGAAAGGTGTGTAAAGATTGAGGTTCCGGCTCATCAACACTAGGAAATTCCCTAGAACTAAGGGTAAGGTTATCATTACAAGTATTCAAACCTATATCCTCTAGTGGTGCTTGTTCCAAGGGTTCTACCTCCATCGGAATTCCTAAAGTTTCTTCTACATCTTCCGGGTAAGTCACGGGCGGTGTGTGTGCCTCAAATGATGGTTGAGTATTTTGTGGGCTTATGTTATTGACCTCATCATTCCACGTGTCAAGATCACCTATATCCTCATCATGTGTTTTGGTAGAATCTATCCTAAGCATTCTCCTAAGTATCTCACGTGCTTCTCTAGGCATCTCAACTTCAATGTCCGAATCATAAGGATCTTCCACAATAATCTTATGTTCAATTTGCCTAAAGGATTCATCATGTGTTCCTTGAGATTCAAAGTCATTGGTCATAAAACCTAGGTCTTTTTGATCAATGTGATCATGCTCGGCTAAATCCTCCTCAATTGTTTTCTTAGGTAGTGATAACAGCAAACCTAGTGCTTCATCCAACTTATGGTTTGTTGCAACGGCTCTCTCCATAATTCCATGGCAAACTAGGTCGCATTTCCTATTGGCCTCACTAAAACGAGATCTTAAACATGGAGGTTGTTCATAAGAATCTATCCTAGGTGAAGGCTCATATGATTCATAGGTGTCTCTAAATGAGGTATTTTGAACTTCTTGGTGTTCTAGCCACTCAACCATATCTTGCAATCTTAGAACTCTAAGTGAAAAGTCCATTTGAAGCAAATTACAAACAAAATCACAAAGAAAAGATAGACTACGAGAAAGCTACAAAATAAAAAGAAAAAATCTCACTTGATAGGAATCTTGTGAGTAGACCTAATAAAAATAAAATTTCAACCTAAGCAATAACTACTCCCCGGCAGCGGCGCCAAAAACTTGATGCGTGGGTTTTGCAACCTTACAACAGGTTTTACCTCTCGAGGGATCTCAAGAGGCTTACAACCCCACCAGGCAGTGTACCTGACCGATGTAGTATAGTGTAGTGGTAAGTACGGGGGATTGATCGTTCTCCACAGGGAATAGTGTTCGTTAGGTATGAAAGGCTACTCTAATTAGGTCTAAGGGTTGAGGAAGATTCTTTTTATGTTTTTATAATTTTTATGAAAGCAAGTAAAATCTCGGGTTTGAAGGAGTGGGCGGAATTAGTTGCTAGTCAACTAACCCAAATTACTACGAATGCAAATAAAATAAATAACAAAAATGAAAAGTTTGGTGGAAACTATATATGTAGAGAAATGTGTTTACTTAGATTTCCTTACTCCCTAGCTATCTTTTACCGGTTGATTAGTGTGTATTAGTCGCGTGGATGACGGGTGTATTCCTTAATACCATTCGTGGGGTGGCGTACTTACTTCCCCAACTCTACAAGCTCCTACTTCACTCCTATGTCGAGCCGGCTAGGAAGCTCCTAACATGGGATCACTAGAATTCGCTTGTGCATTAAATACAACCATAAAAACCTTTAGTACGCATTTGGTTCATGTTTCTTAAGACGTTCAAGCAAGTTACCGAATAGGAAGTTAGCCAGTTTTCTTAAGCCTAACATAGATAAACAATCATCCAATACAACTAACAACACACTAATAACCAATAATCAATAGCTAGGTTTCATTAGATCTAAGCAAACACAAGATAAATCTAGCCTAACATGTTAAACAAAAGACAAGAATAAGATAGAATCAAACAACACATAGACATATTGAATGATTAATTGATAACTTATCTTTCAATGTAACATGGAAGATCTCAAGGCAAAAAGCCTTGAAAAAGAAGCTAAAATCGTCTTAGGGTTTTCTCCCAAAATTCCACACACTAAGTTCCACCCTAATGACAAAAAATTAGAAAACTATATATAGATTTTTGGATCTGACGGCGTCACGTTATGGAGTGTGACGCCGTCACCTCGCCGCTTTTAGGGTTCCCGGATGACCTTCTTGACGCCGTCCCTCTTTAGTTCTCAAAAATCCATTCTGGCTTATCAAGGCTTGACGCCGTCGAACCTTGAACGTGACGCCGTCCCTCTTTGATTTAAGCCGTGACGCCCTTGATCAAGTTAAAGCGTGACGCCGTCAGAATTCACATGCTATTTTCACTGGCTTATCATGAGTAAATTTCACGTCCACCTTTTCTTGCCAAGGCATGACGCCGTCTGGGGTTAATTGTGACGCCGTCAAAGGTAACTTTTAGCACAATTTTGAGACTTTGTCGTTTTCTTCACTTTTATGCTCCAAAAACGTCCAAAATGCCTCCTTTTCCAGATTTCTCCTCAAAAGTACCTAAAATGACAAAAGGAACGATTTAGGGCGATATTTGATCAAATAAATACGATTTAGGGCTTAAATGACCCCTTAAAAGCGGTACACTTTTCGCTTCATCAGTAGCCCTAGTGATTTGGTTACACCGTCCCCATTCGGATTCTGATATGTGCACACTTCTGTTATTACGGCCGATATGATTTGTTCTGGGGGGGCGCATGGATGCATCCTAGGTTCGTTATGTTTTGTGAAGATTTGATATATCTGATTTCTGGTGACTGATGGTGGGTGCAATCCACGTCTTTCATGTTCTGGGAGCTAGCTACTCCATATATTTCTGTTGGGTACATGAGGTCACCCCTCATATTATCTGGTTACTTGAGAGGCATCCCCTCTGGATTCTGATATGGTTACATGGTATGATATTTCTGTTCTGGGCTCGTGGTGGATTACTGTCCTAAACCTTTTACTCTTTATACCTTACTTATACCCTATTTATTATGCCTTATCTGTTCATTTCTGTTTGCTTTCATTTCCGTTTGTTATATATATCTGTTCACTGAGCTTTTTAAGCTCAGCCGCACGTTTTCTTTTCGTGTGCGGCAGGTTTTAGTTGGAAGCTGGGTTATTAATAGAGAGGACCTTGGACTTAGAAGACATTACTACTAAATTGGATTAGAGATGATTAGAAGAGTTATATTCAGACTTAGTAATTACTGTATATCTCCTTTGTAGCCTTGTAATATCAGATTTTCAGTTGTAACCCTTGGAATCCTATTGTATTATGTATGTCATATGCTTGTGTTTGTTCTGATAAGAATCCGTATTTGTGACACCTTTGCCCTTGTCGGGTTGGGGTGTTACAATTTATGGTATCAGAGAGACAGGCTGCGATTCGTAATACATTTACCCTTGACCTGTGTAAGTTAGGACCACTAAGTTTTCCCTGTAGGCGCTCGTAAGTCAACCTTTGAAAATTTCTTTAAGATTTCCCTATAGGAACGTAAGTTTTGACCAGTGAGGAATGGGTAGACTATAAGGCTTTTGTTTAAGTAGCATTGCTTCCGCATCACTCTGATTTATGCCCTGTTTGTTGAGATCACTTTTGGAGATTGAAAACTCACGTTTTGCACCACCTAAGATTCCTACGCCGACCTCTGATTCTTTTGTAAATCATTCTGATGTCTCTTCGGGTATTCTGAGAATCTCCATGACGATAACCTACTTGATACATTCTGTTAATTGCTTTCGATAATCTATGAATCTTCTGACCCTATCTGAGTTCGTCTTAAACATCTCCGTTTCCATGAGAAGTCTAGTAGTGTTTTGACCATGAGTATAAGAGTGTTTTTCCCCTCACTTCTGAACGATAAGACTTGCGTTGTCGATCTGTTTTCATTGAATAGTTAACTTTGAATTTTTATTCTGATAAAGGATAGTTTGATTAATCATTAATGACTACCCTCCTATGTTCCACCTTCGGCGTTTGAAACAATTTTGAATTCCCTACCATGATTACCAATTGTCAGACCCTCTGCTATCACTATTACTCTGGAGACTCGTGTGTTAATTTCGCGGTTATGAAGTTTTTCCTAGAACCCATTTCGTACTCTGGTGCCATTCGATTTTGTTGACCTCGAGACTGTAGAAGTACTAGGTGGATTAAGATAGGTGGTTTCGATTACGACTTGAGATAAAGTATGACCATCATGAGGGCCTAATTATATGATGCCAGTATTATGGCGTCTGGCCAACGTGATAATACTTACATCATATAACGTGCACTCGTTGTGGCCATAGGATATCTTGGGGAGTACCTAGGAAGTTTAGAATTTGAATCTCCGTTGGATTATCCGTGATTAGTGAGACTTTAGGTTCATTCCACCTATGCGTTTAATCTACTTTCACCGTTATGCGTATACTCTGCCTTTGTTCATTTGATGTCTAGATGAGTTGGAATTCTCGATTTGTATTCTGTTGACCTCAGTTATGAATCTTAAACTCTTGAAGAGCTATCTACTGTTGACACAGTTAAGTTGATCTGAAATTTAGTCCGTATTCCCATATGAGTTTTCCTAAAGATTCACCTTTCATCCATTTCATGTTGTATGGACCTTTTGATCAAAATCAAGCCAATTTGTCTCCTTCTGAGAAATTTGAACCCACTTCGTTTAGACTTGAGTTATGAGAAACTATTTGGTCTGAAGATCTTTTTGAAAGAACCTTCCCGGGCGTGAGAATGTTTGTGACGACCTTTTGCGACTTGCTACGACTTCGTTTAACTTTGCGACTTCAATTTTCGAGGACGAAAATTTTTTTTTAGAGGGGAAGAGTTGTAAAACCCGCAAATTAATATAATCTGAAAAGACTAAAATACCCTCTGAATTTGAACTTTTGAGAACTTATAAAATACGCTATAAATTAAAACTTGAGTTATATAACACGTTATGACTCCAAACTACATGATACGAACATATAACCTAAATTAAATATGAAATGACACAAGGACCGTATGATATGAAGTATGGCACGTTTAAGAAGTTCTATAGTCCGAAAATAATAAACTTGCACACGTTTTCTTTTAGTGTTCCTTGGGCCGAAATTCTTTTGTTATACTAGCACTAAACCTTGGGCCTAAAACTTGAAGTTACCAACAAACATTGGCCCATTTCCCCCCCCCCCCTCAAAATGCCGGCCCCCTTTATTTTCCTATTACCGAAATTTTTTAAAACCCTAGACTCCTTTCACTCTCTCTAATCGACGACACAAAGTAGAGGAAGAAGGAACCCGTTCGTGTGGTATTCTTGATCTTGTGTTATCCTTGTTCTTCGTGTGATCTTCGAGGGTATGGTATCACTTGCTTTGTTAAATCCTTGTTCATGTTTTTGTATTCTTAATCGAATTAAAGTTACATTATGTGTCACATAAAATCATAAAACCTAAAAACCCTAAAACTCATAAGATATGGATCGACTGAATTTTCTATGGTAATAATTCGATTTGAATGTGTTTAGAACTGATATGTATTGACCTAGATATGTTTTGGACTCACCCATAATCGTTTGGGGTCAAGAATTAATGAAAGGGATGACGAAAACCCTAAGTTATATATGATTCTGTGAAAAACTGCTTCTGACCTAAAGTTTTACTCGACTTTAATCGGCTGTGAATTAATGATGTGAACGTATATTTTGATGTTTCTGGAGTCTAGATTGTATTTTAATGAAATAGCTACCTGGAGAAATTTAGTTTGTAATTTTTGGAGGTCGGTAAGGCTACTTTTTGATTTTTGGAAAATTATGTGTCTGGTCGTATTTTTAAGTCTGGAAAATCAGTCCGGGTTTTTCAATTTTAATTTCCAAACCGTGTCGAATTAGAAAGAGCCCTTTGAACTGGGTAATATTTGGGATGTATTCTAGTAGCTGGAATTTTTATAGATTTTTTTGAATTTTTATGAAGGGGTAACTAAGTGATGACTTATCGGGTGTTCCATCAGACATGTTTCTGGGACAGGTTAGGAAAACGGAATTTTATTTCGTACCAAAACTAATTAATAAAATCTGGAAAAATTAGGTAAAATACTAGGGATATTGAGGAAGCTCTGTGAATTTTTGTAGATTTTATTTCAGAGTTCTACTATGATTCTTAAATTATTTTAAGCGGGTCCAGAACCTATCTAAAACCTGAAAAAGTGAAATATAACATTTAAAGAGTGTTAAATGGTTTATGTTCAAACATTAGAGGGTCTATATGGTTATTTTGATAATACTAAAGGACTTAACTTGTAGAAACCTGTAACTTTACAATAATTACACCTTATACCCTAACTTTATGATAATTTCACAATTGGTCCTTAAAATTATCCTAAATACTTAATGAACCTTTGAATGTATAACACTACCAAAATAACCTTATAAACCTTGAAGTACTTAAAATGGATAGGCAAGCTAAACATGAAGTTAAGAACCTATAGTAATTCTCTTCTACTCCTTTAGGTGTGAAGAAGGAGAGGTCCTGATCCATTCTGTGACATCTATTTTTCTGGTCCGTGTTTGCATTTGAAATAAGGTACAGATATTCTGACCTTCTCTGTAAGGTTTCCTATGATCTCTGTTTCTGATCTGTTTAGTCTCTGATTTGATACCTTTGTTATGATTCGCTTCGTTATGACCTATGATATGAACCTAAACTGTGAAACCCTTTTTAATTCTGACCTGGAAATGATTTGAGAAAAAGCTATTTTAAAATGATGTTTACAAATATGCTACAACACTCTTTTAATTGGGATTTTACTAACTTTGATGAAAACTATTTTAAAAGACTATCTTTATGAAAAACCGTTTTGAAATATCATTTTATGAAAACTACACTGAAGGATTATTTTATGAAAACTGTTATTAAAAGATTGTTTTAAATGAACTCTTATTTAGAAACCTTTTTAAATGAACTGTTGCTATGGAACTTGGGCTTTTGACCTTCTGATATTGACCTTCTGATATTGAACCTTCTGATATGACACACTGATTATGATATGAACCTTTGACCTTGACCTTTGACTCCCAGTTTGATACCCGAGCCAAAATATGTTCCCTAGCCATGAAGGTAACATGGCCGTGTCTGTGATGCACCACTGGCATGACTAGTGTGTAGCCCTAGTGATTTGGTTACACCGTCCCCATTCTGATTCTGATATGTGCACACTTCTGTTATTATGGCCAATATGATTTGTTCTGGGGGGCGCATGGATGCATCCTAGGTTCGTTCTGTTTCTGTGAAGATTTGATATTCTGATTTCTGGTGACTGATGGTGGGTGCAATCCACGTCTTTCATGTTCTGGGAGCTAGCTACTCCATATATTTCTGTTGGATACATGAGGTCACCCCTCATATTATCTGGTTACTTGAGAGGCATCCCCTCTGGATTTCTGATATGGTTACATGGTATGATATTTCTGTTTCTGGGCTCGTGGTGGATTACTGTCCTAAACCTTTAACTCTTTATACCTTACTTATACCCTATTTATTATGCCTTATCTGTTCATTTCCGTTTGTTATATATATCTGTTCACTGAGCTTTTTAAGCTCAGCCGCACGTTTTCTTTTCGTGTGCGGCAGGTTTTAGTTGGAAGCTGGGTTATTAATAGAGAGGACCTTGGACTTAGAAGACATTGCTAGCTAAATTGGATTAGAGATGATTTGAAAAGTTATATTCAGACTTAGTGATTATTGTATATCTCATTTGTAGCCTTGTAATATCAGATTTTCAGTTGTAACCCTTGGAATCCTATTGTATTATGTATGTCATATGCTTGTGTTTGTTCTGATAAGAATCCGTATTTGTGATATCTTTACCCTTGTCGGGTCGGGGTGTTACAAATATACTTTCAAGTATATTCTACCAAAACTCAGATTTGTCTTAATTCAATGATATTCCCATATCATTGATCGACAACGGACTATTTAGAATAACATAAGTTATTCACGGATTTAAACATGCAAATATAGGATACAATCTATTATTAATGAAAACAAATGTACCAAGTACTTTAATTCATTGTAAATAATAATTGCTTAACATCCCTTATCCAAATACTAAATAGATCAATGCATGATAATTCTAGTTAATGAATTATACCTCAAGTCATGTCAATCATACTTGTTGACAAGACATAAATCAACTAATTTTGATCTATCGGAATTTTGAGATTACTTATTTCAAGAATTCAATTAGTGAAGTTCTTGTATGTGTGCATTCAACTATCTTGATATTGCCACATAATATTACATAAAATGCGTGACATCCTCAACCACCAATTTATGACAATTAAACTATCAAACCTTTTATAGTTTAAAGTATTATAATTCTTTAATGTATAATGCAACTATGCTCTTAGTTGAGCACAACTAGTTCATATGGCCATTAATCAAGGATGAAATCCTACCATAACTAGTATTGAGTGTCATCTCAATTTCATTAGCATCATTGTATGCAAACAACAATATGCTCTTTAAAATTCCGTAAACTTTAATATCCATTGTGTAATGTTTGATGCCTTCCAATCTTTCAAGATTTGTCGGCTATAACGATTACGCAACAATTTGTCATATGGTTCATACTTAGAATTTATGAGCAATTCCAGGCTGAGGATGTGATTCTATATCCAACCATATTCATTACACTTAGTTATCTAATAACTTTCAATTAGATATCAATGTTATCAAATCATCTTTCATCCAAGTATGATACAACAAATAACATGATGTACATGAAAAATCCTTGTGTCAAACTTAGATTTCATTCATGTTATATCTTTTCAAAGATATGTGTCCATTTAGACTTTCTAATAGTATATCATGTTCTATTAGAATTAATTATTTTACCGCTTATGTTTATAACAATAAACATATATTCCAAGGTTGTATGTTTATTTCCTAAATCTTCAAGTGAAGTTTCATTCCAAACTAAGACTTAACATTTAACGTATATGGAATGTTACTTCCTATATGTTATACAACATATATGAAATAAGAAAATAAACACAACACTCCCACTAGCTTTCAGGAATACTAAGGAATTATCTTATTTTAATTATAAATCAAACTTGGATTTAATAATTAAACATAAGTATATCTCCTAGATGCATGCATTAATCCATTCATGAATTATTGCACTTTGTATACTTCCAAAGATTATTTGAATTCAAATACTCCTTTTGATTACTTATCGTCCTCGCACAAGTAATTACTCAAGAAAGAGTTTTGATATTCCATTGTCAATTTCATCTTAATGAAACTAAGGATGACAATCATAATCTTTATACATTTAATGTGCCTAGAAAGAATATTCAATCACAGTTAATTGCTTAAGTGTGATTGATAATCTCTACACAAAGATTTAAACCACTTGGATTTTCATTCCCTGATGCGCTCCAACAAGCTTTAAGTTTATAATACAAGAATTACCGGTTAACTAGAAACACATACGAGCAAGTATACTCGTTCGTGTGTAGCAAGAGAATTGGTAACTCAAGGTCGTCCCAAGAAACTTGGTTGTACTCAAATGTTGTTTGATTGTTTAAGCAAGTAACAAGTTGATGGTTATGATTGTCACGGATCAAACCACCAAGAAAAGCAATTATAAAAGCATGATGTAAGCACACAAAGAACATACTTGTATGGACAAATGATCACAAGGATATTAGGATGTTTAGTTTGGAAAACATATTATCATTGGTAATCCTTTCGGCTTATAGAACCAATTATAATAGCTTAGCATTTTATAAATCAGATATACATATGTCTTAATCAATTGGTCATGTCATAAAACTCATGCCTAAACCAACAACAAACAAAGAGTTCTTTCGACCCATAAACTTTGATGTCATCAATTTGTGAAGTTCAATTTACTTGAAAGATGATGAGAACACATATTCAAAAGACTCCTTTCGACCTATAATCTAATTTAAACTTTCACTTGTTATGTTTATTAATTCACTTGCACAATCGTCACAAAGTACAAGATCAAAACATTCGTCGACTAATGAATTGAAACTAATCACTATTGAGAATCCTTTCGGCCTCTAAACTCAACAATGATCAACCAAAACAATAAAAAATGACAAGTTCCAATTTAACCAAATATGATGTCTTTCATTATAATCCAAACAAACACTAATTATGTCCAAACATCCTTTTATCACAAGTTCTCATAATAACCAAACAAGCATTAAGAGATAATTATAATCAATCATGTAACACAACACACAAAGGAATTCTCATGATCAACACAAGCAAAGACATTAATATGATTGAAATTAATAGAAACAATACCAAACATTAGAGTCAAAGCATCAAGTGCTACAATTCCAACCAAAAGAAACTACCAAAATACAAATCCTCCATCCCTAAACCTTCCTGGAAATCGACCTCATGTTGTGAGTATATGACTTAGGGGTGTTTGGTAATAAGGATTGTTGGTGATGTATGTGGTGTTTAATTGGTGTGAACTATAATCAAGCCTTATGTTGTAAGGATGATCAAGTCATATGTCCTGCGAATGTAGACCAAACCAACTCCCCAACACCTCTAGAAATGGGTGGGGAGTGGTAGGAGAGAATCCTCCAAGTGTAGAGAGAATTGGTTGTAGATGGTGTTAGGAATTAAACTTTGAGTTGATATTGACAAAATATGAAAGATGGAGGAAACTTATGAAGACAAAGTTAAAGGACTAATAATGTCATATTTAGAGTCTTTGTAACCCTAATCTCTAGTTTATAAAGAGATGGGGGTGTAGGTTTTTAATGTACAGGAATTAGAGATGTAATTCCAACAAAAGGTGTGTGTGTGTTCTAGGCATCAAATTCCTACAATGGATGCCTAGGTTTGTATTGTTGTTAGTGATAGAGATGATGACAAGGAAAACCTTATAGCAATAATAATGAAGCTTTTGTTTATTCCGCTGCATACATGTTTTATTCATTATTATTGTGTTAATCCTAGATGAGATCTAACCAATCTCGAGCTAAACGATCTTAACATGTGGTATCAGAGACAGGGGGCTCGTGATCTAGGATCTATAAGGTTTACTGTGTCGAAGAAAAGCAGTTTGAAAAGGTACGAATTGATTTTAATTTTATCAATGTTTCATTGATATTCTAAAAATTGGCGATAAGGAGACAAAGTGGCAGAGATATTGTTATGGTTTGGCGACAAGTGCAAGTGGAAGTGAATTATTTTATATCAATAATTCTTCTACTGCTATCGATAGTGAACTAATTTTGTCGGGATCTACTATCCAAGCCCCCCCTATCATGTCCCATCAAGGGGGGTTTGGTACTTTTATTCCTTTTGTCCCCTTTTGACTGTGTAGGATCGAGTACTTCGAGCTTGATTGAGCTTGGTATAAACAAGAACCTCTGTATCCTATACAAGCGTTTATGCGGAAACTAAACAGCAAGTATAATAAAGAAGAAAAACTCTAAAGACAATGATCCTCTATGGATCAAACTATGAACTAGGAATTGTGATCTTGAATATTGAAAACGTTAAAGGTGTTAAAGGCGTCCCTAAACTCATAGACGGGTTTATCTTTTATACTAACAAGATGACCTAACCCTAACCCGTTCTACAAGAAAACGTGTGAAGAGATAAACAACAATCTCTTCTAAAAATAAATCTTAACAAACATTCTAAATATACGGATAACAAATAATACTATCCGCAGCAACAATACTATCGGTAGGAACAAGATAACACTATCGGCAGCAATGAGCTTTCAGCAGGAACCAAAGCTATCGGCAGGAACCAGCTTAACACTATCGGCAGTAACAATGAAATACTTATTTCCCAGAGATCCTAACAATCCTCCCCTAATCTTGAGGTTGACTAGGTTAACCTGCAAGATTCCAATGTGATAGAGCTTTGAACTTCTCAGGCTTGAGGACTGCGACTTAGCAGCAGCAATTAGGAGTAACCAGCAGCAAAATCCTGAACTTGCAAGATTTCAACCTCTATAGCATCCAGCAGCAACTTCAATAGTTCAGCAGGAATAAGAAATCGTCTCCAAAACATGTATACTGGTCACCATTACTTTTACTTGAACTTGGCTGCTACTAATGACAATATGTACATCAAATCACTTAAGTTTCATACTATTCTCATCACATCCAGGTGTGTTAACTCCTGTGAGAGGTGAATCATTGAAAATTAATGGATTTGATGTCTCTTTACCAATAGCCATCACTACTGGAGTAGCCAATGTTGAGGTGTGTTAGACCATGGTACATTGATAACCATCTGATTTATTAGCAAATCAGCAACTATAAACGGATTTGACTTGTCTTTACCTGTAGCCGTTTGCTCAGGACTAGTCAATTCTTTGGTTTCAACTGAACCTTGGTGAATTGAATACCAAATATGGATACCATGTGTCTTTACCACAAACCATACTTTTGTGGACTAGCCAATCCTTTGGATCCCATAAAGGGTTACATCCATGGTGAATTGAGAACCATTTGCAACTCTCAGAAATGAATCATGGGTGAGTTGAAGTACCCTATAGCTTTGAGCAAGCTATTACAGCTATCAACGGATTTGATTATCACACCAGAGCCGTACCCTCATGGTGAGTCAACTCTTTCTTGTCTGCAAGACATGGTGAGTTGAGCACCATTTATTGTGTAGGTGTAAACACCAACACTGTACCTGCAAGGTGTTGCTCAAAACCACTTATTAGCACACAAAATATACAAAGAATTTTTTTTTTTTTTTTTTTTTTTTTTTTTTTTTTTTTTTTAACTAAGAAACACACCAAAATAAAAGAAAATAAGAAAAGAAACAAAAGAAAGAAAGAAAGATAGAAAATATACAACAACAAGAAGCATCCTTCCCTTAAGCTTCATCCTCCCCTTAATCTGCATTCCTCCCCTTAAGCTGATAAACCTTTAGGTGCTAGCTGATCTTTGATGAACTTAACCAATTGTTCAGCTGTAGTGAGATCATTGCCAATTGTATGCTTGGGCACTCTAATCTTCTGAGACAGCATTCTCTTCAAAACTTCTCCAGATAATGGATAAATGACATCCACAAACATAGTCAAGAACTTCCCAGAAATGAGTTCTACAACATGAACATTGGATGATGGATATAACTTCCAAGAAAATACTCTCCAGGTAGATTGATTTCCCCATACCAATTTAGCCTTGTTTCCATCCAATGCATTCATCAAGACCTGTAAATCTCCCCATAACAATAGGCCAATCCCAGTAGGAGTATTAGATTGATAATGATTGTCCACAATCTCATAAAGACGCTCCAAATCTTTTCTTTCAACCTTATTCAAGATCTCCCTCAGAAATGTAAAGAATTTGACTGTCCCATCAAGAGAAAACCAAACATTGACATCACCATCTGAAGTAGATCTAATCTCCCAATGAGCAATATGACCCCAAGACTGAATGGAGTCACCCTCTGAATCACTTTCAGAATCAACCTCAATCAAATCATGATCATCCACTTCAAGAATATCCACAGAAGAAGAGTGGAAAGAATGACTCTTCAGCCTTGTTCTTAGACCATATTGAAAGATATGAACAGATACAGAAGGCTCAGCAGAGACAGAAACATTAGCAGCAGGAAGATCAGCAGGAACAAGACCTTCTTGTGGTACCTCAGATGCATCAACAGTAGAACTTGGAGCAATGAATGAGTCATCCTTAGAACCTTCTCCAGACTTCATTCTCTTTGCAACATCAGACTCCAAAGATGAAGATGCTCTTTTCCTGCTTTGTGGAATATCAGTGTCTACTAAAGAGTTGAGCTTTGCATAAGTATCAAGGAACAACTTTTGAATTGCACCATCAGTCCAACCTTTGAAGTCACTGATCTTGTAGTTAGCTTCATTCTTTAGATACACCTTCATAAAATTGATATTATCTCTGTTTGTGGGCATCTTATATCCTAACCTTTGTCTTTCCTTGATCCTGTGCATCAATTCATTCCAAGTGGTTGCTCTTTGTTTCTTTAAGATGAATGCCTTGAGCAGATCTGACCTTTCATCTGAATCCAATTCTGACAATTGAAGAACCATAAACCCATGAGCTCTAATAATCATGTCAGTGTTCAATAGATATTCAACTTGTGCACTAAACACTTCTGAAGAAGGATCATCTGAACTTGGGTTATTTATAATCCCAGCAACATTCTTCTCATCAACAGACAATTGTCTTGCAAGCTCCTCATCATTTGCAACCTGAGCTAGTCTAGCTTGTTCAGCAGCATTGTCCTGCTCTTGGATCTGTCTAGCTACCTCTTCATCATTCTGAGTAGCTTCAGAAGGAATAGTGTTGCTTTCAGTAGCAATGAGTGGACTCCCAGTAGTAACAACAGGAACCTCAGATTCAGAAGAGATACTATCAACATCAGCACCAACAGCAGAGACATCAGCAGCAATAGAGACATCGGCAGCAATGGAGACATCAGCAGCAATGGTCCTTGCTTCAGTGGAGACCTGTGCTTGAGGAGTGATGTTGTGCTCAGAAGTTGTAGGTACTTCAGTATTTGCACCATCAAGAGAAACAGATGCTAGAACATTAAGCCCATCAAATATCATATCATCCTGATCTTCCTCAGACTCAGAAAGAATAACCCTTCTTTTCTTTTGCACATGACTACCCTCCAATATGCTGATCTTTTCATTTAGTTCTTGGATAGTTCTACTAAAAGCTTCATTAGAATCCCTGAGCTCCTTTTCCAAGTTCTCCACTTTCTCACTAAAAATCCTTTTTGTCTCATTAAGTTCTGACTCCAATGCCTCAATCTTCTTCACAGATCTGTCAAGTAACTGGGACATAGAGGTGAGATTAACAGCATCCTCAGCTCCACCAGCAGGAACACTTGAAGTATTAGGAGCTACATTGACTCTGGGTGGAGAAACATTAAATCCTTCCCCTGCATTGGTGTCATAACTAAATGGCTGCCTAGAAGGACTAGGTGATGAAAGCCTTGAAGAAGAAGGTAAATCCACAGAAGGAGATGGCTGGATAATAGGTGTATCAGCTGAGATGGTCTGTACATTGAATTCATCAGGATCATTAGATTCAGGTGTAGGTGTCACTGGTCTGGGTGATGGTGGTAATGGATCAGCAGCAGCAACAGATGCTGATGCATCAGCAGCAACTGAAGTCCCTTGCTCAGTTGCATTAGGTGATTGTGGGATACTGACATTATCAGCAGGATCAGGATTATCGGCAGGATCAGGGATATCAGCAGGATCAGGGTTGTGTAACATATGAGGCAACAAAGGCAAATGTTGGCCAGTAAAGTTCATCTTCATGAGGGCAAACATTTTGGCAGTCAACCGATTGATAATCTTAGGAGATGTATTAATGGTCTGTACACCTAAGATGATTTGAAGAAATCTAGGGTACATCAAAAAGCTGTTTTTACCATTACTGAGATTCTCAATCATTCCCTCAAAAATATATTTTGCCCAATTAAAGATCCTACCCTGAGATAAACAAACTAGACCAGATGCAATAGGACTTGGACATTGATCCCAACCACCTGTCTTAACACTCAGACACTGGAGTAAAGTATGAATTAGAAATCTCCATTGAGGAGACAACTTACTTTTTAAGAAAGTACAACTCCCAGTAACAGGATAACCTATAGCTGCCATTCCATCAGCAATATCTTGCCTTGAAAGATCATATTCTCCTTGCTCCTCAGGAAATTGAAGCTGTACCCGAATCAACTCCTCAGTAACAATCACTTCTTGGTCATCAATGGTAGCAACAATATCAACTTCCCTTCCCACGATGTGTCTGGCCTTAGCTGTCCTCCAAAACTGTTTGACCAATGAATCATATACCGTCACTGGACAATAAGTGAGGGCATAACGAATAGATGACCCACGAAGAAATGCTAGAACTTCATCATAACCAACACTTCTTGAAGAAGACTCCAAATAAGCCACCTTGTTATGATCATCCTTGTAACGAAGAGTTGTTGTCATAGCGTTGTAGAAATGATTTAGGGTTTGAAATGGGAAAATTAGGGTTCGATAGGTTTTAGAGAATTTGAGATGAGAGAAGTGCAATTATGCGTTGTGTTGCCAAAAATATCACTTTAAATTGCTGCAATTCTTTGCACGTAACATTGACCAATTAAATTGAGAAGGTTTGACCAATCGGCAGTAACACTTGGTCAATCGGCAACAATAAGATCTTTGACCATTCAGCAGCAATGAGTTGGTTTGACCGTAGTCAACCTTCCAACTTAGTCATTAAGAACAACTTACCCGAATTAAATCACAATACCAACCACCAATAAATTCGCACTAATCTCCATATTATATAACCCTCAAATCACATAACTTTATCATCACAAATCAAACCAAAAATCTTCAAAATCATGAGTTCATCCAAACAGCCAGTCATCGAAATCTCATCAGATTCCTCCTCCTCGAGTGACTCAGGATGGAACAACTACTTTCCCAAAACAGCATCATCCTCTAAAAACAAAGGTAAGTCCAAGGTTGAGGATGACTCATCTGATCCTATTCCATCTACCCCTTCTTCATTAGAGTACTTTAGCTCTGATGATGAAGATTCATCAGAGTTGAAGTCTTTGGTTTATTGTCAGGGTGAATGGGAGACTTTCCCTCCCAATTTTCCCATTACAGATGAGCTTAGGAAACAGATCAAGGAAACTGAAGCTCTGCTAGCTGAAGAGATGGAGAGGACAACTGCAGCTTTCTATAAAGTATCGGTTCCAAAAGGCAAGGCAAAACATCAAGAAGGCTCTAGCCGAGAAAAACCAAAACCTTGAAGTCGAGACAATCGACAACATGAAAGCCAAGATCCAAGACAAAGGAAGAATCCCACCAGACCAACTCCCAAGCCAGCTCATCCAGCTCCACAATCAAGCAAGCCTATTCCACAGCCAAGCCATTCAACTGCAAGGACACGCTCCAGAACACATCAAAGGCCAACTACTTCAAGCTCTTCAAAGCCACCCCCTGAACCAAGACAACCATTGCCAGTGATATTGGCACTTCCAGTCCCCCATATTTATGAAAAGATCTGTCGCCAGAGAGGAAAGAGGTTCATGCCTGACAATCTTGGTAAGGGTAAAGAGAAGATGGAATAGGTGGTAGGGTTTAGATAGAGTGATGTAAGAAGGTTGGTATGATGTTTTGAATGTTGTTGACTAGAAGCTTTTGTAACTCGAAATCTTTTGTAACCAGCAATTAAATGTGCTTAACTTTCTTAAGATGAATGAAAATTTCTGTGATTAGCTTTAAGTCCAAGCATCACTAAGCTGCAAAACAAAGTTAACTAACAAAAGACATTGAAAAACCTGCAAAACAAAATTAGAGAAATACAAACAAAACATAAATGAATGAAAAAGCAAGACAAAATTACAAGCATTAGCCTCCCCTTAGGCTAACACCACCTTTCAAACACAACAACATAATAGATCAAACAGAACGATTACCAAGGAAACCATGGAGAATAAGCCATTCCCCCTCCAAAGATGTGATTATTATAGACAGGTCTGAAATCCCTTTGAATATATGAAGAAGTACCAGCAGGAATGGTTCCTTGAAAATCAGCAGGAACAGAGGAACCAGCAGGAATAGGTCTATCAGCAAGAAAAGGACTCCTATAAAAATTCATTCCTGCTGCTTGTGGAACATATGGTGGGATTTGTTTAACATTTTTCCACAATGATCTGTTCTGATGTTTCCCACCATTCAACCTTTTCTCATGATAATCACAATCTTTAATAAGATGATATTGACTACCACACACAAAACATGTCTTCTTTCTAACAGCCTTGTTTTTACTACAACTTTTCTTAATATGGAAACCATTATCACTAGTGGAACTAGAGACACAGTTGTTTTTAAAAGAATTCATTGAGCTGTTATCTGAAAAGACTGATTTAGGAGTAGATTTACCACTAGTTGAACTTGAGGACTTGTGATATTTGGGTGTGGTTGACTTTTCACTTGAGTCACATGAAACAAAGTCTTTAGACTCTGCTTCTGAGGATTTGTCACTTGTGTGACAAGGGACACAATCATTAGATTCAGGTAAGTCTTTGGACTTTTTACCATAAACCATTTGTGACTCATCTGAGTCAATATCAGAGAGAGAGTGGACAGGAGTAGGCATAAAAACTCCTCTTATAGGTGGAGAAACAGCATTCATTCCACCTTCTTTCACATACTTAACAGGTTTTTGGTAGTCTACAGGTTCAGGGTCAAAAACACTATACTCATTAGGGTCATAAAATTGATTTTCTCCTATCAGATTACCATACCCTAAACCTCTTTTAGTTTTTGTAGACATAGAGCTATCAACTAACTTGTTTAGGTTTTTAGATGAATCTTTCCATTTATCAAACCTAGCCAAGGTATTGTCTAGTTTAGTCTGCACATCCTGTTTTTCTAACACCATCTTAGCCTTTTGAGACTCAGAATGTTTAAGCTCATTAGTGGTGTTTTTCAAGTCCCTCTCTAAAACCTTTATCTTTTCCTCATAAGCTAACTGATTCTTTTGAAACCAAACCTTTTGCTTTTCTAATGTTTTAACTGCCTTATCATAAGCTTGAACCTTAACAAAGTATTCATTATACTTAGATTTCATGTCATCATATTCTTTATTAAGAGTTGAGTATAATTCTTGACAAGCAGGATTACATCTTTGTACCTGAGATGGGAATCCTAACAGAGCATATTCTTTCAGATTTTCTTTTGCTTCAGAAGATTCATTATTATCAGTCAGCCTTTCCATGGACTTGTTATGAAACAAACTCCTAATCTTCCTTGCACACATTTCAAATTTATCATCTGATAGCGACATTGTGAAGAGATTCAAGAGAGACACTTCAACACTGTTTCCTTCTTTATCAGAGATCCTTACCAGGCTCTGATACCACTTGTAGGATCGAGTACTTCGAGCTTGATTGAGCTTGATATAAACAAGAACCTCTGTATGCTATACAAGCGTTTATGCGGAAACTAAACAGCAAGTATAATAAAGAAGAAAAACTCTACAGACAATGATCCTCTATGGATCAAACTATGAACTAGGAATTGTGATCTTGAATATTGAAAACGTTAAAGGTGTTAAAGGCGTCCCTAAACTCATAGACGGGTTTATCTTTTATACTAACAAGATGACCTAACCCTAACCCGTTCTACAAGAAAACGTGTGAAGAGATAAACAACAATCTCTTCTAAAAATAAATCTTAACAAACATTCTAAATATACGGATAACAAATAATACTATCCGCAGCAACAATACTATCGGTAGGAACAAGATAACACTATCGGCAGCAATGAGCTTTCAGCAGGAACCAAAGCTATCGGCAGGAACCAGCTTAACACTATCGGCAGCAACAATGAAATACTTATTTCCCAGAGATCCTAACAGACTGACAATATACCACAGTTTTTGTCAGTTTCTGTTCCGTATTTCTGACAGTTTTTAGCGTTTGACATATTAAACTTTATATTTTATGTTCCGTACTTTCAGGTTTATAGTTTTTTGATATAAATAAAATTATAAAAATCAAAAAATCAAAAAAAAAAATCAAAAAAACAGGGGGGGCTTGGATAGTATTTTTTGGGGGGGCTTGGATAACTTGTCCCATTTTGTCGTCTACTGCTACAATTACGTTCTTTCTGATTGGTTGATTCTCACAACCTTGTACTGCTGTTGATTGTTTTAATTGGGCAGTGCGTATTGCTTCTATTATTATCTCAGTAATCACGTGACTATTATTCTATTCTGAGTTATTCTTGACCAAGTGGGTCGGTGATAAGAGTGATAAAATATTATAATCGATCTATTACATTATCCTCGTACTGAATTTATGGTGTTTACCCCGTATACATTAATTGGAGATTGGATGAAGACCTTTAGCAGTTGCGTATACTGATCTCAGTTGAGATAATGGATTATTCTTTGAGATTCGCTTTTGGTATCTGATGGTTATTTGTCTAACAGTTTCAACTGCTCTCTTTACAAGTTAGTACTGCTCATTGGTTCATACGTAGCAGTTTGTACTGCTGGTTATACGAAGTTAGTACTGTTTTCGACATATTCGTACTGCTTGGTTCTCACTTTGTACTGTTGGCATAATTTGTTTGTACTGCTGCTTGGAAGTTATGTGGTACTGCTCGTTTAATATGCTACTGATGTTCGTTGATGTCTATGGGCATAAGATACACAAAGTGAGGGGAAGAGATACGAGATTTGGAACATGTTGGTTCCAACACACACACAGGATAATACACACACATTGCGATTTGATTTTTGGATTTGGTTTTTCTGTTCGTTCAAAGTTTAAAGGCTCGGTTTTTATTTTTATTGGCGAAGTGGATTCGTTGTTACTTATTTGACGCTGTAGTGGAATTTTTCAAGTTTATGTTTTATTATATCTTAAGGTGGGTGTAACACACTTTAAAGATAACTTGTTCGTTCGTTCAAGTGACTACGGATTGGCAAACACTTGAAGGAGTTACGTTATTGTGCTCAGTGTTTATTGTCAAGAGATTGCAATCTCCTTATACGTTAAGTATACATTCGAAGTCGTATTTAGTACAAGATATAGGACACAAGGTTGGTTTATTCTACTTCAGCATCGAATTGGTAATGGTTGATTTTCTTCTTCAATACATACAGCCTACAGAATTGAAGATTGAAGAAATAGTTAACATATTGGTTTCAGGGGAAGCTTCAATGTTTTAATGTTTACCATTTATGTGCTACATCGAGGTAAAGGTTTTTGTGATTACTCGTTGGTATTCTTACTGAAGATTTGGGATTTTTATGTCTTGCGTTCATTTAATAAGTAAGCGTTTTGGTGTTCTTAATGGTGGGTAATTCAAGACATTGAAGGACTAAATTGGATGTATGGTACTAGTTGGTAATTATGAAGATCAAGGTTGCCTATTTTCATTCTCTATTTGATGATGACAAAAAGGGGAAGAAGATTTATTGTTAATTGCAGCTTGAAGATCCTTGATGATATGCATGGATTAAGGGGAAGACGACATCTTTCATATAGTTGGTTTTGTCATATCAACTAGGGGAAGATTGTTAGGAATTAAACTTTGAGTTGATATTGACAAAATATGAAAGATGGAGGAAACTTATGAAGACAAAGTTAAAGGACTAATAATGTCATATTTAGAGTCTTTGTAACCCTAATCTCTAGTTTATAAAGAGATGGGGGCGTAGGTTTTTAATGTACAGGGATTAGAGATGTAATTCCAACAAAAGGTGTGTGTGTGTGTTCTAGACATCAAGTTCCTACAATGGATGCCTAGGTTTGTATTGTTGTTAGTGATAGAGATGATGACGAGGAAAACCTTATAGCAATAATAATGAAGCTTTTGTTTATTCCGCTGCATACATGTTTAATTCATTATTATTGCGTTAATCCTAGATGAGATCTAACCAATCTTGAGCTAAACGATCTTAACAGATGGTATGGATTATGGTGATTTTTTATTTTTTAATTGATGTCAACACTTAACCAAGCACTCTTATTTGTAGATGATTAATCATTGGTCACCAAGCATGTTTCTTGGGCACAAAGTGTCATAAAGTGCAGGAAAATGAGTTATGAGAAGTATATGATCGGACTTGGGAGTAATGGCACTTAAAATCCACTTAAATGCAACTTTGGAAGACTTTAAGTGCAGCAACCTGCGGTTGGGATCTCAACCTTGGCGGTTGGGAACATTCTGACCACTTCAACCCACGGTTTGGGGTCTCAACCCGCGGCTGGGATGACTGCTCAACCTCAGGTTGAGGTATTGAACCTTGGGTTGGAACCTCAGCATCAACCTTAGGTTGGAAATTAGTTTGCATGTTTGATTCAACCTTGGGTTGGCAATAAACTCCATCTTTAACAATCATCTTTGGCACTTAATCTTGACTCCTTCCTTCTTCATAAAACTTCATAATCTTTTACTTGAACTTGGAAATAATCATAGCATGAATCTTTATCTTGAAAGGAAAACTTCTCTTCGTGCACATACACTTGATTTGTCGACTTTTCTTCGTCTTTCTCTTTATTTCCTTTGACATAGTTGTACCTGAACCTGAATACATCTTTTATACCTTTTAAGCGTAAAATGTTCACAAATACAACCAAATAACATGCACAAACATACGAATAACGCTACTAATATATGTACAAAATGAGCGTTATCAAATCCCCCACACTTAAACTTTGCTTGCCCTCAAGCAAATCTAAGGAAAGAAAAATTAAAATGCATAACTAAATGGCAAAATGAAATGAAAAAAAATTTTAAAAATTTATGAAAATTTTTGAAAATATCAAAAAATCTTTTTGGTTTTCTTTAAATAAGCGAAAAATGAGCGCACACTCCCCCACACTTAAGGGTTTGCTTGCCCTCAAGCAAATCTAGCAATTAAGAAAAATATCCCACATGGTGTATGAAAAATGATTAATAAAAATATGATGCAAATCTACCAAGTACAAGTACGAGATACGATTCATCTTTTTAAGCTTAGTGGTGAAAACCGAGATGTTTGACAATACCCTATTGATTCTCTCGCTTGATAACTTGGCTAAGCACCTCACGAAAAGGAATGAAAGTATAATTCACTCAACACTCATATATTTTTGGTGATGGAGTATATAAGAAAATCACACTCATATTGCTCAGTCATGATCCATTTATTATCATAGGCTTGTACAAGAAACAAAACTCCACCGACGTGGCGTAAGCACCAAGTGTAAACATCTAAAGAGGACTTTTATTCGGGTTGTAACGTTTAGGCTTCGGGTTAATAAGGGGTATGGATAAGGCATGGGAATATTTATGAAATTGGTTTTTTTTTTTTTTTTTTTTTTTTTAAAAGTCAAGTCAAAGTCCCATGTTGCTAGTTACCGAACAAACCACAAACCCGTAAATGATTATAGTTACAATCTTCTCCTCTTCACATATCGATCACCAAATATATATGTATATCACGTCTTAGCACATTGGCTAATCGATATCTCAAACATACTTCATCTTCCTTCATCTTCATAATAATATAGCACATTGGCTATAATTGTCATCACATATATTTTTTCTTTCATTTTTTTTTCTTCGATGACTTATTCATCTTTTTTTTCACATTTTTTTTCTTTGTACATCACATTACCCCACACTTCGTATAAGCATACACCACAAAAATACAAAACATAAAGGTGATCAATCTTCATCTTTGTCGGAATGGCACACACGAATGACAAAGTGTGGCTAACCAATAATCATCAAAAACTATCCAACATTCCAAGCCACTAGCAACCAACCGTTTAGACTTTGACAAGGGGTAAAGCTAAAGTTTAAAGTGTAAAATATTTTTTTTTTTTTCCTGGATGTAACAAAAATGAAAAGATTAGCTCGGAGGGTGTTCTAATGGTATCTAGCACTAAAATTGAGCGCTAACAAATGGGTCCATATGGGTGGTTAACTAACCGATGTGGCTAGCTAATATATCATTAGATGTAAAATGAAGGCCATTTGGTTTAATTCCTAAGGTGCCTCTTTGTCACACGAATACACTTATATCACACGAGGTGATCTCACTGCGGTCTGGTAATGATTTGCAAGTACAAGTTCTAGAATAAATAAAATCACCGACACACTCATAGCAAAAAGATTCAAGCATAAAAGATATATGCTATATGAAATAGGTTCAAATCCTCACATATTTAGTGGTAATGGGCTATAAATGCGCTAGCAAATGTTATTGATCCTAAAAATGGATTGCAATGTCAATCGGGACACATCTCGAATTTTTCAAAATTTACCGTATTCACCAGTGGGATGATCTAGTTATTCTAATATATTAACCTATATGTGCGAAAACAACTAGAAGTTAAGGGCAAACAAGTATACAAAATTTTAAAAATTGGCCCAAAAATATGAAAAATTAAAACTAGTTTCGTTTTTCACTATTTTAGTTTCCCCCCACACTTAAGTTAAGCATTATATTCAATGTGAAAAATAAACTTCAAAGCATGAAAAAGTAGGGAAAATTAAGATACGAAAAGACCGAGAGAAACAAAACTTCACGGGCTCAAGAGATCGCGATCGAACTCCATATGATAAGATGTTGAGTATGCGAGATCAATCGATTTCTCTTCCAACCAAACATGTCCAATCAAGAGTGTAATGCCACAATCATCCAATCTCCAAGAGCTTATTAAATCTTCAAAAATAAACTATACTACAAAAACACGTAAAATTCTAAAACTCACTTTCGTAGGCATCACGGTTGCATTTAGCGTATGCAACAAGCCTTTTAAACCCCTCGGTGGCCCGAGTGGACGAGTTAAGTCTCGTGAGGGTTTCCAGTGAACACACCCACAAAGTTCGAAAACATTTTTTTTTATTAAAAACAAGTACTTATTTATTTACGACGTACTAAATTAACAAGATTTTAAAATGCAAAAACAAAAATTAAGTTTAAAGTTTAAACATATCGAAAGTAAAATGAGCAAAATAAGGAGAACGCAAACGTCTTTTTTCTTTCGACAGCTTTTGGCGGTTCAAGAACTGAACCGGTGGTCCGAAAAATTTTGGTTCAGAGAACCTTTTGAACCGCCGCGGCTGGGTCTCGAGCCGGCGGTTATTGCACAATTTTTTTTTTCGATCAGCATTTGGCAGTTCACAACCAAACCGGCGGTTGGGGCTGGCCTGGTTCTCAGAAGAAGCTGAGCCGGACCGGTTCAAGACTGAACCGGCGGTTCAGTTGGTCAGAAAGTTCTGAGCCGCGCGGTTGGATTCTGAACCGGCGGTTCAGACAGTTTCGAGGTCACAGAAAATTACGAACCGGTTGGTTCAAGTTTGAACCGCGATTTCCTGGGTGAAAAATCAAAAGAAAAACTTTCTTTTTTTTTTTCTTTTTTTTTTTTAATTTATAAACAAGTTTAAACTTTAAAACTTTTATTGATTAAACGAAACAAATACATAAAAGGTAGAACACAAATAAACAAACACATAAACATATTTAAACACATATTAACAAGTAGAACTTTAAAAACATAAAATGACATTTAAAACAAAAATAAGCATAAGCACATTAGCATATAATCACAGAAAATTATCACGCACATAAACGCAAGAAAACACTATTAGTCACGAAACACAAAACAAAACAAATAAGAAAAACAAGGCAAACACAATTGGTGGGTTTTTTTTCGCAAGCAATTTCGAGCACAAATTTAGTAAGCAAACATTTGAATGAGCATTTTAAGAACACATGAAACAAAATCCCAACACCAAAAACTTGATTTTGATGCCAAGATTATTAAGCAAAGGATGAGAAATGAGAGATTTTTAAAACAAAACGCAAGTGAAGCAATTAAGCAAATATCATGAGCAAACAAGCAAGCAAGAGCAATCAAACAAGAGCAAAGAAACAATCATTCATGAGCAAGAGCAATATAGCATTCGAACAAATTAGCAAACAAGAAATCAATTCAGTTCAACAATAAAACAAACAAACAAGCAATCAATTCAATATATCAATCAAATGAACAAACAAGTAATTTCAACAACAAACAAACATATGAATACAAACGCAAAAAACTTGATGGTGACGATGTCGGAATTATCATGCAAGCAAACAAACAATATATCAATCAAGAAGACATTCAAACAAACAAACAAGTGCAAAACAAGTCCCCGGCAGCAGCGCCAAAAACTTGATGCGTCCCATCAAGCTTTAAATTTATAATACAAGAATTACCGGTTAACTAGGAACACATACGAGGAAGTATACTCGTTCGTGTGTAGCAAGAGGATTGGTAAGTCAAGGTCGTCCCAAGAGACTTGGTTGTACTCAAATGTTGTTTGATTGTTTAAGCAAGTAACAAGTTGATGGTTATGATTGTCACGGATCAAACCACCAAGAAAAGCAATTATAAAAGCATGATGTAAGCACACAAAGAACATACTTGTATGGACAAATGATCACAAGGATATTAGGATGTTTAGTTTAAAAAATATATTATAGTTGATGCAAATAATGTTCTAAAAACGTTATTTATATCTTTCGATTACTTCACGTTTTGAGGATGACAAAATGTGAACTCACGTTACGTTAAAATTAACGTTAACAAGTTTTTAATCGGAAGATCCCGTTTCTACGCAAATCACTCTTGAACAAAGTTACAACTTGAACTAGTGATCAAAGAAGTGAATTCATGTTTTGAAAATTCACATTTTAAATGGGACAAAACATTTTTTTAAAAATACACATGACAAATTATTTTTGAAATATTAAGAAATGTTTTAATGGAAAAATAAGTTTGAAAATCACAACAGCTATTTTTCCCCCCAAAATCAGCTCCAACCTTCCCCAAATAAGTTTTCACCAGAAAAGACAAAATTTGGAGCGTCCTAGTCCACCACGGCTCCACGGTACCGTTAAATTTAACGGAGCCGTGAGTCATTTAGTGGAGCCATCTGTACCATTTTGAATTGTAACGTTCAGATTTTCTTTGCCTATAAATACCCACCTCTTTCACAGTTTTAGGCAACCTTCACACACAGAAAAATCCCTTAGTCAAATCCTCTCACACCTTTCACTTCTTAGGGTCAATTAGATTAGTTTTTCTTTGTTTCAAGAGTGATCCAATCATCCTTCAAGTAATCCTCTTCATACCTCTTCACTAGCAAGAGAAGAACACAAGTATCCAAGTTGATACAAGGTGTTGTCATCCCTCTTCATTGGCAAGAGAAGAACTCAAGTAATAAAGAAGATACTAGAGTTATAGTTGATAGGTTTTTGTAACACTTGTTACAACCTTGTTGTGTCTTAGCATACATCAAGTTTATTTTCTTTTTGTGAGTGAGAGTGAAGATCAAGTGTGATCTATAGAGATAGTGAACATCTCTTGAAGCCATTGGGCTTGTGTGATTGATCAAGAAGATCAAGGGTCATTAGGTTAGTGTTAGTTAAGTAGAGTGAAGTGAGTGTTGATCATTGTGATCGTGTTGAGATCTTGGTGATCTCTTGAAGCCATTGGGCTTGAGTGTTTGGTCACGTGGACCTTGGTAGATTAGTGCTAGCTAAGATTAGCACTCGACATCTAGCTTAGTGTCGGAAATAGGATAAGCGACGTGTACGGTTTTCTCCGCCTGAAGGGAGGTTGTTGATATAGTGTTTGAAACTCTCGAGTGTGGTACTCGGGGAGTGGAGTAGGGCGAAGAAGAGCTTCGTAGCCGAACCACTATAAATCCTCTGTCTCGGTTTGATCTTTCCAACTCTACTCTTTACTTTTATTTGTTATTATTACATAGCTTAGTCTGTAGTTCATATTGGTGTTGTTTGATTACACATAGAGTTCGAATCAAAGTTTCCAATAGCATACTTTTAAAACAAGATTTTTAAAAGAAGTTTTTTAAACAGGTAAACTATTCAACCCCCCCTTCTAGTTTCCCACAATTGGTATCAGAGCCAGGTTAGTCAAGTTTTTAAAGTATATTGTATTTTAAAGCTTGAACCGATCAATGGATTCCGACAAATATCTAGAAGGGCAATCTATGCAAAGACCACCACTTTTTGAAACCGATTGTTTTATTTATTGGAAAACAAGATTCGAAACGTATGTGAAATCAAAAGACATTGATCTTTGGCATGTTATTACCGAGGGTGACTTTCAACCTATTCAAAAGAATCCGGAAACTAAAAAGGATGAAATAGTTTCTTATGATAAACAAAGTGATGAACTTAAAAGGAAATTAGCCAAAAATAATGAGGCTAAAATGATGATTTATAATGCTTTGCCTAAAAAGGAATTTGAAAGAATTTTTATGTGTAATACGACAAAAGACATTTGGAAAACTTTGCTAGTCACTCACCAAGGTAATAATCAAGTCAAAGAGAACAAGATAGATCTTCTTGTTCAACAATATGAACAATTCTCCATTTCGGAGGATGAGTCAATAGATAATGCTTTTGCTAGATTTAATACTATTATCACTAGTCTTAAAGCTCTTGATGAAGGTTATTCTAGTAAGAACTATGTTAGGAAGTTTCTTAGAGCTCTACATCCTAAATGGAGAGCAAAGGTCACCGCCATAGAAGAGTCAAAGGACTTGGCGGCATTGTCACTCGATGAACTTATAGGAAACTTGAAAATTCACGAGATGATCATCAAGAAGGATTCCGACATTGTCAAAGGCAAAAGCGAGAGAGTTAGATCTCTAGCATTAAAAGCCAAGAAGAAGTCTAGTGATGAGGAATGTTCGAGTTCCGACAGTGAAGATGAAGAGTACGCACTAGCCGTTAGGAACTTTAGAAAGTTCTTTAGGAGGAAAGGTAGATTTCCTAGACAATCTCGAGATGAGAAGAAGTCATCCCAAAGAAATCATGATGAAAGAAAAGGGACAAGTGATAGGAGATGCTTTAGATGCGGAGATCCTAATCACTTCATAGGAGAATGTCCTAAGCCACCAAAATCCAACAACCAAAGAGCCTTTGTAGGAGGTTCTTGGAGTGATAGCGGTGAAGAAGAAGAGAAGAAGCCTAACGATGAAACGTGCTTAATGGCTCAAGCTTCTAACAAGGTACAATCCGACTCTTCTTATTATAGTGATAATAATTCGTCAGTAGATGACAATGAATTACATGACGAATACAACAAACTATGCGTAGTTAGTACTAAGATCTTAGGTAGAAACACAAAGCTAAAATTAAAATTAAAAGAACTAGAACTACAAGTCTTAGAACTAAATGATCAAGTCAAGAGACTTGAGAAAAACAAGGAAGTAGATTTAGGATGCGGGTCATGTATTAGTCTTCAAGTAGAAAATGAAAAACTTAAAGAAAATGCTTTAAGAATCATTAGGTTTGATGAAGGAACTAAAAAGCTTAATGATATACTTGAAAATATTAGATATAGTGAACATGACCGTTCGGGTTTAGGATTTGACCCAAATCAGGCTTCTACAAGTAGTACTAAACAAGTAAAATTTGTAATGCCTGAAAAGTCCATGTCTGAAGGTGACGGCACCATTAAAGATACAGACGGCACCACTAAATTTAGTGGTACCGTGGTACCGTGTGGTGCTGAGGACAAAACTGGGTCAATTCTGAAAAGTAACTTAAGTCCTAAACCAAGTCAAGTAGTTGTAAATAGAACTAGAGTGTCTACTCCAAGTAGAGAGGAAACCAAAGGCTTTAACAAACCATTGTCATCTCCCGAACATGGATTTGTAAAGCGTGACACTAGGTCAACTACTCCTCCACCTAGAAAGGTAAACTCTCCCAAACCTCGGTCTAGAACTCCTCTACCAAGAGGTAACTTTAGAAGACAAAATCATCCAAGTAACTTTCCCGTAACTTGGAATGATCGTCCACCACAAAGTTACTTACCATGGGAAATGTGTCCTCCATTCTCACATCCTAAACTAACGCAACAAATGCGTAGGATGTTTAACTCTAACAACTTTGGACCCATGAGATATTGGGGACCAGATGTTTGAGCATTTGTTTTGATAGGAAAACATGAGTGTAAATAAACTTTGAAGTACAACAAAAGGAGTATGATGCGTTATCAAGCATATCCGGTGACGCAATAGTCAAGTCGTGTCTTTCATGCTTAACATTCAACAAAGGTACCCTAGTCTTCTAGTTTTAAGAGCAAACACCTCAGGCACAGGTACGCTTTCTTAAAACACCCTTTGTTAGTAGTAATGTTTGGCATGAAATAGTGTAGTTAGAATCTAACATGGTAGGCACTATAACACAGAAACTCTATTCACATCTCATCATGCCAAATTCATCTTGTCCAGAAATGTTCGATGATCGCTTGAAGATCTTGCGTGACAAGTTTGAATTAAGCATTGATGAGTGAATCAAGTTCCCTTCCTTGCACATATTTAATCTTGCCTTAATGAAGTATCCCTGTAAACTCATGTATACTATATGTATGAGATACATAGTTTAAGTAATAGTCTTTATTGACAATAACGCCCATATCTGCAAATGCGAAACTCACAAGAGACGAAGAAGGTGAGTGCGCGGATATAACTAGGTTAGGGGCATAATAGGTAAAGCAGTTTACCTAACGGCAAGTAGGTCCATTATCATGAATAGTGTTGGCTTTGTGCCCACTTGTAAGAAGTATCCCAAAACTTCTTACATCAAAGTGTTTAATGTATCATACCATACATTAAAGATACTATACACTTGAGATTACGATATCTTGAGGAGATTGATGTAGAAAATGTTTCTATACCAACTCTGATAATGTGAGAGTTAATGTGGGTTGAAACATAATGAGTAATGTTTGTACCTTCATAGGGTGATTAACAAACATCTTGGTTCCCCAAGAAACAAACTACTCTTATTGTCACCACGACCGAAACCGAGTACGCAAGCGCCGGAAAGGCATGACAACAAACACTATAGATGAGACAACTCCCTGTGAAGAGTAGCAGTCAAGATGCCATTAGACTTGTCCGGGAACCCTATAGTTTGCTCATGAACGAAGCTCGTCGAAGTACATCATCTCCCCGCGGAAAGACATCTCCTCCGTCATGATAACGTCGAATGAGAAATCTTTTCTTTGAAAAGTATTTCTTCTCACCTTAACCTTTACATTCTCGTCAAATGACCTCTTAATACTCCATTGGAATTATTAATGTCATTTCTCACGTCTCATCATATGACTTTTCAAGTCATTCATCATATCCCGCTCATGACTATTTCAATATTTCTATGGAAATATTAAAGTCATCTCACACTTCCATCCTATTCTCGACTCATGACTCTTGAATATTTCATTAGAAATTTCAAGTCATTCCCTAAGCCTTATCCCATGACTTCGTAATATTTCACTGGAAATATTAACGTCATTTCTCGCGTCTCGTCATATGACTTTTCAAGTCATTCTTCTCATCCCGCTCATGACTATTTGAATATTCCTTCGGAAATATTAAAGTCATCCGTCACGTCATACCTCATAACCTTTCATCCCTTCTATGACCTCTCGAAAGTTTCTCGGGAAACATTGAAGTCATTCTCTACAAATCGTTCATGACTTTTTAAGTCATATCTTTCACTCGTCACATGACTCATGAATATTTCACGGGAAATATCTAGTCATTCCTTGTGTCGCGTACTCCGACTAATTAAATATTTCATGGGAAATATTATAGTCATCCTCCTAAACACAACTCATAACTTATATTTATTTCACGGGAAATACTAGAAGTAAATCCTCATCCAATGACGTCTTAGTCAATTTCCTCGGAAACACTAAGGTCATTTCCGGTCATCCCATTTAATCATCTTTCGTCAAAAAGTTTATTAGGTATAAACTTTTTTCCTCGTGTCAAAAAGTCTTACTAAATAAGTAAGATTAATCAGCCAAAAGTCAAAACAGAAGAAAAACTGGACCATCAGACATACGGCTCCACTAAAGAGCCACGGCTCCACTAATGTTTAGTGGAACCGTGGAGCCGTGCATCTGAAAAACGCGCCCAGTCACTCTTTTCTTCTGCAAAAATTTTCCAAACACACAAAACCTCTTCCACTTGCTGTCAAAATCGAACCATAACACCATAATTCAACTAAACTCTTGCAAATCAAGATTGAGGCATTGGAATTAACAAATCCTAACCACAACATCATCAATTGTAAGTAATTCACTCTTATTTTCTTTTAATTTGAGTCTAGGGTTTGTTCTTGAGTATAAATCCGAATTGGGGATTTTCAAAATTAGTTAAACCCTTATGAAATTAAGACTAGGATTAGACAATGTAGTATTCACATGATTCCCTAAACCTGGATTTCCAAAAACCCATCTATGTTGCAAAACCTAATCCGAAATTAATCACTAAATTCGGATTATGATTGATTATTTGTAATGGAATCATGTTTAGGATGATTAAAATTGGATTAGGAATGTTCTGCATTAAAGCTTTTCAATCTTAAAGCTTGATTATCACCATGTTGAGGCATTTGCCAAACACCCCAATTCGATCATTTTTTCGAAAAACTTCACAAGTCTAGGATCATGAAACCTTTTTCATACATTGTTGATGCAAATTAAAAACGTTTTTGCATGCATACATGAACTCTCAAATATGGCTCGAAGTACATAATTGATATGTATTGTTCGACATATTTGATTGAGCAAAAGTGAAGTTAGGAGCGTTTGGGTAATCTCTTTAGGATAATTTTAGAGTCGAGATTGCCGCACCTCCACATTGTTTGCATTTAGGCACACACACTAGAAGTATAATCATTAAAATGCAACGAACTAACATATACAAAAATATTTTTTTTGTAGACAAACAATGCCTCGAAAGGATTATCAAGATACCAAACCATACATTCTTAGTACTCTTGAAAATCTAAACATTCCTAATGAGCAAAAAGCTTATTTCGCAAAAGTCCAAAATCGATACATACACGAAGGGCGTGTAGTCGATGCACTCTATGTCACAACAGACAACATCCGTGCCTGTTTTCCTTCTATCGAGTTCGATTGTTTATACAAAATAAATGATCAAGTCTGTCCTCGTTTTGTTCTCGAGTTTTATAGTCGAGTCCGTACCTTCACTGATGATGATGGTAATGTTTTTCTTGATTTTTGGATTCAAAACCAAAATATCATCCTGTCTGTCTCCGAGATTGGACAAATTCTCGGTGTTCCTGCATATGGTCAGTGTGCATACACTGAAGACCATACTCTCGAGTCTCTCTTTTATAATCTTGAGGATGTAGGTGCCTATCGCACTGAAATTCCCGACCTCGAGTCCATCAAACAAGTCATCCAAACACCTCGAGTCATCCACACGTATCAAAAGCGTGATGGTTCAATTGTCCACCTTGACCCAAACCGTATCTACCTCAAAGAGCTCCTTCCCGACCTTAGAAGTTGGGAACTCCTTCTTCGTGAGAACGTGTTAAGCCTTGCAGGCAACCGTGATCACGTCTCTGCGAGTCTCGCCCATATGCTCTACTGTCTTAGTATCGAGGAACCATATAACCTCGCATACTATATGGTCAAAAGGATGGCCAATATTCACAGTCGTTCGGATAAGCTCATGCCATATGGCATGCTGCTTACTCGTCTGTTCCATTGGGTCATGGAACATTTTCCTAATCTCCAAAGTGTCGACTATGTCCTAGTCAATTCTGTTATGAAACCTCTTGGTGGACCACGACATCGCACAAAGCAACGTAAGGACAAAGGGTCCAAGCGTGGTCGTAAATCCACTTCCGACATTCCTCTCTCATCCTCTTCCTTCGGTCATGAATCATCATCTCAACCTATGCATGCAGATGATGATGAGGTGAATGAAGAAGGAACGTCTTGTACACGTTCTCCTTCTCCCGACGTCTACTTTGATAACCTTGACACATCATCATTTCGACGTACAACCTTCCCCAAAAACGGGATGGTCAACCTAACCCAAGTGATGAGAGAACAAACTACAATGTACAATAGACAAGTGGAGATGCATGAGCAAACTGTCGGGGGTTTCAAGTCTATTGGGAAGACGCTAAAAGGGATCAGGAGCAAGCTGAAGAAGTTGGGGAAGAAACGAGACTAGTTAGGATTAGCTTAAGTAGTACTATTAACCTAAGTATTATTAATCTATTATAAATAAAGAGATGGCACTAACTTGCTTGGAATGTTCCCTTCTTAACATTCTAACACTTCAACATGGTTAATTTTCTTGTTAATTAATTCTCATGTTGTTTTATCTTGCCTAAACCATGCATGTTAGCTTATTTTATTACATGCACTAGATGTTAAAAATGCTTGAATTCATGCATGCTTAATAGTTGCCTAAATACATAGATGATCACATGATCATGTTAGTTGCTAGTTGAAACTAGCTTTAGGAACTCTATGTGTTTAGTAATTTGAGGCTTTGAGATTTGCAGCCAATGGATTCCCCAGAAATTTCCCCATTTAGGCTACCTAAAACCTGCAGACCTGGAAAGAAGATCAAAAGAGCCCACGGCTCCATTAAATAGGCCACGGCTCCACTAAATTTAGTGGTGCCGTAGCACCTTTAATGGTGTCGTGCCTCTGGAAGACGAAAACTGCTATTCTCTTCCACTTTTTGACTATCTTTTCCAGAAAATCTGCAACCAAAACCTGATTCCCATGCACCCAAATCCCCAAATCCAACATTTCAAACTTGCATGCTTATGTTTTGGCTATTTAAGCTAACATTATGCATTGCCATCCTTACACCCATCCTTACACCTTCACACTCACCATACCACCATCATGGGATCAAGGGTATTCAAGAAGCAAAAATTCTACATCAAACCAACAAATGAAACCACTCAAATTGATCAATGGATCAAGAGTACTCACACATCACAAATCTCACCAAACACCAAAGAGACAATTTTCATTGATCTCACCTTGGATGATGATGATGATACATACACACCCATAGCCTCAACCAAATCATCATCTTCTTTCACTACACCCCATGCTCCATCCAAGGCAACATCAACCAAACCAACATCCTCATCCTCCACAACCTTTAGAACCAACACACCTTTAACCTTCACCCCATCATCTTCACCATCACCACAACCTTTAGCCCTCACACTAGCCCTATCACCCATATCACCTTTTGAACTTATCACCAACACATCATCATCTTCCCTATCACCATCACCTCAACCTTTAATGGGTCATCCCATCCTTTATCCCCTACAACCACACACCTTGAGTTGTGCTTGTTGTCACCACAACCAACTCCTTATCATGGGCCTTAGAGATGAATTGAATCTTCAATTCTCCTACCTTGAACACCTCCTCACACCACCACAAAGACCCATTATTTTACCACCTCCACCACCACATAGCCCATCCAACTAAACATAGTCATGTTTAGTCTTTCCCAATAAACACCTAGGAACCCTTTTGAAGTTGGAAGCAAATCTAGAAGCCTCATGTTACTTTAGAAGTTTATGTGTCTTCTTGTTAGTTTAATTTGCTTTCCTAATGTAGTCATACTTATGTATGACATTTAATTTATGTTTATGTAATGGGCTTTTCATTTTGGCTACTTAGCCATAATTTTTCTTGTGGTTGGATATTTGTCTAATGTGCTACTTGTTAGATATTGTATATTTGTCGTCTAACTTTGTTTTGTAGCACGATCCATTGCTCGATTCATTTGTGTTCTCCAAATGAGGGGGAGTACACATCAAGGGGGAGCCTTAACCACCTTTTTGATTTGACAAAAAGGGGGAGAAATGGGAGTAAACTCATTAAAAACTTGTTAAAACTAATTTTAACATAAAATGAGTTTATATTTTGTCATCATCAAAAAGGGGGAGATTGTTGATGCAAATAATGTTCTAAAAACGTTATTTATATCTTTCGATTACTTCACGTTTTGAGGATGACAAAATGTGAACTCACGTTACGTTAAAATTAACGTTAACAAGTTTTTAATCGAAAGATCCCGTTTCTACGCAAATCACTCATGAAGAAAGTTACAACTTGAACTAGTGATCAAAGAAGTGAATTCATGTTTTGAAAATTCACATTTTAAATGGGACAAAACATTTTTTCAAAAATACACATGACAAATTATTTTTGAAATATTAAGAAATGTTTTAATGGAAAAATAAGTTTGAAAATCACAACAGCTATTTTTCCCCCCAAAATCAGCTCCAACCTTCCCCAAATAAGTTTTCACCAGAAAAGACAAAATTTGGAGCGTCCTAGTCTACCACGGCTCCACGGTACCGTTAAATTTAACGGAGCCGTGGGTCATTTAGTGGAGCCGTCCGTACCATTTTGAATTGTAACGTTCAGATTTTCTTTGCCTATAAATACCCACCTCTTTCACAGTTTTAGGCACCCTTCACACACAGAAAAATCCCTTAGTCAAATCCTCTCACACCTTTCACTTCTTAGGGTCAATTAGATTAGTTTTTCTTTGTTTCAAGAGTGATCCAATCATCCTTCAAGTGATCCTCTTCATACCTCTTCACTAGCAAGAGAAGAACACAAGTATCCAAGTTGATACAAGGTGTTGTCATCCCTCTTCATTGGCAAGAGAAGAACTCAAGTAATCAAGAAGTTACTAGAGTTATAGTTGATAGGTTTTTGTAACACTTGTTACAACCTTGTTGTGTCTTAGCATACATCAAGTTTATTTTCTTTTTGTGAGTGAGAGTGAAGATCAAGTGTGATCTATAGAGATAATGAACATCTCTTGAAGCCATTGGGCTTGTGTGATTGATCAAGAAGATCAAGGGTCATTAGGTTAGTGTTAGTTAAGTAGAGTGAAGTGAGTGTTGATCATTGTGATCGTGTTGAGATCTTGGTGATCTCTTGAAGCCATTGGGCTTGAGTGTTTGGTCACGTGGACCTTGGTAGATTGGTACTAGCTAAGATTAGCACTCGACATCTAGCTTAGTGTCGGAAATAGGATAAACGACGTGTACGGTTTTCTCCGCCTGAAGGGAGGTTGTTGATATAGTGTTTGAAACTCTCGAGTGTGGTACTCGGGGAGTGGAGTAGGGCGAAGAAGAGCTTCGTAGCCGAACCACTATAAATCCTCTGTCTCGGTTTGATCTTTCCAACTCTACTCTTTACTTTTATTTGTTATTATTACGTAGCTTAGTCTGTAGTTCATATTGGTGTTGTTTGATTACACATAAAGTTCGAATCAAAGTTTCCAATAGCATACTTTTAAAACAAGATTTTTAAAAGAAGTTTTTTAAACCGGTAAACTATTCAACCCCCCCCCCTTCTAGTTTCCCACAATTATCATTGGTAATCCTTTCGGCCTATAGAACCAATTATAATAGCTTAGCGTTTTATAAATCAAATATACATAAGTCTTAATCAATTGGTCATGTCAAAAAACTCATGCCTAAACCAACAACAAACAAAGAGTTCTTTCGACCCATAAACTTTGATGTCATCAATTTGTGAAGTTCCATTTACTTGAAAGATGATGAGAACACATATTCAAAAGACTCATTTCGACCTATAATCTAATTTAAACTTTCACTTGTTATGTTTATTATTTCACTTGCACAATCGTCACAAAGTACAAGATCAAAACATTCGTCGACTAATGAATTGAAACTAATCACTATTGAGAATCCTTTCGGCCTCTAAACTCGACAATGATCAACCAAAACGATAAACAATGACAAGTTCCAATTTAACCAAATATGATGGCTTTCATTATAATCCAAACAAACACTAATTATGTCCAAACATCCTTTCATCACAAGTTCTCATAATAACCAAACAAACATTAAGAGATAATTATAATCAATCATGTAACACAACACACAAAGGAATTCTCATGATCAACACAAGCAAAGACATTAATATGATTGAAATTAATAGAAACAATACCAAACATTAGAGTCAAAGCATCAAGTGCTACAATTCCAACCATGTGATTCCAACCAAAAGAAACTACCAAAATACAAATCCTCCATCCCTAAACCTTCCTGGAAATCGACCTCATATTGTGAGTATATGACTTAGGGGTGTTTGGTAATAAGGATTGTTGGTGATGTATGTGGTGTTTAATTGGTGTGAACTATAATCAAGCCTTATGTTGTAAGGATGATCAAGTCATATGTCCTGCGAATGTAGACCAAACCAAATCCCTAACACCTCTAGAAATGGGTGGGGAGTGGTAGGAGAGAATCCTCCAAGTGTAGAGAGAATTGGTTGTAGATGGTATGGATTATGGTGATTTCTTTTTTTTTTATTGATGTCAACACTTAACCAAGCACTCTTATTTGTAGATGATTAATCCTTAGTCACCAAGCATGTTTCTTGGGCACAAAGTGTCATAAAGTGCAGGAAAAATGAGTTATGAGAAGTATATGATCGGACTTGGGAGTAATGGCACTTAAAATCCACTTAAATGCAACTTTGGAAGACTTTAAGTGCAGCAACCTGCGGTTGGGATCTCAACCTTGGCGGTTGAGAACATTCTGACCACTTCAACCCACGGTTTGGGGTCTCAACCCGTGGCTGGGATGACTGCTCAACCTTAGGTTGAGGTATTGAACCTTGGGTTGGAACCTCAGCATCAACCTTAGGTTGGAAATTAGTTTGCATGTTTGATTCAACCTTGGGTTGGCAATAAACTCCATCTTTAACAATCATCTTTGGCACTTAATCTTGACTCCTTCTTTCTTCATAAAACTTCATAATCTTTTACTTGAACTTGGAAATAATCCTAGCATGAAACTTTATCTTGAAAGGAAAACTTCTCTTCGTGCACATACATTTGATTTGTCGACTTTTCTTCGTTTTCTCTTTATTTCCTTCGACATAGTTGTACCTGAACCTGAATACATCTTTTATACCTTTTAAACGTAAAATGTTCACAAATACAACCAAATAACATGCACAAACATACGAATAACGCTACTAAAATATGTACAAAATGAGCGTTATCATTTCCTTTGAAGAAACTCATCTTCATTCTATAGTCTAACTATAGAGTTCAAGATTAACTAAGTTTCCAAAACTAGTTATCTTTATGGACTGCATCTAAACATTCATAGTATGAGTAATTTGCCAAATTCAATATTTGCAATTCAACTTAATGACCAACAGGTTTACCATAATCCTGTAACTCATAATCCTCAACATATTATTCAAATATTTGAGATATCCTTGCAGATCAATGAATAAGAATTCCATCATCTTGAGATTTAACATTAACATATTTAATCATCATCATGACATTTACTAGTGTAGTTTTTCAAAGATTATGTATCTTGTAATTTTATCTTTTCAAGATAAAAACTCCCACTTGCCTTTTGTAATTTATAGACTATCTATAAATACTTAGCAAGTAGAGCAACACTAAATTGTTCTCTTTTGGGATATTACAAATACATATTGACAGTTTCTTACATTAGTTTATTAATATCCTACTTCATAAGTTGTTTAACAAATTAAGAACTTGAATTTTAAGACTTAATGTGATTCATCACATTCCATAATAAATGGTGTTTTATTAATCTTCTAGGTTGGAGTCTCATTGAGTATATACAACCCATACTCAATTTTCTAACCTTGATAACTTTTGGAAGAAAGGAAGTTATAGTTATCTTTAATCAAACAATACCAATAGAGTTTGATTCTCCTAACTGAACACACCACAAACTTGAGGTATTTCATTAGAACTAATATTGTGAGACAATCTAACAATATGTAAGATGAACTCATACTCCTTTTGGCTTACCTATTTACCAACTAAGTCAACTTAATGGTGAAATAGATTTTTCAAGCCAATTGCATGCTTTATAACACAAGTACTTTTTAACTAAGTCACTTCATGTCCATGTCTCAACAAGAAGACATAAACTGTTATAATCCCACTATACGTTATAAATCATTGATCAACTCAGTGACTTCTTATATAAGTCTTAATAAAGAAGACATAACAAGTTAACACCTTACTTTATATTATAATAAGTCTTGTAACAATTAAAAGACTTCATATTTATAGCTTTACAATAAAGTATAAATATGTATAACTAAAGTAATCATGAACACCACAATTTGGTTTCAATAATAATTTCAAGTTAATTTATTACTTCATTTATTTATGACATTCCAAGAATACATAAATATTCAAATTTGAAGTAGTATTAGATTACTTCATTTATTTATGTCATTTCAATAATACATAAATATTCAAATTTAAAGTAGTCTTATTATCATATTGACACTTGTTCTAATAGGTATCTAATTTAGAAACTGTAAATTCTCCATGTACGGTCTCATGTAATCATGGAAATTCACCTTGTCATTGCAATCTAGTCAAGGTATCACTTAAGCTAAATTTCAACAACAAGTGTTTCTTGAATTAGATGTGTATTAGTCATATTTAGAACATTAGTTTCTTACCTTGCGGTCAAGACAATCCTTTAAATCATATTCCTATGTGTTGTACCTTGCACACAATATAAGATTTCTCCTACTTGTGCATGGAACAACATCATGTATCAGATAAACAACACGTCACTCGTTTGTTTATGTGATTAATATGATTGTGTCATAGATATCAGCATAATTAGTAGATATAGAACCACATTGTGTAGTAAGGAAACGTACATGACTATCCTTAAAAACACAAGTGTCTATAATTGGAAAGTAATTATCTCAAGACATTCTAGAGATAATTTGGGTTACTACCAAGATGACAAAGCTTGTAGCTCCCACTGAATTACAGATCATTACAATAATTCATTATTCAGTAATTACAACACAATGCTCCCACTGGATTTGACAACATTGTAAGTGTTTCATAACCAGTAAAAGCAAATAGTGTGCTATTAACTTTCCTACACCTTTGAGAAGACCCATTCGTAACAATTACTTAGGTATTAAAAGAGTGTATTCTACTATGTAGATGATGGACTATCCATCAATGCAATTAACTTGAAAATTGGGCATGCAATTTTTCCTTAATATGTCTACCATCCCACAATGGTATGTAGCATCTTTAAATGGTCAAAGCACAACAACTAGATAAATTAAGCTAGTTTGCCTTTTACCAATTTTGCGGTAATTAGTCTAGCTTCTAATTTAATAACTCAGAAAATGTGAAATTTTCTTAACTATTAAAGTTTGCTATGAGTTATTTCTTAGAATTTAGACAATTCTAATTTTCCTATCATACATTTCTCATTCATGAAAAAGAATAGGATTAAGTCTCACTCTTCTCTCATAGAAAGGAGACTAGGTTTATTCTTTTAGTAAAGTTGACTCTAGCCAAAAACCCCTACTGGTGTAGATCAATTTACCAATAAAAGAATGTCACACGTTTACGGTTTAATGTTGCATTAATACATTTAAAAGAATTTACAAAATTCAATTTTAGTATTTTCGATAATACAATCTTTTCAAGAAAATAAAATAACCAAGGAAATATTCATATAACCATTGAATTTTCTTGAAAACTAGGATCCAAATTTTCATAGTTTCACTACATCAGTTTATCTGCTAGTAATGAAAGTGCAAAATATGGTAATCTGTCGAACAATAATCGGCAAACAATTTTCGACTCCTAGATCATTATGGGATTTACATTTGCCAAATACAATTTGCAAAGTAAGCATGTTTCATCCCATCTCATGCCTTAAGTTTTTAGGTCTCACTAACAACTTAATTAAGTTGTCTAATTTAGAAACTGCAAATTCTCCATATATGGTCTCATGCATTAACGAAAATTTACCTTGTCATTGTAATCTAGTCAAGGTCTCACTTAAGCTAAATTACAACTTCAAGTGTTTCTTATAATTAGATGGCATGAACTTAAATTTTAGGGTACTAATTTTGATGTGTCAATCAAAATATGTACGAAGAAGCATGCATACATCTTCGTATCATAAGTTTTTAAAACCTTTTTATTATCAAATTAAGGCTAAGATTTAAATCAACAAAGTTTTAATTGAGGTATTAGGTTCACCAATCAAAGAATTACCTACAATTATCGCCCACTATATCCTACTGCTGCATGATTCAAAAGACCCAAGTTATTCGGATAATTACCACAAAGTGGCACGTGGAATTGAGGTCAATTCACCCTTAAGATGATTTTGTACATGAAATAGCTTACTTGGTAGCTCCAATTTGACGCACAAAGGAGCGGAGAGACAAACGCCAGCACTAAATGCCAATTAAAAACGCGTCTCTTTCGGTTTGACAATTTAATGTCAATCCTCCTTATACCCCTCTTATAGTTTGTCAAAACTGGGTGAGTCGTTCACACTATTGGTACAAAACTCATCACTCAATTAAAAGTTTATGACTTTAAGTCTTAAAAATATGTTATAAACTATAATATTGCTAGTCTTGCCTGGGAGCAAATTACCATGCGAAGCGAACCACTATCGGCACATAAGACTTTGCAAGATGTATAATTTATCACATAAAGTTTCATAGTTATTTAGTCAATTTATTTTCTAATCAAAAAAAAAATACCCTTTTTTGCTTACAATCTTGTCATACAATTTAAACAAAAAATCAAGTAATTAATAAAAATAAATAACCAAATAAGTACACATAATCTTAATAATTAAATCATGTAGCCACATGCAAACTTGTTGATAAAACCTATTAATAATCTATCTATGTTTTTTAATATGCATATATTTAACTAAGACTATCCCCTACAATGGTAGGTGAGCCACATGCATCGACGAATCGATTGCGTTAGTCTTAACAAACATATACCAAATAGCACATAATAGATTCATTAATATAATTAATTGAGGTCTTCCCCAATTTTAGATCTATCAAAATTACATGTGAAAAAATAAATTTAACAATTAATCAAATCTAATCCATGATAAACATGCATGTTTCATCATGGATTAATGCAAGTCACAAGGAACGTAACCTTTAACCACATAAACATGTTACTATTTTAGGGCTACAAAACTAATTTTTTTTAATTATAAGGCATCGCCCCCCCCCCCCCTTAAAAAATTAGGGTTTCGATTTTTAAACCCTAAAAAATCAAGTAACATAAATCCTAATCCAAGATTCGATTTTTATGTGTTTCGGTAATTTAATTACATGTTAAAACGGCTCGTGATGCCACTGTTAGAATTTAATAATCATGACTAGTTCATATATTAAACAAGAAATCATCATACACATGCGGAAGCGTAGGATCTATTTAACACATAAAGAATTAACCGAATAATAAAGCAAACGTACATTTGATTCTAGCTAAACAAGAATCAACTTCAATAATCCTTCTATCAAGATCAAGAACCCTAATTAGGGTTTATAATTGGATTAACGAATTACCCCTTACCGTTTTGTAATTCAATCCAAGATATTAACTATAGTGAGTTAATACCACGTTCTTGTACACACGTACTAATACCAAATTAATGTAAATGCTAGTTTAATAAAAAACAAAACGATTTTGTTTTTGGCAAAACAAAAATCGAACACCTCTTGAAGGTTTCGGCCGATTGGTACACAAGGAAAAGAGAAAAACACTTTTATGGTTTAGTGTGTGTACAAAAGTTACAAAACAATTAACCATTGTGTTTATTTATATAGGATGACAAAACTTTGGGAACAAGTTAGGGTTTGGGTTTGGGAAGCCCATTGCCGATCGGATCTCAACCCACAAAGGGGTTCTAGATCTTTCTTGTTCTCTATTTTCCATCTATAGTCATTTCCTTTTATTATTTAACGACCGTTAGTCAACGACCGTTAATTACTTAACACTCGTAAGTCGTTTTGTGTAACTAATAATTAAATATAATTTTTTATATTAAATTATTAAACATTAATTCTTCATACGTAAAGTGTGCAATCCCGTGGTCTCGAGTTCGATTCTAGACATACACATATTAAATATTGTCCATAAACTAATAACAAGAATATTGTTTTCTTACAAATCAATCATTTATAAACCTTATTGAGATTTTATAATTTAAGGAAGATATATAATGTTGAGCAGATTTGTTTAATATGAAAATTTTAGGGAGGCAAATTTCGCACCATTACCAAGTTAAATTAGTCTCAAGAAAGTGTTTTTGGAGTTACAGAACTACTCAACTACATATGCAAAATGTACGGTTAAATAATGGTCAAACGGGTAAATTTAAAATGACTTAAAAACTGGTTGGGTCGAGTCGAATTGATTTGTCTAAAACATAATTGCATATATATCAACTTAAAATCATAATTACATATATATCCTTACAAAGCTCTTAAAATACCATATATATATATATATATATATATATATATATATATATATATATATATATCCAAATAATTAAATTATATATAAATAAAGCCAAGAATAAATGACAATTATCACTTAACTTTTTGTTTTCACCATTATACCCTTTGTTCTCTATTATCTCTGAGCACAACTCATATGCTTCCCCAATAAAATCAAAACCTCCATTATTTTATTACCATCTAATTAATAGTTTTAGATTTAAAATCATTTAAGTACCAAACTTTTTTTTACATGCTAAGGGATTAATCTCTACCCTTCATCTTTATTTGATCTAATGGATGTGATTAATCCTAACAATTTAAAAAACACACTTTCATCTTTTTTTTCAAATATTAATATCTTTCAAACCGTTAATCGTTAAGCGAAAAAAAAATATACCGTTACGACGATCATTTAATTATCTTTATATAGATAGGCACTTCGATATACTTTTGACAAAATTATTTTTTTCGTGTTTTTCACTTTTTTTCTCGTTACTGAAATTTGCATGAAAAAATTATGTGTGATTTAACACTAATATCACAACACTAATATCACATGTGATATTACATATCATATGTGATTTAACACTAATATCACATGTGATTTTTCATGCAAATTTCAATAATGAAAAAAAAAACGAAAAACGAGAAAAAAAGTGAAAAAAAACAAAAAAAAACAAAATTGTCGAAAGTATATCAAAGTGCCCGTCTATAAAATGATAATTAAATGCTCGTCGCGATGGTGTAATTATTTTCACTTAGCGATTAACGGTTTAAGAGATATTTAAATTAAAAAAATAGGTGAAATATTAAAATGCTTTTAATGTCAACCATTGATTTAATTTTAAATGGATGGTAGGGATGAGTCCCTTAGTATGTAAGATAAGTTTGGTATATAAAATAACTCTCATCGTTTTATGTAACTAAAATAAGTTAAGATGATAACTGAGTTTTTGTGTTTTCTGGAGAAAATATATCAAAGAAGCGGCCATGTTTTTGTTGATGCCGGAGATGTCAGCGGCAATGATAAAGAAGAAAGAAAAATACACTAAGAAAATTTACAACAAATCAAACCAATAAAGTATTTGATCTAAAAAAGAAACAGAAAGTAATTAAAAAAAGAAGAGTAAACTGCAAAATACATCCCTGTCGTTTATAGTTTTTGACACCTTACATCCATGTCAGAAACTATTGGCATGTTACATCATTCGTTAGCCAAACGTTTGCCACCCTACATCCCTCGTTTACAATGAGTACTAACGGTGCAAATAATTTCTCCGTTATCTCTTAACAAGATAGATAATATTACATTGTTAGACTTCAGGACTAATGGTATTTGCACCGTTAGTCCTTTTTTTACGTTTTCTCCGTTATCTCTTAACGAGATAAATAATATTACACTGTTAGCCTTCAGGGCTAATGGTAATTGCACCGTTAGTCATTTTTTTACGTTTTCTCTGTTTTTTGTACGTTTCTCCATTTTTTGTATGTTTTCTCCATTTTTTGTACGTTTTTATCCGTTTTTTGTATGGATAAAATGTAAAAAAATGGATAAAAACGTACGGAAACGGATAAAAACGTAAAAAAAGGAATAAAAACCCGTTAAAAACGGATAAAACGTACAAAAACCGTAGAAAACGGATAAAACGTAGAAAAAACGGATAAAATATATAAAAACGGATAAAAACGGATAAAAAGGGATAAAAAATGGATAAAACGTATAAAAATGGATAAAAACGTATAAAAACGTAAAAAAACAAGTAAAACGTACAAAAATAGATAAAAGGTACAAAAAAACGGATAAAAAGTACAAAAACGTAAAAAAAGGATAAAAACGTAAAAAAAGGGGGGTAAAAACGTACAAAAACGGATAGAAACGAATAAAACTTACAAAAAATGGAAAAAAAAAGATAAAACGTACAAAAAATGGATAAAAACGTACAAAAAACGGAGAAAACGTACAAAAAACGAAGAAACGTATAAAAAAATGAGATAACGTAAAAAAAAGGACTAACGGTGCAAATACCGTTAGTCCTGAAGGCTAACGGTGTAATATTATCTATCTCGTTAAAAGATAATGGAGAAATCATTTTCACCGTTAGTCCTCATTGTAAACGAGTGATGTAGGGTGGCAAACGTTTGGATAACGAATGATGTAACATGTCAATAGTTTCTGACAGGGATGTAAGGTCTCAAAAACTGTAAACCACAGGGATGTATTTTGCAGTTTACTCAAAAAGAAAAGACAATTGATAGATTGTTGCCAACTGATGCTTCCCTTGCCGTAGATAGGCTTTCTAAGGAAAACTTGCTTTTAGTTTGTTTTTGTGATAATAATTCAATTGTAGTTTAGAGTCGCTTTATTTTGCTTACCTATATTTCTTTACTCACCAAGGGACGGATAATGTAAATATTTTTTAAAAAATAATAAAAAACACGGAGGGACTTATAATGTAAATATTTTTTTTTTAAATTGAGGGACTAGATTTGTAATTTACATCATAACTGTCATTATCCATTTTCCCCCAAATCCCACCCACACTTCAACCTACTTTCTCTTTCTACTTTGAAGACGACCAGCTTGCATCCATGTCAACTGACAACATTCAACGCGCTTCACGTCTACTTGATAACGAGATTCGTATTCTTAAAGTAATTACTTTTTTAACGATCTGTCTGTTTCTTTATTAAATATTGTTTTCAATGAATGTGAATTTAATTGGATATAAATACAGGAAGATTTGCAAAGAACGAATTTGGAGTCGGATTCGTTTTAGGAGAAGATTAAATTGAATAAGTAGTTGCCTTATTTGGTTGACAATATTGTTGACGTTTTTTTTTTTTTTTTTTTTTTTTTTTTTTTTTTTTTTTTTAGTTTGTGATGACGTGAAGTTAGGGTTATTTGGTTGAGTATGAGTTAAAAGGGAAAGTAGTTTAGTTCTTGCTGTTGAAGTTTTAGCTTGTATTTTGGGAATTTCGTATTAAGGAGATATGATTGTTGTTTAAAGGGCGGTGAAATCGATTTCGGGTTTAGTTGTTCACAAATTGATGGGAATGAGAAGTGCTCTGTATCATATGTGTAGTATCATCAGTGATATCTGAAGTTGATGATATTATAATTTTGCTATTTTATGTGCTTTTTGTTAATGATAATTGTGTTTAAGTTACTGATAAGTTGTTCATTGTAGTGTAATATTGATTATTATTTGACCGGATCTACACACACTCCTTGTGTTAGATGAATACTTTGAATGATGTCTAGTCTAGTACGCGGAATTTACTAGCTAGCACTTAGAAGATTTGTTTGTTTGTGTTTTGTATTAACGAATCAACAATGAATGAACAATGAACACAATATACTTCAACTTTAACGATTCAATATTATTAATAAATAATACGAGTGATCTCCTATCACTAGGGTTTACAACCTTGAATCTTAACAAAACAATACTAAAACAATCGTACCTAAACTTTAACCTAGGCAATCCTTTTATAAACTAAGGATTCCTTTACAAGATAACTATCAACCTAATCGTATAAGATATACACAATATCTTTTCTATAATTATCTTACACAAAACATAAACTGTACTAACTTCTTCATACAAACAGTACTAACTGCTTATGTCTTCAAAACTCTTCAGCAGTACTAACTTTCTTTTCAACCGTACTAACTGCTATAGCTTAATTTCCTAACAATCCTCCCCTAAACTTATGATTTCTATCCAAATCACTAAGTTTCTTCAAATTAAGCTTCTTCTTCTTAATGTGGAAAATTCTTTCAAACATCTATCACATCAGTCACTTTAGTCTTTGACTTTTCTTTGCTCTGCAAGGTTGAAAATCTTTGTAACTAACAAATCTGCCATCTCAGAGTCTTCTTCAACCTTGAGTCTTCCTTGTACCATAGCCATTAACACAAATGATCTGAGTGGATAGTCCTTTTCCACCAACATATAGATTTCTATCCCATCTGGAGTAGAAACTCTATGTACTCCACACGATTCAAACAAATACCAATACACATCTTTAACTTGTGCTTCAAATCTCCACATTGACTCTCCACTATCAGGTTCATAGATTCTCTTCAACTGAACCCATAATTCTTTGTCTTTGTCTTCAATAGGATCTTTATCTCTGAATCTTTCTTTTACTAAGCTCCATAGTTGATTAAGATCTTCTCTGTCAAATCCTCTGAGTAAATCTTCAAACAACTTGTACCTTTCAGAAATATCACCAAATCTGACTATCTTCCATCCTTTCATTCTTCCATCAGAGAAAACTTCCCAGTCAATGATTGGATGTTTTACTTGTAAAGGTTTGATATATAAAGATTCTGGAACAATCATCATCATGCTCTTGATCTTCTCATTGGTTAATCCTTCTTCTTCAAACTTTTGTTTCTTTGCAGCATCAGATTCAAGAACCTTTGGTTGTCTTTTCTTTTTCCTTGTCATGTCCTCTCTGATTGGATGATGCGTGTGATGTGTCGTTGCGGTTTAGCAGTATTAATGCCTACTCAAGTTTTAAATTTATATTTAGCCGACTTATCAATAACACACATACTTAACGAGCAGTGTACCCGGTCAGTATGAATATAATGGTAAGTAGAGTGTCGATCACTAAGAGTGGAACGTATTATCTTGTTATTCTAATCAGTATTTTAATATTCTAAGTTAGCTATACAACCTAATCTAACGCAAGGGGGTTCAGCCTGAGAGACTGGCACGTTTTGGTTGCAATTAAATAATAAACTAAACTAATGAGCATGAATCAGCGATAGACATGCACATACACAGATAAATACTCGAGACAATAAGAAGACCTTTCCTGATGATTAAGTAGATTGTCACTTGTTTTATTGATAGTTTTATATGAAGTGTATGTAGTTAACCCTTTCTCGTTGGTCCTAATCTTATCGGCGAGAAATCCCTTAATGATTACTTATGTCTAAAAGTTATTCCTAAGTGATCAATTTAGTAACAACCGTGGGAGCCACATTCTCTTCCGTAGTCAAATGCACAGGCCACTAATAAACACAGAGGTTATCAATGCACTAATAAGTAGTAACCAAAGACATCAACATATAAACTTTAATTGATGGGAAAGCAGTTTTAAGGGAGTGCAATCTTTCTCCTCACATTACACAAGCCACCAATCCTGATGAATTAAAGTTTACTAACACAATAAAACAAAACTACTTAATGAATTAAATACATGCAGGACCTTCTTACAGCTCTTGTATCTCCGTTCGGGTGTGTCTTGTGCTGCCTAATCGTCTGAATTCGGCCTTAGGTTTCTGTGGTCTTCTTACCTTGTATATATAATGTGCTACGAAATTCGTCTGGTCTTGGGGTATTTATAGTTTCTGTCTGAGGGTAAGATGCGGCGCATCTAATAAGTAGATGCGGCGCATTGACTTAACTTCGTGTGGGGTCCAAGATTAATATATTCAGGAATATTCGTACACCGCCAGAAGATGCGGCGTATCTTCATTCTTGGATGCGGCGCATGTCCTTTGCCGTCTTGGATAATATCTTGTGAAATCTTGATAGTGATGCGCAGTATGTAATAAGCGAGATGCGGCGCATCTGGAGCAGAATATCTTGATCTTGTACATTTCAGTAGACTCTTAACTTCTTGCTTGTTTTGCTCCATAATTAGTCCAAAATCGCCAAGTTTCACCAAATGCTTGTTTTTAAGTGAGAATTACAAAAGTAAACGATTAAGTATCAATTCTCATACATAATATAATAAAACAAGTCAAATAAATAGGATAAATGATAGTAATAAAATGTACTTATTTGAGTTCATCAAATATCCCCCCACTTGAACTTTACTTGTCCCCAAGTAAACCTTAGAATTAATCTTATGAAAATGTATCCTAAAAGATATTAGGATTTATTTTTATATTTAAACATGTATTCATTTTTGTCATAATCACACAACCAAACACTTAACGAATTAGAAGTAAAATAAAATAATTTGATAAAAGCAAATCTAATCGTTTAACTGTCCAGTCGTGACGAATATTCTATCATAAGCTTGGCAAGTATACACATCTCCCCCACTAAAGCCAAGGAATAACAAGTCTAAAGCGGTAAAAAGGGTTTGTAGGCTTAAGGGTTAATCATTCTCCTTAATCTCTATCGATCTCAGATTCCAGAAAAGGCGACAAAATCACAAATACATGATCGAATCCACGAACACGATACTTGCAATTGCTCAAATCCTTAACTCGAATAGGCTAAAGATAGGACCAAGTAATCTTCACCAATAATATTATATCAAAAAGGGCGACAAAATCATAAATACATAGCCGAATCCACGACTACGATACTTAAGATTGCTCAAATCCCTAATCTCAATAAATCAAAGGTTTGGATAAAGAATAATATAGGGTATGGATAATATTTGGGATATAAATTGGTGTAAAATGAAAAATAAACAAAACAAATAAACTAAAATCCTAAGTGTGGTTAATCACTATCCCAACCATCCCATGAATAAGACTCATATCATAGAATAACTCACGCTTTAACACTTGAAACACACGCTTTAGGTAGACACGAATTATACTCAACAAGATCTCAATCAAAGAATAAACCTTAGTTGGTGTTCCCATAACTGCCAACTCCCATTCTATCCATAGATATAATATACAACAACCAGTGGTGATATCGACCACTTAATACAAAACTTTACATAAGTTGGTCAAAACAAACATCCAACTCTTCTTTTTTTCTTTTTCTTTTCTATTTTTTCGATTTTTTTTTTTTTTTTTTTTTTAATAACATAAACAAAGATGTGTAAAATTTCACCACATCACTATAATGATAATTCTGGATAATTTTTCCATACTTTTCATGACTTCAGAAATAACGGTAATAGTGAAAGTAGTAAACACACGAAAAATAAACTCAAAGATATACAATATTTACTTTCACTCCATTTGCATTGTGCAATTTCCCGACCTAACCAAAGATAATGAATTACGCACGCGAACACAGGTAATGTAAGGAAACACACTTTGCCTAAAGCAATTAACCAACCACGGATTTTAATCTACAGGGTAAGCTAAGGTGTAAGGGTGTAACGAAACATTTTAACGAATGTGTAAGAAACGAAAGGAATGGCTCTGAGGGTTTTTCTAGGGGTATCTTACTCTAAAAATGAGAGTAACAAAAGGGTTTTTACGGGGGTTAACTAACTAGTGTAGTTAGCTAATAACACATAACATATAAAGGCTATTTGGGTGTAATCCTAGAAATTTACCAATTTAGACAAGTCATTCCAATTATATAAATAATACTTATTATGGTGGTCTCGAATAGTATACAAGCCAAGTTCTAAAGTTTACAAGTCACCGGCACACATAGATTTGTGAATTTTGAAAAATCACAATTTTTGAAAATAACGTCATGTGTGCAGCTATGCAACTTAGATCTTAAACAAAAACATGCTAAAAAAAAATTTTAATTTTGATATATTAAGCACATTTTAAGCATATTTTGAAAAGTTTAGGACAAGTGTTAAGTGTTCTAATTCTCCAATCCCCCCACTTAAGTTAAACAACGTCCTCGTTGTTTGTATAAAAGGTTAAAAACTGGAAAATAAAAGAATTAGAACAGAAAAACTCCCCTGAGATTTGCTCGGTATGATCCTCCATTAGTATAAGAGCAAAAATCATCTTTTTGTGGATTAGAACGTTTAAGCTTCATAATTGATGTATCCACAGGAAATGCAGGAATCTATAATACCACCAAGACTTTAAACACACCTAAGTTAAGAAAGGTTCAAACTTGCATAATACATTAGTAGTTAGAAAAAATAAAACATAAAAATTAAAATGAAAATCATCAGGTCAGTCGATGCGCCGTATCTTATGGAAGAAGATATGCCGTATCGAGCCTGGAATAAATACGAAATAAAAACAAAATAAAGGATAGGATGCGGCGCATCTGTTGTACCAGATGCGGCGCATGTGTTCACCAGATAGACTGTTAATAGTCTGTTGTAAAATGGCTCGTTCCATGGTTTTCTCTCACGTCCTCTCGTATTATCATGCTGAACTTAATGCCAGTCTTTGTCAAGCATAATAAGAAATATAAACTGAAACGTCAAATGCATAAATGATAATATCGATTAATTCAATCCAAAAAGAATAATAATAATATGCATGGAACAATGTCAATAAACACGTAAAATCAAGAGATCAAGGGTCAGTGTGGTCGTGTGGGTGGGTCCCCGAAGTGCTGGCATCATCAGTCCTAGCCCGGACTCTGCGAGTGTATGCAAGTGTCACTCCTGCAACATGAGTACCATCCGGACGAGTGTGGGTAATACCCTGCTGCTCCAAAAGTCGGCTCACACTCGTAACGAGCCACTCTGAGTCCCTCCTCATACCATCTACAACGCCTCTCAAGGCTCTCAGCTCTCCCTCAACTGCCTCAACTCTCTGACTCACCGTGCGTACAGGTACTGGTGGGGGTACTGGTGCCTGTGGCTCCTCCTAATGGGCTGGAGCAGCAGCCGGAGCTCCCTGGGGACCTCCCTGCTCCGCCTCTGGCCCTGCAGCTCTAGCGGGCCCCAATGCTACCCAAACGTAATCCCCCATAGCCAACTGACAGATCCCAAGTCTAACCAAATAATCCTTGTCAATAACCGGGAGATGGGTCACCACAACCTCCAGCCCTGCTGGAATCTCCTCTCCAATTACTCCAAAATGGCGGGCCAGCCTAGAAACAAAATGCCCGCCAGTCATATGACTCCTCCTATATCTCCCTGCAGCTGACCGGTGGAGGTAATGTGCCAAAAAGTGAGGGATGTTCACCGACAACCCCTCATCCATGCTCCTCAAGAGGAAGAGGTCCAGAGTGGTCACCTTCTCAGGTGACTGACCCCTCCCAGCTATGGTAAGTGCTATCAGACGGTGGCACAGCCTCCTCATGGGCTCCCTGATCAAAGTGTAAGAGGGGGTAGAAGTAACGATGTCACCCACCGAAGAAATCCTGTCCCAGTAATCACCGAATAATGCTCTGTCAGGGACCACCCTCAAACTATCATCCCAATATCTGGCAAACCCATCAGACTCAAGCTCCTCAACCGTGTGCAAACCCATAGCCAAAATGAACTGTCTCATAGACATCTGCCTCGGCACCCCACCCAGTCTAAACACAAGGGTGTCAGCAATATCCAACCCAGTATCCGTCTCTCTGTAGTAGACCGTACTGAAAAACTCCATCATGAGCTCCTTTACCAAGGGCTCGTCAATCCTGAACAATCTCTCCCAAGCAAAAGATCTGAATACCACCTCCTCATCATCACCAGTAACTACTATCTCCATCCTACGTCGTAAACTCTCAGCAGCATGCCCTCCCCCAATCAATCCCACATCAGCAAAATCCAAAACCTAGACCCTAAATATTCTCTTAAAGTAAATCGATTCTAGTCTCCGCAAGTAATCATCCAAAGTGCCAGGAGTCAGTCCTATATTCTCGAAACGTAGCCACTGATGTCTTTGTGCAACCTCTGGTAATGCCATCTGAAATAAATTTTCAAAGTTAGTAAACAGTTTGCAAATTAGGCAGATACGGCGCATCTGTTTTAATCAATGCGGCGTATCTGCACAAAATATAAGAGATGCGGAGCAAGAAATGAGATACGGCGTATGGAGATGCGCCGTATCTAGATTAAGTAATACGGCGTATCTAGAATTTTATTAATTTGGAAATAGGTCGTTACGCCGCTTCAATTAACCTAGATGCGCCGCATCTAAAAGCATATCAGTATAAAATAAAGGGGGTCAGGCATGCTTTCCAAGAATCCGTATCCGTGACGTAAACTCCCACTTAATATCACAGTTTCATTTACCCATTATAAAAGTTCTAAGAGCTCATTTCACCACTTTACACCACTACTAATCCATTTTCCCACTAAAATTCAAAATCGAATTCAAAACCCTAATTTACATTCAAATCAAACTAGGCCAGAAATTCAATGATTTAAGCAAATTAAATACGGGGGAGATCATCTAATACAAGTCCTAATCATATCTCTATATCATTTAAGCCCTAATCGAATTAATAACATAAACCCTAATTTTCATATTAAACAAGATTAAATCGAAATAGAATAATTACCTTAGTTGTATGATTAGGAGTAGGATAATAGATCGGATTAGAGGGTGGATTATAGAAAAATGCTCGGAATTAGAGTATAATTTACTGCGTGTATGTTCTTAACTGTGTGAGGATTTTGTGGTAAAAATTTTAGATCCGGCGCATTCCCGTCGTATTTATAGGGCAAAACGTTGCGCCCTATTGAAAAAAATGGGATGCGCCGTATCTATTTAATCTCGTTGACTAGTCAATGAGTCCTAGTTGGTCAGAGATACGGCGCTTGGGATATTTAGATCCGCCGTATCGCTATGTTAGTGAACGAAATTTAAATGAGGAACGTACCTTGGCCTCCGCAACACAATTCTTTATACATCAAATTGGGGTTAAACGGTCACACCATATGATATAAACGAATTCAAAATAAGAGCAATAGGCATAAACGTTTTATTAATAATTGTAATCTTATTGTTTAGTGGATAAGGATTTATTCCGAGGTTAGGAACAAATATCGTTATTAAGCATACAAAATTAAGATTACAATTTGAATCAGACGTATAATATGGATAATAAAATTGAGATTATATTGTAGAGAACTTTCCTTTGGGCTGGTTGAATTATCGAAGAGTTTACCTGGAATTATATTTCAAGAATTTAAGACGTTTAATGTTACCAGTATTGAGTTTTCCTCCACTCTCGTTGTCTTATGTTCGATCACTCCAGCTAGCGTCTCTCGGTTTGGTTCAGAATGTAATCTTTCATGGTGATGCATGAGTCATCATTTATCCTGAAATTAAACAACTTTTGCACGAGAGTAGCGGACCGATCAAAGTAAATATCAAAAATCAACTATATTTATCAAATTATATTCGTCGTATTAACAAAGGTTAATGCGTCGTATTTTCGTTACGTTTCAAAATATAAGATTTTTTATTCAGAAGATACGCCGTATCGACAGAGATCGATGCGTCGTATCTGTTTAATAATTCGAAAACTGTTTTTAATTAAAATAATAGATACGCCGTATCTGCTAAAGCAGATGCGTCGTATGGCGTTAACGTTTAGAAATTTTTTTTTTATCAAAAACAGATACGCCGTATCTTGGGGAAAAGATGCGTCGTATCGAATTAATTAAACGCGTTGTATTTTATAAAAATTAAACGCAATACGCCGTATCTGAGAGATCAGATGCGCCGTATCGTTTGAATAAGCTCAGTACAACGATAGCAGAACACAGAAAATACGAAAAATAAAAACAAACCAAAATAAACACAAATAAAAGAAAACAAATAACACACAAAACAAAAAATATGCAAATAATACAATGAATGCAAATTAACCTAATATACAACACAGTTAGCGGTTAGAATAAAAATTAAAAACCTAATTAAAATACTAATCAAATTAACAGATAATAACAATTCACTCCCCGGCAGCGGCGCCAAAAACTTGATGCGTGCGATGTGTCGTTGCGGTTTAGCAGTATTAATGCCTACTCAAGTTTTAAATTTATATTTAGCCGACTTATCAATAACACACACACTTAACGAGCAGTGTACCCGGTCAGTATGAATATAATGGTAAGTAGAGTGTCGATCACTAAGAGTGGAACGTATTATCTAGTTATTCTAATCAGTATTTTAATATTCTAAGTTAGCTATACAACCTAATCTAATGCAAGGGGGTTCAGCCTGAGAGACTGGCACGTTTCGGTTGCAATTAAATAATAAACTAAACTAATGAGCACGAATCAGTGATAGGCATGCACGTACACAGATAAATACTCGAGACAATAAGAAGACCTGTCCTGATGATTAAGTAGATTGTCACTTGTTTTATTGATAGTTTTATATGAAGTGTATGTAGTTAACCCTTTCTCGTTGGTCCTAATCTTATCGGCGAGAAATCCCTTAATGATTACTTATGTCTAAAAGTTATTCCTAAGTGATCAATTTAGTAACAACCGTGGGAGCCACATTCTCTTCCGTAGTCAAATGTGCAGGCCACTAATAAACACAGAGGTTATCAATGCACTAATAAGTAGTAACCAAAGACATCAACATATAAACTTTAATTGATGGGAAAGCAGTTTTAAGGGAGTGCAATCTTTCTCCTCACATTACACAAGCCACCAATCCTGATGAATTAAAGTTTACTAACACAATAAAACAAAACTACTTAATGAATTAAATACATGCAGGACCTTCTTACAGCTCTTGTATCTTCGTTCGGGTGTGTCTTGTGCTGCCTAATCGTCTGAATTCGGCCTTAGGTTTCTGTGGTCTTCGTACCTCGTATATATTATGTGCTACGAAATTCGTCTGGTCTTGGGGTATTTATAGTTTCTGTCTGAGGGTAAGATGCGGCGCATTGACTTAACTTCGCGTGGGGTCCAAGATTAATATATTCAGGAATATTCGTACACCGCCAGAAGATGCGGCGTATCTTCATTCTTGGATGCGGCGCATGTCCTTTGCCGTCTTGGATAATATCTTGTGAAATCTTGATAGTGATGCGCCGTATGTAATAAGCGAGATGCGGCGCATCTGGAGCAGAATGTCTTGATCTTGTACATTTCAGTAGACTCTTAACTTCTTGCTTGTTTTGCTCCATAATTAGTCCAAAATCGCCAAGTTTCACCAAATGCTTGTTTTTAACTGAGAATTACAAAAGTAAACGATTAAGTATCAATTCTCATACATAATATAATAAAACAAGTCAAATAAATAGGATAAATGATAGTAATAAAATGTACTTATTTGAGTTCATCATTGGAGTATTCAGTCTTGAATATGATTCAAAGAATTTCCTTTCAATCTCAGCATCTGTCTATCCAGTAAAGTCACTCATCTTGTAATTAGCTTGATTCTTCAAATAGTGCTTCATGAAATTGAGTTTCTCCTTCCTGGTAGGCAACTTGGTCTTGTAACCTGACTTTTGCCTTTCTCTGATTCTATGCATTAAGTCACTCCAAGTAGCTTCTCTATTTGTCTTCAAGATAAATTATTTGAGCTCCTCTGACTTTTCTTCTTCATTTAACTCCTGATCATTAAGAATCATCACAGCATGAGCTTTTATAATACAATCAGAATCCAACAAGTATTGAAGTTGCTCATTGAACTCTTCTTGATTAAAATCTTCAGTTCTTGTTCTATCCATGAAACCAGCTATGTTCTTTTCATCATCAGCAGCCATTTTCCTTGCTAATTCCTCATCTTGAGCAATCTGAGCTTTCTTAGCTTCTTCATCAGCCAAATCTTTTTTCAATTATTTTCCTTGCAACTTCTGCATCAAAGTCTATCTGAACTTGAGTTTTTGGTTTTATTGTCTTGAGCCTTTCAAGTTCTTGAGCTGCTTCCTCTTCCTCTTGTGTCATAGCTCTTTTACCTTTGTCAGCTCTTTTTCTTTCATAAACTAGCTCAGTTGAAGTATCACCAGTTGGAACTGCTTGATGCTCTGTCTCAGCAGTTGGAACTGCTTCAACAGTCTAAACTTTTTCTGCTTCTTGGGTATCAGTCTGAACTGCTTCATGTTGTTCTTCTTGTGCTTCCTCTACATTACCAGAACCTATATCAAGTTCTTCTTCTTCTTCTTCTTCATTTTGCCTCCCCTGAGAACTTGATCCATCCTTGTCTTTACCTAATTTCCTCCCCTGTTTGGAAGAATTTCCACCATCAGCATCATCTGAATCATCTGAGTCATCACTAGAAGAATCATCATCCAATACCATTCTTGCCCTTTTCTGCTTGAGTTGATCTTTCAGCTTTTTCACCTTTAAAGATAACCTGTTAAAAATTTTAGCAGAATTCTCCTTGTGGGCTTTGAGCTCTTCCTTGGTGCTTGTAAGATCTGTCTCCAAACTTTCAACTTTGGCAACTAGATTGGTACATATATCCATCAATGCATTTTGGTTAGAGCTACCCTCATCACTTCTAGCTGTGTGACCTGCTAAGAGAGGTGAATCATGGGGAAAGGATCTAGGAATCACTCTGGGTGTTTCCCTTCCCTTGTAAGTGATGTGTAGTTGAGATGGTTGGGTTCTTTCAAGTACTTGAGTGGATGTGTGATGGGGATCAGTTGGAACTGCTGAACCTTTACCCAACTCAGTTTGAAGCATTTGAGGAAACAATGGAACTGGTTCCCCTTGAAAAAGCCTACTAGCCATAGCCATATTTTGAAAAACTTTTGATTGAAGGCTAGGAGTAGCAAAAATTTCTGTTGGTTTTGTAAGCAAGTATGCCTTTTTATTCAAAAGTATTTGAACAAACCTGGGATACATTAGAAACTTTGTTTTGCTGTTTACATTAGATGTCATACCCTCAAAAATAAATTTTGAAAAGTTAAAAACCTTGTTTGTAGACAAACAAATGAGAGCAATAGCAATATTGCTACTGAACTGCTCCCAAGCGGTCTTTTTAGGACTTAAACAATGTAAAAGGGTATGTATCAAAAATCTCCATTGAGGTGAGAAACATCCTTTTTGAAAAGTTAATTTGTGTTCGGATGTATCATACCCCATTTTGGTAAGCTCTTCCCATATTTCAGTGTTGTGCATAGTGTTAATACCATCTGAGTCATTTAATTTAAGATGTCTTATTTTTGTTAAGTGCTTATTTCTTGCTTGTGGCTTACTTTTTGTTTTCAGTGTAGCCTATTTTAAGTCCTCAGCATATTTCTAAGTCCCATTTAGCTTATTCAAGGCTTATCAGCCACTTCCCATTAAACCTTAGCTTATTACTTCCCTAAGCTAACTGAGCAGCCTTAATAGGCTTATTTGCGTGCTTATTTCTACTTTCCAACAATTGTTGTAGTTTTCAATATTGCTCATCTTCATTAGCTTATTAAGTTTGTTCAAAGAAAAAAATATATAAATAAAAAAAATAATAAATAGGAAAATGGCCAGGAGCTGGGGTCGAACCCCAGACCTCTTGTTCATAGACACACACTCTTCCCAACTCTGCCCTTGGGACTTTATTGTTTAAACCTTTTCCATTAAATACTTTAAGCCATTTTTAATCCTTATTGCTTATTTTGCTTAAAACCAGCTTATTCCAATAAGCTGGTATCTCATGGTTATTTTTCCTTGATTCTAATCTGTTTAAAATAGTTTCCTGCAAATTTTCAGATTTTTCTCTTTTTATTTAATATTTTTAATCATTTAATTTGTTTCAATTAGTTTTTAATTCGTATTTAATTATTAAAAAGTCAAAAAAATATAATTCTTTTTCTCAAAATTTTCTTTTGTCATTTAGGACGTAGGAAAATTATTTTGGTATCCGTAGGGTTAGTTTTTATAGTACTTGACGTTTATGCTCGTTTTTAGTTACTGGTTTACGTTATTTTAATTTTCGTTTTAGTAGATATTAGCAACCAAGCAACCCTCGTTATTTCAAGCATTTTAATACCGAACCTAAAACGATATCCTCAATTTCACACCTCGTTGGGACTACGACCCGGGTATACGCTTACCCGGTTTATTACAATTGATTGTGTTGCGGTTAAACCGTCGCGAGTTGATTTTTCTTCGTGAGAGGTTTTGACTTGTGATTACTTTGACTCAACCCAGATAAACACTATTTTTAGTTACCGGTTTACGTTATTTTAATTTTCGTTTTAGTAGATATTAGCAACCAAGCAACCCTCATTATTTCAAGCATTTTAATACCGAACCTAAAACGATATCCTCAATTTCACAGCTCGTTTGGACTACGACCCGGGTATACGCTTACCCGGTTTATTACAATTGATTGTGTTGCGGTTAAACCGTCGTGAGTTGACTTTTCTTCGTGAGAGGTTTTGACTTGTGATTACTTTGACCATTAATCAAATTTTTGGCGCCGCTGCCGGGGAGGTGTGTTGTGACAATATCGTTACGGTTTGACGATTAGTGACTTGAAGATCCTTCCTCGTGAAGTTACGTGTTTTTCTTGTGAATATTTTTATCAAAAATCCCAAAAAATTAAAAAACCTTGAAAAACCCAAAAATATTTTCCTTTTCTAAAACTTTTCAAAAAACATAAAAAGATTTTCTTTTCAAATTTATTTTCCTTTTTCTTTTGTGTTTTTCCATGTTTCTAAATTTTAAAAATCCAAAAATATTCTTCTCAATCCTCTTATCCGTTTGATTCTTTATTTCTTATCCCTCTATCTGTTTAATTCTTCTTCTCTATGTCTTCATCTTACCATTATGGTTTTCAATGGTGTGGAGGTCCTCCAAATGGCGGGAATTGTCCCGGTTGTAGCATGGTGGAATCGGGAAACGGGTTTGTCTATGACCAAAATCCTTATTCTTACCATGAAACAACCGACTTTTTCAACCAGCCCCCATAACACCAGATGGAGACATACTCTTGTGAGTCTTGTAGAGGTAGTCCTCACCCGGGTTTTGATTGTCAAACAGGGAACATGTTTGTCTATGAGCAAGTTCCATGTAATCAAAACTTCGGGTATGACCATTATCCATATAATTCACCAAATCAGTCACAGCAATCATATTGTTGTGAGTACTGTGGAGGTCCTCATTATAGCTCCGATTGTCAAACAAGGAACCCGCTTGTCTATGAGCATGGCCCTTGTAACAATTTTGACTATTCTTATCATGACCAACCTCCACAGTACCAAATGATTCAAACACCATCTCAAGAAGACGTTCTTCAAATTCTTAATTTACTCAAAGAAATTAAGGATTCGATTAAAGAACTTCCCCAAGAAGATCGTTATGAAAAATCTTGTGAAGAACTTCTAGCCGAAGAACGAGCAGCAAAAAGGCGTTCCATGTTTCTCAGGGCTGCCCTTCTTGATGACGATGATGAGGAAGAAGAAGACGAAGAGGAGAGTGCTATTTCTCAACTCCCTCAGTCTATTGCAATCACAAACATCTTTCCAACTATGGACTCCGAGGACTCTCTCATTATGGGGGATGAGCATCTTAGCACTATTCCTGAAAAGGAATCGGACGAATTCATAAAGTCTAGTGCTGAGAACCTTGTCCCAACCCCAAGTGAGTCTGAGGAGATATTCGACAGAGAATGTGATTCTCCAATTTTTGGAGAATCTCTTGACATCTCTGAGGTTACTTCCGGGATTTTCTCTAACACTCTTTTTGAATTCGATTGCTTTTCTAGCAACGTGAATCCTCTCTTTGTTGAAGTGTTAGAGAACGATGAGGTCAAAGACTCTACTGTTTTTGATAATATGACCTCAATTGTTAATCCCGAGATTCAAAAGAATATTATTTCTCCGACATATGTGACAGTTCCTATTGAGGGTCGCCCTTATATTGACTTCACATATGTCGTTCGAGTCTTTCTCCCTTTCTTCACCTATCTGGTGACTTCTCCTCTCATTCACTCATTCGGGAGTGAAGATACCATCTTTGACCCCGGCATCTCTCATTCTTTTAAGCCGTGGGTATCTCATCGGAGTGGAACTTTCAAGCATTTCAATGTTTATCCAAACATCTTAAATGAAAGTCCGATGGAGATTTTCTCTTCCACATGCTCCCCCAAGAACAAATGAATTCGGGGCGAGTCTAAGCTATACGACTCGATCAAAAACAAGCGCTTCGTGGGTGGCAACCCATGCTTATCCTTCTATCTTCTTTCTTATTTCTAACACTAAGTGTGGGGGAATTCCTCTACTTGTTGCTTTGTTGTTGTGTGTTTGCCTTTGTTTTCAGGATTCCCGTAGATCGTGATGATTGATGCGCCTATTTTCAATCCAGCCACCCAATATCCGATCTTTATGTTTATGTTTATCCAGGGATATCTTATTAATCCTTTTTTGTGAAAAAAAGATTTCGTTTCCACACTTAGATAGTAGCATTACCTTTTTACGTTCTATAGTTGTTAAGTCCCATTTAAGCCCATCTAGGAAAACATCATTGATAATATTGCGGAATTGATAAGAACAATAATGTTAACAAGGTTGTGATTAAAGTAATGAACGCGTTCTTTATTGAAAACAAAACTAACGACTGCTACTGCAAACAAACGTGTTCAAGAACACGTTTGCTAACCAACACACACACTCGAGTTCTACATTTTCTGGATGCTCAAACTAAACGCCCCAATCCTCTTTATAAACTAGAGGATTAGGGTTACAAGACTTGTTCAAGAAGACTTAACAAAAGATAAGACCAAATATATTTAAACAATTAAAAGATCTCCTGTAATCTTCACTTCTTCTTGAAGATTATTCATTTGTCATCTTCGGTCCTTCTAGTTTTGTAATAATCAAATTATAATTCCCAACAATCTTCCCCTATTTGATATTACAAAACTAACTTCAATGCTTCCCCTTGACTTGAACATGTCACCACAAATGATAAGCAAGCTGCAACACAATCTTCTTCCCCTTTTTGTAATCATCCAATAGGGGTCTTCCATGCAACTTGAATCAAAATGCTTCCCCTTAAGTGGTGCATGTAGATGGTTAAACAAGCTTCCCCTGAAACTAAGCATGTTTACCATCTCTTGAATCACGAACTCTGTAGGCTCCATGAACTGATTACTGATGAAGAAAACCGAATATAACGAACATGATGAAGAAGTTGAATCTCCCAAACTTGAGTCTTATATCTTGCACTATCCACGTGACTCCAAACTTATCTCAAGAAGCAGGCTACCAGGACCTCTTGATAAAATCTAGCAAATGTGAGCATTAAGCGCAGGGGAGATACAATAGATCACACACTTTTGCTATATTCATCAAGTCTTTGTCACCACCGTATAAAACAAGCAAGTTATCTCCAAATAATGTTCGTCATTTGAGATATGATAAGAACACGCACCTGTGAAACTCAACTACAACATCAAATAGATCATATTCACTTTTCTTCTTCAAATAATCACCCAACACAAGCCATAAAAATAAAGAATGTATCGTGATCCATCTCTTGAATCTTCGGACTTCAATTCGGCTTAAAATAGTATCTGATTTAGTACGAACAAGACATGTTTATACACCTTAGTTATGGGTCTTGGGGTCCTAGACCATCCTCACCATAACTGACCATTTGATCCTAGATCAAACCCAATAATAATTCGTGTGGTCCCGGACCCACGACATCATTACGTTAGGAAACAGCTCATAAACACCAAACCAAAATAATAAACCAAGCCATCATATCGTCCAAGATCCAAAACTTGAGCAACCAGAAATAACCGAAAACCATGAGCAGAAATAATATTCGAAGACCAGAATTAATTAGATCTGGTTACCAGACCTAATTTTCAAAAACAGACTTAAATTCTGAAAGCAGACCTAATCAACGACCAGAATTATCCATCACTGCAACCAGACTTAATAATATCACGGACCAGACTTTATCACCAACCACGTGTACCATGCGACAAAAACAACTTATCTGTACGAGGTGACTTAAATACCACCAATCTGCCCATGTCCAAACATGTCCAGCCCATAAACAGTGTTGACCAATAATACATAAGCGACAAATAAGAAAGTCAACAATAGCAGCAACAATCTTGATCGAACCCCACAACGAATTAAAGACCAATTAATTTAATACAGCCTCACTTGCAGAATAAATTCGTCCAATTGAGGTTATTAAAAGCATGCACTAATCGACCAATAACTTTAATTGAATACGAGCTAATGATTGTTGATACAGTCAATCAGACTTTGCCGCCACAAAAATAAAATATTCGATGCCATTTAATTTAGACAGCCAATCGATATACCCTTGAAGAAAATAACGATTAACCTGAATAAAAATTAAATTACCGATCATAAAACTTTTACCAGATCTGCTCCTTTTTCCTTCGAATCTGCTCCATCTCCAACCTTGTAGATCCTAGATATCGAGAGCCACCCGCTCTGATACCAATTGTTAAGTCCCATTTAAGCCCATCTAGGAAAACATCATTGATAATATTGCGGAATTGATAAGAACAATAATGTTAACAAGGTTGTGATTAAAGTAATGAACGCATTCTTTATTGAAAACAAAACTAACGACTGCTACTGCAAACAAACGTGTTCAAGAACACGTTTGCTAACCAACACACACACTCGAGTTCTACATTTTCTGGATGCTCAAACTAAACGCCCCAATCCTCTTTATAAACTAGAGGATTAGGGTTACAAGACTTGTTCAAGAAGACTTAACAAAAGATAAGACCAAATATATTTAAACAATTAAAAGATCTCCTGTAATCTTCACTTCTTCTTGAAGATTATTCATTTGTCATCTTCGGTCCTTCTAGTTTTGTAATAATCAAATTATAATTCCCAACAATAGTGTCGGCTTAGGCCGGTACTTTGAATATTGAGGGCAATATTCAATTCTAAGTGCGGGGGGGGGGGGGGGGGGGGGGTGGGGGGGGGATTCTTAATTGACCAAATTTTAAAAATTTTCACATTTTGTACCTACTAGTCCCCTAGCACCCCCGTTTTGACCAAAAATTTTAAAATTTTTATCGTATTTTTCGTCTAAAAGAAGTGCTTTGCACAATAAAAATAATTTGCTATGCATTAATGCTTCGGTATTAGTGAAAGTTTAGACTTGATTAGGCTAGAACAAAGGGAATCCCGACTCTGCCATAGTGTTTATTTGGCTGCTACCCTTAACGTTTAGGCTAAGTTTTTACGAATTATGCAAATGAAAATGCTAAACGTGGAGTAGTTGGTTCTCTTTAGAGCTCATCGAAGTTATTTGTGGCTTTTTGTTCCCATAAGCTTATTTCACCCAATACTAGTAATCTAGGAATAATTAAGGGTATTAGGTTTTGGTGATGATTAGTTTTTGTCTTCTTAAGAAAATTATTGCTTATAAAAGTTGGGTACACATCAAGGTTACTACAAGTGTCGTGTAACATAAGCGGTGGTTCATAAAGCGGCCCTTGGATCTCTAATTCAGGATGTGTGAGGTCTTGGTCTAACGACCTTGGATCCTCATTTCATGAATGTCTAGAGTCTTGGAATTATCCGTAAAGTTCCGGTTGGTTTATCGTACACGAGATTTGGAGTGGTGGCACTAAAATCAAGCAAAAATGAATAAATCTTATATTTATGTGCTATAAGCTACGGTTCGAGATCGGTCCTTGGATCCTTATTTCCAAAAGACGTTTAGGTCTTGGCTACCCTCTTATAACGGCCCTTGGATCTTTATTAAGGAAGGTGTAAGGTCTTGGTCTAACACCCTTGGAACCTCATTTCCGGAATGTATAAAGTCTTGGAACTCTCCGTTATAACGGCCCTTGGATCCTTTATTCCTAAGGTATAAGGTCTTGGAATTTCCCCGTGAAGCTCCGTAATTTATGGTACAATAAGAAGTTAAGTTGTAAAAAAAAAAAAAAAAAAAAAAAAAAAAAAAAAAAAAAAAAAAAATTGCAAAAGTCAAAAAAATAATAATAATAATAATCCCCATTTTAAATCATCTTGATATGGACCTCATTCTTATGGCAACGGTTTTCGGAGGAAGATTAGAAACTAGTTAGCATTTAAACTAGGTATCTTTATCGGACTAAAAATTATCGAAACGAGAATTTGAAGAAATTCATTTCTCACCAAAAATAAAATAAATAGAGGAAAATAGGAATTTGGGAACAAGGAGTAATACACAATTAACTTCCATAAGTAGTGTTAGCATTTTACAAAAACGTTTGCACAAGGGTTTTTAAACTTAGTCGGGAAGTATAAAAAAGATGATGACGATTAAAATTCCCCGGAATCACCCACTTAGCGTGATTCCCGTTCTATGATGCCATTTTTTATAATCAAGCATGTTATTTACGTTTTGCCTCGTTTTAATTTACTTGCATTTTATAATAAAGTCAAAACGGGGGGATATTTTTGGTAACTTTGATATTCTTTTGATCCTTTCATTACTTCATATGATCGGATTGCTAGGGACTAGCAATTGCTTAGTGTGGGGGATTGATGAGTGGCCTTTTACTCATCATTTTATACCCGAAAAACCCCACAAAAATGACCAAAAACACCCAAATGGACCATATATTGTTGCATATATCCTTGGATTGTGTTTTATGTGTTTCAGGTACAAAAGGATTGAAAACGAGGCAAATATGGACAAAACCGAGCGTGATATGGAAAAGAGCCGAAAACCGAAGCCGGAAAAGACATTTTTATTCGGAATTAAATTCAAGCTCGAAAAATCCCAATTGGCCCTTGGATTATTTTTATTTGGCAATATTGGTCCTTGGATTAACTTTGAAGAATTGGCAGAATGGTCCTTGAAGTTTCCAAGTTTACAACTTTGGTCCTTAACTAAATCCATTTTTATCCTACTTAATACCACATCCGGACCTAACTAAAAACCCATTCACAATATTTAACCCAACCCTCTTAAACCTTTAGCCCATTTCACAAAAGCCCATTCCAAAAACAAAGCCTAAATCCTTTTAATAAAACAATACGGGGTCAAACCCTAAGTCAAACCCCCAACCCAGATAAACACTATTTGCTTACCCCTAACCTCCCATGATTTCCTGCCTAATCACCCTAAATAAGCCAAAAAAAAGTCTGCTGATCTACTCTTGGTGCAGGGCAGATTTGGGGCTTTTCAAGGCCTCAAAAAGCACTTAAATAAAATTCCTAAAAATCTAAGAAAAATGGTGATGGAAAGATAAGCTAGCTGAGATCATTTGTGCAAAATTTTAGCTACAAACAACTTGAAATGATGGAATTAAAAATCAGCAATTGAGGATGTAAAATGGAAAATTTCAAAAAAAAACTAGTCTGCTATGGTTTGGACTGAAATGGTAAATTTCGATCTAAGCTTAAGCAAGAAAAATTGTTACTAAACCCAAACTCATAACAACCTAAATGAGCTAAGAAAAATGCAAAAAGTGGAAAAGAACAAGCTCAGCTTATACTAGCTTATAGGGGCAGCCTTAGGGGTTAAAATTCCTATATCCTATATAAAAGCTCAAAAAAATTCAAAAGAGGCTTAAGGCTTTTTAAATCTGCTACTATATAATCCTAAAAGCTCAAACTAAGTTCACAAATAGGCAAATGAACAGTAGAATGCCAAATTTAACCCATTTTGAGACCTTAACCCATACAGTCCTTAAGTGGGCTGTTTTGGAGTTTTTTTTCTAACTTATAAGACAAACTGAGGTAAGCTATCTAAAATCCTTCAAACTCACATCAAAGGGCATCAACTAGATCAATTAAGCATAAAAAAGTAAATAAGCAAAAAATAAGCAGATGAATAGTAAGTTTGACTTTCATTGACCAAACAAGAAAACTGAAAATTTCATTAATTAAAATTAAATTACAATGCTGGAATTAAAAAGAAATGAAAATAAATAACAAAAAAACTTAAAAAGAAAAATACCTAAATTTAAGCTAAAATAAAACCTGAATATTTTCTACAGCTTCCTATTCTATTTATACTAAAACTATTAGGGTTTCTCTTCTGCTCTTGTGCTTTCTCTGCCCTTGGATGCTTTCTTGGCCCTTGATTTTTGCTTGCTCCCTAATCTTGTGATTGTAGCCGTAGATGGAAATAGTGGTCCTCGGCTTGATGAGGTGGAGGGGGGAAAGGGAAACACAACCATGTGCGTTTCTTGGATGGTAGTGTGAGGTGGAAAGGGACGGGGAGAAGGTTATCAGAGGTTTAGGGTGATTAGGCGGGAAATCATGGGAGGTTAGGGGTAAGCAAATAGTATTTATCTGGGTTGGGGGTTTGACTTAGGGTTTGACCCCGTATTGTTTTATTAAAAGGATTTAGGCTTTGTTTTTGGAATGGGATTTTGTGAAATGGGCTAAAGGTTTAAGAGGGTTGGGTTAAATATTGTGAATGGGTTTTTAGTTAGGTCCGGATGTGGTATTAAGTAGGATAAAAATGGATTTAGTTAAGGACCAAAGTTGTAAACTTGGAAACTTCAAGGACCATTCTGCCAATTCTTCAAAGTTAATCCAAGGACCAATATTGCCAAATAAAAATAATCCAAGGGCCAATTGGGATTTTTCGAGCTTGAATTTAATTCCGAATAAAAATGTCTTTTCCGGCTTCGGTTTTCGGCTCTTTTCCATATCACGCTCGGTTTTGTCCATATTTGCCTCGTTTTTAATCCTTTTGTACCTGAAACACATAAAACACAATCCAAGGATATATGCAACAATATATGGTCCATTTGGGTGTTTTTGGTCATTTTTGTGGGGTTTTTCGGGTATAAAATGATGAGTAAAAGGCCACTCATCAATGTCTCCTAAGTATAGACTCGGTAACAACAAAAGATACACCATCCACTTCAGAATGAATTTCTAAGTCTCCATCTTCACTAGTCAAGACAGTAGCATTCTGCCAGAACTGTGTGATGTGAGAGACATAAAGAGTAGGAGAAACAGTTAGAGCATACCTTATGTGAGAGTGGTTGAGAAAGTCCACAATCTCATAAAACTTTGGTCCATCTCCTTCCTCTGTTTTCTCAAGAAACGCAACCTGATTGTGACGCTTAACAAATTCCAATCCAGCCATTTTTAGTGATGAAAAATGAAAGATTATAGCAATACGATGATCGTTTAAATTGGAATTGAAGTTTTATGTAGCCTATTGGAGGTTATAGGAACTGTTTAGGGTTTTGCGAAATAAGCGTATGAGATAAATTATCTTTAGAAATAGAATAAATGAATTTATGGTAAAAAGATAATTATCTTCTAGAAAAATCCCTATAAATACCTTAAGAATAACGGTTTTACCCCAACGGCTATAAAATTAATTACTGACAAATTTTTACAACGGCTAGTTGAGCCGTACTAACTTTGTACTAACCGTACCAACTGTTGGAAAAATTTTGTTGAGCCGTATGAACTTATTGAAAAGGATTTTAAAATACCATGGCTCAAACATAGTTTTTAGCAAACTATCAGCTATCAACGGATTTGATATGTCTTTACCAATAGCCGTTTGCTTTGGACTAGCCAACTCTTCACAGTTAGATATGGTGAGCTGATAACCATACAATTTTTGGTAAATTGTCAACCATCAACGGATTTGATTAGTCTTTACCAGATACCGTTTGCTCTGGACTAGTTGGTTCTTATGTGGGTTAGACATGGTGAACCAATTACCATTTGTTGTGTGCAAAGAACACATGCTGATGCATTCACTCCATTTCCCATATTTCCCTTAGCAGTGTTTTTATTAACACCAGTACCAATTACTCTGCTAGCAGTTGGAACTGCTGGCTTGGTAGTTGTTACCTTAGGTTTCCAAACTTGGTTTTTCACTACTTGTCTGTTTTGAAATGGTCTTTTAACAGTTGTTGGTGCTGATTTGGAAAACATTTTTGCACCTTGAACTGTTGGCCTTGGGTTAACAGGTCTAATAGGTCTGACAGTCTGAACTGCTGGTCTAGCAGTATGAACTGCTTTGGGTCCAGACCTTAAAAGAACTGATCTAGGTATCATTCTAGTGTTTGTTGGGTGAGTGGGAGGTCTAACAGTGTTCACCCTAGGACTTGAATACCTATTTACCCATTTGTCACAAAAAGCTGCAAGATGGTTAAAACTACCACACGAGTAACAAGCTTTCCTATAGCAGACAAAATCATCCCCTAATTGGTGAGATTTGAGGTCATTCCAATTCCTTTGGTTACCTCTTGGCTTGTTTGTGGTTCTATACATTTCTGCATACCTAACTGTTGGTCTAAAAGGTTTGGCATTTGATCTAGGCCTAACAGTCTCAGGTTTAACCATCTTTGGAACTTTTGGTTCCTCCACTTTAACACTAACAGGCTTAACCACAGCCTGATTATCCTCATCATCAGAAGTCCATTCCTCAATGGTTGGAGCATCTGAGTCCTTAGCTGAGGACACCTTATCCTCAGAAAATGAGGCATCACTTGCACTTTCATACACAGGTTTATCAACTACATTCTCTTTAGGTTGAGGACCATATTTAAGCTCAGGTAGTCCTGGTGTGTTCTAAGTCTATGCCTGGGGGTGTTGGAATTCCTCTATAGGGAGGTGGAACTGACTTATAACCTAGGCCTGACTTAGCTTTATTGAGGATCTGACACTCAACAATCTTACTAACACCCTGAGTTGCAAATTCTAGTGTGTCAACAGTCATTTGAATGTTCTCCTTTGCTTTCTTAACCTGTTCTAGCTCATGTTTCAACACACTAATTTCATTCTCTCTAAACATTAAGTCTCTCTTAACAATAATCATATCATCAGAAAACTTTGACTCATTACTTTTATAATGAACAATTTGTTCTTCTAACACAGCTAAAGCCCTCTTATGATTTGCTAAGTTAAAAGCAGTTTCGGTTAGCTCTTTTCTCTGATCCTCATATCTTTTCTTAAGAGTTTCTAGATCTTTTAAAGCTTCACAAGATTTAGAACATTTAGAAACTTGTACCTCAGAGTCTGAAAATGCCATGAGAGCAATCTCTGTAGATGCTTCTGCTTCCTCCTCTGCAATGTAGCTCCAGTCAAACCCTAAGCCATCAATGGCAACCATGGCTTTTGAGCTTGAATCAGTAACCTCCACAACCCTTGACTTGCTTCCATATCCTCTGCTCTTTCCATCTTGTTGGCTTGGCAATCTGCACTCCCTTGAATAATGACCTTTCTTGTGGCAATTGAAACACTCAATCTTGGACTTGTCATACCCTGCAACATCATTGCTGTTTATGACAATCTTCTTGCCAGTCTTCTTCAAAAATCTCTTAGCTCTCAAGCTGAGAAGAGAGAGCTGCCACTTGATATCCATCTCTTCAATATCATCTTCATCAATCTCTTGAAGATCTGAATGAGTCAACATACTTCCATTGTGCTGAGTAGTCAAGAAAGCACAATAAGTATTCTCATCCAAGAGTCCATTAGTACTGCTTGAAGTGCTAGCAGTACCAATATTGGAACTAGCAGTACCAACTGCTCCAGTCACTTGAACTTCTTCATCTGGACTTGAGGTACTGGGAGTTGATACAAAGGCCAAATTCCCTGAGCTTGAGCTTGAGCTTGAGCTTGATCCAGCAGACTTCTTAATATCATGTTCAACTATCTTGAAGTTGCTATAGAGATCCATTAAGTTCATGGAATCTATATCAGGCTTGTTTTTCCATACAACCACATGCATAGCCCATTCAGCTGGTAGACTCCTCAGAAATTTGGAGTTGAGATCTTCCTGAGGCATCTCAATTCCTAGAACAGCCAATTGACTCACTAGTTTTTGAAGTCTATTAAACATATGATCTAGTGACTCGTTGCTTGTTGCTGAAAAATTCTCAAATTGTTGCTTGAGAAGAGTCTTCTGAGATTTCTTGGTGGCTTTGTTCCCACCATATCTTGCAACAATAGCTTCAAAAAGGGTTTTAGCACACTTAAACTTGCTAAAATTTAACAACTGATCATTGTGAATAGTCATCAGAAGCAAACTTCTCGCCTTAACATCATTCTTGTGCTGTGCCTTCTCTTCAGTAGTGGTTGGCTTAGTTTGCAACTTAGTTTCAGTGACACCCTCAACAACGGTTGTTGTAGTTGCAGGTTTGTACGAATTCTCATCCTCAATAATCTCCCAGAGAGTATAATCTTGAACTTGAAAGAACTGCTCAATTCTTAATCGCCACATATCGAACTCATTGGGTTTAAGCATTGGAAGCTTAGCAGCAATATTAGTCTGACTTGTTGTTGTCTCCATGTCCATCTTTTCTTGAACAAATTCGTCTGGATCTTCTAAACCAAAGTATTAGTAACCTGTCTCTGATACCACTTAACCGGATCTACACACACTCCTTGTGTTAGATGAATACTTTGAATGATGTCTAGTCTAGCACGCGGAATTTACTAGCTAGCACTTAGAAGATTTGTTTGTTTGTGTTTTGTATTAACGAATCAACAATGAATGAACAATGAACACAATATACTTCAACTTTAACGATTCAATATTATTAATAAATAATACGAGTGATCTCTTATCACTAGGGTTTACAACCTTGAATCTTAACAAAACAATACTAAAACAATCGTACCTAAACTTTAACCTAGGCAATCCTTTTATAAACTAAGGATTCCTTTACAAGATAACTATCAACCTAATCGTATAAGATATACACAATATCTTTTCTATAATTATCTTACACAAAACATAAACGAATCAGCAGTACTAACTTTCTTTTCAACCTTACTAACTGCTATAGCTTAATTTCCTAACATTATTTAAGTTGTTAGTTTAACAACTTAAACAGGTTGATTTTGTTTTAAACGCATAGTTAGTTAGTGTGATTTTGTTTATTATTTCATTTTGCTCTGTGTAGTATCACCTGTGTTATTGTTAGTTTATGATAGTATATTTTTGCTTATTAGTTATGTTGTTAGTTTAGTTTTTTGATTGAATTGAATTGGATTGCTTTTTGTTTTGATTCATGTGCTTGCTTTGAACTGTATATGTGTATTATCACTTGTGATATTCACGTGCTTGCTTTGAACTGTATATGTGTATTATCACTTGTGATATTTCATTGTATATGTGATGTATCACTTGTGATATTGCATTGCTCTGTATAATTTGCTTTTACATGGTTATTATTTTTAAATATCACAGGTGATATTTTCAGTTTTACTTCCATTGTTAAAAATATCATATGAAGTATCACCTGTGATATATGCTTGTAAATTTATGTTTTGTGTCTTTTTTTTTTTTTTTTTTTTTTTTTTTTTTTTTTTTTTTTTTTGTATATGAAGGTGCTTTATAACAAACAAGATGTTTCTGTTGCCTGTTGTTGTTAGCTTTTTGTTCGATGTGGGATTTTATATCGATATATATTTTGTGTATTCAAGAATTGAAAGGTGTTACGTATCTCAGAATGGTATGGAGGCGTTGGGCAAGGGATTTAATTTCATCTGATTTGAGGAGGAAAAGAAACCGATATAGCGAGAAGAATGAAGCAATTGAGATAACTCAGTGGACATGTGTGTACATATGTTAAGCAATAATGAGCCAAAGATGATTTCTTTTGTACATAAGCTCAAAGAGCTAAATTCATAATTTGAGGCTGATTTTCTTATTTTTTTTTTTTTTGTTTGATTTATCACTTGTAATTCATACCTTTTCAATATTTATAAAACTTATGCTCAATAGTTTGGAATAAATTTTTATGAGGATTTTTATGATTCATACATTTCTTGTATTTGTTATCACTTGTGATACTGTTTTAAATGTGATGCCACACTTGGGTTTATTCAGATGTTGATATCACTTGTGATATTCTGTTAAAAGTGATGCAACACTTGGGTTGATTTTGAGAATATGTCAACTTTTTATTTTCTTTGTTTTGTTTATTTTTTATACATATTTGGTATATGTAATTCACAGTGTTATATATCTTGTGATATAAAACTTTTAATAAATGACAAAATGTTTCAATTATAGTATCTGTTTAAAACAAAATCAACCTATTTAAGTTGTTTAAACTAACAGCTTAACTATGATAATAAAACATAACAATGAAATATCAAAAGTGATACAATACATGTCATATAGTATCACAAGTGCTCTGTATCATATGTGTTTTATCACCAGTGATAACATCACTTATCATATTTTATCACAAGTGATACATAAAAGTAAAAACTATTCTAGAATTGAAAGTAATTTAACATCCGTTTAAATATTTGAAAAATCAATACATAACACAAATTCCATCATTAAACACTTGTTCAAACTCATCAAAAATAATTATTGTTTAATATATGTACACACACGTCCATTAAAGTAGATGCCTCAATTGGAAGCACCTCGATAATTTCATTCCTCTCACAAATAACAAATTTTTTTTCTTCCTCAAATCAGTTGGAATTAAATCTATCTTACAACGCCTCAATATATATTGTTCTGGGATATGCACGACATTACAATTCTTGAGCACACAAAATATGTGTCAACAACCTTGGTCAACATAGAATCACACAGTGAACAAAAAGCTGACAATAGCACACAACTGAACCATCTTGTTTGTTATGCAACACCTTCATCAAAACAAATAAAACATATTAAAAACAAAAGATATGACATATAATATCACATGTGATATTACCCATATGATGCAGAACAAATTCAAAAAAACTTTAATATGAAGCATTCACAAATGATACTATACATGACATATAATAAAGCTTACCCAGTAAACATAAAAACCTATCAAATAAATAAAATATCACAAGTTATACTACAAATATCACAAGTGATAATACACATATACAGTTCAAAACAAGCACGTGAATATCACAAGTGATAATACTTAAGTAAGAAATCAGTAAACATGTGACCTTTCTTTCATTATATGCAAATCAATAGTCGAATAAAATGGTTGTGTAAAGAGTACTAAAGACAACAACTTTAACATCAAACTCACACATAGGAGTAAACATCTTAGGCATCTGAACTATAACATGATACTAATGACCAAAATTTTGAAATATCACAAGTTGCTAACCAAGGTAGCCACAACTCCTAGAAGTTACAAGATATCTAAATGGAGAACAATCATTAGCTGCTGTTATTTACCCATTAAGGAATGATTAGTGATACTTCCTTTACAGAATTTTCACTCAGCTGTGTCGACCAAGTTGTCAAAGCATTTAGCTGCACAACCTCAACAAGAAAAGAAAATTACTAAATAGTGAAACAATTACCAAACAATTGAGATACAAAAAAAAGGCATATGTAAACACTTGTATCCCTTTGTGGTTGGATCTTTTATAGAAAGCCTCTTCAAATGTTGTGCAAATTCACCATCGACTTCCTAAATTACCATTAACAAAAAATTATTATTATTCAGTTTCTTCAAACCATATTATTGCAAAGAACATTTGAGGTTGCTGTCAATGTTGACTTTGGTTACTATAGTATTTTTTTTCGTAGCAACTTATCCGTTAGAAAAAGTATAACCATTTCTCATGGTTTAGAGAAGTATAAATTCAGGTAAATGAAATTACAAGTATAAATTTAGATAACATCTAAAACAAAAATTTCAAACACAAATATCATTTTGGAATTTATCAAACAGTTGGTGTACATCTAAAAACAAAAGATGCAATAATGAATAATCTGAGTAGACATTGTTGAGTGCTTCAACGAATAATCTAAGTAGACACTGTTGAGTGCTTTAACAATAAAGCAAACTAATAAATCATTGGTGATCTAATAAATGGAAATAATAAATGAAAAAACATGCAATTACATCTTTAAAATTCCAAAGAAAATAATGAATCCTCATCGACATTTATTTCAAGTCATGAACATAATTTCTCAGCCATAAGGTAAAATTGAAAAGGATTAATCGCATGTGATAATTAATTAATTTTTCTTAAAGCAACATCATGCTTCGGCTGAAGCAGCTCCGCCTTCGATTGTTCTCCCTATGGTATGTAAGCATGCAACTTTTTCTTTGTTTGCACATGTACGCTTGTTATGATTAACCTCTACACAAAGACCGAAAACCGTTTTCACTTTGCTCCATTAACTTCTCTCGTCCACCCTTAATATGTTGTTTTTCACGTCCCTTGTTCTGCATCAAATGGACTTCCTGTAAATGAGTAGTTACTAGTCTATCAAATCTTAATATAAGTATAAATGATGTTACCTACTGTCCAGACTAATAAATTATGAATATGATGTGTGGTATATTAGATGTGATATTAGACAACTTGATTTAGTAACTGTTTACACTATTAGCAGTTTAATATCACATGTGATACAACACGTATGATGCATAACAAGCGACCGTATTATCATGCATATATGACGTTAATACGGGCATGGGCAACGGGCCAAACGGGCGCAGGCCAAACACATGTTTAGTGATATAAATATATATATTCTACAATATGAAAGGCTTATGGATTACATCTCTTTAAGTTGGCAATCGGCCATATTTATTTTTTAGATCAATAAAAACCATGTACAAATTATTCTTCATGGCCATAATAAGTAGTTTAATTGAGAGATTAACCCACTGTTGTAAAATGTGCAACAGGATGCATTTGTCAAAATCAGTTGTCAATAAGCACCAAGTATAGTTTCATTGTAATTAAGGATGACAATGTAAAATGATACAATGGTAGTAGGAAATGGTGGACAAATAGTAAGTATGTTACGAGCTGCTCAAACAATCTGATCCTCCTATGTATGAAGCTTATAATATTAGAATGAGTCTCCTCAAATTTGTTGTTTTAGAAAGCAAAGCTAATGAAACAAATATATCCACCATTGTATAGACAGCAAAGAAAACTAGAAAAGGTTAAATTCCTTTGTTTTTGGTACAATGTGTTTTCAACTGAGGTACTAGGACTTTTAATCATCTGGAATAAATGTAGATCACGTTGGGTTATAATGGTCTTCTAAAGAGTAAAATGTGTCAAGTAAGTTATAATAGAAGGCCAGGTGTGGAACCTTCAATGAAACACATCCATTGCTCAAAACTAATATGGTTCTTTTCACTGCCTATTAATTCATCAACAACTTCCAAAATTTCAAGTAGTAGAGCTACACCACTTAGGTACTTAGATGACTAGGCATATGCTATTACTGTAGTTTGTAGGCATACACATGACATCGTCACACAAATGCAAAGAATTAAGAAGTTCCACAACCACAAATAGACTTGAAGTAATGCCCATCTTATGGCCGTTGGCGATTCATGTTGTAGCATTAAAAACAAGTCTAAATGCAGTTCAGGAACCCATACCCAAGCAAGGGGTTTGCTTAGATTTATTATATAAAGTACTAAGTGTTGGGAATTAAATATTCTGAAGGTACTGCTCGTACATCAAAGTACTGCTAGTACATCAAAGTACTGCTAGTTCATGATCAAAGTACTGCTACTACATCAAAGTACTGCTGATCAGTGACTCATAGGATAAGATCGAAAAGATATTTATTGTATTTTGGTCAAACATATACGGTAGATAATATCTTACTCCATGTGCTTAGTTAACAAGTTGTATACATAGATACATGTTGTATCTTATGTACTGACACCAATATGCATAAGTTAAACAAGTAAGTCGGTCAAGACTTTTAGCAAATTTGTAAAGATCTCTTGCAACTATAAAAGAGATCTTAGACTTGGATTTTAGAAACACACAGATAGAAACACATGCATAACATAGACTCATAACTGTTAAGACATAGAACAAACACAAATCACAAGTTGTAACATAAGATTCAAGGTTTTGAAACCCTAGTGAAAAACTCAAGATCACTCGTATTATTTGGAATAATATTGAATCGTTTAGTGAAATACTTTCTTTGTTCATTGTCAAGTAACAAATATAATTCTTCCATTTCCATAACATACATAACCTTCTAAGTGTGGTTAAGTAAATTCCGCGTGCTTAATCATATTAAGTCAATATATCTTATACACAAAGACACAAGGTTTAACCACCTTAACCGTGTATCAAACAGAAGAGGACCTCCACAGTTGGTATCAGAGCTAGAGGTTGATATATTTGAATTAGAAGAAACAGAAATGGAAGCTCATGATGTTCAAACAAATGTTGCTGCAAAGTTACCCATAATCAAACCCAATGAGTTTGAGTTATGGAGGATGAGAATTGAGCAATATTTCATGGTCCAAGATTATACTCTTTGGGATATAATTATATATGGTGATTCCTTTTCACCAAGCTACTCAGAGGTTGTTCTAGAAGGTAAAACAAGTAGAAAAAGAAATACTGGACCAGTGTCAAATGAAGAGAAGATACTGAAGAGAAATGATCAGAAAGCAAGAAATTTGCTGCTTATGACCATTCCTGGTGAACAGATGCTATCATTCAACAAGTATCTTGATGCAAAAACTCTTTTTGAAGAGATTTGTGCATATTTTGGTGGTAATGAAACTACCAAAAAGACACAGAAGACACTACTAAAGCAACAATTTGAAAACTTTACTGCTTTTAGTAATGAGTCTCTTGATAAGCTATTCTCAAGATTACATAAGCTTGTCAGTCAGTTAGCTGTGTTGGGTGTTGAGACAGAGAAGGAAGATCTCAACATGAAGTTTTTAAGAAGTCTACCTGATGAGTTCCACACTCATGTTATTGTCTGGATGAACAAGCCAGACATTGAAACAATGAAACTCAATGATTTGTACAACAACTTCAAAATTGTTGAACAAAGTCTTAGAAAGTCTGGAACTTATGGTACTAGTTCTGGAAACGTGGCACTCTTGTCAGTTCCTAGTATTAGTAAGAATGAAGAGGTAGATGAAGGTGAAAGTGCTCCTTCTACAAGTTCTCACAAGGATGTTGCTAGTCTTGGAGATTCAACATTCTATGCTTTCATTACCAGTCAATCTGATGGCTCTCCTCTCAACCATGAAGACCTTGAGCAGGTAGATGGTGATGATTTGGAAGCTATGGATATTAAATGGCAGGTTGCTTTGCTTAGCATGAGGGCTAAGAAGTATTGGCAAAGAACTGGGAAGCAGATTACCATAAATGGTAATGATACTGCTGGGTTTGATAAGAAGAAAGTAGAGTGTTTCAACTGTCATAGGTTAGGACACTTTGCTAAGGAGTGTAGAAGTCCAAGAAAGCAGGAGAATAGAAACACATGGTATAAGCAAGATAGGAAAAAGGAAGTTACTGTTGAAGAGCCAAAGGCTATGTTGGCTATTGATGGTATTGGTTATGATTGGAGCTCTATGGCTATTGAAGAGGATGCACCACCTAATGCTGCTCTTTTGGCCAATGAATTTGCTCTAATGGCTCATTCTGATTCAGAGGTAAACAATATTACATCTTGTACTGAATCATGTCCTAATCTTAAAGCTTATGAAGACCTTAATAAGAGATTTGAAGCTCATAAACAAGAGCTGCTTGATTCTTTGTTTAATTTGGCTAATCACAAAAGAGGTCTAGGTGTTTTGGAAAAACAAGTCTTACATTTTAAAAATAATGAAATTCATTTTGCTGATGACATCAATATACTAAAAAATGACATTAAGATCAGAAATGAGTGTATTGTTGAGTTGAATGATTCATTAGCTAAACATAAGAATGAAAGAGAAAATGTAAAGGTTTCTGTGGATGTATTAGCACATTCCTCAGAAGGATTCAATAAGCTTTGGGAAGCCCAAGTTATTGATAAAGTTAATTCTGGTGTTGGATTTAAGTCTGTACCCCCACCATACAGAGGTGTTCATTCACCTCCAGGTATTGATTTAGCACACACAGGGTTACCTGAGTTTCAAGAACCAATCATGGAATATGGTTCTAAGGTCACTAAATCTCCAAAGATAGAAAAGGTAAGTAAAAGTTTAGATAAAACTTTATCTTATCAGGACAAGGTGTCCTTTATTAAGAAAGGAGATACTATAGTTGTTGAAGATTGTACAACTGATAGTGATAGTGATGAAGAAGAACAGGTTATGTCTAAACCTGTCTTGGTTAAGAAAGTAGGAACAAGTCTTCCTAAGATAGTCAATCACAACACTAACAGGCCTAAGTCAAATGTTAAGACAGTTAGGAAACCAGTTAGATATTGTGAACAATATAGAACTACAAACAAGCCCAGAGGTAACCAAAGGAATTGGAACAACCTCAAGTCTAACCAATTAGGTGATGACTTTGCATTTTACAATAAAGCTTGTTATACATGTGGTAGTTTTGACCATCTTGCAGCTTTCTGCAACCAAAGGGTAACTGGGTATGAAAACAATAGGGTGAACTACAAAAGGCAAACTTCTCAAACTCTTTTTCACTCTAATACTCATAGAATTAAACCCAGAACAGTCTCAAACAAGTCTGGACCCAAAGGTCCTGTTAGACAAAAAGGTCCTGTTAACAAGGTACTGCCAGAACAAATTAAAGGTACTGGTAAATATAAAGGTACTGTTAGACCTTTGATGACTGTTAACCCAAAATCAACAGCTAAGGATGCAAAAACAACTTTCAAACATGCATCTAAAACTGTTCTAAGGCCCATTCAATCAAAAGCAGTTGTCCACAAACAAATTTGGAGACCAAAGGGTGTGACTTCAAAGTTAGCAGACTCTGCTGAACATGTTACTCACTCTGCTGCTAAGGGTAATAGGGCAAATGCTGTTAAGGCCTCAGCATGTTGGATTCAAAAATCCAATGTTGCATCAACAGTCCTTAAAAGATTAAACTATATTGATGCAAGAGGCAGATTCAAGTCAGTAATGGCTTGGATCCCCAAAGAAAACTAACTTTCTTATTTGTGTGCAGGGACATTCTATTGATCATCAAGATCAAGGATACTCAGATAGTGGATGTTCCAATCACATGACAGGCAACATGTCTTATCTTTCAGATTTTCAAGAATTCAATGGAGGATATGTTACCTTTGGAGGTGGTTTTCGTGGCAAAATTTCTGGTAAAGGTACTATTAAAACCGGAAATTTAGATTTTGAAAATGTGTACTATGTACAAGAGTTAAAGTATAATCTTTTTAGTGTTTCACAAATGTGTGACAAAAAGAATAATGTCCTTTTTACTGACACTGAATGTCTTGTTCTATCTAAGGATTTTAAGATGCCTGATGAAAATCAAGTACTTCTTAGAATTCCTAGAAAGGCCAACATGTATAGTGTTGATATGAAGAACATCATTCCTAAAAAGGATTTAACTTGTCTTGTATCAAAGGCCACATTGGATGAATCAATGTTATGGCATAGAAGGCTTGGTCATATTAACTTCAAAACCATAAATAAAATTGTTAAGAATGGTTTGGTAAGAGGTTTACCTCACAAAAGATTTGAAAATGATCAAACATGCATTGCTTGTCTAAAAGGCAAACAACACAAAGCCACTTGTAAGCCCAAAATTTTTAACTCTATCAATCAGTCATTGTTTATGCTGCATATGGACTTATTTGGACCAGTTTCAGTAAGGAGTATACAACATAAAAAATATTGTCTTGTTATAACTGATGACTATAGCAGATTTACATGGGTTTTCTTTTTAGCCACTAAGGATGAGACATCAAGCATTCTTAAGGAATTCATTACACTGATAGAAAACCAAGTAAGCAAGAAAGTCAAAGTCATTAGGAGTGATAATGGGACAGAGTTTAGAAATAGAGTTATGGATGATTTCTGCAAAGAAAAAGGTATTAGGAGAGAATATAGTGTTGCTAGAACACCACAACAGAATGGAGTGGTTGAAAGAAAGAATAGAACACTAATTGAAGCTGCTAGAACAATGTTAGCTGATTCTAAGCTACCTATAATCTTTTGGGCAGAGGCAATTAACACTGCTTGCTATGTTTCAAAATAGAGTTTTAGTTGTACAGCCTCACAATAAGACATCATATGAACTCTTTAATGGTAGAACTCCTGCAATAGGATTTCTTAGACCTTTTGGATGTCATGTGACAATTCTCAATACCTTAGACCATTTAGGAAAATTTGATGGTAAAGCAGATGAAGGTTTCTTAGTTGGATATTCTCTTGTTAGCAAAGCTTTTAGAGTTTACAACTTAAGAACTGAGAAAGTTCAAGAAGAACTACATGTGGAGTTTCAGGAAAACAAATCCAGTGTAGTAGGTCAAGGACCCAAATGGATATTTGATCTTGATTATCTAACAAACTCTATGAATTATTTACCTGTTGTTGCAGAAACTAATAATTTTTCAGGTTCACAAGCAACAAATGAGGTGGAGTTAGATAAAGATCATTCTGATGTCATTATGCCATTGTGGTCAAGTACCAGTGTGGATTTAGCTTCAAACAATGATGAATCTTCTTCTGGTAAAGCAAAAGAGGATGTTGAGGCTCAAAGAAAAGATGTTGGAACAGAGGAACAACTCAATATGTTGAATATTGAAAGTACTGCTGAGACAGAGCAAGGTACTGTTAGTACTTCTCAAGGTACTGTTAGTTCAGTTGAAGGTACTGCTGGTCCTTCACACTCAAAAGATGCAGAGTTCCAAGAAGATGAAGTGGATTTGACTAATCTTTCATCATCGTATCATGTTCCCACTACACCACACACAAAAATTCACAAAGTTCATTCCCTGGATAATGTGATAGGAGATATACAATCTGGTGTGAAGACAAGAAGACAACTAGACTCTTCAGACCAAAAAGGGATTCTTGATGCCCTTTATGCTTCAAAACAACATGAACTTTCAAACTCATGTTTATTTGTATGTTTTCTCTCTCAAAAGGAACCAAAGAATATTCTTACAGCCCTAGATGATTCAAGCTGGGTAGAGGCTATGCAAGAAGAGCTTCTTCAGTTCAAGATTCAAAAGGTTTGGGTGCTCGCTGATTTACCTACAGGTGAGAAGCTAATTGGCACTAGATGGGTTTTTAAGAACAAAAGGGATGACAGAGGAATTGTGATCAAGAATAAGGCTAGACTAGTAGCACAAGGGTACACACAAGAAGAAGGAATAGATTATGATGAAGTTTATGCTCCAGTAGCAAGGATTGAGGCAATTAGGCTGTTTCTAGCTTATGCTTCATTTTTAGGCTTCACAGTCTACCAAATGGATGTCAAAAGCGCATTTTTATATGGTGAAATTGAAAGAGAGGTGTATGTTTCACAACCTCCTGGCTTCATTGATCCATTACATCCAAACAAAGTGTACAGAGTAGTGAAAGCTCTCTATGGCCTTCATCAGGCACCAAGAGCTTGGTATTCAACACTTGCTTCCTATTTATTAGAAAATGGATTTCAAAGAGGAAAGATTGATCAGACACTTTTCATCAAACAGCACAAGAAGGATCTTCTGTTAGTGCAGGTGTATGTGGATGACATTATCTTTGGATCTACAAGGAAGGAAATGTGTTTAGAATTTGAGAAGCTTATGAAAGATAAGTTTCAAATGAGTTCTATGGGAGAACTTACATTCTTTTTGGGTTTGCAAGTTAAGCAATCATCTGAAGGCATATTTATTAGTCAAGACAAATATGTTGCAGAGATACTTAGAAAATTTCAATTTGCTGATTCAAAAATAGCAAGCACACCAATGGACTCAGAGAAGCACCTTCTGAAAGATGAAGATGGAGAAAATGTAGATGTACACAATTACAGATCTATGATAGGCTCTTTGATGTATCTTACATCATCTAGACCTGATATCATGTTTCCTGTTTGTGTCTGTGCAAGATTTCAAGTTACTCCAAAGGTTTCTCATTTAACTGCAGTCAAGAGAATTTTTAGATATCTTAAAGGTCAACCAAGGTTGGGTATATGGTATTCTAGAGAATCTCCTTTTGATTTGGTAGCATATTCAGATAGTGATTATGCTGGTGCTAGCTTAGACAGAAAGTCAACAACTGGAGGATGTCAATTCCTTGGGTGTAGACTTGTCTCATGGCAGTGTAAGAAGCAAACAAGTGTGGCAAATTCAACAACTGAAGCTGAATATATAGCTGCTGCAAGTTGCTCTAGTCAAGTTCTATGGCTTCAAAACCAACTCCTTGATTATGGGTACAATTTCTTAAACACTGTTATTTATATTGATAATAGTAGTACAATTTGTATTATTAAAAATCCGGTACAACACTCTAAAACAAAACACATTGAAATTAGGCATCACTTTATAAGAGATTGCAATGAGAAAAGATTAATTCAAGTTCTTAAAATTGCTTCAGAGCATAATTTTGCAGATCTGTTAACTAAAGCTTTTGATGTTTCAAGGTTTCAGTACTTAATAGCAAGTATTGGAATGCTTAATCTTTAAATTTTCAATATGATGTGTTTTTGTACATAAATTTTTAAAAGTACTGCTGGATTTATAAGGTACTGCTATATCAAAATTTGAATTGTGTTATTCATACAGTTGGTTTTATGATTAATCTAATGCAAGACAAGTACTTTGTACATTGTTCTTTTGGTTTTAGACTAACTATTTCAGGTATGAATATGTAAACACAAAGGATATTTCAAGTGAAATGGGAACAGCAGAATGCCTATTAAATTGCTGACCATAGTAGATTTATGATGGACTGAGTTTAGGAATTAAACCTCCTTAAAACTTCTTTCTTGAAATCTAGTTATGATATTTCACATTGAATTGATGACTTAGTTGATCAGATAGTAACTGATACAACTCAATTTCTATCATTTTATACTTTCAAGTATAATGAGTTAGTCTAAGGACATCTGATAGAAATAACAGCTAGTAAAAGTGAATCTAACACTTGTGTTGGAGGTAACAATTGCTATGAGCTGGAAACCCTGTCAAGAAAATCTTTTGAATAGATTTATCTTTTCACAGGCAGTTAGTGATAACTGAAATACATTGGTTCTCACACAACCAGAGGTTATTTTTAAACCGAAATTTTGATTAGGTGTCTGTTAAACACTTGATTTCTTCAAAATGGTTGGACGTAGTATGATTTTTCAATTCTCAAAATCATGAACATACTACTAAGTTAAATGATTTCTTAAAATGATTTTCAAGGATTCAGAAAAACCATTCATTTATGGATTATGAATCAAAATGTCCACTGATTCACCTCTCATAGGAGTTAACACACCTAGAAGTGATGAGGACAGCAACTTAAACTCTTAAGGAATTGATGGCTTCATGTACAATATTGTCTGAAAATAAGTTCAAACTGATAGATCAGGTGATATGAAGAGAAGTTCTGTAGTACATAGTGAGATCTTCCAAACAAGGGGAGGAAACAAAAGTTATTTGCTTCAGGGGAGGTTATAATCTCAGAGAAGGAAATAATTGCCCAGAAAAGGAAGAATAAACCAATATATGGAAGGAGAAGACAAGAGCATACAAGATGATGATGTAGAGGTTGAAAATGATTAGAACAGATCAAATATCTAGAAGGGATGAAGCATTCCTAAAGGAGAAAGTTCTATCTAGATCAAACGAAGGAAAGATTCAATTTCAGTTCATTATGTTTGTTTATCACTTGCAAAGGCATGCTGATAGATGATTTCACTTGTTGAAATCATTGCCTCTTACAATTCCTCCATCCAAGGAAATTGCACCATCTTTTGGTACAATGTTTTGAATTGCTGAAGTCAAAGAAGAACAAAGCAGATGAGTTCAGAATAGAAGAATAGTTCAGATTCATGAAGTGTTTGAAAGATCTTCACAAGTCCTCATTTAATTCAGAAAACATGTTTGAATTGATTCACATGTTTAGGGGAGGATTGTTGGGAATTAAATATTCTGAAGGTACTGCTCGTACATCAAAGTACTGCTAGTACATCAAAGTACTGCTAGTTCATGATCAAAGTACTGCTACTACATCAAAGTACTGCTGATCAGTGACTCATAGGATAAGATCGAAAAGATATTTATTGTATTTTGGTCAAACATATACGGTAGATAATATCTTACTCCATGTGCTTAGTTAACAAGTTGTATACATAGATACATGTTGTATCTTATGTACTGACACCAATATGCATAAGTTAAACAAGTAAGTCGGTCAAGACTTTTAGCAAATTTGTAAAGATCTCTTGCAACTATAAAAGAGATCTTAGACTTGGATTTTAGAAACACACAGATAGAAACACATGCATAACATAGACTCATAACTGTTAAGACATAGAACAAACACAAATCACAAGTTGTAACATAAGATTCAAGGTTTTGAAACCCTAGTGAAAAACTCAAGATCACTCGTATTATTTGGAATAATATTGAATCGTTTAGTGAAATACTTTCTTTGTTCATTGTCAAGTAACAAATATAATTCTTCCATTTCCATAACATACATAACCTTCTAAGTGTGGTTAAGTAAATTCCGCGTGCTTAATCATATTAAGTCAATATATCTTATACACAAAGACACAAGGTTTAACCACCTTAACCGTGTATCAAACAGAAGAGGACCTCCAGCACTAAGCAATGCTAATCATGCGGGTTTGAATCATTAGTGTAACCTATTTGTAGCAACTATACTTATTAATCTACTGCAAAGAATCCTAGCAAAAAAAAAATTAACAAAAATCTATGAGATACAAAACACGTGATTTACAAAATAACTAAAAAAATAAACTCGTAAATAACTAAAAAACGCATGATTCTTCTTAAACCTTGTAATAATCTGAACCGCATAGCTCTTAACATCCTTACACACCTACACCTCCGCCCGTCCCTCACCAAACACCAAAGACAACCTAAACAAAAATGCCTCAACCATAACCACCCCAGCCAGACACTCCATCCCACACTCCCCATCAACAACCCCCTTCCTAACTTACCCACCTACCCCAACCTACACCCCTCCCACGTCATTCCCATTCTCACAACACATAAATAACTGTCAACTAAACTTACGACATCACTCTTAAACCTAACTATCTCGTCTTTTAAATTTAAATTACTTACCTGATATATACTAGGTGCAACAAGTGCACTTGGTTTAAATAACCGTTATGAGACCGAATAAAATAAGTTAATTCTAAAATATAAATCTCGACTTCTTGAGCACCAATGTATCAAGTAAAACATGGATATCTCGACTTCTCGAGCACCAATGTATCAAGTAAAACATGGATATAAATCTCGATTTCTCGAGCACCAATGTATCAAGTAAAACATGGATAATATACTTGTGATACCTAATTACTCATCACCTTCAAGCCAAACATGTAGAGGACTTTAAACAAACACTTAATAGGCACTATTCATGGTGTACTTTTAACAACCATTTGATATGCATAACAAACAAAAATATAAACTTAAACACATTAACTTAAAGATCTATTCGGGAAGAAAATTAACCATATTGAGAAGTAGTGGTGGTACAGTGACCGGTCAATGTGCTGGTACAATGGTGTTGCGGTGGTGGTACAGTGGTGATACGGTGATGGTACGGTTTTAGTGCGATTGTAGTACGGTGCTGGTGTGGTGTTAGTACAGCGTTGAATGAATTTGGGTGGTTGATTTTGAATTTGGGGAAGATGAGAGATAATTGGGGAAGAACACACTTTTTGTGTGTGTGAAAAATGAAGTGGATAAAATAGAGGTAGAAAGAAAAAGTTATTTTTATAGTTAAATAAAAAAGGTTTTGTATGATTAAATGTTAGGTTTATTCTCACCATTGGATCAAACTAAATCGATGATGAGGATTTGTCCATTGGTATGCACCAAAATAAGGGTATGCAAATGAACTTTTCTCTTGTAGTTTAATATGCTAAATTATTACTCCCTCCGTCCCATATTAAAGGTTAGTCATGTACGTTTCCTTACTAGACAGTAAAGTTCTACATTTACTTGCTATACTAATATCTATGAAACAAATCATATTGATCACATAAACAAACGTGTGTCGTGTTGTTTATCTGCTACATGATGTTGTTTCATGCACAAGTGGGAGAAATCTTATAATTGTGCGCAAGAAACAACACATAGAGATATGATTTAAAGGATTCTCTTGACCGCAAGGTAAGAAACTAACGTTCTAAATATGACTAATACACATCTAATTCAAGAAACACTTGGTGTTGAAATTTAGCTTAAGTGGGAGCTGTTAGTTTATGGACATATTTTAATATGTGTATGACCGGATTCGAACTTGAGACTACGGGATTGCACACTTTACGTATGAGACTCGATGTTTAAATAATTAATATAAAATGTTATATTTAATTATTAAATTCACAATAAATGACTAAAGAGCGTTAAGTAATTAACGGAATTGACTAACGGTCGGTAAATGTCAATGGGGTACGAAGAAAAGGAAACAAGTCAAGAGAAGGTTCTAGAAACCCTCTCTTGGGCTTGTTTGTGGCCGAACAATGGGATCCCACATAGGAAATCATTGTAAACTTGATATCTACCATAAGGGTATAAATACATCCCCATGTATTCATCCTTTAGTACACTTGATTTCAATAGAAGGCCAAACTTCTTCTTTTCTCCTCTCTTGTTCCTAGGTTGACGAGTGAAACCCTACAAAAGGGATTTGCGAGTAACCTTGAACATAACAAAGTGTTTGGTTAATCTATTGTGATCAAGAACTAGCATTCACATCGAATCGCTAATAGTACATGTGTACAAGAACGTGGTGCAAACACATTATTGTTTGCTACTAAGAGGTGATCGACTTTGTGTTAGTCGACTTTTACAAAACCCTTTATTAGGGTTTTACTTGTTCTTGTTTATTGATTCCTTGTTTCGCTAGGAATCACAAAGGTACGCATTTTCGTTTATTTTTCGGTCAACTAATTACATGTTATATGATCCTTACGCTTTCGCATGCTCTTTGATGTTTTATGTGTTTTATATATATGTTAGTCATGTTATGTAATTCCAACAAAGAGTACTCGAGTTAATGTGAAGCGCAAATCTACTGAAGACAAGGTTTGTTGTGAGAAGGTGTTCGAGGTAGATGAAGCTCTTGACAGTGAAAACTCGAGGGCGAGTTCTTCTCAAGTGAGGGGGAATGATGCCAACAAGATTCAAGGCCGAGAAATGTGCATCATTTTCTCTACGGCGTAGGGCTAAAGCCTTACCTACGCCATAACTTTCTATCATTAAGTTTATTTTTAGTAGTCGTATTTGAGTTACGCCATAACTGGATATTCCAGTTGCGATCGTAAAACTCATGTGTCAAAGTTGCGCCGTAACTAGGTTTACCACTTACGTCGTAACAATGTTGTGAGTCAGTTTCCTTATTTTAGTTTAAGACGGTTCTAGATGTAATTTAATTACTTTCTCCCCAAGTTTGGCTTCCCTATAAATATAGGGCTTGGGTTTATTGTTTAGTATTCCTGTAAATCATTAATAAATTGTGTTTTAGAGTTTATCTCTTGTTTTGGGTTTTATTCCCGCAAGGTGCGCCTTGGTTATCACCCTTGGATTAGGGTTTATCTAAATTCGCTTCCGCGTGTCCTGCGTCAACTAGCCATTATATATTTTTGTGTTTACAAAACATTTTTTCCTTCTATTCTACATAACTTCTATTGTATGTATTGTAAACTTTAATAATTTCTATTGTGTGTATCATTACATTGAGATTATTACGGGACACCACTTAATCTCTTTCCGATGAATATATACATGTGTCATTTAGATTATATCTGTTACTAGTATATATTAATTACAGATACACAAACACCTCAATTTTAAAAGAAAAATAATGTACTCCTATTAATTCAATTGCATATTGTTGGTTTCATTCTTTTATTACATAGTAGGAATATTACAGATTTTCAAATCATAAAAAGTATGAATATCATCACTAGTATAGTGGTAGGGCTGAGCAACGGGTCAAACCCAACCCGAATTGACTAAACCTGACCCAGCTTGAAAACCGAATAAGGGTAAAACGTGAACGGAGAATCGAACTGAGTAAAAGCTATCGAAACCGAAATCGAACCAAATAAGGTCGGTTCGGATCAGTTTAGCTATTTCGAACCGAATAAGTATGTTTTGAATCGAACCGAATCGAGTAAAACCGAAATAATTATACAGAACCGAAAACCGAACCGAATAAGGTCGATTCGGTTCTGTTCGACCTTGTTTCGATCAGTTTATCGGTTCGGGTCAGTTTTCGGATGATTTTGCTCACCATATATAGTGGTATTTGAAACTACCTAGTACAAACTAAAATAGTCTTTCACAAATTTAGGGCCCGTTTGGTTTGTTGCTAGGAATCACAATGGATATCAGATTTGGTATAGAGTAGAATGACAATGGATATGAAAAAGTGTATACTTACGATTGTTTATGTTTGGATGACAAAATAAGGTATGAAAAAGTGTATAGATATTTGAGAGTGCGTTTGGTTTGTAGACGGGTTTAGAATGGGATTTGGATTTGGGATTGGTTTGAAAGAAATTGAGGTGAGAGAAAATATTTAATTAAGTAAAAATGTATATAATTTATAAATTAATAGTGAATTTAAAAATATTTAATAGGATAGAGAAAGAGATAATTTTTGAGATTGTGGTACAATATGTGGCTGTGAGTAAAGAAAGAATTCAAATGTGTGAGTAAAGTACATGTCTATCAACAAAACCTACCGAAATATGTTGGAATAAGTTTTTGAATCAAATCATTTATGTTATTCCAATAGTATCAAACCAAACTACAACTTTCAAGAATCATTTCATTCCTACAAGTCAAAACCTGCATACCAAACTGCCCCTGAGTTTTATAGTGGAAAAGAGAGGGGCCCACGGGAATGGATTTCATAGATACCAAATTGGTGTGTAATGAATCTATGGCTATGATATACCCATTTTATTCCCGAACCCATTAAACAAACACCTTGAATCAGAATGAAATTAATAGACCCATTCCGATTGGGGATACCAAACGCACCCTTAAACAAAAGGAACAAAAAACAAACATAAAATTGGGTCAACCTAGAACCCAACAAACCCATATAACTATCCAAAATCCAAATTCCGGGTCAGCCACACCCCATAAACCCTAATCCAACTCATCTCCCCTCTTTCCTTTAGGGTTTAAGCAGCCAGCCACCTCTCATCCCATTACACCCAAAAACATCAAAACATGAGACCACTAGACGAATCCAAAACAACACAAGTATTCGAAAAACTCTTCAAATTCACAGGCAACAACTTAAAAAACATAGTCGAATCCCCCTCCCACGAAGGCCCCGACCCAAACCCAGGTCGTTACTGTTTCCTTCTCCACAAAAACCACGTCTACTACGTCTCCGAGTCCCTAGTCAAACGAGCCGCCAACATCAAACGAGAGAATCTCGTTTCATTCGGTACCAACATAGGAAAGTTTACCAAAAGTGGAAAGTTTCATTTAACTATACAAGCTTTGAACTTGTTAGCGAATAATGCTAAACATAAGGTGTGGTTGAAGCCTACTAGTGAGATGAGTTTTTTGTATGGGAATGATGTTGTGAAAGGTGGGTTGGGGAGGATTACTGATAATATTCAGGCGTATGATGGTGTTGTTGTGTTTTCGATGTCGGATTTGCCGCTTGGGTTTGGGATTACGGCGAAAGGGACTCGGGAGTGTAGGAAGATGGATCCGAATGGGCTTGTGGTTATTAGGCAGGCGGATGCCGGGGAGTATTTGAGGAGTCAGGATGATCTTTGAGTGGTATGTTTTCGTGTAATTTGTTTTTTTTACGGTTTTGTGAGTTTGTAATAGGCTATTTTTATGGTTGTTTAGGTAAATGTTAGTTAATAGGTAAATGTTACCTACAAGCATCTAATGATGTGTTTTAGTTAGATTGGTTTAACTACCCTCAAGTTTTGGTTTTGTTGTAGTTTAGTGAAAAAAAGGACTTGTGGTGTGCCAATTGAGTATAATAAGTGTGTGCATACCAATTGTATAATAGTTCATGAATTGAATGCCTATTGCTATAAAATGGGTTATGGGCTTTTATTTACACTTGGTATGTCACATAACTTATTGCACCTGATTGGCATACCATTTCAAAATATGTGACTGGGTAATGTATGTTTGAAGATCAATTTTTTCCTAAAACAATTCAAAACATTGAAAAAGAACTGAAACTTAAGTGGTAAAATCTCTTAGGTGGAACATTGGTGATGTTTGGTTACACTTTAGTGATATTTTCCCCCGAGATAACTACATTCATACAAAGTTACAGACTTCCTGTGGCTTTGTTACATGCTTACACTGCAAGATTAAATATAATATATGATTATTGTAAAGGGAATATCTTAGCTACACCAAGGTGTAGCCAATTTAGCTGTATCAAAATGCCAATCTGAGGCATAAAACACCAATTTCAATTGACATTCTAAACTAGTTCCGCTTCCTATCCTATCACATCCACATCTATTATTGATATCTGCAACAATATATATGATAGATGTTGGAGGTGAAGGAGTACGAAGGTTAACAAGTTTAGAATATTAAATGGCGTCATAATTGGGGTTTTATGCCTCAAATTAGCATTTTGGTGTAGCCAAGATATCCCCTATTGTATGATGCATTATTGGCGCTTGAGATTGTTGTGTGACAATGTTCATGGAACCATGTAGATGATTTTCACTTTTCAAATGTTAGTTTTGTTATTATAGGATTACATATAGATGTTAGCAGGACTAGGATATCCATCACATGTTTATGTTTGTACTTTGTATATAAGCAGATTTAATTTACCAAGAATTTCATTCTTAATCTTTGTGAGAGCTGACCATTTGTAATTGGTGCCCCAATATAGCAGTTTAGGTCGTAAAGCAATTAGTAACGATTAACCGTTTTCATGAGCAAAGAGCATTTCAGTTTTAAGTTGGAAACATAAGCTATTTGCTATCAAAAACAGATACATATCTATTAAGTTGCAAAGTACACAAAGTAATTTCATAACAGTCATCAAAATAATTTTCTAAAGAATTCATCAAAACCAGAAAACACTAAGCAATATAATAGTGATAATTCTGAATCTGTATGGATAGAAAAAGGGAACAACACTTAATCCATAACAAAAAGCCTAGGTATGCAAAATCCCCTGGTGTTGACCCGAAACTGGCCTCAGTTATATAAAATGATCGGGTATATTTGCCCGAACCTTGTATGAACCTCTGAGTTAATTATGGTTGGGTTATATCTGACGTCCCTAGTTTACTCCATTGTATCTGATTTCCACATTGATTGTAGATATTTTAGTACATCTGATTAATTTTGGGTGTATTCCTTTGTAAATTATTGAGGTTAACTGAATATTTGAATGTAAAATGTACGTTAACCTCACATGAATATATTTTGATTCAAGAATAAAGAGGTTGCTATTGAATCTAGATCAACTTTAATCTTGATAAGTTATGTACTCTTTTTATTCGTTTGACTATCCTAGTACACACATGCTTATTCATGGTTTCACTTACTTTAAAACGGGTTATGGTGCACCAACTTCACCTACCAGGCGTATTGTTGTACATGTTTATATTGTTGGATATTGATGTTTATATGGTGTATATGATTATATTCACCAAGGATACATACAGAACTTCAGCAAGAAGTTGTTCCCTTTCAAATATATATGTTTTTTATATCATTTGTTTGGTCACTTGGTTACTAATCATTGTTCTTTCTTTCTTAGTTAAAGAGTAGAAAATTGTGAAGAAGGTCGATGAAAATTCAGTAGACAAAAGCCTGTTGGAAAGACGTGAAGACAATTTTGAATATTTTGTATGTTGAATGATATTCTGACATTAAGACAATGGTTACAAATTTTGAATAGTTTGTATGTTTATATTGTGAGTAAAGAAAGAATTCAAATCTATGAGTAAAGTACATTTCTATCAACAAAACCTACCGAAATATGTTGGAATAAGTTTTTGAATCAAATCATTTATTTTATTCCAATAGTATCAAACTAAACTGCAACTTTCAAGAATCATTTCATTCCTAGAAGTCAAAACCTGCATACCAAACTACCCCTGAGTTTTGTAGTGGGAAAGAGAGGGGCCCACGAGAATGGATTTCATAGACCCCAAATTGGTGTGTAATGAATCTATGGCTATGATATACCCATTTTATTCCCGGACCCACTAAACAAACATCTTGAATCAGAATGAAATTAATAGACCCATTCCGATTGGGGATACCAAACGCACCCTTACAACAATAAAAAACAAAAGAACAAAAAACAAACATAAAATCGGGTCAACCTAGAACCCAGTCAACCCATATAACTATCCAAAATCCGAATTCCGGGTCAGCCACACCCCATAAACCCTAATCCAACTCATCTCCCCTCTTTCCTTTAGGGTTTAAGCAGCGAGCCACCTCTCATCCCATCACACCCAAAAACATCAAAACATGAGACCACTAGTCGAATCCGAAACAACACAAGTATTCGAAAAACTCTTCAAATTCACAGGAAACAACTTAAAAAACATAGTCGGATCCCCCTCCAATGAAGGCCCCGACCCAAACCCAGGTCGTTACTGTTTTCGTCTCCACAAAAAACCACGTCTACTACGTCTCTGAGTCCCTAGTCAAATGAGCCACCAACATCAAACGAGAGAATCTCGTTTCATTCGGTACCAACATAGGAAAGTTTACCAAAAGTGGAAAGTTTCATTTAACTATACAAGCTTTGAACTTGTTAGCGAATAATGCTAAACATAAGGTTTAGTTGAAGCCTACTAGTGAGATGAGTTTTTTTTATGGGAATGATGTTGTGAAAGGTGGGTTGGGGAGGATTACTGGTAATATTCAGGCGTATGATGGTGTTGTGGTGTTTTCGATGTCGGATTTGCCGCTTGGGTTTGGGATTGCTTGGTATTAGTACGTGTGTACAAGAACGTGGTATTAACTCACTATAGTTTATATCTTGGATTGAATTACAAAATGGTAAGGGGTAATTCGTTAATCCAATTATAAACCCTAATTAGGGTTCTTGATCTTGATTGAAGAATACTTGAAGTTGATTCTTGTTTAGCTAGAATCAAAGGTACGTTTACTTTATTATTCGGTTAACTAATTATGTGTTATTGATCCTTAGCTTCCGCATGTTCTCTTTGATGTCATGTGGAAAGTTTCATTTAACTATATAAGCTTTGAACTTGTTAGCGAATAATGCTAAACATAAGGTGTGGTTGAAGCCTACTAGTGAGATGAGTTTTTTGTATGGGAATGATGTTGTGAAAGGTGGGTTGGGGAGGATTCCAGATAATATTCAGGCGTATGATGGTGTTGTGGTGTTTTCGATGTCGGATTTGCCGCTTGGGTTTGGGATTGCGGCGAAAGGGAATCAGGAGTGTAGGTAGATGGATCCGAATGGGCTTGTGGTTATTTGGCAGGCGGATGCCGGGGAGTATTTGAGGAGTCAGGATGATCTTTGAGTGGTATGTTTTCGTGTAATTTGTTTTTTTTTTACGGTTTTGTGAGTTTGTAATATGTTGTTTTTATAGCTGTTTAGGTAAATGTTAGTGAATAGGTAAATGTTACCTACAAGCATCCAATGATGTGTTTTAGTTTGATTGGTTTAACTACCCTCAAGTTTTGGTTTTGTTGTAGTTTAGTGAAAAAAAAAGGACTCGTGGTGTGCCAATTGAGTATAATAAGTGTGTGCATACCAATTGTATAATAGTTCATGACTTGAATGCCTATTGCTATAAAATGGGTTATGGGCTTTTATTTACACTTGGTATGTCAGATAACTTATTGCACCTGATTGGCATACATAATAGGGTCAATCCGAGTAGAAGAAGTAGGTACAACTGGTAATGCAGGTGTAGCAGGATCAACTGTCCAAGTGGGTGTAACTGGTGCTATCAGCCAGGCCTCGACCTCCTCATCTACCCACTGATCCTCGAAATCCATGTCATGATCCTCTTCTGGATCCTCTTCAATCTCCATATCCATCTCCTCCTCTGATTCCTCCATATCAAGGGCGGGAGAAACAGGGAAGTCAAACACATCATCAAGCGATAGTGGTGCCTGCTCGGGTATCTCTGGTAAGGACTCGGGTACGTGAACTGGGGAAGCTGGTACTGACATAATGCGCTGCAATCGGCATACGAGTTCAAAATTAGTAAAAAGAGATTTTTATATAAATAATCTTTTATATAAAGAAATAGTGATCGAAAGTAAATCAAGTATATATAAATATCATTTATATAAGTGTATATATAGATAACCTTTATATAAATACGTGTGTATATAAATATTTATATACTTGCGCGTATATATAAATATTTATGTAAATACATGTGTATATAATTATTATTTATATAGACAAGTGTAATAGTGTATAGTAGGGGTGAGCATCGGGCCGGAACCGACCTGTCCCGACCCGAAACCGAATAGTCCCGAAACCGATAACCTCTAAAACCCAGCCCGACTCCCGACCCGAATAGTCCCGAAATCTCCTCTGTTTTGTTGGTTTGTTGTTGGGAGCATCGGTTTCTTTGTATTTTCTCGGTCAGGCTTGAGCAAAACTGACTCCCGACCCGACCCGAGTCCTAAAAAGCTGGAAACCTCAGCCCGAATCCCGACCCGAGTTGAGTTCGGTTTGTGTCGGTCGAGGTCGGTCGGGTCGGTTTGTGTCGGTTGTCGGTCGTCGGTCGGTTTTGCTCACCTCTAGTGTATAGAATAAGTGTTCGGAAAGTGTAAGCGCACGGAGAGTGTAAGGCAATGCAAAGTGAAGTAGTTAAAATATAAAAAACGGTTATAGTCTAGGTCTAAAAAAATGCGACCTGGTTCTCTATAACCATGGCTTTTGTACCAATCTGTAACACCCCCAAAATATCACAGTGGAAAGTAATATCATTGGGGTGCTACTTTATAGTACAACATTCATAATCATAGAAAACAACTCTAAATGAGACATTTTTAAAGGTTTATCATTCGATCAAAATAAAACATCAGAGTTACAAAAGGTTCCAAGTAGTTTTAGAGTACATAATACGTAAACACAAAAGTTTTTAAGAGTTTATCGAATGATAACAAAATGCAAGCCATCAAAACATTCTCCGTGCGACTTCATACTTGCCAAATACCTTAAGGACCTGAGATAAAACATGCCAAAAAGTCAACACAAAGGTTGAGTGAAATTCATAGGTTTATAAATAAATAATGGGCCATAAGATTTCAGAGTTAAAATAATAATTGCAATGAATACAATTATGGGTAAATAGTAAGTATTGCTCTAAGCTCATGACACTCAAACGTTAATTGTCGGTTTCATAGAAATGAATATAATGCCCTAGAAGGTAATTCGCCATTTACCTAGTTATTCAAATATAGTGCGTTTGGTTGTCTATCCAATCAACACAAACGGGATTTGTCAATCCCAATAGGCATATTCACAATATTCGCGTTTACATAAAGTAATTAATGGTTCATGATTTGTTAGGGACTTGTTTTTGGCAATAGCGGTACTTAGGCAATAATACTTTCAGGTAAGCATTCGGTTTAAAGCACTTGTATCCAAATTGTAAAATAGCATGTATCTCCCCCAATGGGTTTATAAACAGTATAAAGAGTTAAAGTGGGGCTGTGAACTCACCGTAAGCAAAAGTGAATAGCAAGATGTAAATAAAGTGACGAGTAAACCGAGAAGTCCTACGAGCAACCTAAAAATAATATGTTGTGTCTTAGGTTTTAAAATAATAGAGTATGAATGCAAGAAAGTTTTATATAATTATTATATCAATTATGCAATTGTATATAGAGTTTTTAAAGTTTATAAAGTGATAGGGACTAAAATTGACAAGTAATGAAAGTGTTACGAGCCCTAATTTATAAGTTGTCCGAGGTTCGGGTTTTTATGTTATTTCTACAGTTCAAGTATCCTATTCTGTCGATACGTGGTCAACTGGTCTATAGATAAATTATCGGGTCTATTCCCGAAAGTGGGTCCTACCACTTGGGGTAAGTGTAAAATTTATCAAGTGTTAACAAAAATTAAAGTTTATATATTTCTAAGTTTGTAAAATAGTTCCATAATTTTTATTATCACTTATAGTGTTTTTAAATGTTATAAAATATATTTGACTATGTGGAAAACTAGAAGGGGGGTTGAATAGTTTTACCGTTTAAAATTAATTCGCTTTGTGACTTAACGTGATTTCAATGTAAGTATGCACAAACAAACAATATAATATAAGTAAGTAAGGAAAGGAATGATCAAACCACACAACACCGATATTTATAGTGGTTTGGCTACAAGGACTCTCTTCCTTGCCCTACTCCACTCCTCGAGCCTCTAACTCGAGAGTTTTCCTTCACTAAGAAACAAGCTCCCTTCTAGGCGGAGAAAACCTTTACACGTCGCTTAATCTTTACCCGGTACTAAGCTAAACACCGGGTTCTTTACAAGGGTACAACCACTCCCGTTGGTTCTTTCACAAGGGTACAACCACTCCCGTTGGTTCTTTATAAGGGTGCAACCACTCCCAACACTCTTTTTGTTTTAAGGACTAAAACACTAACCAAACTCTACTGAATGAATGATACAAACAATGAAGTGTGAACTAATACAAGATCACACATACTCTATACTAAAAGGATAATAACAGACTGTTAATCCTTATATGCTATGATCTTCTTTGCTACAAAAGGAAAGATCAATGAAATGAATGAATGATATGGGTTAGTGATATGTAAATGAATGAGTATGTATTTAAGCTATATGAGTGATGATATGACCAAATGATCAGCTTGCTATTTATAGGCAAAGCTGATCAACAGCTGGCGGATCCGGCGGATCCCAAAACTTGGATCCGTCTTTGTATGGATTTGGATCCGCCGTGTCAGGCCAGCTAAGAGATCTTCAAATCTTGCCATATCCTTCCATGTCTTCAAATGTCAACTCTTTGGCTTGAAGATCTAAACAAAATATCACAAAATCTATCCAAGATTGTGTTCATGATGCATGCCATGATGTCATCCTAATATTTTAGAAATAAAATTTCTATTTTAAGGAATAAACATGTAAATGTGTATATGTTATTCCTAGTAAACTTTGTAATGTGAAAATGTGTTTTTAAAAGACTTATCACTATAAATGTAAAAGACTTAATCTTATTTATGCTTTGCTTAAAGATAAACTTTGTAATTGTCATTAACAAAACTAAGCAAAGATCGTAAAATATAAATAACGTTTTTAGGACGATATTTGTATTAACAATCTCCCCTTTTTTGTTGATGACAAAACATAAAGTGTATTTTTAAGTAAAGAGCTTAAATAAAGGATGAGTCTTTTAAAAATATAGATTAAGTTAGTTTATGCAAGTTTTAAAATCTATTTTAAGCAAAAATGTATATACTGTGATGTTTCACAATGATGCAAACTTAATCCTTTCTCCCCCTTTTTGTCGAAACAAAAAGAAGATATGCGTAGCGGAATGCGATTTTGAGAACTTTAAAGCTCCCCCTTGATTTATACTCCCCCTAAATGGAGTAACAAGGATATGATGTATGATCCTACAAAACAAATGGTTAGACTATGATATGCTCCTCTTTGATGTATACTCCCCATTGCTAGAGTACCAACGTATACATTTCAAGAGTATGATATGATGTATGATCCTACAAAACAAATGGTTAGACTATGATATGCTCCCCCTTGATGTATACTCCCCATTACTAGAGTACCAACGTATACATTTCAAGAGTGAAAAATGCTATAAAATGATGAGTTAGTGTATGATATACTCCCCCTCGATCTATACTCCCCGTTGCTAGGGTACCAACGTATATGATTCAAGGTTGAGAAAAGCTACAAGATAAAGGTTAGTAATACTTCAACAAAGAAGAAAAATGCATATGTAATAGTCAACCAAACAAGAAAGGTCAACCCATTTGACTTTAAAAAGTCAAAATGAAGTGTCTGATCAAAATTTAGTACCTAATGTACATTTGATCAAAGCAATATGTGAAGTTAAAACAACCATACTATGATGTTAGTAGTCTAAAATAAGATAATATGCTTAATGTTGATCACCCACAAGCATAAAAACATAACATTCATTACTTGGAAAAAATGATGTTACATTCAAACAAGGAAAATAAATCCTAAAAAGACAACTTCTAAAACAACATTCTAAAATGTTCCTATAAGAGGAAACTAAAAAGCTCCTATTGAGGAGGATGAGAGATTGCATTAAGACGCTCGAGAATGTGGTTCAATATGAACCTCATTTCATTTTGGAGCTCATGGACTAAAATGTTGGTCCTTTGGGCCAAATGAGCGGTTCTCTCGCAATGCGAGCAATCATGACTTGAAAAACCGGGAGGAAGAGTAGTCTCATAGTTTGGTGGTGGTTGGTTGTTGGATGGTTGTTGTTGTTGTTGGTTGGATGATGGTGGAGTGGGGATGGAGTTCATCAAGATGGTTTGTAGATCCATTGCTTCATCAAGGCTAGATCCAACCATATTAGAGAGAGCATGGAGACGGGTGAGTTCCTAGTTGATCTCTTCTTGGGTTTGTGGCTCATTTATCCACATTGCCTCATCAATGGCAATTAGTGTGGATGTGGGTGAGAGAGGTTGTGTTTGAGGTTGAGGTGGTGGTGCATCACGGTATAGAGGACCGTGGATATCATGATAAAGCGGATGAAAAAGCATGGGTTCTTGACCTTCAAAGGTCATGGGTGGAGGATTCGTTGACCTTGGTGGAAGGTCTTCCAAGTCTTCAAGGTATGGATGTGGTGATGTAGGTGGAGTCCTAAATAACTCCATTGGTTGAAGTTTGGGTGAGTTTGGGAGTGATGGTGATCTAACAGGCTGTGATGGAGCGGGTGGTGGTGTGGTGGCAATTGGAGTAATGGTTGGTGGTGGAGTATGGATAGCTACATTTGATGGTGCTGGAGTGGAGAGTGTTAGGAAATTTTCATTTGCTATGGGAGATGAGATATTAAGAGGGGATGATTCCTCTGATGAGTTAGCTAAGTTTATGAAGCAACAAGGCTTGACACTAATACGAGCAGTTCTTTTTGGTGGTCTTCTAGTTGATGAGTTACTAGATTTTGTCATGGTTAAGAGATGATAATGTAGCTAAGGAGTACAGGAGAGAGTTAGTAGTGATGGTTGTTGTGTGATTTGTGATGATCCTAAGGTACTAATTTATAGACAGAAGGTTTGTTGGTCTATGTGTTTGGATTGGATGTAAATCAAATGGAGAATGTTGGTTCCTAATGATTTGGAACAAAAATTTAAGCTTGTCACATCTCAAGGTCAATCCATACATATGGAGTTGAGTGAAATGTGGGAGATTTGCAGTTAATGCTAAGAAAGAGTGGAAAATCTGTTGATAAGATGTTTCCACGGATTTGACGGATCCCAGAAAAGGGTTCCTTTCTTGTATTAGAAAGGTAACTCACATGGAAAGTTTGAAAAATCAAATTTTGGTGGGAAATTTTTTTTCAAGGTTCTAAGAGTTTTCTAAAGCATTCTAAGGAGTTTAATGATCAGTAAAGTATTCCTAATAACTATAATCTAAAATCTAACTATCGGGATGAGTCGGGAATTTTTGAAACAAGTTACTCTAGGTACCTGCAGATCCAATCGACAACAAAGACGGATCCAAATTTTGGGATCCGTCAGATCCGCAGGTTCAGGATTGTCGGAGCCAAAGAATACACTAGGCGGATCCAAAATTTGGGATCCGCCAAATCCGCCATATGAAAACTCAGTTTCTTAACAGAATGAATGTCATATTTCGCGTTTCTCAGTCAAAACCCAAAAAATCTCCTAAAACATATGTAATAGCTAATATGTAGTACAAATATGCTAAATATATGGATTCTAACACACGTATACACATAGATTAATTCGTTCATAATTTCTTACCATAGAGGGAGTTAAGCCAAATGGGGGCTTAATCTCGGAAAATTGATAACAACAAGTGTTATCGACCTGCAATATTAAGTTAGATTACACACATACCAAGTACTACCATAATATCATAAGAACCATACATGTTCAACACTTCATTGTTTGAAAACATCTAATGCCAAACACTCCTCTCACTTAAACTTCTTGCTCAATTTCTTGTAGCCCTTGTGAAGTTTCATGATCCAACGCCCCAAATTCTTCATCATTCCTTTTGTTTGATGATGCTCCTCGGATTCATTCGGGATTGGAGGAAGTTGACTCAAGTACTCGGGTGGTGAGATCCTAGAGTTAGGCAAACCATCATCTTCGCTCATTGATGATGATGATGATGATGATGTAAGAGGACGAGGACGTTTGCCTTTTGCAACCGCTACCCTATGATCACTTAACGGAACAAAGGTGTGTGGAATCTCATCATAGTCGGGAACAAAGCCTAAAGCATTTCTAGGAATGGGTTCAAAGGCTCTATAGAGACGAGTCAATAGCATCCCGTAGGGCATTGCGGTGGTACCTTGTACCGGAATATCAGCCATTCGTTTGGCGATATAGTATGCAAGGTTGAAAGGTTGATGAGTTGACACACAATACATCATATAACAAAGACATGCGTTAATATGATCACGATTCCCAACGGTGCTTATGACATTTGCCCTTAGCACATCTTCTAGCTTTCTAAATTCGGGCCTAAGTTCATTGAGTTCCATGGCAAAAGGATCTCTAGGTACATGACGACCTCGATACAACCTCGTTTGGTTGTTCCTAGGTAAGAAGAGGTGCTCCCTAATGGTTTCTTTGTCGGTCAAAGGCGTGGCATATGGTGTCGTTCTATCAAGGTTGGACTCTAAAGTGAATGCTCATGAGACCATTGTCGCTTGAACTAAGACCTATGGTTGCATAGAACTCGAGAATGAACCTAGGAATGATGGGCTCATCAATGTCTAAAAGACAATCGAAATGAATCGCGGCCAATTGCTCGCGGAGATTGGTATCTTCATAGAATGAGGAGTCTACAACCCTACCCTCATGGACGTATCATTTTTCTAAGGCTTTGAATATATTGACTTGGGCTTCGGTGAGACCCTTGGTTTTGTGGTGTTTGGGAAGGTAATCGATGGTCTTTTTGTGATCGTAGTTGGTTGCGGGAGGCATAGTTATCCTAGACACGAAAAATATATAGTTTAGTTGAAATTATCGAAAATACGTATAAAGGTCTAGTGTGTGCCTATATGGGGACAATGTGGAGGTACGGTTATCTCGACTCCTTTTGATGCATGAAAATTTTGTTTATGCAAATTTTATGATAAAACGAGAGATAACCCAAACGCTCCTACTTCAATGTAGCTTCATTTGAATGTACCCGAAAATACATATTAATTATGTATTCCCTTTAGCATTCAAGAGACATTATGCAAGTGATGTTTAAAACATAACATTTTTGTATTTGTATAAACAATGTTCAAAAACCGTTTTTCCTAGTCGTGAGAAGTTTTTAGCGAAAATTTCTCATGGGGTTTTTGATGAATAATGATAATGTACTACTAGATGCAATTCCTAACTATGAAAAATATGATTTGTTATGCAATTTGGTAAATATGCTTCATGATTTTTCAAGAATTATGCATAAACCCCAAGTTTTGGTTTTGTGCCTGAAATAGAAATCCTAGACGCAGATCAGGAATGCAAACATGATAAGGATACTTACAGTGATGTTTAGAGATCAATTTGGTTGAAGAAGATAGCCTAATTTGTGAGTTTGGTGAATTATGGGTCGTATTCCAGTAGGTGATATGTTTTGGAGAGAGTGATGAATAGTACAGGAGTTTATTAAATATATAAAAACCTGTTCACCAAGTGACGTATCCGGCGGATCCCAAACAAGGGTTCCGCCCTTGTTGTCGTTTGGATCCGCAGGATCAAAACACAAGTTTGGCTATTGCCGTGTTTGGTTATTCTAAGGTTCGAGTTAATGTTTAATCTACTCACTAGGTTCCATTAATCCTAAACCAAGTCCAAAATAGTTGAAAAGTTCTCTCTTGAGAGGTTTTGTGAGCATATCGGCAATGTTGTCCTCTGAGGAAACTTTCTCAATTGAGATGTTTTCCTTCTGAACATTGTCACGAAGAAAGTGATGACGTATTTCTATGTGTTTGGTTCTAGCATGTTGGACTGGGTTTTTGCTAAGATCGATAGCTCCTTTGTTGTCACAAAGAATGAGAATGTCGTTGAGTACAATTCCATAGTCGACGAGAGCTTGTTTTATCCACAGTGCTTGTTGGCAAGCTTTTTCTGCTGACACGTACTCGGCTTTAGTTGTTGATATGGCGAGGACTGTTTGTTTCTTAGCAAACCATGCGGTGAGACAATGTCCTACAAAAGTACAAATACCGCTTGTACTTTTCCTATCAACATAATTACCAGCATGGTCTGAGTCGGCGTACACTATGGTTTCTATTCCCGTTCCTTTGGGATACCATAATCCTAGATGTGTAGTGCCTTTTATGTACCTAAATATCCGTTTAACGGCTTCAAGATGGGATGTTTTGGGATCTTCTTGAAAGCGTGCACATAGACAAACACTAAACATAATGTTCGGTCTACTAGCCGTTAGGTAGAGTAAACTACCAATCATCCCTCTATATTTAGTGCTATCTACGGATTCACTTTCGTCATCCTTGGTGAGTTTGGTTTCGGAAGACATTGGTGTTTTCATAGGTTTTGAATCTTCAAGACCAAATTTCTTAAGCATATCCTTGATATACTTAGATTGGTTGAAGAATATCCCATCTTCTAATTGTTTTATTTGGAGACCTAAGAAAAAGTTTAGTTCCCCCATCATACTCATTTCAAACTCATCATGCATGATTTTTGAAAATTCATTGCATAACTCTTGACAAGTTGAACCGAATATTATGTCATCTACATATATTTGGACTATGATAATATGTGATCCCTTTTTTCTTGATGAAGAAAGTGTTGTCTACTAGGCCCATGGTATACTTATGGTTAACTAGGAAGGTCTTAAGTCGATCATACCAAGCTTTTGGTGCTTGCTTCAGTCCGTATAGTGCTTTTTTAAGTTTGTGGACATGATTAGGTTTTTCAAAATCGGCAAAGCCGGGAGGTTGTGCTACATATACTTATTCATTTATGAAACCATTTAGAAATGCACTTTTGACATCCATTTGAAATAGTTTAAAGTCATGTGCACATGCATATGCAAGTAATATCCTAATTGACTCAAGTCTAGCTACGGGTGCAAAAGTCTCATCATAATCTATACCTTCTTGTTGATTGTAGCCTTGTGCTACTAGCCTAGCTTTGTTTCTAGACACTATGCCATTTTCATCCATTTTATTTCTAAAAACCCATTTTGAACCGATTATGGTTTGATTTTTAGGTTGTGGAGCTAATGTCCAAACGTCATTCCTAACAAATTGATTTAATTCCTCTTGCATCACAATGACCCAAGATTCATCTTTTATGGCTTCATTAATATTTTTAGGTTCAATTGTTGAAACAAAACAAAAGAAGTTACTTTCATTTTGAGCTTTAGACCTTAATGTTCTTTCATTGATTTTTCCTATGACGTTTTCTAATGGATGACTTTTGATTTCTTTGATATTAACTATTTCTCTTTTTACCAGTTCATCTTCTTTCTCACTTTCAATATTTTCCTGATTATCAACCATTTGACTTTCAACTAAGTCATCATCTACCAAAGGCGATGTCTTAGAGGGAGGTGGACTTTCATCGAATGTTACGTTCAATGATTCCTCGACTCTTGAGGTTTTTTTGTTCAAAACTATATATGCTTTACTACAGTAAAACCTCTATAAATTAATGATGTTGGGACCGGAATATTTTATTAATTTAGCGAGATATTATTATATCGATAAATTAATAATTTATTAATTTAAATAGGTTTTACGTACGAGCTTTAAATTTTCAAGTCCAATACACTAGTTACAATGTATATTAGTTAAAGATGAAAAATAAATTAGAAAAACAAGTTCCAATTAACAATTTATGAATTGAAGGCATTGAAGTAATTAATAAATGTATACTAAATTACTAATGAATATTACGAGGTTCAAAATGTCGAAGAAATTGTTGAATTTTTTTAGTAATTATTAATTTATAGTTTTGTTGGGACCGATATATATATACATTGGGGTTTCAAAAAAATTATTATCTTATTATTTTATCGATTGGTGTCAAAATTTGTACTAGTCCCAAGTTGGGACTGGACAAATTATAAATTTTATCGAGGTTATTAATTTATCGAGTATTAATTTATAGAGGTTTTACTGTAGTTTGTGAATATCCTAGAAATACACATTCGTACGACTTTGGGTCGAACTTGGTGAGATAATCCTTTGTGTTTAAAATGAAGCACTTGCTTTCAAACACTCTAAAATATCCTAAAGTAGGCTTTTTGCCTCTGTATAACTCATATGGAGTCTTTTTCAAGAATGGTCTAATTAGAACTCGATTTAGAATATATGTGGATGTATCTACAGCGTGACACCAAAACTTTTGAGGTATGTTTTGTTCATTTAACATGGTTCTACTCATTTCTTGAATTGTCCTATTTTTGCGTTCTACCACACCGTTAGATTGTGGGGTTCGAGGAGCCGAGAAATTATGAGTTATGCCATTGGCATCACAAAAAGCTCCAAATTGGATTTCATTGTCAAATTCACGACCATGGTCGGTTCTTATTGACACTATGTTGCTTCCTAGGGCTGAGCATCGGGCCGAATCCCGACCCGTCCCGACCCGACCCGCCACATCCCGATACCGAAACAAAGGAGAAAACAATACCGAATACCGACCCGAAACTTGTCGGTCGGTATCGGGTATCAGTCGGTAATAGTCGGTCGGTATCGGGTATAAAGCAGTCAAGCCCGAAAAACTTTAATGTCTAGGCCAGTAGCAGATCCAAACACCCATGAATTTCATTTAGCAGATCCAAACAAAGATTGCCCAGTAGCAGACCCAAAATACGAATACAAAACACAATTACAAACTACTCCCTCCGTCCTTAAATAAATGTCCACTTGGACTTTTTGCGGTCTTTATTATTCAACTTTGACCTTAAATATTTTTGTTTGTGTTATATAATACTTGATGCAAAATATATGAATGGATTGGGTTCTAAAAGTATTTTTCATTGGTATAATTTTCATCAAGTATTATATAACACAAACAAAATTATTTGAAATCAAAGTTGAACAAGAAAGACTGTAAAAAGTCAATGTGGACATTTATTTAGGGACGGAGGGAGTACAAAATTTGACATACTTAGTAGCAGACCCAAAATAAGAATACAAAACACAATTACAAACCTTGAACTGATTCTTGAATCACAAAATACAAATCACAAATCACAAATCACAAATCAGTGAATCACAAGTTTGTCTAACAATTGATCCATTCAATTGTTAAGACAATCGTGTTTTGGTGTTTTGGTATTCTTTGACCTTCGGTGTTTTGGAATAGAAGATGAAGATGGGTGTTGACTATTGAGATTGAAATTGATAAAAACAAAGGAGGAGGCGTATTTTTTTACTAACCCTATTAATAAATTGGGCTGACGGGCTTATCTCGGGCTTTTGTCGGGTTTTAACCCGATACCGACCCGATACCGAAACTATGAAAATGTAAAACCGACTCCCGACCCGACATATGTCGGTTCGGGATCGGGTGGTATTCGGTCGGGCGGTTTTGTCGGGCTTATCGGGTTTCGGTCGGTTTTGCTCAGCCCGATTGCTTCCTATTTGATTTTGAATTTTCTTACTTAAGATTTCAAATTTATCAAAAGCTTCGTTTTTAATTTTTAAAAACTTAGTCCATGTGTACCTAGAGTAATCATCTACTATTACCAAAGTATAGAAGTTTCCCCCGTAACTTTGTATAGAAGATGGACCAAACAAATCCATATGTAATAATTTTAGACACCTAGATGTAGACACCCTGTTTTTAGCCTTATGGCTATTATGAACTTGTTTTCCTATTTTGCAAGCATCACAAAAGTGTTGGTCATATTTCAACTTGGGCAGGTTCCTAACGAGTTTCTTAGATGATAAGGATTGAATTAACCTCATATTAGCATGACCTAAGTGTCGATGCCATAGAGTTGAGTTTTCGTCCAAGGAGGTAAGACAAACCTTGTCTTTAGGTGTTTTATCTAATTTCATAACATACATGTTATTCTTTAAAACACCTTTTTCTACTGTTATGCCGTCTTTAAGTATTTTACTTCCATTTTCACTGAAAAGGACGTTATACTTTTTGCGGCACAATTGACTTATACTAAGCAAGTTAAAACCTAAATTATCTACATGAGCAACATCATCAATAGATAGAGAGTCATGAGAGATCGTACCTTTTCTGATGATTTTACTTTTAAGCTTGCTACCAAATGTGACGTTACCTCCGTCGTATTCTTGGTAGGTAGAGAAAAGGCTTTTGTTTCCCGTCATGTGTCTTGAACACCCACTATCTTTAATCCATTCATCTGGTTCTAGTTCAACTTTTAAGCACACCTAATGTTCAAGAAGAACTCAAGCGTTTGGTCCCCAATATCTCATGGGTCCGTTTGGGTTAAACATAACATTATCATGGTTCATGTAAGGAAATGGTGGACAAGTGTTCCAAGGCATATAATTAGGACCCTGAAAGTTTCTAGACATGTTTTGGTTCCAATTATTTTGGTGATGATGTTGCGAGTTAAAGTTACTTCTTGGAAAGGGGTGTTTGGGAAAGCTAGTTTTGGGTGCCTGTTGAACCGTTTTAACTCTATACTCATTTCTAGCTTGACCTTTTTCTATAGAGACTGATGGTTTTTGTTTGTTGATAGTTGTACTAGTGCTAGGTTTTCTAGTGACCTTAACAAATTCAGTACGATTCATTTTAAGAACCTTCTGTTCATCAACAGTACAGGCGGATCCCTTGGGTACAACTAGCAGATCCAAAATTTTGGATCCGTCGGATCCGTGGGTGTCTGACTCAGTTGGAACATTTTCTTTTTCTTTCACTGTTTGTTTCTTAAACTCACCTAAGCTTCCTAGTTTCATAAAACCTAGTCCGGTTTTATCATGAGGTAATTTTTGCATCTTCGTTATCTCATCTATACAACTTATATTTTTATCAAACTTTCTAAACTTAGAATTTTGTTTGATAAGTTCTTCCTGTGTTGACTTAAGTGTTTCTAGTTCTAATTTAAGTTCCTGACACGACACACACGTTTCTTTAGCATTTTTACCTTTTTCCATTTGTATCTCTTTTTCTTCAAACCAATAAACTTCGTTTTCTAAAAGTGCTGTTTTTGTTTTTAAGAACTTGTTTTTGTTTATGATTTTTAAAGTTATATCACACAGTTTGTTATATTCTACTTCTAAGGTTTCATCATCTATAGAAGAGTACGATGAGTCAGAATGTACCTTTTCTGTATCATGAGCCATGAGAGCAACTTCGTCGTTCTTAGGCTCGTTATCATCTCCTTCACTATCACTCCAAGCTCCACTGACAAAGGCTCTTTGAGACTTGTTCTTTAGAGGCTTTGGACATTCTCCTATTAAGTGACTAGAATCACCACACCTAAAACACTTCCTGTCTACCTTTCCTTTCCTATCTTCACGGTCTTTTCGGAAGGACTTCTTTTCTTCACGAGGTGGTCTGACGAACTTTCCTCGTCTCCTGAAGAATTTCTTGAAATCTCTTACAGCCATGGCATATTCTTCGTCTTCGCTACTAGAACAAGACTCTTCATCACTTGACTCAACTCTAGCTTTCAAGGCAATGGACTTCATTTTCTCCTTCTTGCCTTTAACTATTTCTGAGTCTTTTTCCATCACCATTTCGTGAACTTTGAGGTTTCCTATGAGCTCGTCCAGTGTCATACTTGAAAGATCCTTAGATTCTTCAATAGCTGTCACCTTTGCTCTCCACTTCAGGTGGAGTGCTCTTAAAAATTTCCTGACAAAATTCTTACTAGAAAAAGATTCATCAAGTGCTTTAAAAGATGTAATAATAGTATTAAACCTAGCAAACGCACTATCAATGATCTCATCTTCAGATATAACAAATTGTTCATATTGTTGAACAAGAAGATCAATTTTGTTATCTTTGACTTGTGAGTTCCCTTGATGAGTGATAATTAGTGATTGCCAAATATCTTTAGCCGTTTTACACATAAAAATTCTTTCATATTCTTTCTTAGGTAAGGCATTGTAAAGCATCATTTTGGCTTCATTATTTTTGGCAATCAACCTCTTTTGTTCATCACTGTGAAGAATAAAAGAGCTACCTACATCCCGACCACCTGAAATATCATTACTTATGGGCTTGTAATCACCCTCTACAATAATATACCACAAATCTATGTCCTTTGACTTCACATATGTCTCAAAGCGATTTTTCCAATATATGAAACAATTTGGTTCAAATAGTGGTGGCCTTTGCATAGATTGCCCTTCTTTAAAGTTTTCAAAATCCATTGATCGTTTCAAGTTTTTAAAATACAATATATTTTGAAAATCTTGAGTAACACCGCTCTGGTACCAATTGTGGAAAACTAGAAGGGGGGTTGAATAGTTTTACCGTTTAAAATTAATTCGCTTTGTGACTTAACGTGATTTCAATGTAAGTATGCACAAACAAACAATATAATATAAGTAAGTAAGGAAAGGAATGATCAAACCACACAACACCGATATTTATAGTGGTTCGGCTACAATGACTCTCTTCCTTTCCCTACTCCACTCCTCGAGCCTCTAACTCGAGAGTTTTCCTTCACTAAGAAACAATCTCCCTTCTAGGCGGAGAAAACCTTTACACGTCGCTTAATCTTTACCCGGTACTAAGCTAAACACCGGGTTCTTTACAAGGGTACAACCACTCCCGTTGGTTCTTTCATAAGGGTACAACCACTCCCGTTGGTTCTTTACAAGGGTGCAACCACTCCCAACACTCTTTGTGTTTTAAGGACTAAAACACTAACCAAACTCTACTGAATGAATGATACAAACAATGAAGTGTGAACTAATACAAGATCACACATACTCTATACTAAAAGGATAATAACAGACTGTTAATCCTTATATGCTATGATCTTCTTTGCTACAAAAGGAAAGATCAATGAAATGAATGAATGATATGGGTTAGTGATATGTAAATGAATGAGTATGTATTTAAGCTATATGAGTGATGATATGACCAAATGATCAGCTTGCTATTTATAGGCAAAACTGATCAACAGCTGGCGGATCCAGCGGATCCTAAAACTTGGATCCGTCTTTGTATGGATTTGGATCTGCCGTGTCAGGCCAGCTAAGAGATCTTCAAATCTTTCCAAATCTTGCCATATCCTTCCATATCTTCAAATGTCAACTCTTTGGCTTGAAGATCTAAACAAAATATCACAAAATCTATCCAAGATTGTGTTCATGATGCATGCCATGATGTCATCCTAATATTTTAGAAATAAAGTTTCTATTTTAAGGAATAAACATGTAAATGTGTATATGTTATTCCTAGTAAACTTTGTAATGTGAAAATGTGTTTTTAAAAGACTTATCACTATAAATGTAAAAGACTTAATCTTATTTATGCTTTGCTTAAAGATAAACTTTGTAATTGTCATTAACAAAACTAAGCAAAGATCGTAAAATATAAATAACGTTTTTAGGACGATATTTGTATTAACAGACTATTTTAAAGTAAATTTTGATAAGTTATAAATTTTTTAGGTTAAGTGCGGGTTTTGATAAAAAGTCGATATTTGTTATTAAGAATTCCGTTTCTCCTAAACCGTAAGGAGTTATACTACAAATTTTATATTTCCGGAAAGGTATTTAAGTGTGCTAATCAAATTTGTGGGTCTTATTGCTCTTAAAATTGCATAGCCTAAGTGAAATTACCCTTTTACCCTTATAGGTCAGGTCTGATCCGGGACAGTCCCAAACAGTGTCACCATTTTTGCGATAAGTTGAGTTTTGTAACTCCGTTTTACGTGGGGTTTTCGGCTAAGTTCAAGTTAAGGTGTTACCTACATTTCATAAAACTGGACCGAGTCTCAGAAATGAATAGATCTATGAGCTTTTTATGTTTAAAATCTGGTATGCGTTTTCCAACAAGTTTTACCGTTTATTTTCTAATTTAATCATCGGGAATCGTCACACGACCCTCCACCCGGAAAATCGAAGCTAAGAGATAGATCTAAAGCCCTATATTTTTACTTAAGTCTCAAAGTCTACTGATTAAATTCAGAAATTACAAGAACAGTCCCTGGTCCAAATGGTCTTTGCAAACTTAGTCCCAATCATAGTTTTATGTATTTTAAGCTATGTACAATGCATAAATTAATACAACAAGCATATGAAACGTGAAAAATACATAAAATGAAATGTACATCAGTAGTAAAATGGAAAACATGGTGTGGTTTCTTACAAGGATGAGATGAAAAAACACAAGGAATCAAAGACAATAACACTAGATTGCAACCACCACAACAACAAGCTTCCAAGCCCTTAAATAAAAATTCTTGCAAAACCCTTTAACCAAGCTTTGAATACTCTAAATATTGATGTTGTTGCTGTGTTTTTAGTAGGAAAAATGAGAGAGAGAATTTATGTGTTTTGTTAGATCTAGTTTTGCATGTGTAGGTCATGGTTGTAAGACATGTAAGACATAAGGCACAAGTGTCTTCACTTGTTACCAAAATTTGACAACACAACACTACATGGAAACTTCTCCATGTGGTTGTTTCTTTTTTCTATTAAGAGAGGGGGAAAAATAATAGGTTTTGTGTTATTTTGATAGTATTAGGTTTAAAGTGTGTATAGTTTGATCCTGGTAATTGTAAACGTGGAGTTTTTAAGACGCGAAACTTAAAACCGGGTAACGTAAAAATATAAAACTTACAAATATGTTAAAACTTGACAACAAAACCTATTTTGATATTTTAGGTGATTCTTGAGCTTGTTGGGTGATTATTTGATATTTAAAAATTGAAAATGCGCAAAACGCAAAATGTGCAAAGTTTAATTAAAAATGCAAAAGTAAAAATGGGATATTTAATTTATGACTGTAAGAAATTAAAATGCATATAAATAGTTATATTGTATATTGTCAGTTGTCGGTTTGAGTTAAATGTATATTTAACGACGTACGAGGGATAACATATCCAGTTACTCGCAAGAGTAAAGTTACTTAACATAAAATATTAAGTAAAATTAAATAATTAAATAATGACCTTAAAATTGTGAATTGTTACAATAACTAATTCTATTATATCGTCAGGGAGACATGATATAATGATACTCTTAAGGCGTTAGTCTTGATTGACCACTCTCCTCTCATCAGGAGTCCATTGAGCTTCAGGATTGGGTACACCTTCAGCTGTTTTAGGGACAAGGGGACCTTCATTTAAGTACTTAATGTAGTAAGGTTCCATTCCAGTCAAGTAGCAAAACATGCGCTTTTTTTCACTTGTTAAATTTTCCAACTTCAAATCGAGGAGCAACAACTGAATATCTTCCTCCCTTTTTATCGACTAGTTGGGGTACATCACTTTCAGCCGTGGTAGGATCTTGATTTTAAAAACTTTAAGCAATCTGTTTTTTTTTTTTGAAAAAGTTTTTTTTTTTTTTTTTTTAAGCATTTTGTTTTTTTTTTTTGAAAAAGTTTTATAAACCCGATGCTCTGATACCACTTATTGTTCCCCTTTACACAATTAGCTTAACTACAAAGTTAATCTAACCGTGTTCCATGGTTAAGTGATGCAATAAAATACTTTGTTAAATGAAAGACAAACGTAAATAAAAATAAACACAAGGTTTTTCAACTTTTAATTCTATTTGCAATTAACAAATAATTATACCCAAGTGTTTGCGGAATAACACTTGGGATTGAAATGAAAAGTATGGTAATTCTCCTCACTAAACTCAAGCTAAGCTTGAGTACAATTATACTAACCAACTATCTCAGGGACTTAGTTGTTTTGAAGGAGTAAAAGGTGTTTGTGAATGTCTAAGCATTTAGTGCACAATTTGTCAACCTTTTTCTCCTTCTTATGATCCTATTTATACACAAGTAAATTACAACCGTTATGATAAAGACAAGAGATGGCCTAAGCTAGTTAGAACAAAATACTTACGTATTTTGTCTCTCTTACAAGTATCTATTTTGGGTATATGAAAATATTGCTTTCTGAGGAACAGTGATGACACTGTTATGATCTTTAGCCTTTCGGGGAAAGTTTGACCTTAGCCTAATAAGGACTTCTCCTTATCCTTTCAAACATTTCCTGCATTGTCCCACCATTCCTTCAGTCTTTAGGTCTTCAGTCTTCATTCTTGAGTCTTCAGTCTTCATAGTTGTTGAGGAGACTTGGGGTTCAGTGAGTTATTGTCATCACTCCCTGAACCCATCACCTTCTTCTTTGGCTCAGGTATCATTCACTGAGTTCCGCCTCATTGAATGAAAAGTCTTTCTTCTTAGACTTGTCATGAGCTTCTTGAAGATGACTCACTAAGTGACTGTTCACTCAGTGACTTGGTTAATGTTTAAGGTTATTCTACACTTAAGTTATTTTTTATTCAAATCCTAGTTAAAGAGTACTTGGGTACTGAATGGACCAAACGATGATTAATAGACGGGTTAAGTGAGTCGATGAAACAAAATTTGTTTATATCACATCCTAACCTTGCATTTTTTATGTTGGTCTCGGAACGTGTTTCACGTCATGTCAAAAGACTGTCACCTATATATAAATTTATACTTTACGAGGGATATATACAAAATTGTGCAAAACACATATACTCGAAAGAACTATAAGGCTGTGTTTAGTTGTAGAAATTTTTTCTTAGTTATCTGTCTTGATTTTTTTAGAAAAACAAAGGGGTTTTTATCTCTAAGAAAATATTCGAAAATTTAGAATACGTGTTTAGAAGATACTTTTTAGAAGAAAAAAAAATAAAAAAAATGTAATTGATTTGTTAAAAAATTACAAGGAAAAATAATAAGAAGTGGGTCATCAAAATCCTAAACAAGACCCATAAACCCTAACACCTCATCCTCTTCTTCTTCTCTGAAACTAGGGTTTTAAGCAGCAGCCAACCAAAAAAATGAGACCACTAGACGAATCCGAAACAACACAAGTATTCGAAAAACTCTTCAAATTCACAGGCAACAACTTAAAAAACATAGTCGAATCCCCCTCCCACGAAGGCCCCGACCCAAACCCAGGTCGCTACTGTTTCCGTCTCCACAAAAACCGCGTCTACTACGTCTCAGAATCCCTAGTCAAACGAGCCACCAACATTAAACGAGAGAATCTCGTTTCATTCGGTACCAACATAGGAAAGTTTACCAAAAGTGGAAAGTTTCATTTAACTATACAAGCTTTGAACTTGTTAGCCAATAATGCTAAACATAAGGTGTGGTTGAAGCCTACTAGTGAGATGAGTTTTTTGTATGGGAATGATGTTGTGAAAGGTGGGTTAGGGAGGATTACTGATAATATTCAGGCGTATGATGGGGTTGTGGTGTTTTCGATGTCGGATTTGCCGCTTGGGTTTGGGATTGCGGCGAAAGGGACTCAGGAGTGTAGGAAGATGGATCCGAATGGGCTTGTGGTTATTAGGCAGGCTGATGCTGGGGAGTATTTGAGGAGTCAGGACGATCTTTGAGTGGTATGTTTTCGTGTTATTTGTTTTTTCACGGTTTTAAGATGTTTTTATTTTATTTCTTATAATTGTTTAGGTAAACGTTACTAACTTGTATCATAGGTAAATGTTAGTGAATAGGTAAATGTTACTTGACAGATTCCAAATGTCTATCACTGTTTTAGTTAGATTCATTTAACCACCCGAAGTTTTGTTTTTGTTTTAACGTTTTGAATTTTAGTGAAAAAACGACTTGTGGTGTGCCAATTGTGTAGAATAACAGTGTGCATACCAATTGTATAATATTTGATGACATGAATGCCTATTGTGTATACTGTATAATAGGTGATACGTCACCATGTTATCGTTTATATGCACTTGGGATGTCACATAACACAATTTAGGAGCAACTTCTGAAAATATGAAATTATCTTGTATGTGTGGATACATATTGTGTTTATTTGAAAACTTTCTTACAAAGTACAAACATATTGGCACATTAATATTTATCTTTTTGAATAACGTGATTTGAGATTTTCTGTGTACCAAAATTACTTTAAAAACCCTCTATGTGACTTTCTAGTCTACCCATTTCTTTTTAGCATTTTATATGTTTTTACCTATTTTAGCAGATTCGATAACTCGGCATGTACCTAATAAGCTGTCTACTCTATTCAAAGATATTACTATCAGTGAAAGTTTAGCAAAGTTTATTGAGTTTCGCTAAACCAACACAACCAAGATAGTGATTTCCTGCATACCTCTTATTCTGCGTTAGAGGGTATTAACCAACTTTAACGTTAATGCTAAATGTGCGAATATAGATAGCATCGTATGTAGTCGTCCAGACACATGTTGCAGTTAATGATTATAGCATTTGGAAAATTGAGAATGAACCATAGATATCCAGGAGGTGCAACTTACCCCCACACATGCTTTGTACCCGCAATTTTTTTCTTGTCTGCAGTAGCTACTGCTAAGCAATTCAAATTTTTAGAAAGGTGTGTTAATGTGACGGTTGTCATTTTGGATTTATTGGATGCTGTTTGTGTCAGTCTCTCTTTTCATATAGAGTTTCGGGGAAGAATGTTAGTTATCCGTGACAATTGGCTTAATCTGTTATTTCTAGGTTTTGTTAGGACAATTTTGAGGTTATTACTTATTGTCTATGTTTACAAAGCTAGACTAATATCGCACGCTAAATGGTGTGATAGTTTCAACATCTACCTTTTACTCTGCTAGTTTGCATTCACTTATTTTCTGAATTGCTAGATTAGTAGTTTTAAATTGCTCTTATGTAATGTAGAGCATGAGTATATTTCGGTGCCGGTCTCTGACTGGAAATATTGGAATATGCTTGTATGTGTCTACAAGTTTAACTGCAGTTTTAGCAATGGTGTTACATTAGGTGTCAAAAACATATCTTTTTGGTAACGTCAAAACTTGAAGCGCTGATTGACTTAACACAGTTTTGTCTTTTTAGAGTAGTTCTATTTGGATATGTATACTGTATGTACCATAAATACACTTAAATTAACTTTAGATGACCCTTGATCCATTTCCTAATAGAATGTTTGTTTTTATCCGTTTTACGCATGAGAAATGAAACATAACCCGAATCAGCCTATCGTAAATACCTTTAGCAAGTTTAGAATGTTAAATGGCATCATAATTGGGGTTTTATGACTCAAATTAGCATTTTGGTGTAGCCAAGATATCCCCTATTGTATGCATTATCGGTGCTTGAGATTGTTGTGTTACAATATTCATGTAACCAAGTAGATGATTTTGTTATTATAGGATTACATATAGATGTCAGCAGCACTAAGATATTCATCACATGTTTATGTTTGTATATAAGCAGAACCAGTTTACCAAGAATTTCATTTCCTAATCTTTGTGAAAGCTGACCAGTTGTGGTTGGTGCCCCACTGTGGCAGGTTTGGTCTTAAAGCAATCAATAAGGATATTATTATACTTTGTTTTCTAGGTGTTCTATCTTTACTAAAATACAAGTTTAAGAGCATGAATCCAACTTTCCTTATCTTTGTTACTTCTTCTTCGTCATCTGTTTTACTTGTCACTACATTTTTCTTTGTCTACTTGCGGATATCCATACAGAGTGTTAAGTTTCATCTACCTGAACCTGACTAATATCTGACCTTTTGGATGGGGTTTGTGCTGGAGTTGATAGCATCTATACATATTCTTACATGAGACTGAATGATTAGGAGTCATTAAATAATCTTGTGAACACTGTTGATATTTAAAAGTTGTTATCTCTTCTCGTTATCTTCACAATTGAACTAACAGAAATTCATAACCCTTTGTTAAGTTTAGCGTTTTTTGTGTTAGTCTCTTCACGTGCATCCTATCCATGACAAGTCTCTCGCTTGGTAGTATTTGTTTTCTGTCTGCTTTTTGTATTCAGTCAGTATCAAAATTTATCCAGTATGGCACAAAAGAACTGCAAGAAAAAGATGCTGGTGGACCTTAAGAGTGTTATTTTTGTGTCTGACCTCATCACCTTCTATTTCTTTCGCTATACTTCTTTTTTCTTAGTCCACATGCTTGGAATAAGGAAACCTTCTTTCAGCGCTGAATCTTTGAAGTGTCTTATGGTGAAGCTACTAAAGGATGGAAAGGCGTGATGTCTTCATGAGGTTCTACTGCTGAGTTTAGGAGTCTTCTGTAGATTTAAAATTAATCTAAGTTAATTATGACATATTAAGTGTATTTGTATTTCCTCCTAGCTGTCAATAAGCCTCATCAGTTTAACCACCTTAAGTCGAAATACTGCACAAAAAGATAGGAAGAATGTTGCGTAAAGTAATTCAATGAAAAATGTTGCTCAAATGAATAGGCAAATAAAAGCTACAGACAGAAGCTGCAGTTAGCCGTTTTCATGAGCAGAGAGCAGTTCAGTTTTAAGTTGGAAACATAAGCTATTTGCTGTCAAAATCAGAATGCATAATCTATTAAGCTGCAAAGTACACAGTAATTTCATAACAGTCATCAAAATAATGTTCTAAAGCATTCATCAAAGCCAGAAAACACTAAGCAATATAACAGTGATAATTCTGAATCTGTATGTATAGAAAAAGAGAACATCACTCGAGAGCTGCAGAACAAAAAGCCTATATATGCAAAATCCCCTAGTGCTGTCCCGAAACTGGCCTCAGTTATATAAAATTATCAGGTAAACCGAACAACCCACCCTAGACCCTATTTGCCCGAACCTTGTATGAGCCTCTGAGTTAATTCTGGACCTTCTGGTTGGGTTGCATCTGACGTCCCTAGTTTACTCCATTGTATCTGATTTCCACATTGATTGTTTAGAGATTTTAGTATATCTGATTATTCTTGGGCGTATTCCTTTGTAAATTATTGAGGTTAACTGAATATTTGAGTGTAAAATGTATGTTAACCTCACATGCATATATTCTGATTCAAGAATAAACAGGTTGACATTGAATCTAGATCAACTTTATTCGTGATAAGTTGTATACTCTTTTTATTCGTTTGATTATCCTAGTACACACATGCCTATTTATGGTTTCACTTACTTTAAAACGGGTTATGGCGCACGAACTTCACCTACCAGGTGTATTGTTGTGCAGGTTTATAGTGTTGGATATTGATATGTTTATAAAGTATATATGATCATAGTCACCAAGGATGCATACAGAACTTCAGCAAGAAGCTGTTCCTTGCAAATATATATATGTTTTTTGTATCATTTGTTTGGTCACTTGGTTACTGATCATTGTTCTTTCTTTCTTAGTTAAAGAGCAGAAAATTGTGAAGAAGGTCGTGAAAATTCAGAAGACAAAAGCCTCTCGGAAAGACGTGAAGACAATTTTGAATAGTTTGTATGTTGAATGATATTCTGACTTTAAGACAATGGTTACAAATTGTGAACTTGCATATTTTATGGAAGAAATTATTGATTTTGAGTTCCGTTTAATTGATTGGATTTGCTTCTTTAGTATATTTGATCGAAGCATGTGGTACCCAATCATCAAAACCACCTTAGTTATTTATCACAAAGGTCATTATTATATGTGACCCACAAATTATTGGTGCGAATGTGGTCAGTTATTTATAGTTATGACTTGCGTACGATGTACAAAGTTATGTGGTGCAATAATGTTCAGTTGTTCACAATAAGCGGTGCTGCTTGCAGATTAAGGGGTGAGGTGAGTTCTGTATTTCAATGTTCTTGCATAGTGTGGTACTCTAGGAGTATATCATTGACAAGTATGTTTGGTTTATCTCAACCAAAATCGTACAAAGTTATGTCTAATTGTTAGAGGTGCAATGATGTTCAGTTGTTCACAATAAGTGGCGCTGCTTGCAGATTTAGGGCTGAGCATCGGGCCGGATCCCGACCCGACCCGACCCGAACCGATTAATACCGATCCCGAATAACATGAAAAACTCAGCCCGACTCCCGAACCGATTACTAGCGGGACGGGTCGGTTGAGTGTCGGTTTAATCGGGCTGGTTTTCGGGATTTACAACAATGGCCCGATTTTGTGTTTTGGCCCAATCCAGCATACCTGAGCCTAATCCAACATGTAGTAGCAACATCTTAACTTATTTCAGTCAAAATATTGTCATTTAATGAGTTTCATAACTCACTGTCAAAAGTCATAACTGATATGTTGACAAATCAAAAATCATATTCGAATTTAGTTAAAAGAAAATGAGGTTTCATAAGTCATAACATATTCAATAGTCAATACTCAATACACTAACAAATCATTATCAAATGATTCACAAATCATTAACTGATATGTTGACAAATCAAAAGTCATTACATATTCATTTAGTCGACTGGTTCCTGGTACATATTCAATTATTCATTATCATATTCGAATCATAAATCACAAAAATGTACAAATACTTACTTCCATTATATTGTTTTGTTGAGTTGAGAATGATTCGTATGTAGGTATAGAAGATGAGATTGATTCACCCTTCTTGAGATGACATTGATCCATGCAATTGATTCGTGTTTTTGATTGTTGAGAGTTGAGAGACCTTCGGGCTTCGGTGTTGTGTGACTGTGAGGCTGTGAAAATGTAAAACACAAAAGGGGCGCGTTTAGTTTTAGTAAACCTAGTTTTTAATCGGTTTGTCGGGTTTGACCCGATACCGAAACTTTGAAATTGTAAAACCGACTCCCGACCCGAAATATGTCGGTTCGGGATCGGGCTTGATTTGGTCGGGCGGTTTTGTCGGGCTTATCGGGTGTCGGTCGGTTTTGCTCAGCCCTAATAAGTGGCGCTGCTTGCAGATTAAGGGGTGAGGTGAGTTCTGTATTTCAATGTTCTTGCATAGTGTGGTACTCTAAGGCAACTCACATCAGTTAACTCAGCCTTAAATTTTAAGGCATGCCACATCAGCTTTTTCACCCCTTAACTTAACTCAGCTTTAACCCACACAACAATAATGATGAAGCGAAAAGTGTACCGCTTTTAAGGGGTCATTTAAGCCTTAAATCGTATTTATTTGATCAAATATTGCCCTAAATCGTTCCTTTTGTCATTTTAGGTACTTTTGAGGAGAAATCTGGAAAAGGAGGCATTTTGGACGTTTTTGGAGCATTAAAGTGAAGAAAACGACAAAGTCTCAAAAATCGGCTAAAAGTTACTCTTGACGGCGTCACAATTTACTCTGGACGGCGTCATGCTTTGGCAAGAAAAGTTGGACGTGAAATTTACTCATGATAAGCCAGTGAAAATAGCATGTGAATTCTGACAGCGTCACGCTTTAACTTGATCAAGGGCGTCACGGCTTAAATCATAAGGGGACGGCGTCACGTTCACGAGCTGACGGCGTCAAGCCTTGATAAGCCAGAATGGATTTTGGAAGAGCTAAAGAGGGACGGCGTCAAGAAGGTCATCCGGGAACCCTAGAAGCGGCGAGGTGACGGTGTCACACTCCATAAGGTGACGCCGTCAGATCCAAAAATCTATATATAGTTTTCTAATCTTTTGTCATTAAGGAGAGCTTAGTGTGTGGAATTTTGGGATAAAACCCTAAGACGATTTTAGCTACTTTTTCAGGGCTTTTTGCCTTGAGATCTTCCATGTTTCATTGAAAGATAAGTTATCAATTAATCATTCAATATGTCTATGTGTTGTTTGATTCTATCTTATTCTTGTCTTTTGTTTAACATGTTAGGCTAAATTTATCTTGTGTTTGCTTAGATCTAATGAAACTTAGCTATTGATTATTGGTTGTTAGTGTGTTGTTAGTTGTATTGGATGATTGTTTATCTATGTTAGGCTTAAGAAAACTGGCTAACTTCCTATTCGGTAACTTGCTTGAACGTCTTAAGAAACATGAACCAAACGCGTACTAAAGGTTTTTATGGTTGTATTTAATGCACAAGCGAATTCTAGTGATCCCATGTTAGGAGCTTCCTAGCCGGCTCGACATAGGAGTGAAGTAGGAGCTTGTAGAGTTGGGGAAGTAAGTACGCCACCCCACGAATGGTATTAAGGAATACACCCGTCATCCACGCGACTAATACACACTAATTAACCGGTAAAAGATAGTTAGGGAGTAAGGAAATCTAAGTAAACACATTTCTCTACACATAAGTTTCTCACCACATTTTCATTTTTGTTATTTTATTTTATTTGCATCCGTAGTAATTTTGGGTTAGTTGACTAGCAACTAATTCCGCCCACTCCTTCAAACCCGAGATTTTACTTGCTTTCATAAAAACTATAAAAACATAAAAAAGAATCTTCCTCAACCCTTAGGCCTAATTAGAGTAGCCTTTCATACCTAACGAACACTATTCCCTGTGGAGAACGATCAATCCCCCGTACTTACCACTACACTATACTACATCGGTCAGGTACACTGCCTGGTGGGGTTGTAAGCCTCTTGAGATCCCTCGAGAGGTAAAATCTGTTGTAAGGTTACAAAACCACGCAATCAAGTTTTTGGCGCCGCTGCCGGGGAATAGTTATTGTTTAGGTTGAATTTTTATTTCTATTAGGTCTACTCACTAGATTCCTTTCTAGTGAGATTTTTATTTTATTTTTCTAGGTTTTCTTTAGTCTATCTATTTTCTTCGTGTCTTTGTTCGTAACCATACCATCCGACATCATGGAAGATGGTAGTATCCTTAACCCACACAACCCACCACCACAACAACCACAACCACCTCCTAGAGCCCGTACTTTAGGAGAGTATTCCCGTCCTAGCCACCATGGCTATCGAAACACCATTGAGCTCACTCAAGGAGCCAATATCACACCCTTGCGATCCGACACCATCCGGTTGGTGCAAAGTGGATGCGCATTCCATGGACTTCGTTCTGAAGATCCTAATCAACATCTCAAGGACTTTCTTAAAATCGTTGATTCTATAGACCTTGATGTTGCCACTCGAGAGACGACCCGATTGCGTCTCTTCCAATTCTCTTTGCGGGACCAAGCTAGTCAGTGGCTAGAACGTCAACCCGCAGGATCCATTACCTCTTGGGATGATCTCACCACTCGTTTCCTTGCTCAGTTTTTCCCACCGGGAAGAACTACCAAGCTAAGGAATGATATCTTGATGTTCCAACAACGTCAAGGCGAAACTCTCTACGAGGCATGGACTCGATTCAAGGACTTACTCCGAAAGGTCCCTCACCATGGCATGGATCCTTGGCTAAAAATCCAAATCTTCTATGATGGTGTCAATCATCAAACTAGAAGAGCCATAGATTACGCCGCCAATGGGAGATTGAGCAGGCTCAGTGTCGATAAGTGCTGGGAAGTCATTGAGGACTTAGCACAGTACGAAGAAGAAGAATGGGATGACTCAACATTCTCGGAAGAAGGGATTTTAAATTGCATGGGTGCAACCCAAGAACAGCTGTTCGCAAACATAAAAAGGCAGGTTGAGAGCTTAATGAAAGCTGAGATACCTACGGCTGATAAAAATCCCGATGAGTGCGTGAACACAATTGGTAAACATACGTTTCACCAATTCTCACGACAAGATGAATTTGAAGGGATAATGCTAACTTTCGTGAACAACCAAGAGAGACGCATCAAGGAATTAGAAACTCACTTGAAAAACACCCAAGATATGTTCATGGAACTAGCAGAAAAATTCATCTCGAGAATAAAAGAGAAAATTAAGAAAGAAGCCGCACACAAAAAGATCGAGAAGATCTTTGAACTCCCGGTCCCTAATGAACCATACAACGAATGGGATGATGAAACCCCTCTCCCCGAGCCTTCACTTTTAAAGCCCTCTTATCTATTTGGATCCTCTCGCGAGAAAAAGAATTCTCAAGATCGTAGCATTTTCGTGGGGAGCATGGTTGTCACGCTCCCTAACTTTCATGAAGCTAGGAAACGATCTTTTGGCTTTAAGCCAGGTGTGAGAAGAACTCAATTAAAACACACCATCATTTCGAAAACCCCCTGGAAAAGTTCCTCTCACTCCCTGAATACTCGCCTTGATGGAAATTGGGACCCGAATAAGACGTCAACCAACCCTTTTCAACATTTTACTACACCCCGTGACAGTAACAAAACATTTGACCCAGGAGGAACTTGTTAACGAGACTAGCTATCAGGATGCGCGTGATGTGTCGTTGCGGTTTAGCAGTTTTAATGCCTACTCAAGTTTTAAATTTATATTTAGCCGACTTATCAATAACACACACACTTAACGAGCAGTGTACCCGGTCAGTATGAAGATAATGGTAAGTAGAGTGTCGATCACTAAGAGTGGAACGTATAATCTCGTTAATCTAATCAGTATTTTAATATCCTAACGCAAGGGGGTTTCAGCCTGAGAGACTGGCACAGTTTTGTTTGCAATTAAATAATAAAATAAACAAATAGGCACGAATCAGCAAGTAGCACACACGTACACAGATAGACACTTGAGACAATAAGAGGGCTGTCCTTATGATTAAGTAGATTGTCACTTGTTTTATTGATAGCTTTATATGAAGTGTATGTAATTAACCCTTTCTCGTTGGTCCTATTCTTATCGGCGAGTAAACCCTTAATGACGACTTATATCTAAAAGTTATTCCTAAGTGATCAATTTAGAAACAACCGTGGGAGCCACACCTTGTCCCGCAGTCGGGTGCCCGCAAGCCACTAATAAACACAGAGGTGGTCAATGCACTAATAAGTAGTAACCAAAGACATCAACATATAAACTTTAATTGATGGGAAAGCAAGTATTAAAGGGAGTGCAATCTTTTCGTTGTCACATTACACAAGCCACCAATCCTGATGAATTAAAGTTTGCTAAAACAATAAAACAAAACTACTTAATGAATTAAATACATGCAGCACCTTCTTACAGCTCTTGTATCTTCGATTTGGGTGTGTCTTGTGCTGCCTCTTGACTGAATTCGTCCTTCTCTTCTGTTCGGTCTTTAGGTTTTCGAACTTCCGAATCTCTTTAATGCGTCTGGTCTACGGGGTATTTATAGTTTGTGTCTGAGGAAAGATGCGGCGCATCTACTTAAGTAGATGCGGCGCATGTACTTAACTTCGCGTGGGGTCCAAGATTATAATATTCAGGAATATTCGTACACCGCCAGAAGATGCGGCGTAACTCTTTATTAGATGCGGCGCATGTCCTCTTGTATCTTGGATCGTATCTGGTGATATCTTGATAGAGATGCGGCGCATGTTGATAGTGAGATGCGGCGCATCTGGAGCAGATTAGTCTTGATCTTCTTCATTTCAGTAGACTCTTCACTTTATGCACGTTTTGCTCCATTATTAGTCCAAAATCGCCAAGTTTCACCAAATGCTTGTTTTTACCTGAGAATTACAAAAGTAAACGATTAAGTATCAATCCTCATACATAATATAGTAAAACAAGTCAAATTAATAGGATAAATGATAGTAATAAAATGTACTTATTTGAGTTCATCAAATATCCCCCCACTTGAACTTTACTTGTCCCCAAGTAAACCTTAGATTAAATCTCATGAAAATGTATCCTAAAAGATGTTAGGATTTATTTTTATATTTAAGCATGTATTCGTTTATTTCATAATCACACAACTAAACACTTAACGAATTAGAAGTAAAATAAAATAAGTCGATAAAAGCAAATCTAATCGTTTAACTGTCCAGTCGCGACGAATATTCTATCATAAGCTTGGCAAGTATACACATCTCCACCACTAAAGCTAAGGAATAACAAGTCTAAAGCGGTAAAAAGGGTTTTTAGGCTTAAGGGTTAATTATTCTCTTTTCACTATCGATCTCAAATTCCAGAAAAGGCGACAAAATCACAAATACATGATCGAATCCACGAACACGATACTTGCAATTGCTCAAATCCTTAACTCGAATAGGCTAAAGATAGGTCCAAACTTCACCAATAATAATATATCAAAAAGGGCGACAAAATCATAAATACATAGCCGAATCCACGACTACGATACTTAAGATTGCTCAAATCCCTAATCTCAATAAATCAAAGATTCGGTTGGATAAAGAATAATATAGGGTATGGATAACATTTGGGATATAAATTGGTGTAAAAATGAAAAATAAACAAAACAAATAAATTAAAATCCTAAGTGTGGTTAATCACTATCCCAACCATCCCATGAATAAGACTCATATCATTGAATAACTCACGCTTTAACACTTGAAACACACGCTTTAGGTAGACACGAATTATACTCAACAAAATCTTAATCAAAGAATAATCCTTAATTGGCATTCCCATAACTGCCAATTCCCATTCAATCCATAAATATAGTACAACAAATAGTGGTGATATCGACCACTTACATAACTCTACATCGTTGGCTTAAAATAAACATCCAACTCTTTTTTCTTTCTTTTTCTTTTCTCATTTTTTTTTTTTTTTTTTTTTTTTTTTTTTTTTTTTTTTTTTTTTTTTTTTGAAACATAAACATAGATGTGTAAAATTTCACCACATCACTATAACTTTCTTTCCGGATAATTTTTATTCATACTTTTCATACTTTCAGAAATAACGCTAATAGTGAAAGTAGTAAACACACGAAAAATAAACTCAAAAATATACAATATTTACTTTCACTCCAATTGCATTGTGCAATTTCCCGACCTAACCATATATAATGAATTACGCACGCGAACACAGGTAATGTAAGGAAACACACTCTGCCTATAGCAATTAACCAACCACGGATTCTAATCTACAGGGTAGGCTAAGGTTTAAGGTGTAACGAAACATTTTAAACATAGGTGTAAGAAACGAAAGGAATGGCTCTGAGGGTTTTTCTAGGGGTATCTTACTCTAAAAGTGAGAGTAACAAAAGGGTTTATACGGGGGTTAACTAACCAGTGTAGCTAGTTAATAACACATAACATATAAAGGCTTTTTGGGTGTAATCCTAGAATTTTACCAATTTAGACAAGTCATTCCAATTAAATAAATAATACTCATTATGGTGGTCTCGAATAGTATACAAGCCAAGTTCTAAAGTTTACAAGTCACCGGCACACTCATAGATTTGTGAATTTTGGAAAAATCACAATTTTTGAAAATAACGTCATGTGTGCAGTTATGCAACTTAGATCTTAAACAAAAACATGCTAAAAAAAAATTTTAAGTTTGATATATTAAGCACATTTTAAGCATAATTTTTGAAAAAGTTTAGGACAAGTAAGTGTTAAGTGTTCTAATTCTCCTATCCCCCCACTTAAGTTAAACAACGTCCTCGTTGTTTGTATAAAAGGTTAAAAACTGGAAATAAAAAGAATTAGAACGGAAAAACTCCCCTGAGATTTGCTCGGTATGATCCTCCATTAGTGTAAGAGCAAAAATCAACTTCTTGTGGATTAGAACGTTAAAGCTTCATACTTGATTTATCCACAGGAAATCCAGGAAACTATAATACCACCAACACTTTAAAACACACCTAAGATAAGAAAGGTTCAACTTGCATAATACATTAGTAGTTAGGAAAAATAAAACTTAAAAATTAAAACTGAAAATCATCAGGTCAGTCGATGCGCCGTATCTTATTGAAGAAGATACGCCGTATCGAGCCTGGAATAAATACGGATCAGAATAAAGATGCGCCGCATCCTTAACCAGGGATGCGCCGCATTAAAATAAACTGATAAATAGTTTTAAAGTCGAAAAATAAAATGAAAATGAAATAAAGGATAGGATGCGTCGCATCTGTTTAAGCAGATACGGCGCATGTAGTAACCAAACAGACTGTTAGCAGTCTGTTGCAAAAATGACTTGTTCCACGGTCTAATCTCATACGTCCTCTCGTACTCTCGTGCTGAACTTAATGCCAGTCTTCGTCAAACATAACAAGAAATATAAACTGAAACATTAAACATAAGCATAAGAATAACGATAAGTACAATCCAAAAAAAAAAAATAATAATAATAATAATGTGTGGAACAATATCAGTAAAACAAAAGGGTAAGATCATGGGTGAGCGGTGTCGTCCGGATGGGTCCCAGAAGTGCTGGCTCCATCAGTCCTCTGGCGGACTCTGCGCTCGTACGTACGTGCTACTCCCGTGATCTCAGTACCATCAGGACGGGTGTGGGTGATACCCTGATGCTCTAATAGTCTGCTCACACTCCTGACCACCCACTCTAAGTCTCTCCTCAGTACCATCACCTCTCCCTCGACTGCGTCGAGTCTCTGAATCACGGTGCGTGGGGGTACTGGTGCCTGTGGCACCTCCTCGTCGGCAGGAGCAGCAGCCGGAGGATCCTGAGGTCCTCCCTGCTCCGCCTCCGCCCCTGCAGCTCTGGCGGGCCCTAATGCTGCCCAAAAGTGGCCCCCAGCAGCCACCTGGCAGATCGCCAGTCTAACCAAATAGTCCCTATCAATAACTGGGAGACGAGCCACCACAACCTCCAGCCCCGCTGGAATCTTTGCTCCAATAACTCCAAAATGGCGGGCCAGCCTCGAAACAAAATGCCCGCCAGTCATGTGGCTCCTCCGATCTCTCCCAGCAGCTGATAGGTGGAGGTAGTGTGCCAAAAAGTGGGGGATGTTCACCGGCATCCCCTCATCCATGCTCCTAAGTAGGAAGAGGTCCAGAGTGGTCACCTTTTCAGGTGACTGACCCCTCCCAGCAATAGTAAGTGCAATCAGCCTGTGACACAGCCTCCTCATCGGCTCCCTGATCAAAGTATATGAGGGGGTGGAAGTAGTGATGTCGCCCCCCGAAGAAATCCTGAACCAGTAATCACTGAATACCCCTCTGTCAGGGACAACCCGTAAACTCTCAGCCCAGTACCTGGCAAACCCAGCAGATCCAAGCTCCTCCTCAGTGTGTAGACCCAAGGCTAAAATAAACTGCCTCATCGACATCTGCCTGTGCACACCTCCTAACCTGAACACCAGAGTGTCAGCTGTATCAATCTCCACATCCGTCTCTCTGTAATGAATAGTGCTAAAGAACTCCAGCATGAGCTCCCTAATCAGAGGCTCGTCAACCCTAAACAGTCGCTCCCAAGCACTAGACCTGAACTCCACCTCATCATCACCTCCAACAACAACCATCTCCATACGACGCTGTAAGCTCGCAGCTGCATGTCCACCACCGATCAATCCCACATCGTCAAAATTCAGAACCTGGACTCTAAATATTTTCTTGAAGTAAACTGAGTCAAGCCTATGCAAATAATCCTCTAGAGTGCCATCAGTAAGTCCCATGTTCTCGAATCGTAACCATTGGTGCCTTTGTGCGATATCTGGTAGTGTCATCTGAAATAAACATTCAAAGTCAGTAAACAGTCTGCAAGTAAGGTAGATACGGCGCATTTGATTAAATCAATGCGGCGTATCTGTATTAAGTACAAGAGATGCGGTGCAAGACAACAGATACGGCGTATTGAGATGCGTCGTATCTAGATTAATCAATACGGCGTATCTAAAATTTTAGCAATTTTGAAATAGGTCGTTACGCCGCATTAATCAACCTAGATGCGCCGCATCTAAAAGCATATCAGCATAAAATAAAGGGTTAGGCACGTTTTTCAAGAATCCGTATCCGTGACGTAAACTTCCACTAAATATCACAGTATAATATTCTCCTTATATCAGTTCAATCAACCACAGCTAATTTACCTTCCCGCTAAATATTCAAAATCAAACCCAAAACCTAAATTTTCGGTCGATTCAATTAGTGCCAAATTCGATGTCCAAATCTAAAATTAACTTAGGGGAAATAATTAATTCCAGGTTCTAATCATATCCCTATATCGTTTAAGCGCGAATCGATTCAATCCTATAAACCCTAATTTTTGTATTAATCAAAATTAAATCGAAATGTAACAATTACCTTAGTATTTGTGATTAGGAGAACGTTTTAATGTTCGGATTAAAGGCGGATTGAAGAAAGATGATCGGATTTTGAGTATAATTTTAGTGCGTGTTCTTAACTGTGTGTATTTATGCGGCGTATTCCCGTCGTATTTATAAGGCGACACGATGCGCCGTATTAGAAAATTGGGATGCGCCGTATCTAGTTAATTCCGTTGACTAGTCAATAAGTCCTAGTTGGTCAGGGATACGGCGCTTCGGATATTTAGATCCGCCGTATCTCTATGTTAGTTAACGAAATTTAAATGAAGAACGTACCTTGGCCTCCGCAACACAGTTCCTTATACATCAAATTTGGGTAAAAACGGCACACCATATAGATGAATTCAAAATAAGAGTAATAGGCATAAACGTTTCATTAATAATCGTAATCTTATTGTTTAGTGGATAAGGATTTATTCCGAGGTTAGGAACAAATATCGTTTTTGAGCATACAAAATTAAGATTACGAATTGAATCAGACGTATAATAAGGATAATAAAACTGAGATCATAGTGTAGAGAACTTTCCTTTGGGCAGTTGAATTATCGTAGAGTTTACCTGGGATTCTATTTCAAGAATTTAAGAAGTTCAATGTTACCAGTACTGAGTTATCCTCCACTCGTGTCGTCTTATGTTCGGTAACTCCAGCTAACCTCTCTTGGTTTGGTTCAGAATGTAATCTTTCTTGGTGATGCTCGAGTCATCATTTATCCTGAAAATAAACAACTTGCACACGAGAGTAGCTGACCGATCAAGGTAAATATCAAAAATCAACTATATTTATCAAATTATATTCGTCGTATTAACAAAAGTTAATGCGCCGTATTTTCGTTACGTTTAAAAATAAAAGATTTTTGATTCAGTAAGATGCGCCGTATCGATAGAGATCGATACGCCGTATTTTGTTTAATAATTCGCAAACTGTTTTTAATTAAAATAATAGATACGCCGTATCTTCAAAAGAAGATGCGTCGTATGGCGTTAACGTTTTAGAAAATTTTTTTTTTATCAAAACAGATACGCCGTATCTACAAAAGCAGATGCGTCGTATTACTTTATCGCTTAGAAAAATTTTCTTGTTAAAAACAGATACGCCGTATCTTGGGGAAAAGATGCGTCGTATCGAATTAATTAAACGCGTTGTATATAAAAAAAATAAACGCAATACGCCGTATCTGAGAGATCAGATGCGCCGTATCGTTTGATTTAGCACAGTACAACGATAGCAGAACAGAAAAATACGAAAAATAAAACAAAAATAAAACACACGAAACAAAAATAAAACACACAAAAATAAAAACAAAAGCAAACAAATAACACACAATACAACAAATATGCAAAATAGTACAATGATGCAATTTAATCTAATAAAAAGAAAAACAAATCAAGATACACCACGAGTATTTTAATTAGGTTTTTCTATTAAAATACTAAATCAAATTAACAGATAATAACAATTCACTCCCCGGCAACGGCGCCAAAAACTTGATGCGCGTGATGTGTCGTTGCGGTTTAGCAGTTTTAATGCCTACTCAAGTTTTAAATTTATATTTAGCCGACTTATCAATAACACACACACTTAACGAGCAGTGTACCCGGTCAGTATGAAGATAATGGTAAGTAGAGTGTCGATCACTAAGAGTGGAACGTATAATCTCGTTAATCTAATCAGTATTTTAATATCCTAATGCAAGGGGGTTTCAGCCTGAGAGACTGGCACAGTTTTGTTTGCAATTAAATAATAAAATAAACAAATAGGCACGAATCAGCAAGTAGCACACACGTACACAGATAGACACTTGAGACAATAAGAGGGCTGTCCTTATGATTAAGTAGATTGTCACTTGTTTTATTGATAGCTTTATATGAAGTGTATGTAATTAACCCTTTCTCGTTGGTCCTATTCTTATCGGCGAGTAAACCCTTAATGACGACTTATATCTAAAAGTTATTCCTAAGTGATCAATTTAGAAACAACCGTGGGAGCCACACCTTGTCCCGCAGTCGGGTGCCCGCAAGCCACTAATAAACACAGAGGTGGTCAATGCACTAATAAGTAGTAACCAAAGACATCAACATATAAACTTTAATTGATGGGAAAGCAAGTATTAAAGGGAGTGCAATCTTTCCGTTGTCACATTACACAAGCCACCAATCCTGATGAATTAAAGTTTGCTAAAACAATAAAACAAAACTACTTAATGAATTAAATACATGCAGCACCTTCTTACAGCTCTTGTATCTTCGATTTGGGTGTGTCTTGTGCTGCCTCTTGACTGAATTCGTCCTTCTCTTCTGTTCGGTCTTTAGGTTTTCGAACTTCCGAATCTCTTTAATGCGTCTGGTCTACGGGGTATTTATAGTTTGTGTCTGAGGAAAGATGCGGCGCATCTACTTAAGTAGATGCGGCGCATGTACTTAACTTCGCGTGGGGTCCAAGATTATAATATTCAGGAATATTCGTACACCGCCAGAAGATGCGGCGTAACTCTTTATTAGATGCGGCGCATGTCCTCTTGTATCTTGGATCGTATCTGGTGATATCTTGATAGAGATGCGGCGCATGTTGATAGTGAGATGCGGCGCATCTGGAGCAGATTAGTCTTGATCTTCTTCATTTCAGTAGACTCTTCACTTTATGCACGTTTTGCTCCATTATTAGTCCAAAATCGCCAAGTTTCACCAAATGCTTGTTTTTACCTGAGAATTACAAAAGTAAACGATTAAGTATCAATCCTCATACATAATATAGTAAAACAAGTCAAATTAATAGGATAAATGATAGTAATAAAATGTACTTATTTGACCCAGGAGGAACTTGTTCATCACTAGCTATCAGGATTATTGACCCTGACTAGCTGCTCTCTTAAAGTACGAGGGGCTCATTTGTAAACTGGCACAAAGTAGCAAAATACGCTAATCTGACGGCGTCAGAATTTGAACGTGACGCCGTCACCCCGTCTGCACAGCAATAATAACTTTAATTCCATCACTTTCATCACAAACCCCACAAACCATATCCTCTCCAACCCCACCTTCGAATTTCCAGGATCAAATTCACCGACTTTCGTCATCAATTTCCACGTGGTAAGTAATTTTTATTCATTCTTTTCGTTTCAATTACTCATAGGATTTGTCAATTTCGAAAACCCTCTACTCATGATATCCTAGGGTTGATTCATGCTTAGAACTCATAATGTCTTTTAATTAGTGTTATTTTAGCAATGATTAAAAGCATGTGATTATTAGCAATCAAATGGGTTAATTCATTAATAGGGTGGCCACGAATTTGAACCATAACCTGTGATCCAATCACCCATTTTTCTGCAAAAAGTGGTGTGTGGTTATTGAGCCTGAAGTTTGAATATTGATTTTTCCCTCGTAATTATGGATTTGAACACTGGTCGAATCTGACGGCGTCACATATCAAAGCGTGACGGCGTCAGACCTGTCTGATGCGCCACCAAATCTTTAATTCACATATTAACACTTGTATTCCTCCTGTTTTGTTCCAGATAATGAGTAAGCGTCAAAGACCCAGCCGAGGAAGTTCTTCCCGATCTCAACAAGAAAACTTTGGGGATACGGTCCTCAGTTGGGGTGTCTTTGACAACGATGCTGCTACAAGCAAATATGCACAATTGTTACTACACAAGGTCGAGAATGGAGCAGTGGTTGACTGGGGCTTTCTGAGGAGAGTAGGTCTTGAGCAGACTTTTCTCCAAAGTTTTCAGACGGATGGGTTTACCGGCCCCCAGTGGGAAAGACTGTTTAAGATTCAGGAGCCGGTATATGAGGAGTTGGTACGGGAGTTCTTTGCCACCTTTCATTTTGATATGGCTTAGGCAAGGACCGATGTGGGCGGTACCACGATCTATTTCAGGCTGGGGGGTGAGCTAAGGACGTGTTCTGTTACTGAGTTTGGGTGGAGACTGGGGTTATATGATCAGCATGATACCATTCAGGCAGGGTTCATGCAGAGGTTGTTGCATGGGGAGTCGATGAAGAATGATTTTAGATGCTCTATTTTCTGGCAGACTATTGGGGATGGGGTGTATACCTCGACCACTGTAGCATCCCAAATCAGGGATCCTAGGGTTCGGTTGACTCATCGTTGCCTCACCTACAGCTTGACAGGGCGTCACAGCTCTCACCATCGTGTCACAGCTTCTGATCTCTTCTACCTGTACACCATCTACTCTAATGATGTTTACTGCAACATCCCGTTTTGGGTTGCTAGCTTTATGCATGGTGGAGTTGGGGAGAGGGAAGGAGACAGGATCTATGGTGGGATGTTCATCACCCGACTGGCCCAGTCTTATGGAGTCCTCAGGCCCGAGGTCATGAGGTATTTGAGTGGTGATAAATGCAGGACGGTGAAGGAGAGGTCCCTGAAGCAGATGGAGGTGATTATGGAGATGCATGACGGGTCCTTTATGTGGTATCACCCAGTTGGAGCTGAGGATGATGATGATGAGGATGATGAGGAGGAGGAGGAGCCCCAGCAGCAGCAGCATGAGGGGTATGAGGCCGGTACAGCTGATTACTACCGGCATATGAGCAGGGGGGACTGGCAGGCTCACCAGGGGACCTGGATGGGCCAGGTTGATGCTTGGAGGACCAGGGCGGACGAGAGGTTCGACTGGATGTATGATCACACGGTTCGTCAGATGCAGCATCTATCCACACGTGATCAGTTGGACCCGCATCTGCAGATTGACCCTTTCCCGGGTCGTGAGCAGGATTACCCTCCATACGGGTACTACGGGCATCTTCCTCCTGGCTATGACTATCGCCAAGGACCCCCTCACCAGTGATGTTGTGATTTGATGTTTTGTTGTTTGAACAATTTGATATTTGGTTGTATGTGTTGAAACAATATGGTCTGTAATAATTTAGGGAAGGCATCTGTTTGCCTTAAAACATTTGTTACATTGATTTTATTTATCGCATGCTAGCCTCATTTGATTGTTATTTTATTTGTTTTGTGTTTGTTTATTTATTTGTTTGATTTTATTTTCCGTATGTGTGTTTAATTTTTATCATTATTGATTCATGTTCAAAAGTAAATTGTGAAAATGCTTTATGTTGTTTTTAACTTCGTCTTAACTACATATAAAGGTATTTTGCAAAAGATAAGTGTAAGGGAAATCTAAATCGGTTTATTAGAACACAAATGAACATGAATCGTAATAATAATAAATTAGCATACATATTCGTATTTGTTTGAGTCAAATGCTTGTATCGAGTCATAATGATGTTTTGCAGGATTTCCAGGAAGTAAGGTAAAGGTTTTTCCAGAAATTTTCCGGAAACTTAAAACGAAAATTTTTGTCAGGTCATTTCTGACGGCGTCAGGGGTTATAACCTGACGGCGTCAGATTTAATTTCCAGAAATTTTTGAAAGTTTTGTTTTCATAAAAAGTTTTTATTAAATCTCCAACTTATAATCTCCAGGAATCTGCAAAATTTTCATTCCACAAGCATTATATCCTTATATATAGATTTTATCCCGCCGATGTTATGCAGGTTTTCGTGTTTGTTTTCTCAGGTTTAACAGGTTATTTTGGACAAGGAGATGTTTTTGGAATCAAGCTTATGGCGATGCATTAGTCATGGAGCTTCAACATTCTCTTTGGAGGAAGATTTAACCGTGTAATTTCATTATCCACCGAGCGAATCAGGGGAGTATTTGATTTCATTCTTTTACTTTTTGCTTTTACATCTTATTATTTGAACATTGGGGACAATGTTCATCTTAAGTGTAAGGGGAGGGTAAAAGTACGATTTTAGAGAATACAATTGCGCTTGATTTTTGTTTGTTTGATGGTAGATGTGTAATAAAACTGAGAGAAATACTTGTTAAGGTAATTTTAGTGCCAAATTTAAAATTTTTTTACAACATATAGGAGTGAAACTTTAGTTCTAATAAGCGTCTCACGGATAGGAGTTATATAACTAGCACAAAAACCGTACCACTAAAAAATTTTCCACCCCCAAATATGTGAGGTTCGCCCCTAGAATTGGTAGGAAAAGCATTTATGCTATGATGTGTGTACCGGTAGCACTTAGATTCTAGAACTTGCGTTAGGACCATTCCAAGGCCACAAGTGAGACTACATTCGTGTAGTTAGATTTACTACATGATAAGAGGCATTAGGATTAACCCATTGTTTTACACCTGTGTTTTTGTTATAATTACATTGGCTACATTGGTCAAGTAATTCTCCCACACCCTTTGCGTTGTACTCATTTTTAGTACACGATACCCCTAGTACACCCCTCAGAGCCTATCTTTTCGTTTCGACCTTTAAGCATTTTACTTAAAGGAAGAATTTGTTACACCCCACTAAAATGTACACCCAAATCGCCTTAGCCTACCTTGTATGCACTCATTTTTAGTGCATTATTGTTACAACATTTGTTTAAAACCCAAGTTAATTATCTAGTTGATTACATGGTTGCTAAGTCGAGTCATATCCTTGTACATATTGTTTTGGGACGATTGGGACTCATGGGTAAAGTACTAGTGTAATGGAGTAATGGGGAAGAACATCATTTATTACCCCCATATGTGCTAAATATTTTAAAAGTACTCCAAGTTTTTCGATTATCTTAATTCGAGTCATTAGATTAGTATTTGTAAAGTTATGTAAAAATTCAAGTGTAAGGGGGATGCAATGCCCCTATGATGTATTATTTTGGATGGTAGGGCAAAAGTGTATGCAAAAAAAAAAAAAAAAAAAAAAAAAAAAAAAAAAAAATCGAAAAAATCAAGAAAAATACAAAAAAATGAGAAAAAGAAAAATAGAAAAAACATACGGACTACCATCCCGTTTTATTTTATGTTTATTTTATGTTTTTGTTATTTTATCATTAGCTTAAGATCGAGTCTAGTCTTGGCTTAGCAACATTGTATAGTACATGTAATTGATCAAGATTTTTAACTCGCCACCAGTAAAATATCCTTTATCCAACAAAACCGTGTTTTCCTTTTCCCTACACCTTACGTTATAACCCATTTAAAAGCCCTCTTTGATAGTTTATCTTAGGTGCTTACGCCTAGTGGAGGAGGTTTTCGATCCTTTCCCAAGCCTATGGTAATCTATTTGCTATGACAGGTAGTGAGAGATATTATCCGTTTTCATTTATGAGATTTATTTTGATGACACTTGAGAGATGTGAGTATCTAAACACTACTTGTGAGGTGCTAGTTTATAATCTCCGTGCTTATTATGATTGAAGTGGAACGATTATTTGTTGTAATTACTTTTATGTTTGCATTAAATGACCCCTAACTTGTATTTTGATTAGAATAAAAGCGCATTTGCTTGAGGACAAGCAAATCTCAAGTGTAAGGGTATTTGATGAAGCGAAAAGTGTACCGCTTTTAAGGGGTCATTTAAGCCTTAAATCGTATTTATTTGATCAAATATTGCCCTAAATCGTTCCTTTTGTCATTTTAGGTACTTTTGAGGAGAAATCTGGAAAAGGAGGCATTTTGGACGTTTTTGGAGCATTAAAGTGAAGAAAACGACAAAGTCTCAAAAATCGGCTAAAAGTTACTCTTGACGGCGTCACAATTTACTCTGGACGGCGTCATGCTTTGGCAAGAAAAGTTGGACGTGAAATTTACTCATGATAAGCCAGTGAAAATAGCATGTGAATTCTGACGGCGTCACGCTTTAACTTGATCAAGGGCGTCACGGCTTAAATCATAAGGGGACGGCGTCACGTTCACGAGCTGACGGCGTCAAGCCTTGATAAGCCAGAATGGATTTTGGAAGAGCTAAAGAGGGACGGCGTCAAGAAGGTCATCCGGGAACCCTAGAAGCGGCGAGGTGACGGCGTCACACTCCATAAGGTGACGCCGTCAGATCCAAAAATCTATATATAGTTTTCTAATCTTTTGTCATTAAGGAGAGCTTAGTGTGTGGAATTTTGGGATAAAACCCTAAGACGATTTTAGCTACTTTTTCAGGGCTTTTTGCCTTGAGATCTTCCATGTTTCATTGAAAGATAAGTTATCAATTAATCATTCAATATGTCTATGTGTTGTTTGATTCTATCTTATTCTTGTCTTTTGTTTAACATGTTAGGCTAAATTTATCTTGTGTTTGCTTAGATCTAATGAAACTTAGCTATTGATTATTGGTTGTTAGTGTGTTGTTAGTTGTATTGGATGATTGTTTATCTATGTTAGGCTTAAGAAAACTGGCTAACTTCCTATTCGGTAACTTGCTTGAACGTCTTAAGAAACATGAACCAAACGCGTACTAAAGGTTTTTATGGTTGTATTTAATGCACAAGCGAATTCTAGTGATCCCATGTTAGGAGCTTCCTAGCCGGCTCGACATAGGAGTGAAGTAGGAGCTTGTAGAGTTGGGGAAGTAAGTACGCCACCCCACGAATGGTATTAAGGAATACACCCGTCATCCACGCGACTAATACACACTAATTAACCGGTAAAAGATAGTTAGGGAGTAAGGAAATCTAAGTAAACACATTTCTCTACACATAAGTTTCTCACCACATTTTCATTTTTGTTATTTTATTTTATTTGCATCCGTAGTAATTTTGGGTTAGTTGACTAGCAACTAATTCCGCCCACTCCTTCAAACCCGAGATTTTACTTGCTTTCATAAAAACTATAAAAACATAAAAAAGAATCTTCCTCAACCCTTAGGCCTAATTAGAGTAGCCTTTCATACCTAACGAACACTATTCCCTGTGGAGAACGATCAATCCCCCGTACTTACCACTACACTATACTACATCGGTCAGGTACACTGCCTGGTGGGGTTGTAAGCCTCTTGAGATCCCTCGAGAGGTAAAACCTGTTGTAAGGTTACAAAACCACGCAATCAAATAACTTAGCTTTAACACACCTTAACTCAACTTTACACATAAATTTTCAAATTCAACCCCTAACTTATAAATTACTTCATTTTTTTAAAAACAACACATTTATTAAAACATAACATTACAGTCAAACATAACACACTTAAAAAAAAACTTACAACGAAATTAAAGAAATAAATAAAAATAACGACGAAATTAAAAATTACATCATAAAAATAAAAACAATCCTAAATCTACTGTGGAAACTGGCCGAGCTTGTATTTTGCCACAATGCGAGCTTTTTCTTGGTTGATATACCACACCACCTCTGGAGGTTGCCCTTCGGTAGATTCCTTCAAAAACTTTATTTCCTCTAGCCTTATTATCGCCTCCTCTTTTTCTTTTGTTGCCCGATACGCGGCTTCGGCCAATTCCCTTTTGTGACGATACTCGACTGTTATATTCTCCACGAATTGCACTGACGACATACTTCCTCCCGTACTCGCTCCCGTGCTCGTTCCTCCCGTGCTCTCGGATCGAGCTTTCTTTGCAGCACGCCTTCCCATTGGCCTTGGTTGTTCATCATGACCAAACAACGCCTCGTTTGTTTGGCTTGGTGGTTCATCGCCGGTTAAATCAATTCCCTCCGGCGTGTCCCACTTCACATGACCCCGTAAAACCTCCCAAGCCTCCTCGTTGTTAAAAGGAGCGGTTCTGTGCTCGTCCCGGTACATTTCTCGGGCACGTTTCAGGGTATCAATTTCACTTTCGCCACTTCTTTCTTGGCGTTGGGAACGTTTGTAGTACGCGTTGAACTTTGAGCAATCACGGTTCAACGTTCTCCACTTACTTTGGAGCATATCCTTGTTTCTTGGTTGGTAATTGACTCTGTTAAACTCATTCTGCACCCGTTGCCAAAACGTATCCCTGCTTTGACTTCGACCCACATGTGCGTCTTCCGACGCTGCAACATAACACTGAGCAAGCACTTTTTCCTCTAGTGGGTTCCAACGTTTGGTCTTGTTGGCAACGGGTTCTTCATCATCATCCTCCAAAGGTTCGGGTTCGGGGTTTCTTGATTTTCTCGCCTTTCGTTTGGTACGCGAGAACTTGTTTTTCTTTGGAGGAGACGTTGGAGTCTCGGGAACTTCATTGGTTGCGGTTTGAGATTGTTGTGAATGTTGGGAGAAGTTGAGATTGGAGAAATTTTGGGTGTTTAGGTTAGATTGATTTTCGTAATAGAGCATTTGTTGATGTTGTTGGTAAAGTTCTTCTTCCGACAAGCCAAGTGGGTTCGGGATTAAAGATGAGCCGGCGTTCGGGTTAGAAGATGAGCCGACATTGGGGTTATTATACCCGGAGCTTAAGAGATCTACGAACGATTCGTTCCCGTCATCGTTAAGGTTGAATCGAGACATTTTTTTTTGGTTGAAGGTTGAAAAGATAGTGTAAATATGTAGTGTATTGAGTTGTGGAAGTGTGAAAAAAAATATGGTGTGAAATGGTTATTTATAGGGGATTGAAAATGGTTTTAAATTTTTTTTTTTTTTTTTTTTTTTTTTTTAGCCAAGCCCGCTTCTTTTCAACGGTTAGAATTTATAGGGGGCAAAAGTGCAACAAATGAAACTTCCAACGGTAAGAAATAGGGGGCGGAAGTGATTTTTTTTTTTTTTTTTTTTTTGGCAAAAGGTACCCTTAACACTGCATTAGGGTGCTAACGCAGCCCTTAACGCAGCGTTAACGCCCCATTCGTTTATCAGCTAACGCCCCTTAACGCCATATAACGCAGCAAATTAGGTCCTTTAACGTCCCTTTAACGCCATTGATGTGAGTGGTCTAAGTATGTCATTGACAAGTATGTTTGGTTTATCTCAACCAAAATGACAACGGTCTTATGGATATTATGATCCTATATGTCGGTTAAGGTATACTCTGTTTCATGCTAGGTGTTTTGACGTTAGGCAGTGGGCTAGGTGGTATATTATCAATATATTATCAATATATTAAAAAGGCAGGAACGCTGCTACAGTGCTGCACAGTAACTTTTACTTTTTTTTTTTTTTTTTTATTTTTTTTATCTAAATTTAAAAAGGCAGGAACGCTGCTAAAGTAAAAAAAATCACAGCCGGAATCTGAATCATGAAAACTGATATAAAATAATCGATGGTACATCATACGGAGTTTCATTTACATTTAACTATACATCATTCATCTGATACAAAAAAAAAAAAAAAAAAAAAAAAAAAAAAAAAAAAAAAAAAGATCTTAGAAAAAAAGTTCTTGAAACAAGAGAAAAAAAAAAAAAAAAAAAAAAAAAAAAAAAAAAAAAAAAAAAAAAATAGTAAATCACTATCCCAAGATATATGGACTTCAATCAATTTATCAAAACCTTCGTCGAAATAATCGACGGAAGATGCAACCGGAGCCAACCACCATAAAATAAAAAGAGAGGAAGAAACCGATTAGATCACTTATTAGGAAACCCGGCAGCTGAAGAACACGGTGGAGGGTGGATTTTGGTGGTGGCGTCAAATTCTGAGATGGTGGTGATGCCGTCGGTTTCTACCGTTTTCGGTAAAATAAAAACGGGGAAAGGGGAAGGGCACGTGAGGTGTTACCGAGTAGAAAGGAGGTGGTGGTGAGGCGGTGGAGTGGCTGTGCAGCAGCGGTGGTGACTGTGGTAGTGGTTTCGGGTATCACGAGAGCTCTTCAAGAGCTCAACTGCTCCAGAACGGACGAGGGTATCCCGATCCATAGATTGGGAAGGTTTAGGGTTTCGCCGGAAAATTTTCCGGCGATGGCAGAGGTGGCGGGAAAAGATTGTGGCTCCGGTGAGGTGATAAAGGGAGAAAGGAGAAATATTTGTGTGTATTTTTATTATAAGAAATGAGGAGAAAGAGAGAGTGAATGTGGGGTTTTAATAGGTAGGGAGGGACCAAACTTGGCCAAAGCAAACTACAAGGGTAGAAAAAAAAATTTAGGGGCGGAGGGGGTATTGTGACAACTTAGTAAAACTTTTAAAATATTTGCCGCAGGACCTATTTGATGTGCCAAACGGACTCAAAAAATTACGAAACTTGCGCCATTATTCTCGAAATAATTTTTCCAATAAAAACTAATATAAATACGCATAACTTTCTCGAAGTCAATTTATTTGGAAAATTCGATTCGTTTCGTGCTTTCTAGATTATGCCTACTTTTGAAACACAAAAATTCCAGCAGTAACGCGTCGATAAAAAAATATTGCACACGTTTACTGTTATTAAAGTCAATTAGAATCAAACAGGTTTTCAATATGTGTTAATATTTTGTGTGAAAATGCATAAAAATTTAAAAAAAAAAAAAATTAAAAAAAAAAATAATAAAATAAAAAATAACTAACATGCCGCAAAACACTCCCGTAGCAACGCGCGGGTTACCCTGCTCGTTGTATTCATTTGTAGGGCAGTTTTTGAACTTGGATTTAAAGGCTATGCAATAGGCTCAAGTTTCATGGTCTTACTGAATAACTTGAAAGCTAAATTGAAGTTAGAAAGCTCTCAATCTTGGTTATGATGTCGGCTGGTGTGCTTGGTATGACCTTAAGGGTAGTAAGGTATTGCCTTGAGCTGTTTTGCGCTACATGTGTTGACTTTTCAGCTAGTTTCAGAATGTGAGTGCTTGGTATGACCTTAAGGGTAGTAAGGTATTGCCTTGAGATGTTTTGCGCTACATGTGTTGACTTTTCAGCTAGTTTCAGAATGTGAGTATCCTGCGAGAGTTGATGTTTTCTAGTCATTGAGATTCAGAAACTTTGGTTTTGTGATTATCAGTATTTTTATTCTAATGTACTTTCACTATAGAGTATAGCATCTATCTGTATATGATTATATAAGAAAAAGATCATTTGTTGTAGAACTATTCTGTTATTATAAGACGACATTTCTGTTTGTGTTGTGGGTAATTACTTCTTTCATATTGTGATCAAGTAAGTTCATATTAAAAACCCCTAATCTGAAAGGTTAAGCGGCTCTAGGCTGTTAAGTACTTAAACGAACAGAGTAGTGGTTTATTACTTGATTAAGATTTGTAAATACAGTACTAATTATCTAACCACACCGGAAGAAAAATGTTACAACTATATTTGACACACTTGCTATTCAAAGCAACTAATTAAATTGTAATCGTTGGTACAAATGTCAGGAAAGGGTTTCAAAGGTTTACTCCTAGTCAAGGAAAGCTGGTTGGGCAACATGATGGACAAAAAACAGTTAGTTGCTCCCTAACCATTTGAACTGTTAGAAGAGTGCTTTCAAGACTATGGGAGAAAAAAAGTCAACAAACACGACTAATTGACTGTAGTGTTTTTTTTTTTTTTTTTTTTTTTTTTTTTCAAAAGTAGTCACAACATGTCGAGTACAAATCTATCTTGCATGTCTTAAATGTATTTGAACGAGTGGGAAGCTACCCGCGCGTTGCGGCGGGCGTCTTTTTTTTTACTCTTGTCTTTTCCTTTCTCAATCTGATTAATGCCGAAGAATAAACTCATTCTTTTAGTTCTCTGTATTATAATTGTACATTTACATATAATAAACTCATTTCTCTTATTACATTACATTTATACAATTTTAACTCAAGATGTGGTTTCTCGTAAATGCATCCCATCAGCTCGCCTGCAAGATTGACCAAACGAAGGTTTATCACTACCAAAATTATGAAGACCTCCTCCAACTTTGAAACGGACTTTTTTTTCGCATAACCTGAACAACGCAAAAGTTTTTTTTTTTAGAAGAATCATGAATAAGATATGAAAACGACATAAAATGGGACCATTTTTGAATAACTATTAGTATCATGTATAATATAATGAGGCTCGGATCTGCGCACACTACAACAAATGGTGTAATTATACACATGGATTGAAGCATGTCTCCACGGTTTTAGGTGTGTTGAAACTAAAAGTACATGCATGAGGATAGCATGGTAAATGTTGGCGTCACAAAATGTTGTACATCATTTAGCGTGGACAAACTCAGTTAATTTTGAAAATTCATAGGGTGGGGAATTTGATCAAAAAGTCCGATTTTGAAAACTACACGCTTTTTAAAGTGGAAAAGTGGCAAATTTTCAGAAGTAACCACCATAGAAAGCGTGGCAAAAAGTCCGATTTTGAAAACTACACGCTTTTAAATGTCACTATTTTGATAATTTTACATTAAAAAAAAAGTTAATTGCATAAATCGTCCCTAAACTTTGGCCAAAATGCATGTTTCGTCCCAGCCATTTCGAAAGTGCATAAATCGTCCCCGTGAGAAACTTTTGAGCAAATTTTCGTCCCTGGTTGGGGTGAAATTTGCAATTTGGCACTTTTAAAAAATGCAATTTTCGTCCCAACCAAGGATGAAAATTTGCTTAAAGGTTTCTCACAGGGACGATTTTTGCACATTCGAAATGGTTGGGACGAAACATGCAATTTGGCCAAAGTTCAGGGACGATTTATGCAATTTACTCTTAAAAAAAAAAAATTATTCTGTGAATACAAATTTTGCTTCAAATCTGTAGCACATACAAAAGATATCATGCCACACATACAAATCTGAAGCATATCATACAAAAGATTTCATACCACAAATTTTGCTTCATACAAATCTGTAGCACATACAAATCTTGCTTCATCAAAATAAACATCAGATTTCATACCACACTAACTATTTGTTAAGCTAATATAAACCATGAAACACATATAAAAGATTTCTAAGTATCATTGAAAGCTAGCTTCGTCGATCTTCGGTCTTCAAGTATTCATTGAAATCCATTGCAAGCTTTCATCTTTCTTCTTCAAAAAGCTCCTAAATAAATGAGAAAGAAAACCAAAACTTATAGTTAAAACTTTTGACATCACAAACGAGAACTGAATCAAGTCATTACGATCATCTACGGCTTATAAGATAAACATATTTCATTAAATTGCAAGCACAACTTTACAACTAGCACATGAATAACAAATCTAGGAACATGGTACATAATGAGTAGACGTTCAAATTCTGGCCAAGGAAACTCTGGTTCTGAATCAATAGGACCATAACTAGGGGTTGTTAAAATTTGAGTTTTGAAACTAAATTTTTTTATCATTGCGACTTATGGTCATACCGTCACAACAATCAGTGTTTCATTTTCAAATAAGAGTGCTTCTGCTTCTCATTTACCACAAAATACCAGTTTTGGATAATGAATCTAGTATCAGCTAGCTACAGCAAAAGATTTCCTCAGGCAACATAAAAATACCTATTCACCCTTTCTTTTAACCTTACTTTGAGGAACTACTACTCTTATATCACAAAAGACTCAGTATTTCACAGAAATGTCAGTATGTCACAGAAATATCAATTCCTGAATTGAGAGTGAATTTCAAATTGTTTCTTGACCTAATTGACCCAAGGTATAAAACCAGCAGCCCTGCAGAAATTATTGCAACTACTATTTTTAATATGCTATGCAAGTTGCTAAACACAACGCTATGCTATGCAATTATAACTACGCTATGCAACCAAACACTCGAAAATCAACTAGTTATCCTAACTATGACTAATCTAACCTTATTATTGCCAACAATATAAATGATCCATGTTATCAACCTGACTCATTTTTAACAGTCACCCATCTCATTTAGCCTGCTAATTTTAACTTCGACACCAATTGCTTAATCATCAGAAATGTAAAACAGATAGTCATGTGCTCCATAAATGACTAGTAGTACGACAGTATGCATTGCAAATAATAATCAAAGTGAGATACCTTGTATTGTTTATTAATCTTGCCAACATGAACCGATACAAGAGGAATACAAAAACACCTCGCTAACAAACCGACTTCCGACATATCAAAATGCTGCCATGTCAACAAATATAGTAATCAGTTATGACTAATTCAAACTCGCATGATCATGAAAACATTATAGCATTTCAATATAAAAAATATATTAATCAGCGATACACTGACATCTTGTTCAACTTACAGTTTAAGAACTTGGTGAGTTATTTCTATATGCTTCATGCTGGAAATGCGCACATCTCTATATGGTAACACATTTTTTAACAGTTTTAAAACTTTCAGCTCCATCTCTAAAAGTTTTGCTTGTAATCAGAATTCGGAGCATTAATCCAAGTTTTATCCATCGCTTATACTCACAAGTTTTCGGTACAATGCCTAATATCATTAGAATTGAGAACTTATTGGTGTTACTAAATTCCAGAAATGTAATGAGTAAAGACAAAAAACGGCTATAGCATACACATTTCAATTCATTCATATACTAGATTTATTAAGGCCTAATTGTTGTAAACCACAATGAAAAAAGAGACAACAGGGGCTCCTATGTTCACATGCAATTTTCCAACAGTCACACATGATAAACAAATAGCTAAATAATGGATCATGATAAACGAATGAGCACATTTAGCAAAAAGGCCCCCTTTTTTTTTTGGCGAAAATTGTTTCTTTATTGAAAATCAACAAATGTTGAAACTATATGTGAGAACCATCACCAGATCAGGTTATTAGTCAACATCGACCTTGACCTAGTATTGACTAAAACCCTAAATCCTGATTTCTCATTTTCCATCCAATTCGAACTTAACCTAAGTTATGATAAGATTTATAATGTATGTTAAACTATACGTTATATGAAATATAAACATAATGTGTATTAACCTAAGATAAACTATATGTTATGAGATTTATTAATTTAAAACCTAAGATAACTAAATAATAAATTTGTAAACTTTCCTAATATTCTTCCATGCAATTCTCACGACATATCCCTTGTTACACAATCTCTTAAATCGTTTCATCCCCTAAGTACAAAAATCAAACGACACAATCAACACTAACCATATCATTTGAAGATTTCTCAATTAACTAGTGCATACCTTAACTTAATAAAAAGATTTGATTTTGCCAATCCCCCTTATGTCACGGCTAACTCTCTACTTTTGTCACAGTTAGTTGCTAACTGATCGAAATGGTGTCAAGCACTTCACTACTCGTTGACAGTCTTGTAAATCAGCTGGCCCTTACTAATTCTTTAGTGGGGACACTTGACGTGTAGGTAGAAGCTTAGGCATCTTTAAGCGGGGTTGTCCTTTTTTTTTTTTTTTTTCCTTCAGATATTTGTGTTATTGAGAGTACACTAGTGAATCCCACTAGAGTTAAAAAGAGCAATGGTAGACAAGAGAAAGATGTCTTGTATGTGGTTGCTTTGTAAAAGTGGATGACAAACTTTAAATGTGCTATTTTGTCCAAATTTTATGCTATATCTAATTCCATCAGCTTGGTCTCACGTTTTTTTCTCTCCATTCAACTGTCTAATGTAGTATCTCCCCTTCTAGTTAATATTGCGAGATATTGGCTCTGCATAGTGCATCCTGGGATTATGTAATTTAGTCTCCACATGGTAAGAAATTTGTGTTCATATACTTAATTTAGATTAGATATCGACAAGTGTGGTTCTTTTCCTGGTGAGTTATGCGATTGGATAGTCCTTTGTCAATGGAAACTGTGATCACATGCTTAAATAGCGATCTTGCAGCTTCACTCAAGTTTTTCATGGTAGGCCTACAGATATGAGTTTTGTGAACATCATTTCTATTAATTATTACAATTTGTAAAGTGCAACGTTCTCCTATTGTTGATGTTGACTTAAAAGTTTTCTTAAACATTATATATGGTTGTATATACTTGCATCAGCTCTTGAAAATTCCATTATTTTTACTCTAAGAGTGTAAATCTTTTGATTTCATTCCCTGCAATTCCTGGAGTTATGTTCTCTTTAAATACTACAGTATATTTTTCATTTTATAAAACTCTAAACATGATTTAGGCTCCAACCAAATTGAATTGATCAATTAGTCATTTATGCATATTCAGGTCCTCCAAAGATTTTCCAGATATGCATAGCCTTATCATGCACACATACAACCCTGAAAAGTAACTTCTGACCTAGTTCCTGTTCATTTGGGTTTGCACAAAGCATTGTGCATTTTGATGGGCTGTAACTATATGATGCCTCCTGATAACTCGAAGGCATATCAGTGGTTACCTGCAGAACAAGCTGCCGCAGATCGGGATGATCTGATCATACACAAGACTGTCACCGGAAAGGGCAGAGATGGACGTACGGAGGGTTTAGGCAATAAAGCAATGGACGTGAAGCTTAGAGGTGTATGTCTCCTTTTGCTCTCTGTCACTTGTTTATCCATCTGTATGTATATGCAAATGGATCCACAGTTAACTTTATCCATCTGTATGTATATGGCTATATGCTTATGGATTTGCAGCTAAAATTCTTAGTTTATTATTGGAGCATCAATGAGTATAAACTAAAAAGTTTTAACAGTGAAGTATATGCTTTCATAATTGATTCATTTTGTGTCGCATTTCTCTGCGGGTCAAAAGTTTACTAAAAAGAGTTCAGGTGGTTTTCTAATGTGATTAAAGGCTCGCAACTGATATATTTGTGTCTGTATTGATGAGATTCTCACATGGGATTAAGACAAAATCCAAAATCAATTGAATTTTGGATGGTGATTGAGAAGTAGTTATTAATGGTGAGTATATTGTTGGTATTTTAGTGTAAAATAGATTGCGTTTAATATACAAATAAGAGTCTACGCTTATTTGGATATTAACGGGACTAACGGAGGTTCCAAGGGGCAGCGCCTCTAGCTGGGGTCGAGCTGCCAGGTCAGCTGGGGTAACAATTAAAAATTCATTAGAATTTGTTTTTTCCACCAAATAATACATATAACTGTTTTACAGTTATTAGGCCCTAATAACCGTTTTTTGGACTCTATAAACCGTTTTGTAAGAACGACTCAATTTGGAGTATTAAAAAAGAACGCTTTGATCAAACATTTTTTGATCACGAAATTGTGCAAACATATTGACATACAAAATCTTGAATCAAATTCGATTTTATCCGATCATAAATTGGTATCCACTCCATTTTATTGATCTGAAAGTGTATTCACACGACTTCGAATTTCTATCGGGTTACAACATATAACAACATATATGACATGTGTAGATTAATGAAAAACCAAAAAGTGGCAATGAGTGGAGATTACTGGTACTATGATTATACTTATCGTGCTATGGGATTCCATATAAGAACTGTATATGGTATTGTGTTTTCAGACTACTTATATAGCTTTGATGGTGTTTGTATTTGGAATTGCTTTTATTTGATTATTTAGAGTAAAATAAGTAGTTTTAATCAGCTTGATTCAAATGCAATAAGAAGATAAGCAGTTTTAATAAGCAATCCCGGACACCTTCAAGGGTTTTCAGTTTGCTTATGTGCTCAATTTTTTTTGAGAAAAGTGGCTTTGATCGAGTAAGCAATTTCAAGCTGCTTAATTAAGCAACTAATTTTACACACAAATAATCATATTTGCATATTGGATAAGAAATATTTTTTTGGGGAAAAAAGGACCATCCCGGCAAATATATTAAGCACAAAAGAATTACAAAAGACCTATATTGACATACCCATATAACCAAGTCCAAATGACATGCCCAAAACATGCTTCAGGAATATGCTTAATAACGATACTAGCCTATAAGTGCCAATACATAAACTAACTAACATCAAAACGTGACTACAAAACCCAAAAAAATTACTACAAAGCAAATGACCATATATCTCCAAAATGCCTTTAGTCTTCAAAAAGAAGATAAGTCCACAAATGATCAATATATATCCTCCCATTTGGCCCCAACCATAACATAAAACGTGACCCTTCACCTATTGAACTAGACCACCAACAATTAGACAGGCCAAAAAATATAAGCATTAACTTCCCTCCAAAAACATAACTCCATATATACCAAACACTTGAAAATTCATATCAGTACACCAAAAACCAAACCAGCAAACAGAAAAGAAATCCAAACCAATATCATTCCTTTTTGACCCAAATACTCTTCATACCAAATCCCCAAGCACTATGATAAACATTTATTTGATACATTTTTAAGGGGTCATTTAAGCCCAAAATCATTTTTATATGATCAAATATTGCCTCAAATTGCTTCTTTTTGTATTTTAGGTACTTGGGACGAGAAATATGAAAATCGGCACTTTTTGGACGTATTTGAACGAAAAAGTGAAGAAAAAGACGAAGTCGCGAAGACCCGTCAGAAAAGGAGGTCTGACGGTGTCACATGTTAGAATGTGACGCCGTCACTTGTTATTCGAGCTGTAATTTTGGAAGAAAATTATCAAACGTCGCTTCGGAAAAATTTCAAGAATTTACACCTAATGGCGTCAGGTGTATTTTGGAGGAGGGCGTCACGCTTTAAGATGACAAGAGACGGCCTTGAACACTTTTAAGAGAACGGCGTCAAGACTGAAGGTGATGGCATCAGGCTACTAAGTGACGCCGTCATAACGGCGACTTGCACAGGACGAAACCCTAATGGCGGCGAGCTGACGACGTCAGGATCCATAAGCCGACGCCGTCAGAATTGTAATCCTATATATATTTTCGTATGTTTTTCATTATAAAGTGTGACATCTTTTGGTAATAATTCGGAGTAGGGTTTGGACGAATTTCAGCAGCTTTGTAAGGGTTTTCCAGCCCCCATAACTCATATTTCATTGAAGATAACTTATTCGTTTAATCATTTAATATGTCTATGTGTTGTTTGATTACTTATTTATCTTCTCTTCTCTTTAACATGTTAGCTTAATCTTCCTTGTGTTTTCTTAGATCTAATGAAACCTAGTTGTTGATTATTGATTTGTTGTCTCTTGTTTAGTTGATTGTTTCGCGTTAGGCTAAGAAAATTGGCTAATCTTTTATATGTAACTAGCTTGAACGTATTAGAAACGAAACCGTAGAGTGCACTATTGCTTTTTCTCGTTGTATTTATTGTGTGAACTGCGGCTTGTAGATCCTAGAAAACTTAATAGACTTTAAGGGTTTTTGGAGAGACTAATATTCATAGAGTTGGGGACTTCGGCACCTCCCTACGACCGATATTAAGGAATACAATGCTTCAACTAAAACAAGTACGTGGCAATTCAACAAATCAGTAGGAGATAACTAGGGAGTAATTAAATCTAGGTAAACATGTTTTTCCTATCATAAGAAGGTCGCCAATTTACTTTTTCTTGTTTAATTAGTTTAATTAATTTAATTTTAAGTTTTTATATTTAGTTTTAGGTAAGTTGACTAGCAACTAATTCTGCCCACTCTTCCAAAATCCGAGATTTTAAATTGCTTTCTAAAAAATATAAAATACAAATAGAATCATCTCTCATCTCTAGACCTATTTCGTCATACATCTTGACCTTTCCACAACTATTGCGAGACTATTCCCCTAGAGAACGATCAATCACCCGGACTTACCTATACCCCACGACAACGGTTAGGTACACTGCCTAGAGGATTGCAAAAATTCTTTAGGATTCCTTGAGAGGTAAAACTTCTTTCGAGGTCTTGCAAATCTTGCATCACACTGAATTTGGCCTTCCAAACATATATACCAAACAACTAAGTACGTGCCAAGACTGAAAACCACACTAAGACAGTAATCAACAAATTCCAAAATTATTAGTAACCAAGACCACCACCAGATTTCTATACCAAAAAGAATAGATATATAGTAGAACATATCTGGATAATAAATCTTAAACACGGCAAATTCAACTTAGCTGTCTTATTGAAACAAAATAAGCATAAAGTAGTCTTAGAGGGTGTTTGGGATTCCATTACAAAAAGAAAAACACTAAACAGTATTAGCCATGACTATATATCTTCCCTGGTTGAACCATGAACTTGTCGGCAATTTGGCATTGTCTGTCACTCTCTCATGGGTCACACCCATGGAAAGACACCCGAATCTCTCATTGTCTCTACAGTTTTAAGGATTATCTTTTTACATAAAAAAACAAACTCTTCGCCTTCTTTTGCACCAATACTCTTAAACGCAGCTATAAGTACCTTGATGTATGACACCACATCAGTCTTGAACTCGTATGAGCAGATCTCCTGACCATCATCCACATCTTGTACACCTCCTCTCATAAGACTCCCGACTTGCACACCTTCCGTATAAGCTTTACATGCCATTAAGATATCACGTACATGATAGCGAAAATGCCCTACCACCAAGTCTTCAAAATACTGTACTTATCCAACACCATTGTTAAACAAGATAAAAAATGAATCTTTGATGGCATAGAATGAAGGAATCTGTTACCTTGGGTTGTTTCTTCATGGTATACACCATTGTTTTGAGTGATAAAATAAGAATATGCTCTTATGGATTAAGGCAAACTTTTCTATTTGAATTGAGCCAAGTCCACTTGGGTAATCACCACAGGGATTGTGGGTGGTGAAGTATGGTTTAGCGTTTAGAATTAGAACCTGTATGGAGACAAGAACTTGAAGCATAGTCGAACAGCCTGGGTTCCACATCTCGTCTTCATCCCAATACCAAGTGTTCAGAAGAATCAAGCAAACTTTACCACATTCATATAGATTACTATTGATACGAAGACCACCAGAGTGATAGTGCACAAGCCATTAGAGAAAATCCACATGAAATTAGCTGGTATATGCATTAGAATTATTAGTGCAAAATGTGTGAGGGGTATAAATTTAGGTTAGGGTTATGTATCGGGCCGCTTGAGTGGGCTGTAGATGGGTTACGCTTGCACTAATCCAAGTGATGAAATGATTTCCTGCACAAATGAAAGTAAACCGTTAGCCTTACCGTAGGGACGGACCCCACGATTAAGCTCCGGTGTGAGAGTAAGTAAACATGTTTGTCAGAGAATACGTGTGTATTGGTATGTATGAGAAAGTCGTACCTTGAAAATGTGTTGAAAAGTTGCCTTTTATAGGCGAGTCGGATACTAGGGTTTCCTAGTATTTCGCTTATTATTGTTAGCGGCCAGAGTGGGACCCTTGTCGGGAAGGGGTCCACTATAATCATGACTGCAGACACAGATCATCTTCTACGGCCCTTGGCTAGTCCGCTGTAGGACTGCGGAAGTACCCTTTGGATGACCTGCATGTGTCTTCATGTATCCGGGCCATAGCTTGTTTTTCTTTGGGCATAATGGCGGCCCGGTATTCTTGCTTGTTTATTTTGTTGGGCCGGAGCCCAATGTGTGTATAGTATAGTCCAGGCCCAATAGGCCTGCTATCCGTACTATACGTCATCAAGTCCCCCTTGTCTAGTTCGTTCATTGTGTGCGTCCCCATTGGTAGCGTGCGGTGAATGTTACTAGACTAAGGCTCTATTGTTGTTCCGCTCTGTGGTTAATTGCTTCTTCGCGACGCTTCCTTGTATTTGTTAGATGAGGTCCTGTGAGACGTGGGTCATTTTTATCCTTTCATATTCTGATTGCTTTGACCGGGTGGACCCTTCGTCTTACTGTCATCTTTATCTTTTACTTTTAATCCCAACCATTACTCAAACGTCATTTGACACGTGTAATAATCTTAGTTAACTATACCGTGGGTATAAATACTCGATTTGATTTTTACTATCCTACTTCTTCTCTCTTATTGCATTCCGCCATTATCGCAGCTTCTTCAAGCTTTTATACTTCCTTCTTGTGCCGTAATTTCCCTCGAGGAGTCTTTTTTTGAATTCTTCAGGTTAGACTTTGACACTTTTTCCTCCCGTCATGGGTACTCTTATGGATTTCAAATGCAAACTTACTCAATATGCTCTTAATGACCTTTGTCGTAAATTTCATATCCCCAAAGAGGTTCACCCGGAGTTACCTGATCCGACCTGAACCATTCAATAGCCCCCTCTGGGAAGATAGGCCTTTATACCAGGTTTTTCGATTATGCTAATTTCCGATTGCCTTTATCTGTGTTTTTCGTTAATATCCTTAGATATTATCGGATCAATATATCCCAGCTTTCTGTTATAGGAGCGGCTAAGGTTCCCCATTTCGAGATTTCGTGTCACGTTCATGATATCGTACCAACGGTTGGTCTGTTCCGGTGTTTTTACATAAAATCTAAGAACAAAGGATGGTTGTCTTTTAACAAGCGTTCCGAAAATACTGGTGTTTGTTATACAAAAGTCCTGGATTCCTGATGACATCAAATAATCCTGATATTTTAGTGTCAATTTCCCCCTAATATGTTCATTATTTGTCGTTTTATATGGATATATTCTTTGATTTCTTTATATTTCATTTACAGGTTATAAATGAGCATAAGAGCAAAAGAGACGCGAAATTGAAAAAGTACTTACAGTGATTCACACTTTAGTATGCTGACTTTGAAGAAGTTACGGCGTAGTTCTACTCTCCACTTACGCCGTAACTAAAGATTTATATATGAAGACCAAGTCAACGCTAATCAAGGATTACGGCGTAATTTCCACAGAGATTATGCTGTAACATTCTAGAGACTTGGAAGAATTCGTGATCAAGAGGATTACGCCGTAACCAGTGCATGAGGTTACGGAATAAAAATTACACAGAATGGGATCAATGTGATTGATGAGATTACGGCGTAACTAGCAAGAAAGATTACGACGTAATTGTTACCCTACTAAGATTACGGCGTAACTATTCATCAAGTTACATCGTAAATATTACTATACGGATAAGGATCGTTTGAAGATACACTAGTTACGGCGTAACCACAACTAAAGGTTACGCCATAGCTTTGTCGGGCCTATAAATATAAACCCTATTTTCTTACATTATATACAACTTTCTCACCACAAAAAGTCAGAGAACGAAGGAGGGTTCCACAAGGACGATTCCTAGCAGCATACGAAGCATTTTTCAAGGGAGAAATCACACCATAACATCAATAAGTTTTAGCAATTTTCATTTGATTCATACTTTTGATTTCATGTCTTTCATTATCATGCAAAATATTGAATCTTCTGTACTTTTCAATATGATCGGCTAAGCACCTTTGGTGCTAGCGTAGTTATGATTCCTTTATTATTATGATTATGTTTTCGCGCTTTTATTATTGCTTCTAGTGTATGCATGCTTAGTTATTCGTAAGATCCTCTAGTTTTGGTAGTTTTGAAGGGCGGTTGTACTTACGAAACTAGGAGAATTGACCAAAGGACCCTAGTGAGTAGGTTGCGAGGATTGGTAAGAATTGACCAAAGGACTACCATTTCCTTGTGTGCGAATTGAACAAAGGATCACCTTCCGTTGTCGGATGAACTTAAGGAGTTAGATGTGTGGTCTAAGATCCGAGAGGCCAGATCGCACAAAGAATGAATCTAGCATGTAGCGGCACTTAATGACTTGAACTAGTCTACCTACAAGCTCTAATAATCACTTAGGATCAGACCTATGATATCTGAGTAGGATTCTAGGGATATAGGCTAGACGAATTGACCAAAGGAGTCTAGTGAATCTTATGCCCCACTTGAAGCGATAGGAAGCATAATTAGAAAACGTAGTCATTGCATTATTGGATAAATAACTAGGCTAGTACACTTTCTCCCTACTGCATTCAACTCAATTTAATTTCAGCATTTCATTTTCTGTTATTTAGTTAATTAATTAAACAACTTAAAACCCCTTTTAAAACGTGACATAGACTTAAGTTAGAATCCACACACATAGCTCTTGGGATGACCTCGGTTTTACCAAATACTACACTACACACAATCGGGTTCTCTGCCCGTTAGTGCATAAGGTAGACCATAGGTAGACGAGACTTAATTTAAATTTAAAACCTAGTCAGAAACCTGCATCAAGTTTTTGGCGCCGTTTCCGGGGAGCTATATTAGGATTTTTATTTAAGTTTTCAATTTTTTGTTTAATTTCTTTTTTTTTTCTCACATTTTTTTTCTAGTTTCAGATTCGATGGCAGTTGTGGACATTGACAACCTCACTCTTGAGGAGTAGGTTGTTATGACTCGAGAAGAGCAGGGACCGGGGCTTGTTAGGCCGGTCATTGGAGCGGATGTCCAATTCGAGATCAAGAACCAATTCATGTGGGAGTTACGTGCAAATCCCTTTTCCGGAAACAAGATCAAAGATGCTTATGAGCATGTTGAAAACATCTTGTACATCGTGAGCCTCTTCAACATCCCTGGTGTTTCTCACGATGCTATCATGCTTCGAGTGTTTCCGATGACACTCACAGGAGCAGCTAAAAGATGGGTTGATAGGTTGCCCGCTGGAACCATCAACACGTGGAATCTCCTAAAGAGATCATTCATCTAACGATATTGCCCTCCTTCGAAGATGGCAAAACAACTAGAGGAGATCCATAATTTCAGACAGGAAGCTGACGAGACATTATACCAGGCTTGGGATAGATATAATGATCTTCTCTATAGATGCCCTACTCATGACCTTAACAACCAGCAGAAGGTCAACATATTCTACAAAGGTCTTAACATTGCAATAAGGCAGATGCTCGATTCTTAGGGGCCGATCCCTGGAATGACTCCTATTCAAACACTTGAGGCTATTCAAGATATGGCAGACCACTCGCAAAAGTGGCATGATGGAGGCAGCAGCAGAAGCATGGGCGGAAGTTTGGATGGTATCGCGGTAATTACTAACAAACTTGAAAGTCTTGGCAGGGATATGAAGAAACTGAAAGAAAATGTGCATGCTATACAAGTAGGATGCGACACTTGCAAAGGAGCTCACCTAGCCAAGGACTACCCATTGAAAGAAGAGGTTAAGAGAATTGAAGAGGTAAAGTTTGGTGGGGCTAATAGACCAGTCCAAGGATACGGGGGTAATGGAGCTAAATACCATGTAGGACCTCCAGAATATTATACAAGGATCGACAACAGGACTCCGTATGAAGCCAAGAAACCCAACCTCAAAGCATTGGTCAATAGACATATTGAGGATTCTTCGAAGAAGAATGACAAATTAAAGGAATGGATGAACAAGGTGAAGGAAGAAACGGATAGGAATTTGTGCAACTAAGATGCCGCAATTAAAAACTTAGAGACTTAGATTGGGCAACTTGCTAAGGATTTCGAAGCTAAGGAAGCCGAAGCTGCAACTGGAACATGCATGGCCGTTTTCACACAAGATGAACGGGACAAAGTTCAACCCAATTCTAGCCTTACTAATGAACTTTTTGGGATCAACTACTTAAAGGAAAATGATGACAGTAAACATGAAGAAAGTTTACCCTGCCAACTACCTGAAAAAGAGCTCAACCCTGGAGACTTTCTGCTACCCTACACTATTGGTAACTTTAATTTACATGCTTTAGCTGATCTAGGTGCTAGTGTTAATCATATGTCTTTGTCGTTTTTTGAACGTTTAAAACTAACCAATCTTAAAGAAACAACGATAATGATTGAAATGACTTATACAACTAGAACAATGCCTAAAGGGACAATTGATAACGTGTTACTTAAAATTGGTAAATTCCTTTTTTTCGCCGACTTTGTGGTTATAGATATGGCCCAGCGTCAATATAATAACATAATTTTAGGAAGACCATTTTTAGCGACATCTCACGCACATATTAAGGTATTTGAAAAGCATATCTATTTGGAAGTAGGAGGGGGCCGAATAACTTTCAATACGTATGAATCTTTAAACCCTTGTCTTGAATCTTCCAAAAGAATCTGAACGGTTAAGGCTCCTGATGAACCTTTAGACCTACTAGGGATCGACACCGATCTATTTTTGTATGATTCACCCTTATGTTTGAAATATGAATCTGATGAAAATGGTGGAAAGAATTTTGAAAATTTTAAGTAGGAACATGTTAGGCATGATCAGATTATGGACAAAATTGTAGAAGATAGAACACCAGCTTTAACAAATCATTATTACAATACAGTGATGATGGTGAATGAGGGATCTGCGCAGGCTTGGCCGTCTTGTGACTCTTTTCATAAAAAAGCCAAAGAACCCACTTGTAATGGACATGTTTCCATGGGTTGGAAAGACGCGATATTGAGTTCGAGAATCTATCTTTCCAAGAATGGTATAAAGTTAGATATGGGAATGCTATTATTAACAAAAATTTGATTACAAGATTTCAGCGCGACTAAGCCAATTATCATCTTGACCATGATGAGTTACTCGATAAGTATTCAAATACAGACGAAAGGGAAGATAGTTCGGAAAAATTTATAAGTGATAATGGTCCCCATTGCAAAATGGAAATAGATGAAAAGTTTGGGAGACGGTGCTTGTCATTTGACGATTGGGTTAAGAATCGGTTTCGTACTTCACGGGTGGACGAAATGGTCAAGAAAAAGGTTGTTATTGAATGGATGATCGACTACTATCCAGGCGGATCAAATATGGCAGGAAATGACCATGTAATCAAGGGAAAATTGGACACCACATTAGGTGGTGGTTAAACATTGTGGCCGCGGATTTGAGTCTAACTTAAAGACTCGTTAAATAAAAAAAAGTGCTCATTCGGGAGACAGCCCAAATTATCCTTTTTCTTTTCCGTTTTCTTAGTATAGTTGGGTTTGGTATATTTTTTTTCATATTTTGCAGGAATTGGGGTGAGGAGGATAGCGTAAAGCTCACTATAGATGGAACCAGTCAGAATAATCCATTATGTGCAGACTTTACGGCGTAACCAAATTCCATGGTTATGCTGTAACCATCCTCTGATATCTGATGACTCCCATGTTTAAACAATTAAGGCGTAACTCGGCAATGAGTTTACACCGCAACCTGTCCTGTAACCCAATTTAATATTACACACCACAACATTGTATTAGTTTTAAATGAACTTTGTGGGTGTGTTCCCTGTAAACCCTCACGAGACTTTACTCGTCCACTCGGGACACTGAGTGGTTTAAAAGGATTGTTGCATACGCTAAATGCAACCATGATTCCTACAAAAGTAAGTTAGGTTTTTTGTTTGTTTTTGTTTTTCCTTTTTATTTTAGATCTATGCTTGTTGGTAGTGTCATGATTTCAGGGAATCGAAGTTTGCTCATGGAGGCAAGACGAAGGCACGCATGTTCAACGTGATCCTTCTTTCATTTTGGAGCAAATTTCAGGGAAGTTCACGTTTCAATTATACTTTTACCTCATCTTTATTTCATGTTTAGTAGAAAAGGGACTTTGTACATTTCAAGTGGGGGGACGGGAGTAAAATTATAATTTGAACTTGTTTGCCCTCATTTTTCTAGTTTATTTTGAAAAATTATGCCATTTTGAAAATTTTGACATGTTTTTCGTAACCTAACTAGAATAGACCTTAGCCGAGCACACTATAACCCTTGATTTCCATGGTGAGATTTAGCCTTTCCGTTTCCCCTTATTTACTCCAAATCCACCAAATATTGAGTGTGGCGGTAGTATGTAAACTTTAGAACTTGGCCTTTACATCATTTCGAGACCATAGACGAGTAGTGTATCGAGTTTGCTTGATACATTTGGAAGAGACAATTTGAGAAGGCAATATTTTAGGATTAACACCCAAATAGCCCGTATGTGTATATAATTGTGTGCGTTTATCGATTAGTCACCTCGACTCTTTGACCCCCCATGTTAAAACCCTTTTGTTGCACTCACCTTTAGTGCAAGATACCCCTAGATAACCCCTTCCGAGCCATTCTTTTTGTTTCATACCTTTATTAATATTGTTTCGATACACCTATTCGCCTTAGCCTACCGTGTAGTCTTAGCTCATGATTGGGATGTCGCTGTTTGCTCAAGTTTGAGGTTCGAGTAGAGAGATTCGGGAATCACGCCTACGTCAAAGACATTTATCGAAGATCATTGAAGACCCCCCATAATTTCTCATATTTGATTCATCTCAAGTGGGGGGATGATATTTTTCTTTTCTTGTATTAGTTATGATTCAAAAAAAAAGTGTGTTTTTGTATGTATATTGTAGTTACTGTTTGGTATTAATAGTGCGTCATTAAAAGCACTAAGATTACGAACTTATCAGATTTAGTATCGAGGAGGCCACTTCGATCACATTTGAAGATTTGAGTCAGAGACTTATTTACACCAACATGATGACCAAGTAGTGTGCACATCATGACGCCCGCTAATGGCACACTTACTTGTTGCATTATGATCCGATTGTTGCGTCTTGAAGCTTGGATTTTGGATGGACGACGGGCGATGATGACTTGGTTGTAGGCTAAGACTACTTGCTTCTTAATTTTTATTTTTCACCATTTTCGTGCATCCCATGTCTTATCCTAACCTTTAGTCGTGAATCATACTTAGGTGAAGGATTTGAGTAGTCATTGGTGTCTTGGCCATAGATTTGGTCATGTATCGATGGTATTTGTCTCCTTCGCCGTAGTATGTTAGTAACGACACTACACCCTAGCCTTATAATTTGTTCACCCAATATTGCTTTCGAATATTGTTTTGACCTTAGTTCTAGTGGTGGAGGTATGTGTAACCGCCAAGCTTATGATAGAGTACATGCTATGACTGTGCGTTGAGTGATCACCCCGAAATTGACACTTAGATTAGGGAGAGTATGAGTGTTTGTTTCCCATTTCGTGAGGTGTTTGGCTTTGGGAATTCTAGCATAGGAAATTTTTAATCTCATATTTCCTAAGTTACTTGGGGGATATCTTTATATAAATGATTCTAATAAGGTCTACTTGAGGGCAAGTAGAGTTTAAGTTGGGGGGATATTTGATGACATCAAATAGTCCTGATATTTTAGTGTCAATTTCCCCCTAATATACTCATTATTTGTCGTTTTATATGGATATTGATGATGTACCCTCTGAACGGGTCGAAGGACACCCCTTCGAGCCTGTACGAAGCCTTCTCTTCGAAGGCCCAGGTCAATCTCCTAAAATATTTCATTGGCGTAAAACCATTCATCTATGAAGTGGTTACCAATTGGAAAGCCGCCAATCGAAGCCTTTAGCCCTTCGGGGTACCTCCTGCGAGGATGCTAGAAAGGAGAACCACATTGACTTGGCCATACCTACATCCCCTCTTTCTTTAGGCTTTCCTACCAAGGATCAGAACGTGGGCCACAAAGCCCTAGCGGTTACCACAAATCATGGGACGCCCCCATGATCTCAGAATTATGTGCAAGAGCTCTCTAAGGACTATTTCCTCCCCTATAAATAGCTTAGACGGGTAAGAACAATGGTATGCAAACTAGACTCTCTCATTTCACTACCAACTTATCATATTACATACTTATTCGCACGCCGGAGGTGGTTCGCAGGGTCCAACCCCTGCGCAATCACTTAACGTAGTGTTTTAGTATTTCTTATTTCAGGTTAAGAACAAGCTTGGCGCAACCTCAACACCCCATATATCCTTTGATCATCATCGAAGGCCTGGTCGTGCAATTTATTGTACAATCAGTGGCGCCATCCGTGGGACCGCTACAATTGGTCTCGTTGTTTCCAAGCTTATAACCAACCAACTACTTTCACTATATATCCGGCATGGATCAAGGGAGAGAAGATACTCCCCCTCCGGGTTTCTCGACCTTGGCGCCAATACCAATTAACGACTCTAACAACCTCCCCCCAATAACCGCTTCCACGTTCATAACACGTTCTCACCCAGAAATAACACCTAACCATCATGCTTCGACATCAGCCAATCCGGAGCCCGTTATCAGCCCAGCCTTTGTCGAAGCCAACCACGAAGCGTTGGAATCTCTCTTAAGGGCTCGCAAAAGGCAAGTTCGGAATGCTGAGATGCGAAGGGAGTTGGAATACTGAAGTGATGACTATGAGGAAGAGATGGAAATGGAGCCTAGGCCTCCGATGCAAGGAGCAACACTCTCGTCCCTAAGGATAGGGTCGCTAGTTAGTCGAAGGCCAAGTAGAAGGTCCATTGGGTTCGAAGGAGTCCCGGAGAGGGCTCCGACTAGAAGAGAAGGAGCGGTTGCCGAAGGTTCCAATGGGAGGAGCCAACGAAGGGAAGAGATGGGGGTGAATCTACCTCCTTTGTTAGCAGCTCATCTTGGGAGAACTGAAACAGGGGTTCCGTTGCAGCCTTCTCACGCATCAGGCGTAGAAGGAAATCCGCCTACAATTAATATGGGAGGAAATCTTCCCCCCAATGGTATGTACCCCTCTTTCCAAACTCAGTCTTACCCTCAAGGTTTATATCCTCCAGTAAATGGGCAGCCTAATAACCCAGGTCTCCCTCAACCTTATGGGAGCATACCCTTTGGGCATCCTACGGTATACCCTCCGTATGCCATGGGAAACGGTTATCCGTTCGGCATGAACACATCTTATCAGTCCTATCCTAGCCAAACTCCTATGGGAGTACCCCCAAACCATAATCCATATAATGCTGTCCCTATGTATGCACCACCTTACAACTGTCTATATTCGGACCCCATGGGTTCGGCTACACCTTTCGTTAGATGGATAGAAGACTACCCATTGCCTGATGGATTGAAAATGCCTTCACACATTGGGACTTATGATGGGAAAGGGGATCCGGACAATTTCTTACATTTGTTCGAAGGGGCCATTAAGATGCAAAAGTGGGTCATGCCTGTAGCCTGTCACATGTTTACGTACACCCTACGGGATTCTGCCCGTATTTGGTGGAATGGGCAAAAGCCTGGCAGCATTGTCAACCTCGATGATCTCAAGGCTAAGTTTCGATCACACTTCAGTCAGCAAAAGAAGTTTACGAGGACTCATCTGACGGTGCACAACATCAAACAAAAAAAGAACGAAAGCACAAGGGCTTTTGTCACTAGGTACACCGATGAAACTCTGCAGATCTTGGGTCTACATGAAGATCAGCGCATTTTTGGCTTCGTACACGGCATACGAAATTGAAGTTTGGTGGAATTCTTGTCCACTGACCTTCCAACAACTTACAAGGGGTTAATGGAAAAGACATATACTTGGATTGAAGCAAAGGAAGTGTATACTAATGGTGCTCCGATCGACAGAGAAAAGTTTTCAAAGCATTCTACGTGGGAAGGATCAAAGAACAAGAACAAAAATAGAGATAGGTTTTCTCCGTACAACAAAGGTCCCGACCATGGTTTGCTAGGAAGCCTAACTAAGTCTTCGAAGGAAATACTTGCAACGGAGAGGGCTGCTAAAGCTTTCGAAGCGCCCCCTCGCATGACAAGCAAGGGTAAAAACAGGGATACGAGCAAGTATTGTCACTTCCATGAAGATTATGGCCATGATACGAACAGTTGCAGGGAGCTAAAGAAGCAGATAGAAGAAGCTGTAAAATCTGGGCAGTTGGCACATTTAGTGAAGGGTATAAAGAAGGGCAAAGAAAAAATGTCCGACACTCAATTGGCTAAAGATACTACTCCTCCCGAAGCCCCAATACTCATGGTTCGTTGGGGCGAAGCCAGCTTAAAAAGAAAGGTGACGGAGCAGGAGGTAAACGAAGTATGGGAGGTAACATTTCCCCCTATTACAGGCCAAGTCCCTTCGAACGACCCAGTGGTCATCAAAGTCTTAATTTCCAACCGAGAAGTAAACAGAGCCTACATGGACTGCGGAAGCTCCTGCGAGATCATATACGAGCATTGTTTCCTTAAGTTCAAGCCTTCGATCAGGTCGCAGCGGGTTGATTCGAAGATACCTTTAGTAGGATTCTCCGGTGAGCATTCGTGGCCTCTGGGAGAAGTACCATTGGATATAACAATTGGAGAAGGCAAGCTAGCAAGGACAGAAACCCTCACATTTGCTATCGTAAGGTCCAACTCTCCCTACAATTTGTTGATAGGAGGGACCGCCATGCAAAATGTGGGTATTGTAGTCTCCACCATACACGCATCGGTAAAATTCCATACACCTTATGGGATAGGAACTGTATTTTCTAGTTATAACCAGGGAAAGGCAGGAGACGTTGGCAAAAAGATCAAAGAAAGCCCTGAGGAGCCTCCGAAGGCCATTCTAAGTTGTACAGATGCCGAAGAATGCATTGTGGTAAATGAGCTCTATCCGGAGCAAACGGTGGTAATCAGAAAGCAACTCCCTGCCAACTTCAAGGCAAATCTGGAGAAGCTACTCAAATCCAACAAGGATGTCTTCGCATGGACGTACTCTGACCGGATCTACACACACTCCTTGTGTTAGATGTGATACGAAGAATTATACTTAGTCTAGCACGCGGAATTTACTAGCTAGCACTTAGAAGATCTTGTGTGTTTTGTATTATTAGAATAAACAAAGAAACACAGAATAATAACTTCCAACGATTCAATATTATTAGCAAATAATACGAGTGATCTTCCTATCACTAGGGTTTACAACCTTGAATCTTTCGTACTTCTAAGAATTGTATCTATGTGTATTGTATATCTAAACCTTAACCTAGGCAATCCTTTTATAGACTAAGGATTCCTGTACAAGATAACTATCAATCTATTCTTATACGATATACACAATTGATTGCGTGGTTTTGTAACCTTACAACAGGTTTTACCTCTCGAGGGATCTCAAGAGGCTTACAACCCCACCAGGCAGTGTACCTGACCGATGTAGTATAGTGTAGTGGTAAGTACGGGGGATTGATCGTTCTCCACAGGGAATAGTGTTCGTTAGGTATGAAAGGCTACTCTAATTAGGTCTAAGGGTTGAGGAAGATTCTTTTTATGTTTTTATAGTTTTTATGAAAGCAAGTAAAATCTCGGTTTTGAAGGAGTGGGCGGAATTAGTTGCTAGTCAACTAACCCAAAATTTACTACGAATGCAAATAAAATAAAATAACAAAAATGAAATGTGGTGAGAAACTTATGTGTAGAGAAATGTGTTTACTTAGATTTCCTTACTCCCTAACTATCTTTTACCGGTTAATTAGTGTGTATTAGTCGCGTGGATGACGGGTGTATTCCTTAATACCATTCGTGGGGTGGCGTACTTACTTCCCCAACTCTACAAGCTCCTACTTCACTCCTATGTCGAGCCGGCTAGGAAGCTCCTAACATGGGATCACTAGAATTCGCTTGTGCATTAAATACAACCATAAAAACCTTTAGTACGCGTTTGGTTCATGTTTCTTAAGACGTTCAAGCAAGTTACCGAATAGGAAGTTAGCCAGTTTTCTTAAGCCTAACATAGATAAACAATCATCCAATACAACTAACAACACACTAACAACCAATAATCAATAGCTAGGTTTCATTAGATCTAAGCAAACACAAGATAAAATTAGCCTAACATGTTAAACAAAAGACAAGCATAAGATAGAATCAAACAACACATAGACATATTGAATGATTAATTGATAACTTATCTTTCAATGAAACATGGAAGATCTCAAGGCAAAAAGCCCTGAAAAAGTAGCTAAAATCGTCTTAGGGTTTTATCCCAAAATTCCACACACTAAGCTCTCCCTTCATGACAAAAAATTAGAAAACTATATATAGATTTTTGGATCTGACGGCGTCACCTTATGCATTGTGACGCCGTCACCTCGCCGCTTTTAGGGTTCCCGGGTGACCTTCTTGACGCCGTCCCTCTTTAGCTCTTCAAAAATCCATTCTGGCCTATCAAGGCTTGACGCCGTCGGATCATGAACGTGACGCCGTCCCCTTATGATTTAAGCCGTGACGCCCTTGATTTAGTTAAAACGTGACGCCGTCAGAATTCTCATGCTAACTCACTGGCCCGTCATGAGTAAATTTCACATCCAACTTTTCTTGCCAAGGCATGACGCCGTCCCATGTTAATTGTGACGCCGTCAAGAGTAACTTTTAGCCGATTCTTGAGACTTTGCCGTTTTCTTCACTTTAATGCTCCAAAAACGTCCAAAATGCCTCCTTTTCCAGATTTCTCCTCAAAAGTACCTAAAATGACAAAAGGAACGATTTAGGGCAATATTTGATCAAATAAATACGATTTCGGGCTTAAATGACCCCTTAAAAGCGGTACACTTTTCGCCTCATCAAATACCCTTACACTTGAGATTTGCTTGTCCTCAAGCAAATGCGCTTTTATTCTAATCAAAATACAAGTTAGGGGTCATTTAATGCAAACATAAAAGTAATTACAACAAATATTCGTTCCACTTCAATCATAATAAGCACGGAGATTACATACTAGCACCTCACAAGTAGTGTTTAGATACTCACATCTCTCAAGTGTCATCAAAATAAATCTCATAAATGAAAACGGAAAATATCTCTCACTACCTGTCATAGCAAATAGATTACCATAGGCTTGGGAAAGGATCGAAAACCTCCTCCACTAGGCGTAAGCACCTAAGATAAACTATCAAAGAGGGCTTTTAAAATGGGTTATAATGTTAGGTGTAGGGAAAAGGAAAACACGGTTTTGTTGGATACGGGATATTTTACTGGTGGCTAGTTAAAGATCTTGATCAATTACATGTACTATACAATGTTGCTAAGCCAAGACTAGACTCAATTTTTAAGCTAGAAACGAAATAACAAAAACATAAAACAAAAATAAAATGAAACGGGATGGTAGTCCGTATGTTTTTTCTACTTTTCATTTTCTCATTTTTTTGTGTTTTTCTTGATTTTTTTTTTTTTTTTTTTTTTTTTTTTTTTTTTTTTTTTTTTTTTTTTGCATACACTCTTGCCCTACCATCCAAAATAATACATCATAGGGGCATTGCATTTCCCTTACACTTGAATTTTTACATAACTTTACAAATACTAATCTAATGACTCGAATTAAGATAATTGAAACACTTGGAGTACTTTTAAAATATTTAGCACATATGGGGGTAATAAATGATGTTCTTCCCCGTTACTCCATTACACTAGTACTTTACCCATGAGTCCCAATCGTCCCAAAACAATATGTACAAGGATATGACTCGACTTAGCAACCATGTAATCAATTAGATAATTAACTTGGGGTTTAAACAAATGTTGTAACAATAATGCACTAAAGATGAGTGCATACAAGGTAGGCTAAGGCGATTTGGGTGTACATTTTAGTGGGGTGTAACAAATTCTTCCTTTAAGTAAAATGCTTAAAGGTCGAAACGAAAAGATAGGCTCTGAGGGGTGTACTAGGGGTATCGTGTACTAAAAATGAGTACAACGCAAAGGGTGTGGGAGAATTACTTGACCAATGTAGCCAAAGTAATTATAACAAAAACACAGGTGTAAAACAATGGGTTTATCCTAATGCCTCTTATCATGTAATAAATCTAACTACACGAATGTAGTCTCACTTGTGGCCTCGGAATGGTCCTAACGCAAGTTCTAGAATCTAAGTGCTACCGGTACACACATCATAGCATAAATGCTTTTCCTACCAATTCTAGGGGCGAACCTCACATATTTGGGGTGGAAAATTTTTTAGTGGTACGGTTTTTTGTGCTAGTCATATAACTCCTATCCGTGAGACGCTCATTAAGATCAAAGTTTCACTCCTATATGTTGTAAAAAATTTTAAATTTGGCACTAAAATTACCTTAACAAGTATTCCTCTCAGTTTTATTACACATCTACTATTAAACAAACAAAAATCAAGCGCAATTGTATTCTCTAAAATCGTACTTTTACCCTCCCCTTACACTTAAGATGAACATTGTCCCCAATGTTCAAATAACAAGATGTAAAAGCATAAAGTAAAAGAATGAAATCAAATACTCCCTGATTCGCTCGTTGGATAGTGAAATCACACGGTTAAATCTTCCTCCAAAGAGAATGTTGAAGCTCCATGACTAATGCATCGCCATAAGCTTGATTCCATAAACATTTCCTTGTCCAAAATAACCTGTTAACCTGAGAAAACAAACACGAAAACCTGCATAGCATCGGCGGGATAAAATCTATATATAAGGATATAATGCTTGTGGAATGATAATTTTGCAGATTCCTGGAGATTATAAGTTGGAGATTTAATAAAAACTTTTTATGAAAACAAAACTTTCAAAAATTTCTGGAAATTAAATCTGACGCCGTCAGGTTATAACCCCTGTCGCCGTCAGAAATGACCTGACAAAAATTTTCATTTTTAGTTTCCGGAAAATTTCTGGAAGAACCTTTACCTTACTTCCTGGAAATCCTGCAAAACATCATTATGACTCGATACAAGCATTTGACTCAAACAAATACTAATATGTATGCTAATTTATTATTATTACGATTCATGTTCATATGTGTTCTAATAAACCGATTTAGATTTCCCTTACACTTATCTTTTGCAAAATACCTTTATATGTAGTTAAGACGAAGTTAAAAACAAAATAAAGCATTTTCACAATTTAGTTTTGAACATGAATCAATAAGAATAAAAATTAAACATACATACGGAAACAAATAAAATCAAACAAACAAAATAATAAACACATAAAGCAAATAAAACAAATAAAGCTTGGGTTGCCTCCCAAGAAGCGCTTTTCTTTATTAACGAGTCTTGTAGCTAGACTCAAAGTCACGTACATTACGTGACTCTTTCATCGAAAGTTATGTCTTCCTCATTGATCATTTCATTACCATTCTCATGATAATGCTTGACTCGTTGAATATTCACAGTGAATTCTCTATCCTCGTCGTCAATTAATACAACGGCTCCGGTTTTAGAGGAGCTCCTGACGGTAAAAGGTCCATACCATCTAGATTTAAGTTTCCCAGGAAATAGCCTTAAGCGAGAATTATATAATAAGACCTTGTCTCCTTCTGAAAACTCCTTGGGTCTCTTAATCCGTTGGTCATGCCATCTTTTCGCCCTCTCTTTGTATGTGATGGAAGATTCATAAGCCTTTAATCTCAACTCATCAAGCCCTTGGAGCTGTAAGAATCTATTTGTTCCCGCAACTGTATAATCCAAATTACAAGCCTTAAGTGCCCAATATGCTTTGTGTTCCAGTTCTACTGGAAGGTGGCATGCCTTGCCATATACCATACGGAACGGGGTTGTCCCGATTGGTGTCTTATAGGCGGTTCGAAATGCCCACAAAGCCTCGTCGAGCTTAAAAGACCAATCTTTTCTGTTTTGATTAACCGTTTTCTCTAAAATTCTCTTTATGGCTCTATTAGTGTTCTCGACTTGACCGTTTGTTTGAGGATGGTAAGCGGTGGAGAATCGGTGAGAGACTCCATATCTTTTCATGACTTTCTCCATTTGTGAATTGCAAAAATGGGTTCCCCTGTCACTAATAAGAGCCTTCGGAATTCCGAACCTAGCGAACAATTTCTTTAAGAAATGAATGACTACCCTAGCGTCGTTAGTCCTAAGGGCTTGTGCTTCCACCCATTTCGAAACATAATCAATGGCCACCAAGATGTATTCATTCCCTCCAGAAGATGGGAATGGTCCCATGAAATCAATTCCCCAGACATCAAAAACCTCACAAACTTGTATATAATTCTGTGGGGCTTCATCCCTCCTAGAGATATTCCCAGCTCTTTGACATGCGTCACAAGTTTGTATCATTCCCTTCACATCACGAAATATTGTAGGCCAATAGAATCCCGCGTCGAAGACCTTTCGTGCAGTAGTGCTTATTCCATGATGTCCTCCAGATGGACCTGCGTGACACTCTTTCATAATTCTGACAGCCTCTCTTTCCGAAACACAACGCCTGATTACCTGATCTGGACATCTTCGAAATAAGAAGGGTTCATCCCAAAAGTAGTACTTTAATTGATTAAAGAACCTCCTTTTTTCATGCCTGCTCATATGCTCAGGGATGACTCTACTTGCCAGGTAGTTAGCATAATCCGCATACCAAGGTTCAGAATCATTTATTAACATGAGCTGCTCTTCCGGAAATGTTTCCCGAATCTCACTCCTGTCAGATTCAGCGAGGCTGGGGTTTTCGAGACGAGAGAGATGATCAGCCGCAAGATTCTCTGCTCCTTTCTTATCACGAATTTCAACATCGAACTCTTGCAATAGTAGGATCCAACGAAGTAACCGTGGTTTAGCATCCTGTTTAGCGAAAAGATATCGAATAGCTGAATGATCCGTAAAAACAACCGTTTTAGAAAGGACAAGATACTGACGAAATTTATCAAAAGCGAATACCACGGCTAGTAATTCCTTTTCAGTGGTAGTGTAGTTTTCTTGAGCAGGATTCATGGTTTTGCTAGCGTAGTATATTGGCTGAAAGTGTTTGTTAAGCCTTTGGCCTAATACTGCTCCAACAGCATAATCACTAGCATCGCACATGATTTCAAAGGGTAACTCCCAGTTAGGGGTAACCATAATTGGAGCTTGGGTAAGTTCCTGCTTCAATAGATCGAATGCGTCCTTGCACTCTTGAGAGAAGTCGAACGGGGCATCCTTCATGAGTAACTGAGTCATTGGTTTGGCTACCTTTGAGAAATCCTTAATGAATCTCCTATAGAAGCCAGCATGACCCAAAAAACTACGGATTGCCTTGACAGTTGTTGGATAGGGAAGTTTGGATATAGCTTCAATTTTTGCCCGGTCTACTTCGATTCCACTTCCTGAAATTTTGTGCCCCAGCACAATCCCTTCTTTTACCATAAAGTGGCACTTTTCCCAGTTTAGTACCAAGTTGGTCTCCTCACAACGTTTGAGCATTTTCTCAAGGTTAGCAAGACAGCGATCAAAAGAGTTCCCAAAGACTGAAAAATTATCCATAAAGACCTCCATGCTGTCTTCCATTAACTCATAGAAGATTGCCGTCATGCAGCGCTGGAAAGTGGCGGGGGCGTTACATAGTCCAAAGGGCATTCGCTTGTAGGCGAAGGTGCCATAAGGGCATGTAAACGTGGTCTTTTCTTGGTCCTCAGGAGCGATAGGGATTTGGAAATACCCTGAGAACCCATCTAGGAAGCAGTAGTACTCATGCCCTGCTAACCTTTCCAACATCTGGTCGATAAATGGGAGAGGGAAATGATCTTTTCGGGTTGCATCATTCAACTTCCTATAATCGATGCACACACGCCATCCAGTTACTGTTCGTTGAGGTACTAACTCATCCTTATCGTTCTTCACCACCGTCATTCCTCCCTTTTTTGGTACAACCTGTACAGGACTTACCCATGGACTGTCCGAAATCGGGTAAATTAGTCCTGCATCTAGGAGCTTAATGACTTCCTTCTTTACGACTTCCTTTATGTTGGGATTTACTCGCCTTTGAGGTTGCACGCTGGGTTTATAATCCTCCTCCATGAGGATTTTATGTGTACAAAAGTTAGAGTCAATACCCTTGATATCGGCTACACTCCATGCTATAACTCCTTTATATTTTTTTAAAACTCCTAAGAGTTGATCCTTTTGTTCACTTTTCAAAGAAGAGCTTATGATTACCGGAAGTTGATCTTCCCCTTGGAGGAAAGCATATTCAAGGTTGGTTGGGAGTTCCTTGAGTTCTACCGCAGGTGGCTCGATGATGGAAGGTTTAAGTTTGTTCTCGGGTTTACGAAGCTCAAGCTGTTCGATTTCTTGTCTGGGATAGAAGGAGACTGCATTCACATCCATAGCCTTCTCCTCCTCTAAGATGGGTAAGAAAGCTTCATCTCGCAACCAACCGGCTTCCACCTGTTCATCTACACAATTATCAATCTCGTCGGATAGTTCATCGATTTCTTCGATGAAATACAGTTGATTATCTGCTTCGAGAGAAAGATTCATTGTGTCCTTGATGTCGAAGGTTAAGCTATCGGCCCCCACTCGTAAGGTTAGTTTGCCGTCATGAACATCAATAACAGCACGAGAAGTTGCAAGGAAGGGTCTTCCTAGAATGATGGGCACAAGATCGTCTTCTTCCATTTCTAGGATGACGAAGTCAACTGGAAATTTAAACTTCCCAACCTTAACCAGCACATTCTCGCATATTCCTAAGGGGTATTTGACTGATCTATCGGCCAGTTGGATGCTCATACGGGTTGGTTTCAACCCAGAATACCCTAGTTTGAGGAACAGGGAGTGCGGCATAAGATTGATGCTTGCTCCTAAGTCGGCTAAAGCATTTTTGACTGAAAGAGATCTAATTGAACAGGGCAAGGTGAAACTACCCGGGTCGTCCACCTTCTTTGGTAGCCCTCGTTGGGTCACCACAGAACATTCTTCTCCTAAGGTTACAAGACCCTCGAGCCCTTTCCTGTTGGTGAGCAGCCTCTTGAAGTATGCACTATATTTGGGCATATGATAACATGCATCAAGAAGAGGTATGGTGACGACCGAATTCTTCAAATATGACAGGAATCTTTTATTATCACTTTCGACCTTTTGATTCTTGAGGCGAGATGGGTATGGGACTTTAAGGGGCTGTTTGGCAGGAGTAGGTGGGGATGGAGTTACCGGAGGGGTTTGCTCGGGATTTTCGTCGTTCACATTATCGTTCTCCTCATGAGGGGTGTTGGGTTCCATGGCGTTAGATGGTTGAGCTGGGTAGGGTGGATCCTTAGTAGTTGTTCCAGCACGAGTGGTGATGGCGAGTAAAGGATCTCTTTGTGGTTCACCAAGGCCGTCGAGAGTGGCGTTGAGTTCTGCGAATTTGGCCTTCATGTTGGTTTGTTGGCTATTGATAAAGTCGTCAAGACCATTTAGTTGCAGATTCTTTTCAAACGTGAAATGCCCGAGATCATCCTCAAAAGTGCTCCTAACCTGATAGTCAGGATATTCTCCTCCTCCCTCTTCTCTCACAAGATTTCCCCAGGGGGTGAAATCATTGTTTTGGTAGAAAGTTAAGAGCGAAGGATCATCGAAGATGTCGTGGCTTGATAAGCATGCTTGTTCGGTGGTGGTATCATCCTCGCATTCCTCTACTTCATGCGGGCCACCACATTGATCACAGATCAAGTATGGGTTTGATAACCGCTTAGTTGGTTGCGACTTGTCTAGATAAGATACCTGATCATTCAATCTACTCACCCGGCTAGCAAAAGGAGGCTCTTTCATGATCTTGGAAACGCTCATGATCGAATCGGGTTCATCCCAGGTATCGTCTTGATCATTCGCGTATTCCTCAATTCTATTCCATCCTTCCTCAACGCTTAGTTTGGCTATTTTTCCTTTTGATGAATTATTAATGCCCAATTGGTCGTTTTTGGAGACACTGTCATAAAAGATTTGGACAAGAAGCCAGAGTTCAATGCCATGATGAGGGACCTGTCTAATTAGATCCTTGAATCTAACCCAAGATTTGTGAATAGGTTCTGCTGGTCCAACATGGAAGCGGAGGATTTCGTCTCTCAACTTTGAAGTTCTTCCTATGGGAAAGAATTTCTCATAGAATTTTGAGATAAGCTGTTCCCATGTGAAGATGGATTCGGAAGGAAGTTGGTTATACCAGTCTCCGGCTCTTTCATGAAGGGTAAGGGGAAAGAATCGCAACCGGGAGGTATCTCTAGTGGCTCCGTCCGTGTGGAGGGTATCCACTATTTTCAGGAAGTCCTTGATGTGTTGGATTGGATCTTCAGTTTTCAATCCGTGAAACTTGCATACACTTTGGACCAGCCAAATATCAGTTGCACGCAAGACCCCATCCGTGTGTTCATTTGGAAAAACGATAGCATTGGAAAAAACCACGAGGGGTGGGAGAAGAGTAGTCCTTGAGACATTTGGGGATTGGGATTTTGGGAACTTCCATATCGTGATTGGGTTGAGGGCTAGGAGGTGTAGAATGATGATTGGATTCTTCCTCGGAGAGGGCATCATCAAAATTGATCGTGGATGGTTCAGCCGCTTGGTGGAGTCGCCTTAATTTATGCATTTCCCTTTCGGGTTCAGCATAGGGTGTGGCAAGAGTCTTTATCGAGCTTCGGCTCCTAGTGATTCTAAGATTAGGGGGGTCATCATCCAGAATTAGGGAATATCCTCCTAAAGTGCGAGCTCTAGGAGGTGGTTGTGGTTGTTGTGGTGGTGGGTTGTGTGGGTTAAGGATATTACCATCTTCCATGATGTCGGATGGTATGGTTACGAACAAAGACACGAAGAAAATAGATAGACTAAAGAAAACCTAGAAAAATAAATAAAAATCTCACTAGAAAGGAATCTAGTGAGTAGACCTAATAGAAATAAAAATTCAACCTAAACAATAACTATTCCCCGGCAACGGCGCCAAAAACTTGATTGCGTGGTTTTGTAACCTTACAACAGGTTTTACCTCTCGAGGGATCTCAAGAGGCT